>CP099848.1:9061793-10298430 GCA_030062745.1 Capitulum mitella
TTTTGGCTTCGGTTCTGCACAGTTTTGAACTGTATTCCAAGATATAGTAAGGTAACAGAAAGGTCAAGGTATTTGGAAAGCATAGTATCCAGGTCATCAAACCAGTGCATTAACCCTATTCCCGGAGGGCTAGACGGTATGGTCGATTCCCGGCAGGGGGCGGGTTCACCCCCCCCCCCGAGATCTCGAGAACTACATATCCGATTTCATCGCAACAAACGGCAATCGATTTCCCATGATGTGAACTACATTTTTATAAAAAAGCAATTTTCGAAATTTTGAAAGTTGTGGATACAGAAGGCAAAAATATCAAAATACGGGGTATTTTTGGACTTCTTATAACTCCGTTGTTTATCGACCGATTTCGATGAAACTGGCATGAATCGAGAGATTGTGGATAGGACTTTTCCATTGGTACACACATCTGAAATTTTCAGAAAATCTATGGGCGTTCGCAGGGTTTCAAAAATAGGAGGATTAGTTTTCCAACAACTGAATGAAGAAAAAAGGCAGAAACACTTTTTTGGCTTCTGCTAGTCATGTTATGCTAAAGAAGTACAAATCGCTTCACAGTGTTTGTATAATGTTAGCACAGGCGGTGCCAGCGACATGAAAAAGGGGGAACTGTCATGGTCACACGTTCTTCACACCAACTTGTGACCTTTGACCTTAAATGACCTCCAGTGACCTTGGAGTCACTTCGAATAATCTTGTGTGCATTTAATATTATCTGTAAAGGTTTTCAATCATTTCAATTCACTTTATTCCAAAAATTTCATTTTATCGCTATTGCGATATTGAGTACGCGCACTGACATTTTAGGTCATAGCTCCATGACCCGACCTGATATCAAGCTGAAAATTGACACACAAGTAGAAGGCACCTTTCGACGTCACATATATTCCGGGTTTGGCATTTGAAAAAAAAACAGTGCCGAAATTATTGCAATAAAACCAAATTTTGACTTTTGACCTTGACCTGACCTTGTAAAGTGGACCTCAGATGAACAAAATTATATCTGCACATTGCCCAACTATTTAGCTATACATCCATATAAGGTTTAAAGTTCTATCTTAAAAACGATGTTTTGACCAGACATTTTCTTTTTACCCTCAACAGGGCCCAAATGGCCTAAGGTGCCTCCCAAAAATGTTGCCTGGCTCGGCCCCTGAGCAAAATAGAATTTTGAAATGTTGTTACGGCACGTAGAAAGAATAGCTAGGAAAAGTCACCAAGTTTCGTGCAGCTGCGCTAAAAAGCCTGGAATTGGCAAGCAAAAAACCCGAGGGGGCGGATTCAGCCCCGCTGCCGGGAATAGGGTTAACCTCCTGCAGAGTATGACGTTGTTCCTATTTATTTCCCCGTAAGTGACTAGGTCCACAACCGCACGAGTGTTTCGTCTGGGAGGGCACTGGTCGTTGCCCACGCACATGTCAGTGCCGTTGGAGGAGTGTACGCTCAGTCCGTATGCATCAGCTCGCCAGAGGCGCAACAGCGCTGTTGTCTGGCGCTCGACCGCGAACAGCGCCCGGCTATCGGCATGACCAGCCGCGTCAGTGACGTCATGTGTGACGTCATATTCTGGTCCGGATCAATAGAGGCGCGTTCAGCCGCTGGAGGCTCGCCGCTGGCGTCTGTCAGTGACGGGATTCAGTGCGACGGTAAACTCAAATGCCAGTAACGCCCTTAACCTTAAGTTGCCTCCCCCCGACACGTGAGAATTATCGCGCCTTCAGAGCATACTCGAATGGAATTTCTGTGGGCGTCACTGCTTAGGTTACAGTCGTTACTGGAACGCCGTATGAACATAACAGCGGGAAGAACCATGCACCCTCTGCACTCAACCGCCCGTGACAGCTGCTGGCCCGGTCTGGCACATTTTACGCAGGGGCGGTGGTGCAGGGATTGAGGTTACGCTCCTATTTCCTTATAGTGGCGGACTGCATTCTTCCTTCTGTTCAGAACACCTCGTGTGGTTTGCCTTTGCCATTAGTAAAGGCAATGTTTGTATTAACTTCCGCCAAGCCGGGATGGATGAACATTCGCCCTCAGATTTTTTTGGGGTTAACTAAAAAACGAAAAGGCCAAGAGATATCAAACTTCGGGTGTCTTTCGGCCTATCATTTTTACACCTAGCGTAATTTTTTAACCCACCTCCGACTTGGAGGGCGGTGGACCGTCCCACATGAGGTTTTCCCGAGGTTGCGAGAGAATGAACACACGCAGCGCCAAGAAACATGGTGTATCGTTAGCTTGATCATTTTTACACCTTGTAGCCAATTTTTGACCTCAGGTCAACTAAGGTGTTTGACTTAGATCGGGTCAAATGCACGTATGCCCAAAAAGTTTAGCGCCCTGTAACGCTTTCGCAAAACAGGGTATCACAATAAAACTTTCAAGGGTTAGAGATTTAGATAAATGCAACAAATCTGTCATCTCGAATTTTTCGGAAATGCACGGGTCACTGACCTGTCAAGCCCGTTTTCAATATGTCGTCGTTTTTTCGAAAACTGACGGAATTTTTGAGGACAATTTGAGTTTGGAGAGATCCAGACATCCAGTTTCCGTCAGTCGGCAAAGTTTCAATGACCTCCAACCGCTGAACTGAGGTCAGATCACTAATAACTGTTATTAGTCAAAATACACTGCCATTAAAATCGGCGATGAATGACTAAGATCGGGTTGAGAATGGCGCAGTTGGCTCGCACAGTTGCAACTAATACCAAGAAGTCGAAAGAGTTTCAAAAAATTGCTTATTTTGGAAATAAACTGACTTTCACGAATAAAGCTCCGCCAATTGTGTAGATTGATCACTAATGAGTTTTTTTTCGAAATTTGAGCACGAGAAATCATCCCAAAAACCAGTTGGATCAAGAAACAACACTTGGAATGGCATATCTCGCGAAAATAAAAGAAAGCTAAAATTAGTTCCCACTAATTTCATACGGCCTTCGTCGGCGACGCCCGCCGTGCGGCATTGCGAAAATCACCGTTTCTTTGACTCAACGTTTCCATGTGCATATTAAACAAATCTGAGAAAATAAGCGTGTATCGGCATCTGGGGACTTTTACCTGTCCGTTGGTACCTTTACCTAGACTTTATTAGTCACAGCCCTTGAGATCCAGGCCGTTTCTCGGTCTCATGCAGGCGGCTAAGGGAAAACATGTATAGGGCTTAAATGGCTTACATGTTGTTCAAATCTAAAAATGGGGGCAGTTGTGAGCTCTACTCGTTACGAGCTTTCCAGCGGTGTGCTTATTTTTATAGTGCGACCAATCGTTCGTGAGTTAGAGGGGGGCGGTCAGTCGCCCCTTCCCCAGTCGAGCGTGCATGGCACCAACCCACGGTCGTGCGCGGGTTAACTCAGGGTCACCTGAAGTCATTAACCTAGGACAGAACAAGTGAGACCATGTTCCAAAGAAATCAAACCGACATTAAAGAAAATACACCGACTGACATGAAGATTGCTACACTGAGAGGACATGCGACATGGAATAATTCTGTCATGAATTTTTCGTGAATGTTCAGGTCATTGACTTCAGCTAAATCCCCGGCCTTTTTGCGTTCGCTACTGAGATTGAGAGACTGGTTGGGCAGTTATGAAACTTGGATATACACTGGTCCTCACGTCTTTTGCACACGTAATTATTTCCCTCCCCGGTGACCTGGGACTGGTCGTCACAGAACAGGACAGATCATGTTCCATACCGAATTTTCGGACCCAAAACCGAGCACAATTCTTTGTTTAAAGTCGGGGAGTGTCTGTTGGTAGTCACATGTGCTTCAAAAGTACTGATATACAACAAAACTTGCTTGCCTGGGCCACCCAATTTAATTTGGCTCGGGCTGCCCTGATCTGATTTTTTGAAATATCATGCTTGTTTTCAAGCCGAATTCCCTTTGTCTGGCCAGAAATGTTAATGACTACAACCATGGCTTGCTTCTGCGCATTGTGAACTGCTACAATCCTTTTTTGTCGCCAAAATAAAAACCTCTCGCCGCCGCGAAAATGGCTGTCCACTAATCATTAGGCTTTTTCAATACGCCTTTGCCCACCGCCCGATATCTGAGTGACTTACGCTAAAAATGTTTTTCAGCACGGGCTTTATGATGTAGAAGTGTTATTATATGACCCGATGTTATAGAACTGCATGCTGTGTCGTGCCTGATCAGTAATAATATGGCAGATGATGCAACAGACACCAAGCACACCCGACGTATCGACGTCAATACCTTGACCTAGTTTGACCTTATTCGACTTAAATACGATAATTACAGGCATAGGTGTGGGAACGCCGCAAAAAAGTGGGGGTGCCAAAACTAAGTTTGAAGTCATTGTTTTCCATGCATTGTCATAGGATTAATGTTCAGCATTCTCGGAAATTGGAAGTGCCATGGCACCCACGAACCCCCCTACCCCACCCGTTTCGACGCCTACGGTTGCAGGCTTCATGTGCATACCGGTCATATTTGCGGCGTATTCCACCCAAGGAGCATTCTCTAACGCGTTCAGGAAAAACAAGACTCGTACCCTTACAAAATGACGGTTCCGCTGCCCTTGAAACTGTCATATTTGGCCTCAATCGCCCGTTTTTCACCCCCTAGTAGGTAAATCAGGCCTTCTTCTTAATGTTAAACCCTTTTACCTGGTTACCAAAGTTTTCCGCCAAAAATCTCAAAAGGGTAATTTGGCCCATGATGACCTCTGCTGACCTAAACATTGACCGTATTGAGATATAGGTGCTTCCTTTTAGTTTTTCCGAGGGCTTTTCAACATTGTTTGTTTTTTTTACTGTGGGACTTAGAATTTTCGAGTTTTTGCTGGGGTCACTCCGCCTTCCTAGTCCGGCGAAGGTGGATCCGGAGGCCGGCCCGGTTAATCCACTTAATAGGGTTAATTCGGAACGGCATTGTCAATCTAAACCGGTGTGAGCTTTGTGAAAAACTTCGGAATATGTATGCAATATGGCATATATAATATATATATTACAATATCGCTTTGCATGATGTTTGAGAGATTTTAGCGTGCTAAGACAAGATTATGGTGTTCTGGTTGTCTTCGGGAATGTCACCTTTAGTCGGATTTCCCGCGGCATTTCTCGGACTTGGAAATCTTTGACTTGACACGCGCACTTGTGGGGATAAAAAATGTCCACACCTCATATTTTTTGCGCATAACGTTCGGGAGATTAACGTTATAGCGTTCACGCTTTGTCTGCTTTCTGTTGAATGCCTAGCACACATTCTGAAAACAAAAAACGGAATCAGTCTAAAACATTTTTGCTACAGCCCGGCAAATTCGGAGGCCGGCCGCGCGGCAGATCTTTCGTCGCTGGCGGACGGCCGCACGCGTGCCTGGCAGTGGGACGGACATTATATTGGCTGTGGAATAGGCTCTGCCGGACAGCCAGATGCAAAACGTTATGGCCGTACGTGATAAATTTGCAATCGAAAAGCACAAACAGCCTGGTACATGCCAGTGAAAGTCAACCAAAATAGGATGGTAAACATATAGCAGTGTCTTTTTTCCTACAAATGTATTCATTCGATCTCAACGAAACTTTGTTAGGAGTTTGTCTTCTAGAACAATGTTTGCATCCTGAAGCGCAAGTGAACTAAGTTAGGCCAGTCGAGGTCAACGTAAGCCAGACATTGGAAATGGAACATTCTGTAGAGGGTCCATATTGGATGTTGTGGGAACTGATTGTATAATGAATGCATGTATGTGCCTGAAAGCATGGAGAAGCTAATTCCGGTCAGATAAGATCATCCAACGTCAATTAGTAATTCTGCAACATGCTTCAACATCTTTCAACATGCAACGTTTCTTCCTAGAGCTGCCTAGGTGATCTTAATTAGATATTCTTGGAATGTATTTTGTTGACCTGACCTGATTTCAGATGACCTCAGATGACTAAGCACACCACTTGACTTGAGTATATAAGGCTATCCGGCCTCTAACAACGAACCAAATTGTGTTCGGCGAAATGCAGCATTTTTAAATGTTGTCGTGGCTCTTGACTCGATCTCTCGCTTGACTTGATCCCGATGAACCTTGTTTGTCGATAAAAAATTTCGTCACATGGGCTAAGGTTCCGCAACATATGGCTCCGACCCGTTTAGAAATCTGAAGAACGGAAAGGATGCTACTGATTCGATGTTTGACGTTCTTTGACCTTTATATACTTGACCTGGATCATTCCTGTCTGAAAATGATAAGATCAGTACACAAACTTTCTTGTCATAAAATTTCCTCTAAATCGGTTGAATGAATAACAAAAAAGAGGGGGCAAAATATCTCCCAACAGTGCATGTAACTCTCAGACGGCCACCCTACCAACGTGTTGGACTTCAAGCATTGTCTGTGCCATAACCAGGCATTGACTGGGGTATTTCGCCACCTTCCATTGTCTGGGGGGGGAACGTTTAACACCCCCCGCCCTGTCTTTCTCCAAAACAATCGTCCGTTTCAGCTGATTCAAACGTCGATCGAAAGCGTCGAACCTTGCGGTTCTTTGTCATATACATTTTGTCACCTTGGACCATTGATGACGTCACAGGTAAGGTCAGACACGAAAAAGAGGATATCTTCTCCAGAGTCGCCTAATTACAATGAAAAGCAGAACGAGACTAAAGTCTGTTTGATAATGTGCTCCTGAAAACTTCATGTCGCATTCAAGCGCCACCTGGCCCAAGTTCATGAATGGTCAAGGTCAAATTGGTTGGTCAGATTTGATCTCCGTTATGACATGTCATTCAATACATGTTTCCTCGCTCATTTTACACGGGGAATTCTAAAAAAAATATACGTTCCAAAAGACACCTTGGGCACAGATAAGTCTCGAAATGTCTCAAATTATGATGCATATGCAACATTGCAACATTTTTTAGTTTCAAATTCCGAGTAATACCAGTGCGTTCATGACCTCCATCTGACGTCTCTAGATGACCTTACATCTTGCATCTTACACCTTACATACATGGGTCAGTTTTTCCCATGTTGCGCACACAAGGCAAATATCTCCGCACTGGTCATTCAGAACCTCAGACAGATACTCATGAACGTATGCATGACAAAAAAAACTAATCTGGGCTTGATGGAGGCCATCAACGTCCGGTAGTATCAGCATGAACTAGGCCCGGCGAACCACCAGTAAGCAGACCAGGTGCCGCGCCAGGACGATGAGCGCCGGCACCACGCCCCACCGGTGTACGAGCAGGCACCCTCAGGAGCGGACAGGAGGCGACCGGCCGTCACCAGACTCCGTCATCAGACGAGGCGGCGTTCACAAACGCCGACAGCAGACGCCTCCTGGGCGTCTCAAACGCCGGCACCAGACGGGCAGGTACCTCCAGACACAGCCGCCAGACGGGCAGGTGCATCCAGACACAGACGCCTCCAGACGCAGAGACGCCAGACGGCACCAGGCGAGCACCTGTCACGAACGTCAGCGGGGCACGGCCTGCGTCCCCGGAGTCGGGACCGCGGAGCCGTCGAGCCAGCAGACGCCTCGCAGCGGACAGTCAGGTCAGCAGCTCTGAACATCTCCCGGCGACTGGTGCCAGCCGTCGCGACCGGGGGACGGCAAACGCAGGGCACGACGCCGCGGCCGCGTGACAAGGAGTCCACGAAACCAGGCACAGCGGCCGCCACCAGCAGCAGAGCGAGCCGAGACAGCGCAACAGTCCGACTGCCAGGGCGCGCGGAACCTCGTGCTCCGGAGACGTCCTCCGCCCTCAGAAGAGGAGACGAGGCGCCTCGCGACACGAGCGAGCAGCACCGCGCTGACTGCAGTGAGCCGACGACAGCCGGAAAAGCTGAGTAACCACCGTTTACCAATCGCCTGCACTCCAGAGTGTGCAGCACGAGGCCAGCACTCAGGCGCGGAGTCCTCAGACCGTAAAACCCGTGTCTATTCATGCCTGCATGGGTGCAGCACTACAGGGTACATCCAGGGCCGAGGTCCCTGCGTCGCCGCGGTCTCACCGCTCACCGCCGCCGACCGAGGGTCGGCATCCGCCGACTCCGTGGTCACGTGACGGCCAGCTCCACACGCCAGGCGCGCGTCCAGCCTTAAAATTATGGCATCTAGAGTGCGGTCGTCTCCGGTCATACCCCACGTCATACCCCTATACCCCACGCGCCATACCCCATGATTCTTCGGTGCGAGACGGAGTGCCGACGCCCGCGGTGACTTGGAAGATGGAATTGTGCCTGCCTTCAGAAAGACGCTTAAGATGTGTTTGGCTGCCTGTAGCTTGTCCGGATGCAGACGTCGCCGACTGGCGAACGTCGGTGGTGAGCTAGCTTCCTGCGTCGATGGTGTGGTTGCCCAGGATTGAAGACTAGTCAGTGACGTCACTGGGCTGGCACGCCCCCAAGACGGAAGGGCTCTCCGCCAGGATGGACCTCACCGTTGCAGAAACGTGAGTCAAGCCTTTCATGACGAGGTCAGCTCCACGATGATGCCAGAAGATAAACATGTAAATTTATGGATCAGAGTTTGGGTCCCGCAGTCCACCACCAGGACAGATGGGACAAGAAATCTTTCCAAAGTGAGGTGAGGTGACATCAACAGCCACACAAGTTCAAGAAAAGGCACGACGCTACGCAGAGATGCTGATCTCGAGCAGTCCCACCAAGGACGTGGAGATTCCAATCACTGGCGTCAGAAATACTGACAGCGGTCGGTTGCAGACATGGAGTGAACACACAGTTTTCCGGAAAAATGATACACCGGCACCTGTATCCGCAATGAAAGTCAGGTCGGTGCGTCGAACTCTGACCGCGACACGTAAAGTGACAGTCTGTGAGCCGCAAGAGCACAACTATGTCCTTCTAGTTTCCTGTGTGCACTGCCCTTGACGGTGAAGCGATACGCGAGGAAGGTTGGAAAATGAGGCCAGGTTTCTTGTACGTCCACTGGCACCAGGATTTAAAGCGTTTAGCCTCGACACCAAGAAAAAAAAATACATAAATGGGCCCTGCACAACTTGGGTCATGAAAAATCATGCAGTGCCGATGCCATCAATTCTTCATGGCTGTCAGTGACTGCACATAGCTTGTTCACGCATTTCCTTGCTTGTTTGTTTTTGGTTGTTGCTGATGCACTACTTAAGATTAGTGTTGGTGGGCTAGGGCTAAGTTGCCCTTTTATATTGACAACATTAACAACAATTTGCGGATGCAAACAAAATGGCTACTCGTTTGGCCTTACTCTGCGGATACTCCACAAGCAGTCGTGGTTCATAATTGGCTGTCAGTATACAGTACCAAATCTTGCATCCTTAATTCATGCAGAGCAGATGTAGTGCTTGTCCACGGAGTGTCTCATGCTGAAGGGACGCATTTCCTGTCTGAGCAGATTTCATATTTGCATCAATGTAATTAAATCAGTTTCGTAGTTTGCAGTTATATAGGTATAATGATCCACATGTTACATTTTGGTGTGAAGCCTGTCAGACAGACTGAAAAATATGGTGCAGTTTGAACACGACATAAGCTGAAATTGTCCGGAAATCCATACATATGGCACTTGGCTGGTCTCAACAAAATCTTTTCCCGGGCATGGCACAAGACAACATTAAATATGGTGAATCTGCCAATTCTCAAAACACCATAATACTACATTCGTTTATTTTCCAGATTATCTGGGCTGTACGAGGCTAGCACAGCTTTACATTTTGGAGGAGTTTTTGGAAGGAGGACTGCTGGGAGTTCCAAAGAACCAAAAGGAGAGGAAGAAAATGGAGCTACAAGCCAATGTTTTGAGAATCAAGTTCTAGGGCAAACCTGCATTTCAGAGGTTTTGTGTTATTATGAGGCGTAAACTTAATACATGTTCATACTAGTGTCTTGTTCATTACTTGTGCCTTTGCTTTATGGCTTTCTCAGTATTGATAGATATTGCACCCAATGCAAATGTATGCTGTGTCGTAGAAGAGCTCAGTGCATATGGATGCCATCTAACTGATCATATTTATCGGGACTTTTGAATGTTGCGTAAGTACGCCTGTGTTGTTTTGCATCCGTACTCCAGCCGTGAAGAGAAGCATCGCGTTGTCATATAACACACGGGTAATACTGGTCATCTTATATTCGGAAAAGTTAGATTGAACATAAAAAAGTTGAACTCAAAACATTTGGATTCCATGTATGATAGTCTACTGTCTGATCAAACGGATATCTAACGTTTCTGTATCATACTTCTACTTTACGTGTTGTGGCGGTAATGTTAGACATGCTTGTTAACACTTGGAAATTTTTGCTGAAAAATTCATGGGCGTTATATTCTATCTCCTTACTCCAGCTGCGAAGGAGCGCATTTGGATAGCTGGACAGATGAGCAATACCATTGTCTGCAGTGTGATAACTCACAGTCGTCATTTACAACCAGAGAAAACAGATATGTCACAAGCAATAATTTTAATTGAAAAAATCGATGGCTTGGCAAATCTCGGTCGTCGTCAGGTGTGGGCAGATGTGGATGCTTTAGATTGGATGTAGATACATTACACGCATACATGAAAACATGTCTGTCTGACGGAAGACCGCACCTTGTAGTAATATCGTGCCACGGACCAAGGGATGAAAAATTCCGTGACCACGATTCAGAATGGTAAAACTTTTTTCATAACTGACTCTCTTCCGAAGTCTATCAGGCACGTTTGTTGCACTCAGTGCTTGATAACATTGTTTTCTTTCTCTGTTGCCTATGATTGGTTAAACCGCGCCCGAGTGACGTTTCGCGCCAAACACGTCCGATTGCGGGTGGGGTAAAAGTCCCCCTCTAACTCACGACCGGTTGGTTGCACGATAAAAATAATCACACCGTTGGAGAGATCGTGACAAGTAAAGCTCGAAAATGGTCTCACTTTTGGCTTTGGGTAATATGTAGGCCATTTACGCCCTATGTGTTTTCTCACAGCCGACTGCATGATACCGAGAAGCGGCCTGGATCTCAAGGGCTGTAACTAATAAAGTTTAGATAAAGGTACCAACAAACAGGTAAAACCCTCAGATGTCGATACACGTCTCATTTCTCCGTTTTGTTTAACATATGTGCGGAAACTTTGAGTTAAAGCCACGGCGATTTTCTCGCCGACTGTCGGCGGGAGCCGTAGCCGAGCGCGGTATGAAATTAACGGCAACTTTTGGTTTCTTTATTGGTGTTTCTTTATTGTGTTTCTTTATTTGTTTTTGTTTCTTTATTTGTTTTTGTTTCTTTATTTGTTTTTGTTTCTTTATTTCTTTTTTCTTTACTTGTGTTTCTTTGTTCTCATGACGTAGACCATATTTCTTGATCCTAGTGATTTTCGTGATGGTTTATCATGCTTGTATTTTGAAGAAAAAATCAATAGTTATCATTCTACACAGTTGGCGAAACCTTATTCGCAAGAGCCTGCTCATTTCCAAATTATGGAACTTTTTAGGCGTTTTGAACTTCCTGAAATTACTTGCAACTGTGTGAGCCAGTTGCGCCATTTTCTTTCCGTTCTGAGTAATTCATCGCCGATGTTGACGATGGTGCATTTTGGCTCATAACAGTTATTTGTTACCTAACCTCAGGTCAATTGCTGGAAGTCATTGATACTTTGCCCACTTGCGATAACTGGATGTCTGCATCACCCTACAATGAAAATGCGAAAGAACTTCCGTCAACTTCCGAAAGAACGGCGACATATCCTAAAAATGGGCTTGAGCTTAGGTCATTGACCCGGAAAATCCGAAGAATCCAGGGTAGCAGATCTGTTGCATCTACCAGAATCTTTAATCCCTGACATTTTAATTGTAATATCATGTTTTCCGAACAAGTTACAGGGCACTAATTTTTTTGAACATAGGTTCATTTGGCCTGACATTGATCAGATACCTGACACGACCTCAGGTCAGAATCTGAGAAAAAGTGTAAAAATGACCAAGCAAAAGATACAAAAAGTTTCGTGGCGCTGCATTCCTTCGTTCTCACGCAATCTTGGAAAAACCTCAGGGGGATCAACCGCCCCCTCCCCCCTCCCGGCGAGGGTGGCTTAATATGTGCAAGGGATTGACTCGCTGCTTGAAAGGCCTTGTGATCAAAGCATCACTGATGAGCAATCGGGCCATTCTTTGCCGTGAACCCCATTACACTTTTTCGTTACACAATGCCTTTATTCGTTCGTTAGAAACACCAGTGCGGTTCTCAGGCTTCTGCTACTATGCACAAAACCTGCCGGGTAAAATACCAGTTGTGCGGATCACCTCGGAAGGGCCTCACCAAAGTGCCGCATCGCTTCGCTGTGTACTCACTCACAAGAATCACTTATCAAGAAAACAAGCACATTGAACAATAGAGGAAACGCATGCAATTTGTTGAGAGAGGACGCCAGAATCCTGTAATAACTGACCTGACACATGGTGTTGACCTGAAGCTGATTATATTGTTCAACATCAGATACTGATTGAAATCACACCGAAATACTACTCCGATTTTAGGCAAGTACAAGACGTGTCCCTTTAGACATCGGCCTCATCGCTGCCGGAACCAGACCAATAGTCCGGTTTCAGCCGCGCCCGAGGCGGACGAGCCGACAGGAGAGGGCCTACACTCAGCCTCACCTGTACCAGAGAAGGATAGGTCGGCAGGAGCGCCTCACACATTGCCTACATTGAAAGACTTCGTCATTCCCCTGGAAAAAAAAGAAACGGGCTACAGCTTTTCGGATTGCCAGCTTAGAGTAGGTTGGCCAAGGTACTTACACTTTTTTCTGCTTTCTGTCGGAGCTCTACTGGACCTAAATGTGTGCTGGACACACGCTACCAATATGTAAATTGTAAACCCCAGGAAAATCCATGCCTGGTTTTTTACCAGCCACGTCCTGTGTCGACTGCCAGGCTGCCACAAGCACAAATTCACCATCGAAGACCTTCCCACTATGGCCATAGCCGTGGTCCATTACCAGAGATTTGGTGTCGGGAGCGCAGCGCACCGCACCAATCATGCCCGCCGACACCTGACGGGAACGCGCCGCTGATCGTGTGGCACATGAGGGGCTGTTCATCGTGATACAGCAGGTGATCAGCGCCGCCCGCATGATCAGCTGGCCGACGGTAACCTGACCGAAGCGCCTCCTGCTCAGGTCCTCCGCCAGGTGGCGTATAAGCGTCGGTTTTTTGAGGGTCACTCCATTGACTAGGCAGAAGACCTGGGCTCCACCGTGGAGGATCCCCAGAGCAGAGGACATGCCGAGTTGGACGCCATCATCGGTGGCGCCCAGCTCATCGGGAAGATACCGATGATTGCGCGCCTGTGCCGGGAGCACATTGTGTGCAAGTGCCACGAAGGCCATCGGCCCTGCACTTGGACGCTGTCCTAGTTCCAAAGTCTAAACGGATTGCAGCGTCCTGTAATCCGAGACGGGCGACCCATGAGACAGCCGCTCAGTCGTGCGGGCGCTCGCCGCGACACGTCGTGACCGAATCCCCGAGCCGACGGTCGGCCACCCCGACCTGCCGGCATAGGTCACGTGCCGACTGCCGCGGGGCGGGTCGGACCCCGGCCGGCCGCAGCGGCACCCGGCCAACCAGCGAGCTCAGACATAACTCGCACAGACGCTACCGGCTCCGTGATCCGGTAGGTAGGGGGTATCTCTACGCTTATCTCTACGCTCTCATTGCCGATGGTCTCGAGGGCAGCTGCCCCCTAGTCTACTTCTTGACTGAGAGCCATACAGTGCTGCATACATACATACATACATCATCTTGCACTTCGTGGTTCAGCTACCCCGGGACTACAAACTGGTCAACAAGGAGCAGCTGGCCCCACCGAGGGTTGTAACGGACTTCAGCTGGACCCCGCTCCACGCTGTGTCCGAGAGTCTCCTGAAGACGACTCTGCAGGAATACCTAGAGGCGTGCTGGCAGACCACCAACGGCCGCACAGAGAAGCCTCAGACTGCGATCAACATGTGCGGGACCCACTTATGGCACTGCTTTTCGCACGCCCTTAAGGAGAAGGGGTGGAGCGGGATGGTTCCATCGAGTACATGTGGCTCTCCGGAGGCTGCAGCAAGCCACGTCTCCCCCCAGCTGGATCGGCTGTTCACGACTCTCCGCCTCCTGGCTCTCTCCGAGCAGCAGCCGCCGGACCTCGATCTGCTGGGGTCTGCCGTTGCCGGGGTAGGTGAACCAGAAGGCGTGGCGGAGGAGCCACTGTCAGATGCCAGTCAGACCTTCCGAACGAAGATACCGTTCGGTCGGCACTTTGAGGAGGTGATGGCAAAAGCAGAGCAGCTGTAGAATTCGCGCATTCATTGCATAACCATTAGTGCAGATTTACGTTTGGCATTCTCAGGCGATTGTCACATGCGCCCGCTTCAGCAGCCGTGAACATCAAGCACTGTGTTGAGAAGAGCTATTCCATGGGAGTTCCGCTGTGGGTCGGATGTGCTGCTGCGCTGCAGCATGAACATGACCTGGCCATGCTCTCTGACGGCATGACCTGAGGCGACATGCGCACGCTGCTACCACGGTGATCACGCCCAAGGAAAGGCCTTGTAAGGCCTTCTGCCGCTGATGTCATGCCCCTCCCCCTCCTGGGCAGCTCCCGGACGCCGTCCGCCCGGTGTTCGGCGCCGGCCGAAACTTTGAATTTATGTAACTTGTTTATGTAATTAAGAATCAGTTTGATTTGATGTATTGTTGTCAAGGTATCTTTCAGGTTCAAATGACACCAACTTCAGTAAATTCGAATATATCATCTGAAGATTCGAATTAACCCATCCGAATATGCGGATGAAAAAAATAGATCCGAATTCTCAGCTTATATACCCATGGAAAACACGCCGTTTTTGAGAGGACTTTTCATTAACACAACACATAACACAAGGTTACCAGAGCCAGGAAGAAAAAACAGAGTACGTCAAAGCAAAACACACCGTTATTGTACGTGCCTATGGAGTAAATACAAGGTAGAAGCTAGGGACGGGCGATCAGCTACTGGAGCAAATTACTTGCGCGTTCCTGTAGAATTAACACCATCAGGTTATCTACAGTAACTAGCTTTAACAAACAAGGAAGAACAGACAGACTTCGTTTTTTTCTAGCATGTCCGCTCTGATGTATTTCCGTGCTTAAATTTTATCCAGCTCGTGGTCTTCAAGTCAGAGCACGGGACGTCGGCTATAAAAAGCACACACCGAGCACTTCGAAAATCCTCGACCAAATAAATGTAGATTGGATGCTCTCGCCGGATGCGAGTCGTACTGTAGTTATAAATGTATCTGCAATTCAGGTTTTACACATGTCAGACTATAGTTAGTGCGCCGTATTGGAAGCTTCTGCGCAACAAAAGTTTGATTTTTTGACACCCAGCGCCATCTAGCGTTATCTTCTTACTCTTATTCCACGGGGACAACTACTCAGCGCAAACGATTCGTTTGAATTCCAGTAATGTCGCTGCGACCTTCGAGGTGTGAGCTCTGGGCCGTAGTTTCGGAAACAGTGAATATACGAGCCACGAATCTTAGCGTCGGTGCACCCAGTTGTTTCCAAGTAGGGGATGGTCTCTGATTTGACTGCATGGCCCAGAATTGTTTTTCTTTTACTGCGAAAATACTAAAATTGTCAAAGGAGACCCAGCTGCAAATTTCCTCGCCAATGCACTTGGATCTATCTGAATTAATAGGCGTTCATGCCGAACCGTATCGTGGTTTGGTAGGTCACCACAGAAGAATCGAGAAGTCTGAGATTGTCTGTATAACTCGAAAGGCCTCATCTTCATCTTACGGCGTATGCCTGTCTTGCAGATATTGCATCTTCGTTTCGATCCAGTTCAAAGTTCCATTCCGAGGAGGAGTAACCGACTGACGTGGTTGACCACCCCCTTGGCCGCCACGGAGGCCGCCAGGTCTCACCAGTCGAATTTACGACCGTTTACGGCCCCGCTGTCCATGTGGCCACCGATCTTAGTGATCCCTGAGGCCCCGAGACACCCGATACTAGGCAGCAGGCCAGCGGACGGCGCACGCGCAGACTGAGCCGGCCCGGCTGGCCGCACGCCCGCCTCGAGCGTTACGTCTCCACTGAATGCCCTGCGGCGCCTGCGCCCTGAGGGCACGCAGCGCGTGACACGGTCGGCGGGCGGTCACAGTGACCGGAGCCGGCGGCGAGACGGGCAGACAGACGGCGCGCACACCCCGCACCAGCCTGGCCGACACCAGCTACATGAGCCAGGGCCAGACAGAGAAGCAATGCAAAAGAAACATGGCCAGTCACCTGGTGAGTGGGCGCCCTTCCTGTCGCCGCGCCGATCCCGCGCCGCGTACGTCCCAGCCGGTCTCGTTTTACTCGGCACTATTTTTAGGGGACGGTCACGTGACTGTTTCCGTTCGGTATTTGAATGACGTAACCAGAGGTGTGAGAGCGTCAGCGGTGCTTTACCGCATGGCTGAAGTTTGAATGTGCTTGAAGTTTGAATCTCACTGCTTGGCGAGCGTTGCTGCTGGATTAACTTAGCCCAAGACATCTTCGTGACTATTTTTATGCATGGATGGATGGATAGATGGAGGGGCGTTGCCAAAAAGGAACTGAACCCACCAATTCTGAGAAGCTATTTCATTGGGTAGAGGAAATTTGGGGAAGGTACAGTTTAGTAACATGTTGCATGCCATATGTCGATTGCTTTGTGCAGGGGCGCAGCCAGAATTTTCTTAGGGGGGATCGGAGCTTAGAGTGAACTGGAATGATACGAAAACCAGCTGCCGGTAAGACGATGTGCAATGGTTTTCACGGAAAAATGCGGGTCTAAGGGGGGCCGGACCCCCGGTCTCCTCTCCTTGGCCGCGCCTATGACTGTTGATTTATTTCCGAACCATTACTGTGTGTTTTTTTTTCTACACACACCACAACTTTTCGGAAAAATTGGCAACTTTCCCATCACCTTCTCAGGAGCTAATCCACGATTTGAGAAAAGGGAGCGGTGGATGGCTGTTGCGGTAACCAGCCACTGGACCCCGGCGCAGTCTGACTTCTGTCGCTCTGAAGGCAGTCTCAGTCTGAGTCTGACTGTGTTCAGAATCGGCAAAGTTCCGGCTCTGCAGCTGCGTCTGCGGCCCCTCCACTACCACCACGAATCTGCCCCTGTCACCCCCGACTGTCAGACATGTGCAGAGCTGTCCGATTCGGAAAACCTTTTCTGAGAAAAATGGAGGCACGAAAGGTTGAGTCATGCAAGTGTTCCGTAAGTATGTTCATGTGTCCGTCTTGCAAATTAAATAAAGCTATATGAAGGCTAGCTTTCTTAGCACATCTGAGGGAAGTGCGATGTGCTACGCCTTCCCCTTCATCAAATGCATTCGTCTCAATATCCGGCGAATTTAGTCCCAATGTCCCTGATCTGGGCATGGAAATCCCCCCATGCTGATTTCCGTGCTCACAGTCGTGTAAACTCTTCTCACTGCATTATCGGCCCATGGAAAGTCAGCAGCGCTGCCCATGCGATATGTTTTGCAGAGTTAAGTTTTTGTATGATACATCAGGTCTCGAAGAAAGTTGTTTTTGATGAACTATCTCATATTTGACAAATCTGATTACTACCAACCAGCATTAATTTCGTGAGTTTCTTATGCCTTAAGCTTTATGTGGTAAATCTTCAAATGTATAGCTAGATGTCTCTTCTGCTGGTTAACACATGGGAATAAATTATAATACAGGACAAATCACTGCATATAATACAATACCATAGATATATAATATAATACACCACCAAAGAAACCATGAGTCGTAAAAAGTCAGTAATGCTTATGGTAAAAAGTAGCAAACAATGGTTGTAATGCTAATTGAATACAGTTATTCGTGCCATTCGTACACATAAGCCTTATCTGCATTTGGCATCTTCCGTGGTAATATCTTACCATCGTTTTTGCGATGCTATCCCAGAAACCCATTTTTTGCACACCCGGAGACATTGTACGGACGTTCAGGGCATGGATGGGGTTTTTAGTGTTTTTTTTTTCATGGGCGCGATATAGCCGCGCTTTTGGAGCGCCCCGAACCTCATATGCGGAATTAACCAACCAAATGGCTCAATGCATTTATCTGGATTCGAGTGACGCATACATCGGCAGAAGCTTTTGTTCTTCGTGAATGGAATTGACAACGGGGCTGTCCCTGGTAGCTTTTCCTGCCGACACTTCATTTGATACTAACAGGACATTGGGGTTAGTATCTGACACAATACGCAGTAAAATGCGCCACCTCCCCCTCCCCATGGATGCATGTGGGGACTGCGGTGGAAAGTGCCTTGACAAGGTTTCGTTGAATTACGCGGTATGGCTGACGTGCTGGTCTAAGCATTCAGTGAACGGTTCACAAAGAAAGCAAAATGTGTTTACGGCAATTGAATTGGAAGAGGTCCGGAAAGGTTTTGCCACAAAATCACATTTTCTTTGGATGGGTACAATGTGCCCTACTTTTCTCTTCTTAACAAAAGGCGAATTTATTATTCTGCACTTTTTTCTGAGGGCAATTTTGATGTGGTGTTTTTCATCGCAGAGTTAAGTAAAATTGTTGGTTTGATTCTCATCCATAATACCTCGTTTCAGCAATGCCGTGCTGGTGAAATAATTGAATGGCAGTCGTGACATGAAAATGTGCATGGTACTTAATCATGGTCACGATAACCGGGGAACACAATATTCGTCATGCGTTCATGTATGATTATGGGATTATTGGCTCGCCTCCTAGTAAGCACGCAAAAGTAAACCTTTTTACTCTATTCCCGTATGAGGAACTTCAGGAGCTCCCCCTTGGTTTTTCTTCTTTTTTTTTTGCTCGCCACTTCCAGGTTTTTTGGGGCAGCTTCACGAAACTTGGAAACTTTTTCTGTTTGTCCTTTTAATGTTTTAGAGGCAATCCACCGCGTTACACGGCTGGCTTAGGATATCGCATGGTTTAGGTTATCGAAGCTTTCTATCGCACTCAGACTTGTGCAACCGGTGAGCATCAGCATT
This sequence comes from Capitulum mitella, assembly GCA_030062745.1. Lineage (NCBI taxonomy): Eukaryota > Metazoa > Arthropoda > Thecostraca > Pollicipedomorpha > Pollicipedidae > Capitulum > Capitulum mitella. Next base: position 9,080,785 of record CP099848.1, read on the forward strand.
ACCCGCACTTAAGTACAAGATACTTTCATATCATAGTACCATTCACGCAACTCACGGTGAAAATATGCGTGGCGCTCCTGCGCAGTGAAAATCTGTGTAACAACGGCGTCCTATGAGGTATGAAAATGTCCCGTGACCGGCAGGGCTCGGACTGCGCTTTCTGATTCACAGTCATACGCTCTAACCACTGGGCCGTGACCGCCGGCGAGCAAAACCTGTCTGGAATGTGATCACTCAGTTAACTGTGCTGCTCGCTTCTAATAAAAGGTCCATAACAGAGTCGCGGGTGCTCAGCACTTGACCCGTTCCACCCTGTCCGTCATATGCCTGGATCCATTGATATTGCCCGTCCAGCTACCCGTCTGCCTTTCCGAACCATCATTATTCCAAACTGCGCCGTCTGCGTCCCGGCAATTGGTCCATAAAAAATATAACATATTTTAAAAAAAACATATTTAAAAAAAAAATATTTTAAACCCGTGCTTTTTAGCACGGGTTTAAAAGAGGCGCAAGCGCGCTGCACATGACCCGTTGTGCTCTGCCCATCATATGGGGTGCCGCTGAACAGCCCTAGTGCTCTTCTATCGATCCACCAAATTTCAGCCGGCTAGGTCGGTATTTCCGGCACTCGAAGGTGCCTGAGTCCAACTCGAAACACGTATCTGTGGATCGCCCCGTGGGTCGCTCGTTGGTACCGAACACAAAAGCGAGTACCCGATAGTGGGGCCCACGTTGTCACCAGGTCTTGCGTCAACAGCACCCTTCTTTTGACCAGTACCTTTAATTAACTGAATTCTGCAGAGGTCCGGCTCGCATCACGTGGTACGTGCCACACACCATGAATTGCTTTGAAACCTATACCGTAATCTGTCCGCCGAGTCGGCGCACCCTATGCTACCACTTGTGTCGCGATCGGCTGGCGCGTTCGGGCGCTAGAGGCTCCGAAACTTGAACACATACACACACACATACACACACACAACTTTTCTTAGCAACCGCCATGTATGAAAACCCATTTCGTTCAAAACGTGCAAAGCACGCCTTCAGTTCGTACGATTTTGAATTATGCCAATCTTCGTTATTTTGACTCGCCCAAACGCGGAATCAGGCCATGTTTTGGGGAGGCACCTCAGGTCGTTTTTGACGTTGTTCCACGTGGAAGAAAAAGGCTGCCAAACAGGGGTGTCTATTTATATTCTTTTGAGAGCACCTTGGCCCACCCAAAGTTGATTTGGGTCCACGCTATGTTGGTTTGGGCCCACCCCATATTTCTTGCCGGTTGTGAAGTGAAATGAGTAGTAGCAGCGAAAAGTCGGCCGCAATAGAAAAGAGATAGGCAGAAAGTAAAGAGTAAAGTCTAAAGCGATGTATCCATCTATCATTCCATCTTCTACATATGTGTATATGATGTATATATATATATATATATATATATATATATATATATATGCATGGGGATAAGTGCAATTTTTATTTGATAAATAGTAATAAAAAGTCATAGACTTCCTTTGGTCAAAATAAAGCTCGTTAAATCCGTTGAGAAATCCACAGTTGGAGGGAAGTTAGGTTGTCGGGTCCTTGGCTCGCCCTCCCCCCCCCCATTTTTTAGAGAAATCGACGCCCCTGCGGCCAAAAATTGAGTTTTGAGATAGAACTTAAAGTTGCGTAGGTGCATATAGGTACATAAATGGGCAAGTATACAAAAAGAGTGTTTTTGGTGATTCACGTCGATGTCGGGTCAGGCCATGTAGTTATGACGCCATGCACAGATACAACGCGCGCACACCCTACATCACGATGGTCATAACAGGACATCAAGGAGTAAAATCAATTGAAATGGTTGCAATTGTTCTGAAGCAACAAGAAATGAACCCAGTGCTATTTTATGTGACTGTGACGTAATTTCAGTTTATATCAGATCAGGGGTCATAAGATGAGGGGATGAAAACGCGGCGATGACAGTTTCCGCTTTTTGCTGTCACTGGCACCGCTTACGCCAACATTGTGCGAGCAATACAATAGCGTTCGTACTTTGAAGCATAAAATGAAAAGTAGAAATCAGGAAAGAAAATATTTCTAAGTTTTATATTAGCTCTGTTTTGAAAAGTATACTTCCCATTTTCCAAACCGTATGCACTCCTATGGACTGTTCAAAAATTCTAAACGTATGGGCCAAATAGGAAGGTACTGTCTATTAGCTCTTGATTTAAGCCAGTTTCATGAAAATCAGTCCACAAACATCGCAGTTATAACAACTTAGAAAACGTCTTTTTCTGACGTTGTTGTTCCATGTGTTCCCATGAAAAAACCCTTACAAGGTTTTTAAGATTTCGTTGTATATGCAGTAGTTTACGTCATAGCGAATCGATTTCCGTTTGTTGCGATGAAATCTGGCGAGTAGTTCTCGAGATCGCGGGCTGAATAAGCCCTCCACCTTTCCCCATACGCAAATGCGTCCATTTGTTGCATTTGTGTACGGGAATAGGGTTAAAGCTTTTGAACGAACATGACGTATTATTAAAGAAGAAGCGAAGCTCGTTGTATGCCTGATCCGTATTTAATTTTTGGCTGGGGCAGGCTTCATCTGGAGTTAAAAATCTACAATAGTCATTTGGTATTGCTCTCGAGGAAGCTATACTGTACCATAGCGCGCCAGCTGCACGGGAGTTGAGCTCTGCTTCAGGTGAACGGCACCTATCCGTTTCATTTCCATCGGTTAATATATTTGTACATGAATTACGGTGGCAATGGCCTGTGACTGCTCAGTTCAGTGCTGATGCAACATGTTCAGTGGATGACGAATGATGGTCATTGAGTAACGGAAAGCATCTGTTTTTGGTTTTGTGCTACGGAAAACGACCAGTCTGTTTCAAATGAACCTTACAGCTTTAGTCAAAGGCCATAATGGACGAGCAAGATGAAAAGAGCATTTGAGATCGAACTTATGAACTGTCTTCGTTGTTTTAAGCTACGCCGTAGAGGAGTCGTGGATCACTAAAAGGGAATGTGATGATAGAGTTTTGTACTTAATGTCAGGACTTTGATCAATGGCAAAGCCTCACGGCCAGTTGCAGTGTTGACCGCGCGGTCGTATGTGTGGACAGAAAAGCAATTTCATTGACCCTAAATTCTTCCACGGCAAATGTCTGACTATTTTCCCAGTTTTCTATTTGTGGTTTTTCATGACACCCACTAACCGCATTTTGATTTACTCTCCATTATGAGAAAACAAGGGAAAGGGGTGCCGTGTTTTTGGTTATGTCGGTACAACTTTGTACCGAAAGGCTGGAGATTTTTTCCTGGAATGGAAATGATAGTCAGGGGCCTAAGAAATACGCCTGGTTCCAGGAACACAACTGCTTTGATATCCTCGCACCTGTATGGAATTTTACAAAATTATGTGGACGAATGGGTTGTTCTGAAGCTTGGCTAACGCAAACGTTTTTACTCGTCTACTATTGCACGGTTGGGAGCCGAAACCCTGCAATCAAGTCGTTTTGCACGTCTGTCTGGGAGTTTCGCGTTAAGACTTATGTAGCATATCCTTGGAACTATGGGATGTGTATTAAGACAGGTCGATTATCAAGGAATCCAGGTATGGTGTCGCCAGCAGGAATGTCAGATGCGTCTGATCGAGGGATTACGAGCCGAGCGTTCGGATCGACTCGATTTCGACGAACTTTATTTGCCATCTGTTGTTAGATATACCCATAACTCGTTTTGTAGGTCAGCTTTTGGGGGGTTTAAAACTAGGTTGGTCATGGAAGAGGAATGCCATGACATTGTTCAGGATGTCGAGAGCAATACAGAAGGTATTTAATGAAATGACTTGTATGGCACGTATCACTGCATGAATTAATGAACTAGTTAACATTATTACATTCCGGATATTTAAGGCATAGGTTTACCTCCATTAATTACAACATTGATGTGCTGGTCAATGTAGAATATAATCTGGCGGCTTTTTTTAAGTCCACCGTCGATGACCAGGCGATCAGGAATGATTGCTGTAATATTAGTTGAAAACTACCGCTGTATACCCATAGAGATTCAGCAGTGTTTCTCATGTAATGAAGTGAATAGTACAGCTGTTTTTGCTATTCCAATTCATCCAGTTTTATTTCTACATTTCGGCTGAACCTCGCCTTGAGGGGATGTCGGCCGCGATATTTTTTTAGACTGCAGATGACTAGTCCTCGTCATGAATCTTAAATTTGCTCTGAGTATTCCCTTTGCGCATATTTTCCAAAACGAATTATTACTATGCCGTAATGGTCACCAAGTTATGACGTCTTTCCCGGTGCCTCGCACGCCGATTTTATTGACCTGAGTTGCGTTTTGACCCCTTTTTGAGGGATCTGAGGAGATATAGGATTGGTTTTGGACTCTTGACATGGGATTGGTTTTGGACTCATACTATTTCTGCTGGCGCCGATTTCTGCACTGGGGACTAGTTTTACCCCTCTCGATGATCACAACACTGTTCACTGCAGTGTTCAGTGATGACAGAACGTAGTTTGTGGTACGAGCCGCGCAATAAAAGATGATAATGATATTTTACTTCTCGTTGACCTGCCCCTGGCCTGGAAAAACGAAAGAAATTACTGAATACAAGGGGTGATCAGTTTTGGCACCAAGCTGCTACAAAAGCGTGGCTTGCGTGCTGTCCTCCTATAAAGCTACTGCATTGATGGCGGAGACAGTCAGCGACGTGATGTTTTCATGTCCAGTGATCTGAGAAGTCATCATTTGCCCTGAAGAGGTTAAATCATGTATCATCAGAATCAGAAGCAAACTAGCTATACGCTTGTTTCTTGTTTCATCGCTCTGTCTTTCTCAATTAGTAGCGAAACGAGCAAGGAGTGACAGCTCCCCCTCGTCGGGCGCATAGTTGAAAATCCTTATGGCCAGCGAGGGCTAAATCAAGTGGAGTGGAGGGGCAAGATGCATATAGTCGTGGATGATAGATCCATGGTATGTAAACCATGTATTTGTGTAAGATATATAGCATGATCTGTGATCCATGGATTGCGATTTCTAATTAGTCCATGACATTGTTGTGCTAAGGTCTTCCAGCGAGATGCATATTCTGTCCCCTCGCGTGGGGAAAGATTTCACGAGCGCATAGCATTTTTCATTTCTCCGAAAAAGACATGCATGCTTTCATTCTATACACACTTTATTAGCCGGCCACAATTCACAGCATATAACCACGCAGTGGCCTTCTGTCGTGAAATTGGTGAAATCCAAATGTTAAAAGAGGAATCTGTCCTGATCTCTACCTAATTATTAATTCTTTTATTAATCGTTTTCGTCTCCGATGTGACCTCCGTGATCTGTGTTCTATGTTTCGTCAGTAAGTTGCGACTAGGAAGAAAAAACCATCTTCGGGCAATTTCATAAGTGACGTCACGTGTCGGTGGAGACGATGGAGGACCCCACACGAAAAGCTGCCTGATGTTCTTTGAATTATGAGTGATTTCAGGGACGTAGCAATCCGGAAAATTGGGGGGGGGGGCAGAAACGTCGTTGTCCATAGGGCTGGTGTTGAATTTCCCAAAAATCCGGGGGAAGTCATGGCTCCTCCGGCCCTTTTCTGTCTCTACGCCCTTGAGTGACTTGGGCTCAGAGGTCGGCTTGGGTTCATTTGTAAAATCTGGCCAGCACATCGACGGTAGCGAACTTGAAAGCGTGTGTAGCCGTAATAACCCAGATACTTAAAAGCGATTCCGACTTTTATAATAGAGAGGCATTCCAGTCTTTTGACCAGAATCAGATTATAGTCATTTTACAAAAACAGTGATGATGGCTTGCCGAGTGTTATTGAAAACAATCTGGCAACAGCACAGTATTTCTTTACATCCCTCAGAAAGCTATCGCACTGAAATATTTTCGCTTTTTCCACGTCATGAGCAAAAGTTACAAACCTCGGTTTTCCGGAAAGCGCAACCCTATCTTTTCGCGGCTGCTTTGAAATTCACCATGTTTGTGTCATATTGCAATAGCTTTTCCACCTAGACGCGTAAAGATAAATGGCTGAGCTAACACTACTTTTTAACTAGTTGTGCATGCTTGGACGCACGCTCATATTCATCAGACTGTGCAGGGTATCCGAGAAGGGACAAAACCCCACAGCGATTTTCATTTTCTTAGCGTACAGAAAAAAACGGAACTCTCAGCCCGGCTGAACCCAGGCAGTGTACGTTGACCAGGTACAACATCGGAAGCTTGAGGGGCCGCAGGTGCCGTGCAGCTGTGCCGGGCTTCGTTCCAAAGTTGCGATCGACCCCGTCTCTGCTGGAATGAGGATGGGCGGCCCAGACGGACGGCGGCGGCCGCTGACGGCGTATTGTTGCTGACGTCTGGCAGAGCAGCCGCTCGCTTACGTCAGATATATTGGGGTGTTGTGTTTGGCATATCGGCGCAGCGCGCCCGCGACCGGTGTCTGGAGGGCCCCTCCTCCACCCCTGACCTCGCCCCCCCCGGAATCCACCTGTCATGGGGCTCCAAGGGGTTCCAGCACCACAGCTAATTACTGGGGCAGGTATTACTTGAAAGTTCAGGGAATGTCATAATGTGGATGCACAATTCGGTGCCGAGAGATCGGTAAGTGCCTTTACGCCGCTTCTCACTAGAAATGTATCGTGCTTCGCACATATCGCTAAACAGTTCAACTTTCATTGTCATTTGTTGGCAGGACTACAAGACGTGCATTGAATCACTGTGTAATCAAGCAATGTGATGGTTTTGTCTGATCATTATGCGACTTAATAAGTCGAAAATGGCCTTCATGGGCTCTCGCGTCCTGGGAAAAAACTATGAAATCAAAACTACCTTCGTTATAATGGGAGAAACCTGAAGATGGCCTATGGCTGGAAAGTTGAATTTATGGCGTTATATATATATATATATATATACATACAAATACGCACGCACCGTCGTTGTTAACAAGGATGACGGTGAGCGCTTGGTGCATCGGTACTGAATATATATATATATATATATATATATATATATATATATATATATGTATTCTCTTCGCGTAAACACAAGTTTCTGCTGACACGAGGAAGTTTGTTTATGTTCAGATCGTTATGCGACTTCCATATTGAGCCCTGTCTGGCACCCTGTTAAATGGCAGTGGAGACGGGCTTTCCACAGCCCAAGTACTGATCCTGCAGAACTCTAGCCGGGCGGGATGAGCAAACGAATCGAACCCGGCGAGTGTCTCCGCAACCCCTCCACAGCCGCCTGACTGACTGTTGTTCACGTCATGACCATTGCAGTGAGGAGAGGATCGCGTGTGTCAGTCCGTCTCAAGAAGAAGTTGGTTGGTTGGTTATTGGGGCTTAGGGGCGCACCGACTGCAGTCTCAAGAAGAAGGCATGAGCGAAATGTGAATTATATTTGCCGTAGTATGCGCCTTCACACACGCACGCATCTGCTCACTGAACCGTAGGACCGCATTCTCCTGTTACTGGGTCAGTCGTGCGGACGCGGCGGGCGCAGCAGTTCGCCGACGGCACCTGGCGTCGCTCGTCGCCCCGTCGGCCGGCCGTCGGCTTCGGCTCGCCGTCTCGCCATTCCGCGGCCGCCGTCGGCGACGGACTGTCGCGGCGCCCATTGTTACGTCAGTCGAGCTCCACGCCGGGTACATGGCGGCCGTGTCATTGGCCGGAATAAATGGGGGACGCCGTCGGCACGTCACGCGGGACCGCGCAGAAATAGCCCGACCAAAGTGTCCGATGAGATCCGGTACCCTGCCCCGAGCTGCCGGAGCCTTCCTCGCCGCCCTGCAGATCACAGGAGTGAGGCTAGCCGGTGACACCCACTGATGCTGCCAAGCGCTGTGGTGCTGCCAAGGAGACCTGCCTGATGAAAGGCCTCGGGTCTCCGAAGATGGACGCGATTGTTTGTCTTTTAGTCGGTTGCTCTGGCAACAGCTCTGTTCGAGACAATGCATCCTTTTGTTGTGGCAATATATAACGCGGCGTTACGAACGCATTTGGTTTTCATACGTGGTTTATTTTTTTAACATTTCCCCGAACTGCCTGAATGTATTTCCCGGTTTTGATTAAGCTGACAAAAGCAATTGTTGGCAAAAAACGGGGCAACTTAACGTCGTTTGTACTACAAAGCATGCCCTGGCCAACCAGCACAAGTGTATGAAACGAGGAAGACGACCGTTTATTACGAACAAGTCATGAATGAACAAAAGCTACCGCTTCCCGCTTTGTTTTCAAACAGCCCCTGCTTCACCTCCGACAATCAGGACGGTCATGTCGACGGCATTCAGGTAGCTCCCGGGTCACTGGATCTAGCTCAAGTGGTGTCCTGGCCTGCGGCCGGCCGCCGCCGTATAAGCCGTCTCGCTCAGACCCACCAGAAGCCGTGAGTCACGGCACATGATGCAACGAGAAGCCCTGGGCGGTCGGAGGCCCGGTTTCATCACCTAACTCTGCCTGCAGCCGCCTTCCGCCTGGCAGGCTCTCGCCGTCGCCGTTTGACCGTGATGATCTTGGCCAGCGGTGACTGCTCCCTATCACTGGGTCTGCAAACAGAGGCGATGGTCTTGGTGCACGCCACTGGACCGCTGAAAACGTACAGTGGTGTTAGCCCGATCTCTCTCTCCCCGGGTCGCTGAGCAGGTACAGTTGTGTTAGCCCGGTCTCTCCGTCCCCGGGTCGTTGATTAGGTACAGTGGTGTTAGCCCGGTCTCTCCGTCCCCGGGTCGTTGATTAGGTACAGTGGTGTTAGCCCGGTCTCTCCGTCCCCGGGTCGTTGATTAGGTACAGTGGCGTTAGCCCGGTCTCTCTGTCCCCGGGTCGCTGATCAGGTACAGTGGCGTTAGTCCGGTCTTTCTGTCCCCGGGTCTCTGAGAGCTGTCAGACGGTTGACATCGGTCACTGGCACGCCATGACGACGGAAAGTGCGAGGACAGCAGTCAGCCATATTGGATGTCAACGGAGCACGTCCCGGACGATTTCACTGGGTGCTTTCCTCACGCCAACACTGCCCGGGGTCAGCATTGTCTACAGTCGTTTCACCCGTATGGCTGAGAAGTCAGATGGATATTACGGTTTCTTTTTGGTGGACCATGATGAATGGTTCTATGCAGAATAAGACTCTGGAACGGTGAAATTTTTTAGGAGGAACGTATTGAATAGATAACTGCAACCCCTTTCCCTCTCGGAAAAATACGTCTGAAGCCATTATATTTTTCACAGCGAGTTGTGCCTCCCCAAAAGATTTATAATTTTGTTGCATCTCACACTAGAAGTCACACTCAGCTGCCAACTTTAGACCGATTTTAACATCAGCTTCGTGTTTCTGCGTGACAAGAACACAAAATGGTTCTCGCGAACCAGCTCTGAAAACCCTCGAACACTGATGGGAATATTTGCACCAAACCTTTCAGACTACGCATGTCATTTGGTGTGAGTTTTGATACGCGCATGACTCTATGATCTGTAACTGGTGTCAGTGGGGCCGTAAGTCCCCGGGTAATAATGCACTGAACAACCCACATATGGTCTGATGGAGAGCGGCATTCAATCAACGTGGTCATTCATCCCTAGGCTATGATTCCCCGAAATCTGAGTGTTGCTCATAGGCCCATGAACATCGCTGAATGTTCGTCAGGTGGTCTGTGACGCAGGCCCATGAACATCGCTGAATGTTCGTCAGGTGGTCTGTGACGCAGGCCCATGAACATCGCTGAATGTTCGTCAGGTGGTCTGTGACGCCCTCCCCCCCCCCCACTCCCTCCTGACAATGTTATGCTGGCGTTGAGACGGACGCCGTAACGGCCATAAAACACATAGCTTTCGGTAGCTGTCAAAGCCCTGCGAGCTTGAACTGACGCAGTATACGTCCTCTGCCCCTCCCGCCTCCTCCCATCTCCTCATGCGTCATGATGGATGGCTGCGAGCCAGGCCGTCTCGGGAAGCCGTGTTTTGGAGGAGTTCTTCAGTTCAAGTCCTGAGAATGGTGCGGGGACGGGGCGGTCGGCGACGCTGACATCTCTGACATGTCCCGTGACCGTTCCGGAAAGATGACTGTCCACGGCCCGTCAGACAGTCCGTCAGAGAGCCAGGCCCACCCCGGAGAGGATATGACCGCCCACGGTCCGTCGGAGGGTCAGGCCCGCCCCTTGCCGGCCGTAGTTCAGTTGGTGGCCTTTGGACGGTCCCGGTCGGCTCATTGTCGGCTCAGAGTCGATGTTTGATGGCGTCGTCCCGGAGCAGACGCCGTGCGCCTATATCGTCGCGGCTGTTATGATACCAACACTGCCTTCCCCTTGGCGCAACCTGACGCTGGAGGCTATTGTGAAATTCGAGTCAACAGTCGGGTTTGTTGACAGTGAAACTCCAGTTTGTTCTTTATCATATCCAATGCTGATGAATGAACGGTATGTAAATGCTCATAGAGCTAATGCTTGAATCCCTCCAGACATTTCACACTGCCATGATATCGCCATTACAGCTCCTAAAGCTGTGACGCATCATCGTGCTGTCGGGAACTTTGTTATGACCCTCGTGAGCGTGAGACTGGTGGTATAGCCCGCTGCATCACAAGTCAGGGAGATCGTAATCATCGTTCAAGTCACGGATTTCGGTCCGAAGTACGACATACTCTTTGTTATAGATTTTATAGATTTTGGACTGAGTAGAAATGGCCTACCTGTCAAACGGCATATTTTACGGGCATGGATGTTGTTTCATCGACTAGAGCATCTTTAAAAATGTTTTAAGATTTTGGACAAATGTGAAACTGAATGAGGAGGGCATAAAACTGACCTTTCCTCGGCCGATTGCGCCATGTTCATTTGCTTACCGCGGCACGGGCTATAAATTTGACCAAGTTCAGTTTTGCTTGCCGCATTGTGGATTGCAATGACAGCATAACTGAGGGAAGTTCTCTCATCCACCGCAGGAATGTCGGCAAATTTTCCGAAGTGCAGTATTTTTATATTGTAAGTTCTAATGAACAGATTTTCTGGACGACGCCCGCTGTAGATACAAAATACAGCAATAAATTTATGATCAGATCACACAGCAAACCACCTCCAGCATCTGAACACGTGCGTTTTACGTGAACGACCTTTGTTCCAGGAGAGCATCGTAATGGAAGTGTACAGAAGAACGGTGGCACCTGCCAGCTGTCTGACGTACCCGAAGGAGAAGCTGGTGACCTGCTGGCGACACCCGCACCAGATGCGGGCGACGCTCCGCACCTCGAGAGAAGGGTGGGACTCCTCTCTGGGATTGCTCTAATCGTGGGAACCATGATCGGTGAGTGACGACGGCGGACTGTGAGTCGTATGAAGGTCGATGGTCAAGCGGGTGGGGAAAAGCGGTGTTGTGGAGTATGTAGTCAGTTGTGCAGTGAATTTAAGTTGAGAAATTTTCAGTGAAACAACGTTGGTTAATAATGCGTTTCGGATGCTTTCTGACCTACGTTAGTCTGCACGTGGACACTGGATTTGCATTTGTCGTCATGTATGGATTGGGGTGGGCGCGGCGTAGGCTTCCAGCCGGCGGCTTTGTGGAATGCGGACGATCGGTCCCCTAGGATTCAGGCGAACTTACACCCAGAGGAACCTCCTGGAGGGCCTGGGTCCAGCTGCAGCAGGAAGGGCTTCTTGTCTGGAGGTTTAGTTAAACACACAAGCAGTTGTCTTCCCTTGAAAGGCTAATGGGCAGCACCTTTTCTTTGTTTATAATGATCTGTTTGCGTTGGCGGTGTATTGATCTCACTCGGTCACAGCCAATAGCATGGAATGCGGCCATGGCGTGCCAAGGAAATCGACTAACTGTGCTGGCGGGATTCGACTACATAAAATATGTGTCTCGGAATGCAATAATAAGCTAACAATGCATCCAGTGGTAGTTGCACCGAAACTCCCACCGGAGCCCTCCACAAAAACTGCCCACCTGGAACTGTAAAGCAACATGCAGGAAAATATTCTCGGGATCCGGCGTGGAGACAATTGTGTTTTGACGTCGCAGCTACTAAAAACGACATGACTCGGCACAAGCCGCCGTGAAAAAATGCTAAGTTCCCCGCGGAAGGTGCACTTGTTTTGCTGACGTCTTTCGAGAATATGCTGCGATAATTCTGCGCTTTAATACTTTCCCTTCCAGCCAGAGTTTAGATGTTCTCGTTTTCCTCTGATTTTAACGGAAGAGCAGCTCAGTCGTCTAGACTGTAACAGCAAGTTATCAATGTATCGCGCAAGCTAAATACTAAAGCTTAATGAATATTGCCATCGTTTTGCGACATAGATCTAGTGCTTTCGTTGGTGTGAAAAGCCATCACATAAAATAAAAAAAACATCATGTTTCCGATCAGCTTTCGGATGTTGTCACGGGCAGACTTGTGCTTCATTCTCCATGGGAAGGGTTGATCAATTCTGAAATCGTTTCGTTGCTTGCTGGATCGATTCTGATTCTGACACAACGCAGGTTCTTCAAAACTGAACCGATTTCCATTCCGACTCAACATAAAATGGATCGATTTTAGAATAGATTCCGTTTGGATCATTGCCAATATGTTTATATGCTTATATCGTTTTGTACAAAATATGTTGCAAAAATTAAGAATAAGCTCTTGCTCTCTTAATAGTTAAGATATCAGTGTAGACATAAATATCAGCATGTTTGTGCAAAAATATGTGTGAGTTTTCCTTGTAAAGAAAGCATTTGGTTGTGTATGACTTTCACGCCACTGGTAATAAGTAGAAAGTAAACAAAAAAGTGAAAGCATTGTCGCACCACACTACATGGGCTTTTGTTAAATTCATTTTCTTGTAAAGAAATCTGTTGTGCCCAGTGCCTTACCTATGGAGTGGTGAACATGCTTTGATACCTTTTTTCCAGAAATCCTAATTTTTACGTGTTAATCCTTTTGTTTATTTTTCATTTATTTATTTATGGCGTTTGTAGTTTTAATTTGGCCATTTTCCTGCTCAGAAGATTCCAGCTTTGGAGACAGACTTTGGCATTGGAAATGATCTCAATTCCAGTTCCGCAGACAACCGCGTGATTCAACTCCGAATCTGATTCCCGTGCCTCTCAGTTGAATCGATTCCGATTGCTGCTCTGGACGGAACCAAATCGGTTCTTGAACCGATTCCGATTCCGATGGAACTGAGCACAAATCTGGCCACAGGACACCTGGTCGTTTTGAAAGGGTTTTGATGAGGCTACTGTGGATGATATGAAATGTGTTCCTTTTCCGTTCTTTGCGTAATGGTTACTCCCTGTAATAATAGTGCACACAACCAGTCGCATACCCAGGAGAGGGGAGGGATGTCAGAGAGGTCACTTAATTAAACAGCCAGAATTTGTTTTCCAGTTCCCAAAAATTGTCTTAGATCATAACTGGTTTCTTTAAGATAAACGTTTTTGAACTGAAAAGTAATCTACGCTCTTTATTTTCAAAACCAAGTGTATTATATGATACATTCAGTTCCTCCATGCTCCCGATGTTTGCAATAAAATGGTGAGAGTAAAATTAAGCCTTCACCATGTAATTTTGACTCCCTAAAGAAAACCCCGGTTTTGCTACGGCATGGAAGTGTTTTGCTCAGTTTAGCGTGTTCCGGATGAACTTGATAATGGCAATAGTTTACAGTCTATAAATTGTCCGTGATTTCCGAAGTCATAAGTTGCTTTTGCTGGGGTCTGTCTCCAAGAGTTGGTTTCTGGCGCTTAAATCGAAATTCCAGAATTCGGAAGCCGTCTATCTATTGCTTGTTATTTTGTGTTCTGCCACGTGACATTTTGCCATCCTACATTTGATGTTGTGTGGTCAATCCCCTCAGGTATCTCGTACGAACGGCGCGGCCTGAGTAGTTTAACGTCACCAGCTGTCGTTTGCTGTCACAGCTGACCAGCGCAACAGTGCCGCTTTAACTGCTGCTTCATCTGATTGGCCGAGGCTGGATGTGGTGTGATGTAGAACCGCAACGTGCAATCCCTGTCAAAGGCCAATGGGCAGAATGAACAAGAAGATGCTGTTTCCACAGGTTGTTGGCAGGCGGGATGATGTGATTTCAGTATCCGGAGGCGTTGGCGTCTCCGGAGTGGCGAGAGCAATATTACTAACAACGCTCTCTGACCCGCAGGATCTGGGATATTTGTGTCCCCGAAGGGTGTGCTCGAGCGCACCGGATCCGTTGGATTGTCTCTGGTCGTGTGGACCGGGTGTGGCGTGCTGTCCATGCTAGGTAAGCAGCCATGGCCGGCCCCTCGCGCCAGAGGACAGCCTAGCCCGCCGGATGGCGACCGTTAGATGGGGTGGTCTGCCATCGTCCAGGTGTGCGTTGTGCCTTGCATACGTTGCTTGCGCGAGAGATATAACCAGTCAGTGATGGATGTTACCTTCGTCCTGCCGGGGCTGGGCACCTTTTTATTTGGTCCCTTATCTTTTTTATTTTATTTGGTCTCTTATCAAAATTATTTTTCTTTTTTTGGTTTAAGTTAACAAACATTGTGGTTTTACCGTGCAATACGTTAGCAATTTTGGTTTGGAAGTCAGTGCTCCTGCCGTCGATGGCGCTAGCCTCCGGAAGAGGAGGGGTACAAGCAAATCAGCCGGGAAAACGACACTTTTTTGGGTTTAATTCTTTCTGTGCATCGCCATGCGGATAACGTTAAGTTTTCGAGGGCAATGTAGGAGTGGCAACTTTCCCCGTTTGCCCCAGTGGCGCTGCACCAATTTTCCTCAGCCGGACTAGACCGAGAGGCGAGACTGCATGTACCGATTAGTCACGGCATACCTTTGCCACGCTCAAATCACTGGCTGTCTGTTCCATCCCAGTTCGAATGAACTCTAGTGTTGAGAGACAACCCGCCATTCTGCAATAAATGTCGTTCCGTACATTCACATCATTTTCTTCATGTGGGTAGAGCAAATGTTTTTTCATGATGCTTGCGCGCCCCAGATTCATCATTTCCCGAAGTAACTTTGTGTCTAGCGAAACCTATGGCTTTGCGAATCTTGTGATATATGCAGTCCCAGTGACGACGACATCGCACGAGCGTTACGCAGACGGTTTGGCTTGGTCTCATTTGAGTGACCTGACCCGACCTTGTTTGACCGAACCTGACCTGACCTGACGTGGTCCGTCCCCATTTGGCCGTTTTTTCACGTTCGACGGTATTTCCGGAGTTGCACCTGCCCTCGATTGGCGTCCTTCGACTCTTTACCTTAGTTATCTGTGACCCTATGCCAAGATAAAGTGACCTGACCTGACCTGGTGCCGTGCCGCAGGTGCGCTGGCCTACGCCGAGCTGGGCACGCTGATCCCGTCGTCGGGCGCCGAGTACGTGTACCTGCTGGTCGGCCTGGGCCCGCTGCCCGCGTTCGTCTTCTCCTGGGTGTGCTCGTTCGTGCTGAAGCCGAGCATGCTGGCCATCATCTGCCTCTCGTTCGCCGAGTACCTGGTGGAGGCGTTCGTCGAGGAGTGCGAGCCGCCGGCCGAAGTCGTCACCCTGGTCGGCATCCTCACCATCGGTGAGCGGAGCTCTCATGACCCGCAGTGCGACTGGGGGCCGCCGGCTGGTGTGTGCCGATAGCGCTAGCAGGGGCCTCCGGGGTGGTGCACTGTTGGCCACTAGGTTATTCAGGTGTTCTGGGGGTTTGTTATCGGAGGGAACTGCGTCCTAGGTAACCTTGGTGCATTTTTCAGTAAGGTAGGTGGGTTCTGAAGACGGCTTGCCGCTGGTGTGTATGGCATGGTACATACGTAGATTCACTAGGGCCAGGGGAAGCCTTTTTGGATGTTGCTGAACCATGAGTTATCACGTTCGCTGTGGATAACCTTAAGCCTTAAACTGTGCATGCCATTATATTTCCCCTGGTTTCATTTCTATCACGACAGTGGAAAGAAGAACGCACGCAGAAGAATCGTTGTCCGGCCTGTCTTTTCCCTTCTCTCTTCTGAAATCAAGTCTTGTTTTTCAGCAGCAACGACTGATGTAGTTTGTAGACCAGTCAAACATCAGTCCGGCAGATTAGTTCTTAAGAAACTAGCTTTGGAAATATTTTACATACACATACCGATGGCGGCAAACGAATAGTACGGATTCTTGAATTAACGAACCAGAAACTGATTAATGCTGAATTTCCCGTGGTGTTGGACAAACGTATTTATATATATATATATATATATATATATATATATATATATATACATGAGTGTGAATGTGACAGTTTGGGCCCTGCCTTCACGTCGGCCAATGAATTTCTCGCCTTCACTACGGCCAGAGATAGCGGGCCTCGGTCGTGTCCCACTGCTGTGACAGAGCCTTGGCACAGCTGCAGCTCTGACGGCCACCGCCAGGCCGGCCACAAATTCGACAGACTGCTCAGATCGGCGCCACTTGCCGGCCGTTTCACGTCGTCTGACATGTAATGCGATGGTCTTCCCGCGGTGAAATTTCGCTCGCAGCTCGCCGATTGTCCCCGGTGGGCGTGTTTTCGTTGGGTGCTGAACAGGCCCGGTTCGTGCTGGAGGGCGTCGGAGCCTCTGTCCGCCGGTGACAAGTGCGCGCCGCTCGTGCCAACGAGGGGCTCGGCGGCGAGAAAAATCGTCCGGCGCAGCCTGCCTTGAACCCGGCATCTGCATCGTCTGTCTGAGGCAGATTGGACTGTCCGCCCCCCCCCCCTAATCCCGTTTCGCACTGACCTGTTGGAGGTCGTTTGCTCGGGGTGCGCGTCCCATCGCAACGCCCCCCATCGCCGGGGGCTGTTGCGATGAGAGCTGGTCTATCGACCGGGCCTGGGGCTGGTGGGCCGCGCCTCAGGGAAACGGGCACCGGCTGGTCTAGGACCAGACTGGCCAGAGCGGGACTGGCTGAGGGGGATAAGACTGACCGGAACGAGACTGACTGAGGAGGGTCAGACTGGCCGGAAAGGGACTGACTGAGGAGGGTCAGACTGACCGGAGAGGAACTGACTGAGAAGGGTCAGACGGACCGGAGCGCACTGACTGGGGGGAGTCAGAATTGCCGGAGCGGGGCTTCGCATGGATGTGAAGAGAAGGCGGCCTTGACTGGGTCATGGTTCGTAACAGTATGCTGAGGACTGGAACGAGAGTTAGAGAAAAGTAATATCGAGAGATCCGAGGCAAGGTCTCAGAATCAGCAGCTGACGGGTGGTTATAGCTCCGGGTTGGAAAAGAAAACCTGTCCGGAGTGGACATCACTCGTCCAGTCTCCTCGAGAGAATTGCATCTGTGCAATGTGGCGAGGCAGACGGAGAGGCATCTCGTGACGGCCGTCCGCGCCGCCGACCGCCACCGTCTGGAGCGGCGAGTGGGCTCCGAGCCGTGCGGCAGACATGTCCGGGGGGCACACGGCAGCCCTGGTCACCGTCGCCGGCGCGTCACCTGGCACCTGGTCGCGATCGTGCGTTGTCGGCGAGGTCGTAAACAGGCCGTCCGGGCGACTTACCGCGGCCGCCGCGCTGGCGCCGGGCCAGCCGCAGTGCCCCTCTCGCCGCCGATAGCGCCGCCACCTGTTAACGAACAGGGCGCGCCGCTGACCGCAGCGAAGGTCGGGGGCGCCGCACCGCGCCCCCCGGCCGGCGCCAACGCAAATAACGGTCACATGAGGTTTGTTCACCACCGCTGGTGTTCCAGCGGCCGCGCCTGGCTTCCGCGTCGGGAGCAATAATAAACCGAGTGCACACGTTGCACAGGAAGCTGCTGGCGTTTAACAAACGTTAAGTCAACCGCTGCGTTTTGAAGACAGCACAATTGAAAGGCAACCAGACAAAGGTTTATCGTCAGCTAGAAATACCCCCGAAGCCGTTTCACGCAGCGGGTGAGCGTCAGTCTCCGCAGGGACCAAAGGGCAGGGGCGTTGGCAGCCTGCGGCTCGTCTTACGTCTGGTATCCGGGCCAAATGTGGTCCCAATACATTCTGGAGTTTTGGAAACGTGCCCGAGTTGTACCTTACCGTTTCTTTGTTGTTTTATTGTATATTTTGGTCGCTTATTTTAGTTATTTATGGACCCCATGGTTCTGTAACTATTTCCGGCACTTTTCTGTTCTTTGACATCCTTAATGCTGATGAAGCTTTACGAATTTTTTTGTGCATTTACCATAGGATGCCATGAAGTGAGCACTCTCAATGATTTGAATCCCTGAGGTAACGGAAGTGTAGTCACCCTCTGTCTACATAGAGGAATGACATCCCTGGCACATACGGAGAATAGAGAAAAAGCTCAAGTGTCACAAACGAACAGTTTCTCCAGAAACTGACAATTTTGTAATTCAGCACTTTTCTCAGGAGCACTGATATCAGGCTGGTGAGATGACTGGGCGCTGCAGATATGGGGCAGTACGGCAGGACGACCAGATGGGCCATGCGTGCTGCGTGGTGAACTAAACGTACCGATCACAGACATTGGCATGATACGTTTCCATACATTTTGCGGGTTTTGCTCACTTTGGAACGTGACCAAAAACACTCAAAATTTTGTCCAAGTCATATCTACATAGGTTAAACTATTCGATTTTTCCACGTTTTTTTCAAAGAAGTCTGAGGAATATTCAACTAACTTTAACCACTCCTGAAGAAAAGAACCGAGAAGATCAGCAGACTATGAAGAGGAGAGAAAATTTGTTTTTTATATGTAAAAAGATGATACATAGAAGATTTACCGTTCGATACAAAAAAAAATGCCTCATGACTGATGTGTGCGTCTTTTTTTGTTAGCTTTTCTTTTTACTTTATACGTTGAACCAGACGGATCTTAGGTCGCATTAAAGGTCGGGTCTTTTGTGTTACAACTGATTTATGGTAAACTTGCCTTTGAATCCACGTGAAAGGTGACGCAAAGTTTCACCATCATTGGAGAGAAAGCAATGTTCAAGATTTCGAAACGCACGCATTGCTGTTTATCTGTTTCTGGACCATAGGAACTGTTGTTAATATATATTTTCATTATGGTCTGGACACCGTGGCACGCAGATCTTTGGTGAGCTATTTTTGTTTTTTTCTGATGTATTGCCCAGACCCATACCTCATGGTTGTGTCCCATGATGAATTGGCTTAGCACTTTCTAACCATATTTTTCTTTTTTCCTTTTTTAGCCATGTGTAGTTTAACACTTTTGTCGTGAATCGGAATGAGAATTGAAATCAACTCAGTTGGAAAAGTCAGTAAATCAGAATCAGGACTGAATGGGTTCCTGGTGCGACAAATCATTTGTGAATCGACAGACTTAAAAAATCAATACATAATGTCAATGTACGTATTCAAGCATTTACATCACTTCAGTGCTCATGAAAGATTCCAATTTGTAATTGTTTGTTTTCTAGAAAAAGTGTTCTTTAGGGTTAACATTTCATTATTAATTTCGCCAATAAAGTGAATATTGAAGTCAGCATGTATTTTGTTATGAAATGAATCAAGGTTGAATCAGTTCATTTTGATTTTGAATGCAAATCGAGCCGATTCGTTCAAAAACATGTAAATCCGATTCAAAGTAGTTCTCGATGCTGGGAGTGAAGCAGTGAATCGATTCGCCATAGGCGAATCAAACGCAAGATTGCGCGACCCGGCGTTTGGGCTGGTGTTTTCTCGCCTGTTTGTCAGAGGACAGACACGCTCGACGCACGCTTCACCCCTCCTGACCGCGCACCTATCGGGCTCTGAGAGGTGTCGTCGGGCACGATCTGCTGGGCGCAGTCGTGTCGGCTGGCCAGGAACCGGTGTTCGTCAGACACGGGACTGGACCGGAGAGGAGATCGATCGGTGGAGCACGTCATTAGTCAGGGCCATAGAGCGGCCCGTCGCATATTTTGCCTCAGCTCCTCGGTCTCTTCTTTCGGTCAAGAAGAACGCAATCGATACGGCCGCTTCCCTGAAAACAGAATATGAGATGACCGAAATTTGGTTATCGCGATTGACGGCACACGTATTGGATCTTCTTTGCGATGGTCTGCTATCAAGGAAAACCGGGGAATCTGCCCATCTAGATCAGCATTACATTGATCACCGAAGCTGCCTGTCTTAGGGCATTTATACGACCGCAGAGGAGGCCTGTCATCTGTCATATCTGCCAGGAATGTACTGAGATTCGCTTATGTTCTGCGCGCGTTTTTATGACGGCGAGTATCGTAGCCGCCGAGGATCCATGCTCACGTCTCTGCTAAACGGACACACAGGTATCAGCGAAGACTGGAACTGGTGGTAGTGCATGTAGACTCCCATCCTCTCCTTCTCTTTGCATATTTAAACGTGGGTTGCTTGTTTGTTCGCTGGCCTTTTCCAGCCCTTGCTATAACGTATTCCGGTAAATTGTTCTGAATATGTGTCTGCGCTTCACAGGAGTGATCACCTTCATCAACTGCTTCAGCGTCACCTTGGCCACCAAAGTGCAGAATGTTTTTACCGCGGCCAAGCTATTCGCCATCGGCATCATCGTGGTCGGAGGAATGTACTCGCTGGCTGAAGGTATGTATTCACTGGCAGGTGTTGTCACTGCAACGTCTTGACCTGGACTTTTGCCTACTGGGCCGGCATCAGCCTCTGGAAATAAGGACTCCTGCCGACAGACGTAGGGCATTATTACCTGGGCGCGTAGCTGGCAGCCGACGAGATGCTCCGCCTGCGGTCGAGGGCATCTGACATTGTCAAACCCGTGCCTGATTTCACACGCTGAAACTGGACCTACCGTCGAGTATGTTATACGGTGCAAACGTTTTCTTTGTCAGTGTCCAATACCCTGATTATTTTCATTTGACGTCGGTGATTTCAGGACTTTAGGATGAGCTGAGGTTATTTCCTTCCAGGCAATACTCAATACCTGCGACAAGGTTTCCAGCACACGACCACCTCCGTCAGCGACGTGGCCACGGCCTTCTACAGCGGCCTGTGGGCTTACGACGGCTGGAACAACCTCAACTATGTCACCGAGGAGATCAAGAACCCGTCCCGGTAAGAGCTCAGAGGGTCTACCTCAGACAGCCGCTGCTAGGGCAGGCTTTAACTGTAAGAGGTTTGTGGCGGCGAGCAGTGTCGTGTGCTCGATAAAGCCGCTTACCTAATGGTTCTTGCGACGTTCAAGTGGAGCACTAATCAACCGTGCAGTGCCGCTCGTTGTAAGGATTAGGGGGTTACGGGATACTGAAGAGCAGTGACAGGCTTTTGCGCCGTCATGGTGATGCGAGAACGAAGGTTTCTGGTTTGGAGAGAATTGCGCATTAAACCCATGCGCACGGCTTATTTAAATATGGAAGGCATTACCTGTCGGGTGTCTATCCCCATCCCATTCCAATGGAAACTCAGCTTGATGTTGGCTACATGCCAAGTATGCAACAGTGGACTAAATTTAGGAAGCTGGTGGTGGCACCAATGTGTGCCTCGTATGCCACCTTGACACCAGACTTGGCAGACTGTGATTTGGTGTTAATGACTGAACTGAAATTCTTTGGGTATATAAAAGTCTCTGGGACATACTTTGGGTGATAAGGACCTTGATTATCTTATTCCTCTGTGACTTTGTTAACTGATAACAAATAACTATTTGAAGTATGCATATGGGATTGGACAGAATCGGTTGACTCACCAAAACATTTTTTTGAGAGGGAGGCAGACCATGTAATTAACTTCCGACATGTTTTTGTGAATTATGGGTTTGATTTTTCTTCATTTCTTGTTGTTTCCTTCTCGGATTCAAGAAAACAAATGCTCGTCATATGACGGACTTTTTTTTGTTACGTGACTTCATTAATGCTGATGATGCATGCATTATCGTCTATCACAGGTCATCGTAGGGCCTATTTTTGAAGTTGTCCAGAAGAGCAACGCCTTCGTTGTTTTCAACTTAAACCAAGAGAGAAAACACTTCGAAAGCCGTTTAGAAAAACACCTTTCTAAACGCCGTTTAGAAAAAGTACAAGTTGAAATGGTGATCAGGCGCCGCAATTTCTGGACAAAAAATAAAATAAATTGATATGAACGCCTAAATCAGAGATCCGATGCTTATAATGATTGTTTACGCCAAAGCCAAGACAGTGGGCGGACTTCCATAAAGTCACTGTGATTTCAGACCTTTACGCATGAGCCAATTATTGCACCTCATTTGCCGTTTGAAAAGTGTGGACATTTTTTTAGAACACAGATATTATCGCGACACAAATAGAATGAATCTCCCCGTGCTGAGCACAAATACGGCAAACATTGCACTCCATGAGCATAACTCATAATATGCAGAAGTATACACCGCAGAGCACGCTAACGCCACGCAGCCACATTCCAGATGCTCCGCGCTACACAGTGGTTTTAAGAGAAGCCGGAACTGTCCTGGCAGGCTGTCGCACGACACATCGGTACGTCTGAGTCTAAAAAAACCTGTATTTTGAAAAATAAATGGTATACAGAACGTGTCAAGTCCACTCAAACACGGGGCGAAGGTTGTAAAAACACATAGTGTATTTAAGGTAACAAATGATTTCTAGTATGGTTAAAAAATAAGACGTCATGTTCATTACTGTGCGTGTTCATCGGTGTTTACTGTCCAGATCACTTTGCTCTGGACGAAATACAACAATTTCACACAAGAAAATATAAGCATCAAGAAAGGAAGCTGCAGTGACTGATTCCACATCTTTGCAGCCTGATAGATCTGATCAGCGAACTTCAAAAGTGAATCCAAGTTAAATATGCTGTTTTGGGCCATTTCAAGGTGGCATGGCGGTACTTAGATTAAGGCATTAGGCTGCCAGGAACACGTTGCCACGTAAGCTGCAATCTCGGTCTGCTTTTATTGTAATAGGGCGACTCTGAAGAAAACAGTCACTTTTTCATGTTTGACCTGGCTTGTTACGCCATCAGTGGCCCAAAAGCAGAAAAGAGCATACGTCACAGGACTGCAAGACTCTGCGCTATCAGTCCGCGTTTGAATCAGCGGAATCGAACGACTGGTACCCGAGACAGACAGGGCGGCGTTTAACGACGCTCCCCCCCCCCCCGTCCAGTCAACGGAAGGCGGCGAAATACACCGGTCATTGCTGGGTTGAAATAACAACATGAATTGCGGTGTCAAAGCTGTCAGTTTATGAAACGAGGACATTATTTTCATTGTCAGATGTTGGGGTTATTCTGTCAGAACGGCCATGCTGTTATGTCTGTTGAAACAATTTATGGCTTACCTCGCTGCCGTCTGGCTTTAGGCCAGTGGCCTTCTAATCCCACGGTCATGTGTCCCTGGTCAGGGTCGGAGCCATTCGTAACGTCGTCCAGTTGTGGCCAACCACCTGCCTTGTCTATCAAGGGAAGCTCGGAAACCTGCCAAGTAGCTGACTCACGAAACACGAAACACACGGTGTTCGACTTGGCTTTTAATCGGATTCATACTGTAGAGTATGGTTTAGTGTAGGAACCTTGGGTTTAGTGTGACGTGATGACGAGCATGTTGGATAGGCCAAGCGCAAGTGCCCGGAGGGCATTTTGTAAAATAATCACTGTCAAGCGCCTCTGTAACCTCTCAAAAGTTTCATCTTCCTTTTTATCAGGTGGTTCTGAAAGTCTTGCGTACTGAATAGCCATAGTGTGTTTGGTGTACAAAGTTTGAAAAGCATTTTTAGATGCCAACGTTCATGCTTCCTTTGGTGCTCCTTTTAACAGAAAGCGTGCATAAGCGACATCTAGCCGAGCCACCAACGTCTGGTGAACTTCTGAAATATCGAAAATGCTTCTGTAATGTTTCTCGCTGTTGGAGACATTCGCTTCCAACGTACGCACATATTAGCGGGCCGGAAGCCCAGTGGTTCTCGTCGTGAGGTGGGCACGTGTCGTGCTGGCTTTCTGTAAGTGCCTTAATGCGGGCGCCGTTGCCCCTTGGCCGGGACTGCGTGCCGGCGATTGGCGCTTCTCGGTCCGGTGGGCGTGGTGCACGCTGCCATCGTCTCGCCGTAACGTCCACCACCTTCGTGCCGTGCCGAACAGGAACCTGCCCCTGGCGATCATCATCGGCCTGCCGCTGGTGACCGTGTGTTACCTGATGGTGAACATCTCGTACCTGGCGGTCATGTCGCCCGTCGAGCTGTTGCAGTCGGACGCCGTGGCTGTGGTGAGTCCTCGGGCGCCCCGCGCACCACTTTGGACGTCCAGACACCAGACGGCCGCATTCGGAGGGAAACAGCGCTACCCCCGACCGGAGACTGGCGATCAGTTTAATCCATCGACGGAGTAACTGGGAGTCCTGTTTACCTCGTTTTGTGGGTTGTGACGTGCAGTCTTTTCTGTTCTCCTTCACTTCAGTATTTAACTTCGTATAGAAATGAAAACCGTGATGTATACTTATGAAAAACTTGAGTGAAACCTATATGTTACAGGTAAACGTTTGTACTAATGCAATACATCATTGATTCTCAGATGTTGCACGTGTTAGAGAAAATTTACTTGTTTGTTCAGACGTCGATATTTTTGCACACAGCCTACTCCTAGTGCATTCGAAAATTGATTTTGCCGTTTGGGTTGGTGTGTTGTACCTGTCTGCTGCGATTGATAGATATAAAAGGATATGAACAGTTGATAGCGGTTTTGGCGTGAACCAACCCTGCCGATATGCAGGTTGCGTTACCTAGCTTTCGCTCGGTGATGTAATCTTTGCAATTTGTACCATATAGCCATTTTATTCTCGTGTCTCACGTTTTATTCTCGTGTCACACGTTGTAAGCTGTTTCCCAAGGAGTGGTTTCGATGGACTGTCGAGCCGAAACGAGCTTGGGTCTCCACCACGTACGGAGCCGCGCTCATTCTGTCCCTCTCCGTCTCCTGGTGTCTGACCGGATCAGGCCGGTCGCTGCAGCAGCTGACCACTCTGCGGAAACCCGTCAGCTGTTTTTGTTCGTCGGTTGCCGAGGCAACCCGTGCGGTGGTACACCGCTTTCCAGTCAGGCCACCGGCCTTTGACCTTCCACGGACTCAGCCCTCTGTGTATGGGACGGGGTCCAGGATACCGGCTGGCCTGATATTGATTGAACATTCCTTAGCGATTTCCCGTCGCCTCCCGTCCATAATATACAAACCTGTTCTGCTAGGAGGCCAAACAAACAGCCGCTCGCGTGTGTCCGCCGCACTTGTTATGGGAATTGTCGTGGAGCATGAGAATGTCGGCATTCACCATGCATGCCGTGTACTGTCTGACATCGGTACGAGTCCTGAATGTCAAATGAAAAGATTTATCGTGTCTAATACAGTCAACGCCATTTATGAAGGAGAACGTTTCCTGTCCCGGAACTAACACAGTTCAAGTCGTGTCGGCCATTGACCTTTTTGCAGTGGGAGCAAGCATCTGATTGGCTACCTGTCATAAACTGCGCACATGTAAACGTCAGCATTTCGAGCACGCGAAAATATATATGAAAAAGTGGCATATATTGTGCTAGGAAGCCTATTTGTAGACATTTAAATGAATGGGTGCGTTTGGTTTTTGGAATGTCGTGCCGGTTTCACCCATTATTGCAAGTTTGTTGCAATACAAGGGGATGGGTACGTTGACTTGAAATGCTCCGTCGTAAAATCGAACCACGACTGTTGATATCCCAAAGGCTCTTTTCATTCGATTCCATTCCATTCCTTTTCATTCCCTTCCAAAACCATTGCACTCCACCGGACTATATTGCGTACATAGCAGTAGAATGGAGCATTAGCGTAAATGAAGCGTTCCAGGTTCCAATTGCCTCATGTCGAACTTCAATAGGCCTGTGAAAGAACCATTCAGACGGAATTCACACCTGATTTCTGATACATGACAGACATATTCCTGATGTCGTTTATTACTGGGTTTACCAGGCTCCCCGCTGGGCCCTTATCACCATAGCATGCCAGGAACCGTACGTTGAAAACGTGCGACGGGTTTTGAGTATGAACGAGCAGCGATTGATGCTTCTTTATCATGGGCATTGATGTGGCGGTATAGCACTGTGGTTGTGTAACAAACGCGGCCACCCGACATGTGAATGCATATGCAGGAAACGGTTTTGACTTACCGGGATGCTTGATTTTTCGTGATAGTTAAGGTTTCGAATACGACTTTTCCAGACTTTCGGGAACCGCATCTTGGGCGTGATGTCGTGGCTGATGCCTCTGGCAGTCACCATGTCTACCTTCGGAGCCGCCAACGGCACCTGCTTCACCTCGGGCAGGTGGGTGCAGTGTCCGATTTCAGCCCTCTGCTCCGTACGTGACGGAGGGGAACCTTTGCTGCCAGTCGTTGATGCGCTGTCGTGGTCAAGCGATGCTGTAAGGACGTGCTGCTTTAGACAAAGTAGATCGTGTGAGGCCTGGTGGCTGAAAATGTAAAATTAAGTGTGAGTGTTTGGTTTAGGTTTGATTTCTTGTCGGCTTTTTTGGAAGCTGTGAGCTCGTGATGGTTCCTGAATATGTGCAGGGTTCGTACGTTTGTAGAGACTGTGAGTTTGTAGACAGCTCGTGAGTTTTCGTAGGGCTCGTGAGTTTGCGCAGGGCTCGTGTGTCTGTGGAGGACTCGTGAGTTTGTGGGGCGCTTGTGAGGTCCTGCAGGGCTCGTGAGTTTGAGAAAGTCTCGTGAGTTTGTGGAAGGCTTATGGGTTTGTAGAGGCCTTGTGAGTTTGTTGAGGGTTCATGACTGCGCAGAGTGTGCAGTGTGCAGGTCTGTAGCAGTGTGCAGGTCTGTAGACGCTGATTTGCGCCGGACAGCCGTCGGCTCTTGGCACCACCTTATCCCTCCCCGTACCAGGGGGTGTTTGAAAATCCCCTCAGGTTTCTCCGGCATGGCGGAAAAACGGAAAAACACAGAGCCGCCAAATTTGCAATACCTTTTCTATTATTCATTGCACATATTTTGTCGAAATGTTAGCTCCGGATCAGGTTAGATCACTGACCTAGCTCAGGTCAAAAAGATCAACCTCCAAAAAATTTTGGCCCCCTTTAACTTTTTCGGGGTTGAACCGAGTTCGCTTAAACTTGCAGAAGTTATAGCATATGACTGAAGGTACAGTTTGTTTGTTTCAGATCGTTCGAAAAATTCCAAACCGTTGGTCTGAGAGCAGTTCAATTTTGGCCGCTTTTTGAGACTCTGTCTGAATTTGAACGGATTTTTGCGGGATTGCGCTTAGATATTATCAGCTGTATAGCCCCTCACGTGTACTAACATCATGTCACCACAGCACCCGTTACCTTGGCTCAGGTCATGACCCGCCAATATGGGCGCATGGTTATACCCAAACTTCTTGCACAGAATTACTAATTTGCAGTTATGCAGGGTTAAAATAGATGCTGAATTTGAATTTATGGTCCCAAATGATTTTACCTCACACTGTAGGGCAAAACAAGCTCACTTGAGGTCATCCGGAGTCATAACCATTTTTAACCTGAGCAACTCACCGAAGAGTTTGTTGTGGCCTTGCACGGGTCACTGCAATGTTTAAAACAATGCTAGAGATAAAACGCGGCAGGAAGGTTCCATTAAAAGAACATTCCTGGATGGTCATGTGCACCTTACTTATTCCTCCCCACGGCAGGCGCATCAAGTGGCGTCGGAGACCGCTGGACGGCGAGGTCATATGACCTCTGTTGGCCTCCGCTGACCTTTCCTGAACCCTGAAAGATATTCCACTTGCCACGTGGACCCCGCTAAAACTTTACATTTCTCGACTCATCATTTGAAAATTTGACCTTAGTAGATCTCAGCTGGCCTTTGGTGCAACCTGAAATCGCACTCGGGATCTATAGTGTGTTTGGGTATCTCATCGGCACCCTCTTAAATTCAAAAAAGCCGTAAAAACATGTTCATCGGTAAGAAGAAAAAGAGAACGCGCATTTTACAAATGTACCATTTTGGAACGATGACGTGATCTGACTTGACGCTCGCTGAAGTTAAAAAAGAGGTACATTTACCTGAAAAAGACTGTTTGTGTTACTAGCTATCGTTAAGGCCTAATTTGGGCCAAAATCTGGATTAGTTGCTGAGCTATTCAGAAACAAAAAAAAAAACAATAAATTTTGAAATTTGTGGTTGTATTTCCCTAAAACTTTGGGCAGTTTTCTAACATTTTACTGGCTTTTAGCTCTACTCTTCAAGAGCTTTCCAATGATGCATTTTTTATTCTTCTCCGATGCATGGTTAGCGAGTTAGAGGGGGCGTTCAAACACCCCCCCCCCCCTCCCCGGTACGGGGAAGATGGATCTCACCATTTGTAAGGGGCGGGTAATGTCTGCCGTGGCCCGTGTTATCTAGAGCGGCCTTCCGGGTCTTAGTTGTCTGATATGGCCCGTGTGATGGTCCAGCGTGGGGTCGGATCGCGCCTGAGCCAACAGTGGGGGCCGCCGTGAACGGACTTGTCGACCCGAGGACAGCCGACAGGTCTCTGAGAGTCGGCCACGCTGCTGGCAGCCAGTCCGGTTTTCAACTGAGTTCACACCGACCGTGGTGACCATGCACTTCCGTGCCAAAATATGAAAAACCTGACAGAAACGTGACGGGTCTATGGCAGGTCGTTGAAAATTGGCTTACCTGTTTTCAGCCCATCTGACCCTGCAATTGTTACCGGGGTTCGGTGGGAGGTTATCAACAGGATGCAGCACCCTGAAACAGCGGTCTTGTTCAGTGTCACTGCCTTGATCGTACTACGCTAATGCGTATGTGTGGACTATTACAGAAAATACCTTCAGTTTTTAATTAATTTTGTGGTTAAATGATGATGGTATTTCAATGAGGTTATAACCTCACTGAAAGGCTGGAAGGATCGAAACCTGGTGATGAGGTTATAACTTATCAAGTACTCGTGTTCCCTGTCGCGTGAGCCATACAAAATTTAACATTCCAAAGACCTCTAAAGCTCCAAGGTCAGATTTGCTGCATGAATTTTCGTCGAAACCAAAGGCGTTCTGGCCCGTCTCGGATACCTTGTGTAGTCCTGGAGTCTTGGAGAGTATAAGTCTTGGAGATGAACACAAATGATCTGCGAATGTGAAGACCGGGCTTTTTAATGGGTTACTGGTTGGTGTTGCTAGTGGATTGTAATGCATTCTGGCGCTCTGATTATGTTCACTTGGGGAAAATATTTAAGATACCTCCTTTTCAGCACGTAACTCATCACTGCAGTAAAATCATATTAAGTGAATGCGCGCACAAGGCACTGACCGCCCGTAATTGAACTCTGGACGTGCCTGGTCAGTATTCAGCAGGTGTACTGAGTCCAGCTCGAAGCTCCGGGAATGGCTGCAGCTTTGTCTCACCTACCCGTTTCCGAGGGGACTGGCAGTTAAAAACTGTAATGTTCCTCACATCATTGTCATCTCTGCAGTTCACCAGTCCTGGAAGCGTCACAGGAGTTGAAAATGTTGCACTAAAGCGAACCGAAATATGCCAAACTACTTTTTGCGCTTGATCATGCTTTCAGGGATGAAGAGGCACAGTTGGGCGATCGTTTAAGGGTTGTTGTGTCTCAGGGTGAATCCCCGATGACTGTCAGAACACACTGGCCCCAACAATATAGTAAAAGTGGGAGAAGGAACGGAAGGATGGAATGAACCATAAAAAACGTAAAAACTTTTCGATTGGGTGTGGCCTTTCGCCCTCTCCAAACCTAACTAGATAATCATCAGCTGTATGTCATCTCAGCCCGGTGATATGTTAAGTGGGCACGGAAGAACTCCTTGTTGTAGCCCATGAGAGAGTCGATATGAGAGAATCGGGGAGAACTGATCACACTACAAATCTGCACATCTAATTTTGCCTTGACTGGTTTCATTGGAATATAACAAAATTCAAACTTTTTGCAGCCTACCTGATAAAACGATGCTGCGTGCAAGTGTGTTTTTTTCAAGCTGGGTTCTTGCTATAAATCGTCCCACTTTACTGTATCCGATGCTGAGTAATGATTTCTCGACGCTGCTCCAGGCTGTGTTACGCCGCTGCACGCCAAGGCCACCTGGTGGACGTTCTCAGCTACGTCCACGTCAAACGCCTGACGCCATCTCCCGCCCTGATCTTCAACGTAAGCTGACACCTCCACCATCGTCAGAGTGGAGGGGGCGATTCCGGCGTTTTCTCCGCTGCTGATCGGAATTTACTTTTTTGGACTTCTCCTCTACCTTTTCCGCTGTAGCTTTTGTTGATGGTTTTCATACGTCAGTCTGCCTGATTATCTGTCCATGGTATAACTGCTAAGGCGTATCTTCGATTTTAGGAGATTTGTACGGCTAGCCACAGACTCCATGGTAGCGCATACATTCGTGTTTGTTCCTCTAGTCTTCCCTGAATACCACAGGTCCACTGGTCTGTCATTTATGGGCTAAGACCGAGCGTTACCAGACCTGGAACGGGCCGCCCCGCTCGCCCCGACGCGTCACGCCATGCCTCAGCTCTCGCCCGTCCGACAGGCCATCATCGCCATCGCCATGATCGCTGCCGGCGACATCGGCAGCCTGATCGACTTCTTCAGCTTCACCGTCTGGATATTCTACGGCATGGCCATGCTGGCGCTGATCGTGATGCGCCGCACCAAACCGGACGCGCCCAGGCCGTACAAGGTCGGTGACGGCGCCGGCTGCGGGCGCGCTGACGAAGCTCCTGTTAGCCCGGTTTACATCGGCACTCTCGGAGGCCGTGTGGCCAGTTCAGCCCTCACGGCGCCCAGTGGTTGATCATGGTGTGTGTCATTTTTTGGGTATTGTTGACTGGGTTTTAGTTATCTCACTGGCCCATCGATGGCTCTTTGGAAGTCTTAGTTGAGAGAAGGAATCGTTTGAGACAGACATTTTCCAGGCGTAAGGGTTATGGGGTTATAGAAATACATTTTAAGAAAGAAGCAAATTACTGAGACTTATTTTAAAAAGGCAATTTCATCGCTTTAATGCAGTTTCGCATAAAACCCGTCAGGGGCGCAACCAGCGCGCTGCGATAAATTCCTTCCGTCGCTGCCTGTGTTTTGTCACAGCGTCGTAGCTGCGATGAGGATTTCTATACACGATTATGAATGCAGTACGCTTTTAAAAATAGAAGCTGTCAAGATTGTGTTCGGAATGGAACGAAGCGGTCGAACCGAGCAGCGGCAATACTGTAATGAGGAAGTGTTAAAACTGCCCGTTGACATAAAAGCCAGATAATTTCAAAGTTTTGCCGATTTCCGTGGCATATAAAACTTTCTCGTGAAAGTGCGGGGCTGTATTTAAGCACAGCATTTCCAGCTTTGGTCTAAGGGTACCACATGCTGTCTACAGCATTGCCTTGGTGCTCCAAATCTTATAAATGAGCTGGTTTGTCCCGCAGAAATAACATTTCATGCAGAGGACGGCTAGGAAGAGCCAATTTTGGCCAGCGGACAGAGTGAAACAGCACCTGAAGGGAAAAGTTAATCCAAAAGAGCGGGAGCGTTTTCCAACTAATGTTGAACACATACCCATTACGGTGTCCCTGAAAGCCTGCTCAACAGCGCGGTATGGTTACAACGTCCATGATTCGATCAGGAAACGAGCATTAAAGAAAATGGCACGAAAATGAGGTGAAATCCCGGTGGTGAGACGACCCCCGGGCATCGTTTATCGGAGTCGCTGATTCGGCAAATGTCCACGGTCGGCTGAATGACAGTAGTGTTCATCCCCACTCTGTGCGACGGCGGACGAGGTGATTTCCACTCTGCCAGAGCTGGGTCCGGGGCGATGGGTCCACCGGCCGGAGACAGGCCAACCTGGTTAGAATGGTGAACAGACTCGTAGAGCTTACTGATGACAGCAGTGATGTCTTTATAAACATCTAAAATTTAGTAAAATCGTCGCCAATCATATACAAGCATCATGAGTCGGGTCCTAGGGACGCACACGACCTCTTGCGCTCGTTGAAATACCTGCTTGTGCTGCCGCATACGACATCCAACGTGTACCAGGGAGGCAAAAGGGCAATGGATAGGGGAGTATCTTTCCGGCATTTTCGCAATTTGCAAAAGTTGCATGCTGCATAGGAAGAATCGAAAACAACGCAGAAATCGCATTCCGTCACCGTTGTCGTGATGACGTGATGATTTCCGTGATGACGTCCTTGGTATTTGCCTGCCGGAAGGCTCATTGGTAACTGAGGTGTGAAAAATCTTTCACTTTGCAGATCAGTCGCTGAGATAGCGTCACTTGTCATCATGTCGTGCCGACGCCAATGTTTGGCCACATCCGGCCGGTCGGCGCTATACTTCAAAACCCAACCGGGGGACGAAGGCGCCCTCCCCCAACTGAAGGTGTCCGTACCCCACGCAAGACGCTTCTCGTATCAAGGGCGACGTCTCACACTTGAAGGCGCTCCTTCCCATCAAAGGCGCCTTTGCGTCGCATAAGGTGCCTCTGTCGTCAAAAGCGACCCTCCCCGACCTTTCCCACCTGATGGAGACGTCTCGCCATGGCCGTTTTCAGCAGGTCGTCTGTGAGCTGAAATGATGGTGCTGTGCTCCGAACATTAACATAAATCGACTATGGATATGAAGATGGATATGAAGATGGATAAGGAGCGACATGAATACCTTGTCATCTGACGATCATGTATCAAACTTAACGAAAACTTAAACGGATTAATACGTAAATAAAGACAAAATACGGAAACATTAACGGAAGGTCTGGGTACAGCTCGCATAAGCGAGCTTAACGTATATGTTTTTTCATTGTGACTCGCGGCCGGATTAAGGCACACCTAAATAATGAAACCGGGACTCTTCCCTTCCCAACGGTCAAAAGCTGAGTATGACTGACAAAAGAGGGACAAAAATCCTGTTTTTTTGCCGTATGGTTGCGCAAATGTGGTTCGTAGATGCATATACACCCGCAAAAAGACACAAAGTAACACTCCGTCTGAGACCATGATATTCCGAAGCGAAGTGTGTTTCAACAATGACATCACGTAAAAACTCATGAGAAATAAATGTTCCGTTAAATAAAATGTTGAAATTCTACTGAAACTACCCAACAATGTTTTAACCCTATTCCCGGAGGGCTAGACGATATGGCCGATTTCCGGCCAGGGGAGCGGATTGCCCCCCCCCCCAGATCTCGAGAATTACTCATCCGATTTCCTTGCAACAAACGGCTATCTATTTGCCATGACGTTAACTACGTCCTTATAAAAAGAAGCTTTCAAAACTTTGCAAAGGTTGGATACAGGGGGCAAAAAAGTCAAAATGGGGATGTTTTTGGACTTCTTATAACTTTTTTGTTTATTACATATATATATATATATATATATATAACTTTATAACGTATATAACTATATATAACTTATAACTTTATTGGTCAATTTTGATGAAGTTGGCATGAATCGAGAGATTATGGATTGGACTTTTACCATTGGTCCACACATTTCAAATTTTGGCGGAAGTTATAGACGTCACAGGGTTTTGAAAATAGGGGGACTAGTTTTTCAAACACTGATTTAACAAAAAAGTTAAAGCACTGTTGTGGCTTCAGCTAGTCATGCTATACTGAAGAAGTACAAATCGTAGCATAATGTTTGTATAATGTTAGCATAGGCGGTGCCAGGGAATGAAAAAGGGGAACTGTCATGGTCACGTGTTCTTCAGATCAGCTGAAGACCTTTGACCTTAACCCTATTCCCGGAGGGCTAGACGGTATGGCCGATTCCCGGCAGGGGGGGGCGGATTCGGCCCCCCCCCCCTGAGATCTCGAGAACTACTTATCCGATTTCATCGCAACAAACGGCAATCGATTTGCCGTGACGTGAACTACATTTTGATAAAAAGAAATTTTCAAAATTTTGAAATTTGTGGATACAGAGGGGCAAAAATGTCAAAATGGGGGGTACTTTTTGACTTCTTATAACTCCGTTGTTTATGGACCGATTTCGATGAAACTGGCATCAATCGAGAGATTATGGATAGGGCTTTTACCATGGGTATGCAAATTTGAAATTTTGAGAAAATTCATGGGCGTTCACAGGGTTTCAAAAATAGGGGGATTAGTTTTCCAATAACGGAATGAACAAAAGAGGCCAAAACACTTTTTTAGCTTTTGCTAGTCATGTTATGCTAAAGAAGTACAAATCGCATTACAATGTTTGTATAATGTTAGCATAGGCGGTGCCAGGGACATAAAAAAGGGGGAACTGTCATGGTCACACGTTTCTCAGATCAACTTGTGACCTTTGACCTTAAATGACCTCCAGTGACCTTGGGGTCGCCTGGAATGATGTTGTGTGCATTCAATATTATCTGTAAACGTTTTTAATCGATTAAATTCACTCTATTCCAAAAAATTCATTTTTTGGCTTTTGCGATATAGGGTACGTGCACTGACATTTTAGGTCATAGCTCCGTGACCTGACCTGATATCAAGCTGAAACTTGGTACACAAGTAGAGGGCATCTTTCTACGTCATATATATTCCGGGTTTGGCATTTGAAAAAACCGCGCCGGAATTATTGCGAAAAAACAAATTTTGACTTTTGACCTTGACCTGACCTTATAAAGTGACCTGAGATAAACAAAATTACATATGCACATTGCCCAACTATTCAGCTATATATTCATATAAAGTTTTAAGTTCTATCTTAAAAACTCTGTTTTTGGCAGACATTTTCCTTTTACCCTCAACATGGCCAAAAATGACCTGAGGTGCCTCCCAAAAACGTTGCCTGACTCCGCCCCTGAGCAAAATAGAATTTCGAAATTTTGTCACGGCGCGTAGAAGGAATAGCTAGGAAAAGTCACCAACTTTCGTGAAGCTGCGTCAAAAAGCCTGGAATTGGCAAGCAAAAAACCCGAGGGGGGGCGGATTCCGCCCCCCCCTGCCGGGAATAGGGTTAAATGACCTCCAGTGACCTTAGAGTTATTTGGAATGATCTGATGTGCATTTAGTACCATCCGAAAACGTTTCCAGTCATTTGAATTCACTTTATTTCGGAAGTTTTATTTTATGGATGTTGTGATATAGGGCACGCGCACTCACATTTTAGGTCATAGCTCCGTGACCCGATCCGATATCGAGCTGAAACTTGATACACAAGTAGAGGACACCCTTCTACGTCATATATATTTCGGGTTAGGCATTTAAAAAACAGCACCAAAATTTTTGCTATAAAACCAAATTTTTACTTTTGACCTTGATCTGACCTTGTGGACGTCAGATGAACAAAATTGAGTTTGCATGGTTCCCAACTATTTAGCTATACATCCATATAAAGTTTTAAGTTCTGTCCTAAAAACGCTACTTTTGACAGTCATTTTCCTTTTATCCTCAACATGGCCAAAAATGGCCTGAGGTACCTCCCAAAAAGTTGCCTGGCCCGCCCCTGAGCGAAAAAGAACCCCGAAATTTTGTCACAGTATGTAGAAAAAAAGTGGGTAGGAAAACTCACCAAGTTTCGTGAAACTGCGTCGAAAACCCTGGAATTTGCAAGCAAAAAAACCCGAGGGGGCCGGCCTCAGTCCCCCTGCCGGGAATAGGGTTAAGCCTGGTATATTTTCCACTAGTTGGAAGAAACTCTAAACACTGGATCTGACCACTGGTGGTGGTCAAAGGTATGTATCAAGCTTACATGCTTGGTGATTTGAAAATCTGTGAAGTCATGTATTTGAAAGCACAGTCGTTGCTTTCTGGTCTTCTTCAGTGTCGGTGGCTATGCGCCCGGAACCGTTTCCGCGTGACAACAAAAATGGGCACAGGTATGTGTGTGGCAGGTAGCGGGACAGTCAATAATTTGACAGCGTCTGTATCAGGTTTGGATCATCTCAGCATGAGTTCTTTGATGTTGTACGAAATGATTTTTTTTAATGGTTCTGGTCCTGTGAATTTTGAAAACGGCCCCACATTGACGGGTGGAATGAGATACTGCTATTTGGAGCATAATGGTTGGGAGAGGGTTAAAGTATATTTGTTGGGATTAAGCAAGGCGTTATTAGTCGCATTTTGTATCCCTTGAACTAGTGCGTCCTTGTCTTACAGCCCCCAGGAAGGCCCGGGCCAAGAAAATCCAAAGTGGCGGACGACTATGTTAATCGATATTTGTGAGGATGCAGGGGAACATCATTAATCTTAGTGTAGTCATATATTTTGAGATCGCTCATATGGAGCTTATTAGCCGCATGAACTGTTTCCAGGGGTCTGCCGAGGGTGAATCGGGGGTGAAGGTTGGTGAATCGGGAATAGGAGCCCTTGTTTTCTGTGTGCCTGTTTTCATTTTCGTCGGAAATTTCGTTTATTTTTACCATATTTTCGTGCTAATCGGAGGAGCCCACGACTCCCGCTGGCCCCCTCCCGTTTTGGATCGGCACCTGGCGACCTGGTAATTATTGGCTGGGTTCTGTTCTGTGGTAGACATCTTTTTATGTGGAAAACTCTGGGGAATGTCCCGGCTCCGGACACCCCAGCCACTGTTACGAGTTTGTCCAAGCAGATGCCAGCCATATTTCCCATTCAAAGGTGTCAAAAAGGGTTTGAACAATGACAAACAACATCTAAGTGCTTTGCGGATGCGTATCACGACAGTCATATCTTGCGGGCGTCCGGCCGTTTGGCCGCCGTGAAGGCCGTTTCGCAGTCGGTCGCCGAGGGGGCCGATGTAAACTGGGCTGCTGTGTCGGCCGACGCGCTGTGGCAGCCTCAGGGTCCTGCTCGCGGCGGGTGCGCTGGCTGGGTCCGCCGCCGTCTGCAGAGGAGACCAGTAGCGCCGCGGCCAGTCGTCTGGTCTCGGCCGCACGCTGACCGTCCCAGGAGAACGGCACCCGGCTCAGCGCCGCCTTGTGACCTTCAGACGTCTATGGCGCGCACCGCCGCCTTTGTTTCCCTCTGCTGCGGCTCGTGGCCGGGCGTTTTCGCGGGCGGGCGCGGTTTTGCCAGCCAGCGGTTCGGCGGCGCGCCGCTGGCTGGCCGGTCTCCCACACTGGCTGGTGGTTCTTTCAGGTGTCTGGGCCGGCCAGTCGGCCCAGACCAGAGCCCGGTGCCGGCGTCTCTCGCGCCAGCGACGGCCGCCCACCGGCGCTGGCCGGCCGTACCGGGTAACTAATTAACCTGTTCGCGTCCTGGCCTGGTCGATTTCAGGGAAGGAAGAGCGTGCAGACTTTTTGTGAACTTCCTTCATAACCCGCGGCGGTGCTCCCCAAACCACGGCCATTTAGTGGATCATGAGGTTATCGCATTTTTGGTTCACAGCTTAATCATTGCTGTTAAGAGATCAAATGATTATTTTTCACGAAGATGCTAGGAGTTAAATATATTTACCTGTTACGTTGTTCATGAGCAATGGTGCTGTGGCTACTACTTTCACACAGTTTCGTGAAGATTCGTAGATATTTGGACAAAAGAGCTTTAAGGAAATGCTTTTTATTACCACGTCTTTCCATGAAAACAGAAATTTTCATGACCGCATCAGTTTGCTGCAGAATTAAATTTCCGTGTTAGGTATGGCCATAAGTGCGTTAATGGGCACGCCCTGCGCACTGGACCCCGTCACGTCACTTAGCACCGTATTACTGCCTCAGAGGCTGCCACCCCCCTCTGAGGCCTCCGTCCCGTCACAGGTAACAATCGTCACCGCTCTCTGAGGCCTCCACTCCGTTACAGGTGCCCATCGTCATCCCGTGGCTGGTTCTCTTCATGTCCGTGTACCTGGTGGTGGGGCCCATCATAGACGCGCCTCAGATCGAGTACCTGTACGCGCTGGCATTCGTGCTTCTCGGCCCGCTCGTCTACATCCCGTTCGTCCATTACAAGTGGACTCCGGCCTTCGCACGTGAGTCTGGAAGGCAGTCACGGACCTGGGCCCAGGCAGATCTCATGTGTGAACTATGAATTCGGCGTTATAGAAAGGGATGCGTGGCCAGTGATTTTGAATGAGACCTTCCCAGTGCTCTAAGCCAAAGAGTACTGAAAAAGGCTAAAGGTTTGTCAGGGCAAAGTTGCGGTCAACTCACCGAAAGTTAGGTTTTCTGTAGATTGGGTAGTGAATTAAGCACTGTTGCCTTCCTTGTCATGGGACTCTTGTATGTTGTTATGCTGCTAAATGCTGCTAGATTTAACTAAAACTTTAAAACGACATGGCATTGTAGTCCGGGACTTAAAGATTAATGGAGACTTCAGTGAACAACTGTCCAAAATTGACGGGGATTTCCGGCTAGTTCTGCGATCTTTATAATTGGATCTAAGAACGCTGTGAATTTTGGTTCTGTAATAAGTCGCCACAGTTCGTCCCATGAAACCAAAACAGCCATGTCATTAGAAAATGAACGGCTCTGA
Source organism: Capitulum mitella (assembly GCA_030062745.1). Taxonomy (NCBI): domain Eukaryota; kingdom Metazoa; phylum Arthropoda; class Thecostraca; order Pollicipedomorpha; family Pollicipedidae; genus Capitulum; species Capitulum mitella. Next base: position 9,119,019 of record CP099848.1, read on the forward strand.
AAACGCATGGAGGGTTCGGGTTAAGCTCCCGCCAGCTCCAGCCACCATGCTTTGGCTCTGCGTGCCTAAGCCGCAAAAGACGATGAACAGGAAAGATGTCTTGCGTTCATGGCTGGCAGTTTCGGGGTTGGGGGGTCCGGAGCCCCCCCCCCCTAATATTCAGAGATTTTAACATTGGATCTATGGCAATGGCTGAAAAGAAATGGTTTGAAATCCTATGTGAACCCCCTCCAATATTTTCGGGAAATCCCCAGCCATACTTGTACATCTATTCAGTTTCTATGCTGATACCTAGTTCTTAATCTTGTACCTCAAAACTTAGTCGCCTTGCATATCAGTGTAAAATCGCGTTTGTTCTACTTATTATTTGACCCACGTTTGGGTCAAACGCAGGTCAACTACTGGGTAAGGACGATCAGTTCCTTGGATAAACCAGTTGCAGGCTCTTCTAAAACCAGCACGACCAGAAGATTATCGAGAGCATCTGGTTTAAATAACAAAAGATAAGCTTCCGTTTTCAAGAATGCCTGTTTTGATACATTTCTGGCCTTAAATGTTGTCCAACTTGTGGTGTTCAAGCGCTAGTAAGGAACCTCGACTAAACAAGGACATCACACACTGCGCAGTTTGAAAAGCCGAGATAAAATAAGTGAAAATTGGATACTGTCCCCGGGCACCAGTCGTATTATATTCGTGATTGCACCTATAATCCATGTTTTGCCTTCGTTTACCAATATGTTTCAGTTTTACTCTGACGGCCAGCGCCATCTAGCTTTATCTTCTCACTGTCCATCGGGTTTTCAGACAAGACCACCGTGTTCCTGCAAAGACTGCTGGAGGTGGTGCCGACCTCCTACGACGACTGACGACCTGGCATCACCATTCCTCGGGCTGAAGGAGACGGTGAACAGCCCGCCGATTTGGAGATGGCCGGAGACAGACCAGATATGTCACACATGAGGGACCGCAGGCGCACCACCAACAGGCCCCTGGGGCGAGGAGAGGAACGACCTCGGCCTCCGATCCTGCGGAAGGAGATTGGCGGATACCAATTGCTGCTGTGGCAGCATCACGATTACTGCTGCGTTACGAATGCCGCTGCGGCGTCACGACTGATGTCAGCCAGGGCAGCGCGGAAATGTCCGCCGCTGCAGTTTTCATTATGCAACTGTCTTTCATTGCTGGGTATTATTTTGTTTCGAGGCATGAGCCATGCCTGTACTGTGGTGTTCCACAACGCTAAAGTTCCCTTTTGTTTAGTTTGCTAATAATTTGGTATCTTTCACATTGGTTAGGATATGCATTAAGAACAGCAAAGTATGTTGGTCCTGGGATGGAGCTTGCAATTTTTCGGACTATGGATGGATACCTCTCTAGGGTCACCACGGGGCACTAGCATAGAAGTAAGTCATACTAAATTCGTCTTTTCATTGAAATTATGTGGTACTTCTTGCGTGTCGATTTTCCGTGAAGAATTACCTGGAGGTCATCTTATGTTTATTTCCATTCGTTCTATATATTTGCTGGGACAGCTATTCTGCCGTGGGCTCTGACCTTGTTAGTTCATCAGATCAGATAAGCCAAACATTGCTGTTTGGCCAGACGTTTAGCCAAGGTGACTGTCTGTCTGTCTACCGTTCAGCGGCCCCGGCAGTTCTGGTAGTCTCCGACGGAGGCGCTCCTATCATTCCTGCAGTGTCGGGGCACCAGCAGCCTCACGCGGTGGCCGCCCGGTCCGCAGGGATGGTATTCAGCTGCTGCAGCCACCTGCGCCGGCTTCGGCCGGCCAGCCCCTGTCTCCCCTTCCCCCCCCCCTCCCCTCCACACTTCGCACCCTCCCCTTCCTATGGCATGGTGAGCGTTAAAGAAACAGAGGCGCGGCGGCGGCCGGCGCCCTCTGGCCGTGCAGCCCTCTGACGGCGGCTCTGGCGCGCCGTCCCGCCGGCCAGAGGAGGAGGAGGCGTGCCCCCGGGCGCCGGCGGCCTCCCCGGAGCCGCCGGCGCCCGGGGGCAGGCCTGAATGAATCTGGCCGGCGCTCGGCGCCGCTCGCGCCGCCGGCGGCGGGCGACGACGCCCTGACGGCCGCGGCCGCCGCCTGACTCGCGCTCGAGCGGCACTTCTTCGTTATTTTTGTATTGTTACCCGAGTATTTTTGTACGTGACGGATTGCTGCCGCACTGCGCCGGCGTTCTGAGGGCCCGCGCGCGGCGCTGAGGGGACCGAAGCCCAGGCAGCAGGTCACGGCCGAAACGTGATGACGGTTCATGGGATGGAAGCTATGATGACGGGGTTTTCCGCGCACCTTGCCAGTACACTCGCGATATCATTCAGGACGTCGTTGTTCGCCGCAAATTGCTATTCCTAAGCTATAATTTTAAGCGTCGTTGTCGCAGGGTAGAATGTTATAGCGGTGCCGGGTGCTCTTTAGAAGCCAGATGGCAGTTTGCCGTTTTAGAGTAAGGCTAATTCTAATGGGGCGTCCGTCGTTCCCGGGGTCGATGACAAGGATCATTCCCAGACTCTGTGGGTCGGTGGGACTGGGTGACCGGGATGTCGGTGATCTGTCAGTATGTCTGGCTGCTGGCTGGGGACAGGTGCCGGCTGTACCGCCCAACGGCCCGACCGCCGTTAGCAACCCTCCATCTCCGGACATCGTCGGGACGTGCCGAATGATGTGCTGTGGTGGGCCTTTGTTGAAGTCAATCCAGTCGGATGATGCAAACGCCACGGAACCGGTTTCATGGGTTTGGCTGTGGCTGGTAGTTCTAAAGCGAATGATAGACGTCGTATCTAAGTTACAGGTCGACAAGTGGTAGTGGTTGCAGCAGTCGTTGTTGTCGGCCTGCGCGGGGAGGTCGGCGTGCTCGAGACGCCAGGGAGTGTTTGGACACCACCTGCGGCCACCCAGGGTTCCACGTGCGACGTGCCGGTGTTCGCGGTTGCTCGACGGTCGGCTGGACTTCCACGGGCCGGTGGTGGCGGCCGACTGCTTCCAACGGTGGCTGGTCGCTGCCACAGGGGTCGGACGGGCGCTCGCCGACGCCGCCGCCGGACTGGAGTGTTCGTTGACGCACGACAGACACGTGACTGAGCCGAGCCGGACGGCCGGACGCATCGTCGGCCATATTTTTCGTCCGGCGGCTGTGTTTTCTCGCGAGAATGAAGTGTGCTGTATCACAGATGCAATAGCGCTCAGTTCAGTGAAGTCGCACTACACGAACTGAAATAATCCCGATGTGTTCCGTGTCAGATTAGCCTTCTGATGTTTTTTTTTGCTATTCAATAAAGGTGTGCTCCGTCTCTGGCGTATTAGTAAGGCAAGCAGAACCGTTGCCTGCATGGCTGACTTGACGTTGAGGCTCGGTGGCGTTGTTGTGCACTTACGACTGATCATAGCCAGAAGCGCGGGCTGTCTTTCTGTGCTCTTGAACGTCTACCAAGGAGAAACATCGACACCATTCGGCACAGAAATGCGGAGCAAGCTAGGGGAGAGGCAACTGGTAGATTCTGAGGCGTTTTATCCTATGAAGTGCCAGAAGCAAAGTTTCGAAAGTTGCACAAAGTGAGAGGACAGCTGTCCTCTTCCTCCAGTTCCCATATTCCATGCCCGTGGCCTGCACATTAAAATTTTGTGACGTTAACCTCTCGTCTTGCGCTAAGGTCAGTTGTCCATTCCAGCTGTCGCCTTTCTTAATCGCCTCATGCTGACCAATTGGGCCGTTATCCCGGGGCCAGGCTGCATACGTTGCTTTAGTATCAGGAAGACAAGCAAAATTGTGCATTAAACCAGTTCATAGTTGTGCGGTGTACAAAAACAAATGGTTCTGTTAAACTGGCCCATAAGTGATGTCATCCATCATGATTGAGCTTGAAACGAATGTTCAGGTTTGGCATTTAATGTAAATGGATAGCATGGGTATAGAATGGCACTCCTGACTACCCATTCAAGGGTAAGGGAAAAAATTCAAAATGAAAAAATGCCCGGAGTGCAAAGGCGAGTCGCTACATTGCTCCAGCTTGTACGCGTCTTGAGTATACACAAAGGGAGAAGAATCAAGAACGATAAACACAAGATATGACTACTGGTCAGTAGAAACTGTTCAAAGTTTCTAAAAACAGCTGGTGCCCATCCGGCTGATTCGGATGATGGAAGCGTCATCTGGACCCACACAGAAACCAAGACCCTCTTGATCCTATTTCCCTCAGACTACCGTCCCACCAGGAACAGTCAGGGCATTAAACACGTGACAGCCGAACTGGCCCCAGGCAGCAGTCCACCGCCGCGTCCTGTCAGGAAACCCTTCCCGGCTCTACCAGCAGTCCTTGGCATTTCATCGCTCGGACGAGAGGTTCCCTGCGCTCGAGCGAAATATGCTTTTTAGGAGGCTAGTTTTGGTACTCTGACGTCCGTTCTAATATGGGGAAAAACTCGACTCGGACGTCTATACGGAGCGATTAGTACCCCCATCGTCCTTTAGGGAGCAATATCTGCCAGAGCGTACAGCTTGCAGCAGTCCAAGTCTGAGGCCAGCTTTGCGCCCTTCCCCATCCCTTAAAAAAAGGGCTTGACTGATCTAGTCCCCACCCTTAGGGCGGGGCTCTTGCTGGCTTCGGGGTACAAACGGTTTCAAAGAAGGAAAAGAGGAATATTTGTAGCTCTGTGTGACCATTCCTATGCAGGGTCGGTAGACCACTTGGGAGGTTTTTGGCTCCCACATAGGTGAGTAATTTCCTGCGTGCTCGTGCGTACCGTTGTCAGCGTATCAAAATGCATTTGATGTCGTATCGTTTGCTGCACGGGTAGCAAAATGTAGGATGTAGCTGTTGAATCGTGGATGAATGCGTCAAACGGATGTTTCCGATGTGGAATTGTAGGAGGATCACCTCACTTTGTCGTGTATGTTGGTTAGAGCTCACACATGGTGCAAATGTGGTCTCCGTGAGGTGCATGCGGGAAGCGAGGGTAAGTGTCCCAGGGTCTTTGTAAAAAAATTCCCCGAACAAAGAAATCCGTTTGGCTCAAGCGTGGATCCAGACCATGTGCTAACGGGGAATGATTAAATCTCCACCGGCGTAACCCAACCTACCTTCCAAATATTGGTTTCTACGTGGATTCCGGCCATTTGATTTCACCATTTTCACAGATTTATGTCTTTCAAAAACCATCTTCAAAACAAACAAACCAAAAATGACGCCTTTCCGTCCGAAAATAGGGCCAAAAGAGGTGTCGCTCCCCCCCCAACGACAGAAGTGGCCATGACCTCAATGCCACCCCCCGGATCCACCAGTGGTTCGCCCCTCGCAACCCTACCGCCACACAGCTGACGGAGCTCACGGTACCCCTCCCCCTCCCCTCCGGCTGGCTGGTATCGATCCCGGCGCGGACGAGCGCGCCACGATCGTCGCCTCTGCCGAACACCGCCCGGCTGCCGCGCCACACCGCACCGGCCAAACACAAAACCGGACCGCCAGCAGTGCGTCCGACGTGTGACACCTGGCCGTTTTGTCGGCCACAGCGGCCAAACGCAGACGGCAGCCCTCCATCGTTGTGAACCGGCGGCCGGCTGTCGGCGCATGCGCGGTGGCTGCCGCCGCTTCCGACCAGGCTCCGCCGCGGCGGGGCGGAATGCCCGCCGCTGTCGGTGCAGGTGTTTCTGATGGTCTCCAAATGGGCCCCAGGCGGCGAGTGGGTGGCCGGAGGTGGTCCAGCGGGGGGCCAACCGCAGTGATGCCGAGTCCGCTGCTTACCGGTGCCGCAGTGCTCTTCGTCTGCGCCGCTTCAGGTACGTTGTGCGACGTACGCGCGATTTGTGATTCGATTTGAGCCAAGCACGCCGACCGGATGAAAACAATCCATCTTCATTGCTTTTGACGGCACCGCTGATATTTCTGCCGGTATTTCTGCCGGTGGTCTGATACTTACACATTGCTAAATTGTGCTAGGTATAACCCAACGTTATAAGCATCCGCACACGATACTAAAACAGCATCGCAATAAGCTTCGCAGAGGCAAATAGCCAATGCAATCACGTCCTCACGATGGCAACGCACTTTCTAGATAAAGATAAAGATAAAGATAAAGATAAAGATAAAGCGCAATACAGCTGGCTTCAAAAGGGACATCCCTCGCTCTTGGTGCTGTTATTGATTAATGTCTGTCGCGGAGCAACGCTCAGTGGCCAGGGGAGCGGGAACTCCTCCGCAGTTGGGGGGGGGGAGCCGAAGAAACATTTTGGGTCAGTTCTTCCCGGTCAACACCCGTATGTCAATGTTACGCCCAGGGTCAATGTTACATTTCAAAAAAGTCGGGAGTCTCTGTCCCCCTTACCCCCCACACCCACCCCGCTTCCTGCGCCCTTGTCCGTGGCGTAGCCGAAACTTCAGCAGACCGTCTGCCATCGGGTGCGCAGGCAGCGGTGACCGCCTGGCCAATCTCACGCCTGACCCCGGCCCGTCAGAAATAACGGCTGCTGCAGGAATGAAATTACGTAGAAGCAATTCCATTCTTGGCTGATGTCACGATGACGTCAAAAGTTTGTAGGGTGTTGAACCGCAGCATGGTAAGACATTTGCATCTTGATTGAATGGCTGAATGTTTCAACCTGCTTGTTTTTTCCACGAATGAGCCGTGTGAAGACAAATCACACACATGACCAATGTGGCAGCATTTTGCCAGAAAACGTTGTAGAGTCAGCGACCAATGGCATAAGACGATGGACGACGGAGCATTATAGAATCAGAGAGCAGTCCGCAGATGCTTCTTTTGAACGGAAGCCGAATTCCGTCTCCTGCTGGAATTTTTTCACACAGCTCGTCTAAACCTTCTTTGTACGCTGCCCGAGGCTGAGATCAGACGTTTCTGACAACAGAGGACTGTTCTGACACATTTCCTCGTGGGCAGCGGCTGCTGTCGAGGTCAGTGACCTCCAGAAGACCACGGGAGAGCCGCTCAACTGTTACTCGTGCCACTCGCAGAACTCGGGTGAAATATGCAAGAACGGCTCCCTGATCCAGAATCGCACCGAGTTCCAGACCCAGTGCAGCTCCAAACAAACATTCTGCATGGTGAGAGACCACTGACCCCATGGGTGGAGAATGCGATGGGAGGGATGTGGCTTCCGCCACACCAGCTTTAGAAGTTGTTGTAGTATACCACTCCAACTTTTAACACGTGTGATGCGGAACCATCCAAACCCCAAATTTTATGTTTTCGCAAAATTATGAAATACGAAATTAATAATGGATTATGCAGCAGAAACACGCATATTATGAAACAATGTCAGCATAGAGCGTCCCAGTCCAGTGCCTTTCAGGGTGTTTCTGTCCCAAAAGCCTAATGAGTGCCCAAAATAGCTAGACACCTCTTAAGTTAGCTTTGACTAGGAATGGGAACTAGGCACCTTCGTATCACGTCTCAACTAAAAACAATGGTGTAAATGTATAAAGTGGCTGAAAACAATCTACCTAAGTCAGCTGCCAACTAAATGTGAATTCATGTAATACCCACATACTAAATACCATGTTACTTTTCAGCAAATAATAAAGAAAATCTTTCTTATTCCCAACAAAATATTTTCAACAAGGGAGCTGGCTTACAATGCGCAACATATTTATACAAGCCTCACTGGGCGTTCCTTGCATCGGCGGGAAATTTGCCGAAATGTGATCTTTTCAATAACTGGTATTAAGAACAGCGATCTCCACACCTGGACATCGCGCAATATGTGGAGGGTGTGCAGCTTGTGCCATTTAGTTGGATGCACCCGTCAGTGCTAGTTTTCACAGTGCTGCATTGTAAACCTTAACCCACTCCCGACTAGGGGGGGACAGTTGACCGCTCCCCCCGAGGGCTTTCTGCAATTGCGAGAGAACGAACGATCAAAGAGCCACGAAACTATGTGTACCTTTTGCTTCATCATTTTTACACCTTGTGTCAAGGTTTTAATCTCAGGTCAGGTCAGGTGCTTGACCTTGGTCAGGTCAAACAGACCTATGTCCAAATAAGTTTAGCGCCCTGTAACTTTTTCGCAAAACAAGATATCTCAATAATACTTTCAGGGATTAGTGATCCTGATAGATACAACAAATCTGTCATCTCAGGTTTCATTGGATTTTCCGGGTCATTGGCCTAAGGTCAAGCCCATTTTAAAGACACGCCGTCGTTTTTTTCGGAAATTGACGGAACATTTCATAACATTTTTAGTGCGGAGTGAAACAGACATCTAGCTGCCGTCATTGGGCAAAGTATCAATGACTTCCATCCATTGACCCGAGGTCAGATCACGCATAACTGTAGTGACCCAAAATGTACCACCGTCGATGAATTACTCAGAATGGGTAGAAAATGGCAAAACTAGCTTGCACAGACGTGAGTAATACCAGGAACCTCAAAAAGTTTCAGAAAATTGCATATTTTGGGAATAAACAGGCTCTCGCGAATAAAGCTCTGTCAATTGTGTAGACTGATAACTAATAAATTCTCCAAAATTTAAGTATGAAAAACCATAGCAAAACCCACTAAGATCAATGAAATTGACATGGATAGGCTTTTTTCGCGAAAATAAAGGAACGCTAGAATTAGTTCCCGTTAATTTCTTACTGCGTACGGCTGCGGCGCACGCCGACAGCCGGCGCGAAAATTGCCGTGTCTTTAACTCAACGTTCCGGCGTATATATTGAACAAATCCGAGAAATTAGATGTGTATCGGCATTTGCGGACCTTTACTTGTGCGCTGGTGCCTTTATTTATGTGTTGTTAGCCACAGCCCTTGAGATTCAGGCCGTTTCTCGGTCTCATGCAGTCGGCTATGAGAAAACATATATAGGGCGTACATTGCTTACATATTATCTAAAACTAAAAATGAGACCTGTTTCGAGCTCTACTCGTCACAGGCTTTCCAACGGTATGTTTATTTTTACTGTGCGACCAACCGTTCGTGAGTTAGAGGGGGGCGGCCAAATGCCCCCCCCCCCATTCGGGCATGATCGTAACGGACCGACGGTCGTGCGCGGGTTAAACCTGTAACTGGTAAAAAACATTAGTCTTTTCTGAGTCACTTCCATCAAAATCGAGAATGAATTGGTTGAAATCCAGTCATAAAATAATGGGGAGTTGAAAACTGAGTATGTGGGACTGACCGGACTAGCCTTTGCCACACCAACTTTCAGAGCAATTTTACACTTTATGACTGCCGCTCTGTCAAAAGTCAAACCCCACACTCAAGAGGACCAGGACGTGTGCTTTGTTTCCACTGTATTCACGGCCTCTCGTTATCCGAAGGCCTCCACAACTGCCTTGTTCTGACGCCGCCCTGAGAAAACACCATCGGTCGCCGTTCGGATGCCTCCCGGATAACCGAACTCATCACACGTAATCCCGGCAGGTGCGAGTCTACAAAACGTCCAGCACCGTCAACGTGTCGGCTTCGTTCGTCAGCGTCTGGTCCGTAGAGCGCGCATGCGCAGAAGATTGCGACCCAGCGTGTCTGACCATTGGCGAGCGCACCAAGATCATATCGTGTGTGACGTGCTGTACCGAGGACCTGTGCAACTATGCAGATGGTGCTGCCACCAAGCGGTGCTTTACGCAACTTCTGTTATGGGTAGCGCTGGCGGCGGCAGTAGCGCTGCGATAGAGTGGAATGGATGTTCGGTAATCCGGTGAACAGTAAAGTACAATAGCAACGCGATGCCCACAGTTCGTGAATGGGCCCTCGGCAGATGGTGACTTGCGCATTGGACGCTCGTGGCTCGCTTTCTATGAACGTGTTTCTTGCTGATGATTGGCTGTAACGTGTGTGCCAATGTTGCTGGGTGTGGCAGTTGGTGCGATGATTATTTGAGCGGACTTCTGCCATAACGTGTTCTCACTTCTTTGTAACGTCTGGTCTTCTTGTGCATTATCAAAAATGGGCCTAAGCTTTCGGCATTTCCCTATATTTTCCATTTAGGTGTGTCTATGGTGGCCAGGACTTCTTACCATGCAGCAGAAGTGTTTCATTAACCCAAAGAATGATCTTCAGGACTTGGCAGACTGATATTCAGCAGGCCTGGCAACAGCAGACTGACGTCCCACCTCTGCGTGTCTGGGGCCACTCATCTTTGTGGCGTAAAGGGTTCGCCGCCATGGGAGATGAAATACCGACTCCTGGCTGACTCGGGCTGGCTGTATTTTAGGCCCACATGTTTTTCCACATGCTTGCTTCTATTTCCCGAAAATGCGCGAGTGTTTGGTTCGGAACAGATGGAGCAAGAGGATTTTGCTTTCCTGCGGGAAGGGTCGTCTTCGTCGATTTTCTTTCCTGTGGTGGACTGTTTACTTCACCTTCAATACAGTTTCATGTGCTGTTAGTGCGAGTCAATGGAGACGCGTACTGCGTTCTCTGATGTTTCCCTAATGCTAATGTTCATAATGAAGCCGATTTGGGTTATATTACATATCAGCACCGCTTTCGCGACAAATGTTGCTCATATAAGACGAAGACTCCGCGTACCGCCGGTTGTTATTGGACGATTGACTGTGACGTCAGCAGGCATTCATCAGCTGATCTGTTGTGTCATTGTCGGTAACTAGATATAGAGGTGGTGTATTACAGATGGAAAGTGAATGTTGTTTGTTATGAAAATACTGTTTTCCGCGATAATGGTATGTCCAATACGGGACAAACGTTAAAAACAGGGGGTTTTGGGTGGGGTTAATTTTCTATATCGCAACAGGGGGCTTTAGGGAGTTTTTTCGTACCCGACCAGTGACTGCTAACGGTGTTATCGGTGGCTAGGCGGTGGCCGTGCTATGTGTGAATGTTGTGTTCGACGATATTGGTATGTCCAATACGGGATAAACGCTGGGAACGGGGGGTTTGGGTGGGGTTAATTTTGTATATTGGGACAGGGGCTTTTCCGGACCGGCGATTGGTACCGGTGTTATCAGTAGCCGGGCGGTGGCCGTACAATATGTGAATGCTGTGGTCGGCGATATTGGTATGTCCAATACGGGATAAACGCTGGGAACAGGGGATTTGGGTGGGGTTAATTTTCTACATCGGAACAGGAGCTTTTCCGGACCGGTGATTACTACCGATGTTATCGGTGGCCGGGCGGCGGCCATGCTATATGTGAATGCAGTATTCTGCGATAATGGTATGCACAACAGGAGATAAACTCTGGGAACAGGGGGGTTTGGGTGGGGCTTATTTTCTACATCGGAACAGGAAGCTTCAGGGGGCTTTTCTATACCGGGCCGGTAATTGCTACCAGTGCTATCGGTGGCCTGGCGGTGGCCGTAAAACTATAGGAATTGTAGACTGGTTTTCCACATTAAACCAGCGGGATGGGTGAGCTAGGATATTCCGCCACCTTCCATTAACTGGGATTAACACTGTTTATGGGGCGTAAGGCTATCTTATACCGCGGCCGAAGCGCGGTATAAGATACTAGAGGCCACAGGCCGATGAAGGGTGCGATTGGTCTTGGCTCTTTCCAACACTTAAGGTAGATTAGGTTAGGTTGGTAAGATTAGATTAGGTTAGGTTAGGTTTTGTTAGGTTAGGTTGGTAAGGTTAGGTTAGGTTAGGTTAGGTTAGGTTAGGTTAGGTTTTGTTAAGTTAGGTTGGTATGATTAGGTTGGTAAGGTTAGGTTAGGTTAGGTTAGGTTAGTTTAGGTTGGTAAGGTTAGGTTAGGTTAGGTTGGGTTTTGTTAGGTTAGCTTGGTAAGGTTAGGTTAGGTTAGGTTAGGTTAAGTTAGGTTAGGTCTGTAAGGTTAGGTTAGGTTAAGTGAGGTTAGGTTGGGGTAGAGTGCGGGAAAATATAGCTTCCTGTATTTGATATCTTTGAGATATTTTTTATTTCCTTTTCTGTTTAGTAATTAAGCATGTTTTTATTTTTCATTTTTATTAATTAAACATCTTTTCACTTTTCCATATCATTTTTTATTAAAATTGCATGTCTTAATATTTTACTTATATTTCCGGTTCATTCTATATCTATACTTTTGGATCATTTCACTGCTACATTGGATTGCCATTTCAGCCTTTTCCTTTATTAAATTCCCACTAACATAATGTATCTATTGCATTCTGTTCCCCTATCTTGTTAATTATCTATTCAGTTTCATTAGGAAACATGTAAGTTAATGGTCTTATATATCGATACCACCCAGTGAACAGGACTGAGCATTACAACCCATGTCTACTTTTGATGAGACAACAACATAAATGGCGTCTCAGACGGCAGGAAGGAGTGAGCGGTGCATTATTGAAATGCTGTTTCCATGGAAATTACAATCTTTACATGTCGGGAATGACTTTTTCACGTAACAAGACTACATATTCTGCGTTGTAAGTATAGTTTTTCGTCAATATCGTAATCTTCACGCAGCCGGTGCGAAATGGACCGGTGACCCCGATTTGTATTTAGCGCAGGTGAGGTTGAAGATGATGAAAAATCGGACTTAACAGGTGACTGGGCCTGCTTAACTAAGCAATGGGTACCCAGCATTGATGAGGGGATCAGGGAGCCAAAGATCATTTTGCGCAATATGCATGACGTCAGCGGAGAGTGCTGAAGACAGCGAAGCCACGCTGAAAGACTGTCCGTGGAAATATCGGCCGACGGAACATCTAAAAATATTGCAAGTTATAATGAATGAAGCCACATGTACTATAAAATGCATTTATTTGTTATAAATAAACCCAATGAACTTCTTTCCGTTCTTGCTCCTCCTTAGCCGGGAAACAGAATGTGCCTACAAAGCGCTGCCAGCACACGCTTTGGTACGACATCCATAAACGTTTCCTGGGGCAAGGCGTAACTTGATCCTGGTCATGTTCTTGAAGACATATGTTCATGTAGTTGCTGGCCTCGGCAACATATACAATGGCTTTTTTTCAAGAAACGCAGTCTATGATATTGATGGCATTAAATCATTTCGGACTTTTAGGTCTCTTCCGTCTCTCTTCTTAAAAACTTGTCACCGTAGTGTAAACCCTGACCCGAGAACACTGGCAAGCGTTTGGCGTCCTCGTCAGGGAGAATACGATTGCCTAAGGACCTTCACTGTGGCAGGGAGATCAGATACGTTTGCCTGAGGACCTGCACTGTTTCAGGTATCCGTTCACGAAAGGTTGATGATTAACCCGTCCCCGACTGGGGGGGAATAGACTGTGCCCCCTGAGGTTTTTCTAAGATTGCGAGAGAACCAACAAACACAGAGTCACGAAACTTCGTGTACCTTTTGCCCCATCCATTTTACATCTCGTGTCAAAGTTTTGACCTCAGGTCAGGTCAGGTGCTTGACCTAGGTCAGGTCAAACGGACCTATGTCAAAAAAGTTTAGCGCCCTCTAACTTTTTTGCAAAACAAGATATCTCAATAATACTTTCAGGGATTAGTGATCGTGATAGATGAAAAAAATCTGCTGTCTCAGATTTTTCGGAATTTTCCGGGTCATTGACCTAAGGTCAATTCCATTTTTAAGACATGTCGTCTTTTTTCGGAAATTGACGGAATATTTCATAACATTTTTAGTGTGGAGTCAAGCAGACATCTAGTTACCGCCATTGGGCAAACTATCAATGACTTCCAGCCATTGACCTGAGGTCAGGTCACAAATAACTGTAGTGAGCCAAAATGTACCACCGTCAAAATCGACGATGAATTACTCAGAATGGGTAGAAAATGGCAGAACTAGCTTGCACGGACGTAAGTAATACCAGGAACCTTAAAAAATTTGAAAAAGTGGCATATTTTGGAAATAAACAGGCTCTCGCGAATAAAGCTCCGACAATTTTGAAGATTGGTAACTAATGAATTTCTCCAAAATTTAAGCATGAGAAATCATCACAAGAACCACAAAGATAAATAAAATTAACATAGATCGCCTTTTTTGCAAAAATAAGGGAACGCTAAAATTAGTTTCCGTCAATTTGGTACCGCATACGGCAGCGGCGCACACCGACAGCTGGCGGGAGAATTGTCGTGTCTTTAACTCAACGTTTCGGCGTATATATTGAACAAATCTGGGGAAATTAGACGTGTATCGATATCCGCGGACCTTTACTTGTGCGCTGGTGCCTTTACCTATGTGTTATTAGTCACAGCCCTTGAGTTCAGGCCATTTCTCGGTCTCATGCAATTCGGCTATGAGAAAACATATATAGGGCGTAAATTGGCTTACATATTATCTACAACTAAAAATGAGACCAGTTTCGAGCTCTACTTGTCACAAGCTGTCCAACGGTGTGCTTATTTTTTATCGTGCGACCAACTGTTCGTGAGTTAGGGGGCAGCCAACTGCCCCCCCCCCCCCCAGTCGCCGATGTTCGAAACGGACCGACGGTCGTGCGCGGGTTAAGGTCGGACATGTGTCGGGATCCTGATGTAAAACAGGTCATCCTCGTTTTGCGTCGGATTCTAAGCTGACCAGGGTAAGTGTTGCGTCACCTGGGTACCGCTTTGCTCCGGAGGTTATGACTGTACCACACCTGAGGTCAGATCCACCTTCCCCGCACCAGGAAATGCGGGTGTTTCCTGGTTCCTGGTCCCTCCCCTAACTCGCGAACCATGTGTTGGAGGAAAATGAAAGATACAACATTGGAAAGCACTTGAAGAGTAAATTTTCGAAATCGGCAACATTTGCAAAAGTTGCCCAAATTTTTTACAAACATAGCCAAAGTCCCAAATTTGGAGGTTTTGTTATTTGTTAATAGGTTAGCAACTAATTCATATTTTCCCCAAATTATGCCGTATACAACAGTTAATAATACATTAAACAACCTTATCTGAGCAAAGTTACCTCTTGTATGACCTTGTGCGTGAGGCAGGTCACGTCATATCGTCATTCCAAAATGGTACGTTTGCAAAATGTACGTTCTCTTTTTCTTCTTACTGATGAACATGTTTATACGGTCAATTTGCATTTAAGAGGGTGCTGACGAAGTACCCAAGCACACTATGGATATCCAAGCACGATTTCAGTTCGAACCAAAGGTCAGTTGAGGTCATTTATGGTCAAATTTTCAGATGATAGGAATCGACAAATTCAGAGTTTTAGGGCGGTCTACGGAGCACGTGGAATATTTTTTCATCATTCAGGAAGGGTCAATGGAGGCCAAGAGAGGTCATATGAGGTCACCAACCGACGGTCTCCGACACCGCTTGATGCGCCTGCCGTCGGATGAAATAAATAAGATGCACATGGTCATGTAGGAATTTTCTTTTAATGGAACCTAAATCTAGCAACTGACCTCTTGCATTGTTTTTACACGTTGCCGTAATCCATTCACAGCCACAACAAACTTGAGTGCATTGCTTAGGTTAAAAATAATTACTGACTTCTGACGATCTAAAGTGATCTCGTTTTCCGTACAGTGCGAGATAAGATTATATAAGATTATTTGGGGCCATAAATTCGAATTTACCATCTGTTTTATTCCTAAAGAAGCGTAAATTACTAGTTCTGGACAACAAGTCTGGGTTTATATCATGCACTTATATTAGTAGGTCCTGGTCTAAACCCAAGTCACGGGTGCTCTGGTGACATGACGGTAACACATGTGAGACGACATGTTGCTAATAATATCTGAGCATCGCAGTCCCGTAAAAGTCCGTCGAAATTTAAAAAAAAAAGTTCCAATCAGGCCAAAACTGACCTGACATCGGATCAATGACTTGGAATTTTCTCCCAAAAATCTGAAATATACCATCTGTCATATACTACAACTCCTGTAAGTTTTAGTGAGCTCGGCTCTACCCCGAAAAAGATGTATGAGGTCTAAGCTTTTTTGGGGTTGGCTTTGTTGACTCAACCTAGGTCAGTAAACTGACCTGATTCGGGCTGAAATTTTGACAGGGTATGTGCAATAAGTAGCGGAAAAGATACCCGAAATTTTGCGGCCCCGTATTGTTTCGTTTTCCACTATGACGGGAAAACCTGAGGGGAGGGTGTTGAAAGACCCCTTGGTACGGGGCGGATAAAAAGCAAAACTGGTCTAGATCAGGTTAGTCGAGAACAACTAGGGATTTCTTGGAAATACTACATTTCGTCAAAATGGAAGGTTGCGAAGTCCCGTTGGCTTTTAACCGGCAAGATACACTAGCATACCCTTAACCCTATTCCCGGACGGCTAGACGGCATGGTCGATTCCCGGCAGAGGGGGGGGGCGGATTCGGCCCCCCTGAGATCTCGAGAACTACTTGTCCGATTTCATCGCAACAAACGGCAATCGATTTGCCATGACGTGAACTACATTTTTATAAAAGGAAATTTTCAAAATTTTGAAAGGGGTGGATACAGAAGGGAAAGAATTTCAAAATGGGGAGTACTTTTGGGCTTCTTATAACTCCGTTGTTTATGGACCGATTTCAATTAAACTGGCATGAATCGAGAGATTATGAATAGGGCTTTTACCATGGGTACACAAATCTGAAATTTTGAGCAAATTCATGGGTGTTCACAGGGTTTCAAAAATAGGAGGATTAGTTTTCTAGCAAATGAATGAACAAAAGAGCCAAAAACACTTTTTTGGCTTCTGCTAGTCATGTTATGCTAAAGAAGTACAAATCGCATTACAATGTTTGTATAATGTTAGCATAGGCGGTGCCAGGGACATGAAAAAGGGGAAATTGTCATGGTCACACGTCCTTCAGATCAACTCGTGACCTTTGACCTTAAAAGACCTCCAGTGACCTCGGAGTCACTTGGAATGATCTCGTGTGCATTTAATATTATCTATAAACGTTTTCAATCATTTGAATTCACTCTATTTCAAAAGTTCATTTCATGGCGATTGCGATATAGGATAAGCGCACTGACATTTTAGGTCATAGCTCCGTGGCTCGACCTGATATCAAGCTGAAACTTGATACACAAGTAGAGGGCACCGTTCTACGTGATATATATTCCAGGTTTGGTATTTGAAAAAATGGCGCCGACATTATTGCAAAAAAAAACGAATTTTGACTTTTGACCTTGACTTGATCTTGTAAAGTGACCTCAGATGAACAAAATTGCATCTTCATATTGCCCAATTATTTAGCTATACATCCATATAAGGTTTTAAGTTTTATATTAAAAACTCTGTTTTTGGCAGACATTTCCCTTTTATCCTCAACATGGCCAAAAATGGCCTGAGGTGCCTCTCAAAAACGTTGCCTGGCTCCGCCCCTGAGCAAAATAGAATTCTGAAATTTTGTCACAGCGCGTAGAAAGAATAGCTAGGAAAGTCCCCAAGTTTCGTGAAGCTGCGTTAAAAAGCCTGGAATTGGCAAGCAAAAAACCCGAGCCCAGCAAGCAATTGGCAAGCAAAATCCAGCCCCCCTGCCGGGAATAGGGTTAAATGCAGGTGACCTACGCCAAGCCATTTGGAGTCATACAAGGCCAGTTGAGGTCAACATAGCAAACCCTGACAAAAGTTTGCTGAGAGACTTTGGTTATGTTTGAGGAAAAAGACGATCATACATTTTCATCAGTTCATCACGGATGACTTCCTTTCACCTCACTTTCAGCTGTGCTGTAGGGAACGTCTATTCTTGTTCTTGAAGTTGCAATTAAATATTCGAAATTAGAATAATGGTGGACGTGGCGTTGGAAATAAGGCTTCCTGTTGCCACATTTGCAAATATTACGTTGTCAGTACTAGACCACGGCTGACCTGACCAAGGTCGCTCATGCCGCGGGATACGAAATTTCATGCTACAGACTAACTCACCATAGAGTACCGTTGAGACACTCTGTGACAATCGTATTTACTCACTCGCGGAGACACTGGTAAAATAGATCTCGAGCGAATGACAAAAAATGGATCTCGAGCGAATGACAAAATTCGTCATGTTTTGCGTATAACTTCCGCAATCGGTTGACCTAGACTGACCTGGTCTGGCCCACCTTTGCGTTGTCACACAGACTTGGCCCCCACCAGAGTAGTGTCCCTGGCCGGACAGCAACGTAATGCTGCATATGAATACAGAATTCGAATAGACGCAAAACATAGTTCCTTTTACATCCATGATGTTTTCGGGATTCGACACGCAGGACCGCCTGGTGGCTTGAAAACCCCTTTCCTTCCTACACTTTACGCTTAGAAAGAAAATCACGCCTTGGCAAATGCAAGCCACTGTTCGTTCAAAATATATTATAACAATAACTAAAAACCACATGTTAATATCTATATTTATCATTCGCAAATTAGTTCCTTGTTTCATTTCCCACCCCGACACCTTGGCAGCATTTTAATTTCGGGACACGAAACGCTTGTAGTGATTTCCCGGTTTCCGCCACGTTGACTCATATCACTGTGCTCGGATCCATGAGCACGATGAGCTGATGCATTCAAAATGATTTCATTTGAACTCAGCCCGAAGACTATGACATTCGCCCCATTGGAATATCCCTCGGATCATAATAATCACAGCTGCATTCTAATTACAAACTGTCTTTGTTGCTGGTATTACAACAAAGTAATTTTCCGAAATGCTTTCGGTCAATGTACAGTGTAAATGGTCATGCATGTTCTGTGTGGTGACTTGAACATAGTCAATGGGTGGAGCATTGCCCAGTGGTGTTTGATCTACAAATCATGGACGTTATTCTGTCCGATTTCGACGGACCAACGAATTGCGATTCACATTAACTAAGAGCCCACGTTACTGACGATTGAGACCCATGTTTCTCCAACCAGGGGCGACGACACGCAGTTTTGGTTGTAGGGGACAGGAGACGGGGACGGGGTCAGGCATGGCCAAATCAGACCCTCCAAATTCTCCAATCTTCCAAGTCCAAAATCATCCAGATCAAAAACTCATCGGATTTCGACCACTTAATTTTGGCATTTAGAGACATTTCTGCTTCAGTGGCGCACGAAAGTACGTAGCGAAATACAAACGACCAAGTGAAGTAAGGTCTCTGGTGCATCTACCTTTCCTCTGTTTCGACAGCACTCAGTATTTATAAGCTATATATTTATAAGCAATTTCGATCATTTATCTTCATCGTCAGAAAGTGCATTCGTACGAACATATAAGCTCCTTCGAAGGTGGTTGGGTGCAGTCCATCACACCCCGAAGGTCGTGGGTGGACGTGTCTCCCACATCCCCGCGGTGACGCAGCCACCGTTTCCATCACGGACGGATACGTCTGAAAATGCGCCGAAATATGATAAAATTCGTGCAGTCTGCTTGCGTTTCCGCCGCCCGATTTTAACATTTCGTTGTGAATTGAGCTGTTAAAACATCTATGCACCAAGAAGTATGATACGTTTTGGAGAAAAGCCGATCCGCCCTTTAACATCCCTTCGAACCTTATCACAGTGATGAATTGTCCCAGGCGCTTAGACAACCATCGCAATCTTTGAGACATTTGTGAAGTCCCTCTGCAGCAGAGCCGAGAATTTAAATCCACATGATTCGAATATTCGGCCGTATATTCGGATTTCGCGAATATTCGGCTGGCTACTTCTACACCCGAATATTAGTGGAACGTCCGAGTTCCAACCGGGCATTCTAACATCGTTTCGCCTTTCTTCCCAGAAACCTACTCCACTGACTCCGCTGACTGCCGACGAACTTGATCTGACTCCTGTTGATCTGCAGACGATGACTTCAGCTCAGCAGGGCCAGATGGTGTCGTTTGCGGTGATTTGGCTCTCTGTGAGACGAGATGCCTCCTTTAGCCCATTTTGGGTCGTCGTGCAAGTTCACGAACATCGTCTGTACCTACGCACATACATTCGAAGAGACCCTCGCTGATCTAGAAGAAAGTTCATGTCCGTTTGTGGGACTTTTATCGACCCACGCACATTTGTAGTTCGTCATATAGGAGCATTTAGAGCGACGTGTACGAAGGGATGGCGCTGGGACCTTGGAAATGGGTAAACAAGTCAAAAACTCTGCTGGGATTCAGTTTCTCCTCTCAGTCCTCGCCCGGACGCGTTGTCTTCCCAACTTCCACTGTACGGGGGGGGGGGGGCTGCGGCACAGTGCCCAAGCCCCGACCTCAATCGGTCGATTCGACCCCTCCCCATGTCGTTTAGCCCCTAGTTTACCTACAGTCGCGGAACAAAAACGAGCGTGTTGCCCGTCATGAGGGAAGCCAACGGTATCCGGTTTGAAGGTTTTAACATAGCCGGTGACCTCCCAGGTCAGGCCAATGGCCTGAAATAGGCAAAAAAGGGAACTTTTCGTTTCGTCGGCCATAGACTAAAACGTCGCGCAGATAGAAGGACATGACAAAAGACAGATGACGCCTTGTAAACTTAATTATATCCTTCATCGTTCACTTCAGGTCAATGACCCAGGCAGGAGCGGATCAAGGACTTCGCAAAAGGGGGGGGGGATGGTCAGCGCGGGGCCCCTCCCGGCAGGCCCCCTCCGTTATTTTTTTTTGCTGTTCAGATATGAAAAAGAACGAGGATATGCTCTGGTCCAGGCGAAATCTGTGATGTAATTTTGGGCCTTAAACCATATAAAATAACCGAAAAAATCCAGGGGCGTGGTCTTATTGGGAAAATTTTGTGTTTTGTTCTAAAGTGGCTAAAATATGACAACATCGGGGTTTTAAACGACTGCGTCCCTCCCTCTATTTAAAATGTCGTGTCTGTGTCTGGTCCAGGAGCTCCTCTGCCCCTCGTAGTTTTTGGAGACTTTTTTACTACCTTAGGTTAGGTTCTGTCTTGCACAGGGCACTTTTTATGGTCTCGGGCCGCCTGTCGTGTCTGGGCCCTATAGTGGTCTTGGATTCTTTTTACAGTCTCACGTGTCCCTCGGGACGACTTAGCCGCTCCTTTGGCAGTTTCAGAGGCACCTCGAGCGGTGCCATGGACCTGTCTGGCGGTTTCAGGGACGCTTAAGCCATCTCGGGTTCCCTACCGTCGTCCCAGGGGCATTTTTGCAGTCCTAGGGGCCCCTCAGGCAATAACATAGACCCTATATAAGTCTCCCTGTCGTGACAGATGCGCATCTGGTATTCTGCATCTGGCTTTAGGTCCTTTGGCCGCTTCGGAAGCTGTCTGGACGTCGCGAGGTTAAGCAATTTCAGGAGCACCTCTGATCGTCTCAGGGGCTCCTTTTGCTCGAGACTGCGGATTGGCAGTCTCAAAGGTCCCTTTCTAGCAGTCTCAGTGGATGCCCTCTTAGGTCTTGTTCTAGGTGCGCTCTTTTTCGTCTCTGGGAAAGATTTTGCCGTCGAAGGGGCCCTCTGGCAATCACAAAAGACTTTTTGTCGATTTCAGGCCCTTGTGCAGTGTCATGGGCCCTCTGAACGTCTCCGGTGGTCTCCATGGCTGTATCAGGAGTCTTCCTCTGTTACATGGGGTGAATCTGGCAGTCTTACGGTCCCTCTAGCCGTATCAGGGGCCTTTGTTCGCGCTTTAGGGGCCATACTGGCAGTCTCAAGGAGACTTTTCCGCGCCAGAGGCCCACCTAACACACTCAGGGCCCTCTGGCAATCCAGGGCCCCTATACCTTCCTAGAAGTCCTGCTGTCGTATTTGTCTCGCACAGGCCCTCCGACTTTCTGGCGGTCTCAGGGGCCATCTGCCTCATAGGGGCCCATCTTTCCATCTCAGGACCCACCTGACCTTCCCGGGACTCCTTGACTGCATCGAAAATCCTCAGGTTTTCAAAAAGATCAGTGTAGTCCATTTGGGACCCCTCTCGAGGTTGAGAAGACCACTAATGAATCCCTGTTTAAGGGCTCCCTTTGACTGGCCAGGGTGTCTCTTCATGCCGTGCTAGGCAACCACTTAAGTTCGTCTCAGGGGCCTCTGGCACTTAAAGCGTTCTCATGGACCCTTTACTGTGTTGGAGCCCCTCTTGCGGTTCCAGTTCCAGGAACCCTTGGAGAATTTCATGAGTACTTCTATTCATCTTAGGGGTCATCTTGACGTCTTGGGGTCTCATTTACCCTCCCGGAGGCCCTCTGACTGCATCAGGAGCCTTCAGCTTTCACATAGGGCCGTGAAACCCATATGGGGCCCCTATAGCATTCCAGGGGCTCTATACCGTTCTTGGGACTCAATCCTCATCTTGGCCGCCTCAGGAGCCCTGTGACCCTTCTGGTGGTCCCAGGGGCAATCCGCCGTGTTTGGGCCTTGCTGTGGTCCCAGCGGCCCTTTGGAAGCTTCAGGCCAGGCCGAGGCCATCCGATGTCAGAGACCTCGTTTCACCATGAAAGGGTCGTAAACCTGGTGGGAAGCATAGCTGTGGTCCGTTTACATTTCGTTCGACCCCATCTTTCATGTCGAGTTACATTTGCGGTTTCGAACTACGAGGATCCGCGATTCCATCGCAAAATGGTCGGAGGTATTCCTCTTTATGACGTCATGACCCCGTGACCTAACATGACACCGCATTTATTTTTTACCGAAAGTTGTGAATTCAATGCCCAAAAAGACATTGATCATTTTAGAGAAATCCAATCAGCCATGTAGAAGTTGTCCCTGAAAAACAGAGGGGAAGATCTGATCGACCCCTGGGTCTGAGTCCCTGGTCCCTGGTCTAGGTCTGAGTCTGGGTCTCTGGGAGTGTGGGACCCCACACTCCGTCTGGGTGAGGTTTAAATGGTATCTTATTCATCTATTTAATTTTCCCAACACCGCACACGTCATGCCGGCGGCTTTTCAATTGTTTGGTATCTGTGTTTTTCTTCACCACACCTTTTCGTGGATTCCGGTAAACATTCGCGACGTAAAGGTGGCGCTAATGTGTTCTTTATCCACAACTCACGTAATGAAACACGATGAAAAGCCGCCCACCCAGTGGACCTTATTTAAAAACGCATTGATTCGACACACCCTCAAGCGCAGGCTGTGACAACACTCGGATCCACCAGTCAATTTGCCATCGCCGTGTCCAGTTTGACCAAGCCAAATACTATTGGCTGGCTTATCCCATTCAAGAACTCACTTACGTGCTTCGCGTCAGACCTGCACTTTCAAAAATCTCCTGCATTCCATGAGTTTCACAAAAGTTCGGTGATTTATTCGCCTGCGTCACATTTGTCAACAGCTGTTGAGCTAAATAAGGCGTAACAATGTTTTTCTTACATTAGTTGGCTCCTAAGCCGGGAAATGAATATATCAAGATAAAATTCACAACTTTGTTTCCGAATTTTCAGCCATTTCGTCCCCACTAATGCTACATGCATGTTGAAAAGGCTCGCTGAAATCAGTGGCCTTTCAGCGGGTACACAACGTGAACACAACTTTGCCTGCCTCTGAAAGCCTCCCCTGGCTCTATCCAAAAGTGTTTTTCAAACCACTGTTGACCTGAGGCAGCAGCTCCTGTCACAGACTGCGGGCCTGACGCAGTACTTGTCCGGTGCGACCTCTTGCCAGCAGTCTTCAGGTATCGAAGGTACCCGGTGTGGCATTCTCGCACCACGACCTCAACTCGACGCTGACTGATTACCAGTATGCTTTCACTTCGCCGCAAATTGAATACACTTTCTGTCATCGTTTTTGTACGGGGAGAAAAATTTCGTTTCAGCTTCCTTTTCTCAGGCATGAGTCTGCTGACTTGTCAATTGATTCAGAACGTCGCTCCTGGTGAAATGTCTAGTTGCCTTGAGATCTGCAGGCTCCAAAAAGCCTTTCACGATAGTGTGGGTCTTCATCTTAAAGCAAGAGGTGCGAGACTGACACAGCAACGCAACCGGACCAACAGAATTCTCTGCCCGGACACCAACACCACTCAGGGATATCGAAGCACTGTACTGCGAATGTTTGAGGGGAAGGATGTAACAGTTTGTTACTGGAGGATCACGTTTCGACGCAGCGGTGACGCTAGGTTAATGTGTGGGTGCGGGAGGGAGGCGGCATTACGGATATGCGACGCACTAGTGATGCGGTTTAACACGTGCACTGGAAGAGGGGGGTTTGCGCCCTGCATCTCTTTTTCTTAAAAATCTCGAGAACAGATTGGAGCTGGCTGCTGCTGCTTTGTGACATTTATGGCAACTGCATAACTCGTCGCGGAAAAATCGAAAGTTGGCTAACAATTTTGAAGTTTCAAGCATTTGAAGTCAAGCACACATAACGAAAATCACGGTTGTCGCTGACAAATGGGAACTTTGTGAAAGGACTAGCGTTCTATCTAAGATTACCACTTGAACACAATCAAGTGACGTCATTCGGGCATAAGTGATGGATGTACCAAGACCAAAGCCAGGGTTAATAAGGGTCAAGGTCATCAAAGGTGAAGGTCAACCAGCTTGTGGCCTGATTCAGATTTGCTTTGCAACTTGCCGATTTGTATGAAATATACATTCAGAGACCCTAATAAAAACACGTGTGCCAACACTGATACGTTTACGTATACCAGAGTCAGTGAAGGTCAAGGTCATCAAAGGTCAAGGCGAAATATCTTGCGCCCTGGTCCAGATTTGCTTTGCGACATGCCAATTTGTATGAAATATGCATCCAAAAACCTTACTAAAAACACGTTTGGCACATTGATACTTATATCTATACACATATACACATATACATACGTACATACCTATTTACGCTGGAAGTGGTCAAATGTACCGATGTTGGCTACCTTTACTGAAAATACGCCAAAAGATGCGTGCAGCGCCTTCATTTACACTCAAGCTATCCCGTGTTGCTCGAAATCTTATCCGCAAAAGATGAAAAAAATGACGAATAGGTCAATGACCTGAAATGACTTCGGCTCAAAATACTCAGTCAAGACGTCAAATGAATGGAAGTTATCGTATGTCACGTTTTAACGCCCAAACAAACACCCTTTTCCCGTTTCGTCCGAAAAGTTGTACGGAACGGCCTGTACGGACAGAGAAAGTGTCCAAAGTTTTCGACCCCGTGTGACCCCGAAGATATTGATCTGGCGTCATGAAAATTGCACACAATGTAAATCGTTATGGCCTTCTCCTGCCCACAAAATTTCATGTCTCTAGCTCTTTTCGTTTCCGAGATCGAAAGAGGACCCTATTGGACCCTCTTCCAGTGCGTGTTAGCGCGAAACCCCCTCCCACTGCGCGGGTTAAGGGATGGCGATGGTGCGAAGTAAGGTCAAAAAGAGCGCACGGACGTCTCTTATACGTACAGATAATAAACGTCCAGAAATGGGATTTACGATATTACAGGTGGTAAATAATCCAGGTCAGTGCAACGCTCCCATGCCGCTTTGCATGGAAAAAGTAACTCAAAATTGGCCGTTTTTAATCTAAAAATATGACCAACGATTACTTCCCATTGGATGCCAGGTCTCTGCATGTGTAAATCTTTATCGGATTGTCGCATATTTTGTTTATAAATCCAAAAGCGCAAATTGCGTATTTTTTAGTTTCTGGGCGATTTTGCACTATAACTTTACTGTCCATAGATAAAATCCTTCAGGCGACACACCCTAACGTTCATGCCTTGGTGACGCGCGCGTTGTTCGTTTTCACATGACTCCGTTCTCACCTCAAGCGAGTGACCCATCTCTCTCAGTGTTGCGTGGTGTACGGCCCAAAAATCTCCGTTCTGGACAACAGCAATGACTTACATGAATTCATGAAACTACACGGGTATGCACTAGGCACCATACACTGTGCTGAAAAACTTGTGCTGCGGAAAATATCGGCCAGAATGGCAAAAACAATCTGTACATCCTCTCTGGACGCCTCACGTGCTGCCGACTCGGTTTTACCGGCTGCGCCAGTGTGACATCTGCTAGTTTTCTGTGCTTGGGGAGCAGACAGTCAGGACAGTCAGAGTGCTCCTGCGCGACCTGCACGGTCCTCCCCGGCCAGCCGCTACCGAGCTCTTCTTCTCAGAGGTGCCCGCGATCATCACCGTCCTCACCCGGCCCTGCAGTCACAGTTGCAACCACCGGGTGAACTCTGTACCTCCAGGCACGATGTACTGAGCGTTATGCGTCGCGTGCGGTTATTACATCATTTGTCTGTTTTCCTAGATCAATATGACAGCCCTATTTTTATATTCGTTTTACCTGGCTACGATACAGACCTCATCCAGCCGTCTTTTACGAAAAACGTGCTTGTATGGATATCATGCAGGGGCGGATCCAGCGGCTCGGTTTAGGGGAGAGGGGCCAATTAGAATTTGCTGAGTATGGATGGTAGGTCAGTGAGTCGGCGACCGGGGGTCTAACGACTTTAACGCCTGGGTTTTTGATTGATTGGTAGATCAATATTTTATTTATGATCACACACGTACAAACTGAACAAGAAGTGGATCGCTACAGAAACGCTAAGTGCCTATGACTGGTCGTCTCCCCTTCTCGTAAGTCGGGGCACGGACGGCGTTCCACACACCGCCCAGCCGGTCAGCCGCGCACAGCTGGCCGGCCGCCGAGTCGCCGCAGGCTGCCCCGATTTTCCGCGTCACCAGGGGATCAAAACCGGATTTGGTATGCATTGATTTACTTGAAGCGGCCCGCATTAACTATGTAACTACTGTGTAACAGTTCAGTCGTCTCCACGCTGTGAACCCGTCAGTGTCGTCACCTTCAAGAAGAACTTTGAGCTGTTTTCTTTCGGTGAGGGTGTCGAAGCCACGAATGTTGATAGAAACTGAACTGATGCGGCGTGTTCGTAAATATAAGTAAATTTCGGTGGATATGGATGGTATTAGGTCAGCGAGTCAGCGACCGACGCGGGGGGGGGTTGAAAGACGCTGGCCATGGGTTCGGTGTCCTTTGAATTCAAATTCTGGTTGTGTAGTAATAGTCTTGAGTTTGGGGGAGGGGGACAAATGGCCATTTGCCCCCCAGTAGCGGTTAAGGATGGGTCATGGCCGAGATGCCCCCCCCCCCGGATCCGCCAGTGATATCATTGCGAGTAAAGATTTCATAAATCCATTCCTCAATGTTAGAGCTAGCGACAGCACGGCGCTCCGGTTTTGTCTGTCACCTGCATTCATTCTTGAAAGCGGCATAGCCCACTGCGCGGGTCTAAACTTCATATACAGTTAATGAAGCAATGTATGAACAATGAAGTCAAGGTTAAGATTACATAATTGGTTAGACGCTTTCGCAAAGTTTGACGAGTCGAAAAGATTGCAAGCTGCTCAGACATGTCTCGAAACTGGTCCTGATCCTGGGTCATATACAATATTAGGAAAATGTAGTAGGTCGCGGCACGACAGTTTAACAATGTTTCTTTTTGTCATCGTGAAGGAGAGCGAAATGATTCCCAGGGAAAAATAAGGTAACTGCTTTAGGTCTGTTAGACGTTTATTGATTTTAGAGTCCCGTACTGCCTCCAGCAACAGCTTCAAACCAACATCTTTCCTGTCTCGATCAGCCATTAACTTTGGCTTATTATGCTAGTGGTAAAAGGCATCTGAACAATTCAAACATATCTGAGCAGCCGATATAGTCTTGTGATATTTTAACAGTACGAGGTCAAAGCTTCCCTCTTCATTCTTCCCTTCTGTCAATCTGTTCGACGTGGCAGCGTGATACCACTACCAGCTGTTCAGGGGGATTGTTGAGCTCAAAGGCAGACATGGTCCCGTGTGTATATTTTATCCCCTGCGTTATATCATCCCAATGCATCTTTCTTCAGGGTCGTGATTGTCCACGATCATTGACAGACTGAGCAGCCGTCCGGTGCGTGTTGGAGGCGTCTTCCTCACAAAGACTGGGCTGTCACGGCCTCGTCTGACTGAATTGAACTAATCATCAGCACCGCTCGTCCCGGCCCGCCAGCCATGTGCAGTGCGATTTCGAAAACAAAGAACAGCGTAACGCTTGTGCTTCGTTGCTTGTATTTTGAAAATAATTCAAAAGTCCGACACCGTATTCTAAAGCAACAGCGCAGTTTTTGACAGACGGATGGTTGTGTTAATGGACGCTGGGAAATCAAGGGGGAATGTTTCAGCTGGAGTTTATGAAGGCGTTCGCCACAGGGCCGACGTTTTGCCATCAAAAAGTGTTGAACCAATAACACCTTAAAATGCAAAATAAATGCGTACATGAAACCCATATTATCCATAACCCCTGTATGTTTTAGTCTGTCATTCGTATCACGTCAGCAACCATTCGGATCAAGTTTATAAAAATTATTCCCACATCTGTGCGGATTTACATCAACGTACATATTCGGCGCAGCACTGATAATTTTGATCTCGAATTAACCAACGCACTGTCTACCTTGTATCAAGTAAGGGATGAATGTCCACATCCGCCACCTTTATCTTCCTCGTTGAACATGCATGGCACAACGCGGGCGCTGTGAGCAGACAATTCACCTTAGCCCTCCAATCTGAGACCGATTAATTATACACCCTAATCAGTTATCACGTACAGGGACAAACCCTGTAATATATATATATATATATATATATATATATATATATATATATATATATACTGATGCACTGCCAATGCGTTGCTGACGAATCAGGAACGCTTCGCTGATTTGCCGGCGTTTTTTGTTCGGCTCGCGGGCCAGAATCACGGTGTTGTCAACCAAGTCTTGCCTTGTCAGGACTTTATCGTGTGCTGTCTCGGTGTGAATTTGTGGTGCACCGGACTGGAGATGACAGGTTAGTCTCCTTGACAGAGTGGTTGTTGTGTGACGGATGTAGCACACTTGATTCGCTTGAAACTTGCAGTCTTCATATGGGCATGTGAATTTGTGTACAACAGTCGCTTTCACGGGTGGTTCCTATTTTTTTTGAATTATTAGGTTGGATGATTCCTTGCCTTATAGAAGATGGTAAATTCTGTTATCTGTTTTTTTTTTCTCATTTCTCGCTTAGATTCTGACGTGGCGCGTCTGACGTGGGGCATGGGATTTGGCTCACCGTGAACGTGCGGTATCTCAAAGAACGATTTCTTACTATATGAACGTTAAAATGAACAAAATAAAGCCTCTTTGGGGCGAAAGGCCGTATCCAGTCCAGGTCCCTCTGTTCCCAAGCTGCGTCCCATACATTTAGGCCGTGGCTGGGGATGGAGCCAGTCCGAGAGACTGTTCAAATGCAACAAAGGGCGGGAAATGCCGTTTAGGCGTGCTTACACATATCACTGACATCATCACTATCATGTGGTTATTAAGCTCTTTCTCGAACTTCCAGCGCAATTTTCGCGTATTGGTGCAAAAGTACAACGTACGTCAACTGACACACCTATCTGAGATGAAAATAAACGCCCGACTGTCAACTGGAACGTCGCGACAGATTCGCAGTGTAGATGCGTGCATGCAACCATTCCCCTCCCGCGGAACGCCAAACCCACGCACTGCGCGTGCAGCGCAGACAGTTCAGACACCGACATACCTGCGTGAGGTAAGCAGAAACTGTTGGACGTCGACATGTCACTTCGGCACCCGCACAGGTCGGCTCCTGTGTTAATGAACGATCAAGGATATCCACGGACAGCGACACAGATGACAGTGAGAGGAAACAAATGACATTTTAGTTACTGATCGGCGATGCAGGGCGAGACGCGGGGACGCTAGGCTGTTCATCTCCCGCAGATTGGACAAGGCGACGGCCCAGGCGCTGCCCTGAGCCTTTGTTGTCGGCAGCAACGCCAGTGGGCAGTTGGCCATCTGAAAAACGCATAGCACGAACTTGCTGTCGCAACGCCAAGCCAGAAATTCACTGGCGCCATCTCTGCCTGTCAATGGTGACCTGTCCGAAGGCTCACGTCATTGTAGGAGACAAGTGCGGCTGCGGCGGCACAGCACCAACATCGGCACACTGACACCACAATATCACATCTGCCGTCGCTCGCGGACAGTCCACATCATCACAGCCTAGCGTCCCAGGAACCGGTCCGAGGCAGCGCACTCTGCGAGGCAGTGAGGTGCGGCCGTCCAGCAGTCATTCGTGGCATTGAAGCCATGCATCCAACTGGCGGTGCGCGCTGGCTTCTGCCTCCGCTTGTTCTGCTTCTGACAGGGGCGATTCTGTTTCGCCCGGCACCGTAACGCCGCTGCACGCTGAGTCCACGCTGGCAGGGCCGGCATTGTCCGTGCCGGACTCCGCGTCGGTCCGACCGGCGGCAGCAGTTGGCGATCCCGCGTCCGATGGACCAGCGATACGGAAAGGTTTGGTTTCTACGGCGGGGGACGCGAACCATACGGACGACCAGCCCTGGCGACCTGTGGAAAAGAATGAGAAATTTTCAAGAACCGGACGATCGCCTCGAAGCCTGTCTTCTCATGTGCAAGTATGTGCATTATGAACGTAACATGAGTATCAAACATGCAATTTAATGTAGATGCATGCATCAAATATGAATGTTTTATTTCATGGACTCGTCATGGTGCTACATTAATGGATATGAAAGCAAATGTGTAAAAAATGACATGTAAAAAATGACGAACTGAAAAAGCTTTAAGAATGTCGTTTTACCAATATTTGAAATTCTAAATGCCAATTAGAATCTTCTCACTGAAATTTATCAACTACAAACTGACGAACACGTCACGTCACCTATGCATGGCATCCAAGACATAAAGAACCATGAGTATCCATTTTTGTATTTATGTTATGACTGACTGATGTTTCAGAATGTGTTAAACTTTTCTTCTTGAGCAGAAAATGTACATCGAACAACTTTCAGAGATAAAAACCTTGCAGAGAACACCGTCGCGAAAAAACGAACATTGCAAACGGACGTCGTGGACGTCGCGGACGGCGCCGAGATATGACGCCATAAATGAAAAAGTCCTTACATGGGATTTTTGCGCCTCTGGGTGGTAGCGCGAACATGATTCGTTTTTTATAATATTCGCAAATATCATGCATGGATTATTTGGATTTACATAGGTCACAGCCCCCAAAAGGATATACAAACGTGTCACGTCAGCATTAGAGGTCATCCTGCGTCAGATACGTGATGATAATTGGGCTGATTTGCATTGCAGATGATAGAAGTGATTGCCGCTGACCTTCCCCATTGTTCAAGCACGACAAGAAAATCTTCGCGCGCTTCTTAGCAAGGCTCACCAAATGCAGCGAGAGGTCATGTCAGGTCACTTCATAGATATATGTCAAAACGGAATGAAATACAGCATTGTCTGTGGAAGATCGTTCGGTAGCAACAGAGAGCAATTATTGTTCCTAATCGGAAAAAGTGACTATCTGTCCTGGCCTGGCTTGATTTTGACACGATAAAGAGAAGACAGAGCAGATTTAATTACTACCAGATGTCATTTCAGGTATGTACTTGACGCCGTTAAGAATCCAAGCGAGTGATTATTGCTCTTTGTCAGGAAGAGTAATGCAACCTTATCTGACATGACCTAGACTGACACTAACTGGACAAAAAACAGGTAATGTAAAAATGATCAACAGAAGGTTTCATTTCCTTCTTTTTCGTCACGTGGATCAAAACGGCTGCGAGCAGGTATCGATCTTTGGCATGTGAAGTTTGACCAATATTTCGCCTGATCTAGGTTGACGTTGACCCGACATTTTTTAACCCGCGCACGACCATCGGTCGGCCATGATCACGCCCGACTAGGGGGGAGCAGTTGGCCGCCCCATCTTACTCACGAACGGTTGGTCGCACGATAAAAAATAAGCACACCGCTGGAAAGCTTGTGACAAGTAGAGCTCGAAACTGGTCTCATTTTTTAGTTTTAGATAATATCTAAGCAATTTACGTCCTATATATGTTTTCTCATACCCGACTGCATGAGACCGAGAAACGGCCTCAATCTCAAGGGCTGTGACTAATAACGCATAGGTAAAGGCACCAGCGCACAAGTAAAGGTCCGCAAATGCCGGTACACATCTAATTTCTCCGATTTCTTCAACATATACGCCGAAACGCTGAGTTAAAGACACGGCAATTTTTGCGCCGGTTGTCGGCGCGCGTCGCAACCGTATGCAGTAACAAATTAACGGGAACTAATTTTAGCGTTCCTTTATTTTCGCGATAAAAGCCTATCCATGTAAATTTTATTGGTCTTAGTGGTTCTTGTGATGGTTTTACATGCTGAAACTTTGGAAAAATTTGTTAGTTACCAATCTACACAACTGAAGAAGCTTTATTCGCGAGAGCCTGTTTCCAAACTATTTTTCCAAACTTTTATCCAAACTATGCAATTCCTTTAAGGATTTTTTAGGTTCCCGGTATTATTTACGTCTGTGCAAGCCAGTTCTGCCATTTTCTGCTCATTCTGAGTAATTTATCGCCGATTTTGACGGTGGTACATTTTGACTCACAACAGTTATTCGTGACCTGACCTCGGGTAAATGACTGGAAGTCATTGATACTTTGCCCAATGACGGTAACTAGACGTCTGCTTCATACCACACTAAAAATGTTATGATATATTCCGCCAATTTCCGAAAAAAAACGATGGCATGTCTTGAAAATGGGCTTGACCTTAGGTCAATGACCCGGAAACTTCCGAAAAATCTGAGATAGCAGATTTGTTGCATCTATCAAGTTCACTAATCGCTGAAAGTATTATAGTGATATCTTGTTTTGCGAAAAAGTTACAGGGCACTAAACTTTTTTTGGGACATAGGTCCCTTTGACCTCACCTAGGTCGGGGACTTGACCTGACCTGAGGTCAAACCTTTGACACAAGGTGTAAAAATGATGAAGCAAAAGGTGCACAAAGTTTCGTGGCTCTATGTTTGTTCGTTCTCTTGCAATCCCAGAAAAACCTCGGGGGGGGCGGTCAACTGCCCCCCCAGTCGGGGGGGTTAACATGTGGCATGCTTCTGATGCAGAAGATTGTGACCTTTCGTTTGGTACCCACTTGAAGGCTCTAAGGCCGGTTCAGCCGATGATATGACGTACGAACTGGTGTCAGTTTTTCCGACGTTTGTTATGCGTTTGGCGTGGCCTGTGATGCCATGAGTCACGTGACCAGGGCTAACATAGCATGTCCTGAATCGCAAGGCTCAGGGCTAACGATTGGTGGTAGATTGGTTCATATTCGACAGTTAAATCCTGAGATTACAGGGAGGCACCCTTCTTGACATCCCCAGGCGGTCGCGGGTGCTGGAGCACTGCGAGCGGTGCTGGGTTAAACTATATGATACACGTACCAATTTTCGGTCCAGTGACATGCAACGCCAGAGGGTTAATGTTAAATTTTGCCCAAAGTTGGGAAATAGCTGTCCCCCTGCCCTTCCCCCCGTTCCAACGCCTCTGATACTCAGGTAAAGCCTGAGGTAAAGATGCGAACCAAAGTGGAAACAAAGCAAATTGCACCCAACCTGAAATTTCTAATCGAATAGCAGACCCGTATTAGAGTTAAACTAAAGAGCTCAAAATGAGAAACAGCGGTTCCTGGCTCATGCAGTAGCCTGTAGGGAGAGGCAAGAACAAGCAGTACGCTGACATCATACTTTTCCGGACTATTACCAGATTTGGGAGTGTGGTTATCATTTTTCAATACAAGCGGGGAAACTGGAACAGTGCCTTGCACTGCTGCCAGTTCAGACGTTTCTCCTGAAATGTTAAGGTTTTCGGACGCCCGTTTAGGATGAACAGCGGGACTGGTGACCATTTTTTGAGTTGTTTTTTTTTTAGATTTCGAAAGGTTTTCGTCCTTCATTGTAAAGACGCTATTAGGCGCCTTTGCTGTACAAATGAAGCCGACTGATAATTTATTAGCATTCAGTGGAAAGACTGCGTCATCGCCAATGAACATTTTTGCCGTTGGGAACGCATAAAATAGAATTACCATACAAATGAAAAAACAAATCTTCAGAGTTATGATAGCCGTAAATGTTGGAGTGAAAACAATACCATGGACGACTGGCTAATAAAACACGACAGCGACAGAGCGACCGAGCTGAATTATGATGTCTATGTCTTTTATTATTACAGCAGCATATGCTTTCGTCATGACCTAGTACAGGCTATGCAATGTGATATCAAACTCCAGATAATTCAGAATCATGCATACCTATTAGAAGGGCACTGCATCCACGATGTAATATGAATAGATTCAGAGGGGTCCCTGCGCCATTTGTCTACGGACGTGTGAAATTTCGTAGAGGTTCTAGTTTGAAATCCAAAACTGATAGCGTACAATCAATTCTTTTCACCATATGCGATTTACTTTTGTTTCCAAAATACGGCGACCCCATGCACCTGGTCAGTGACCTCTAAAAGCAACCTGACATGAGGTCGACATACTCAGCGAAGAAAAGTAAATTGCATATGACGCGTCGATTGGTGAAGATTTAGCGGTGATCGGTTCCATAAGTTCAGAGCATAGGACTGTCTGCAGCGAAAAACAAGGTTTGTTGTGTTTAGAGGCTAAGGACGTGACCTAAGGTCGCCACGTTCTGAAAAGACGAGTAAATTGTATATTCCCCGTGGATTGGTAAAACGTTGGTGAAAATCGGTCCCATAGGCTCATAGCATGAAACTGCCGGCAGCCAACAATGCGGGTTTTCGTTCATGGTAGAGGTGAAAGCCTTGACCTCAGGTCACCAAGTCGTGCAAAGTAAAACGGTAAAACGCATAAGGCATGTTAGTTTGTGAAGGTTTGACCGTGCTCGGTCACATAGGGTCGGAGCATGGATTGCCTGCAGTCAAAAGCGAGGGTTTTCATTGTGAAGAATAAATGTTTGCTGGATTTTTCTGGACCTGGATTTTCATATCAATATTTTTTTCCGATTCTACATCCATGGTAGGCAGTCTTTAACACGGTTCTCTGGCCTCGCGAAGGCGAGCCGAACCTGATCTGTTGCCATGTCTGCCACTCTTACGCTTCCAAAGTAAAACGTGAGGTTGCGTACGTACGTATGTACGCCCACGTGCCTACTGAACCGTTGTTATGAAAATGCCATGGTACTGCCAGCAGTGCCTTTTCTCCCTGAAATAAATTCTCATATATAACACATACGTAATATGCGTGCCTAATGAACACTTACGTAGATACCTACAATGTTCGTCGGACAATGTTTTTTTCAGGTATCACCAACCAAAATGTTCTGGCCGAATTCTGCTTGGATGTTCACATGGGGGGGGCTAGGTTTCTCGCAAGCAGGCGACACCACGGCAAGGACAAGTTAGTACCAGACATTTCTGAAAACTCCATCGCTGGCTCAAGGGGCAGGTATGGCGGCTGCCACGCTAACTCTGGATGGCGTTCAACGTTATCCCCATGGTGCTGCATGAAAAAATCGTTTTCAGGTGGTCCTTGCCATATCAGCTTGCAAAACGTGCGTACATCCATAATGGAGCATACGTCACAATAGCATTTCCGACACTGCCGCCACCTTTCGGTTCCGCAAAGATCCTTTGCGTGGCCATGCGCCGTACTTCGCCTCGACGGATGCGAGCTGGCCGGACATCGTTCCCCGCCCACCGGCTATCGTCACCAGAAACGCCGGCCCCTTCCGCGGTACGGCGCGGCGACCAGGCGTAGAGTCCGCCCCCTGGCCTGCCTCGCTCGGATTTTAGGCGGTGCCGAAGGGCGGAGTGGGTGGGACAGGGGACCTCGCCTATCCACTTTCACCGCGCTAGACGTTCACTCGCCAATCACAAACAAGGGGACTGAACTCTCCAGTAAAGGTAATCATCCGCAAAATATAGTCCCCGACTTATAATTGCTTTTGATAAAGATACTCCACTGATATTAATCAATGAATGCAGGCAGGTCAAACGCTAAATTTTTCGTTTGAGGCAAGGTGAATATCTACAATTAAAGCAAATATCAAGAAAAGAGGAGTTCGTTGGATCCCGCCCTTCCTCCAAACTGGGATGTGCTTACGGCGTGGTGGCACAGAGGTGCGTAGTTCCGGGCTAACCGAAGAACTGGTGGGGCGTGGAATCGTGTTCCGAGGGATTGGACTAGAAAGAGTTCGCGAATTGCTTGAAGTGATTCGAACGTAAGTGTTGAAAAGGTATAACGCTGGCTCACTAAAAGTGTGACGTATAAAAGTGAAGGCTTCGGCGCGCTACATATGTCTCGCAGAGAGTGTAGACCAAGGATGCTTACGAGAATATGCGTAAACGTGTGAAGAACCGTAGAGAGGCATGAAGAATGCTAGGTTGAAAGTCGTTTTTGCCGTGTGACTCACCATGAACTCCCGTCCTCCCAGCTGTGATGAAAAAGTTCATAGTGGCAGGCCACAAACCCTTAGCTCACATGATGCCTGTGTTGCACTGATCAGTTTTTTGTTTTTCATTTGGATGGCACAGTGCCAGATTCATGGATTATGTGCTATACAGAGGTTGTGCATGTAATTTTGTAGGGGTGATAGTTCATTAATATGCATGGCAAAGCTAAACATTTTTGTACTCAAAGCAGGCTGCATTAAAATCACCACTCTGGCTAAATTATATCAGTGTGGTAGCTAGGCACTTATTATTTTTCATGGTAGTATAAAGTATGACAATCAAGAAGCAGGGAATTTTTTTGTGGCATCCTGATTTGACACCCAGTGACTGCAAAGTTATTCACCTTTAGCAAATAGTATGGTCAGGCCAACTTGATAAGTTATTAACTGAAGCTTGTCCTGGTCATGCCAGTTTGATTTGCCTGTTGGAGCATGAAAAGGGCATAACTTGGTATATCCAGATTTTGGCACTCAAACCAGAAAACAGTTAGACTTCCTAAACAATACCTGGAATCCTGTTTAACCACAATCAGCAAATTTATGAATAAAGAAAACAGGTATGCACTATGTACAGATGTGTTGGTATCCACTGCATGGCCCCAGATTTTACCCTCTTTACTAAGAATAAAGGACTTGAATTTTCAGAATCTGGACATTCAGCTGAAATCCAGTTTTTGGTTTTGATGGGTTAGGGTTGGCTGGGCCTCTTCTGTACCAAAATCCTAGTGTCCAAGTCCACCAGGATGGTTAAATTCAGTCAGTTAGGTGTCAAGGGCATAGATTTAAATTCATTCTGTCAGACTTGTTCCTCCCATGGCTCTGAATTGCTGCTGCTGGTTATTGGCCACCTCTCCATTGACCTTTGCACCCTTTGCTGACCTTGCCTGGGGCAGTTGGACACCAGCTGTCTGCTGCTCTATGCTCATTGCTTGGTCTCAGATAAGGGGAGGAACAATACAGCTGCCAGAAAGCCTAACAGCAGAGCAATCCAGTAGCATGAATTAATATCTACATCCTTGACACCCATGTGATTGAATTTAGCCACACTGTAGTCCACCCACAAATGATGTTGGGAAGTTCTGTTCCTGATTTGGAGGAAGGTGCACTTCAGCATTGTTTGTAATCAAAAGATGTGAAATTAGAACCAGCTTAAGCCTGTTTCCACAAGACTAGCAGAGGTGGATTTCCCTTCAGATCCTGATTTTAGAAGTCGTGGAAACACCTTGTGGTGAATTAGATTGGATTTCCAAATCTGCATTGAAAAAGTGGATCTCCTGAGCAAATTCAGTTTCCCCACAAATTGGAAACATGGTAGCATTATGCATCACTTTTGTTTTGGGTCTTGTAAAGGCAGATTTCATGGTTCACTCATTTTTTTTCGTTTATTGGTTGCTTGTTGGGTAAAAGATAATGAATTGGCAACATGATAATTTCAACTCTTACACACAACACCACTCCTGCACAGTCCTTGCAGCAGGGGTCTCAATTTCTGTAAATGATTGAAGGGGCCAAGCCAATAGCCTGACAACCTACCCTCCCCTCAAATATGGGTTTCTCATCAGATTTGGCTGCCACTTTATTTTGACCTAATTTGTAGGGTTTCTTTTTGTTACTCTTTACCAAACTAAAAATTGCATTTATTGCCTATGTATACAGGTATATATGTAAATAGAAGATGAAAAGATAGATAGATATATCAGCTTGTACTGTATTCTTTACTTTCTGTCTGTCTCATATCTGTTCCAGCCATTCTTTTCTTTATTATTACTTAGTTCCCTTTACACTGGCAGATAACATTGGGTGGGCCCAAACTAACATTGGGTGGGCCCAAATCACCACTTTGGGTGGGCCAGGACCCCCTCAAAAGAATACAAATTGACACCCCTGCCTTACAGTAATCCACCATGGAATGTATTTCTTCACACTCTGAAGGGAATTGTTAGGCTTGCACCATAATTGGCAACAAATCCAAGATTTCCCAAAGTATTTGGACTCAGAAATTTTGAATGTAATCTGGATTCCCTGCATACAGTCATGGAAATGTCTCTTGAAATCCTTATTTCACTCCCAAACATATCCAACTTGTAATCCAGTCCTGTCATGGAAATGGGTCTACACTGTCTGGAAAAGAACTACAAATTGGTTTGGAAACCTGTTTTTTCTCAGTATTAGAATACAGATTTTCCTTCCTTCAAGCACAGAAACAAACAAAAAATATTGTCTTAAATTGGCCTTTGTATTTTACATGGTGTTGAACTGTTTATGGGATGTTTAAGAGCAAATTCTTGAAGGAGAAATGTTTGTGGAGTCCCAATTTTCGGTTCCTCAGCACCAGAGAGCAATTCTTGTTCCAGCTCTGTATACAAGATAAACTCATACTTGTATTAGTAGTGTCTGTACTTGTAGTACCATATAGTATGTACCTTGTGAATTTTGTTACAAATTTGTCATGGCATTGAATCCTAATGGAAAGTAAGATTTTAAGGTTTGCCCTGGAACACAATCTTCTGGTTAAAGTAACATCTCATGAGTGCAGGCAGTACATGACGACAAAAGAAAAAATGAAACAGGGCATTGTTTTGACAGATCAGTGTTTTTCACCAGCATCTTAAACCTCATTTTTATATCTTAATTTATGTATTCTATCCAGAAATAACTGTTTTTGCTCATTGCAGTGTTAACATTTTGTGGTAAATACAGGCAGGGTATTTGTTATGGCCATTCTGGACGATTTTCAAGCATGATGTGTTGGAAGGGTTAGCAAATGGTGTATTGATTGGTCCTATGTAGACAGTAAAACCCAGTTTGACTCATTACTTGGTACTTTGCATGCAACCACAAAAGTCATCTCTTTTGATTCTGGTTTCAGCAAGCCTCTTTAGATTGAATGTGAGCCATGAGGCACTTTTGAGGAGCCCATAATGCTTTATGACAATGGGAAGTGACTGAATCTAATATTACAGTGCAAACCAGTCTTTCATGACCCATCCAAGATCAGCACAAAGTCCTAGGCCAGTGACCTCAGTTCATTTTGACCTACCACAAATGTGGCCCAAGAAGGGACCCACATGTGGAGATCATCAGCACCATAGGCAAGACTTATGCTTAACACTGAGCAAGACTGAGCACTGTAAAATGCATGATACATTTGCTTTGCATTTGGACCAATGTCATGTCAGGATTTTTGTTCTGATTGGCCCTCCCCCACCTTCAGAAGAGGTATTAGCTTAGTGACCTGTCAAGATTTACTGCCCTCATTTTAAAGGAATATGTCAGAGGTCCAAAACTCAGCAATATAAAGCCTCATAGCAATCAAAATAGCAGCATGGGTCAGTCTGCAGAAAATCTTGGTGATTGTGCTTTCTTCCTCTGTATTGGTAGAGTGAAGTTGGCAGCTCTCTC
The DNA here is from genome assembly GCA_030062745.1 of Capitulum mitella. Taxonomy (NCBI): domain Eukaryota; kingdom Metazoa; phylum Arthropoda; class Thecostraca; order Pollicipedomorpha; family Pollicipedidae; genus Capitulum; species Capitulum mitella. The sequence continues at coordinate 9,158,437 of CP099848.1, forward strand.
AGCAGAATACAAAATTTCCAGGGACATCATACTTAGAGTTTACATATTGTGAAGTTTCCATGAAACCAGCATTTATATTATGCATTTTCTTGCATTGCAGTGGCTGCTGTTAATATGCAGCATGCACCATGGTTCATATTTGTGCTTATTGTGATCCATCTTTGTATTGCAAAGGGTATGAGATCTAATTTGTGTTGTACCTAGGGATGTAGTAATTTTTGTGTTTTTTAAGCATTTCTTCTGGATGTGGAGTTTGGTTTCGTGGCAGTTGACTGAGAGATGTACTTAAGATGGTGCATTGATCCTGATGTGTTTTCCTTTTGTTATATTTCACTTCCATTGTGCTATGTAATGTGATGTTTATTCCATTTCCTTTGTGTTTTATTGTATAATTATGTTTTTCATGTGGTGAAATTGAAATACTTAGTGCATGGTTACATATTGTTTACAATGTTTTCGTGGAAGATGTGTTGATACTTTTCCTACTGACCGTCATGTTTTTTTTATTTTGTCTTCCTTGCCATGAATATAACAAAAGCTTTGAATTGGATTTTGGTTGTCTTGCTTATCTATATATATATATATATATATATATATATATATATATATATATATATATATATATATATAATATTATATATATATATAATATCTAAATATTAAAAATATCTAAAATTATTTATTAATATATATATATATATATATATATATATATATATATATATATATATATTGTAGATTCTCAATGCTGTCTTTTTCTGAGTGTTCCCTTGCATGTTCCTCATCCTTACTGTTTTACTGTTTGCCATAGCATTTCACTTACCCACAAAGTTGAAATGTGCTAACTCAAAAGTACAGCAAAAGCCAGGATAACAAAGGTTTGTATTATTGCTGTTCCAATATTTGGCATGCATTCTTCCAACAGGTTGTAAGCTGGATTTCATAATTCAAAATGCCCAGTACATCCCAACCAAGTCCACAACAGCAACAGCAGCAACAACAGCAACAGCAGCAACAGCAAGGGCAGCAGCAGCAGCAACAGCAACAACAACAACAACAACAACAACAACAGCAGCAGCAGCAACAGCAACAGCAACAGCAACAGCAGCAGCAGCAACAGCCTCAGCAGCAGATCATTGCAACATCTGGAGTTCCCATTACATTTGATGGACAAGAGGCAACCTTCATACCAGCAGGAACCCATGGAAATCTGGTAAGATTAGCAGAAATGGAGACTAGATTATAGATTTGCACATGTGTTTTTGGTTGACTCTAACTGCTTTAACATTTATGATCTGTTAGGTGTGGTGTGTGAGTGGAAAGCCTGTTAGGCTTGGCCTTTGTTTGGAGCAGCAGATGTATTAAATTAGGATGAGCACTTTGTGTGTCTTGTGTTGTGATTATTATGTCATGGTAGTCATTTGTGTGTCTAACAGTGTGACTGTCAGGCGCATTTCTCGGCGATTGCGGTGACATCTCTTGCTGTTTGCCAGGTGTCTGGTGCACAATTCCTATCAGGAGCCCAGATTGTCCGGCCGCAAAACTTAATCGGCTCCAATATTGTCCAGAACGTTGGAGGACAAGCTATCTCTCTGAGTCCAGGTAACAGCATTAATCTCGGTTTTGCATGCTGTGTGCTATTCATTTTGCCCCAATATTTCATCTGTTTCTTCATCATATGCATTCATTTTGCTTGATAATGTTGTTGTTTTTTTTTAACGCAAGCTATTAAGTTTGATTACTTTCTGAGATTTCTTGTACTTTCCCATTGCTTTCTCCTTTTTTTTCTGTCTTGCACGAGCCTTTGTCACAAGCGAGTCGTGCTGGGAATGGTCGTGACCAATGAACGGGAATCAGACGTGGTGTGACTGCGTTTTCTTACGTTTACGAATTCTGGGTGCCGCTCTCCGTCCCGGTCATAGTGGTGGCCCAGTGTGACGACGGCTGGACCCCGTTCCCAGGCCGTCAGCTGCAGGTGCAGACGCCGAGCGGGATACAGATCCTGCAGCTGCCGGTGCAGCAGAGCATGCAGACCATCTCGGTGCAGATCCCCATGTCGACGGCCAACGGTCAGACGGTGCTGCAGACGGTGCAGCTGCCGGTGGCGGCCGCCGGCGGACAGCCGGTCCAGCTGATGCCTCAGGTCCAGGTACGGCCCCGCACGGCCGGCCGGGAGCTCTGCCGGCACGGTGGCACCGGTCCAGACCCGGGGCGCAGGACGGCCGTGACGTAGCCGTCCTGCGCAGCAGCTGCAGATTGGAGAGGGTTGGGATGGCGAAGAAAGCGCATGCCCGTTGGTGCTGTTTGTCAAGGCTCAACATTTTCTTGACACGCGCAGCGGTTCTGAGAGATCTGAGGCTGAGGATGGTGTCTGTCTAGATGGGATGAAGGGTATGGGGATTGTAATTTTTGGTACTGTACCAAACAGTGGATTTAACTGACAGACAGACAGACTGATTTGCAGTAAGCTCAGTCGCTGAGTTACACTGAATGCAGTGGGCGGCGAGATTAGGTCCTCCTGTTGGTCGGACGGCGCCGGGAGACTGCCGCTCGAGCGGTGCCGGCCTGCGCCGCTGACCGGGCGCCGGGCCCTGCCGCAGATCCCGCAGTACGCCCAGATGCTGACGCCGACCGGCCAGATCCAGCAGGTGCAGGTGGTGCCGGCGCATCACCTGGCCTCGCTGCAGGCGGCGGCCGCCGCGCCCGCCGCTGCCCCGCCGGCCAGCAGTCAGGTCAGTGGGTCGCCGCCGGACTGAGCGGCAGTCAGGGGGCCGCCGCCGGACTGAGCGGCAGTCAGGGGGCCGCCGCCGGACCGAGCGGCAGTCAGGGGGCCGCCGCCGGACTGAGCGGCAGTCAGGGGGGCCGCCGCCGGACTGAGCGGCAGTCAGGGGGCCGCCGCCGGACCGAGCGGCAGTCAGGGGGGCCACCGCCGGACTGAGCGGCACTCAGGGGGCCGCCGCCGGACTGAGCGGCAGTCAGGGGGGCCGCCGCCAGACTGAGCGGCAGTCAGGGGGGCCACCGCCGGACTGAGCGGCAGTCAGGGGGCCGCCGCCGGACTGAGCGGCACTCAGGGGGCCGCCGTGGGCCGCTGATGCCAGGGGTGCCAGGCTGACTGCTGACGGTGGTATTTGCAGACTAAACCATCATCTTTTATTTCCCGTCATTTTTATGCTTTGCTGGTGTTGCGTAACCAAGATATATATATATTATGTAGTACTTCCCTGCTATGGCATTTGTTTACGTTAGCTTTCGTTCAGTTCTGAATTAACTTCCAGTGTGATGCTATGTATTCAGGTAAATGAATCCGCCTCGCCCATTCCCGATGCCGTGTGACCCTACTGGTAATAGGCGGTGCCGTTCTGCCGTCGCACGGGACGGGTGTGTGCAGCACTGGCACGGTTCCCTGTCTGTACTGCAGCCCACCAGCCTGTCGACGACCACCTCCACGACGAGTGTGATGGGGACGGCGCAGACGTCGGCTGCCGAGGAGAACAAGGAGCCGGCCGCCGAGGTGGCCGGCCAGGGCGTGGCCCTGCAGCTGGCCCAGGCCGGCCTGATGGGAGGACAGCAAACCATTACCGTGCAGGGTGAGTGGAACGGCTCCCTCATCATAGCATCTGTAGACAGTCACCTTACAGGGTCAGTGGTGTCCCCACCCCATCCTCACTGTAGACCATCGCTGTGTAGGGTCAGTGGAATGTCCTCTTCCATTCCAGCTGTAGACCATAACCATGCAGGGTCATTGGTGCGACCCCCCCCCCATTCTAACTGTAGACTAACTATCGTACAAGTTCAGTGGTGCCCCTCCCCATTCCAGATGTAATTACCACCTTACAGGGTCAGTGGTTCTCCCATGCCCACGGCAGACCATCACCGCACAATGTCAGTGAGTCACTGACGCCGTACAGTGATGGTGTACAGTATGAAAAGTGGGTGTCACAGTGCCATCACTGCAAGGCCAGTGATATAGATCTCAGCTCAGAGTCCATGTGTGACCTGTTTCGTGCTGGACCCTCCATGGGCCGTAAGGGGAGCAAGGTTCGTGGTTGAGTCCGGGTCAACGGGGATCCGTTGGCTTCTTGTAGATTCTAAAGTCGTAAGTTGACGTAAGGTTTTTAGAGTATCACAACTTTTCTGTTAAATGTTGATAGCTGTGTGCTTCCTATCCCAGAGGATAAGATAAATGTGTGATGAAATCACTTACAGTGATGTTAGCAGACGACGGTTGGCTCTGAGTCGGCATCTCCACCGGGTGTGGCGGCCCTATGTTTGCCATGTGAGAAGGGTTCAGTACAGAATAGGCGCAATACAGAGGCAGCGCAGTTTTGTACTGGTGCTCCCTCTCCAGCTGCGGGTCATGATAGTGCAGTCAGTGACCCTCCCCTCTACACTACGGAATGGACCACGACAGAGCAAGGCTAGTGATGCTTCCCAATTGCAGACCGTTGTCTGTCTGAGCTTGGAGGGTGCCTTTGAACAACAGCTTCCCTGTGGCCAGCATCAGGCACCGCACCGGCCTCATGTTGTGCCAACGACTTTTCTCAGTTCCGATGATTCCCCTGTTTAATTCTCACGTTGGAAGACGCCTGAGCCACTGTCGCATTGGTGGGGTAGGGGTTTCTAGACCCCCGCGCTTCTATCTTTTGATGCACTGATCGGAATTTCATGAAATTGGCACACCTCATGTCTGGTATCACAACTGATAAACCTGAAAATTTGAAGACAGTGCCTCAGATAGAAATAAATGCGATGTCCTAGTGCGAGATACGGTGGGGGACCGCCCTCGGTCCCATTTCGTACCCGGCTGGACGACGTGGCGCCCGCCCGTCGCTCCCGGGAACGACGTGTCATTTGACACAAAACTGGTCTTTTGCCCAGTGGGTTTGATTTTGCTGTGAGACGCGCAATGGAGCAGTGATTGCTCATGCAAGGAATCTTTACGACGGCTTCTCCAGGTCCGGCACCGTGCTGTGAAAAACTGCATTATTTTACAGTCGACGATGAACTATCTGACTTTGGTATTACATGCTCTTTGTTGAAGAACCTGTGGTTGGAAACGTTGGAGCCTTAACACCAGTCGAGACTTCGTTTGATTGGGATTATGATGGTACGTAATTTATTATGTTTATACGAGCGTTGTATTTAACAGAATAAAGAAAAGATGACCGGCCGGCGGACGCCGTTCCTCGTTACTCGTCTCGAGTTTTCGGGCTCCGTAAGCCACGAACCAGAAAAAAAATCAGATATCAAAAAAGTCACTTCGTGCAAAGCACAGTCTTCTCTCAGCTGTTTTCATCTGTGGACTATGGCGCACGCATTGAAGCAGTGGTTGCTCATGCAGTAGATCGTAATGATTGCTTGTCGAATTTTGTCACTGTGATGTATGTTATGTTTTACTGGCAGCGGTGAGCATTCTTAGCTTCGGTATTGCATGCTCGTTACTGACGAGCATATAGGCAAAACGTTATAAAAGCTTGTGATCTGAAAGAATGTTTCATATATCCCAAAGCAGCAAAAAGGGATATGAAGGATACTAAATGTATGAGGGATAAAATGATAAAAAAGATCTTAAGGATACGGAAAAGTCGCCAAGTGTCATCGCGACAGCGCAAACGGTTTAGGTTTGGCACTGAAAAACCTCGGAGAGGGGGCCGAATCCCCACCACTTCCGACCCTCTACATGGAAATAGGGTTAAATCGCGGTTAAGCAAGCTTTGCAATTTCTAGAAAAAAAGCTATTTCCGTGCGCCGGCCGACGGAGCTGCCCTTTGCCTGTTCCGAGCAGGCCGACGAGTCGGAAACTTTCGAGGATGTGGTGCGCCACACCTGAGCCGCTTTTCCGTAGATAGTGAAAAACTGAAGGTGGTCCTGCGACCCCCCTCCCCCAGAGCAGTGCTCGTAGTGAAAATAGTAATGTTGATGGCAAGAAACGGCAACTTATGTGCTTTTTTGGTGATTTTTAGATCAGGATAGCCGCTGCCATGTCATCCGCTTGAACATTTGCAGGTCAGGTTAACGAAATAGCAGACGCCCATGTCGCCTGCAAATTTGGCAACGTTTAACGTTAACCAAGACTGCGTGTAGTCTCCATTAAGGAGGTGCAAAGCAAGGTGGTTAACACACACTGTCTTCACAAAAATATGAAGCCATCTGACAGACATAAGGCCACAACAATATCAGTATACAATTAAATGTTGGTCGGCCACCACTGTTCAATGATAGAAGGTTTTCGCATAGTCTGATTTTTTCATAACCCAGCAGCCATTTTCAGAGGCATGAAGACAACTAAAAGATCCCTTCATTTTTCCGTTTTTTTTTCTTTAGGGAATCACTACTTGCATAAATACCCTCTCGTTGGCGGCAGGAAGCCGGGCTCCGCCAGAACTCCAACTGGCTCTCCGTTGCCATGGTAACTTCGAGCGTCGGTATCGAACCAACAGTTGTTTTGGTTGTTCCGGTACGAGCTGTTTGGCTGCGATGTGACTTGAACATCTGTGACTCGTGCTGTATAGCGAACCACAGTTTTACTTTGGCTCTACTTCAACTTCAACCACGGATTTGAAGTAAATATCAGTGATATTGACGGCAGTATTGGGCAGCGGGCCGACGAGCGTAGACGGCCAGGTCGACGTGTTTTGTTCCTGAGGATACGCTGGTGTGATGCGGGCGCAGACAGAGGCTGTAGCTGCCATGGGCTCGGTAGCCCTCTGGGGCTTTTCACCTGCCCTTGACTTCACTGTAGGAAGCCAGGACGTTGGCGACTTCAGTTTTTGGACGAAGGAATCCACAGAACCGGTCAACATTCTGCTTGTCGGTGTGCCAGATTTGTGTCATCTGGTGCAGAACCTGCCGGAAGCGTTGCGCCGGACAGACCGGTGCGTCAATTTCTACATCCTAGAAAACAGTGTAGAGGTGTACGCGCGCCAGCTGCTGCTGCTGTGGCTGCTGGCCGAGCCCCTGGACACCGTCGGTCTGCAGGAGAAGGTCTGGATGTACATGGAGATCGTTGGCAACACGCTGCTGCGGCCAAACACAGCTCGGTACGTCGAGACAACGGCCAGCCGCCTGGTGGAGCTGGTGACCAGCCAGGAAAGCACGTCGCTGCCGCTGGTCTCGCTGTCCGAGCTGCTTCACCGCGAGCGTGACCAGCTGGAGGCGGTGTTCAAGTCGTGGCGGTGTGCGCGCTCTGAGCCGGACGCGGCGCGCCTCTGGGACTTGCGTCTGCGCCAGCACCTGGGGCAGCGCTACGACGCGCGCCAGGGCATCTTCGACTGGGACTACTACATGCGGCTCAAGGACCGGCTGGAAACGGAGTTCGTGCGCCCGGACGAGTACAAGCACTGGCGCGAGACGGGCGTGGCCTTCCGACGGCCGGGCACGGAGCCGACGCGGCCCAACCGCACGCTGGTGACGGCGCGCCTGCTGGGCCGGCCCGGCGAGCGCCAGCTGCGCCGCGGCTACTGGGGCGACCTCATCTCCGGGCCGTACGTCAGTCTGGGCGTGCGCACCGACGACCCGCAGATGCGCCGCACGCGCAACGGCCGGCCGCCGGCCGCCGCCGCCGACGTGTACGCCGCCAACCTGGAGGCGCTGTGTCACGCCGTCGGCGACCGGCTGGCGGGCGCCGCGCACGTGCGCGTCCATCTGCTGCCGGCCGACGGTGGCTGCCAGCTGGGGCGGCGCGGCCGGTTTCGGCGTCGGTTCGACGCGGCGCTGTTCTCGAGCGGGATGAGCCACCTGCTGACGCCGTCGCTGGCCGGCTGCCTGCGCGACGGCGCCGCTGTCCTGCTGGAGACCGCCAGATACCTGGTGGCCGTCAGCAGTGAGCAGCAGCGGCTGCTGCTGGACCGGTACCAGCAGCTGGCCGACACGGCCGGTTGCCAGCCGCACGCGACACCGTCCGTCCAGCTGGACCGTCAGCGGGATCAGCGGTCACCGGCTGAGATACAGGAGGACCGAGTAGCAGGACCGGCCACTACGGTGACGAATGGAACGGCAGCGGATGGGCAGGAACCAGTGGCGACTGACGAGGAAGATTGCGTCAGATCTCCGGTGGTTGATGGTGGAGTAGCAGGCGATTCTTCACCCGCAACCACCGTAGACACCAGTCAACTGGAGAACGTTCCTCATGGAGACGACAGTAAGCACACGCAAGAGAAAATAAGCGATGTGATGAAGGTAACGAATCCGTTGCCTTCCACTAACGGTGCTGAGCAGAACGGTAATCCCTCAGTAATGGAAGATATGGGCGCTAAATCGTCTGCAGTTCCGTCTGATATTCATGAAGGGGGCAGTCGTCCCTCAGTGCCGACCAGCACTTCAGATAAGTCCTTGGCGGTGATGGGTGATGCTGCTGAGCGGGAGGTGTGCGCGCCATTAACGATAGCGGGAGGAGGAGAACCCGAAATACGCGGACGAGAGCTGAATAGGATGCTCACGGGGCCAGAGCGCGAGAGCAAAGCGTTGGCGCGAACACTGGAAACAGAAGGCGAGAAACCACAGAAAGCGGATGGCACGGGCGAAAGCAAGGAGGAGGTCGAAGAAAACGTCTCTTCCTTTTCAAGCGTCGAGGAAACGCATGTGTCGCCAGGGTCAACAAGAAACAAAGCAGTTGGGAACGTGAACGTCCCTGAAGACCCTGGCATCTCCACCGGACAACAGGGGCAGGAGGGGCCGTCAGCAGCGACTGACAAGGAGCTGAAAAGGCGCTGGGCGTCAGACAAGCTCACTTCTATCCCCGAATGGGTACGCTTCGTGAAAGTGAATGCGGAGGAACGGTGATGGGATGCATCGAAGTGCCGTGATCTGCATTAGTATAGGTCTGGATAGCACGGATACTTCTTTTTATTTGACGTTGAACGAAGATGCTACCACTGTTGGGTGGTCTTTGGCACATTTAATAGTATTCACTACCGCTGTAAGTTTCGGGCTTCGTACGCAGTGGCCGCACGTAATATGAATATAAGGCTACAGAAACATTATTGTTCTGTTGTGAACTGTATTGGCAGGTGCTGGTCACGTATGACAAGATATCTGCTGCTGCTACTCATTAAACTGCCAAAGATTCTTCGTTCTTCGACCGTCCACGAAATTAGCCGAGGCTGATCAGATGCTGACACTTTGACCCATACCGTTTGGGGACGGCTTTGATGAGATTCCGAAGTCTTCATTGGCGAATATGTATGAAAGTGATGCTCGAGGGCGATGGTGTTCATCTGCCCTGGCCTGACATTTCGTTGTGTGCGCGGTATATATAGCGCCTCAATATGTCCAGGACGGAAGGTGTTCGTGGCAGGTGTTTTCTGCCCGTGGTGTCGATCATTGATGCCGTCAGAATGTGGCGCGGACCTCGCTGGCTCCGTGCTCCAGTCTGGTCAGGCGCGTCAGTTTCGGACAAACGCATGGAACCATTCCTCCCTCTTTGTGTTGGAAACAGGCACCTTCCAGAACTGTGGCTTTTCCGTGTCAGTTTTCAGTAGCAGACAAAAATGTACCGGGGGGGGGGGCGACGGGCACGGCGCAACCTTTCCCAACAATGCCAGCCTGGGCGGCCGGTCTGGACCCTGCCGGAGCCGAGCGGCGTCACCGCCTCCGGCCGCTGGTTTTGCTAGGTAGCTGCCAGGTGCGCGTATGACCGCTGATGGCGAGCCGCACGGACGGCAAGGGGACGCAGCAGCTCAGTCCTGACGGCTGACTGTCTCTCTGAGGAGCTCACTGCGGCAGAGTACCGCAAGAGAGGAGCGATGGTGATCTGCTTCCCGTACAACCTGACCTTGAGCAGAATGTTTAGAAGTGCGCCGAACTTGCAGAGACCAATTACGAGGCACAGGTGACTTTGAGCGTCAGACGATCAGGTTTTCCTCGGCCGAAATGGTGGCTGTATGCCGGCTGTGTATACCAACTTTCCATCGCCACTTCACCAGTTTAGTTTAGGCTTTACGTGTATGCATCAGCTTTCAATTAGACCAACTCTGCTAGTATTTTGTCCCTGTTTGACTTATATTGTGTTTACCAGTTAAACACCATTCCGCAACATTTGGTTCTTGCTTTCTTTGGATGTTATGGAACGTAACTAGGTTTGGCAGTTTTGCCAGCAAACGTTTTTTTACTGGTGAAAAACAGTGGTATTTGCTGGACTGGCGAAAAAAATTGTCATTTATACCACTGTGTGGCAAAGACATTTTGTGCATCCCTGCCATTTTGATAGCTTTAGGCTGGGCGATTTTTATGTTGGCACTGCTTGTTTCGGTCCTAAGCCCAAAACTACTGTGATTTTATCTGATGAGCAGAGGTGTTGTGTGATACTGTTTTGTTGTGTGATAGCCATTAACATTAATGCTTCATGCGTTGTGAGATGTATCAGTTGGTGTGGTCTAAGACGCTGATGAATGGGGACTTGACCTGATTAACAAAGACGCTTTGGATACAGTTCGTGTTTCGTGATTTTAGCCCAGGTGTTTATGGGACGTGCGTTATAGATCATTGAAGCAGCATGCTGCCTTGACAGCAGTAATGCCGCATTAATCGCTAAAAGCTGTGAGAATGGGAAAGGAAGGTGACTAATATGGAATCCGCCACCAGTAACTAAATCCAGATCTACCAGTTACCAGCCAGGTGTTTTGAGGAGTAGGGATGCTATTTCCGTCAAATTTGCGAACGGAATGAAGTGATATTTCTGGATCAGATTCTAGTCTCTTCACCAAGTCGGGCAAGAGCACAAGCAGAAATTGATCTATCACCATGCACAGCATGTATGGACGCCACGTTCATATCATATGCAGATTTAGGCACCACCAGGAAGCTAACCGTAATATGTTGGACAGAAAACAGGAAATAAATGCAATAACAAACAAAAAACTCATGACGTACATGAGACGCCTGCAGTAGATGTAACAGTGAAGTAATTTGTATTAGTTTATAGAATAACAATCATGGTCCAGTGCTGGTTGTTGTACAGTGATTTTGAGCCAGTAAATGCCGGCTTTTACTGGTAAAGAACAAAACGGTTGATACAACTGACCTCGCAGAAACTACTTTTCACCGGCGTTTTGTCGACTCCGAACGATGAGTGGGCACTGGAAGTAGTATTACTGTGCAAATCATCACGGTCCAGTTACTTAATGACCCCTCCGAGGTAAATAGAGAGTCAAAAAGTCAGTGGCATCAGCTGATAATTTTGACATATGATCTCCTTGACTTTGTAAGGACCTAAACGCAGAGGTCATTGACACTGCTGGTTGTAACCATGCGTAAGACTGAGTGCCATAAAACTCTTAAAACGTTTGCTATGCGAGTATTTTGGTCGTTGCTGCATCATAATTTCTTCGTGGTATTCTCTCGATAGAGGTTGTGATCGGTCGGCTGTCAGATTTAAATAACTTCCCAGAGAGTACGTGAAAACATGTCAAAGCTCAGGTGTCAGAATTGCAGAACGATCGGAGCTGGCTTAGAACAATTCACGAAAGGTGTCTGCACCCGGGTTAGGCCTAGTGGTGTTTTCCCGTCGTATTTCAGCTATATTTACCCTGCCCGAATGTTTCCACTGTGTTTTGTTTTCCTGTCCTCTCCCATCGGTGAGTGGCGTTATTGGGAAGCGTGATCGGGCGGCGGATTGGCTGGCTTTCGCCGTGCTGGCGATGGCCGGGTCCAGCTGGCGCCGTGCTGTGGAGGGACGGCAGCAGTGCCGGACTGACGGCAGCCGTCTGCGGCAGGCCCTAACGGCGCCCAACAGCTGGCCGTCTGGAGCCCTGGCGTGACGAGCGGCACCGCCCAGCCGGCGGCCCGCTCCCAGCCGGCCGCCAACGTCCTCCAGGTGGGTACACGGCGGACCGGCCCGGCCATCCCCTCCGCGGCAGCCGGCGCCCGTTTGCGTCAGCTGGAACCGTGTGTAGCCGATGCCCGTGTGCTGGCCGATAAGTGTGACGATTTTGCCGTGACGTGATCTGACGGTGTGCTCCGCAGAGACTCAGTGGCCGTCCGTGCCCCTTCTGTTTCTATCCGTCGGCGAGAGCGGCTGATGTGGTCGCGGAGCTGGCACTTGTTGTGCTGCCTTTGTTCTCTGGCCCTTGAATGTTCTGGGTACGATTATCTGGCCTGCATGTATTCCTGGTAGGGTTCGCTGGCCTGTGAGTGTTACTGATATACTGAAGCAGTCATTGAGTGCTCCTGGTATGGTTCCTTGGCCCGCGAGTGTTGCTGGTATGGTTCAGTGAGTTGTGAATGTTACTGACATGGTTCGCTGACCTGTGAGTATTACTGGTATGGTTCGCTGACCTGTGAGTGTTTCTGGTACAGTTCAGTGAACTGGGAGTTCACTGTGAGTTCTGGTATGGTTCGCTGACCTGCGGACATTTGGCGGCAGGTGCCGAGCCTGAACGGCCTGATGGGCGCCACCCTCGGCAGCCAGGTCAGCATCCAGAACATCCCCGGCCTGGGCCCTGTGCAGGTGATCTCGGCGCAGGGCCTGCAGCAGCTGCTCCAGCAGCCCGGCCAGACGGTGCACACCCTGCCCGGCGGCGCACAGATCATCGGTGAGCAGGCGCGCGCGCCGGTGACAACCCTCGTGGTTGTGGCCGGACCAGGGTTTGCTTGTTTTTTTGGGCCTTGTCTCGGTGTGACGGCTATCGTTTTGACTGCTGAGGGCTGTACAGATGGGAGCGGTGGCCTCGTTTCTGCACGCCCTCGAGCGGTTAGTGGCAGTTTGTGGGTGAGCTAGTGCGTGTATTTATGTGGTTGTTTGGTCGCCGTGCCCCGGCTGTCCGTTTCATTTGGATATCTCGTGTCGTATATGTTGTACCCTCATGGCGGGCGGTCGCTAGCCTCGCAGTGTGTCCTCGGACGCTTGTTGTCATGCTGTTTACGAAGTCCGTGCCCGTGTGCTGTGATTTTAGAACTCGCTGGCCATTGTTGTCGACGTTTTTCCGTCTGCCGTTTGCTGTTCCGTGACATCTGATTGTGCGCTGATCTGTATGCCCCGGCGTGCTGTGCTCGGCGCTTGCCGTGTGTGTGGTCGATCTGTGGTCGGTGTGCCATCTCGTGTGGTCCCTGTGGGTTGTTGGCGTTTTGCCGGCTTTTGACGAATGTCTGCCGGCAGCGGCGGGCGCCACGGCTGGCGCCGCGCCCGTGGTGGCCGCGCAGGAGGCCGACGTGGGCAACAAGCTGATCCAGATGCAGATGGTCGGAGGCCAGCTGGTGGCGCAGATGCCGCCGCCGTCGCCAGATGGCAGCAGCGGCGAGGAGGGCCCCAAGACGCGGCTGCGCCGGGTGGCCTGCTCCTGCCCCAATTGTCGGGACACCGACGGCAAGTGAGTGACCTGTGTACTGCAACCACAGTCCGGAACGGTGGAAACCTGTGCCGGGTGGAAGCCAGGTGGCCGGCGGTAGGGTCAGAGGTCGACGGCGGCACGCGGCAGATTGGATTTACGGTGGGTTTGGACAGTGGTTTTCCTTGGGAATTGTGGTTAGTAGGATGGTATCATATGCTCACGTCATGCTGCTATGTATGGCGACCTTGGATGAGGGTGTGCGACAGTTGATGGAAAGTGTCGTTGTTGACCTGCCTTATTTACGACTTGCTTGCACAGTGTTGTGCCGGTATTTGACGTGATTCCGTCTCACGGTCCTTGTGGCCGTTTCGCTGACCGCGCCTCCTGTCATTGCCCCGCAGCAAGGTGATCAACCCCGACAGCGACAAGAAGCGCGTCCACATCTGCCACATCCCCGGCTGCGGCAAGATGTACGGCAAGACGTCCCACCTGCGCGCCCACCTGCGCTGGCACAGCGGCGAGCGGCCGTTCGTCTGCAACTGGGTCTACTGCGGCAAACGCTTCACGCGCTCCGACGAGCTGCAGGTGTGGACAGGCGCGGACCGGGCGGTACCTGGGCCCATCACGGCCGACTGGTACGCCAGGAGGTCCGGTGGTGGTGGGAGGGAGCCCGGTGGTCCGGTGGGGGGAGGTGGTCTGGTTGCGGTGGAAGGGGGTCCGTTGGTCTGGTTGTGGTGGTGGGGAATCCGGTGTTCTGGTGGTGGTGAGAGGGGCCCGGTGGGTGGGTGGGGGAAGGGACGGGGCATCGGTCTCCAAATGGGACAAGATGCTGGACTCGGAGGTGATGTAACGCTTGTCTGATGATGACTTTGACAGGTTGTGGGGTGGGTTTGAAGCCGGAGACATGCCGATTTTAGCATGATTATGTGAATGATGTATGTCTTCATAGGGGGTGTGGCCGTCTTGGCAGAGTGTCTTGTTGGAAATGTTATGGTTGTATTTGCGCTTTATTTTCAACATTTCTGGACGATTTCGCTGTGTTGTGATGACTGGATGCCAGTTGTTTTGTGACGGTGGAGTTTGTGTTGTTTTTCCACTAGTTCTGTTCGGTTCACACAGAGGCACAAGCGGACGCACACGGGCGAGAAGCGTTTCCAGTGTCCGGAATGTTCCAAACGGTTCATGCGGTCTGACCATCTGAGCAAACACGCCAAGACCCACCTGAAACTGAAGGCCGGCGTAAGTGGAGTCGGCCTGCGGGAACGGCATATCGGGCAGGGCCGTGTCTCTTGTCATCCTTAGCTCTTGCTGTCTTTGGCATCACCGTTTGGCCGGTTGCTTGTTGCTGTCTGTTCTGCCTCCTTTTTTAGATTGGATCTGATTGTTTGATGCGGAAAGCACTGGTATAGGGACCATTGCGTATCATTTCTTCGGGCTTCTTTTATTGTTGCAAAATATTGTTGCTGTAATGTGACGTCATGGACTCGCTGTGGGCGCGTTCGGCCGGTCGCTGAGTGGGCTAACGTGTGTGTTCGGTGGTCGGCCGGCAGGAGGTGGGCCAGTCGGACTCGCCGCGCATCCTGTACACCGAGTCCGGTATTGACTGCGACGACCCGGACAGTCTGGAACAGGTGGGTGTGGACGGCCCGTCTCGCGGACCGCTGCGGCGCCCGCTGTCGCACGGTGTTGCAGATGTCGTCGCGGGCGTGCAGCTGATGTCAGGCTCGATTGGCAGGTGCTCATGAGTATCGGAACTGGACCTTGCTGATTTAATAGAATTGTTTTTTCACTGTCATTGGGTCGCCAGTTGACTCATTCATGATTACCGGGTAATATGACCCCGTATTCTGTGGTTACGCTGCCAGTGTCATTTGTACGCTGACCGTACCGTTGACTGACAACGATTCTTGGGGCGCACAGGACATCGACAGCCCGAACGCGATAGGAGACGAAAGGAAGCTCCTAATCACCATGGAGCACGAGCCCGACCAATCACAGTTGTCGATCGGCGACGCCATAGACCCATTGGACGGCGGCCCGATGACGTAGCGCCCGCCGGCCGTCCGACTGGTGCGCTCCTGCTCGGTTGTGAGGCTCGGGCTGCCTTGGTTCCCGACCGTTTGTGATGGTTTTACAAATAATGCATGCTCAGACGCTGTAGAATCGTGTGAGATTAGAGTTAGTTCGGCGGCGGATGGCGGCCGGCGGCTGCGTCACTGAGTGAAACGGCCGGCCAAGTGAATCTCATCGGCTGTCTGGAAGTGGGGTCGAGAGGTCGGGAAGGTGGCGGCGCTGCGGGGCCGGCTGCGTGCGCTTTGAAAGCAGCGGCGCCGAGCTGCTCTGCGGTGATCGCGATGAACCTGAGCTCAGATGTAGGCATTTGCTGCGTGTCCGGCCGTGCCTCGGTACCAGCGTTCTGTGGCTGGCCCTTGACGGGGAAGCCTGAGGCCTGGGGTCGGTCGGAGATCCGGCCTTCTCAAAAGGTCGCGGAGCCAAAGCACCGGCAGAGCAGGTGCGCCTCTTGACTTGTCCCCACAGAATGGTGGTAAGGGGAACGCCTGCCACAGGCGAGCGTGTTTTGATCGAATCCGTGAATTTTTGATGGTACAACGAGGCCTTTTTATACATTTTGTATCGTATGTTTTTGACCACGTGCACATGGCTGGAGGCGTTGTTGTTTATATGTTTTGCATATATGTGCTATGGCTTAATAGTATTTATTTTTAGGCGTTTTCTCCGTTTGAACCCGCCCATTCGCACTAAACGGAGCGAGAATATGTGATTGCCTGGAGGGCGTTTCAGCGTAAATCTGTCGGCTTGGCTGTGGGTTTCGGCGCGGTGTACAGTTGGTTTTGTCTTTCAGCAGAGTGGGTGACATGCAAGTGTTGCTGATCATGGTCCTGATTTTGTGGCACTGCGTTTCCGGGGCGCCTGCCTTGTACGCTGTTCCTTTAAGCGATTGTTTTGGCATGGCGACACCGTTTGGGGACATTACAATTCGTTCGCTGCAGATTGTAATCGAATAAAGCCATTGGACCAGCCATTCTCCGAGCGTGTGGTGTTAGTGATAGGTTGATAAGATAACCAGATCTAGGGTTAGAGACCCTAAGGAGGTTGAAGACGTGGAATCGTCCACATTCCCGAGATACGAACGTTACGCGTACGGCGGAGACTAAAGATATAGTCTAAAATCGTATTGACGTTCTGACCAGCCGCTAGATGGCTCTCGCCCGAGCAAAAGATGGCGAAGTGTGAGACAGGCAGCACGCCGTCTCGGTTGCCAGGTCTGTCGTTCTGGCACATATCCGAGTATATCGGCAAGGGGAAACGTCGAGCGAATGAGAGGCGGTGCAGAATGCCGGGTCCCATCACACCATCGCATATGCAGCATGAGGAAGCATCACAGCACGCAGCCAGCTGCCAGACTAATCGAACTTTCGGTTTCGGGCCCTAACTTTTCAACTAACTTGGCATCTGAGAGTGGAACAAATGCTTTTTGAAGAGAGTTATTCAGGCCTCTTACGTTTATGCTAAACAGTAATGTGGCAATGATAAATGGCAAAAATTCACGGAAAGAAGCTTTTAACCTGATCCCAGACTCAGCTAGAATTTCATCGTCTTGCAACTGAAAGGTAGTTTGGCTGTTACAGTGAAAGGTTTTTTTTCTTCATGCTGCTTTGTGCCATGCCCGCCTGTGTTAAGAAAGGTATAAAAATCGTGCCATCTGCTGAAGTGGCCTGGCATAAGGGAATTCATATGCGTGGGATGTGGGGGTTGAGTGTCAGATTGTCAACTGTGAGCTACGAGGTATGAAAAGTCATAACAAATGAAGTTGCCAATAAAGCCAGACTCCCATTCCCTTGTTCTAAATCCTAGCATAATCCCTAATTCTAGAAATACATAATCCTTATATCTAAATCCTAGCATCTGCTGTCCCAAAGGCCAGGCAAAAATGCAGTTCGCTATGTCCATTGGGATTCAAAGTACACACGTACCAGGATGGAGATCATTTTCCTGTCGGAAGTGTCGGCTGCTCACTCGCATGGACTTGATGCCTCCATGCCCATCTCGAGACGGGCTTATCACACTGTGGGCAGCGCTTTGTCCTTCGGGAAAGCGTGAAAGCGGGAGCACTCCGCCACTGAGCCACACTGCGGGAAGCAGCAGTTAACATTGCTTCTCCGAGGTTCGCCCGGCCCGTCCGCCGCTCCACTCTGCCGATCTGCGACGAACTGGGCGATTTTGAGCTGAATCAGTTCCGCTACGATGCTGCGCGGTCCAGTGCTGACTGAGGGGGCCGCGCTCCGGCTAGCCACCACCAAGGTTCCTCCCGTTGCCATGGCTGCACGAAGGAGCACCGCGCCGACTTGGAAACAAGTTTCTCATTCTTACTAGTTCGAAAATCTGCTGATAGGTGGCGGCTCTCGCTGCAAACGGTCCATACCGAGTGGTGACCCCCAATGTTTTTTGGATACCTCCAGCTACGAGAACAGGTATTCTAAGTTCGTGACATCACGTGCCTTTAACCTAGCACTTAACCCTCGCCGGACGTAAGGATTTTCGCCTACGCGCCGGAAGAAGAGGACGTTGCTACCCTCACCCCCGCCCATTTCGCTCCTAACTGAGATACCGCGACTTTCCACGACGTTGAGAAAGCGCGACGTAAGTTCAGTGTTGATGGAATGGCATGCGATGAATACCGGACCGGAAACATTTGACGACATGCTGCCATTTATCCATTCAGGTCATTGACCCAAAACGTAACATGGACCAGTTTACATGGACCAAAAACGGCCATGTAAAAATGAGGGGAAAATATGCACAGAGCGATGGGTTCCAATGTATTGTGAGCCCATGTTTCCCGGTTGTTGTCATTCTCAGGAAAACCGCTGGAACTTGGAGGGTTATGATTAGGACGAAACGTACGCCGGACAAATCGTCCACAGGAAAGTGCAGAACAAACCAAACGAACATTTTTTACCGCACTGGACGTTTGATTGGATTAACACTGGGATAAGAATGCATACAATGCAGGTGTAAAGAGGCTGGCTGGCTGGCCATACCACTTAACCAAAGTGCACGCAAGTATCGTGCAAATCTTCTCAAGACACAGGATGGCGACCCGGGATCACCTGAAGACGTGTCATCGCTAATTTGAAGACGACATCGTGGAGACTATGGCGCAACGGTCCCGTGATCCCGCCTGCTGCTCCTGCTCGAAAACGGTCGTCTCTGTTTGGGCTACCGAAGTTCGGTGCCCGCCACGCGATCGGCACGGAATTGGCATGCCATCACACGCACGAGCAATTCAAAACCAACAGCTTCGACAAACATACAAAACGCTGGGTAAACCGAGGACAGATGCATGCATAAGATCTTAGCTCGTTAGCGGCGTCGAGCCAAACCACATAGTATGGGGAACCGCAACTAGTGCTTGATTCAACTTAGGGGAGGGATCAATTCCGAATCCGACTCTTGGCTTGCTAAATCATTTCTGCTTCTGACTCAATGCGGCTTCCAAAACCGAATCGATTCCGATTCCGACTCAAATTAAATGGGTCGATTCCGGCATTGATTCCACTAAGATCTATCACATTGGATAACATTATTGGGAACGATTCCAATTCTGATTTCGCCCTCAACCGTTTGATTCAACTCCTATTCCCATTGTGGTACAAGTCAATGGAATCGATTCCAGTTCTGACTCTGGCCGGAACGGAATCGATTACGGAGTCTATTCTAATTCCGAAAGAATCGACCATAAGTCTGATGGGGAACCGATATCGGTATCATGATGGTCTAACATGGCATGATAAGTTGGTCGTAAACTTCGGCGTTGGTGTCATGTGGTATCGAGTGTCACTTTTCGTATTCTTTGGAACTTTTCCCCTAGTCGGTAATACCTCTTCAGGTCCCTGGCTTTGGATTAAAAATAATTCACATAATTCTTCAGTATTGTGCTGGACATGTGCCACGTGGCCGCGTTCATTACACGGCCACGTGACGTGCAATACCGCGTATCGACTTTACGTGCCAGTGTACCAGTCGCGTCTGTTTTGCCATGCGTAGTAAGGATTTTTATTTTGTCTTTGTCTTCGACATCGTCTAGGTTTAACCCGCATCGACTGCCGGTCGGCGCCATGCGCACCCGATGGGGGGTGACCGCCCTCTCTCGAATTCACGAACGGTTGGCAGCACGATAAAAAAATAAGCATGCCGTTGGACAGCTCGTTACGAGTAGAGCTGGGAACTGGTCTCACGTTTAGTTTTGGATAATATGTAAGCCATTTACGCCTCATATATGTTTTCTGATAGCCGCCGGCATGAGACCGAGAAACGGCCTGGATCTCAAGGACTGTAACCAATAAAGTCTAGATAAAGGCACCAGCGGACAGTGAAAAGTCCGCAGATGCCGATACACGTATAATTTCTCTGATTTGTTAATATGTACGCGGAAACGTTGAGTCAAAGACACGGCGATTTTCGCGCCGCTGCATAGCGGGCGTCATGGATGGACGCGGCATGACATTAATGGGGACTAATTTTAGCGATCTTCTATTTTCACGAAATATTCCTTTTCAGGTGTCGTTTCTTGATCCTAGTGGTTCTTGTGATGGTCTCTCATGCTCAAATGTTGGAAAAAAATCAGTTGTTATCCCACACAGTAGTCCATACAACTGAAAGAGCTTTATTCGCAAGAGCCTGCTGATTTCCCAAGAATTTCCAATTTTTTAAAACTTTTCTACCTTCTTTGTATCATTCGCAATTGAGTGAGCCAATTCTGCCACTTTCTACACGATATGAATCATATCATCGCCGATTTTGATGGCAGTGCATTTTGACTCATAACAGCTATTCGTGACCTGACCTCAGGTCAGTGGTCTGAGGCCATTGAAACTTTGTCCATTGTCAAAAAATAAATGCCTGGATCTCCCCACATCCAAATTTTTATAAACAAACTTCGTCAGTTTTCGGGAAAAAACAACGAATTATGTTGAAAACAGGCTTGACCTTAAGCCGATGGCCCGGACAATGCCGAAAAATCCAAGATAGCAGATTTATTACATTTATCAAAATCTCTAACCGTTGGAAGTGTTATTGTGATATCATGTTTCCGCGAAAAAGTTCCAGGGCGCTAAACTTTTTTTTGTCATAGGTCCGCTTGGCCTGATCTAGGTCAGACACCTTATTTGACCTGAGGTCAAAAACTGGATACAAGGCGTGAAAATGATCACGCAAAAGGTACGCAAAGTTTCGTGTTGCTGGGTTTAGTCGTTCTCTCGCAATCTCGGAAAAAACCTCAGGGGACGGGTTAAACTGGTCGTGGGTATCAGGTCCGTCAAACCAGTTAAACATCATACCGACCCGACAACGGGACTTTGATGATATTAGAGATATTGGAGTTGACAGGGGTCTGTTTTGGAATATGCAGCTGGCAAAAAAAAAACTGTTTTTGAGTAAACGGGCTTCATCGCGGGCGTGGGTGACCGTTTTTCGGCGAACTTCTCACTCCTTGAGAGCGAACTCTAGTTGGTCAGGAAGGGGCAGCTACCTCAGCGGTCCTGTTCACCCCTGGGGTGGTTGATTATCTGTGCTGCATTTGCCTTTGTCTGGGGAACCCTTGGCGTCACAAAGACGAAAATATGGGCCCGGCCTGGCTATGACCACAGCTTATCATATGCAGATCGATTCTAAGGAACTGCGACCCAAAATGGTTAGATATGTATAGTGTCGTGCGGCCACCAGAGACGAAGCCTGACACCATTGTCCGTCTCCGGCCGCGTCACACAGGAGAGGGAGAGAGAGAGAGAGAGAGAGAGAGAGAGGAGAGAATGAGTGGGAAATTGTGCAAGAAGCTGCGATATAACCTCGGCTGCTCCATGATTTTCCAGTCTATTGACTCCAACTTATCCGGTAATTTTCGCTCAACACTATTGAGCCAATACAATATTGCTTTCGGGAAAACAACTAGCACGCAGAAACCCGATGTTTGGGAATAACTGTGTTAGAGCCTCCACCTGGTTGGTCATCTGTGGCATGATAGGCATTATTAGACGGCCTGATAGTTTGTCTTACGCTCTGGCCATGTTTTCCTGAAGACCTACGCGCAGTCACCACAGTCCCCTCTGAGCGATGACGTCACACGCGGTGACAGCACGGCCGGGCGCTTCGCCTGAACACGGCAGGGCCGGCCCACGGCACCGCTCACGATGCGGGCGCGGCGGGTCGCCGGCCGCAGGTCACGCGGCCGCCAAATGTCACCGGCTGCTGACAGCGGTGGCGACCTTTCCGCCCAGCGGGTCGGCGCGGCGTGACGACTCCGGACAGAACGGCTCCGGGCCGGACACCGCCGCCGCCGCCGCCGCCGCCATGACCCGCTCCTCCCTGTACGACGTCCAGAAGAAGGCGGAGGAGGGTGGTGAGCCGCCGCCGCCGCCGCCGCCGCCGCCGCCGCAGCAGCAGCAGCAGCAGCAGCAGCAGCAGCAGCCGCCCAGCAGAGCAGTGAGTTCCCGAGGCGGCTCAGGCTCCCGAAGCGAACAGGCCGCGTCTAAACCAGTGTTTGCCAGTTGAAATCAAAGATCCCATGTTCCGAAAATGCTCTTTCAAAAAATCTTACGAACTGGAAACGTTGCGTATCTGCTTTCCATACACTACTACATTCACTTATGAAATTTATGATGATATAGCATCAGTATTCATACCTACCTGGAAACTGCTCAATAAATCGCTTTCTCTCCAACCTGTCTGATTCACAGTCTGTGTTCATGGGGTTTTTCTCCTCTGCTGGCGTCAGTCTTTGTTGGCAGCGTGTTGTCTGAGCTGCTGACGTCAGTCTTTGTTGGCCGTGCGTTATTTAGGCTGCTGACGTCAGTGTTTGTTGTCCGTGTGTTGTCTGAGCTGCTGACGTCAGTGTTTGTTGGCCGTGTTTGCGGTACAGTAGCCAGAGGGATCGCCTGGATCACACGTTGCGGCTCTGTGAAATGGAAAGCATACATCAGTAGGTGTTCCCGAAAGCAAAATTCCGTTTACCCGTGACAGCACCGCGCGCACGGCCGTCTCACGATGGAGATACTCATTCTAAGGGCGTGTCTCAAACTTGTCCAGCATGCTCTTGCAAAAGTGCAACATTTTTTGCACTTCCATCTTTGACGGTTTTACACAGATATCAGCTTAGTGAGTAAACCGGTGGCGTCCGTTTGACTCTCAGGACAATCAACATGGATATGTTTGACCTTCCAGTGCTATGCAACATTCTGTGAAAATGTGCAGCAAAGACCGAAGTGACTTCTAACGTCATCCAAAGGTGCCAGACGGAGGCCACCAGCATGCTCGCAATACCCTAAGTCTGATGCTCCAAAATGTTGCAATGCTGCATGTGCGTGATGATCGGAGTCACCTCAAGGTTTCGTGGGCAAAGTTTTTTGAAGGTATTTTTTGGGGATATCTGTCTCAGATGGGCTCAGAAAAATGCATTGCATGGCCTGTTGTCATAAACTCCAAGTCTGGCCTAGTTTGTGACTTAGACACTTGATGACCTTGGGTCAGTTGGTACTCAGAATACGAGGCAAAGCTGTCCTGAGACATATTACCATTTAAACTTTAGTTACAGCATGTTTTTTATTGCGATGAGGCGATTGGAGAAAAAAGTCACTTTTGGGGTTTGGTTTGAACTGTCGCGTCATCGCTGACCCAACAGTTTCAAACTGCATGCGTCGCAAGACAGCACGGTTCGGCGCCATCGATTTCAATTACATCTGCCAACTCAGTTGATTGGTTCTCGACAAAGATGGGAGGACGGGGTGGGGGGGGGGGCGTTGAACGCCCCCTCTCTCGTCAATGTCGAAGTACCGCAGTCAAAGCCGGGTAAAAGGATTTGAACAATTAATATGAAAACACTTGGATCTGACTACTGATGGTGGTTTAATGTAACAATTAAGGACATGCACTCGCACAGAGATTAGAGACTTCCTATTCCTCTCTTTGTTTCACTGACGGTGACAATCATTCATGAAAAGAAGACGCAGCCAAGGAGCTTCTCCCCTCTCCCCCCCCGACAAGAAAGGTAATGGTGTGCTAATAAGTCGATAAATGTTTCTTGGCTGAAGGAGGACATAACAAGTGACACTTTCTAACATCTGAACTTCCTCATCGGTTGTTCATGATCCACGAGACCATATCAGAGAGGTTTTCGAAAATCCACCGAGGGGAGTTCGGATCGCAGGAACTGCCTTCTTCGAGAACTGAGGGTTTGTTAGATTTCGTCACATTCCGGAACTTTGACCCACATAGGTCCTCCCCCCTGGATCTGTGCCTGACGACCCGGCAAGGGCGGAGCCAAGGAGGGGCCAAGGGGCCAAGGGGCCATGGCCCTTTCCTTTGGGTTGGAAATTTAAGTCTTGTTGCACAGCAGCATTGAAAATAAAGAACAAAGTCCCGAACTCGAAAACAAAGTGGCCTAAATCTGAGGTGTTTTGTTTTGTGGAACAAAGGTTTGCCCTGATCCCTTCCTTGGCGACATCCTGGCTACGCCTTTGCGACCCTGTAGCTGATTAGCTGGCTACTGCTTGGGGTGTTTGTCTCGACTGCTGGTGCCGATCTTCGTTGGCTGTGTTTTTTTTCTGGGTTCCTGAAGTCAGCAGGAGCGTAGAAGCATCCAGAAAAAGTGATGGTGGGGGGCCAAGACGCCTTTTCCCATAGGGCTAATGCTAAAGCTAATGCTAATGCTAAAGGAACCACCCCCAAAAAGTGTGGGGGGTGGCTCCCGCCCCCTGACTCCGTCCGTTCCTACGCCAATAGATGTCAGTCTTTGTTAGCACTGTTTGTTTGGGCTGCTGACGCCAGTTTGTGTTGGCAGTGTTTGTCTGGACTGTTGACGCCAGTTTATGTTGGTAGCGTTTTTCTGGACTGCTGGCGCCAGTTCGTGCTGGCAGTGTTTGTCAGGACTGTTGGCGCCAGTTCATGCTGGCAGTGTTTGTCAGGACTGTTGGCGCCAGTTCGTGTTCGCAGTGTTTGTCAGGACTTTTGGCGCCAGTTCGTGCTGGCAGTGTTTGTCTGGACAGTTGACGCCAGTTTGTGTTGGTGGGGTTTTTTGGACTTTTGGCGCCAGTTCATGGTGGCAGTGTTGGTCTGCACTGTTGACGTCAGTCTCTGTTGGCAGTGCCTGTCTGGGCTGTTGACGTCAGTCTTTGTTGGCAGTGCCTGGTCTGGGCTGTTGACGTCAGTCTCTGTTGGCAGTGCCTATCTGGGCTGTTGACGTCAGTCTCTGTTGGCAGTGCCTGTCTGGGCTGTTGACGTCAGTCTCTGTTGGCAGTGCCTGTCTGGGCTGCTGGCGGCATGCGTTCTCATCATGGTGACCCTGGCCGTGACACTGGTCGTCCTCTTAGCCACGGGACTTGCAGGACCATTCACCCTCCCCCTCGGAACGACCGTGGTGAGTCTCGAAACGGAGCGACTTTGGTGAGTCTCGGAAGCGGATTGACGGTCCTGGGTCTCTTAACGGAGCGACGTTGGTGAGCCCCGGAACGGAACAACCTTGGTGAGTCGAGGAACGGTCTCGGAACAAAAATCAATGGCAAATGAACATTTGTTTGTTGATCGTGCCGACGTTTGCTGATATCCGTTTGGTTTTTGGTCGCTTAATTTCATCGCTATCGACAAATGAGCATTCGTATAAGCAAGTGTTTATTTCGGAAACAAGATTTCTTTTTTAATTTGGTCGGACAGTGGGCGTCGAGCCATCCTCGTTTACCCAAGAAAAAGGAGACCATGAACTCCCCGAATATGCCAGTGGAGATGACTACATTAATACTTGGGGTGAAGCGGTACGCCATTAAGACACGTGCAGCATTTGAACTCTTTCGCCTGTGGCATTTGGCCTGCAGAGAGTGGATTCTGAAATCTCTCGAAGGGAGCAATGGTCGGAAGGCAGTGACGGCGGAACGTTTCCAGAGTTTTGAGGGCAAAACACTATTTTAAATTGTTCATTTGCACGCAGGGCCATAGTGCCAATGCGACCATAATTCGAGTTGCCCCATGAGGACGGCCTCGCCGAGCGGAGCGGTGCACCTAATTACAATCCATTTCTGACTCGCATTTACTGCGAATGCTCATCGAGGGATTTATAACTCATCGATGTAAGGAAACCGACGTAGAAGTTCAGATAAATGCATTTTGCTGAAATATCGGTAAATTTCGGAAAACGTCATCAAAACAGATCACAGTGAATATGGCTCTTGTGTTGAGTATTCATGGTAATGTCGGAAAATAATCAAAACGCGCGAGGCGGACGTGATCTGTGCAGTTTGACATAATGGTTACCATTACGCTTCGGTACATGACGCACAAAATGCACATTGTGCTTGGAGCTCCTGAAGCTGGAATGCAGATTTCACCGGTATTTTTATTGCCCTCGGTTATACGTGTAAATGAAGAATGGAAAGTTTTAGCTCAGTACTTAATGCGGCGCTCAACATAGTGTCCAAACAACTCAGGAATATCGTGAATGGCTTATTGCTGTTCGTAGCTCTCTACCGTGAGCTTCACGAACGCGGTGGTTCAATACAGTATATCTGTGTCAACATGTGGCGCCATAATCGATAAAATGTTATAGACCTCGGCTCTTCTGAATGCGGTCTTAGTTTGTAAGTAGTTGAACTTGGTTTGTTTTTCGCCTCTGTCGGTTTATGTCGCCGTCTCGACTGGAACCGGAGTCGATAAGCGTGGAAATGTTACGAAATCATGCATTTCCGTTACAGGAGAAGGTGAGATCGACGGTTCTCACCGCCTCACCGAAGACCACGAGAAAACCCGCCAGCAGCTGGACAAACGAAAAGGACATGCATGGTCGCGACAACACCTAGTGACCACAAAGCGAACCACGCTGAAAAGGGTGGCGCTGCTGTCGATACTACGAATGCACCGGCCCAGTCAACCATTCCAGCTACATCTTTGAAGGCACCTGTCACCAAGGTGTCATTCGACGTCAGTGAGGTGACTTACTTCCATGCGACCCCCAAAAAGTCATCCAAGGACGATAGCGGGGAAGCTCAGTTGGCCATTGTCACCAGGATTGCTCCCGAGGAGACGAACAACACCATGCAACCAATCTATGTTCCTGCTACCAACCAAGCTGCAAGTTCACTCCCGCAGAAGCCAAACCCGCAACCAACAGGCAAACCCACAGAAGTCAAGCCCGCTAAAAATCAAGACAACCGAATCAAAACTGGGGAAGGATGATCTGTTTTCACGACTTTTACCAGTTTTCAACGAAATGGTGTCCGACGCTGGAAAGGGCATTTCGTCTTTCGTCCGACTACTCTTCCCTGAAAGCAAAGGCAAAGACGCAAACGAACCAACCATCATACAAAGATTCGGCCGTGCTAGCAAGCCGACACCGCAGCCTCAAGGTCGAGAGCATAGCGGGCCTTATTCTACGTCGGATGCGGTCACTAGCGCCATCCCATCTCCGGAACTTCGAAGCCTTGCGCCAGGTTCCGCCGTGGTCAGGGCCTGGCACGCTGGCGACTTCGGAGGACGACGATTCAGACGGGTATAAAAAAGCTCGCTGTTCCGCGCCTTGCTTTGATGTTCGCTTTTGAATAAAGAGGAAGGAATGACACTTGGCAGTCCATCTTAGACTGAAAAACAGTTCATGGTTGTACCGATGTGTTCACCACGGTGCCTTTGCACCAAAATTTGCGAATTTTGGGCATGACGTGCAATTGAATTCATTATGGCTATCACTTGTTTGTGACTAAATTCTTTAAACTAATGCAGGCAATGCGCCACAGGAATAATACAGCTATACAATTCACCTGCGATGTAGCTACTGAGTCATTTTCAGCGAAGAGCAAAGGCAAAGACATCCTTATCAGAAATTATCGATGGAAAAACACGCAACTTTTTGTTGTTTTTCCGACCAAGAACAAACATCAAGTAAAAGAAACTATCAGTGCCAAGTATTACAAGCTACATTTTGTATAGCAGTCCTGTTACTTTGGACACCTCTTGAACTGATGCAGGAAGTTGACGCTTGTGTCCACGAAAATCCCTCTAAACCTTCCAGATAGGACCACAAAGTTTGTCAAGACTTTCTTACAAAAGTAAACTAACGTCCAAGCAGAAATCAGCCTTCATGGCCAATCGGGACTGCCAGGATGTCACTCCAAAATACAGTCCATTCACTTCAGCAGTATTTCTGCTTCGGGGGTGCTGTGGTTTCTGTCCTGTCTTCAGATCGCCAATGATATTACTTTTGGCAGTTGTTCCAATGTATTTTGCCTTTCGGTGATTTTTGTTGGCTTTTCTCGCAGAAATCAAAATGCGGAGAGAATACATAAAGCTGTCCACCCAACTTCTTGTATTTTGGTATTATATATATATGTATATATACATGTATATCCGTATATACGCGTGTATATTTATGTATTGTACAGCGTTCACTCTGGATCACTGTCGAGGAGTCAGATGCCAGAGCACCGTGTGTCAGAGCGTCCCCAAGACTTGAGTTGCCAACATTCTGGCTAGTTTGTCGGGCAGGTGCCAACCTGGGACTTTGGCGCTGGCGGTGGCACCTACTCCAGCTCCTCCAACAGCGTGGCGCGCGCAGTGACCCGCTCCTGGTCGGTAAAGGTGCGCTCTCTGGTCTGGAGCGCGTTGATAGTGTGGACAAGGACCGGACACAACCTACATCAGACCATTACACGTGCCGCCGTATACCGGGCAAAGGATGTTTAGCTGTCCAACTCACTAATAGGTCGCTGGTCTCTTGTATCCCTACAGAATAAAGCTCATCGCGTTATTGAGAAACAAATTTGAAATAAACGCCAACTGCCTCATCCAGAACGGAAATTAGTTTGCCCTTCTCCAGTTTTTTTTCACCTATTCAGCGTCATGGTCCGCGGGGCAATCATTCAGACTGGGCCTGTATAGAAGGGTTGCGAATACCTTTTCCTGATGTCGTTGTATTTCGTCGTAAAAGTGAGCGTTTGCAGGAAAATCATTGGTCAAACGCGAAAACAACCATCAGAAACATTCTGTCTCGTTGTCTGTTTTTTACGTTGTGTTGAGGCTTGTGGAATGCCGTTCCGCTGCAGGACGTGACGAGGGACGGTGAGACGCAGAGGACGGAGACGGACACGGGCCCGGTGGAGCTACCCGAGCGGCGAACCTCGTCCCGCACTCGCCTGGTGTTCGACGCCGCCGCCGGCTGGCGGCCGGCCATCGCGCCACCCGTCTTCGCCGGCGCCCCGTCCGTCTTCGGCAGCGGCACGGGTCCCCGCATCCCGCCCGTGTTCGGCGGCCCGGCCTTCGCTGTCAGTGAGGGCCTTCGACAGGGGGTGGGGGCTCCTTACATCGGGCCTGTATTCGGCCGAACAGGGGGCGGCGCTGGGGACGTCTCCAGCATCGTCGCCGCCACCAGGAGACGCCTCGAAGAGGTCAAGCGCAGGATGAGCCAGTTCAGACGCAACATGCCGGGCTATAACTTTAACCGGTGGGGATAGTGAGGAGACGACCGGATAGGCACGCGCATATCAGCAAGCGATAGGCTTGCAGTGGGGTCTCTGCAATGTTTCCCTTTCCTCGCTAAAGGCGCAAGTGCTCCGAAGTGAAGCAGCTTGTATACATAACGCGTAACTTATATCATGTAACATCTAGGACTGTTGCATGTTTGCAACGCTTGATATATGACCTTGGCCAAGTACTGGCATGGAAAGTTTAACACCTCGTTCGGTTTGAATCTGGAAGAAGTATCTCATCTTCATCCTGACCGCATATGGCTTAGAAAAGGGATGCAATACGTTGACAGAAAGCGTTCAAGCTGCGACACTTCTGAATAACAGAACAAACCATGGGAAGAATATGCAGAACGTGGACTGCTGTCTGAGTAAACTTTATTGCATTTACTTATCGTGTGGCTATGACTCTCCGTCTGTTTTCTGAGGTCGATTGTATTCTGTCGACCATATTTCCCATGGCATACAATTTCAATCACTTGCGGAGAATGAGTCATAATTTACAGCACCTGTCTACATTTACTACTCTCATCGACCTCCGGTGTTGTTACTTCCATCATACTGACGACCACAGGCGCAGCCAAGGGGGCCGGGGGTCGGCCCGCCCCCCCTAGTCCCGCATTTTTTGTGAAAACCATTGCACATCGTCTTACCGGCAGACGGTTTTCGTATGATTTCAGTCCACTCTGAGTTCCGTCTACCCCCCCTTGAGAAAATCCTGGCTGCGCCCCTGCTGACGACAAACGTCATCATGGTCAGTCATCACGGTCGGCGACACGCCAAAACAATGACTACAAACGTCCACCATAAAATCGATAAGCTGGCAGGCAAAGCGCTCAGTTCGGGCCAGCCCCCAGGGCACGGCGCTGCGGATAGCAATGGAGTCACACTCCGCACACACCGGACACCTGGACCCCTCTGCTCCCTCCTCTCCGGCGGAGCCCGCCCCTGTCGCATCCTCTCGCCTCGCAGCCGGATGGCGGTCCGTGGCCCAGTTTCGTCCTCCTGGCCCGACCTCGGCAACCCGTTGGCGGGCCGGCCGGCGCCGCCGAGCGCACCACCTGTTACGGGCGACAACAAAAGCGTGGCTCGCCAACGGTCGGCCGCCGGCAGGTCCGCTTCAGAGGCGGCCGCCGCTCCGTCCGCCGCTGCGTCAGCGCCGATTTATTGGCGCCGAGGCTGAATAGCGGCGCGCCACAATCCGGCCAGGAATCCGCGCGCCCGACCGTTGCCCGCGCGCGGCGGCCGCGCGCCGGTTTGAAATTGCCGCGCGCTGAGAAGACGTTTCAGCGCGGGAGAGCGGGTAGGTGCACCTGTGCTGGCGCCAGGTCGGCGGCAGATGGTGGAGCAGCCGTTCTCCGGAACAGGCGCTCCTCCTGATAGTGTCACCTGTTCCGGAGATCGCGGCAAGTGCCGAGGGCGCCGGGCGCATTGGTTCCCTCCTGGTTCGAGTGTGTCGTCGTCCTGCCCGGTCACAGGCAGGTCGCGGCCAGCGCGAGACCCGTGGTGCGCCACCATACCTTTCCTATCATTCTGGACAGAGTGCGGGTGCGTCAGAACAGTTGAATCACAGATAAGATCATACGACAATGCGTTATATCAATCTTTTTCGTCCGTCCAGGAATGGAACTCAGCATCAGGGACGTTGATTTGTATTCTTTTGGGGGCCATGGCCCCTAATGTGGATTTTGGCCCCTCCAACGCGGATTTCTTGCCCCTCTTATATTTCCGCCGGTTTTAGCAAGGGAAATTGGCAATAATGAAAAGAACGGTCGTAAAAGAAAACAGATTGGCAGAAAGTATTAAATAAAGTACCAAATGATCCCAAACATTTAGCGAAAGGAAAAAGTGGACAGGTCTTGTGGTCAAATGGGCTGTTCAGGGGCGTTGTTTTCTATGGGCCTGGTAGTGCTGGCGGTATTGATTTGAACTTTACCAACGTTCTTCTGGGCCTAGCCAATGTTTTTTGTTTGAAAAGAAATCTTTAATCACAACAGTATGTAAAAAGCGTATTTCGGAAAAATAGAAACCAAAAATCATCAATTGCATTCAACAGAGTGGTAGAGCAGACATATACATATCGTGTGCATCTGCATCTATCTATCTTTATCTGTCTGTCTAGATATATACATATATATATACACATATATATATATATATATATATATATATATATATATATATGACAAGAGATTGCATGTTGCATGTATGCACATGAGAATACACGCAGTTTTTCTCCGATGAACGGTAGGAAAAAATCACCGCCAGTCAAGATAAAGTTGGCTAAATCTATTGAGAAACCCACATTTAAGGGTAGGTTCTCCTGTCCGGCCATGGGCTTGCCCCCCTCCCCCCCCTCCCCTCAATTATTTACATGAAACGACATCGCTGCTTGTAGCAACTGAATGTCATAGTGTTCATATCCGACATCTCATGCACATTGCAGACTAGCTTCTTAAATCGGTGGGATCAAGACAGAAACTGAACAGCACCACGAGTCGTAAAATGAAAAGCAAAATCAGAAGCATAAAAAAAGAAACCAGCAAAGCTACTAGCACGATAAAGATGCATTTGTGTATGTAAATTGTACAACACAGTAAAATGAACACGGCTTGGGCAAACAAAAACTAAGGTAACACAGAACATTATGCTAACCATAAAATAAAGACACCGAAAGCAAAAAAATAACAGAATATGTTAAGCCGTATACCTTTCATGCAACTTGAAAAAAGAATATTACAAATCTGAAGTGAGGAGTAACTGTTAAGAAACCGTTTCTGATAGTCAAGAGATGATCTGATAAATGAAATTCAGCAGGTCATCTGTTTTTCCACAATGACAGCACACTATATCGCTGTCAAACTTGCTTTATCATTGGCTAAATATGCATCTAATGAATGGCAATGTCATAAAGGCAAAATGTGTTTAAACTGCATTGGAGCCTGTTTTCCACCTGTACCTCACTGTTTTGGCTTGAAAAATAGCATGCCACTAGGAGTTCGAACAACACCGTCAGCTATGCCAGCTCCTAACCAGGATGAAAACACTAAATGACACCACAAAATGCATATATTCTTTGTCAAGACAAGTTATCCTCTGAGAACAGACACAAAGGCCAACTGAATTTTAAAACATCACAGGTGTATATAACACAAAATAGATGAGAACTCGGGGCTATCGCTCAGAGGTTTGGTAAGTGAAAAGATTAGTGAAAGGACCTTACAGCTGGCGTGACTGGAGCGAGTCAGATTTTTCCGGAATACTTGAATTATGTGCGACTTTTGGGAACATTTTGAGTAAATTATGTTCATTTAATAAGCATGCAAACTTATTTTGCAGTGAGCTAACGTTTTTTTGTGCACTAGGTGCAGCGGTCGACGCCACAGATTGACCGATGACTTGTCAACTGTCAGTAACATGGCGCATAAGATTCAGTGCTACTTGCATGATATGGAGTCATAGTTTGTTGTGTGGAACATTTCACCCATTTGAGCTCAGTTTGTGAATTACTGATACTCTCTGGTGCAAAATGGCAATCTTTCTTGAAGTCGAAAAGTAATGCGTGTGCCTTAGGGCCGTCGCTTATTTGTAAATTATTGTAACAAGGGTGTTACTAGTTTCTCGAAATGGCCAATTTGTTTCCACCTTGACACTGGATTGTCCAGATAATTTTGGATTAATTTCAGTGTACTGTGCATGCCAGTTGCTGTCAAAATGGATCAGGACTCAAGAATAAATACGAAAATATGATAGTTCAAGTATGACTGATAAAAAACGTTGCCAGATATTAAGATGTTCTTTAGACGAATGCATGACTAGATAAATCTTTTTTTGCAAGTAGAGGACTGCGTAACTTAATGTCCATTAACTAATTGTATCTGTGTTGTAAACTATGTTGGCAGGGATTTGGTAAGAACAGTCTTATCCATCTATTGCATTTTGCACTTTGTTGCGTAATTTAAACAGGCAGTTCGAAGAATGGAAAACAATAATTTTTATGTTTAGCCTGTATGCCTTATAGTGTGGCATTTGCCTCTTAGATGAGCCGGGGAGTAAGCAGACGTTTCGGTCATTGGCCCTCTCCTGTGTTTCTTCAGTGTTTCGTTGCTGTGTTTTTCAGTGCTCAGTGCTGGCACACGTCTGCTTACTCCCCGGCTCTCCTAAGAGCCTCAGGCCACACTATATGGCATGCAGGCCAGCACCCACCAAGAAGGTCTCCAAGAATGACGAATACCATCATCTAGCGGGGTCTCCGCGAGTTCTAACCTTATGACTCAGCTTATTTATGTTCAGGGACTTACTTTCAGTTTGAAGGAAATTAGCTGTGGGAAGGTGCGAGCTTTGTTGTGTGGAGAACTTATGCGACGCTGATCTTTTCAGATCTTTTCAGAAAACGACGAAGTTTCCAGATCTAACTTGCGGGGCGGGCGGGTTTTCAGACTTCTTAAAAATGTCACCTCTAGCCTCGATCCGTTCACCCCCTCCCCGTCGTCAGGGGACGGCCGGGGATGGCTGTCCTCCCCTGCGCCTCCACCGCCTCTTGGCACGGCCGGTCAGGCGGCGGTCGCACCGTCTCACGGTCACACGGCGACGGCTGACGGGCGCGTGTTTCTCTGGCATCCACAATCGCAGCGCCGGGCGACAAGGCCAGTCCGTCTGGACGGCCGGCCCCCTCCGCCGCCCGCCGGACGGCCGGAAACACGGCGACCAACAGGGGGCGTCCCGCGGGCCGGCGCAGAGCACACAGCGCCCGGCCGCCGGCCGCCGGCCGCTTTGTCGCGCGCCCACTCAAGAAGAAATCCTGTTTCGGTTTTCTTTTTACGCAAAGAAACTGGCGAGCTGAAAGCGCCGGTAATGGATAGGCGCGGTGAATGGGCAGGTATGCACGGCGGTTGGCCGGCGGCCGGCCGGCCCTGTGTGCCGCGGCCGAAATTCAAACCGCGCAGGCGACAGCGCGGTCCAGCCTCTGTGGCGCGCCGCTGGGAGGAGCTGGACTAAGCACGCGGCCACAGCGCTGTTGCGCCGCTGAGAGGAGCTGGACTAAACACGCGGCCACAGCGCTGTTGCGCCGCTGGGAGGAGCTGGACTAAACACGCGGCCACAGTGCTGTTGCGCCGCTGGGAGGAGCTGGACTAAGCACGCGGCCACAGCCCTGTTGCGCCGCTGGAAGGCGTTGGTCTGGTCAGGCTGCCACAGCCAAACGCTACCGACCAAAGTCCGGCCGGCCGAGGTCTGAGGTAATCGTTGGTGCTGTGCTGCAAGTGGATGCGCAGATTACCCACATAAAATAACTTCGTCTTTTGTTCGGCCAGAGAAAATGTTCAATGATCGCAACCCGCTTTTTTAAGGTGCCGCAATCAAAGTGTATCATTCTGTTTTTTTATTATTTTCTCCAAAGTCTTCCAAGACAGAGGTAAAGCGTACACACGGATTAAGCAGGTACCCGTTTCGTCATACCGATAAACAGAAAGCATCCACTGCACAGTTTTCATAAATTCCAAGCCGCAAACCATTGTTTTCCGCTGTGAAGGCCTTGATGAGCGGCAACATCTGACCCACATCCGTCCTGGTGGCGAGGTCCTTTAAACCGGGACCGGAAGGCGAGGTGACAGGTGATTCCCTCTCCAACGCAGCCTGCAGGTGTGTGACAGCTGCGGCGGGGGCAGCCAGAGCCACAGGTGCCGACCACGGCGCGCCGCTGGACCGTCGGCCAGGTGGCGTCGCTCGGCTGACGCGGCCGCTGCAGGTACCCTGAGAACTGGGCCGACGGGAAGCGGGATTAGTGGGGTGGTGTGCTCATCCACGTTCGACAGGTATAGTTTGGACAGGTGTGTAATGGGTTTGAGTAAGTTCCGGGGCTCTCCGGAGAAAGTGGTGACCGGAGTTA
This sequence comes from Capitulum mitella, assembly GCA_030062745.1. NCBI lineage: Eukaryota > Metazoa > Arthropoda > Thecostraca > Pollicipedomorpha > Pollicipedidae > Capitulum > Capitulum mitella. The sequence goes on from CP099848.1 coordinate 9,193,104, forward strand.
AGCGTACTTAGCTGCGGTTGGTGGTGGTACGTTTGACTTGGTCGGTCATCCCCACCGCTGCGGCCACCGGCTATCGGTTCACCGTGTGCGTCCGTCTGACGTGGGCCGCTGAATACCGCCAGACATGACTACTTGGTTCAAAACGGAAGCGCAGAGCTCCAGTGGAGCAGGTGAGGTTGTTGGTCTGCAGTGGATGTAAGACAGTTTGAGTTCCACTGGTCCCTGGTATTTTTTCTTAACCCTCGCTCGTGTAGGGGTTGATGCGCCTCCCTCCCTGAGGGTTTTCGAGGACAACTTCCTAACAATTTGTTTGATCCACCTGAAACTTGCTGTACCTTCTGAGGTATTCTTTCTGCATCTTTTGATGCGAAGATTTTTCCGATACACTGCCATGGTAACAAGCTATAACGACATAATGGGAACCATGTTAGCCGTTCCGGTGCGCTAACTCGGGTCCCATTTTCGGCTCACTGTAAGATGACTGGAGTGCAAAATGCAATTTTATGTATATATATATATATATATATATATATATATATATATATATTATATGCAGTATATATATTTATTTATTTATTTATATAAACGGCTAACATGGCTAACGGCTAACGGCTAACATTATATATATATATATATATATATCAGTCGCCGCAACATTGTGTTCTGCAAACTATGCGTATATTCTGTAGGCTTATGCTCACTGCCGGGATTATCGAGGACGCAAACTGAGGTTACAAGCCACGGCGGGAAACAAGTTACATTTATCTTTGGAAATGCAATAAGAAATAGGTATCGCAAAATAATCTATATAATCGGATTGCTTGAGTTGTAAGAAAACGAATGATACAAATCCGGTGCAATTTGTGGTCAATTTCATGAAAAGAGGTGGAATGCAGCGACGGCCTGACCTACTCCGACAGGCGGAGCGCGCCGTCCGTGGCGCGGTGATGAGCCCGCAATACTAGGACAATCTTGCAATTAGGTTTCGTGGCGAATACCGACTAAAAAAGACGTTTTGACATATCAAAGTCGCATTTTCTATATTGGGGGTCATTCTAGGTTTCTGGTTTAAGATGACCTTGGGTAAGCCAAGAGGACCTTAGATGACAGAAGATAACCTTGAGATGTCATTTAGGAATAGTGTTGGTTAATTCAGGTACTACATTTGACTTCAGTATCTACTGCTGTCTGCAAAAAAAAAAATACTTCTTCAGCTCCCAGGACACATTTAAGCCGACGACCCCACTGGACAAGGATTGACCTATCATGATCTGAATCTGACCCTATGGATAAAATGCAATCATGTAAGGTATAGATGGACACAAAATTGATTGATGAACATTATGATGTACGTTTCGCTTCATTGTCATGTAATCTTTAGCGTTCATTTGTGCTTAAATCTGAAAAAGCATCACTTTCTGCCACTCTGTAACCTTTGACCCGACCTGGAAAATCACCCGTTGACCTAAGACCTTGAAACTGGGTAACAGTCGCGACATCTCGTCACGCGCAACACGAAGCTTTTTCCACGACATTCTAGGACGCACGGTGCAAAAAAATCTGGGGTCATACCCCCTCTCGTACGTGCGCGTTAAGCAGAAACCCGTTTACGAGCGATGGTCAAGGTCGTCTCTTCCTCTTACTTCCGTAGCTTCCAACAGTTAATCGTAAATGAATGAGTCTAGAACGCGAAAGCGTTGCGGTTTAGTTTTCATTTCCTTTCAATAATTTCATTTCCTTCTACCGCTCTCCTGTTTTCGAACGTTAAGAGCCACGCTTCAGCCTCACACTTTTAACTACCGTTCATATGCACAGTGAAGAAGCACGCAGGTAAGGCGGTGTTGTCGCAGTTCCTAAGTCACCATCGTAGCCCATTTATGATGCTGAGAGCAGCATTCATTCATTCAGCATTCTTCAACGTTCTATTTTTTTTTAACTTTTCATTAAACTTCTATTTCAACTTTGTGCTGATTCTGAGTTATACCGTAATCCCCTCCTCCTCCAAAAAGTATGCTGCGCTCTCAGATGCTACAAATAACTGCAGAAATGCCTTGATCATTTACCTTTAACCAGCCCACAAATGGCTTAAACCTCAACATTCAGTGGTTTAAACCAACGATAGTTCTTTGCATCATTTTCGCTGCAGCGACAAGGCGACAACGACACAGCTTAACTTTGCTTCTGCTGGCCGTACCAGAAACAGACAACCCCTTGTTGCCCCTGACATCCGATGTTGGTGTCATTTCGTTGCTTGCAACGCGATTCTTTTCAAGGAAGTCGGATGGAACGAAAAATCACACTACGTAGAGGGTGCAGTGATACGATAGTGGGTGTATTCAGTAGAAGGAAAAGAAATTCTCCGGAGGGTTTTCTGATAATTGCATGAGGGTACGCAAAAGACAGGATTCCACAGTTATTGGTCATGGCTTACGCCAAACGTCAAACGATTTTGCTCGGACAGTCCTGACGAGCCTGTGTTTCGTCTTCTTTTCCTTTCTTTGTTTTTTATCTACAGCAATCGTATTTGAGATGTGGCTGGCAACCTGTGATCTCAATATGCTTCTCGGTCAGGTAATCGAGAGAGAGTACTGGTCAAGCTTTTTCCAGCTTAACACGAAACCAAAGCAAGAGATGAATATCCTGTTCCTCATGGTTTTCGTAAGGTTTTTTCCGTCAGTTACATGCAATACATGAGCACCAGCTCACCACTAAAAACGAAATTACCAGACTAAATTGTTCCGTGTTCGTCTTCATCTTCTGATCAGCGCCTGTCTCCGGTCTCCAGCCTCTAGTCGCCCACTCGCTGTTCCCACGCGTCACATCGTCTCCCACGCGTCAGCCAGTGTTCCACGCGCCGGGCCGGGCTCCCACGCGTCGGCGGCAGCCGGGCGGCAACCGGGCGGCCGCGCGCGCCGCCGCCACGGGCCGGCGCCGGCACGCTCCAGCGCTGGCCCCGCCCCCGCCGCTACCGCTCGACCAATCGGCGCGTGGCTGCGGCGTCCCATTGATGGGCCGCGCGTGCAGGGGCCCACGCGCCGGCCGGCCGCCGGCCGCCCGCCGCCGCCCGCAGTCAGTTCACCTTGTGACACGGAAGGGAGAGTGCGCGCGTCTGCTGTCTTTTAACAGAGACGATGCAGAAACCGATTGTCATGGAGACGCGCATGCAGAGGCCTGTGAAGCCCATGAGTGAGATCCGCAAGATTCGGAAGCCCATCATGGAGAAAAAGAGGAGAGAGCGGATCAACACGTGCCTGCAGGATCTCAAGGACATGCTGATCGACGAGAATGCCGTTCAGAGACAGGTAAGCACATTGATTTTTCTCCCACGCTTGTTGCCGTCATCTGGCCGGTGAGAAATGCTGTTGACGCTCCTGTCAGTGGCCCTGTTCACGTTTCTAAACCGTGGAATAATCTGTGCGCGCTGCGTGACCGGTTTTAACAATCTTCCTCTCTCGCAGGGGCCAAAACCGTCCAAGCTGGAAAAGGCCGACATCCTGGAGCAGACGGTGAAGCACATGCGCGAGCTGCACCGTCTGCTGCGTCCTCCGCAGGGCGCCGACCTGGCAGACACGTACCGCCAGGGCTACCGGCAGTGCCTGCAGGTGGTGCGGGCGTTCAGCGCCAACGGCGACAGTTCGGACGCGCTGCCGCGGCTCGTGCTCGTGCTGGAGCAGCGCTACGACCGGCTGCACGGCGGCGCCGAGCCGGCCGGCCCGGCCAGCCCGCTGAGCGGGGCGTCCGTGTCGCCGGCGGCGCCCGGCCACTGGGGCGCCGCGGCGCCGGCCGCCAGCCCCCGCTCGGAGGCCGGCGGCCCCTGGAGCAGCGCCGACGGCGACTCGTCGGCCGACTCGGCCGCTGAGGAGACTGACGTGCTGGACCTGACGCGGCGCCCGGCCGACGCCGCCGGCTGCCCGGCCTCCGTCTGCCCGGCCGACGCCGCCGCCGCCGCCGCCGCCGCCGCCGCCGCCTCCGTCTGGCGCCCCTGGTAAAATGGCACCGGACCGGACGGACGGAACCAGCCAGAGCGACAGAGGTGTGCAACCAGCCAAAGACAATCACCAGCGCACGAAACAGTGACAATCATGATACGCGAAGGTGGACTTGTGAGAAACGTCGATGATACCATGTGTGAACTGCCGGCAAACGGGCAAGTGAATCGGCAGTGGTTCATGACTTTCTGCGTCACTGTGTTACTCATGTGTGAATATCTACATGACTCTAGTCGATACTCAACAATCAGATGTTTGGCATTACGGCAGGTCGCTTGTCTTCCATTTGGTATTGTGACCGGCCATCACCAATGGGTCAATGGTAATATGAACGAGCCGTACTCATATACCAGTGCGATGCTACATACGCAGTGTGATTAAAGCTTGAAGTGGAGGCGATATGCATCCTGCTAGGATGACTAGGAGTTTTCCAGTTTTCGCCTTTCGATGGACGCCTTTCCTTTCGCAGTTGATTTTCGGAGAATGGCAAGGTCTGAACTTACCGACGTTGGCGTCAAACAAAACTGAATGTCTGCCGACGATCGGACCGGAGATAAATGAAGTGCGCTGCTGCTGCCATGTCTTCTCCGACTGTTCCGAACTTATCGCTTTCGTTGCCGATGCGGCCTCGTCGCAGCTTTGTAAAGTCATGTGAAATAAAGCTGGCAGAATCATCGAGTCGTAGAAGAATTCATTGAACCAAATCAGTGAGAGACACTGCTCTCGAACGGGCGCCACGACTGCTGTTTTGCGTAGAAGGAAACGACTGACTTTTTGAGCGCATATAAAAACCATTGAATACTGAGTTTTTTCCAGAAGCTAGTTATTCAGAGAGACCGCTTCACCGTCAAGGCAACACAGCTAGGTACACTCGGAAATAATCACGCATTCTCTACTGCCACCGGTGGCGTTTGTTTCTTATCTGACGAGCTATCAAAAGACTAAATCCCTCGTAAGTGGCAACGTAAGACGGCAAGTCAAAAATCAAAGAAAGCGCTCTGAGAGAGCAGTGCGTTGCGATTCGCTAACATCAATAATGTTTGTGGAGATGGCTGACGATCCTGGGAGATGGGGCCCGGAACCCCTCCAGTATTCTGGGATTGTAACACTAGGCGTTTAGCAATGACTAAAAAGAAATAGTCTGGAATCTTATCTGACCCCCCAACAATTTTTGGAAACCTCCAGTCACGTTTGTGGAGCACACACCTTACAAACTATTGGTTCAATCACTTGCCAAAAATCTTAGTATATGATTAGATAAAAGAGTCACGCAAGTGTTGCGCTGATTGTTCTCAGATTTGTGCTAATGATGCAAATTGGAGACGGATACTTTTCTGCATCATTAATATGCGCTAGGATGTTTTCTTTTTTCGTTGCTACGTTCAGTTTGCTAATTGTTCTGAGATAGAAAATTTGATTGAATTACTATCATAGCACGTCCTTTTTTCGACTCCGGATCTGCATATATTTTCCTACGTCGAACTGATAGGCGTATACACAATAAGCTGATCTTGAGGTGAGCTTAAGAAAAGAAAAAATATTATTGGGTAGGAGTCGGGGTTTACTGGTCTGTGCAATGTCCCCGGTACTTTTTGACTGGCCTTGCCTATTTGATTTGATCTCCTACACCAACGTACACCGTGCTAAAATAAATCATCGATGTTATCAATCTTTCATTCGATTGGCTTACGCGGTTTAGGAAGAGGAAAAGACCGAGCACCCCTCTCTCCTTTTTTCGACAGCCAACGGTTAACCGAACAATGATTAAGACGCTGGTCGCCAAAATGGTGTCTTGTCATCTCTTTTCTAAAGTCCTAACCAGTGTATGGTTGCATCACACTTCACGGGATGAACATGAACTTTGTCAATGTTTCTGTTAATCATAGTATATGTGGGTTTTCAAAGTTGTGAAATCCGTAGTGATTCTAGGTCAGCTTCGATCCATATAATATCATAAAGCTAATGTTAGAGTTAGCCAAAGTCGGCAGGGCTACCGCCATGTTGACGGACCGCCGCCCTGCATACCCTATGAGCCGCTACACACATATCCCATGGTGCGTATTGATAAAAGAAATGACAAACCCTAAATTCATTGCTCGCTTTCCGAACATGCGTCGCAAATACAGCCGGTTTCGATCAAACGTTCATGGCTTTCCAGAGGACTTTGAGCTCCGTATTGGATCAGACAATGGTCTGTCCTGCACGCTGTGTTGCGCAGTTCCGGCCGGCCTCGCTCACCTTCAACATAGCCTCCGCGTCCGTTGCCCACCTAGTTTTCTACCGATGACTCGGCCCTCACAAACCGTTCTGTACGCTAATGACCGATGGCGGCGAGCTGGCGTGTCGGCACCAGATGAAAGGGCGCCGACGGCGGCGGCGGCCCTCTGAGCTTGGCTCGTGTCCTGACCCGGCCAGATAATGATGACAAATCGACGCCACAGGCTGGGCGCTGAGCACACGTCGCCGCAATCCTCCCCCCCCCCGCCTGGTGGGACTGACGGACGCTTTCGGCGCGTTTTGCTGTGCCTGGGCTCCCCCTGGGTCGTATTCACTGACGCTGGCCGCGGCGCTCGGCGGTGTCAGGTGCCTTGTAATTACAGGCCTTAGCTGACGGAAACGTGCAGCCCAGTGCTGGTGGTCGGCGAGGTTATGACGCGGAAGAGATCAGGCCTGCCCTTTCCACAGGCAGTAGTCAACTGTAGGCTTTGTGATTGTTCCTGAACCCCTCACAGGATGCCTAGGATTTGTGTCGGTCGGTTAGTTCAAAGGTCATACGAGTCTTTTGCGTCTTGCTTGTTCAAAAGAAGAAGTGGCTGTCTTCCTCAGAACCTTAATTTGGCGGGAAATGGGGTTTAGTGCAAAATTTACTTCTTGCCAATCAAAGCATTGCCATGAGAAAACATCGTTAAGTGCATCAAGAGAATCCCATTTTATGGGTTCTCTAGAAATCACAAAAGTAGTCCATGAATGTTCTTTCTTTAGATAAGCGTAGACCTGTCCCAGAAGACACTAAAATTCACGTGTCGTGCCGAATGTATGCACAGAGATTTCTGTTTGCTATATAGCACGAAAAAAACATAGCAATGCCTCGCTGAATTTTGCTGTTTTGACCCTACCTTTATGATTCCAAATGTCTGAGCTTAACACGTGGTTGACCCAGTGTCACAAGGTTGTTTTCTGTGCATCACTGCTGCCTGTTAACAGCAGATGACCTTGAGTTAATTGGAGCCGAGCCGAAAACATTCCATTCAGTTTGTGGCACTCTGTCTCCTTGTTGCAGGATCGCAAATTTAAATGCGCAGGCCGGGATTGAGGATCCGCTTTTTGTGGTTGTCACGGCAACCGCTTTGAGTTCTTTGCGTTTCGTTTCGGCAACAAGGTTGATTTTGGTTTTCCAGCTTTATTGCGGAGCCTCGTATTGTATAACGCTTTAGATGCCAGAATTCTTTCCATGAAAAGCTAGTGTTTTCATAGGGTAATATCTTCAGCTTCTTCTCCTTCTCAGACTTCAGATCATTGGAATTTGCTCAGAGTTCAACAGTCTGAGCCAGACCCATCGAAACTGTCGATTATCGCTTTTACTCATCACGTCATGGCGCCCCGTTTCTGCTCAAAATCTTACATTTTCTGGAACTGGTTTGTCGCCACATGTGGACCAACTCTGCTCATTCACTGACTGAAATTGCCCCTTTGATTACTGGAATTATTCATCGATAACATTTTTCAGTACGATCGCATCATCGCAAACACTGAGTGCACGAAACAGCGATGACGTTTCGCACATTGACAGGGACAGTACAATGACGGAACAGCGATTTTCCTAGACACATCACATGCTAAGTTATCTTGTCATGGGTCACTGTGCAGTGCGTGAGGCCCACTACAGAGACACTGTGTCGGCGTTGGTAACAACAGAAGCACCCCAGGAAGAGAAGCGGGGGTAATTGCTCCCCTTCAGCTTGAGGAAACTCAACATTATCCAGTTTGACGAAGCTCTTGAGGCTTAGGGAACTCAACGTTATCCAGTCCCAATGGCAATGCATGGAAACAAAGAACTTGCAAATTTCGTTTTCCCCGCTGGCCTAAATGCATGACGCCGCCACAAAAGGCTGGTATTGGAACCTGTAGTTTAACTGATATATGAAAAGAAGTAAGTCCAAATGCTGCCAGACGGCTAGTGAACATCAAGCTTTTCTGAGCAAGGAGGAAGCTTTTTTCTCCAACCACTTTTCCGATTCACTAAAGACATTTTTGCTACATATGAAAGACTAGTTTCTACTTCGGCCTTTTCACATTCTTCTTAGAAGTATGGCATAATGCATGCGAGCATTTGGAGGCACGCTGTACATTGGCATAAAACAGTTGAATACTCTTCAGCAAAGCCGATAAAAGTAAAACCGGTTAAGAGTTAGTATTTTCAACGATCGTTTGAGAAAAACAGTGATACTTTAGTAAAACAGTGGGGCGATGAGTAAAAATGGTTACACATGAATAAAATTTATAGATAAAGATTACGATTAGATAAAGATTCTTAATAAGTCAGATAAAGATTCTTGCTCTTTTTTACGTAAATCATCAAAGCGATGGGCGTTAGTGATGGGCGGTTGTTAATCATACCCAAGAGCGTAGTCAGGATTTTCCTCAGGGTAGGGCCAAATGAGAAATTTTGTCATAAACCACTGGCATATGACAAAATTTTCAAGAAAAAAGCAGCAATGGTATGTAATTTACCTCATATTTAACGCACAGGAAAACATATTATGTTTGCTTTTACAGCATATGAATGATCACTATTACGTATTCCTGCGAAATCGCCATACATCTAGTGTAGACTGCTAGGCTCAGGGGGTGGCCATGGCCACCATGACCCCCTCATCTTGGCTACGTCCCTGATCATACCTTTTCAAAGAAAAAAGGGGAAAATTTTCTCTGTGTAGGCATTTGCTACCTTTTAAGGCCACGTTTTCTACGAAATTTGCATCACTGTTTAAACACCTTCACTCGTATTGTTCGCCATTTGTTACGTTTTCGGTTCCGCAGTAGCCAAGTTTTGCATCAGTTTTCGATGAACTGAGCGCCGCACGATGTCGGGCTGTGAGGAACGGTCGGACGTAGCCATGAAAACACTGCCCATAGAGCCTAAATTCATGACTCGAGCTTGGGATTCAGCTTGATGGAAGTCTCTGGCCCTAACCAGTGTTAAACGCCAACCCTTCATCCCATAGTTCGGAAATCGTCCAAACGAATGTAGAGAACTGTGTCCCAATTGGCAAGCGTCCAATCAAAACAAATTTTCATGAAGTTTCGTTATAACTGTCAAGTTTGAAGTCCAGCCTCGAAAGGGACCGATGATCCCCTTTGCGGTGAAGTCGCATCAGGCAGTAACTTTCTCGAAGCGCAGGGGTTTTCCTGCTGTTTTGTGTTTTTACATCCCCATCCAGCAGAAAATGGCCTAGTCAGTAAACTAAATGTTACTGATGAAGTCGGCGCCAGCAGTGCGCTTGCGACAGCACCAGCTTGCAAAAGTGACTTTTCTTGCCGCCTTCAGACAGTGTTTGATGGACCGACGCGTCGTATGGCGTTAGTCCAAGGTCTTTTCTGAGAATTCTTCGTACCGTGCTGTAACTGGCGTCAACTTGAATGACAGTTTTCCCGACTGACTTCGTGGGGGTTTCGAGGACGATGGCTGCGGCCTTTCCAACACCTTCCGCAGAGCGTTTTGCACGTTTTCGGCCACTGCTCATTCGGCTGAGGTTCTCAACGCTGCCCTCAGACAGAAACGGTTGAAAAAGTTTTTGATAGTTCCTGGGATCGGGTGCGCAGTGGACGTTCAAAGTGGATCGGAAAATCGGCTGAGTTGTTCTTATTGAGCCTGTTTTGAGCAAAGTTGTGAGACTTTAGCTTTTTATTCCTCGCTGAGCGGGTGCATTTTGAGGAATGATCAACTCCATATCATGCAATTTCCCATTGCACGTACATTCTAAAAATATCATTCACTTTATGCTACGTTGATTTTTGGTCCTGTAGTGCCCAAACAAAAGTATCCTTTCGGAATCACCCTGTATTTGCCAGCTAATCTAGAAGTCGTTCTGTTTTAATGAAAAGAGTTTTATAACCAGTACAGAAACTTCCTTTTGGCAGCGAAACGCACGTCATGTGGCTGAATTGAGGTGAGAGTGGCCATTGCCGGGCACAGAAGTGGCTAATTCTTCTCCACTTCATTTTGGTCCCGGAGAGAAGCGTCTTGTTGGCCGGATCGAGGAACGAATTACGTTCAGCCCGGCAGAGACCACAGACGCATTGCATCATTCGTTATACTTTAATAACCCTTCGCCGCCCGTAATGCGGCGTATTCATTCATCCAGCGCTGGTAATCAGCAGCGTCACCAGCAGCGGCGCCGGTGGCGGCCGCCGCCGCGCAAAAACAAGTTCATTCAGACGAGCTGCCGGACCGGCCGGCAGCGCCAATTACCCGGCCCGCCGACGCACGCAACGGCCCGGTCAGGGGTCACATCGGTCACGTGACGGCGTCCGGCCGGCGCGCCGCCGCCAGCCGTATTTTACGGCTGTGATAATGGGGGCGGCACGCGGGCGCGGGCTCCGCCCCGGGCGACGGCCCTAGCGGCGGCTGTCTGATGGACGGCACGACTAGGAGCACCCTGCCGGAAACGGGCAGGCAAACAGCCGGCCCGCTGAAGGCTAACTACAACTATCGCTGTTTATAGCACCATCGGCGGATCCAGGTGGCGGGTCATAGAGCCATGCTACCACTCCTATCGTTAGAAAAGAAGGGCTAAGATATCTTTCGTTCCCCTTTTTTCGGACAAAAGCGTGTTTGTTGTCTTACCAAACATTTCTTTAAATGCATGTAAATTTTAGACAATGGCGGAACAAAGTGGCCGAAATCCGGTGGAGAATGCAATATATGGGCATATGATTGCTATATAAGAGAACCAAGCTTTAGTTTTGGTACCTGCCATCAAAAGTGACGGAAGCAGGGAAGAGACAGTTAGCCGCAGTGGGTGCGGGGCAAAGCTCTGTTTTGTCTCATACTCCTGAAGCCTCTTTTATTTTTACCTGGGTACAGATTCAGGTAAAAGTAAAACAAAAGGAGCCAAAGACGAAAAATGAACAAAATTAGAAATAAAAAGCTACAGTACAAACGCGAAAGTAGGCATGACGTACTGCTTGAGACTTCACTCAAGGGAGCCTCAGGAACTGGGAGAGCTGGCTTCAGGGAATGGACCTGGGAGGGCCCGTCACAGGGAATGGACCTGGGAGGGTTCTTCACAGGGTATGGACCTGAGAGGGCTGGTCACAGGGTATAGACCTGAGAGGGCTGGTCACAGAAAATGAACCTGGGAGGGTTGTTCACAGGGGATAGACCTGAGAGGGCTGCTCACAGAGAATGGACCTGGAAGGGCTGGTCTCAGGCAATGGGTCTGGGTTAGACCAGAGTCGGGATCTCGCCAGTGGGCTTCGGCTTCCGAAGAGGGCCTTCTACCGATTACGTTAAAAAGCGACCCAAGGACCAGGAATCTGCACTTTGCCAAGGAGGTACAATCCAATCCAAGCCAGTCCCGTGCAAAGGACCGAACCCTGACCTTGACCCTGACCCTGATCCGTCTAGACCCTGTTGGGGGCCTCCAGAACTCCGTCTGGAGAAGGGACCTATCACACCAAGGGCGACCCAAAGACCAAGGAACCTGTAATATTTCTAGGTGCCTCTTGAAATGAATCCGTGGCCTGTGCCGGACCGGAATCTGATGCTATTCCGGAATTATACATCTAATTCCGGATGCTATACTGGAATTATATGCTAGGGAACCTCGGATGGCATCCGGAAGAGGGCGTCGTGCAGGAAAAAAGCAACCCAGAGAACGAGATGTTACGACTTTCATCAAGGGCCTCGCGATAGAGATCTGAGTGGCCTGCGTGAGCACAACGTATTGCCTGGGGAGCCAGGGGGCCTTGTCTTTCGTCCCCAATAGAGCCTCGAACCGAATAAATTCAAAAGTAAATCATTTACCAAAGAGCCTGCAATGTTTCAAGGGACCCCATGGAAAGGACCGGGAGGCCAGCGCTGAACCGGAGTCCGGACCCTGTTACGGGTCCTCGGCAATCCTTCCAGAGGAAGACCTGGCACCGATTGTATTGATACACGGCCCAGGCCGTGCGTAAATATAGTACGATATATATAATATAATGATATGATATAATGTAAAAAATGATAGGCCCATTTTTTGCAGGCCTACCATTTTTCAGAGGGCTCACTACAGGGATCCATATGACTTATAGCGAACCAGACCCCGGACCCTAAGCGGTCTATGTTTCCGTCCTGTAAGGGCCTTGCCCGGCTACGCCAAAAACGATCCAAGGACCGGGGAACCTCCAATACATCACGCGGCCTCATAGAACCGTTAGCCATTAGTAGAGGGGCAACCTGCCGGCCGGTGTTGGCTCTTAAAGGGGTTCTCTGCCGGCCTGTTAAGGGGCCTGCGGAGATGGGCCTGTAAAGATTCCGCCCAGGCTGGTCCCTAAAAAAGGCCCTGCACAACGGTAAGGAAACCCTGACAGCTTCGAATCCTACGTATTCGAATTCCGCTTTGCAACTTGCGGTTATAAAAACAAATAAAATACAGGCTGTCGCATGGGCAAGCCCAGGTGAAACCGGACCCCCCCCCCCACCCGCCGGAAACCTAGCCCATCCCCTTCTGTTGCGACTTGTACGCCTAGCTGAACCCCTTTCATGACGCGTCGCATAATTTATGCAGTTTCCGTGAAAATAAGTGCAAGCAAATTGTTTACATTCACGAAAATATGCAAAGGCTAATGTGCACCAGAAGCCATAAGAGCGGAGAAATCTTAGTGAGCATTGGTATTGGTGTTATTCTGAAAGGCAACGCCAACTAACACAAAGATATTCATACTATAACTGCCAACATTATTTTCTGGGTCCGGATACACACGAATGTTAGCGGCGGGGTCTTGGATGAACAAAATGTTGCGCTTCAGGCCCGTCCGGCAGTGTCGTCATGGGAAATAAGTAGTCGGTTGCAAAGTATGTTCAGTCGTTTGGAATACAGAAACCACATGAAATAACGTGGCTGCAAAAGAAAAAGATACGTTGCAATCTATGTGGAAATAAACGAATCGCATTTTTATTTACGGCGCGTTTAGAGATGACCAGTGACTGCTGGCGATAACACCCTCCACTTAGGAAAATCCCGGGTTGGCCGTTGGTAGCGAAACAAACGCAATGCAGTTGTTGAACGAGCCTCCCCTGAAGTCGGAAGCTGCCTGGCCGAAGTCCCCCCGCCCCAGCCCCACGAGAATGCTGGGTTCGCCGGTGGGTTCTCATCAAGTCTAGGGATGGGCTATGGAGATGGCTTATTGCTATCCGATGCTTGACGCCCGTGATGATCTTAGCTTACGTAAAGGTTCTAATCGTTAGGAAAGATATTTTGTCGTTGCCCATTTCCCTCCGGCCCCTCCCACCCCGCGCAATCCTGGCTGCGTGTCTGCCTGGTGTTTGGTACTGAGAACGTCTCGTCGCCGCCGAGTCGTCGCCAGGCCGACGTCTTACACGGAAACAAATCAAAACGTCTGCCCAATGTGTGGATACTTATGACCCCTATGCTAGAAATAATTTAGCACCTATCGCCTTCTGAATAGAAATTTCGAAATATTTTCGGCTGTGCAGAAATCCCGCTGTGTTGATTTTTCTAACACGCGATATGTTTAGACGAGTTTAGGCAAGCTTCGTCCCTAATACTGTGTTTAGATATAAAAATGTGGCCATAACCATAATGTTGCTTTTTGAAGTTCCTGACCTCAGAGACACTTCATTAAAAAAAAAACTAGAAATCTGTTTGCTACGCGCTTGCGTAGCAGCTGAAACTATGGCCCAACCGTATGCATAAATACACATTAATGATGTATTTTGATTATTTGGCACACAGAGCTCCATGGTGCACGGGAATTTCACTCCAATAACCTACCGTCAACAACTGTCTGTTAAGAAGAACAAGACGACATCGATTTAGCGGCGTTTTTAAACTCACTCTTGGGTTAGAACTTGGTCGTTACTGCCTGGCTAGGATCTGATTGCAAGGTTGGCACTGGATATAACATCACTGCAATGCATGATCGTGCTACTCTTGATACCGTGAAGTGCAATATTGAATGCAATTTATGCCTTTACTTTTCTACCCACATCTGTGTTTTATATATATAACAAAACCTTCGTAGGCAACGTGCAAAATGATGGATGCGTTTATGCTACTGGTCGGTACATCCAGCATCATTGCTATTTATGTCATGACTGGGAGGGCATATCAGCCTCCACATGCCTTGTAGGTGGTCATTAAAACATTACCCCGTGTGATTTACTCCCGCTGATTAGCAGCATTTCAGCAATCCTGCGAGGCATTCAGTGCTTCTAAATCCTTCGGGTCATATTCCCAGGAAAAACCAGGTCGTCTTCGACATAACCATGGAAACCAGCGAGGTATGGAGTCTGAATTTGTCCTGAGGGTAATCCCTCGTAGGCACTAGGCTAGCCCGAAAGCCATAGCCGTCAAATAAAGCCCGGCTAAACTGCCGCATCTCGCGGCAAACGACTAGCTACTCCCTGCCCCGGTCCCGTCCCTCGTGGCTAAACTCTCTGATTTGGTGCTTCAGTCGAAGTTTGCCCCGTTCGGCGGCCGGCGCCGCGCAAATGAAGCGGTCGGAGCGCGGCGGCCACCAGGTCCGGCCGGCCGCGTGGACCGGACGTGTTCTGCCGCAGTTAACACGGAATCAATTTCAGCCGGGGCGGCCGGCCCATCCGGCGGCGGCACGTCTGACCGCGCCGTAAAGCCAGCTCCGCCCGGCCATCAGCCGCGACCGGCCGACGAGCTGCCGCCCGAGGGGGCGGCGCCCGGCGCCCGCCGGCCGCCCATAAAACTTAGCCTCAAATCACCGCACACTGTATAATGCTAATTCCCATCTGCAACCGCATAATTGTTGTTAATGCGGTGAGAAGTTGCGGCCGCGCTCGTTCGGCGCCGGCGCCGGCGGCGGCGCCACCGTGGGACCGGGCGGCCGGCGCGGCCGGCGCCGATTGGCTGGCGGCGCGGTCGTGCGCGCGCGCCCGGCCGTGAATAATGTCACTGGAGGGACGCCATTACCGCCACAAAGACAGTGATTCCCGGCCGCGGCCCGCCGGCGCCTCCGACACCGCGGGGATTAGATAACTGCGCCAGTTCCGCCGCGATCAGGGCCGGACGTTGGTAACTGCGCCAGTTCCGCCGCGATCAGGGCCGGACGCTGGTGACTGCGCCAGTTCCGCCGCAGACCAGGATTGAGGATGCTGCTTTGTCTGCTTCATCGCGATCGAAAGCTGAAGCTACGGGAAACGACGTTTTTTCTTTTGTTTGGGCCCATGACTATAGTCGATGACTGCGCCGTTTTCGCTGCAGACAATGACTGCGCCAGCTCCGCCCACGGTGGCCAGAACCACCAGCCTCGGCTGCGGCGCCGCAGCCGGTCACGAAAACCGCAGAACTGTTTTGGGCAAGCTCCTTCTTTCCCCGGCTGTTAATCTATTTTTATAGGCTGTATTTTGCATAAAACCCATGGCGGGGGGATTCGAGCGCCCTGCCCCCAGATCTGCCGGTTTACTAGACCAATGTCGACGAAACAAGACTCAGACGAATGTCCGTGATCTGAAATATTTTTCATACATGTATAGACATCAGAACACGCCGATCGCACCTCCAGGAGAGCAAAAAAGGGGCAGGCGACTGACATTGGGCCTCTGGCATACGAAGCTGTAGCCTGTAGCACTTATTATGACTGTGATATCAAGTTAGCACTTATTTTCACTGTGATATCAATTTGTTGGCCTTCCGTTAATCTAATGACATACTTGCATAGGTGTAGGACGGGGGGTCATGACTTTCCGTTTTTCGATAAATTTGACATTAGCGTACGGGAAAAATGTCTTTGACTTCCCTCTCCACTTTTCTGGTGCTCCTACATTTCAGCATGTTTGGAAGCAGATTGTGGAACAACGTCGGATTCAGGGTCTCTGATATAAGGATTTATTTATCTACAAACCTTTGGGATGTTATTTATTCAGTTTCATCTGATTGGCTGGGCCGCTTTCAATACATTTACGTGAGACGATGTTTACCATCTGTTAGAAGTACCACTGTTGGGCCCAGGATATCGAAAGGATGGTGGGGGAGGGGGGTAATGGTAACCTTTGACGCCATTTGTTTTCAGTTCGCAGAACCCAGAAACATGGCGTTGCATAATGTTCCTTGACATGGTCCTTGCATCCAACTTCAGCAGTCTTAAACATTTTTATTCATGTAAGGGGAGGAACGATCCAGTATCCCTAAGGTCTGGCAGTCTAATGAACTGATTTCGACGAAACCAGGGTTCAAACGAATGTTTGACAAAGCTTTTCATAGAAGCAAAAGCAGAGTAAAATTCAATGGCGCCTTCGTCAGAGCAACAAGGGGTTGAAAAGTCGGTTTCGTCCTTAATTCGTAAGTGTGCGATGCCAGGGGTGTCTATCTGGACTTTGGTACTAACTTTATAGCTATGATATAGTCTAAATGCGTGCTTGGAAATAACTTTTGAGACCAGATAAATGCAAAATTTGGGCTCATTTTTCGTTCAGTTCCACTCAATTCCTGGCCCATTTAATATGTATGGTGTTCATGCGACCAAAAAGTCGATGCACCCTTAAACCCCAATAATTGATCAGTCAGTCAGTCAGTCAGTCAATATCCATGTGTAAGGTGATAATAATGCTATATGGCACGGTTCCTGCCGAAACTAAGCGTGAGTCCCAGTCGACTCAGACTTCAGACTAAGAACAGAGCCAGGACTCACACGCTTTTTGGTCTCGAACTTATGGGAATCGAATCAAAATCTCCCAGGACTGGATTCAGATTCAGATTCGTGAAGCAAAAGGACGCTGAACTGGGAATCATATTCAGATTCACAAAATCATAAAACTTGCTAATTCCCCAGCTCTTCTAAGACCCGCAAACCACACGGAATACAGCTCAACAACCACCAAGAAAATTGTAAAACACTGGACACGGACTCAGACTCAGACGAAAAAAAATAGCCTGACTCAGAATGCTGTTCTGACAGATCCGAAGCATAACCACAGATGGCCTAGAATTGAGTTCATCCTGAATGACATTAATGTTCAGACCCATAAACTTCAGAAAAAGGCGCGAAATCACACAACACGGTTCAAACCACAATGGTGTTTTCCCCATATGGCCAAGGTCGCAGGACCGATGTAGCGTATCTCACGAAGTCTGCAATCTTCGTACGGACAGGAAAACTGATATGCGACATGGGTGCGATTCAGAGTGTTGTGTGTTTTATTTAAGTTGTTTTTTTGTCATTAGGTTTTGTACCGTCCTGCTCTGATAGCAGTTGATGAGCTCAAACTCTACATCCTGCGACTTATAGGTGACATTTTTACGTATGATGTCCTTGGCCACCTTTTCATGCATTTTAAATTGGACGTTCACCGGATTTTTGTAGAACAGGTTTATGCGCAGTTTACGGTCTGGAGTTGAGTTTATTCCTCGTCATCTCCACGTGCATTTTGATTTGTTTATCGATTGACGGGCTAGAATAGCCATTATCTACTAAAATTTATTTCACCCTGGTCAGTTCAGCGTCGAGTGACATTGGTTCGAACAGTTCTGGAAAACACGTCTGATGAATGTTTTAATGAAGCTAAGCTTATATCTTTCTAAACATTCGCTTTCAGCCTTCATGCAGTGCCCACCATCAGAGGCTTTCCGGTGCACTGAGGTGCGGAACGTCCCGCCATGCTCGTCGGTACGCACTTCAGGAAAGAATAGTGTACTGTCCGTGCTAATCTCGTACGTGAATTTAAGACAAGTCATCTGTTGGGATGTCTGTTGCAGTTTTTGTATGTGGTCCACATTGCGAATGTCAACAAAAATGTCGTCGACATAGCGACAGTAGATGTCTGCTTTTGAGTCAGTCGTGCCAGTCGTGCCAGTCGCGTCAGTCGTGCCAGAAAGCCCTGACAACACCACGATACTCATGACATATAAAGATCACATACGACAAATGATCCACGAGGGTCTACTTATACAAAAACATTGCTTCTTCCTCAGCGTTCAGTTGAAATCATGTGTAACCCTGGGACCTTGGGGTGATTCTCCGAAGCTCAGGCTATTGACGAGTCCTGTGCAATACATGTAGTGTGTGGTATGTGTGCTTATTCTAAACATGTAAATGTGAACCTGATTCTAAAAGTGCATAGGTAATTATGACGCGCGTGATACTTTGAAATTTCATATTTAATTTTGCTAAGCCGTCCCGATAAGGATTCATTCTGAAGATACAAAATGTATTTCTCGAAACGTCAATGTACCTTGTATAATACTCGTATATGAGTGACTTCGTAAATCTGACATCGAAACTGTCAACGCCATGGAAAGCGACAGTCGGAAACATCGAAAAAAAACCCTGAAGAAACTGGTGAGCCGTCCCGTTTCACAAAACATGCAAAAATGGAAATATTCTACCCCATTTCACGACCATATATATATATATATATATATCATATATGTATATATATATATATATATATATATATATATATATATATATATATCATATATGTATGTACATATATACATAGGTGGGCATCGTTACTAAAAAATGTAACTTCGTTACTCGTTACTCCGTTACTCAAAAAAGCCAGTCCGTTACTCGTTACTCCGTTACTCTGCCTTAAAAAGTAACGGAAGTTACCGTTACTCCGTTATTCCGTTACTTTTTTAAATGCAGTGAAAACCAAGCGAACGTGGGTTTTAAGTCTTTTATGCTGTTTTGTGGTTGTAAAACGCATTCCATATACAAAGGGAAGAAACAAAAAGCGCTTACCCAAAACACTCCGCTAGCTGCCCACTGCCCTCACCAGCCGTTGTAGAGTCGGCGGCGCCGGGACAACAGCCGCGGCGGGTATTCTACCACTGTGTTAGCCACAATGTTCAAACCAACGAATTCCCGTTCATTGCCCGCGGCGCCGACGGAGCGGGAACAACCGGCGCTGGAGCGGACGCATGCAAAATGCGACAAACAGCGGACATCTATCGACTGGGTTTGATCAACAATGCCTTTCGAAGTATCCGCCCTGAACATAATGGTCTCCGTTCAGAGCTCGTTTCGGTCTCGCGAACTTCTTGTTTTGTTTTGAAATTATGTGTGTGTATTAGTTTGTGTAAGAGCGCGTGCGTGGAGGTAAGATTCCTGATACCCCTGACGTTTTTTTAATACCAAACGACGAAGGACTCAAAAAAACATGACTGATATGGATTTTATTATTGTGAAATAAAAGACTAAGAAAAGGTGCTTTAGTACCTCTTCAGCACCCTTGAAAAGACAAATTAGCAATAAAAACATGGTCATAAGTAAGATGCAACGGAGGATGTTAGCCGTTCACAAGTGGAACATTTTGGAACGATGACGTGACCTGACCTGACCCCTATGAAAGGCCAAAATTGATATCAATGAACTCGCTATTGTCTTACGGTTCGGTACATGTCGCTTAAGTTCAGCTTTTCAGGGACAAGGTATTGTGTCTATTTACCTAACTCCAAGGACGTGTTTTGACTTTTCATGGCGTCTGGTAGCCTCATAATTGACCTGAGGTCAAAACTCTTGAATGTTTTCGTCTTGGTTTGACAAAACCTTTCCGCCGGTGTTTTCCTTTTTCCGTGCGATATATGGGAGCCGAGATCCTGGGAGGTGCGGAAATCCGCGCTCCCCTCCGGCCGGGCAAAGGGCATTCTGAGCCCGGCCGGAGACGGGTTAAAAACACTTCATTTAACCCTGTTTCCTGGGGGGGGGGGCAGATTCTGCTACCCGTGTCTTTTGCTTGTCGCTCCCACACTGTTTGCCGCAGCGCCACAAGATTTTCTGGCATTTCACGGAATTGATACACAAGTGTTTTGTCAACATTTAAAAAAAAATCGGTCCCGCAGAGGCGGTTCCAAGCCCCCGTTTTCGGCGGTAATGTGCTGTGCGTGAAGCTGCAGAGTTGTGCGGTTCACTATCGTGACATTCTGAGTAGAAATAAAGATCACTGACTCATTTATATAGTCATACACATCCTAAGCAATGCGTATGCACACGCATTTTCAGGCGAACACACACCCAGGTACTGAAAAATGGGGGAGCACACTATTGTGCTTATGGTGCCCTCCCAATTTTGTTTACCTGGATCCACCTCTGCGCTACATATAAACTTAAACTGGCTTGCTAGTTGTACATATGATGTTTATATCACCCAAAACAAACAAAAACAAAGGAAATTTCTTATTTGAAAAATCACCCTTCTTGCCCTCCCTGGAACCGCCTATGGTTTTCCGTTTTAAATTTCAGCTTTCGGTATATAAAAGACTTGGACATTCCAAGCTGAACCGTGTTATTCCCATGAAAATTGGTTGGTAAACACGGCCGCAGTGACCTTTCAAAAATCCCGAAATTTTGGAGTTTGTTGGCCCCGCGCCCTATTTTCTCCATTTTTGAATTTTTGGGGCCCAGAATTGGAGATCTCGTTGAAACATATTAAATGGCATTCATCCTATCAACACTGGACGAATGCATCTCGAGATCTCTGGAAGGGCGGGGAGGGGAGGGGGCAGAACTGGTAATCTTCACCTTTCGGCCAATGCATATTTTTCGAAGGTGCAAAAGTGGCAACGGCTCATATCATGTTTGAGTTTGGGTCCTCACTTCTGCGTCTACAAAAAATAATGTGTCAGCCGAAAGGTGTTTCGGCCAGTTGATATTTTTTTCGGGAACGCAGGAGTGGTAACTCGAATCGCATGGACAATGTAGCCTGTCCTCCAAGTTAAAAATGATTTAACCTAACCTAATCTAAAACCTACTGTATGGTTGCAGGGATTGCCCTAGATGGGCATGTAAAACTAATTTTTTGTTAGGTTCAATTTGCCTGTTTTTTGGTTTGGTTAGCTCGTATCGGCTGAAGGCAAACATGTGTCAACTGAATCAAAATTCAAGAGTTACCTAACCAAGTCAGTTTACATATCCAGTAGGGGCCAGTGCTTAGAAAAATACCTGAATGGGCTAAATTGTTCACACAACTTGTGTTGCCACTTCCGCGTCTCCAAAAATTACGCGTAAGCGTCGGCCGAAAGGTAGATTACCGCAGATCTGCCCCCCCCCAGGGTAATGTGAATCTCACTGCCTGCAGAGAATATGGTTAAGGCAAATAGTCCAAGCAATAGTCGACAAGCTTCATAATTATGCTTCACTACTGACAACTTATTGTGCACATTCTGTTCTCACCTGCAAATACCGTAAATAATGCTTCCTCTTGATATGTGCCTTTAGTTTGAAAGGCTACTCTTGTGACCCTTGATTATAACCTCTTTCGGTCGGCACAGGACATACATAAAAATGACGTTTTTCCCCTCCTCCTTAAACTCAAAGTACGTTTCTAGATGTTGCCATGGGTGACCCAGACCGGGCTCGTCCTCTGCCTCCGAAGCTGAGGCACCGTCGGACTCGGAGTCAAGGTTTTCGACCTCCAGTGGCGGCGTAAAGACGCCTTCATGGGACATTTTGGTGTCAGGTAGTTAAAATTTCAGGCCAGTCAAGAATCAATCACCACTCCATCGCCCCACGGACATCACAGATCCAAGGCCATGGCGGCAGTAATCATGTGCTCAACAGCCTTGAGTGATCTTGGCGGGGAACCGTGTGGCGGTGGTAAGCAATCCGTGACTGACTTGAGACAACATTGAAAACTGCCTTCAGCTGGCTGTTCCAGTATCAATGACAATACCTTTGATATTTTTTTAGCCTGAAAAATGACGACTGGTTAATTTATCATTTTAAGTCATATCAAACTTACGCATAATTCAATACTTTTGTCCCAAAAGACACCAAAGTCAGCTGGCCTTTATACTAAACCATTGCCGCCAGCTTGCCGTCAACGTTTACCAGCTGACGAATATTGTCAACAAGTCGACTCCGCGATTGTCAGCTGAGTGCGCGCCCAGCCGCGCTTGTATCGCCGCACGCTATTGGGTGTTGGCTATTCAAGTAGCCAATGGGTGTGCCGATGCAAATAAAGCCGAGCGGTGTCTGTAAGGAGTTTAAAAAGTAACGGAGTAACGGAGTAACGGAGTAACGGACCAAAAAGTAACGGAGTAACGGACCACAAAAGTAACTTCCGTTACTCAGTCCGTTACAGTAAAATAAAAGTAACGGGTCCGTTACTCCGTTACTCAAAAAAGTAACTTCGTTAGTAACGGAGTAACGGAGTAACGGACCAGTGCCCACCTATGCATATATATAGATATATATATATATCTTGTAGCGTAAAAAATGAACAACAGTCAAACATTGTGGTACATTCCCAGCGTGTACGCATGGTAGTGAATTGTGCGTACAAGATGTATACAAGATGCCGACCTAACTTTTAAAAAATCGCAGACTTCTGAACGGCAGTGACTTAATCTAATGAAGATTAACTTCCTTGATTTTAATTTAGGTCTCGTGCCTTGTCATGGCAGCGGGCCACAGTCACTTTAAAACGCTTTCAAATTGTCATTTATATGAAGCGCATTGTCATGGCAGCGGGCCACAGACGTTCCCAAACAATGTCAAGTTTGACACGTGATGACCGGTAAATATCACGTTATTAGAGCGTGCGACAGCGGCATAATGTTGACCGCTCTTTAGCATGGCGATTTATCAAAACAGTGTCACATCAGTGTAACAATGTCCATAAACGTCGACCGCAAGGCAATCATGTAGACCATATACATTCGGCGAACAAATGCCATTGCCGATCAGCAGATTACTTGGGCAACATATTAAAGTATGCATGTTGGAATCTCCACGAGTGCACGTAAAACACCAACTGCACACGAGAGGCTGTGTCGGTTCCCTGCAGCGGACCGCTGTGCCGGAAACCGAGTTTGGTGTCGAACAGCCGAGCGGAGCCGGCAGCAGGACGTAGCTGAAGAGGACGAGGCGAGGAGGACGCGATGACGCGTGTAACCGGAGTGTGACGACCCAGAGTCGGCCGGCGCCGCCGCCGCCGCCGCCGCCCGCCGCCCGCCGCCCGACCCCATGCGATGCCGGCGGACGGCGCCGACGCCAATTTGTCGTCATTAGCCTGGCACGGTAATTGCACGAGACGCGACCGGCAGACGGTAGTTACAGTAATTAGGAGGACCGGAGTCTTTCGACACTGCGCCGGGATCGAATCGCGTCTCCTTAGGTGTCCATGCGTCATGATTACTTGTATGATTTATCGCCATCGGCATGTGTACTGCGGTAAGCGATTCTGGTCAATACATTCCGATTTCGAAATATGCATTTTTCTGGCGCATCATGTGTTGTGCATGTGTTGACCAGGTCTTATAGGCCATTGGTGGTAGCTTGTCACACCGTCAGCGCAGCGCAAGCCGATCTTTGCGCCCATCTCACTAATTTTGCCCGATGAAAGCACAATGTCAAGTCTGCAAAGCCATCGAGCTGCGGATTGTTAGTGGTTTCTGCGACTGCCGGTTGATGGCCTGCCACGAAATTTGGCGCACGCCTCCTCTCATTATGAATGTATTCTTAATTAGTCCGGCAATAAGAATGGTCACTTCCGTAATCGATCACCGTTTCTGAGCAAAACTTCTCGTGGAAGTACAGCGCGAGCTTTTTCGTTCAGGCGCCTGCATCGCCTCCATCTAGGTGCGACGTCACTTTTGAAGCTGCTATGAGGCAGTGTATTATCCCATGCTGAATTTTAAGGTAAACTGATGGACAGAAGGTTACACGGAAATAGAAAATATTAGCAAGTTCGGGATCAGGAAAACTTCTCTTTCAAAAACTGGCCTTCGCCAAATTAAAGTCTGCGTTCATTGCCAGAAATCAACCCATGCAGTGAACGTCAAGAAATGACAGCGCACTACGGCAAACTGCCATAAAATATTCGAAATGTCAGCAGTACCTTGCACAGAGCTACCAAGGCCGCAGTTTCTTCTAGACGAATCCCAGCAGAGTTAGTCGCGACAAGCCCATTGTTCCGGTCGTGAAGCCTCACCCCCTTATTAGATCGCGCTCCGATGGCACCTCAGCCCAATAAATTTATACTGAAAGTAGGAAAGGGACGGTTCATTTCAAGCCAACAAAGAAAACAAAGGAGCTGATGAGCGTTTCTGTGCACAGTGAGGTGCTAATTTCGTGCAGCGTATAATGAGGACGGCAGGCCGACGCCCGGCCTGGGCCGCAGGTGCTGGCCGTCGAGCGGTCCAGTTTATAGTGGCCGGCCGGTCGGCGGTGCCGCCCCGGCCGGCTGATGGCCGGCTAATAGAGATTGGATTATCACCGGTCGGCGGCCGGCGCTGGTTAGAATGCGGCAGGCGTCGCCGGAACCCCGGCCTCGGCACGCGCTCACAGCCGGGCCGGCCGGACAGAGGCCGGTCCCGACCACCCGACAGGAGCTCTCCCTCCCTCCCTCTCCCTCTTTCCTCTTTGCCTTTATCTTTCTTTTCTCCCTTCCTCTCCATCTTACACTCTCTATTTTGAC
The DNA here is from genome assembly GCA_030062745.1 of Capitulum mitella. Lineage (NCBI taxonomy): Eukaryota > Metazoa > Arthropoda > Thecostraca > Pollicipedomorpha > Pollicipedidae > Capitulum > Capitulum mitella. Next base: position 9,217,713 of record CP099848.1, read on the forward strand.
ATTATTTTGCTAGTAACAAGTGTGTTTGTGACTTCACAGATCACAGCAAGAGAATTTTCCTTGTTTTACTTATCTGCATGAAAAATGGAAATATCTGCATGCATAATATATCATTACATCCAAATATCTTGACTTTTATGGCCACTCTGATTCTTTCGCTTTTCATGTAAACTTTTTGGCATCATTTGTTCGATTATGTTGTGAATTCTGCTCCCGTCGAAGACCGACTTTTTGGGAAAGCCAACACAGCACTAAGTTGCACAATATTTTCGGTATTTTTATGTACCTGGTATGCCAAAATTGTATTTGTAAGGTGCATTTTTTCAGAATGACAGCTTAGTTTAAAGGGTTTCGATCTTTTTATTAAGATGCAACTACGTTTCGTGTTTTTTTTCTCCTTGGGATGTGTTGTGGTTTTGTGATCCGGATGGGTAATTCTTGATTTCCTTTCCACTGCTGGTCAGAACAAATCCTGGCTCTGTTGTGTTCCTGCTTGCAATGACCCTCTGGGTATGTTTTCTGTTATTCCGCTGGAGGCTGGCGCTGTGGCTGTGCTATTTAATAAGATGCCTTTTGATTCTCTCCTCATGCTGTTCCCAGAGACCAGTTCCAGCGCCGTTGCGATGTGATGTTCATGGCACAGTTCCCTGTCTGCGATATTTTAATACTCACGGCACCGGCTCATGGGACATTTATTGCCACTGCCTTACATGCCGTCATTTTCCCTGAAGCAATCCCCTCTCTCTTACGTTGTGCTGCCCACTGTAAATGTCACTTAGATCTAAGGTCGTGGTGCTACCTGGAAAAGCCAATTGCCCCTGATGTTGCGCAGCTCATTGTAAAAATCCTTTGATGTGATGCTCCCTGTGGAAGTCTATTGTCTCTGATGTTGTGATGTTTGGTGCCAAGGTCCATTGAGTCTGACTGTGACATGCTAGTTACAAAAGCCCATTGTTTCTGATGTTATGGTGCTCCCTGCAGAAGTCCATTGGATCTGATGTTGAGCTCCTCCATGGAACGGACCCCTCAGTGACGCATCCCGTCTCGTCTGACCTATCGTCTGCTGGGCCCGGGTCCCTCCGACCTATCGTCTGTTGGGCCCGGGTCTCTCTGACCTATCGCCTGCTGGGCCCAGGTCCCTGTGACCTATCGTCTGCTGGGCCCGGGACCCTCTGACCTATCGTCTGCTGGGCCCGGGACCCTCTGACCTATCGTCTGCTGGGCCCGGGACCCTCTGACCTATCGTCTGCTGGGCCCGGGTCCCTCTGACCTATCGTCTGTTGGGCCCGGGTCTCTCTGACCTATCGTCTGCTGGGCCCGGGTCTCTCTGACCTATCGTCTGCTGGGCCCGGGTCTCTCTGACCTATCGTCTGCTGGGCCCGGGTCTCTCTGACCTATCGTCTGCTGGGCCCGGGTCCCACTGACCTGTCGTCTGCTGGGCCCAGGTCTCTCTGACCTATCGTCTGCTGGGCCCGGGACCCTCTGACCTATCGTCTGCTGGGCCCGGGTCCCTCTGACCTATCGTCTGCTGGGCCCAGGTCTCTCTGACCTGTCGTCTGCTGGGCCCGGGTCCCTCTGACCTGTCGCCTGCTGGCCCGGGTCCCAATGACCTATCGTCTGCTGGGCCCGGGTCCCTCTGACCTGTCGTCTGCTGGGCCCGGGTCCCTCTGACCTATCGCCTGCTGGGCCCAGGTCTCTCTGACCTGTCGCCTGCTGGGCCCGGGTCCCACTGACCCGTCATATGCTGGACCGGGTCCCAATGACCTGTCGTCTGGCCGGCGCGGACCCCTCCGACCTGTCGTCTGCCCGGGTCCAGGGTCCCTCTGGCCTGCCGTTCGCTCCGGCCCTGGCCGCGGTTTCCTCCGCCTGACGCTGACCGGCGCGGACCGGCGCGGCGTTTGCCGCGCTAATTGATGCGGGTTCGGCGCGGTGGGACCTGGCTGTAATTACACCAAAAGGGGGGCCGTCGCGTCCAGGTGACATGCCCGAGACGTGATCATTAGAAGGCTCAAACGGTCATTTGGCAGCGCGGGACCGACCATCATGTCTTTGAGGCGGCCGCCCATCAGCCGAGGTAATGGTAGATATTTGAGGCGAGTGCCCGTATTGCCGCGATTTTTTCCGGCTTCAGCTCAACCTAAAATTGGCAAAGCGCTGTGATTACAGAGAGAGGGCAGGAGGAATCCGAATTTATCGCCGCAAATTTCCAGGGAGCATGAACGCGGCCGGCCCACGTGCTTCCCGCACATACAAAAACAGGTAGGGATAATGTGGCTGCTTAGCCACTTGGCTAAACTGGCGACCTCACTCGGGCAAAACATGTTCTGTCCGCCTGCATGAAGATGGCAAATGCAACGTCACAAGGCAGGAAAATGACTGATTTTTGTCTAAAACTGAATAAATCATAAACATCTGATTTAACTCGAGTGCTTCAAACTGCAGGCGTCTCCGTTGTGTACACATGAGTGTGGCCGCCTGTCTCCACTCTGGGCGGGACCGAGCGTGTCCCTGAGGTAGACCTCGCGACACCCGGTTGGACGCCTCCCAAACGCGTCAGACACCGCCTCCCTGCGCGGCCGTGCATAAGAAGGGATAAGCGCCGGGCCGTTCAATTTTCTGCCCGGGCGGCCGGCTTTACAATTACGGCGTGTGGCGGCGGTCGGCGTCACAGATCCGGCGCCGGGGTTTGAGCGGCCTCCCCCTGTCAGCGGCCGGATCAGAGGCCGGCCGGCGCCGCCCTGGGACCGCGACACGGACACGGCAGACGCGCGGCCGCTTTGTGTCGGACAGAGTTCGAAGCTGTTTGGCGCGGTCCTCGGACGCCGGGAACGCAGGGTCGGCTGATCCGACCATCTGCCCCGCCCCCTGGCGTCGCCTAATACCATCGCACTACGCAGACTTGTAAACGATTAACGAAATTGGGCATTGGTTCGAGTTTCTGATTCACAGCCCGAGAAGGTCCTTTTGGTCCACGTTTGGGAACAGAGAATCGATTCCATTCTGATTCGAAGACCATTTATAACTGCACGGAATCGATTCGGTTCGCGATTCGTAATTAGTGACTCAGTTCACGATTCAGTGTTATGCCACATAACAAAAACCTTGTTATATTATAGGACAGTATTAGGGAGCAATGGTAATGCATATCATGCACTGAAAGAAATTTGTGCTCATGGACATAAAGCACTGTGTCCAGAGTCAGTTTTCATTGAGTGACAAGATGTAAAAATAGCCTAATATGCAACTACGTTGGCGTCTAGGGTCAAGGGTGAGGGCAAAAATGTTCACCATTTATCACTCACAATTAAAGCTACTTGCATTTTTGTTTCACAGGAAGTGACAACAGTAAGGGCAAGATTTCACTGTACAAGGCTTCTGACGAACAAGGCTCCATTGCATCATGACTGGAATTTGATTGTGCTATTCTGATTCAGCCACATATTGTCAACGCTGATAGACCTCATGGTTATTCTTGTAAATATCTGTACTGCGGGACGAGATGGGTGGTGGATTTCTTTGACGGTAGGCACCACGTAGGCCTGCCTTTTGTGATATTTTATGATCAAACGTGGTTGGAGGCGTTTCCGTTTGTTGTATACACTAAGAGTATTTTGCGCCGAGAATATTTAATACGCCGAAAATAATAAAGAATGTCCACGTCCGCTTGTTCGAATCCAGGTGACAACTGATTTCGTGACAAAAGTTTTACAAACCTTCAAGGCCACAAGCAAGTACAAGTGCAAGTACAAGCGTTTGGAAGACATCATGACGTGTTTTTAGCAAGAACTAACCAATAAGGGTTTGATTCACCCCTGCTCTCGACATTCGAGACTGTCCTAGGGTCATCTGGCAACTTTATCATATGACCCGGGGGTAAATGTCGAGAGCCAGAGTGACTTGAATCCAAGCCTATATTATGAGGCCATGTAAGGTGTATTTCTTACTAAACCGTTCATGGGCCATTAAAAGAGCAAGCTGAACGCTGTGTTCGTCGTAAACGTGTGTTCGTCAGAAGCCTTGTACAGTATCGCCACTCTATGGCTATAATATCGCTTTCGCATGGTCATGCACGTAGCCAGGATTTTCCTCAACGGGGGAGTCAAATGTCAAATTTGCCATATGCCATTGGCATATGATAAAGTTTGTGGAAAAAGCAGCAATTTTATGTAACTGGTCTCATCTTTCACGCACAGAAAAAAACATAAAATGTTTGCTTTCGCAATATATATATATACTGCGAAAGCGAACATTTTATGTTCTTTTATATATATATATATATATATATATATATATATATATATATATATATTATCCCTATTCCATATTCCTGCGAAACCGCTAAATATCTAGTGTAGATCGCTTGGCTCAAGGGGGCATGGACTCCATGCCTCCGTTTGGCTACGTGTCTGCGCGTGGTTCTCATCCCACGGCAATAAATGAATATTGCGATAAGATGGTTTGTGCCTTGTCAGGCAGGTCAGCAGGTTGACGCTAACTCTGAGAGGCCGACCTTGCTATTGGGGTTGCCGACCCCACGCACCATCTGCGAGGAATTCACTCTAATGGGCACGACACGGCATCAGAGCACAGGTTGGAAGCGTCTTTCTATTCAGCCAAATATTTGTGTAACATCGCTCTGGCACTACGTGATCCTTGCGTTCTGCAACGCAAGTGGATTTCATCTTGTGCCCTCCGTTGGTCTTCAGTAGCTCAGCAGTGTCGACTGGCTGTTTAGTTGGCCGCCGGTACCCTGGTTCTCCGGCTCCCACTCCATCCAGCCAGAGTCCGTCCGCCACGGCGCTCAGTAGACAGAGCTGACCTGAGGTCATGAGGTACCCACGTCCTGCTCCGCCACCTTTTGAATAGAGGCGACATGAAATCGTAAATTGTCCGTGCTCACCATTTTCGAAGAAACTTTCAGCAGTCCCGATCAATCAGTGGAGCCATTCAGTTCGTACAGCCACTCAGTCACTAGTGCCGCTTAGTCGGTACAGCCACTCAGTCAGTAGAGCCACTCAGTCAGTCCAGCTGCTTAGTCACCAGAGCCCTTCAGCAGGGGATGCCCCGGGAGCCGGGTGACCTGTGATGCCTCGGGAGCCAGTCAACCTGTGATGTACCGGGAGCCAGTCAAGCCGTGTGCCTCGGGAGCCGGGTAACCTGTGATGTCGCGGGAGCCTGGTGACTAGCGACGTCCTGGGAGCCTGGTGACCTGCAATATCCCGGGAACCAGTTAACCTGTGATGCCTCGGGAGCCGGGTGACCGGTGCCAGCGGAGGCGGCCCGGGCTGCGCCGTCCGGCCGCTCTCACGGACGGCCGCCGACATTCAGCGTCGGGCCCCGCCTTTCTGCCGCCGCCCTGGACCATGAACGGGGACGGCGCGCGCTTTCCGGCTGGGCTGGCGCGGAATTTTCGGCGCGCCACGACGGCGCGCGCTGCCGCCGCGGCCGGCTCGCCGCCGCTCGGTCGGCCGGCGCGCGTGGGAACCGTTTGTTGTGTTCGTGTTATACCCGACTGGACGCAAACGGCTGGAGGCGGCGGCCCATTGATCGGCCCGATTGCTCTTCCGCATAGCGAGCGCTCGAATATCGCCGCCTGAATGCAGGGCTCAGCCCATTGGCAGCGCTCAAAAGCAGAATCTTCAAGGCTTGTTCACCTGAAAGAAATTTGTTCTCAGGGAAAATGAGACGTCTTCGGCGCATGAATCCTCATCGAGGGATCGAATTCGTTGAGTATTTATTGGCTGTTATGAAAAACCGGATTTAGCTGTTTATGCCTGTTTTCGTTTTTCGTGAGTTTCTAAGCTTCCTGAACGAAGGTATTATGAATGGAAGGGCATTCTGGAGGGCTATTAAAACATTCCGTTAACGAAAAATGATGTTTTGGTTCGCGCTAAGAAAAAATAAACCTGGCAAGTCTGCCGCATCACATGTTGCACACTCCGCGCTCCAGAAAGTATTATTATGCTAGCTGGTGTAAAATAATCGCTGAGCATATGCAATGCTGATTCTTAAAGTTTTGAGGAGTACAGTTTGACTTATTGATGTCTGATATATGACTGTCACAGTATCATCTGACATGGCGACTTCCAATTGGCATAAGATGTTGCTCCTAAAATCTTTTAGCTTTCAACAGCAATTGCAGCTGATACTGAGTGTTCATGCATTGCAGCACACTTTTTGATATTTCCTTTACGTTACGTGACTGAAGGTTGAAAGATTTATGCTGGATGACAGTACTTATTTAAGAGTCTGAAATTGTTTAACAGAAACCGAAAATTGGTCTGGAAAATATTCTGAAAACAGTTTTCCTTCCTTTCGTCTGCCGAGTTCAAGCTCTGCAGTCAGTCTCAACAAACTAACTGGTTTTCTTCCGATAAGCTATGAGGATAGTACATAAATGGGTAATACCTAGTACAAGTAGACGAATAAAATCTCCTCGTGGGATCACATACGTTTTGCCGACTCAGAAAATGTGGTCCGTGCGGTTAGCGAGGCCTTCACAGAAATTTTTACCGCCTCTTTGTATGTTAGAAGAGGATGAGAACGTAGAAATAACAATATCGCAGTGCAATTTTTGCGTCTCCCCCATTTTGTATCACGCAACATGAAATTTATATTTCTAAGCGCATTTGCATACCCGAGGAGCAATGTGTGCCCCACATCCTGGCCTAGTCTCACAGCAAAGGGCTGCCACAATTGTAAATATGAAAACCCGCCCTGCTCCTCAAACTAGATCTGAAAACCCGTACCTGACCGCACAAATTTTCCACCCAGAAACGCCCGCACAGGTCCGTAGCTTAGATTTTCTTAGCGTCCGAAGGCAAACCCGAACATGAAATACCCAGCATTTGTATTTTTGTTCTGAGAGCTGCTTTCCGGTTTCCAAAAAGAGGCATTAAGTGCATTAAGGTAATAAAACTGGTTTTGCCCAGCACATGCACAACATTCATTGCAAGTAACTTACGTTTGTTCATTATATTCATCATCATTCATGAGCATTGGTGCATTCGCACAGTAAACGGCACGCAAGTTGCATGCTGGACCCAATTCAAGATTATTTGGCAATTCAATCGAATGCCAAAATGCAAACATATCGAAATTCATAAAGCCAATAACATTCAAGCGACCATTCTCTGCGAATGTGCAAAAGTGATTAAGACATATTGCGTTGCTTTTTAAGCTTCACGAATCACTTTGTTAAGCACCAGCGACCGTCAGCAACTCATAAATCGAGCTGAAAAAAACAATGTACCAGAAAAACAAGCTCGACTTCCACCTGGTGCAAAGAACACTGAGTCTTATGCACCAGGATGTTTGTTTCAGGTTTAGGCATGGGCATATATCTAAATATTGGCAACGGCATATTTCAAAAGGTCAGATCAGGTCGAAGGTCAAATGGGATTGGGTCACTCTTGGCAAATAATTTCTTATCACATTTTAGAAGTTCCGAAGCGGAAATGGCTACCCGTCAATATTCCAAGACTGTAAGCCAAAGACCTTTACTAGGTTGCGGGCCTGAGAAATTTGGCACGAAACGTGACCTGACCCCAGGCGACTGGTCAAAGGGTGCAATTCCGCCTGCAAATGACGTGAGAAACACTAGGGTGCATAGGGTGCAAGCTTCAAAACCGTTGAAACAGACTCACTATCTTTTTATTAATGTGTTTATACTAGTTAACATTGCCTTTGAAGCCTTTTAATATAGCACCAATATCTTTACGCACCAAGATTTTCCCGTCCTCGCGACTTCTGGTGCACCTAAGCCTTGGAATGTTTTCGTAAACGATAACAATTTGATGCCACGTATTAATATATGGAATATATTATATATTGTATTATCTTGTCATATAAGATGAATACATTATGCTGGGCTCAGTAACGTGTGCTCTAAGCGTGCACGTCGCATCACCACCTGTGATGTGTTCTCTGATGCTCTTTTTTTGCTATTCCGTCATGCCTCATGGCCACCATATGGTATGAAAATTATTCCTGCTTGCGTCTTAGTTTCTTTCATAATATATTTATCAGATGTTATAAAAATAACCTTTTTTCTTTAAAACATGTCCCTTGAATTCTCATGCATTGCAGCCTCGTTGTTCAAGCACGGGACACCAGTGGAGCATCTAACTTAAACACGAAACACCTAGATTCAAAGTGGCAATATTTTTCACGCATACTGTGTAATGCCAAGCTGTATTTTGTCAGCGCAGTCATTCTGGCTGGCATCTTACTCTAAATTTGTCCTTTATATTTCTCTGCAGCTGCGAAAAACTTCCAAACTCCCACAGACGAAAAATTTGGTTTCAGACTTCAACAAACCCTGGAGAAACCTGCTGACTAGCTGGCAAGGCCCGAAGGAAGTCCTACGGGCAAACACCAGACTGGAGCTCGCAGGCTTGGAAGTGGCAGCTCTATCGCAACAGCTGAGTGACAACGTTTTTACACATCAATCCGAGACAAAATCATTTTGAATGATATCATTTTTGCTTCCAGGCGGACGCTGTTGAGTTCACAGAGCTGCTTGAATGCCCACTTTTGCTTTACTATCGGGTAAACGCTAAAAACAAGACAGAGAACTTATCGCCGTATAACTGATAAACCGGATACACCCGCTCTTCACTTCAACCGTATAGCATCCACCTTCACGTCACGAGAGAACGGTAATCCACATCCAGCACAAACAGGTGGTCGACCGCATTATCCGGCTATTTAAAACATGCAAATTTCTGCCGCCGCGGCCTTCTGCTCGGGGTAGTTCCCACGCGCGTCGCCCCAGATAAGATGGTGCGTCGGCGAGTGTCACCGGTTTATCCTGCACCTGCCCGCCTTCAATTAGCATAATCACCGGTAATGATGATGACGCGGAGGGCCCGGCTCCGCAGCAGCCTAATTACCCGGGAGAGAGCGGATTATCCGCCGAGAAAGACGCAGACGAGGGCGGAGGCGGCGCTCCCGTTCGCCCTCGACGACGATCCCACCGCCCGCGCAAACCACGGCAGACTCGTCAGTTCAGTCACCAGAAAATGTGGCTACCGGCGTAGGGGATCGAATACGTGCAGCAACATGCCGATTTAGCGGCTCTCGGTCACCTGTAGGCGCAGCATCCGTAGCAATTCGACTCCGAACAGGCAGCGACGCGGTCGCCGCCGCCGTGGAGTCCGTGGCACGGCCGTTGCGTTTTCGGCTCGGCGGCGGCGCTCTGCGTGGTGGACGCGGCCGGCGGTTGGCCGGGCACGTTGACGGAAAGCGGACTTTGGACGGCCGAGCCGCCGGTGGTCTGGACTCTAATTGACTGCCGGGTGTAATTGGGCCGGTATTAGCGGAGAGGCGAGCCTCTCGTCCCCAGATTACGTCCCGAGAGCGGGTGGCCCGGCAGCCCGCCGGCGCCGGTCGCAGTCCCCCCCCCCCACAACACGAGGTCCCGTTAACGGCGCAGGTGGCCCACCGGAGGAGCCTTGTAAACAGAAACGACACGTTCGCATCGGCAGTATGTAACGGACCTCAAGTGGCTGATCACGATTTAGTGTTAGTCGATCACTTTACCTTGATGAATCCGGAACCCAGACACTTGGGAATCTCGATACCATCGTTGTCAAGTATAAGTCAGACGGACGTGGGTAAATGTATCGTGCATCGGCATTTAAGTGGTGACGTTTGTCTGATGTATGATGAACTTTGTGTACCAAAACGGCATCCTTCGCCAGTATCCGTTATTTGGCCACTTTAACAGTAGAGGGACTTGGCCTTAGCCTAGCCTATTAGCCCTCCTAGCCATTTCGAAGGGCAATACGTTAGGGCGACGCAACAAAGACGAGCATGTAGCTTGATTCTTTTTGCTATACGATAATATCCAGTCCTGCAATTTTAATGCAGTGATCTTAAAGCCGGTCACAAAGGAAATCATGTCAGTGGATGCTGGTATCCTTTGGATCCTATAGGACGAACCCCTCAAAATCCTCCTAGAGTGGGTTTGAGGAGCCTAAGTGGCTTCTCACAATCAACAGAGACTGAAAATACAGTTTTTATGCAAATCAGTGCTTCAGATTAGTTCATGAACCCAATGAGGAGGTCTCTGACTCTATATGACGCCCATGCGTAAAACTGAATAAGACTGGGTGCCGTAAAATCCTTAAAGATTTGCTACACGATGACGACCGTCGCCGTATTATCGTTTCCCCATGACTTGGCATCGAGAAAGGGGCCATAGGCCAGTGGCATGTCAAGGTATCAACCTCATATTTTGAGAAAATACGTAAAATCGTTTTGCAATTAGTTATGAATTAAATGAACTAAAATTTGAATATGGTATGAATTAAAATTTAATTTAAAATTAAAAAATTTTAGTTTCAATTTCATAAAATATGGATTAAAATTTCGGAAAAATTTTGTAAATTGTTGCAGGGCAAGTTGCGGAAAATCTCTGGAGATCTACACCCTACCCCTCCCCCTGTACTGGAGACAGCTAAACAGAAGATTTGATCTTGTTTTCACTGGGCATCAAAGGCAGAAAAAAAACAGAAAATGTTGACGCAAAGTCTCGATAGGCCCGAAGCTCTTTGGTTTTAAAACACAGGATGACCTGCAAACAGAGCGACAACCAGTGACTGACTTGAAACCATTATAAGCTTACCTACTCCAAATAAGAAGCTATCTAAATGAAAATGAATTGGTTAATCCGGAACTCAACTAAGAGCATTTCGATGGTGTGACTAAGAATCCTTTTTACTGACTGCGGTGCGGGAAAATGTTTTAAACCGAACTCGTAATAAACGAGTAGGCACTAGTTCGAAGGTCCGAGGGACGCAACGCTTGCACAAACCATTTTTGAAAATACTCTTTAGCACCTAAGATAAGAAATTGCATGCCCACGTGCCGCCATCGTAGTCAAAGGACGAAATAAACATTATTTTTCTTTGATTCCTCACTGGCAGCGACAGCTTACTCTCCAGTTTCCGTGACTAGCTTGAACACTACCTGTTGCTGTTGTTACTGCTGCTGCTGCTTCTATTGTTGTTGACCAGTAGCGGGCCACCAATCTAGAAAACAAATCTGCCAAGCCGATCGCAAAATCACTTTTAAAAGACCTTACCAGGAAGACAACCTTTTGGATGCAACGTAAGAGTGAAGAAGGCGAAACATTTGGACACAATCTGAAAGTCTACGTGCGCTCTACAAATACAGCTATCCCAAAACTTCAGAGCAATAAAGGCAGCCGTCCGGGGACAAGTTGCGAAAAACCTCATGAGGGTTACACCCCCTCCCTCTTACAATGGCGAGGGTAAAAAAACACTGCGTATTCTGACCCTGCCGATAACTTTCCTGACACCATAAAAATATTACTGCATGCCACATGTCATATCCAAATCATGCACAGGCACAGATGACAAATGCAGTGCGAACTTAAATAAGTAGTGCAGACTTGAAGATGCACTTGCCATGAACAGAAAGCATCGCAGCACTGATTTCCCTCTTTTGTCCAGACTGTATTTTTCAGACCCCAGTAGGTCTTTTCCTGAAAAGCGGAATTAGTTTGAAATGGAATGTTCCAACTCCATGGGCTTTTAGATTTGGTTGGTCTGAAAAATGTCACTGATAACATTATCAGCACTCATGTTTTTAGTCTTAGAAGCACCAGGAAATACAGTTCATGAAAAACTATATCCTGTAGTTATCCACCGACATGACGCAATAGGGACCTGCGCTAGCTCGTGGGGCCATAATCATCGGCACGTGACGTCATAAAAACAGTTATGAATGTAACACAGACGAAGAAGACATACGAGAATACCATGGAGAAGTCGGTTTGAACCTTCCAAGTGTAGAGTCTGGTTACGTAATGTGCACTGCAGATTGTTTCCTACCACTGCACGCTACAACTTGGCCAGTAAAAAGTCCATGCTAAAGTGGAGCATTCTTTTCAGCATTAGGATAAGACAAAGCAAGGCAGACTGCGACAGACAGGTATTGTTTGAGTTATTGGTGGGCAGCTGAGAGGGGGTTTCTTTTTTCGGCCATATTCAAGTTTAAATTCCGAGGAAAATTGCTTTGTCTCACTGTATAAAGGCAGTTACGGGTTTTAAAAGCATATCGGATACCGGTATTCAGTTACAAGCCCTCAAAATAAGCCTCTGCTTTCTCTGGTCATTGCCGCTTCGTTCACTGACAAACGACCAGATCCGCGGTCGCCTGCGCTTCACGGTCCACGACACATTCCTCCACGGCTGTCCCTCTGAGACGCGTTCCCGCATGACGCCTCTGGGGCAGACTTCCACCAGAGTTCAGAGATGACATCCGTGGAGGCAAAGTTCAGTCTCCTCGGGCTCCGCTTGCTGCGTTAAATCGATCGACCGCGACGCGCTCCGTGAAAATTCCGCGCCGACACCTCAATGACCGTCGCAAAATATATCGTCATCGCGCCTTTATCTTAGAAACATGATTCTCGCTTCCCGGCGGTGCGAGGGACGCCGATTCGTCATTGTTGTGCGGGCACGCCTGGCGGCGTGTCGCATCCACCTGTTTGTCGCCGGGATTCTGCCGGCGCAGCCAGGCCTGACGGCGGCCGCGCGCACCGCGCATGCGCGTCGGCACGCACGCGCAGAGAAACGCTCGCCCGTGTCCCGCGGCCGCTCCGCCGGCCCATTATCCACGCCAGCACGCCGCGCCCGGCCACAGGAAGTCAACAATTGGAGTAGCAAATCGTAGCCACGAGCCGTCCGCGTTGCCTGGCGACGGCCAATCAGGAGGCGGCGCGCGGCGGCGGCGGCGCGTTCTCACGCTCCGGCAGGCGACGGTCACGGCGCTGCCGTGCGCCGCCGGCGCCGCCGCCAGACCGGCTGGAGTGACTCGACACGCTCGGCGCACACGAACCGTCACGGCCGCCGGCGCCGAGCGGCGCCGCTGGGCGGGGCCTGGACGCCGCCCGCGGGCCGGCGCCGGCCGCGCTGTCGCCTCGCCCGTGTCGGCGTTTAGCTGGCCGGGAGCCCGTTCTCGCGGCTTTGTCACGCGCTGTTGTCCGTTTGGTGGAGGACTGATACGCTACATAGGGAGACATGCTGGACACGGCGGACATATGCCTGGACTGAGATCGGTGTAATTCGTTGAATATGTACATGAACAAAGATATAAAGATATCTTTAAATACATACATACATAACGAGTTATACATACATATATATATATATATATATATATATATATATATATATATATATATATATATATTTATATTTATATCTGTGTGTACGGATCAATAAAGGGGTACAGCTGACTACTGTCGGCGTCAAACCATGTTTGTCACAATTTATTTCGATGATTTCGACAATTATGGCTTCGCGCTGATGAGCATTCGCGTATCACCTTCTCACTTCCAGGGCCGATTTCTGAGAAACGTTCGGTCAAAATAGAATAGAAACTAAAGGTGTTTCCCATGGAGCCAATACTTCGGAAACTTATGCTGCCGGCTATGCATGGATAGAGGTTTTGAGACCTCCGATCGAGGCATATCGTGCGTCACTGGTGATGGCGCCCCGGCTGATACGAGGCCACAGGCCAGGTCGGTTGCTGGAAACACAGGGCCTCCGGAGTCGTCAAATGTGCTCTGGTTCTGAATAATTTCGGTTCACTTCCGTTGTCGCGTCTGAATAACAGCATGCTTGGGGCATTGTGCTGAATGAATGACTTCACGCCTCCGAAGCAGGGTGATCCTGATTAGAACCGAAATTTCAAAGAAGTCATGGTTTCGCTCTCAACCTTCTATTCCACTCTTCAACACCTAAAAGTACAAAAGCTTAAGTTTTACGTCGACTAAACAATTTAAGCCGGCCGCGCAATTTGATGCGTCTCAGCATCGACACCCGGCGTTGCGGTCTTCATGGGCCGCGCGGCGTCGGCCGCCGTGGCGAACACTCCGTGGCGCCCGGCGGACGGGTGAAAACGATCTCTCATAGGAAAGTAGCACTTTCGAACGTTTCATGAAATTAATTCGCACGGGTATGAAGTAGTCTGAGTCGTAGATTTTACCTGTGCGGCATTCAGACTGATAATCCAAACAGATTAGCAGTTATAGCACCTCGAACGTTAGCACGACGGCATCGACGTAATGGTGGACATCGTTTGCTGAACTGTCAATCCGTTCGACGGATCAGTCTGAAAATTACACAGGCGATATATATGTATGCACAGGTGATATATATATATATATATATATATATATATATATATATATATATATATGACAGCCCATGAAATCGCTGCAGGAATCCGGGTGACGAACGACAATACAAAGCGCGCTGTAGCTCTCGCCAAGGAAAGCAACGGCAAGATCATGGATGACGAGGAACAACTCCAGGTCCTGCTGCAGATTGTTCCCGAGCATCGCTCGCGAGTTCCTGATTAAAAGAAGACGACGCTAACCCGAACTAAGAAGACGTGGGAGTCTGCCCGGAGAGCGGAATGGTTTCGCGTTGTTCTTGTTGAACACAATAAAAGGCTGGAATTAAAAGGTCTTTTTTTGAAAATTTCAAGTCTGATAAAGACCATCATACTGGTAATCTGTTCTGAGTATCAATCTGGGAATTGCACAGGTAAAATCTTCGGCCCCACTTCATAAGGCCCGTGCGGAATGATTTCATAAAGCATTCGAAAGTACTAATTCCCGATACGCGGTCGTTTTCGACCACCCGCCGGCTCCCGCCTGGTGTTAGCTTCGGCGTTCGACGCCGACGTAGCGGCCTACGGAGACGCCGCGACTTATTAAGACAGGCTGTGCGCAACCCCAAACGAAGAACTATTGACCCCAAGATTTTGTGGTGGCGTTTTCTTGGAACACACAACAGCAAAAAGGTTGGAATCAGGAATGCTACAAAATCCATTTTAAGGACCTCCCTACTCCGTAGTTTATCCGTTGTGTCTACTCACCATTATTTTTTAGCACGTTGAAGTGCATGGAAAGTACCCTTACTTGTTCTGATTTTGACCAAACTTTTTCCAGAAATGGCAATTAAGCTGAAAGGGCGATATGCGAAATTTGATCAACTTGAACCTATACTGATAAAATAATCGCAAAAAATCAGAACCAGCAGGATTTGCCGCGGACAGCAGGAGGTACGCAACGGCAGGAAGCAGGCTGATTTGAAGGAAGAGTGCAGAAGTGTCCTGTTTCCCTGGCACGCTCTGAAGGGTTTGCACAACACTACTAAACCCCCACCACCGAGCCTGCAGGGCCCTTCGCATTGCCATTCCCTGGTAACGGCGTGGCTCAGAGCGTCTGCGGATGCGCGTCCAGTGTCAGTGTCCAGGAGCGGTGTAATTCTGCAACTGAAGACGCACACCCAGACGCGGCGCACGATTTATCTCCGGCTGCAGCCGTAATGGGCTGCGCCGGCGTCGTCTGCGGCGACCCCTGCTGCGGGGCGGCCGCGCTGCCTCGGGGGAGGTCACAGTCTCGCTGCCAGGCGGCCGGGACGCCGCCGTAGCCCGGAGCCTGGACGGCCGGAGGCGGTCACGCATTTGATCTCGTGTGCGTTTGCGGCAGAGCCGAGGCCGAGAAACTGGCGTGGCCGCCGCAAGGCAGGGTACGGTAATGGTCTGCGTTGCTTTTCTCCCCTGCCACGGCCTCGATTAGCAGGCCATTTGCAGACCCAGGGACGGCCTTGACATTTGGAAATGAGCACCGCTGGATAATTCGCGAGTCTTGGTGCGCGGCTCGGCACTGTGCAGGTTTTTCAAGAGTGACAAATTTCTTGCTTTTGGTGGTAAAGATAATGTCGGTGCTAGCACAACAGACAAAAGCTCCATGACATGTTGTGGGTCTAAATTCGTTTAAGAATGTTGGTGTCTTTCTCATCATGGCTGTGTCTTCGACAACTGCGCATCCAGGCTCTCAAACACTCGGGCTCT
Organism: Capitulum mitella; assembly: GCA_030062745.1. Taxonomy (NCBI): domain Eukaryota; kingdom Metazoa; phylum Arthropoda; class Thecostraca; order Pollicipedomorpha; family Pollicipedidae; genus Capitulum; species Capitulum mitella. Next base: position 9,233,610 of record CP099848.1, read on the forward strand.
TTCATGGGTTTGCGAGCCCTAGGCGTCTACAGGGCTTCTCACTCACAGCAGATCCGAAGGTCCATGGAACCCGGAGGTATGAGTCGTCTGTAAACTCGTGTTCTCTTGCGGGCCAGGCGTGGACTTGTCTAGGATTTACTATCTACTCCTTTTGATTTTGTTTACTTCTCTCTCTCTCCCTCTCTCTCCCTTTCTCCCTCCCTCTCTGTCTTTCTCTGTCTCTTCTCCCTTTCTCTCTCTCTCTTTTCGACATTAAATTTTCCCCCGAATTTTAGTTACTTGTATTCCCCTAGACTGTGGTCCGCGCTGCTCTTTTCCTCCTCTGATCCTAAAAGTTCTTGGTAAAAATGACACAAAGCGATAAGCCTTGTGTTTCTTCTATCCTCTGACAGTATGCCTCGTACTTTCCGGTGACACCTGCCTACAAAACTGCGTTGAAAATTTCAGCCAATCGCCCATCTCAAAGCGTCGGCCTCCGAGGCCATTCATCTCGATCGTGGCCCGAGTGCAGCAGTCACATCCGGTCCCTCGCCAACAATGACATTCCGGGGCCGAAACGTCACCAGAAAACGCGCGCTTTCCTAGAAACGGCGCGCCGAGATCCGGTGAACGGTGGCCCGGCGCTCTCATAGTCTGGCAGCGGAGCAATTATTTAAAAGTAACTAAGTGTGGCGTTTCAGTAAGTAGCGAGGCCTCATCAATAATCAAGGTTTCGAAATTCAATACTGGTTGTCTCTGCTCAGCAAGTGGTCTATATTTGCTTGTGTTAACGGGGGCTGCTTTCAAGGACAGGCAATGAAAACTTCGTTAAAAAACGTGATGTTACGGCTGGTAAGCAAAGTTTTCATTGCCTGTCCTTAAAAGCAGCCCACGTTAAAAAAAAACACTTCAGCTGGTAAGCAGAGTGCCAAAGAAACGGGTTCAGTGAGGTTAACAGCGATACAATGCTCTGAACCAAATTCCTTCGAAGTTCTGTTTTACGTTTTTGTTTTTGGTTCGGACCCCATACAGTGAGAAAAAGCACTGTATGATTTCCGAAAAGTGAGAATAATATGCTGCTGAACCTTGTCTGATTCTCTGATAAGAAAAACAACTAGCCGTCAACCTGCACCATGCTGAATGCAGCTGGTCTCATGCTTAATTTGCAGCAAGCCCCAAGCTAATGTTTTTACGTTGTCGTGTCCTTAACTGTTATAGATAGTTATGAACAAATAATTTTCATTGGAATAATTTCTGTGTGTAGGGTTCCTGTCTCCATCTGGTAGAATACAGTTGCATAACAAGATACGGAGAGAGCTAACAGACTGCGGCGGAACGGCTAAAACAACGTCTTGTCGGTCGTTGTGACGTTCCGGCGTCACGACAATCGAAAGACAGTCGTCATGTACATGGTTTGCCGCGGAAATCTACGACTATCAAGTTTTGTGAAACTCGGATTGCAGCATTTTTGCGATTTAAGTACTGTCAGTACAGCCCCGACGTAAAGTACGCGAGTTATTGAAAGGAATGAGCGAGTCACAAGGTGACTAGTTGGGTCAAATTTCATACGGCGCAGATAAAACCATGGAAACCTCTCTCTTCCATGGATGCACGTTCTTAGAAAGCTTGCAGATGGTTTAGAGTGTTATGAAAGTATGTACGCTTGCAAAGGTGCCCATTAAATGAGTTTCTTTAACTCTATTTTCATGCGGTGAATGTTGCTTGAAACTCGTGCGGGGTTAATTCTGTTCCCTCCCCCACCCCCCAATTCAGATCTGCTGATCTACCTTGCCGATTTCGACTAAACAGGGCTTAATTGCAAACTTTTTTCGGAGCTCTGCGCGATTCCACTGCGCCAATTTCAAAGCCTTTACACGCGGCGATGGCTGCGATCTAAAAGACACATCAGTAGGAGGGCCAGCGAGCGAAAATAGATGGCAATTTTAGCTTCCTGAAAGTGTCAATCGTGTATTCATACTACAAAGCTATATTTCTTATTTTCTTCTCTCCCTTTTATTTTTCCTGGATTCGCCTTGCCAATGCATGCTGAAGTATTTGCTGCATATGCATTTCCATAAATGTCTCTCTCGGGCTGAATTCAGTGACGTCATTCATTGATAGGTGTGGATCGAATTCTGAGCCGCCCAGATGTTTGCACCTGGCTCTGCGCTCGATCGCTAATTATGCTCTCATGTCATATCATCCTATCCCATATCAAATCTATACCATGAGACCACAGTGCACGGGAAATTTTCAGAAGCCTATGTATTTTTTTCAGATGACACGCCCGATTTCAATGCTATTCGGAGGTGTACTTTTCTACTTGACAGCAGAAAGCAGTGTGCTTACTGCAGCCATTGGATTCAGAGGAGCTCGACATAGCCAGGATTTAACTCACTAAAGCCATGTCATCATGTTGTATCACAGGCTTGTGTTTGACAGACTGGCATTTCATAACGGTTCCGTTCTTTTTGCAAATTTCCGTACAACGTACGCTATGAATGGCCTTTCAGGCATGAATCCTTCCAACTTAGTTTGTCCTCGCCATCTTCAACGCGAGGCCTTGTGACACCTGGTCCCGTCTGCCGACATCAGCAGACGCCAGGACACGACGGACGCCGCTGAGCTGACGTTTGTCGGAAAAATCACCTCTCCCGCCGGCGGCGGGCGGCGGCAGGCGGCGGCCGGCAGCGGGCGGGCGGCCGGCGGCCGGCGGCGGCGGCGCACTTCCGAGCGTGATCCGTCACCGGCCGGCGGCCGGGCCGGCGGCGACGGGCTTTGTGCCGAGACAGCGGTCACTCGACGCCCGGGCGCGGCGGCCCATTCAGCCGGCCCGGCTAATGGCAGCTGCCGCGCACCGGGACCGCCGCCCGGGCCGGCTCGGCTCGCGGGACATCATTTAGCCGCGCATCATCGGCTTCGAATGCCGCCCCCGGACGGCGGCGACGAACCCGCGCCCCGCCGCCCACCGCTGCCGGCCGCGCACAGCTCGATTGGGGCCTCAGAGGCTATTATGCACTTGTCTGAATACGTCTGAGAGGAATTTGGGACCCAGCTCAGCCCGGTGAACAATGTTCCGTCAAGGGCAATGGTCCTCAGTCATCAGCTGTAAACAATTTTAGTTGCTTTAAGTGTGCTGGAGCATGAGACACACAAAACCAAATGTGTCCTTAAATAGTGGTTTTTCCCATTGAGTTGCATAACAATTTTGTTTACTTGAACTGATTGGACCCGGAAATCCGAAGTGTGTTTTGCGATAGATTATGGCTGTTCAGGGCGTGCTGAAAGTGGGAACATGAGGATCCGGATCGTACCGGGGCTCGGCAATGGGCAGCTTGAATCGTGCCGGGGCTCGGAACCGGACAGCTTGGATCGTGCCGGGGCGCTGGAACTGGAACCTGGCATTTAAATATAAAAACGTGAGGAGCGTCGAGCGTCGACAACCTCCCCAAGGAGACCCGCGTTAGCGGCAGGGGATACGACAGATCATCCAGTGCTCACCACCATGATGTCGTAGATTTTGATGGAAATTGGTCCACGGGAAATCTTGCTCGTCAAACATGGCTGGCAAAATATTTCACCTATCAGATCAACAGCTTGGGAGTTAAAGACTCAGAAACTTTGAAGCTGTAGGCCGGCATAGGTATCTTTGGCATTTAGTGAAACTGGCAGGAATGTTCAAAGAATCAATATATTTTATCATTTTGCAGTATTTCATAGTATGCAAACACCTGATGTCAGGTAACCTAGCTTAACCTAAGCAAGACATTAAGTGTTTGTGGGAAAAAATCAAAGTTCAGTCAGTTTACTTGCGAATGAAATGTATGAAATGAAATGTATGAAGCAGTGAAACAAATGGGGTTTTCCTTTAGTCATTTTATGATTTTTTTTCCTTAAAACGAACATAAAATGTCATTTCCACGATGGTATGCCATAGGCACACGTTTTTAAAAGCCGGCTTTCTGAGTCTTTGCAAGTGTCGTTTTGTGTCTTGAATCGAGAATGACCTATTTAATTCGAAATTTGTCAAAGAAAATTGCCAGCAGCTGCCGATTTAAACAAAATTAGGATGATTTTTTTCACTTTTTGCGTCCTACACAGGAAACTGTTGGTATTGAAACCCATAATATCTCCTGGCGGAATCCAGATATTCATGTGTCCATGTGTTATTTTTTCATCATTTGACTTTCCTTCTTCGTTTAGCCCCGTCAAAGTCCGAGGAAATTGACAAGTTAGAATTATCTCCATAGATGGCACTAGCACCGCGCTAAGAACGAGTTATCATTTTTCGCAAATTCTGAACATACCGTATGTGGTTTATTTATATTGTCGTTTATTTTTCATGAGAATAAGACATTTCAAAGTTTCTGGGTAGGTATCCCATCGCGAAAAGAGGAATAGCGTCGTTTGTCACTGCATGACCGTCATTTGGTGCCCGTAATGACGCCCTGTCCGGTCTTTGTTTTCGGCATGGCCAATTTGCGACCTAGTCTCTGGTCACGTAATCCAGGAACACGACCAGCCCAATGCACGCGATAAAAACTGCTGCAGACGTAATCACGAATGCCTGGGACGCATTCTTACAATCTTTCGCGCATACATCCATTTTTGCATAAGCGGCAACGTAATTGTTGTAGCCCTGTGGCCAAACCATGACAAAGGGTCGCAGAAACCCTCTGTTTATTGTTTTTAGAGGAAAAATCCCATTTCTAAGCTTTCTCTTCGCAGAAACAATTTATCTATCAAATAATTCATTAGAAGAATTGACACTTTTGCTCACCTTTAGGTCATACTAGGTCATTTGACCTAAGGTCACGAGGTCACGTATTTGAAATTAACATAGGCGCAAAAAATAATACCAAACATGAATGCAGAGGCGATTTTCTAACCCAGCTGTGCATATCTTTTATTAGTACTGGACTTATTTTACCCGGTTTATCGCTTTATCTACCACGAACGAATAAAGGGCAACAAATGCATAAAAAGCAATGGCCCAAAATGCCGGAGGCAGTAACTCCATAACCGTAGGTCTGATGAATCTGGAAGCCAAGCACTCGTGTTTGACACCCAAGACAACCTTTAGAACCAATTTAAATTAAAATCTGTGACGGGAAGATGTAAACTGTCCTACTGACTGACTGATTTGTCCTGAAAGGGGCTGCGGGCAGGACCAGCAGACAAGAGCGGTGAGCCCCTGATCAGCGTCCTGGCCGGTTGTTGTTGATCTGGTGGGAGCACCTGGGCGGCTGAACCGGCCGACCGGCCACCTGTTTACGGGCCGGGACGTCGCCGTCGGCGGACGGTTGACCCGGCGACCCGGCGCGCCGTCCCGCCGCTAATGACCGCTATTGTCTGCGGCTCGCCGTTTTTGCCGCCGACCGGCCGCTGGACGCAGGAAGTGAGGTCAGCCGCCGGTAGCACGAGCTGCGGCCGCCAGCAAAAAACGCCCGGCCGGCCCGGCGGCGCGGCCAGCGGCGGCGGCGGCCGTCCGCCTCTCCAGGATACCCGCCCGCCTGACTCGCAGGGACGGAGACAGTGTGGCTCAGCGAAGGGCAGGGCTCGTATAAGGCCTCACTTACATAATCTCAGAGAACGTTGCCTTTGAAAGTTCGTCTTTTCAGACTTTCTCAAACCTAATTTGGCTAACATCAGTGAGCCAGCAGTGACTTCAAAAACATTACGGCGCCTGAGCCCGCTTCTGCGCGCCCCCATCTCAGCACTGGGAGTCTGCAAAAAGGCGCTCCAGCCTTAGATGATATGACAGTTTTCATGCTACCTGCAGCAGGTAATAGGAAATAATGTCTCCGGTAATAGGACCACTTAGATGCAGGTGGGGTAGCGAACATGGGCTTGTTACAATTAATCCTGACTACTGGGGAGGCAGCCATCATCTCGCCAGTAATTTGTCTCCGGCTAGACCTCCAGCCAGTTCCGCGAGATGATTCAGGCCACAGTTCCCACGGTCGTGTTTGCTTAATTACTCATGCAAATGAACCTTCATTTTTAAGCGCCTTGTAATCACACGGGATCTGCGTTCATTCAGTATTTACGGGTGTCTGTGCGAGTGAAATGTTTTAATTTTGCTCACATCGCTGTTCCCTTCTCTCGGCACCTTGTGAGATTGCTTTCAGGGCAGCTTTATTGGTGGGTTTGGCGTCTGCAGAGAGCTATGACAAGCAGAGCGATGCCCATAATTTGCGTTATGCAATATGCATACGTGATCTTATGCATCTGTGTATGTCGTGAAGCGAAGCTTTTGTCGCACAACATAGCCTTTTACTTTGTCAATGACATACAAAGAAAACAATGGGTAAAGGGTAAATGTTGTTATGTTGTTGCACAACATAGCCTTTTACTTTGTCAATGACATACAAAGAAAACAATGGGTAATGGGGTAAAGGGACACTGGCAGAGAGAAAATGAGGAAAGTGGGGAGAGAAAGGGAAAAAGAGAGAAATGGATAGAGAGAGACAGGAAAAGGGGAGAGAAAGGAAGGACAAATAACGGAAAAGAAATGAAAAAAGGGAGGAAAGAAAAGTTAAAGGGAAAGACAAAACAAAGGAATGAAAGACACAGAGAACTGCATTAAATTCTTTCCAATGAATCTGCACATGTATATTCGGGAACTGTATAATTCTTTCTTGGTAGGAAAACTGTATCATCAAGCACAAACGATCAAGTATTTTTTTTTAATTATGCCTTTATTTTCATTTACCCTATACCAGCATGTCGTATGAAGCAATATACGTCAAATACTTAGTAGAGGCTACTTACTGCTTAGAGGTTAAGTGCGTCAAACTGCGCCAAACATCGCGTCAGGAAAAATGTTTGTGCCTTCTTCAGGACCAGGGGCGACTTTCAGGCGTAGGCAATGTAAACATTGTTTTCGCGCTGAATGACCATGCTTTTCGGCTATCATTTTCATTACAGAAACGGTAACAACTGAAGAAGTACCCGGAGCAAATATCTTCAGATTCATCCTGATGTACTTCTTTGTCGATTTGGAAGCAATAATTTCAACAACAAAAAAACAAATGGTCTGCCAGTTTGCTTGATTTGTTCAGAAATTTTTAGTTTACGTGTTTTAACTGTTCTAAGGTTATGACGTCTTGTGCGTGAATTGCTGTTGCAATCAGTTATGAACATATTATTTTAATAAATCATAGTTTCTATACACAATCCTGGTGATTTATGTGCTTAGACATTTCATGTTGTAAAAATTAAATCGTGACACCTAGTAGGCTATAACCACCGTGAAAGATATAGTTGGAACTAACAGACTACAGCACAACGGACAAAAAAGGTTTTGCAAAGATGACACATGTAAACAAACTAATCTTATGCAGAAACCTTCGTGGGTTTGTGAAACTCATGGCTTACAGGAGTTTTTGACGGCGTCCTGACAATGCAAGACTGAAGCAAAGTAAGCTGCAGAGTTTCTGAAAGGGATTGAATAAACCAGTCGATGGTTGTCGGTTTCGTCAAATTCTCCACAGCGAAGACAAAACCACTTGCTTGGATGGAAGTACGTTACAAATAAATTAACTGATGGATTAGATGTGGTGTTATCACAATCTGCGTACTCGTGGGTGCGGCAAATGAGTGAGTGTTTCAGTTAGGTCATTTGGTAGATGTTTCTTTGTGGTGCAAAAGTTGGTAAGCTGTGGATAAGATAGATGTTAACGTCAGTTTTTTTGCTACGAATGATGACCGAAACCCATGAAAAGGTGTCGTGAAGAAAGACACAAATGAAACACTTGAGGTGCCGGCAGCGGTAAGTCATGTACGGTGTTCAGAAAAGCAATAAAATCAATAAGATACTGTTAAAGGGGAAGGGTGCGTGACCATAAGACTTCATGACTTGTTTACTCATTTTCAAGGCCCCAGCATCGCTCATATTCAGGACTTAGCTATGGAAAACAATCGCAAAGGGTCGCAGGTCTTCTATGGCATTTTCGTTCTTGCCGAAAACAGACTGTATCCAGCGCGTCTAGTTTCGCTCCCTCACCGCAGCCATGCAGCATTCCAGTCTCGGTAAAGCGTGTCCAGAATAGAGCCGTCTCATCGCCGGCCAGCTCCATAACTCATTGAGAGGGATGATCCGGTGCGCCCCTGTGTGGCCGACACCTGTTGGACACGGAAAAACAGAGGGAGTCTCATCGAGAGATTAATTACTCGCTGTTTTACCCCGTCACGGTGACCGTGCGGAGATTGCCTTCCTACCACCCACAGCGTCCGGGCGGGGTGCCGCCAATCCCCAGCCTTCGACGCCGGCCGCAGTCGGATTTTCGGCGGTCGGCTGAAGACACAAATGCTGCTGCCAGTCCATCGAGGACATGTGACACACCACAAACACTTCAGATGTCTACTGAAGAACGACTGTCTCCATAATAGCCTTCTGGTGTTACCTTGGGGCTGAAAACATGGCGATGTTTCTTCGACCCGCAGAGACATGTGCTAATTGTAGAAGAACCAATATCTAATTTATCCCAGCAGTTCACTGCACTCGGCCAGCAAAGTTATAGAAAACGATTAAAGACACAGATGATGCTGCTAATCTATTGAAGATACGTGAAACACCAAAGGCAAAGATCTCAGAGGCGTACTGACGAACGACGAGCAGACGCGCTGCCAATGTTTGAGACATGCAAGTGAACATAAACCCGCTTCCAAATCGCTGTTCAGTTGATCGTTTATGGTCTTAAAATAAGGAAACGTTTCTCACAAGCTCTCAAGTAAGGTCTTATCTAATGAACGCCTGCTCTGGTCTGAGCGATATTGTCACTCGTGGCAGACACTTTGGCCTTATGAAATCTGTAGAGACGCGCGACCGTGTGCTCACTGAGGACCGTTTCCTGTGAGGCCCGCGACTTCCCGACATTCCTCCGGCGAACGGTAAATCTCCCGTCCCGCGCGTCTTTGAGAGACTCTCGGCCCAGCACTCGGTCCGGCTTTGAAGCCGGCTTTTAGTCGGCGATTTACAATAACAAATCCGCGCGGAGGCGAGCCCGCCGGTCAGAGTGCAGGGGTCGGCCGGCCCGGAGCGATGACGCTTCAATGGTGGCCGGCTCCAGCTGCGAGCGCCGCTTTCACCGGCTTCCGACGCCTCAGAAGTCCATCGCGCCGTGTCGGCCGCTTCATTCAGCCGGCCGGCACACTGGCCGGCTCATGATACCCCTCGTTAATTTCCATTTAGGACAGCCCCTTTGGGGGAGCGGACAGTATTGAGCTATTTGGCCGGCGTCACCTGGCGGCGGTACAATGCGCGGCGGCCACTTGGCGCGCCAATTGATTCGGAATATATCGCGGCCGATTGTCGCCGCTCAAAACTGGCCGGCCGATTTTCCAGTCGAGAGCGCAGCGGGAGCTCTCGCTCTCGGCCTCCTCGGGGGGGGGGGAGTCACCCGCTTCGACACCACCTCCATCTGCTCGGACGAGCCCGGCCGCAGCTGGGAAACCTTCCCACGGTGGCGAACTGACCGAGCCGCTATTGGCCACGGCGGCGCGTGTGCCGCCATTGTTTTTCGCCATGCGCGCTGGAGTGTGACCTATGGGCTGCACCTGTCACCATGGACATGTTGGCGCGGCTGTGAAATGTCTAACGAGGGTGGGTGCACATCGGCAGTTGTTTGATGGCTCTTTCGGTAATGTTTTTTTTCTTTTTAATCCGACCATGCCCACCAGAGGCGTGGATAGTCTCAAGGTGCGATTTTTTCAGTCAACTGCTTTTGTTATGAATTTTCTGAACTCTACGTCGGCTAATTTTGATTCTTTTGCGCTATTTTTCGGAGGAAAACCCTGAGCCATATCTCGCCATAGTCTCTATTTTTAAACCAAATCAGAAGTTTAGGGGACACATACATTCCGCATTTAAACACAAAAGATCACAAACGATGCTAGCCATATGTGCGGCTCACATTGCAAGAACGAGTCATTCCTGTACCGCTGTATTCAATTTCACTTAGTTTTCAGGGGACCCGAAATGCAGCAGTGCAATGAAGGGTGTTCTTAGACATTTTTGTCAGCATCAGTTTTGAAGCACATGTCTCGCAGCAACGAGGCATTACGTGCGTGCCTTAGATCGACATTGAAACGATCGGGCTACCATGACAAGCGGTCGATTCTAATTATAGCAGTTCTACCCACTCCTAAGGTGAAACAATGCATCAGAACACGGCGGCAAATGTTTTCACCACAAGATTTAGGAAGTCTCACAACGAACGAAGAAGTTTCCCGTGTCAAGCGTCAAATTAAAGAAAGTAATTTCACAGACGTATAGGATTAAATTCCCTTCGAACACTTGCCAGTCAAGGTATTTGGCGGAAGAATTATGCGCAATATATGGGCAAAGCTGTTACTTTTTAGAATCTATAAAGAGAGAAACAGCATATCCATTATTTGCACATAGCAAATCATGTGGTGGGTCGGGTTCACGAGATACTTCGTTTAATCACTGAAGTTTAGATATAAGTTGAAGATTGCACTGCTTCATACAAAATGTACAGAATGACATTCCTGCATTTTACAAACGTCATGACCATAATCCGATTGATTGGCCGGCTTAGTCATGACCGCTGAATGGAAATTTTTATACAATTTCTGTGATCGGACAAATTTTCGACCAGAGCTATCTTCTGATATAGGTTTCAAAGCAGTTAGGTGGTTGAGGAAGAGAACTCAGGAACCATCCAAGTTCGAGGGTGCTCCTCACCTGTCAGGTTTCTAAAAACGTCAGAAGTAGCATCGATCACTGAACTCTGTCACTGTTCTTTTCTCAGTTCTTAAAACTAAACATAAAGGCAACTTAAGCCCGAAAGTGTGCCATTTTTCTGCTTCCTTCCTTTTTTGATCGTCCATGTTGTAAGTTATATCCAGTTAATGCAAGGCCAGTTTGCTCGCTGATATGTCAGAGGACTTCCGGTGATGATGTTTCTTGTCTTCTCCTAAATGCCTTATTCCCAGCATGCATGCCGTTAACGGAACGTTATGCAATACAAATTGGCATAAGTTTCTAATGTTTTTAACCCGCCCCGACTGGGGGGGGCGGTTGACCGCCCCCCCCCCCTGAGGTTTTTTCTGGGACTGCGAGAAAACGAACAAACACAGCGTCATGAAACTTCGTTTACCTTTTGTTTGGTCATTTTTACACCTTGTGTCAAAGTTTTGATGTCAGGTCAAGTCAGGTGTCTGACCTAGGTCAGGTCAAACGGACCTATGTCCAAAACGTTTAGCGCCCTGTAACTTTTTCGGAAAGCAAGATATCGCAATAATACTTTATGGGATTAGTGATCTCGATAGATGCAACAAATGGATGCTATCTCAGATTTTTCAGAATTTTCCGGGTCATTTACCTTAGGTCAAGCCCATTTTTAAAATATGTCGCTCCTTTTTCGAACATTGGCGGAATTTTTCGTGGCATTTTTAGTGTAGAGTGAAGCAGACATCTACTTACCGTCAATGGGTAAAGTATCATTGAGTTCCAGCCATTGACCTGAGATCAGGTCACGAATAACTGTTGTGAGCCAAAATGTACCACCGTCAAAATCAGCGATGAATTACTCAGAATGGGTAGGAAATGGCAGAACTGGCTTGCACAGACCTAAGTAATACCAGGAACCTCAAAGAGTTTGAAAAATTGCACATTTTGGAAATAAGCAGGCTTTCGTGAATAAAGCTTCGCCAATGGTGTAGATTAGTAACTAATGATTTTTTTCCAAAATTTAAGGATGAGAAACCATCACTTGAACCATTAAGAACAATACAATTTACATGGATAGGCTAATGCCGCGAAAATAAAGGAACGCTAAAATTAGTTTCTGTTAATTCCTTACTGTGTACGGCTGCTGCACCCGCCGACAACCGGCGTGAAAATTGCCATGTCTTTAACTCAACGTTTCGGCATATATATTGAACAAATCTGAGAAATTAAACGCGTATCGACATCTGCGGACCTTTGCTTGTGCGTTGGTGCCCCTACCTATGCGTTATTAGTCACAGCCCTTGAGATTCAGGCCGTTTTTGTCGGTCTCATGCAGCTGGCTATGAGAAAACATATATAGGGAGTAAATTGCTTACATATTATCTAAAACTAAAAATGGGGCCAGTTTCGAGCTCTACTGGTCACAAGCTTTCCAGCGGTGTGCTTATTTTTTTTTATCGTACGACCAGCCGTTCGTGAGTTAGAGGGGGCGGCCAACCGCCACCCCCAGTCGGGCGCGATCGTCGCCGACCGACGATCGTGAGCAGGTTAAGGTATTTTCAAATTAAACCCAGCAGTATACAGATCAACGAGGTGGCAATCAGTAAGCTTTAATGTTTCCTCTATCACTGTGGTCAGTGGCGTCGCTCCAATAACTCTGCAAGGCACTTAACTTTACGCCAAATGCAGTTTAGGATATGAATCGGACCTTGAACATCAAGGAAAGATTCGATGCATTCCACCAAATGTGCGTATCTGAATTTGATCATGGGCGTTGGGTTGGAAGAAACACAAAAGCTTCAAAAATCCCCTCAAATGTCATATGTTGGCAGACAGCATTTATAGCTGGCCTTTAGCACAAGGGTAAGAGCCATGTAACTAACTGTTTACCACGCAGAGGCTCCTGGCCGGCATTTGTAAATACCAGCAGACATTTTCCTGCGCTCGCATAGACTATATGTTCCCTTCGCAGAAACATTTAATCGATCATCAAGCGTAAAACAAGGTACTGCCTTCTACATTCAATGACTTTAATTCTGACTAGTGCAAAACACTTGTGCACATCTGCGATGCATTGGAAGGGTTCAAGTGCAAACCAAGGAGGGCGTGTGAGAACAAGTAAAAATCAAGCTGCAAGATGATTCTACGTGCCAAAGCCCCAAAACACCATGGATATAAAATAAGATTCCATGAACCTGTACACAAATTATTCACATTCGCTTTGAATTTCACCACATTCTGCGGTTGGCTGCCCGACAGGAGTTGTTCCGTAAGCATCTTGGACACGCGTGCCGCCGTCCACCCGGCCGACGATAGATGAGCCGCACGACCGGCCTCCCGACTTCGCCGGGCTGTAGAGGGAAAAGTTGCAACGCTGATTTTGAAATTATACACGGCAAACGGCAAAGAATGTGGTAAGAGTAACAGCAGAAGTTAAACCAAATTCCAGAGCTCCATCGTTATTACCGCGGAAGTTATGGGCATGCACATGAGGGTGAGCAATTTCGTTCCCATCCCCACCAACACGCATGTGGCTTCACGGAACGATTTAAGCTTCATCAGACTCGCATATAAGCGTGACGGCATTCCAATACCTTGGGGCATTTCTAAACCACAGCTAATGACATGTAGCGTCCATGAAGCGCGCGTCGCGACCGTTCGACTGCGGCCGTTTCCGGGCGGTCCCTGAGTCCAAACTGCCGTCGCTCGGCCCGTTGGCGGGTCATCTGGCGCTGTCGGCGGCGGCCTCGGACGCGGCATGTGTCGCCAGCGGACAATCGCCACGGACGCCGCCGGCAACGGACGAGAGCATTCGTCAACGACGGCCGCCGGCCGGCAGCGAGCATCCATCATCGCCGCAACGCAAACAGGAAGTGCCACCTTGATAAATCAAATGGTGATTGCCAGCCGCGCGCGGCTGCGCGCTCCGAAGCAGGACGCCAAATTATCTCGGCGCCAGCGTCCGCCGGCCGCCGCCGTCGCAGCACGCGCTATTATACCATAACAAACAGTTATTAGCGCGTTCATTTTGTCAGCGCCCGCCGGCCGGCCGGACCGCGGGCTGCTGCGTGGCGCGGCCGCGATTGGAGGCGATTCGGAGATGATTTCCGGCGTTAATCGGCCGCCGATGGATGGATGACGCCCGGCGGCGGCGGCGGCGGCGGCGGCGCGCCCGCGGCAGCCGCCGCCTCCGCCGCCGCCGCCGCGCCAGATTGGCCGGCCGCGCCGTGACGCGCCGGCGCCGGCTCATTCATTACGGCGTTCATTCATTCGGCGGGACGGGCGGCCGGCGCCGGCGGCGGCACGTCTCGTGACGTCATCGCCGGCGGCGGCGGCGGCGGCGGCGATGGGCCGGCTGTCGGCTGCCCGGCGCGTGCTGGCGCTGGGAGCCGGCCGGCTGCCGGCGCGGCGCAGCTGAACGCTGCCGGATCAGGCTCAGTGGTCTGGTCCGCGCTGCCCCGCGCCGCCGCTGCTTCTGCTGATTTCGGATCGCCACTGGATCAACTATTTGCGTCACGACAACTGAAGCGACAGCCGTTGAGTGTCAACGCTTGTCAAGTAGCCATGCCTGCAGAGGCACAGCCGTGGTGAGAACAGACAATCCTAAAGATGAGCCTGAAACAATGAAACAAGCTCTCGGTCGTTATCATTTTGGCACAGGCGGCAGCTTTGAACAAGTCATTATACCACCTTGAATAGAGAGCTAGGCTGACGGTCAACACAATGAAATTTCCAAAATTTGTCTAATACACATTTTTCTAGTACGCGTTACGTTCGTGGCAGGATCTGACGTGTGTGAGTGTCCTGCTCTCAGGCTGCCCTGTTATGCACGACAGCTACTGGGCACGACGTGGATGAGACAGATATTTAAATTGTAGCGTATCAGCATAAGTTACTGAGGAGTTGTGTCGCATTTTGGAATGTTGATGGGGAACAGCTATCCCTTGAGATGGTCTCTAGACGCTGCCAGAGCCCCCGGAACTAGCCAAAGAATGAGTTAGATAACATGCAAATAATACAACACACATGCACATCCAAAAAATACATCACGCATCACATCAAGAAACGCAGACTTGTCACCTCGAGCAAAAAATATATTTAAATGGATTTTTGGGAAAGCTGTAAAATTCAAGATCCCATTACGTCTCACAAATTACAAATAACGCTTACCGACAACTTTAAATTTCCTTTTCAGCGCCTGCTTTGAGCAAAGCACAATGAATGCACGTTGCCAGGGAACGTTAAAATTAGAAGTAGTCCTTTACTTCCGCCGCCTGTTAACAGAATGTTCCTCTGTCGGCAGATTTGGTGACGGGTTCCGTCGGACTGCCGACGGCGTTTCCCACCCAACCCTTCTCTCCTCGCTCAAGGATACTCCAACCGTCGAAATTCAAACGAACAACGCCGTCACATTGTTCACGCGGCCCATCTCTCGGTCGCCTTTTCTGCGTCCGCCGCTGTCATCCTTCCCGGCCGGAGGACGCAGCTTCTTTAGAAATTTTGCCGGAACGACGGAGGCCGGTTTACTATGCGCTCCCCGCGGAGGGCGGGGGAACGTCGGCCGCCCATTCACACGCTGTAGGCACCGGCCAGTGAATGAAAACCTGTTGCCACACTCGACGCCCGACACGGTCCGGGGGAAGCGGTGGTGGTCTCGCCGTCGGAGCACGCAGACTCAGTCGGTCCCTGGGTTGCTCCGCTCAACTGCTCTCAGCTCGGTAGTATTTATCGTGGACTTCCGATTTCCGCGGACCCAACAGGCCGTGATGGTGCTCAGTGGCTACAGAAACAAGCAATAATGGGTTACAAACTCACAAAAAATTCAGGCTCTTTGAAAGTTACCACAATGTCTAGTGCGCATTTTCGTATCCCTATTACTCCATGGGAGCCGAAGTGCAGACGGAGAACTTTGGCACATTTATTCTAAGTCCACCCTGTCTTCGGAGTCATTTATAACCGTCCGAAAACGATGCATTCTTTGCCCACCTAGCATATATGACTAGAAAACTTATGAATTCATGCATTTCTTGCTTTAAGCTAGCCGAATCTGTTCCGATTCAAAGTCAAAGGGTAATTTCTAAATTTGCGACTAGTCGATTTTTACTCCATGCAGTGACTTTTTGATCCATTACACAAATTGACTTCAAAAACCCATGACAAGAAATGTCATCGCAAACCTGACATGATTAAATGAATATTGTCACTCTGATCGATTATCAGGAAATTCCCGTTTGTCCTTCACTGAAACAAAACCTAGTAGGCAACACTTGTTTCCTTGCATGTTCTTGCATCCAGAATAGGCATACATTTAACCCTGAAGTGTAAACACCGAAATCCTGAAATGGATTCCGCTTGAAATCGATTCGGAAGTCTGATTCACCCCCCCCCCCCCCTCCCGCCCCCGCCTTCCCGATGTACAATTGTGTGCCATTTCAGCTGTAACAAGGCTTAAACGAAAACTTGTGATCTGAACTAATGTGCCACACGTGTAGAGATACCAAATGTTGTCAGTGGCACCTTCAGGAGAGCAAAAAGTGTGTAAGCATTCGATTTCCATCGTCTGGCATACACAGTGTTCCAGAAGCTTAACTGAACTCTGATATCCACTTTTGAGGTATCCTCATTGCATGTAAGAAAGCAATTTTTGGAGCAGTGGGACATTCAGAGCCTCGAACATGGAGGAGCGCTGGTATTCACAGATTTTGGGGCTATTTTTCCCCGCTTTAATATTTTGATTTCGATATATTGATATTTTGATTTCGCCGCATTGATAGGTCTTATTGCAGGTCCCCTACCAACGGTGATAGGCGTACATGCTGTATAACATATACATGTATATATATATATATGTATATATATATATATATATATATATATGTATTTATTGTTATAAGATGCATTAATGGTGAGCCCAAGGAACCAAAGTTAGGCAAACCCTAATTTACTGGCAATGTCAATGGTTGACCACTAAAACCAATCTATTCTTCTTATGTTCTTGTGTCTGCCCTTTATGTCCCTAGATCCGCCCGTGTCCATGCATGTAGAAGAACATCTGGCACACTCTTCCTCAACCCGCACTTGGCAAGGGGAGGAGTTGTTGACATTCCCTTCCGAGATTTTTTTAATACTACCAAAGAACGACCAAATGCAGCGCGAGCAGCGTTTTCTTAGGCCTTTCTACACATTTTGTTACAGTTTTGGCATTGCGTCAAGTCAGATCTCCGATCCAGGTCAGGTCATGTAAACCTATATTGAAAAAGTTAGCCTCTCACTTTTTCGAAAAGTAAGACAACAAATAAAAAACCGCTGAATTAGAGATCTTGACAGGCGCAACTAATTTGTTGCTTCAGATTTTCTCGGAAGCCACTGGGTCATTAACACGCGCATTGCAAGGGGGTCTTTTTGTGCCCCCCCCCCCACCTGTCTTTCTTGAAAATCTCGAGAACGGATCAGAGCTTTGTTTAGGTTCCTGTTACTTTGTGACATTTATGGCAATTAAATAACTCCTCGATTAACGCAGAAAAAGCGAAAATCGGCCAACAAGTTTTGAAGTTTCAAGCATTTGAAGTTGAAGCAAACATAGCGGAAATAACGGTTGTTGCTGACAAATGGGAACCTTTGAAAGAACTGACGTTCTACCTAAGTTACCGTTTAAACACATTCAGGCGACGTCACTTGGGCATAAGTGATGTATGTACCAAGACCAAAGCCAGGGGCAATAATGGGTCAGGGTGATCAAAGGTCAAGGTCAACCAGCTTGTGACCTGATCCAGATTTGCCTTGCAACATGTCGGTTTGCATGAAGTATGCATTCAAAGACCCTCATAAAAACACGTGTGCGCACACTGGTACACTTACATATACAAGGGTCA
This sequence comes from Capitulum mitella, assembly GCA_030062745.1. Classification (NCBI taxonomy): domain Eukaryota; kingdom Metazoa; phylum Arthropoda; class Thecostraca; order Pollicipedomorpha; family Pollicipedidae; genus Capitulum; species Capitulum mitella. The sequence continues at coordinate 9,251,160 of CP099848.1, forward strand.
GTGAAGGTTAAGATCATCAAAAGTCAGGGTCAAATATCTTGTGACCTGGCTACGCTTATATATACCAGGGTCAGTGCAGGTGAAGGTCATCAAGGGTCAAGGGTAACTATTTTGTCACCCGGTCCAGATTTCCTTTGCAATATGTCGATTTGTTTGAAATATGCATTTAAAACTCCGATAAAAACACGTTTGGCATATTACTACTGGTATCTATATACATATATGTATATAAATACATACATAGATATGTGCATATATGCATATATATATATATATATATATATATATATATATATATATAATTTTACGTTTACGGCGTTCAAACCGTGTAATTGGGCTCATTACAACGAAACAACCTTAACGCAGACAGTTGACATAAAAGTTAATTCCGGTCAAAAACTGCATCCAAGGCCAATGACCTCACTTCATTTCTTTTGACCTTAAGGAGGTTAGTAAACGCTAGAAGTGATCCAATGTAGCGATGTTGTTGTTGTTATGCTGTTATGTTGTTACGATGTTGGCTACCTTCACTGAAAATACGCCAAAAGATGCATGCAGCGCCCTCACTTACACTCGAGCTATCCTGAGATGCTTGAAATCTGATCTGCAAGATGAAAAATGGCGCCAAAGGTCAATGACCTGGCATGACCTCGACCCGAAATCATCAGTCAAGACGCTAAATGAATGGGAATTGTCGCATTCCACGTTTTAACGCTCAAACAAACACCCTTTCCCGTTTCGTTCGGAAAGTCGTACGGAATGGCCCGTGCGGGCCGCGAGTGTTTAAAGGTGACCTTTTCAACCAGTGCGCGTTAGCGCGAAACCCCCTTCCACTGCGCGTGTTAAATTAACGTCAAGTCCATGTTCAACACATGTCGTTTTTTGGAAACTAGCAGATGTTTTGTCAGCGTTTTGAATGTGAGGTGACGGAAGTTTTCAATGGTCGGCATCCGGCAAAGTGTCACTGACCTCCATTCAATGGCCTGAGGTCAGGTCATCAATAAGTATCATGAGCTGAAATGTACCGCTGTCAATATCGGCAATAAATGACAAAGAACGGATAAAAAATGACAGAACTGGTTCTCGGAGTTGCTGGTCATACCAAACAGTTCAACAGTTTGAAAACTGCCTGTTTTGGAAAGAAACGAATTGGCACCAGCTGTGTAGGTTGTTAACTACTGGACTGTGTCGGAAATTATACATTTAAACAATAGCACATACTGTTAGCATCAAGAAACAGAAATTGGTGAGGCTTATTTCGCCAAAATATAGGCGCGCTAAAATTAGTGCATGCCAATTTCCTCCTGCGTTCGTCATTGGCGTCCGCGATGCTGTGGAGCAGAATATCGCTATGTCTTCAACTCTCAGCATTTCTGGGTAAATTTTCAACATATCGGAAAAATTACACGTGTTTCGGTAGTTGTGAACATCTATCGGTTGGCACCTCTACGTACATTGTATTAATCCATGGCGTGCACGGACGTGCATGGGCGTGGGCGTGGGCGTGTGCGTGGGCGGGTGTGGGCGTGCATGGCGCCGACTGGCAGTCGGCGCCATGCACGCCCGGCCGGGAGGACGATTGACTGTCTGCCTCCACTAACTCATGAACGGTCGGTCGCACGATAAAAATAAGCACACCGCTGGAAAGCTCGTGACAAGCAGAACTCGGGGCTGGCACCATTTTTATTTTTGTATAGTATGTAAGCCATCTGCACCCTATATATGTTTTCTCAAAGCCGACATGAGGCCGAGAAATGGCCTCGATCTCACGGGGTGTGATTAAGAAAAACCAAGTAAAGGCATCAACAAATAAATAAAAGTCCGTAGATGTCGATACACGTCTAATTTCTCTGGTTGGTTATCATACACGCGCAAACGTTAGAGATCAGTTACTACGGGATTGGCCACTCTCGGATTTATCCATTGTTTTCGGCGACAGCGCGCAGACCTCCTGCCATCTAGCGGGGGCATTGTCATAGATGGCACGCGGTCGCCGATCATCACAGTTTCATAGCGAGTCACTGGTAAAAGGCATGAGGATAAATCGTGGCACGGCTGCCTGGCAGGGTAACAGGTCAGCAGTGTACCGTAGGGACGCTTGCGCGCGATCAGGGGCGGATCTAGCAGCTGTTTGTCTGGGGCAGTTGGGTGGGGATGGAAATGGAGGGGGAGGTTTTTTGCGGATATTTTTTTGGGGGGGAGGGCGAGGATTTGTGGGAAAAAGAAAAAGCCTCATACCTTGCGGAAATGGGCAAACATTTCAATTGCATGATGTTGCTCAAATTGGCATAACTAGGCACAGCTACCCACCATCAGTTTTCCAGCTATGTTCAAACCTGGGTCCATGTGTTGGATAAAAATGTTTATAGGTCATTGCCTATATTTTTTGATTTATAGAAAATGTCATTTAGTAATTCATGTAATCATTTATAGGAAATGCCATGACTTGCATTCATTAAAGATGAAGACCCGCCATCCATCTAGCTGCTACACACATGATCTGGAGTGTCAGGAGTTGAGACGAAAGTCTGACATGGAATTACCAGTAAGGCCCATGTAAATATCAATACCCATGCCATGCAATGCACGTAAAATGGTAATGCTGCACCATGCACCGTCTATGAAAACACAAAAAGACATTGAATCTGTGGCAATGTTACACAATTTATTGGGAAATAAAACATACCATCACGTAGCCTAACCTATGACAGTTGACTGATAAGGACTAATTAATTTTCATTTATGGTGAAACATCAGTGTTTACAGAATTTCCACTGAGACAGTCATGTTTTTCTTTGCGTGATATTTTTTTTCTCGAGAAAATCCTCGTACAGCATTCTTTCGATGGAATGTGCAGTAGGTACTGCGTCACGTTTTCTCCACAATCCATTGAGGGTGTCTGGGGGATGCGACCCCCCAGTTATGACAACGTTAGGTCAGGCAGTTAGCTTAAACCACGCACCCTGAACGTTTGAGTAGACGTTTTGAGTTGCTGGTGTTTACAAAGAAATGCACTGGAAATTTTCAAAAAAAAGAAATGCATATACGGAGGAATTTCGCACAAAGATTTGCAGTACACAGATTTGCATACAAAGTTGTGTGTACAACATTCGTGTACAAAGCATTGCAATACGTAGATCTACCCATACAAAGTTCGAGATATACCAATATTTGCATCAAAAGTTTACGTATAAGGATCTGTGATACGAATATCTTCGTCAAAAGACTTGTGTCCAAATAACTGCGATACAAATATTTGCATATTAAGGATCATGAAAAGAAATGTGATATGACAATCTGTCACGGAACGTAATTAAAACACAGTGATGCGAGGGATGCAATGTCATTTTATCATGGAATGCTAGTGACGTTGGATATGTAGATGTCATACTAAGAACTCAGGTGCTTTGGCTTCGGTATATACCTGGCTTCCAAGTGATATCTATCCAGTTACCCATCTAAGTATCCAACACTTTATATTTATCTCAACCCTAGTCATGTTTCATAATCCATTATCAGCCTGTCATTACCTAGTTCCTCACCTAGTAAGCGAATGCTGCTCCCTTTAAATTTCACATAAACAAGACAAAACCGCCAAAATTTAGAGTATCAGCTATGCAAAACTGCAGTTGCCTACGTCTCGATCCAAAAAAAGAAAAAGGCAGCAGCCTTCTTCAAAACTGATGGAAGCACAGCTACAAATTGCGTTTCAAAAGTCGCAATCCATGCGCGCCCAAGCATTTAAATAGGCCGGTCGCCGTCCGCTCCTATTTTTACCATTCTCCTCGCTAGATGGCAGGGCAACCGAGCTGTCGCTAAATAACGTCGAGTGGCTAAACTCGAAGTAACTGATCCCTGAAAACGTTGAGTTAAAACGCGCAGAGGAAAAAGGTTTCACTCTAACGCGCAATGGAAAAGAGGCACTTTTGTGACTCCCCCTTCCGGTCTCGGAAACAGAAAGAGCTAGAGATGCGGAATTTTAAGGGATGGCATAAGGTCACACACTTGGTCATGAACTATGTGGCCCGTGAACTAGGTCACATCGCAAAGTGATAAAAACTGCACATTGTGTGCAATCGTCATGGCCTTAGGTCGATATATTCTAGGCCAAATGGAGTAAAAAGATCAACTTCCGACACTTTCTCGACTCGTACAGGGCATTCCTCACAGTTTTTCGAACAAAACGGGAAAAGGGCACATGTTAAAGCGTAAAATCGTGGAATACGAAAATTTCCATTTATCTGACGTCTTAGATAAAGATTTGGGTCCAGGTGACAGTTCATTAACTTACGAGCCATTTTCTTCATTTTTGCAGGCCAGATTTCGAGCAACATGGGATGTGTAAATAAGGACGCTTATCGTATCATCTGCCATATTTTCGGTGAAAATAAGCAACATCGGTACATTTAGTCACTTTCACCATTCACCGACCTTCTCAAAGTCAAATGAAGCGAAGCGAGGTCATTGACCATGGATAAAGTTTTTGAGCCAAAGTAAGTTCTTTGTCAACTGTTTGCACTGAAATTCCTTCGTTATAACGAACCAACTTCCATGATTTGATTGTAAAACTTAAACATTATATATATATATATATATATATATATATATATATATATATATCTGCGTATCAATGAGCGCAAACGTGTTTTTACGAGGTTCCTTGAATACGTATTTCGTACAAATCGACACCTTGCGAAGCAAACCCGGATCAGGCCACACTGGATGGCCTTGGCCTTTGACGACCTTGATCTTCACTGACCCTAGCTTTGCTCTTGGTACATGCATCATCCTCAGTTATCCTCGAATGATGTCGGCTGACAATTTCATTCAATTCAATCAGATGGGAATCTTACGTAGAGCACTGAGTCTCTCGCGAAGTTCCCAGTTGTTTACGACAACCAATATTTTCATTATGTTTGTTTGACTTCAGATGCTTCAAACTATAAAGAATTCCGGCTGATTTTCGACTTCTTTGCGTCAATCGACGAATTAGTGAATTGTCATTAATTTCACGAAGCGGCAGCGGCCAGCTCTGACCAGTTCTCGAGATTAAAAAACGAGGTTAAAAAAATCGAGAAAAAAGTAAAAAACATAAAAAAACAGTACAAAACTGTTCCCTTCAGTGTGCGTGTTCAGACACAGTGACCTGATGCGATCATTTCAGGTCACTTCAGGTCACAGACCCAGAACAGGTCAAGTAAGGACCGTGTTGCAAAAAAGTAAAGTATCATAAGGTTTTCCAAAATGTATCGATTAACATGAAACTTGCTAAGTTGACAGAACAACACAGATGGAACAATTTTGCTACCTATTTCGAATTTCGTAAATGTCAAGGCTAGTGGGATTAGGTAAGCTAAACTTCTAGCCTTTTTGCGCTATCCATTGGGATTATGGGTCAGTTTTTTTAAAGTTTGAATATATGTCCTTGTGCTTCTCACGTCCTTTTCATTTGTAAATTTACCTCTTGACTCGTGATCTGAGATCAGGTCACGTTTTACGTCGAATTTTCAAACCCGCGGGAGAATATAATCTACTGATTTATTGATTTACGCTCTTTGAATGTTCATCAGTTACCATATGTGCTTTAGAAGCATTGATAAACGGCAAGAAATTACTTTCCAAAATTGGCATAATCCCGTTTGGAGCAGCCTGATGCAATTTGACATTCTGAAAAATGCTGCTTGTTTCCAATGCGTACACACTTTGCATGGTTTCAGATGATGAGAAACATGTCCTTGTTTTTTCTGTTCTGTTCTTACTGCCCAAGCCGTCTTGTTTTTGGTCACCAAAATGAAAAACCTTGGCAATCGCTAAAATAACTTCCCGTCATATCTCAGGCGTTGATATGGTGGCCGCACCCGCCGCCCGGCGCAGGGGTGTGGCCGCTTCTAAATTTAGTTTGCACGCATGCAAATTCTAGTAAAACATGACTTTTACTCACCACTCCTGCCTCCTTTAACGTTAAATGAGTCGTCTGTGCCGTCTTTAAAATCGCCACATACATTCTAACGCAACGTAACTCGCACAGACTTTACAGGCGACGCATGGTGACCACTACGTCGTGGCACGCCATGAAAGCCAAATCAGCCAGCCAGTCAGCCGCCCGGTGTGTGAGTAATCACGTGAATAAAATTACGTGTTAGTGCTAACACTTCATACTGTTCTTTCAACTACAGACAAATCCCTTTTCTTGCGACGTGTTATATTTACAAGCTTGGACATGCTGCTTATGTCGTCCCACTGTCATAGTTATCATTGCTCGATGTAGGAGACAGGTTTAAGCCGTTCATAGTTTGGCGGCCAGTCTGATGGTAATACATATACCACCGGACAGCTCGCTGCCTGACAGTCCAGTAAGCTATGCATCCGTCAATAACGAAACTGTACTAAACTGTCATCTGTCGTCGTCGTCGTCGTCTAAACTGTCGTCAATAACGAAACTGTCAATAACGGGTGAGTACTATGTTTCTGGACATAGTTCGATTTCTCATATGATGCGATGGTTCACAAGACACAAACTATATTTCTCTGTGGTTGCGATGGAGTCAATGGTTCATGGAAGCAACACCACATTTGTCAGCCAGGTGCACGCGCGCAGGCACTTCCACTATCATGCTGCGCGGCACCTCCGGGTAGATTTCTCTGATGATTCTTGTGCATCCTTTTCTTCAGCTGATGGTCCGAGCGTGTTTGGCATCCCCTTGCATATACCCTTTGGTTGACCAATTCTCGCATGTCGTCTATGGATGACGCTGGGAGGTGCAGGGAGGCCCCGTGCTGTGACAAGGACGTTTGCTTCCTCCAGCAGTTATAGGGTGTCACGTGCTTAGTGTGCGCTCGCCAGATCTGGCAAGAAGATAAACTGGTCGTCTGTGTAGTGGTCTCACACGAAAGGTAGCAGAATTGTCCTCATACTCTTGTTTTGGCGTGCTTTACCGTTTATATTATCCTTGCTGGGCATAGTCACTGGGCGGGCGATCCCACGTGAGCTAACAGCCAGTCACACTAACAGTCTGCGAGGGAACTTGCTTTCCGCAAGTTTGCTAAATTTGACCTCTGAAGGGATATCTCCTCCATCATTTACACGACACCCTTCGTTATAGGGCATTTGGGCGACGCTGTAGGTGAGGTATTCATTATATAGGTATTCATTGTCCACTATCACGTCCGTGCCTTGGCTGCTGGACATTGGTCCGCGGGACAAGCCGTGAATCCGTGTTTTCTGACGGCTTGCCTGGGCTTCCGTGTCCTAGGGTGTTTTGACACGCGTTCTGCTCTCCACTCCCTTCTGAAATATTTTCTCCACGCACGACTGGGACATGCCAAGTGGCCGTGCTAGGAGGCTTAGGGATACACCCACCTCGCCACTAACGGCTCCGATCAGCTTGTCACTGCATCATCTGGCAGCCGTCTGGCGACATTTCCTAGCATGCTGAGCATGTCCTCAAGTATCCACACTCCTCAGTGTATTATATACAAGTGATTGCGACACTCCAATGCCTTTAAAGTTTTTTTTGACATCAGGCTGACCATAAGGCCATTGCCTGGGGGTAGCTACTTTATATTCGTTGTCGTTTAAACAAAAGCTACTTTATTCCAGCTCATAGATGTCTGGTTTCCAGAGGCAAGGGGGCAAAGCCGAAACAGGGGTACGCGCCGTAGGGATGATTTGGAGGGGGATGCCGAAGACTGCCACTCTGTTGCATATCTGGAAAAAAGATACATTTGCAAGGCAAGCACATGACATATAATACATAGCGACTGTCGGTGTGAGTGGGTGTAGACTGTGTGGGTATCAACTTCATCGCCGCAGCAGAGGTCAAGAGAAAGACGACGTTGAAGACGAAACGGGAGGAAGACTATGCGGCTTGCCCAAGGGCGCCAGACGACACCATAATAAGAAAACTTGGAAATGTGACGACGCGCCTTGCCCAAGGGCGCTGAAGTGAGACCTCTTGGCTCCGTTGGATCCACACAGTGGGACATCAGCTTCATTGCTGCAACAGAGGGCCCCTTGGCTCAGCCAGTAATGACATGCCGCAACAGGGACCCCCTTGGCTCCACTGTCATCCGGCGTGCGCCTTTAAAGTAACTCGCCATGGAAGCTCTCAAACCAATGAGATTATTCCCCTGAATGAATGATGCCACAAGCCTCATTTTTACGCAGGTTATTTGGGACAATCACACCTTTTTACGTGTCACAAATCGTGGCATTTTGTCATGAACAAGCTTCGTATCATAGATTCAAACCTTGTCCAGAAATATAGTATCTACTCACTAGTTAATGAGTTGCATTTTTGGAGAACCAAGCTATGAGCGGATGGCGCATGCACAATCTGCGAAACCAAAATCTGACCGCGACGATCGGAATTCACACTTAGATAAATCTAAGACTTCATTTTCTCGCATTGGTGAGCCACTGAGTAATAGACGTTGAGTCTTTTTATCGATATCCTACATTCAGTCATGCCAGTGCTACATTAAGAACTTGGTGCACTGATCCACAAACCTGGCAAGTGAAAGAAGACAAAACACAGCACTGATACGATCGGTAAGCGATACTTGTGCGAGGACACCTAATCACCCCACACAGGCAGTGCCGTGTTTGCGTCGGGCGGGGGTTGCCACGCTTTATTATAAATTCGGCGTCCATAATTACCATTGCCTCTGAGGTAATTAGACCGCGAGGAGTGCAATTACCGGCTGACTGGTGCGCGCGACCCAACGGTAGCCGAAGCCGGTGGCACCTCCGGCGGCTCTGTAGCGCGCGGGGGGTCTTTTTTACCCCGGCCGCGGCGGCCGCAGGATCCGCCAAAGTGGCGCACTCGGACACCTGGCGGCGATAATGGCGCGGACGTGACGGATAGGGCGCGCCGGCGAGCGGCGAACTGCCGCAGCGCGCCGTCGGCGGCGGCGGGCGGACTGCCGCGCCGCTCAGCTGTCGCGCGCGACGACCAAATTATGGTGCGCCGGCGACGATCAGGCCGGAAAACCCTGGTATCGACGGAGGACGTGAGCTGACTGGGCGAAAGATAGGAGATCCAGGGAAACGGCGGGCAGGCGTCAACATCTTTGTGAATGCCCGAATACACTAGAAAGGGCAGCGAGGCTGACGATTTCAGCCGCAGAAGTCATAAATCCTACGGATGCACGAAAGCCATGGGTGATAGAAATTACTCGGAAACCATATGTCTTGGTGACACAGTTCATTTACCAATAGCCGTAAATGAATGAAAACAAAAACGACTATGAAGCTTGGTGCTTTGGTTGCACGATGATACCTAGTCTGGCCGTTTTATTTCACGCAGTGGTGTTAAAGACGATCTCAAAGGAGGTCACCTGAATGAATTCTCGTTTCAATTGGATCTTGTGTGACGTAACCTATTGGTCACTTTTGAAATTCGCAGAACGACGCATGGCCGTGCAGTAATGAAACTACTGTTATTATGTAAATCACCACTTCCGAATATCTAATAACCCGTGCAAGACCATTAAAATGTTTAAAAGGTCGGTGGCCTCAGTTGACAGTTAATCTAAGATGATTTTGAGCCAAATTCAGGGGTGACTGACATTTCGCCGCGTCCAGAACTCTCCAAGACGTGCCCTCAAGAAATAGGTTGCAGGTCGGCAACTTCTCAAGTTAATGACCTCGAATTTTGAGGGTACACGTAAAAACGTTTGAAAATCAACTGCGCAAAACTTCCGCGAGCGATTCGAGCATTCATTGGCAGTCAGCTTAAAAACACACACAAGGTGGTGGCATCGACCGTAAAATCATAAACCAGTAATACCGGAAACCGTAAAAACGTTCCACCACTGCATGGTCTGTGACCGAGGATGGAACTTTTTCGAAGCGACTGGGGGGGGGGAGGGTGAGAATGGGGTTTTGGGGCCTATTTCTTCCAGTCAACGCCCATAGGACCCATGTTAAACGTCTTCAACTTTGGAGGGTCACGTATATTGAGTGCTGTATTGAGTGCCCCCTCCAAAGTATATTAAAGCTCCGTGATTGTCTGTGACCATTGCAAGTACCAATTCTTTACAAACAAGGACCCCATTTACCAGATAGATTTGTTCCCTTGGCGAATATACTGGTGAACATTACAACTAACGTTTTTAAGGCATCTTGTTTGTTCAATGGATTTGATTTCTTGTTTTTTCCCTTGGTTTGATTTTTGTCACATTAAATTGCCAAATCTCGCACCAGGATTTTGTACAGAAGCACATGGAAATGTAACATCATTTACATATAACTGTGTACACAAATCTCCGTGCTGTTGTGAAATAAATGTTTTTGATGGTATGTTGCGCCAAATGTCGAATTTCAAACCTTGGCTACCAGCTTACTGCCGACATTTTGAATAGCGTAGTTTGCCGTTATTTTGGTTGTGTTTCGTTTCGCAAATACACATTGTGTAACAATTAGCGTTTACCAATATCTGCGTCGCTGTAATGCTTGGTAGCCTGCAACGCGTAGAAGCGTTGCTGCTGATGTTTAGGGCAAAATTTTAGCGTTCGCGCAGGAGTTAAGTCATTCTTGGGGAGGTTGTTCAACACCATATGCGTCAGGGACGGCAGCAAGAACTTCACCTGTTTTTGTTAGCAGCCAGCTTCGGTGTATCTCCACTTACATTCTTCTTTTTCTCATGATATGCCCTCATTTGCGTTTTCCCCCACATCGGGGAGGGGTGGGGAACGGGAAAGTCCGTTACTGTGCGTCTGTTGTTGCTTTATACTTGGGAAATCGTACGTTACCTGCCGTCACATCTAACAGAAAATGGCCGTGGTTTCCGGATCAGCAGGTGAAAAAAACAGTTGCTTCTGCTTGCAGCCAATGAACCAAGTGCATTGTGCTCTGCGGGTATCTCGAAAGTACCTTGACGTGGCATGACAGAATACGTATGTTGACTGGGATGGCTAAGCTTACAAATATCCTGGTAGCCTCCATAAAAAATAAAAATAAAAAAATAAAAAATGACTGAGCTGTTGGTCAAAAGCAGTTACCTCTTCTTAATTCCGAATGGAATGCCTTATGATATCAAACATCATAAGATATTTTTGTGGGGGCTGAAAGTTTTGATAGCGTTCCATCATCAGTAAGCTTGATCGTCTTAAAAGCGATATTTGCCCGCAAGAGGAAACAAGAAGGTGGAAATCTTGGGATCGAGGTGATACGCAGGCAAGATTTTCCGGTAGTTTTAATTCTGGATACCATTGATTCTATCTTTAAATGGGACGTGCTCTGCAAGCCCCTCACATAGCAATTTGGGAAAAAGGCCACCCCACTGGTTTTGCCGCTGCCTGCACTGTTTGCCCCTTCCCCTCCAGTCATTTGCTCTTAAAATAAATACTGCATTTGATTATACAATACTACGCACCGTTAAAATTATGATGAGGCACAGAACGATAAAATACATGTTCTGACACAGTATGGTACAGTAATTTCTCATAAAAGTCGTCCAAAAACAAAACGTCTGCTGTTCTTGATAAAGTCTTATATATAACATATGTCATATATGTACATATGTATTACATGTATAATATAATATGCCCACATATAGTATATGGGCATTTTATAACCATGCAGTCGACGTCTCCTAAAGCCCAAATAATCATCACGACAGTGCATGGTAGGCACATACCGCTTCAAAGCGCATACCAGTCAAAACATCCTCGTGAGTCGTTCCGACGTCGCCCGTCACACGCAACTGGAAACCTCGCGTGATTTAACCCGCGCCCGACCATGGGTCGGCGGCGATCACGCCCGACTGGGGGGCGATTGACCGCCCCCCTCTAACTCACGATCGGTTGGTCGCACGATAAAAATAAGCACACCGTTGGAAAGCACGTGACAAGTAGAGCCCGAAACTGGTCTCATTTTTAGTTTTGGATAATATGTAAGCAATTTACGTCCTACATGTTTTCTCATAGCCGACTGCATGACACCGAGAAACGGCCTGAATCTCAAGGCCTGTGACCAATAACGCATAGGGAAGGGCACCAACGCACAGGTAAAGGTCCGCAGATGCCGATACACGTCTAATTTCTCAGATTTTTCATTATATACGCTGAAACGTTGAGAAAGGCACGCCAATTTTCACGCCGGCTGTCGGCGGCGCCGCATCCTTATGCAGTAAGAAATTAACGGGAACTAATTTGAGCGTTCCTTTATTTTCGCAACATAAGCCTACCCATGTAAATTTTATTGATCTTAGTGGTCCTCGTGATGGTTTCTAATGCTTAAATTTTGGACAAATTCATTAATTACCAATCTAGCAATCTACACAATTAGCGGAGCTTTATTCACGAGAGCCTGTTTATATCCAAAATACGCAATTTTCTTCAAACCTTTTGGGATTCTTGGTATTACTTGCGTCTGTGCAAGCCAGCTCTGCCATTTTCTACCATTCTGAATAATTCATCGCTGATTTTGACGCTTGTACATTTTGGTTCACAACAGTTATACGTGACCTGACCTTAGGTCAATGGTTAGAAGTCATTGGTACTTTGCCCATTGACGGTAACTAGATGTCTGCATCACTCCACACTAAAAATGTTAGGAAAAACTCCGCCAAGTTCCGAAAAAACGACATGTTTTCAGACTGGGCTTGACATTACGTCAACGACCCAGAAAACTCCGAAAAAATCTGAGATAGCAGATTTGTTCCACCTATGATGGTTTCTAACCCTGGCAAGTATTATTGTGATTCCTTGTTTTTTCGAAAAAGTTACAGGTCGCTAAACTTTCTTGCATAGGTCCGTTTGACCTGACGTAGGTCAGACACCTGACTTGACCTGAAACCAAAAATTGGTTGTAATGTGTAAAATGATCAAGCAAAAGGTGCACGAAGTTTCGTGGCGTTGCGTTTTTCGTTCTCTCGCAATTCTAGAAAAACCTCAGGGGGGCGGTCAACCGCCCCCACCCCCCAGTCGGGTGCGGGCTAAGCGTTACTACGATCGGGTTAGGTGCCTTTCCAGTGCAATTTTGGCGCCCTTTCGGTGCGATTTTAACGCTCCTATGATATCACTTTGCCGTTCCTATAAACAAAATCCTACCACCCTCTTTGGCAAAAGTCTGGGTCCGTCCCTGTGGACGACATTCATGCATGCAATGAAGACTGAGTACTGCAGAGCATTAAAAACAATTCCCTTAAGAAGATGACGGTCGCCGTATCATGATTTCCCTTGGCGTGTCCTCGAGAAACATGGCACAGGCTAGCGGTCTGTGAAGATATATTGATCGAACTCTTTATGAAACACACAGGAAAGTTAAGAAGGCAAATCTGGAAATTTTGAGAGCAACGTCAGTTATATATGACGTTTAAGCCGCGAGATGGATATTTTTCTTTTGATGGTGTTAGCACGATGGGCGAAGGGGGAATGTGCCTCCCCTGTTCCATGCCTGGTTCCGCTGTTGTTCAGTTTTTACTGTCCATTAGCTGGGAGCTCTTTCGTAAGTTATTCCTGACGGTTAGGCTGCGAAATAGGCATGTTTCTTTCCATTGCATCATCAGAGAAGATGGGGAGGGGGCTGCGGCATGTACTCCGTGCCCTGGCCCTGGGCTCCGCGAAAATTATATTATATATTAAATATATTAAATATAATATATAATATTAATTAATTATATAATATTAATATATTATTATATTAATATTAATGAAATATTAATTATATAATATATAATAATATATTAAATCCTCCCGTTTGGGGTGCAAACTACGTACGTACTACATCACACGGATGGATCCAGAATTTTGCCAGAGGAAGCTCTTTTGAGGTCGCTAAAATGATACTGTTGAGACGGCACAATCGCCACGAAAGAGCGCCAAAATCGCACCGAAGGGGCGCCAAATCGCTGTGGAAGAGTGTCAGATTCGATCGTAATAACGCTTAACCACGCCAGGTGTTCAGTTCTACACGACGGGCGGAGTCAAAGAAGCTCACGGGGACGTTTTGACTTCCACGCGCTTGAAAGCGTAATGCACATAATATATACGGGCATATCATATTACAAATGTACTGCATTACGGCCGGTTCTCGATGTTACCAGAGCCCTTTGAACAAAAAGGCGCCTACGTTCCATCACAAACGCGCACGATGCCGCATGCGTGTTCTTTAACCCGGCATCGCCTGGCATGTTTTCGTACCCATGACCGCCTGCTGTCATGCCGGCGGGCCAAAGGGCAAATCACGCAACTGCCGAAAGGGCCTGCCTTTGTTATCCCAGGATCTAATCGTTTGAACCGAAGCAGTCTACCACCAGTCGCTAGCCCTGTGTCTGCGACTCAGAAAATACTATATTAGTCCTGGTCATGTGACTGATGACGTCATATGTCACGCAGGGACGGCGCATTGCATTTTCGGCTGGGGAGCAAGCTCTGTCGGATCAAAGGCCGATCTCATTTGGGTTAGTTTCCCCCCCCCTCAAAAAAACTGAATTTCGTTCCTTTTACTATCGCCCAGTATTTCGTTAAACGAACAGACTTTTTCCGCAGGTCGAACAAAGCGTGGAATGAGAAAACATCAAATGTAAACTGTTCAACATAAATATCGAAGCAGTATAAACACCAACCTGCCATATACCAAATGACTGATGACGGAATGACAGAATGTCGGGTAGGGACCAATAACGCATCGGGTAAATATTTAAGTGAATGATATCGCAATACGGACACCTAGCAGCACACGGGCACTGGCTTTTCCCTAAAACTGTACCAGGACATCTCAGCAGGACCGCCGTGAAATATTTCCATGGCTTACACATAACCTTCCAAGTGTCTTCGCTATTTAGCTAAAATTGAAATGAATATTCCGGTTGTCTCAGGGGGTTACTGAACCGTACCGACTAGATAACTACCCTGGTTGCACCACTGGACCGATGGTGTAGATGCAAAAATGCTGGCTTTTCACGTCATATAAGGTAGAGGGTTCGGGTTCTGGACGTCGAAAAACTGCCCATCGTCTTTTCCCAGTAGTCTTTTAAAGACAACCTGTGACTCCTGTTGCCAGGGATTTTTCACCTGATAATAACGCATGACAGTGGATTAGAAAACTAGAAAATGTTTTTCCAGCGACTCGGATAGAATAATCGCAGAACATACCGCCGATCTCCGGCGACGGCCCGCGCTGATTGCCATATCTGCCAACGACAGTCAGCTTGGGAAGAGCTTGAATTCCGCCCGTGATTCTGACAGACGGAAGTCCGGACCACCTCGCCATCAGGTTCATGTCTTGGTATAATCTTCATCCTCTGAGATATTCAGCTGTTACATATTGTCCCACTCCATGGTTTATAATGCAAAAGTTGGCCATTCTATACCAGCCCATGTGCGATGCCTGTTCCTGATACGATGATATAAAGTATAACCTCGTGATTATTTGCTGATCCAGCATGTCGTCCCGGAAATTTAGATATTTATCGGAACTATCTGTCTATCTATATTAGATATTTATACTGGACATCTTGCCATTCCAGGTTTCCCCGTTTGATGTTCATGTCTGTCAACAATTTAATGTTTTTAATGTTTTAATTGTCAACAGTTTAATGTTTTGCTTCTGACATTTTGTTTTCAAGATTTGTGCACTCGATATTCCACCATGCGGCATTTTGTGTGGTATCTGTGTCATCCCTAGTTCCGAAGATAAACGCGGTCTAGAAACCAATGATGTGTGGTAAAAGGCATATTTAAATTACATGGAACATGAAAAAATGTGATCATTTTTGACAGATTCTTATCCTAACCATTGCTGATTCCTTCTGCGAATGTTCCAGTGCTGTATAGCTAAGTCATGACGCGGAGTCTACATATCTACAGCTTTTTCCTTGCAGGTACCGTGAGTTCGTTCATTGTCTTAGCTTCATCATTATTGATTTTTCATGCAGCTGCTTTAATGCTTCATGTGTAAGTTCATTGGTGTTGACGCGGCATGGAGATACATGCACTCTCGTACTTGCAAGTAGCAGTGTTTCGTATCCCTTTACATCTCACAACGCCATCATTTCAAGGGCTCCCTATCGCTCACAAAACCGCCTTCACCCTCGTAACCACTCATGCAGACGCTAGCGATTTGTGAAGCTAGGAACACCCATGGGAGCACAGCCTCGTCTAGATACCCACCGATGAAAGCAAGTCTACCATAGGAAAGATAGCTCGCTACTTGGTACATACTAAGGGAGAAGTGGGAGAAGTGTCAGTGACAGTCGTGTTCGGAAATTCTCAGCTCCTATTAGGGACGTGGTCGCTACACACTACACAAGTCACAAAGTTCGTAACATGGAGTAAAGAAAGACTGTATTAAACTACATGTACCATAGGAATGACACCAGAACATCTAAAAGTGTACTTGTGAATCATTCAGGTTCACCTAACTTCACCACAGAACAGCCAGTTATTTAATGCAGCAAAGAAGTAACATGTGTCATTGGCTTAGCCAGACTGGGATCGTCCCTCCAAGTTTTGCGGAAGTTGACTTTATGACTAAAGTATTGCATTAAAAAGACGTGGTAAAACAAATCTCGATAAAGAAGTCGTGCATAGTTATTTGAGGCCGGTTCTGTGAAGAAATTACATCATGTTAAATGATGTCATTGAGCGATACCCCTTCCATTATGTCGCATGCGGTTATCATATGCATTACGTAGCAGCACATTGTTACCTAGCCCACTTTCGTCTCCCGAACTGTGCATTTGCGACGTACTCCAAAGGACTTGGCTCCGCTTCTGTAAGAATGTTCTTGATACATATGTGACCCGAAAACCGCACCTTAAGGTCAATGACGCCATCTGAGGCAAAATACAGGGCCACTTTTGAACTGGTAGGGGGTCAAAACATAGTGCTGGTGTGGTTTAAACGAGGTCATGGCCTGGTCTACATGACAACGAGGCATGACAAGGTCTACAGTAGGAAAAGAAACTATCTTTTGCAGGGCAAAAATGCATAATTTAAAAAGGCCAGTTTCACGTAGCGAACCACTCTAAACGAATACAGAAATGTTGCTACTAGGGACTACATTAACGTATATACGAATTTTCCGTGATTTCGTTTTTACACAACGTAGTAAGCAGATGCTATTGGAATACCAAGTTTTCAGACCTGCAATCTCCCCGTCAAAATTTCTTGGACGAGGCTCTGGCCTTGGCTGTCCCCCACACAAAATGTAATGATGCCAGCACCATACTTCTGACATGTAGGACGGAACCATCTTGCCAGAGTGTCCAAAGGATTAACAATCAGTACCATGCCCCACACCACTACGCATGGCATACAAAAAAAGAATCTCAACATACATGAAGTTGAGTGACGCTGAAAACACATAGGTTTATGTATAACAAATGTAATACAGTTTTTCCCACAGGGCTCATGTTGAATTTCCAAAAAGTAGGGCCATGGCCCGCCCTCCCTTTACCCCTGGTCCTACACGCATGTAATAATGTCCACAAAAACGATTATATTTCTCTCTATCAACGTCGCGCTTGGTACAAAAGGCTGCCGCGTACAACTGTGCTGATTACACCTGAAATCATCGCCAAAATGTTGTGTTTGAATGGGCGTCGAGTGCTGTCAAATCTAATGACTACCATATCTGAAAAACCTTCGGATTTGTACTAAATTTCGCGAAAATAGTTATCGTCTGTCGCCTTTACTCCCACAATGACTCTTTTTAATAGCAAAAGGTTGATTTTTCACGATTTTGCTTAGTGCAGTGCTGGGGGGCGACTGCCCCTCCTGCCCCCCTTTTTCCGCCGTCGCTAATGTCGCGTGAAACTAATATCCCGACCTCGTTAAAACTGACACCGGTTCGTACATTATATCATCAACGATACCGGCCTTAGAGCCTTCAGCTGGGCACCAAACAAAAGGTCGCGATCTTCTGCATCAGATGCATGCCCAAATGTAAAAGAAATGTCAGGTCAAGGTGAGCCTGGGTCAGGTGAAATATTTGTCTTACTTCATCTGCCAAAGATCGATACTTACTCGCAGCCGTTCTGATCCACGTCCTGAAGTGAAACCTTCTGATGATCAGTTTTGCATTTCCTCCTTTTCATTCAGCCGTCAGTTTGTGTGAGGTTAGATAAGGATGCATTACTCTGCATGCCAAAAAGCAATCATTACTCGCTGGGATTCTTAAATGCATCAAGTAAAGAGCTAAAATGGCATCTCGCAATAATCAAATCTGCTCTGCCTGCTCTGTATCAGGTCAAGGACAAGCCAGGGCAAGACAGACAGTCATTTTCTTTTCCGACTAGGAACAATACTTGCTCTCTGCTGCTACTGAACGGTCTTCCGCAGACAATGCTGTATTTCATCTCACTTTGCCATCTATCTGTGACGCCACCTGTCAGACATCACGATGCATTTGGTGAACTTTTCTAAAAGGTGCACAGAGATTTGAATGATTAGCTTAAACGGTGGGGGGGGGGGGGTCAGTGGCAACTACATCTGTCACCCACAACGCAAATCATGTCCAAATGTCATCATGTGACCTAGCGTGACCTCTAATGTTGGCGCGACGCGGTTGTATATCCTTTTTGGGACCGTGTCCTATGTAAATCCAAATAATCCATGCATTATATCCCCCCAATATCATAAAAACGAAGCATGTTCACGCTGTCACCAGCAGTGGCAAAAATATGCATGCAAGGGCTCACTGATGACATGACGTCTCCATGACCTGACCTAGCATGGAGATGGTTTTGATGTCAGAATACGTAAAATTGATTAATGGACAGGTGCAAACAGATTGGTTGGGCTAGCTCCGAGGTCCTTTCTCTAGTTCAGAAGTTATTTGCCAAAAACCGAGGCTATTTGACAACCGCCGGACAGTGTCGTGTTAATAATTAACCAGCGCAGTGGAAGGGGGTTTCGCGCTAACGTGCACTGGAAGGGGGCACAAAAGTGCCCCCCTCTGGTCTCGGAAACGGAAAGAGCTAGAGACATGAAATTTTATGGACGGTGTGGGGCCATGATGATTTACATTATGCGCCATTTTCATGACCCTAGGTCAATATCTTTAAGATCAAATGGGGTCAAAAAAGTCAACTTTGGACACTATCGGACCGTACAGGCCATTCTATCCGACTTTTCCAACGAAACGGGAAAAGGATGTTTGTTTGAGCATTAAAACGTGGAATACGACAACTTCCATTCATCTGGCATCTTGACGAAGCATTTTGGGCCCAGGTTATGCCAGGTCATTGACCTATGCCGTCATGTTTCATCTTTTACAGATCAGATTTCAAGCAACACGGTATAGTTTGAGTGTAAATGAGGGCGCTACACGAATCTTTTGGCGTATTTTCAGTGAAGGTATCCACCATCCGTACATCTGATCACTTCCAGCGCTTATATGTATTTTTGTATATATACACACACACACACACATATATATATATATATATATATATATATATATATATATATATATATATATATATATGTACATACATGTGAGTATCAATGCGCCAAACGTGTTTTTAGTAGACATGTTGCAAAGCAAATCTGGACGAAGTCACGAAATAGTTACCTTTGACCTTTGATGACTTTGACCTATACTTACCCTGGAATATATCAGTGTATCGATGTGCGCACACATCTTTTTATTAGAGTCCTTGAATGCATATTTCATACAAATCGACATGTCGCAAGGCAAATCCGGACCAAGTCACAAAGTATTTGACCTTGACCTCTGATGACCTTGACCTTTACTGACACCAGGTATATGTAAGCGTACCAGTGTGCGCACACGTATTTTTATTAGGGTTTTTCAATGCATATTTCATAAAAATAAGGCAAATGTGGTTGCAAGGCAAATCTGGATCAGATCACAAGCTGATTGGCCTTGGTCTTTGACGACATTGACCCTTACTGACCCTGGCTTTGGTCTTGGTACATCCATCACTTATGCTCGAATGACGTCGCCTGACTGTGTTCAAACGGTAATCTTTGGTAGAACGCTAGTCCTTTCACAAAGTTCCCGTTTGCCAGCGACAATCATTATTTTCGTTATGTTTGCTTGACTTCAAATGCCTGAAGCCTCTAAAATTTGCCGGCCGATTTTCAATATTTCTGCGTCAATCGATAAGGTACTCAATTGCCATAAATGTCACAAAGTTCCAGCAACTAGCTCTGATCCCTCCTCGAGATTTTCAAGAAAAAATAGGTGCTGGGACACGAAAAGATCCCCCTTCCAGTGCGCGTGTTAAGACATTGCACATAAGAAAGACAGTCGGAAATAAGACAGTATGGTGCTGCACTTGCGCTGTGGACAACGTACATAAGAAAGACAGTCGCGAATAAGACAGTTAAGTCCTACACTTGCGCTGAGCCTCAGGTGTTCGTGAGACCACGAGCCGCCAATGAAAGAGAAGTGTTGTTTATTGGAAACACAAATATGAAGTGTTTCCATATAGCCAGTACGTGTAGGTGATAAAACGTGCAGCGTGATACGTCATGTTAGAGAGATTTGCACTGTGAATACGGTCTGACTTTTGAGTGTCTTGTTTTTTGTTCATTATGGTTCTTTACATTGATAATTTCGTGTTAACACCCGCAATAAAAGGGGGTCCTTTTGTGCCCCAAAACCTGTTTTTCTTGAAAATGTCGAGAACGGATCAGAGCTGGTTGCTGCTACTTTGCGACATTTATGGCATTGAATAAATCCTCGATTGACGCAGAAAAATCGAAAATCGGCCGACAATTTTTGAAGTTTCAAGTATTTGAAGTCAAGCAAACGTAATGAAAATAACGGTTGTCGCTGACGACTGGGAACCTTGAGAAAGGGCTAGCGCTCTTCCTAAGATTACCGTTTGAACACAATCAGGCGATGTCATCCGGGCATAAGTGATGGATGTACCAAGACCAAAGCCAGGATCAGTAAGGTTCAAGGTCATCAAAGGCCAAGGTCAAACAGTTTGTGACCTGGTCCCGATTTGCCTTGCAACATGTCGGTTTGTATGAAATATGCATTCAAAAACCCTAATCAAAACACGTGTGCGCACACTGATACGCTTACATATACCAGGGTCAGTAACGATCAAGGTCCTCAAAGGTCAAGATGAAATATCTTGTGACCTGATCTAGATTTGCTTTGCGACATGCCGATTTGTATGAAATATGCATTCAAAGACCCTAATAAAAACAAGTGTGCGCACATGGTTACGCTTATATATACCAGGGTCAGTGCAGGTCAAGGTCATCAAAGGTCAAGGGTAACTATTTTGTAACCTGGTCCAGATTTCCTTTGCAATATGTCGATTTGTATGAGATATGTATTCAAAGACTCTACTAAAAACACGTTTGGGCCATTACTCATATGTATATACATATATACATATACATACATAGGTAAATATAAATGCTGAAAGTGACCAGATGTACTGGTGTTGGATATCTTCACTGAAAATACGCCAAAAGACGCGTGTAGGGCCCTCATTTACATTCAAGCCATCCCGTGCTGCTCGAAATCTGATCTGCAAACGATGAAAAAATGACGGCATTTGCCAATGACCTGGCATGACCTGGGCCCGAAATCCTCTGTCAAGACGTCATATGAAAGAAAGTTGTCGTAGTCCACGTTTTAACGCTCGAACAAACACCCTTTTTCCGTTTCGTTCGAAAAGTTGTACGGAATGACCTGTACGGTCCGAGAAAGTGTCCAAAGTTGACCTTTTCGACCACATTTAAACTTAAAGATACTAATCTAGGGCCATAAAAATTTCACACAACAATCGTTTAAGTTCTATCCTGTCCACAAAATTTCATGTCTCTAGCTCTTTCGGTTTCCGAGATCGGGAGGGGGTCCTTTTAGAGCCCCCTTCCAGTGAGCGTTAGCGCGAAACCCCCTTCCACTGCGCAGGTTAATATGCCCCCAGCGGAGGCCTGGGCAAACGGAAAAAATGCCTATCTGACTAAATGGAGAAGAAAAATGCACAAAATTGTAATAATTGATTTCATTTTCATGTTTCCATTTCTCTTCATTTCATTTCATCAAAACTGTCCAATAGCATTTCTTCTCTTCAAACTTCAAACTTCTCTATAATGTACCTATTCCAAACACATGCAGACTGGATACAGAAAAGAAACAAATGGCTACAAAGGTTTTTAGCTTACATCACAGCTGGAGATTTCCGAAAATTATGGTCTGGGAGGGGTCCATGAAGGGTTTTGGACCGTTTCTACCCAGTCATTGTCATAGGCCTAATATTAACTCTCGTCCGGCTGGGCCTCAAAACGTCCTTCGCTCGGCTGGGGGAGGACTGATATCCGACCCCAGGATCGCAGGTCCCGTGCGTCACACAAAAAAATGCAATACCAGCCAAGAGAGATGATCAACCTAAGTTAAATGAGTACGTTTCTTTTTAATTTCGGTCAAGACTGAGGTGATCAAGGGTCATCATAGGTCATACTTAATTAGGGTCAAACTGGGACTAAAAAAGGGAAATCGACGTTGTTATTTTCACTTTGGTGGGATGCTAAGATGGTAATTAACATGTCGAACATGTCAAACATTCACACCACAAATGACCCATTTAATTAATGAGGCAAGGTCAGGCCACGACCTAATTTTGTGTATGTTTGTGGCACTACTATGATGCATCGCGCCTCGACTTCCCGGTGGTTTGGTACCGAGCTGGATTGCAGAGGATACCCATGACATAGTAAAACATTCACTAAGCCTTTGCTACAGCCCTGAAAGTTAACCTGGGTCAAGCGGGGTCATAAGAGACCATTGACCCTTGATGGCCTTCGGTGGCTTTATTGCTACTTTTGATATGGCATGAACCTATTATTTGCGCCAAATTTGATTTCATCGTCTATTTTTTGCCATCATGAATTATTATTTTTAGACAGACAGTTTTGCTTTACGTGTACTACGTGCAACAGGTGTCCATAGTCAAGGCATGGACGTAGCTAAGGGGGGCATGGGGCTATGACCTCACCTTGAGCCAAGCAGTCTACAATAATATGTAGCTATTTCGCAGGAATACTTAATAGTGATCACATACATGTTGCAAAAACAAACATATTTTTCCGTGCATTAAATATGGTGTAAGTTACATAAAATTCCTGTTTTTTTTTCTATAAATATCGTCATATACCAGTCGCATATGACAAAGTTTGACATTTGCCCCCCCCCCCCGCTTTCTGACGAAAATCCTGGTTACGTGCCTGATTGAAGGTCATGGCCTGCGCCAAGGTTACATGTTTTCTGATAATATTATGGTAGCATATGTCATTGAACATGTTTTCTGTAGCATGTGAGCATGAAAATTTCGCAGGAAGTTGCTGAAATTCAGACTTCACCTCAAAAACTGTCCAAAAGTGGTGTGACCTTAGCCTGTTGACCTTCAGTTCCCAAAAAAAGAAATATACGAGCTGTTACGCTCAATACATTCTGTTACTCCTATGCGTTTCATAACAACCATTCAATTCCAGAAAAGTTATGAGGACTACAATTTTGTTGAAAGATGGCATCTTTAACCTGGCCTCGATCAATGACCTGACTTGCCTAAAACTTGAAATTTGCACACAGCGTGCAAGATAAATGAGTAAAACATTAAATATTTCGCGGCGTGGTGCGCCGCCATTTTTCCACTACGCTTGGAAAACCTAGGGGGAGGATTTCCGCCCTCCCGGGCCAGGGTTAAAATTCCTGAACATAGGGGAAGCTCGGCCCCATACCCCCGGGGTCGCCGGCCAGAGCTTATATCTAAAAACAATAACGAAACCACACAATAAACGCATTCCTGCACATAAACTATGGTGTGGTCCCCCAAAACATTAAAAATGCATTCCTTCTGCATTTTGAACTCATGAACCTATCCGTCTTGAGCAGGGGCGCAGCCAGGATTTTCGCGCCCGGAGCTCAGTGTGTACGGAAATCATGCGAAAACTGTCTGCCGGGAAGACGATGTGCAATGTTTTCGAAAAAAAACTGTTAGAGTAAGGGGGGCTCGGGCCCCCCCGGGCTGCGACTGTATTCTTGAGTTTTAATTCCAGCTGATAAATACTAGTACAATGCTAGTCATAACACTCACAGCCCTCTGCTATAAATCATTTGTGATTTAATCTTGCAGTTTATTCCAGCTGCATATATTTTGTTCAATTTTTGATCTGTATTTGTCATGTGCCTTATGCTGCCTTGTATTTTATTTTGTAACACAGAAGAGCGTACTCTGAAGTGATCGGCATACAAAAGAATAACAATGGCTGTTCGGTAGAAATGACAAACACAAGCTCACAAAAAAATGCACACGTGCGACACATAAGAAAGGAAAATAATTCCGACAATGCATATCTATCAAGAAAGCCCAACGCGTTATGAACACTGGCTTGCCTGAAGCTTGCGCGCTTGCCGCAAAGTGCGCGCTGACAGCCGCGTCATGAATGAACCGCCCGCGTTAGCACCCGCAACGTTTTCAGAGTCGTGGGTTGGTTTATATGAAGGGCCCTGGGTTCGTTCCCGTACTCGCAGCCGAAAACACGGATATGGAAACAGCTATGATTCTGACTGCCATATTGCGCCATGCTTGACTCAAACGTAAACACGAGGCGTGGGCGTACACTTATTCGGCGGAGGAACTGTCCTTCGTCCGGTATCGTGACCTGTTTTGTTTTTCTCATTCGTTGTATTGATGATGGATAATGATAAATGGACGGTCATGCTTTCGAACTGTTGGCTACGTCGTAATGTAGTGTGTTCTTGTGCCAGTTTCCCAAGTTTCTGAATATGGGTCTATATAACCAAGTTTCTGAATATGGGTCTATACAACATGCTGGGCACAGACAGTGCCAGATGCTTAGGCAGGCAATGACAGTGTCTGCCTAAGCATCAGGCACTGTGTGTGCCCAGCATGTTGTATAGACCCAAACCAGCCCTTTTAGTGTTCTGGATGTTGAGTGGTATTATCCTGTACTTCAACATATGATGAAGTGCTCAGCAGTATGCACCTGATCTGTATAATTGTGCACCTGGGATAACTGACAGTGTAGGTCAGCATCCTAGCCAGAGGGGGTCAGAAGGATCATTTGGCCTTTTGTGGTCAGAGGTTTTCAAAAACTAGCCAGTTACCACAGATGATTTATTTAAGAAAAAAATGTTGTGGTACAAAGTAGTAAGGTGGTTTTATTTTCCAAATATTCATGTGTGCCATTTGATAGGATCATTATCCCTGTCTGCACCAATTTGTTAATATCAGCACCAAGCCTTTTTATCTTATCCTTAACCCTCTTATGAAAATCCTGGCTGTGCTACTGATGTATTTACCTAGGTTCAGCACACTGCAAAGCACACCATGCTGTATGTATTTTGCATAGTTATATAGTCATATAACTTGTTCTGCATCCTGATTGGTCCATCAGATTAGCTGCTACCCCATTATTTCATGATGGTTGTGCCCATTGCCACTGGTTCATCATCCCTGCTCTGTACTCCATCCTAGGGGTGTCAATTTGTGTAAATGTTTGGAATCACCAAGCCCAGGGCTTGACAAGCATGCCTCCCCTTCCCTGCCAAATGCAAGTTTCCTAATGTATTGTAGAGCATATTGGAAAGGGTTAAAATCAGCTTTGGAGGGGCCAGGGTCCATATTGGGTTGGGGGGGGGCATGAATCCAAAAGGATCAACACCCATGCTCAATCCTGCATGAACCTGGGCTGTGCCTCATTCCTGAACATGTCCCTTGAGGATATGTCTACAGAAATGTTTACATGGAAATTTATGTGCATCAGCAAAATTTTGTTAAAGAATGTCTTGCTTTTCATTGTAAATGTTACTCACCAGGAGCAGTGGTAAATGAATCACGGATCTGCTCATCTATTTACTGAACATTTGTGCCTAAACCTTTTTGTTATGGTAATTCCTGTCTTGGGTGAAAATACAGAGGGACAGATCAGGGCAAAATTGCAATACATTCATGCATTTCACACCTAGTTTTGGAGTATTGGGTCATCTGCAAGTTCCATGGGATACAGTATGGGATACATGGGATACAGTATGCCATACATTGTACAATATTCCATGGGATACAATACAAATAAAAAACATAATGTAATTATAGGTTTATAATGCCAAAAATGCAATGGCATGGTGTACAACTCACTGGTCCAGGACGACCTTTAGATGCCATAAGAGGGTAGTTTTTGTTAATTCAGATGCTATATATGACTACAGCATCCCTTGTTACTGGCAAGAAATGCTTGCAGACCCAAGACTACATTTAAACTGACAGCCCTGCTGGGCTTATTAAAGGATTGGCTTAGCATGACCTGGGTGTCCTGGGTAGCATGACCATTGATGAAATACAAGCATGTTGGTACAAATAAACTCAGAATTGATTGAAAAACGTTATGATTATTTTGTCATTATCTTGGAGAAAAGGTGCTGCCTACCAGCCTTTTTCCCTCTGACCTTACCCAGAAGGTTGACCGTGGACCTGAGATCTTAAAATTGGATACCAGTTGTAAGATCTCACTACGCGCAACACGCTGGCGTTTTCCGCGGCGCTTTAGGACCAGTGGTGTGGAAATGGCTAAGGACTGTTCCCCTCCCCCTTATACGTTGGTATTGAGCAGAAACCCCCATAGGGTTAAGGGTTAAATATGGGGAAAAGTTCTTCATCTCACCAAATGCTGCTTAAACATCACCAAATCCACAACTTCCCACACTATCAGTCAGCTCTGTCACTGCTCACCTCATCTGTTTTACTCCTACCTCACGTTTTCTCTATATCAAGTTTACTACCAGGTAGGAAGTAATCTACTCATTTACTCACCGAAATGCTCAGTTGGATCACTAGAATAACACATCATTATTTTTTCAGTGCGATCTTAGCATCGATTTTCGCATACTGACACGGACAGTGCATTGATGGAAAAACTATTTTCCTGAGTGTGTCTTGTGCTCAGTTATTTTGTCCTGACGTGTCGGGCATCGGTGACGGCGCCACGCGTTCAGGACAGAGAAGGCGAATGAGATTTTGGAGTATTTTCTTTGCATGCTTAGCCATTGGGATGATATTAGATTTTCCGGAGCTGGGGGAAAGGCAGTTGCCACTGCTGGCCCTGTAGGGCAGTGACGCCGTCATAACTGTAGACACAGTGTCTAGATCAGCCTCTTACGTCATTGCTAAAAGTAAACCGTAATTCATATCAGCGTTTGGGAAGATACTACAAATGGACCTCAAATAATAGAATATGTTCCAGCGAGCCTAAAAGAACTGGAAAGGTGAGGGAATGAGAACTTTCAGTAAGCTTATGGCAAAAGCAGCGAGATTTCAGAAGAACAGTGAGGCGATGAGTAAAAACGGCGAGATGAGTACAATTCATTGAACCCCTAATTCCTGTCCGTTCGATATCCAGAACAGCTGGGAAGGGGCTAGAGGCGACGGCTGTTGGCTCTTGCATAAATGTTGACTACACGTTTCATTAGAAACAAAAGTAAGCTGCCAGGGCTGCTCGTTTGCTCGTAGCTACAGTGCCATGGCGCAGACGGCATCGATCTGCCGCCGGAGAAACCGCAGACCAGAACAGGAACAGCCGCTGCATGAAAATATGGTTAACAGCAGTAACGACTATTTCTTCCATTATTATACTTACTACTTTTCAGATACCTATGCTCATGAAGTATTTTTTACGCCTTCAGTATGCAGTAGACCACCATTGCGCCGATGAAGTTAGTTCGGGATTAACTGCGAACGAGTCGCAACGTGTCGCCGAACCACCAATTCGTTACGTCACCTCGGTGATATAGCACGACCGTTAGATACGTGGTGCACAGGGTGTCTCAGGAGTGGTAGTGCTACAAGACTTTTGTCTTGTAGCACTACCACTTAAGACTTTTGTCTTGCGCTGTTGCTATTTGGACTTCTTATTTCTCCCTCAAATGACCTTCTACAAGGTTAATAGTTTATTGTCACAAAGTTTCATGAGCCTAAGGCTAGAGTGTCGTACACATTGCGTCAGAGAATACAATTAGTGGAGTGGTTCCCACTGACGAACTCTTTAACCGGAACTCAGCGGCTTTCTGTGGGGAGTTTCAAGTGAGGCAGCCACCTAGCAGGACCTGCATCGTGCACAACATTCGGAAGTTCTTAGATGAATGCACCGTCAGCGATGTGCAAAAACCAGGAAGGAACAGAACTAGTCGATCGGAAGAAGATACCGAGGCAGTGGGAGAGTCCGTTGTCAAGAGTCCCATGATGTCCTGTCGTCGGCGCTGAGAAGAGCGTGGACTTCGCGTGCCACCGTCCATGGCTGGAGATTTCCGAGAATTATTGGGGGAGGGAGGGGTCCTGATAGGATTTCAGACCGTTTCTCTCCAGTCATTGCCATAGGCATGATGTTAAAATCCCTGGATATTGGGGGTGGGGGTTCGGACCCTCCAACCCTCCGGGATCGCCGGCCATGCCGCCGTCCAGCGTATCATGCTACAAGACTTAAAATTATACCCGTTCGGAATACAGATAAAACACTTGCTGACAGACACCGACACTAAAGCGACAACCAGTATGTGCCGTTGGTTCAGTCAGGTAATGAACGCGGATGAAACCTAAATTGATCAGTTGTGGTTTCCGACGAGGCGAGTAGCACTTCCACCTCAGTGGTGTCGTGAACAGCAAAAATTACCGCTTTTGGGGAAGCAAATGTACCGAAGATCATGTGGCCAATAGACCCTCACATGGCGAAAGTACACTGGTTTGGTTGTCATGAGTTTGCATGGCATAATTGGACCCGTTAGATGATGGGAAGACGGCGACAGTGGATCAGGAAAATTATCGCGACACTGTCTGCAAGTTCATCACCACTCTCCGAAAGCGTCATGTTGACTTGAATAGATAATGGTTCCAACAGCAACAGTGGGCTCATTTTCATAATACTTAATATAACATAATAATTCGTTCGAAAATTATGGTTATTTACGCTTTGCATTCATGATAAGACTGTACCCACCTCTAATATAGCTATATACAATCATGAACGTATCCTGAATATGCTACAAATATCAGTACACTGAGGGGACTGTTACACGTGTCTTGGTTCCCATTGAACCGATAATTGGCGCAACGAGTGTTTTTATTTTTTGTTATTGTGCTTATATTTTCATGTGTCAGATGATTGTGAGATACAACGAAACATTACAGGATGGTGATGATACAGACACGCTCCCAAACAGCGTATCTAAAAAAGAGTGGTTAGAAAATTAGAAAACCAATCCAAAAAAAGACAAATCAACTGCCAGTACGTCATAACGAAACATGCAACATTATATATATATATATATATATATATATATATATACAATATAAATATACGCATTATTCAAAGAGGTATCTTGTTGATTATGCAAACTTAGCACGAGCATCGAAAAGGGACTGAGAATACTTTGAGCCGCCGGAGAGGGGACAGGTCCCCCTTTAACTTCGCAAATTGTGGGCCGATTTCAACAAAATTTTGCAAGGAGATAGCCCCGTGAACAACTTAGTGTCAGCTTTTATGATCCTTGGCCAGTGACAATGGACTCTGTCCGCAGGAATAATGACAACTCCTAACACTTGCCATAGAAACGATGAAATCACACGAAACATGCGCAAAATGGAAACGTTTGCTTTCGAAGGGGCTTATGCCGCGCTTGCACGGATATCCAGCGGCCCTTCTGTCATGTCTTGTGCAGTCACAAACAACACGTATTGTCTTGCCCAAATACGTGTTGGGCAAGCCAGTATAACACGTGTTCCCCAAATATAAATACAGATTGGGCACATGACTATTTTCGGTACATTTGGCGCAGAATTCTTCAGAGACTCAGAAAGTAGAAAAAGGAAAGACGTGTTTTTTTGTGAACTTTTTTTGGAACTCGAAAGAGTTCCACACCAGCTCTTTGCGCCGCCGAAAAGGCCGATTGGCCCCAAGTGAGGTAGTCGCCCGTAGGTTGGGAACCAGTGGATTAGGCGGAAGCAAAACTGCCTGTGGGCAAAGGCTGGTCATGTATGACCGGATCAGCTAGACCCTAATCTCTACTTTTGCTCGACAATGTAGTCCAGTGTTCCGCAGCTAGACTGTAAAGATGTGTGCTGTATTGAGCACATGATACTTAATGGCATATGTGCAGGGTCTTCGTGTGCTAAAATATTTTAAAATAATATTGTGAAATATGATATACATTTATAGAAATACACGAAATACGAAATAAATAAGCAATATTAAAACAATAGAGAATGCCCTTATTGCTGTGGTATACATGCATATCATCCATTACTTCTGGATAAACTTATAAAGGTGTATGCAGATGCACCTTTTAATTATGGGTACTGGTAATCATGATGATTTGTGTTGCAGAATGGACATTGCTCCGATACCTAAGTTCCGTATTTTGGGAGGAAATAAAACAGGTAAGTAGGCTTGAGATAGTGACTGCTCAACCTAGGACGAAAAGAGATGGAAAACGCAATGAAGCAGGCGTTAAACTTGGCTACACTGTCTGTTCGCCTCTGCCGGTGAAAGTGAAGAAGAAAAGAGAAGAGATGTTCCTGCTATTGATTTCCGAAACGTTGGATACTGGTAACAGTTCGTGTTCCCAAATAGCTCGTGTAGTACATGACTGGTACGCAGCAAATACAATTATGAAAGCTCATGAAACCAGGCAGTAATTGTGAGGTAAAGTCATGCTGCCCTTCATGTGTACTTGCCTGCCGCATACTTGCGTGTAAAGTGATCACGCTGATTTGTTATTTGGGTGCCTGGACTAAGAAGCAACGCAGTCTTTTCAGTCCGCAGACTGGCTGCTAAACAGAAGCCGACCAAGTCCGGCGCGTCGTCGGCGGCCGCGGCGAAAGCGACGCGGCGCCGCGGCGCGCGCCGTCTGCTCAGTCTGCCGCGTCAGATCCAGTGCGTGTTCCGCGCCGTCAGCTCGCAGACGGGCGCCGGCAAACGGTACCGCTGGACGACGGAGCTGCAGCCCGGCCTGAGGCGGTGCGACGCCGCCGAGCTGGCCGGCGCGCTGCAGAGCCAGTTCCAGCGCCGCCTGGCGGAGCACGTGCGCCGCCGGCGGCCGCTCGAGCTCTCGGCCTTCTCTCTGCGGGAGGCGGTGAGCGCAGCCGGGCTCGGTCCGGAGCCGCACCACGGCTCCGGTCACGGGGACGCCACGCCGCTGCCGGCCGCCTTCCCCCCGCTGGAGCTGAGCTGGCGAGATGGTCGCCTGATGGCCGCCGAGCCGGCCGCCGCAGCGCCGGCACCGGCCGCCCCTTCACCGGCACCGCCGCGTCCCCGTCAGCCACCACTGCCTCCGGCACCGCCGCCGTCCGAGCCGCCACCGTCACCACCGCCGCCTGCGTCGCGTCAACCGTCGCTGAAACCACCACTGCCTCCAGCGCTTCAGCCACCACCATCATCACCGCCGTCTGCAGCACCCCAACCACTGGCATCGCCGCTTCCGGCTCCAGCATCGCACTCACTTCCGCCAACACTTCCGCCACGTACACCGCCACCGTCCTCATCGCCGCATCCGCTACAGCCTCAAGCATCACCTCCATCACAGCCTGCACCACCGGCTTCATCACAGCCTCCACCATCGGTGTCGTTACAGCAACAGGAGTCAAACTCAGAGGCCGAGCTGGACCTGGACAACGCACGTGCTGCGGCACATAGCTATGGCGTTGGGACTGCGTTGGACCAGGCTGAGACCGGCCGGCCCGACATTGCAGTGGTCGGAGACGGTGTGCCGGAGTACCAGCAGTGGATGTCCGTCGAGTGTGGTACTGAGAGCGGCGCTGGCGACAACCGGGCCTGCACCAGTGGAAGCGCCGTGGAACACATTGGCGGTGGAAAGGATGGCGAGGAGAACGTTTGTCCCGACGGTTGTCCTGTTGCTGGCGGCCTCGGCTCGCCCGGACGGAGTTGTGATGCTGGCGTGACTGACGTGAACAATAACCGACGGGGGTCTGAAGATGGCGTGACTGACGTCAACAGTACTCTGTGCGACGAACAGGAGCTCGGGTGCGTCTCGCCGGCGCCCGGACCCCTTGATGCTCGTGTTGGAGAAGATGCGCGGCGGCACCTCAAGTCTGCTGTCCATGACGAACCACAGGAGCGCCCAGTCGACGATGATGTCGCCGTAAACCATCCAGATCCGGTTACCGCATCTTCCGTGGAGGGCGTGTCCGTACGCTACCTAAAATCGGCTGCTTCGTTTTACGGAGAAACGCCAGCGGACCAGGAGCGGCCGGGTGGGTTTGGCCGTGCGCGACTGACATCGGCTCGGACGGACCATGGTGAAGAGTCGTGTGCGAATCGCTGCTCGTCGGCGTCGGAACTGGCGCGGGAATCGGACTCTACGCTCGGAGGCGGGGAGAGCGGTGCCTCCGAAACGTCGTCGGCCGACGCGGCCGCCGGTTCTGACAGGTGCTTCGAGCCACTGCGTTCACCGAAGCGGCGGAGAGGTGTGCGGCGCGCCAGCGAGTCCAGCGTGACCACCAGGAGGCAGAGCTCGCTCGCCGGTCCGCCCGCGCCGCGTGACGAGAGCATCGTGCTGCGTTCGGGCCTGAAGCTGGCCGCTGAGCCGACGAAGCGGCGCCGGGGCACCGGGCGTCGGAGGCCGCCGGATGCCGCCCAGCCGCCGGCAAAACGGCATCAGCCGGGTCCAGTCGGTCGTGCTCGGTCTCAGCCTCCTCCTCCGCTGCCGCCGCCGCCGCCGCCGCCGCCGCCGCCGCCGCCGCCGCCGCCGCCGCCGCCGACCGCATCCGGGACGGGCGCGCCGCCGGGGCCGGCGCCTGTGGTCCGCCGAGGTCGGGGTCGTGTCGGGCCACGCCGCGGCGGCCGCGGCTCCTGGCGGCGGCGGCGGAAGGTGTGGCGCGACTGCGGCCGCGGTCCGTGGTCGGCCGGTGGAGGTCGTGGCGGCCGGCTGGCGGGCTGCGTGCCACCGGGCGGTGCGGACTCGGCGGATGCCGCCTGCTCTGCCGCCGCTGAGCGCCGCCGCCGCGGCATCGGAGCCGGCGGGGACGGCGACTGGAGCTCGTGGTCCGGTGTCTGTCGGCAGAGCCAGCCGCCCGGCCAGCAGAGCCCGTCGGCCAAGGATGCTGCCGACCCCCAAAGTCCGCGACGGGTTTCTGCCGGCCAGGGCGACATCTTCGGCTCTGCCCTACCTCCCGCTGCCCGAGCCCACTGTGACTCTGTTCCGACTCCAGCTGTGGGCCTGAACCTTGACTCTGTCCTGGCTCCGGCTGGGCTGGTGGACTCGCACTCCGCCCAGGCTCCGGCCGCTCGGCCGCCGTCGGCCCCGGCCCGGGCCCCGGCTCCGGTTGACTCTGATTCTGTCCGGACCGTCAGTGAGCCGGTCGCCGAGTCGGCCGCCACGCCGCCGGCGCCGGACGGCGGTGAGCCAGCAGACGCGGCCGCCGGTGGCTGGCAGTCGGCTGCTGCCGAGTGGGATGCCCTGGCGGATATGTCCCTGGCCAGCGTGCTCGGCGCCGAGCGGCCGACCACCGCCAGCCAGTCGGCGCTGACCTGCGGCATGTCATTCGGCGGCGGCGGCAGTTTCTGTTCGGAGCTGGACGGCAGCGGCGGCGCGGCCGAGTGCGGCCGTGCTGGCGAGCCTGCGGCTGCGGCCGCCTCCGCCGAGGAGCCGGAGGTGGGCGACACGATCGAGTCTGACCCGGAGGCGGCTGCGCAGCACTCACTGCTCGTGGGTGCCGGCTCCAAGTCGGAGGCCGAAATGGGCTCTGTGGTGGAGCGAAGTTCGGTGTCGTGCTCCGAGGAGCTGAGCATGGGGGCTTGCACAGTTGAGCAGCGTGCTGAGGCTGGTACTTTGGAACAGCGGATCGAGGTCATCGAAGCGGATGCGTCTCTTGAAGCACACATCGTGGAGCCAGGCCCTGAAGCTGGCTCAGTGAAATCGGCTTCTGAAGATGGCGCCAAGGGATTCAGCGCTGAAGCCCAAGTGGTGGAGTCAAGCTGTGAAATGTCCGGCCGGACGCCGTCTGGAAAGATGGCCGGCATGCTGGAAGCAGACCTGGCGGACAGTCCGACTCGATCAGACCTGCTGGCCAGCGACGCCGCCTCTGATCTGGTGACCAGTGTGGTTGAGTCGGACGCCGTGATAGAGGCGGCGGGCGGCGGCGGTGGCGACGGCCCGGTGTCGGCGGCGCCCGCCTCTCCCCGGACGCCGGACCCGGAGACCGACCGCAGCCACTCGGCCGAGGATTTCTTCCTGCCGGACGTCAGTGACGACTCGGAGCCGGCGCCGGCGCCGGCCCGCTGGCTGCAGGCGCGCGTGGTGGTGGAGCGCACCTCCTCGCAGCTGATGCGGCTCAGCTGCAGCCCCAGGGCGCGGCCGGCGGCGGCCGTTCCGCCGGCACAGCTCGCAGCCCGGCCGCCGCCGCCGCCAGCCGAGACGCCGGCCCCCGACAGCGGCCAGCAGCGGTGAGTAACTCCCAGCCAGTGGGCGGCCGGGGGGAAGGTTTGTCGCCGCGGTGGGTAACGCCTTTGGGCGGCCGAGAACAGAGTTGTCGCGGTGAGTAATTGGGCCACTGGGCGGCCGGGAGGGCAGTTTGTCGCCGCGGTGAGTAACGCCACTGGGCGGGTGAGAGGGGAGTTTGTCAAGTGTTTGTGAAGTTAAGTCTCCAAGGGGCTTCTTTCCCCTGTTAAGGTTTTGTGCGGTTTTGGCGATGTGTGCGTTACTTTTATGTATTCCTGAACAAAGTCGTCACATGGATCAGTAACTGACCAGAATTTGGCTGGCGGTACGTGCAGCACTGGACAGTGTCTGGTCCGGCACTGCGCCTGCGTGGCCGTTGGCCCATATCCCCCTCCCCCGCCCCCTGCTGAGTGACTGCTGCTGTGATAGTGTCGCCAGTCCGGAGCCGAAGCCGGAACCGGAGCCGGAGCCGGAGCCGGAGCCGGCGACAGCAGAGCAGCGGGAGCCGGATGGAGCCAGCAGCTGGTGGCAGTGCGACTACTGCTGCTGGCGCTGTCCGCCCGCCAACAACGCGGCCATCCAGCAGCATCGCCTCACTCACAAGCATCGCTGCGTCCGCTGTGTGCTGGCCTTCCCGTCGCACGTGAGCGACATGTCACGGCTGGGGGAGCTGTCCCGCCTGCGGTGCTTATTGTGGGTTATGTTCGTTACGCTGTGCGTGGCGTAGTGTTCGGAATGAGCAACGCTAGGGATGTGGCGCGATATCGGTATGTGTTCTTTGCAGGCGATGGATGTAAATAATCACTGCTGAGGGTTCGGTGACCTGTTGCCGTTTCGGTACCGTGCGCACATGTGGCTTGTGAGACGTGCCAGCGTGCGACATTTTCGTCGGTTGGTCGGTAGGCGGCGCTGGTGTCGCACCGTCGTTCCAGCCACCGGCCTGCGAGGACGGCCCAGCTGTGGCGCTGCGACGTCTGCCAGGTGACCATCCACGGCCAGGTGATGATCCAGCGGCACCGGTGCTCTGCCCGACACCGCACGCGGCTCGGCCTCTGCCGCGCCCTGCTGGCCAACATCCGCCGCGTGATGCAGAGTGAGTGGCGCCGCGCCGCCGCCGGCCCGGTACCGGACGGCGTCCCTCCTGTCGGCGCCGCCGCCGGCCCGGTACCGGACGGTGTCCGTACTCCCGGCGCGGCGGCCTGCGCCTCGGCGTCGCGTCTACTTTGCCCAAGTCTTTAGAGCTGCATTCTTGTATCGGCTGCGGATCCTGTTAGCATTCGAAAGGCAAACAAACCGATGCCGTCGGGTTACCTGACAACTCGCGTCAGAACGACCATCTTGGCTGTCCTCGTACTGTGGGGCTCAGAGGTTTTCTGGCTGCATGGTTGGCTACTGATTCGGCCGTTCTGCGCGCGGTTACTGTTTACCTACGCCGAATGCCACGCCTTGGACGTGAGCCGTCCGCTAGCCTGGTCGTGCTCTGGTTCACAGATGAGGGCGGCGCCGACTCTGGTGGCGGCGTCCTGGCCGCCATGGTGCGAGAGGCGCTGGGTGACCAGAGGCAGGACCTGTCCCGGGTGCGTGATCCCGGAGGACGTAACGAGAGGAAGGACCTGTCACAGGTGTTCCTCTGGTTACGTCCCAGGTCCCCGAAACGACGCAGTGCTGGGGGCTGTGCCGGGAGCTGTGCTCATGCCGCTCGGAGCTTGTTACGCCGACCATGATGGCGTTACCCGAATGTGTGAAGTCGTTTGGAGTGATTTTGACCTAGCCACGGAGACAGGTGGCCCTGGAGAGTCGTGATCGTGCCATGCACCCCCGCAACACGGTCACCCCAGTTAGGGAGGTGCATGACTTTCATGTCGTGCCAGATATGGATGCCAGTTCTGGGAGATAGATCCAGTTTCCAACACAGACCGGAATATGCCGTCCAGCGTCCTTCCCACGAGATTTCCGTGGGTCTCAAAACTGTCGATATGTCATCAATGGCCCACATTTCGAGCGTAGTGAATGCCGGAGGCCATGGAGAATCACTATCAGGCACGAAATTGAGTTCAGCCACTACTTAAGACAGCGATCGGGAGGAGGGAGGACGGTGGAGGGCCCTGGCTGAAGGTTCGAAGTGAACTTCAGCGACTGGGTATGAATACTAGGTCAGCGAGTCAGCGGACGGTGGGAGGCACGGTGTAAGTTTGGAGTGTCCAGCAAGCGTCAAACTGTGTTGTGTAGTAACAGCCGTGTGTTTTTTGGATGGCTTTTTGGGTGTTTCCCCCCCCGTAATCGCAGTTGGGGGGCATGGCCGAAATGGCCTCCTGGATCCGCCAGTGGTGTAAAATATCTTTCTGCAACTCCGCATAATTTTCAGGCTGTGTCTGAATGTGCATAAATGGATGGTAGAATGAGTCCAGTTACTGAAGGCCCATAGGCAGGCAGAGGAAGGGAAGAGAGAGCTCCAAGAGACGTGTGGGTGATCAGTTTTTTGTCTGAGTTCTGCACACTGGTGGTGACGCTGAGCCTGTATTGACAATCTGGCGGTGTTGTCGGCTGAGCCGGCTGTGACAGTGCCGCGGTGTGGTCGGTTGTGACGGTGTCGCTCTGTTGCCGGCTGTGACAGTGCCGCGGTGTCGGCTGTGACGGTGTCGCTCTGTTGCCGGCTGTGACAGTGTCGCGGTGTCGGCTGTGACAGTGCCGCGGTGTCGGCTGTGACAGTGCCGCGGTGTTGCCGGCTGTGACGGTGTCGCTCTGTTGTCGGCTGTGACGGGTGCCGCGGTGTCGGCTGTGACGGTGTCGCTCTGTTGTTGGCTGTGACAGTGCCGCGGTGTTGCCGGCTGTGACAGTGCCGCGGTGTCGGCTGTGACGGTGTCGCTCTGTTGCCGGCTGTGACAGTGCCGCGGTGTCGGCTGTGACGGTGTCGCTCTGTTGTTGGCTGTGACAGTGCCGCGGTGTCGGCTGTGACGGTGTCGCTCTGTTGTTGGCTGTGACAGTGCCGCGGTGTCGGCTGTGACGGTGCCGCGGTGTCGGCTGTGACGGTGTCGCTCTGTTGCCGGCTGTGACGGTGTCGCTCTGTTGTCGGCTGTGACGGTGTCGCTCTGTTGTTGGCTGTGACAGTGCCGCGGTGTCGGCTGTGACGGTGTCGCTCTGTTGTCGGCTGTGACGGTGTCGCTCTGTTGTCGGCTGTGACGGGTGCCGCGGTGTCGGCTGTGACGGTGTCGCTCTGTTGTTGGCTGTGACAGTGCCGCGGTGTTGCCGGCTGTGACAGTGCCGCGGTGTTGCCGGCTGTGACGGTGTCGCTCTGTTGTTGGCTGTGACAGTGCCGCGGTGTCGGCTGTGACGGTGCCGCGGTGTCGGCTGTGACGGTGTCGCTCTGTTGCCGGCTGTGACGGTGTCGCTCTGTTGTCGGCTGTGACGGTGTCGCTCTGTTGTTGGCTGTGACAGTGCCGCGGTGTCGGCTGTGACGGTGTCGCTCTGTTGTCGGCTGTGACGGTGTCGCTCTGTTGTCGGCTGTGACGGGTGCCGCGGTGTCGGCTGTGACGGTGTCGCTCTGTTGTTGGCTGTGACAGTGCCGCGGTGTTGCCGGCTGTGACAGTGCCGCGGTGTTGCCGGCTGTGACGGTGTCGCTCTGTTGTTGGCTGTGACAGTGCCGCGGTGTCGGCTGTGACGGTGCCGCGGTGTCGGCTGTGACGGTGTCGCTCTGTTGCCGGCTGTGACGGTGTCGCTCTGTTGTCGGCTGTGACGGTGTCGCTCTGTTGTTGGCTGTGACAGTGCCGCGGTGTCGGCTGTGACGGTGTCGCTCTGTTGTCGGCTGTGACGGGTGCCGCGGTGTCGGCTGTGACGGTGTCGCTCTGTTGCCGGCTGTGACGGTGTCGCTCTGTTGTCGGCTGTGACGGTGTCGCTCTGTTGTTGGCTGTGACAGTGCCGCGGTGTCGGCTGTGACGGTGTCGCTCTGTTGTCGGCTGTGACGGGTGCCGCGGTGTCGGCTGTGACGGTGTCGCTCTGTTGTTGGCTGTGACAGTGCCGCGGTGTTGCCGGCTGTGACGGTGTCGCTCTGTTGTTGGCTGTGACAGTGCCGCGGTGTTGTCGGCTGTGACAGTGCCGCGGTGTTGGCGGCTGTGACGGTGTCGCTCTGTTGTTGGCTGTGACAGTGCCGCGGTGTCGGCTGTGACGGGTGCCGCGGTGTTGTCGGCTGTGACGGTGTCGCTCTGTTGTTGGCTGTGACAGTGCCGCGGTGTCGGCTGTGACGGGTGCCGCGGTGTTGCCGGCTGTGACGGTGTCGCTCTGTTGTTGGCTGTGACAGTGCCGCGGTGTCGGCTGTGACGGGTGCCGCGGTGTTGCCGGCTGTGACGGGTGCCGCCGTGTTGCCGCCAGCAGACGCTGCACAGCGGCGGCACAGAGCACTCGGCCCCGCTCAGCATGCCGTCGCTGAGCGAGGTCATGGACCGGCTGGTGACGGCCGTGGACGGCGCCGGCCCGGAGGCGCCCCTCACGCCGTCCCTGACCGACTCCAGCGGCGCGGACAGCGTGGAGGTGAGCGGGCGTAGCTGGCCAGTCGTGCGCCGTCGTGAAGTCTGGGCTTACAGAAATGCTGAGAATGGGAAAAACGCGTCACTGGCATGTCCGGGGGAAGTGCACGGAATTGGAGTGTACTGCATGATTTGTGTCATTTTTGGGAGACGGCTGCCGCCCGCGAGTCTTCAGTATCCGTGACTGGTGGCCGTCCCCGACAGGTGAAACCGACCAGCAGCGCGTCCTCGACGGGCGGCTGGGTGCAGAGCCCGGCCGCCGCCGGCACGCCGCCGCAGCCCAGTCGCCCGCCGACAGCTGCCACAGCCGCCCAGCCGACGCCACCTCCGCCGCCTCCGCCGCCGCTGCCGCTGGCACCGCCTCCCTGCCGCTGCCGCGAGCCGCCGGGCTGGTGGGGCCAGCCGCGCTGGCAGGCGGCCGTCCTCTGTCCGCCGGCGGCTGCCGGCTCGCGGCCGTGCGCGGCGTGCTGCGCGGCAGCGCCTCAGGCCGCGGACGGTCCGCCGGCGCCCAGGGAGCCGGCCGCCGGCTGCAGGAGCTGCTGGCAGCCACCGTACGGGCCGCAGGCCGCACCACCGCCACCGCCGCCACCGGCGCCGTACGGCTACCCGCCGGCGTACGGGGGCCCGTACCCGCCGTCCTGGTACCAGGCGCCGTTCGAGTCGGCGCACGGCCTCTGGGCGTACCGCCCGTACCTGAGCGTGTACGGCCCGCCGCCGGGCTACGGGACAACGTTCGACCGGGCCGGCCTGTTCCCGCCGGCCGGGCCGTGGCCTCGCTGGGACGGCGCCGCGCCGGCCGAACCGCCGCCACCGCCGCCGCCCCCAGCGCCACCGACACCGGCGCCGACGCACGAGCCGCAGTCGGCCTGTCCGGCGGCGAGCCGGGCCGAGCCGCCGCCGCCGTCGCCCGTCTCGCTGGCGCCGCTGCAGCCGGCCGCTGCGCCGACGCCGGAGGCCGCCGCCGGCACCATGGCCGAGGAGTTCGAAGCTCTGTGGCTGCAGCTGGTGACCAGGTAGTGGGCGCCGGCGGAGGTCGGAGACTGCCGCCGGTGCCGACGGCCGGGCGGGGCCGGGCCGAGAGCGGCGCCGACATCCTCGGCCGCAGCCAGCGGTGGAGTGGCTCCGACAGGCGGTGAGTGAAGACGTAACAAAGCCGCAGGATGACCAGACGATGGATGGCGATGATAGCTCCGGTCGAGGGGCGTACAACGGCTTTCGGTGTCAGTCAAGACGGTCAGAAACGGGTGTCGGATGACTAGCAATGACCGTTAGTGACGAGGCGGTGGCAAAGAGGCTGCAAAGAAAACTCACGTTTTCTGATATTGCAGATTGATTTATTTCTCGCACCTGGATAAGCTTCTGATGGCTGTTCGTGAACTGGGCGTTGGGACAACTTAAACATATCCAGTTAACCAGAATTCCTTTGCGTGATAACTCAGATCTCCTGTGATGTGCGCGTGGGCGCTTAGTGATAACGGCAAAGATGTCACCAGACGACATACGAGCTTTGTGACTTGTACTCAGGGCTTTAAAGCGAAGGCCGGCTTTCGTTCTTTTGTCGTCGTTTCACCGGAGCAGCGCACACGGCATTGCACCGTCTA
Organism: Capitulum mitella; assembly: GCA_030062745.1. Lineage (NCBI taxonomy): Eukaryota > Metazoa > Arthropoda > Thecostraca > Pollicipedomorpha > Pollicipedidae > Capitulum > Capitulum mitella. The sequence goes on from CP099848.1 coordinate 9,291,689, forward strand.
GTGAAGGAATCATTCAAGCGTGAAATTTTGTGGCCCCGTTCAAGATCTCGCGGTTGACCTTGAAAAGTTGAGAGGGCCTTGATGACTCATGCGTTTGGTGTGGTAGGGAAGGATTGGATCACACCATTTTTGTCGCGAGATTGGTTTGCGTGCTTTTGTTAGGAAAATCGGTTGATTTGCTTTCGTTTTAGCTTCCACGTTCGGGTTGCGGGGAGCATCACATCGTTTTGCTATCGTTTTAGGAAGGCGTCGTATTCCACGCAATACAGATTGGCATCGTTTGCTTAAATCGGCTGTGCAGAAACCGGCTGGCGCCATAACGCGGAAGACTTATTTGTACGGGAGCTGTGTGAAGGTAGGGCATCCAGTGATTTGTAAGCGCCGGACTGCGAAACATTATTTACCGGACACGGGACTGGCGACTGTGTGTTGCCGTGCTGCCATTGGCCGAAATGAGACGCCAATGCAACTGCGCCACGAGTCTAGTATCCGGGATTTGAACACATCTGGGCTTTTTTTTAACGGCGCAGGGTAATATTCCGAACCATTCAGATCACCGAGACGTTTGAAATTATTTTGCGTTAAGAGGGCTCGGGCTCGTCTTTTTTGTTGAATGTACACGCTATTTCTTCAGTAAGCTAACATCGGCAAAGGGGATGCCGTCGGGGTAGGCAGAGGGTACAGCACAAGTTGAGAAATCTGGGTCCTGAGCGTCTGCTCCTGACGGCTGGGAGAGGAGCTGGCATTCCACTTTGCATGATTCCTTCAGGCCCCGCCACTGGACATCCAGACCAGATATTTTCCCGTCCTCAAAGCCGGGACGTGGCTGTCCTGCCGAAGCCTCACTTCACGGGCCGTCTCGCGCTACCGCCGCACCTGGAGCGTCATTGGCCCCTGGGTTCTGTCATCAGCCGACACTGAGGCCGGCGGCGATAGCTACTGAACAGCGGCCCAACAGAGGACTGAACCGAGCCATGCCGCTCACGGTTCCCCGGACTGACCCCTGCGGGCCCGGCAACGGGCAGCGAGAGCGGTGGCCGGTCACGCCGTGCGCACCGGCACCGTCGACTGCTGGAGCCGGCCACGCGGTATGTCATTCTTTGCAGATGGCCAGGCAGCAGATCCCTGCTCCCCGCTACCCGGACATCAAGTCCTCCCCGCTTCCCGCTACCCGGACATCAAGTCCTCCCCGTTCCCCGCTACCCGGACAGCCAGTTCTCCCCGCTCCCCGCTACCTGGACAGCCAGTCCTCCCCGCTCCCCGCTACCTGGACAACCAGTCTTCCCCGCTCCTGCTGTCCGGACAATCGGTCCTCTCCAATCCCCGCTACCCGGACAGCCGGTCCTCTCCAATCCCCGCTACCCGGACAGCCGGTCCTCTCCAATCCCCGCTACCCGGACAGCCGGTCCTCTCCAATCCCCGCTACCCGGACAGCCGGTCCTCTCCAATCCCCGCTACCCGGACAGCCGGTCCTCTCCAATCCCCGCTACCCGGACAGCCGGTCCTCTCCAATCCCCGCTACCCGGACAGCCAGTCCTCTCCAATCCCCGCTACCCGGACAGCCGGTCCTCTCCACTCCCTCTGGAGCCGGTTCAGCGTCTGCCGGAGGCGATCCTGCCTGACTGCGAAATTGATTAGCTCAACACGCTCACCTTGGAACTTTGGTTCTTGGTGCTCGTTGAAGCACAACTTTGTGGGTATTTAGCGTACCTGAATGTACTTACCCCGAAGCGCAAGTGACGGAGGTTCAGGTCGATCGAGATCAACCGAAGCCACTTATTGAAAATGCAATATTTCGCATTTTCAATATGTTGGCAAATTTTGCACATCCGTTATGTAAATGAGAACATGAAAATTTGGAGGTGGACCTTGACAGCATGATGAAAACATGCACCTTAACGCTTAGACGGGCTAGGTGAGACCAGTTGAAGTCATTCAAGGTCAGTTAATGAAGACGCAACATTATTTTTTCCTCCAAATCGACCCGAATGGTTTAATATTTTGAAGACTGACTCTTAAATACAGCTCCTAGGACGGTAAATAGTGGTTCTAAGAAGGTACGGGTATAGGAGCGCTACAAAAAACGGGAGACCATTCATCCAGGGCAGGCGCGCCGCCAGGATTTTCTTAAGGGGGTGGAGCTCAGTGTGAATGGAAATCATACATAACCAGTTTGCTGGGTAGACGATGTGCAATGGTTTTCGCTAAAAATGCGCGCCGGGGGGGGGGGGAACACAGACCCCCGGGCCTCCCTTTGCATGCGCCGGTGGTCCAGGGGCGCCAGTGTCCAAGTGAGGCCTGATCTCCAGCAGGGGCGCCATCTTTTTAGAATGAAATCGGTAGCTCACTTGCATAATAAAGGATTTAAAGCACAAATGGATGCATTTTTATTTCGATGCCTGTACAAGTCCTGTACGAGTGCGCCTGGTCTGTAGTGGGGAGTGGTTTGGCCTGAAAGGGGTGCCTGAATCGCAGACTTGTCTGGTCTGTAAGGTGTCCCTGAACGAGCGTCTGGCCTGTAGAGGGGTACCAAAATATATGGGGAGCGCCTGAAGCGTACGGGGCGCCTCGCTCGCCAATGGCGCCGAGCCCCTCGAGGCGCGATGATCTGTACGGGGGAGCGCCTGGACTGTAAGGGGCGATTGTATTGTAGGTGTTCTAGTCTTTGAGGTGCCACGTACGGGCGCCTGGTCTGTACACGGGGCGCCAAATATATGACGGCTGAAGTGTAAGGGACGCAGTGTTCGCCAAGAGCGCCAAGTCCTCGAGAGACGCCTCATGTGTAAAGGGCACCTTATCTTTAGGGGGGAGCCTGGACTGTAAGGGGCACTGGCATCGTAGACGTGTCTGGTCTGTGCGGGGAGCCAAGTTCTTTACGAGGCATCTTATGTTTACAAAACAGACGGGGCGCCTGGCCTGCGTCGGGCGCCGGGCATTTCAGAGTTATCTGATCTGTGCAAGAGTGCTTACCTTTGAGGGGCGCCGTGTCCATGAGGAGTGGTTGATCAATGTAGTGGGCGGACGGGAGGAGCGCCTGAAGGCTGATGGCTGCTAAAGATTTTAAAAAGCCTTCCCTTGGCGGAAAAAGGAAAGGGAAACTCTCCAGTTTCGATATTTATTAGGGCTCGGGCTCAAAGGCTTTTTCACCTTCCCTTCGAAATCCTTTGATTGCATTGGAGTGAAGGGATCGTCCGCATCACGGGCCCAAAAATGGGGGGGGGAGCATGTCCCCACGTCCCCCCGGCAATTACACCCATGCTGAAAGGTGGTTTATTAATTGAATGCATACATTGTCAACCCAAATAATTCCAGTTAGATTGAGTGGGGATCACGCACGTGGCCAGGATTTTCCTCAAAAGCTGCGATTTTGACCCCAGACCAACCATGTCACGCGTTGGTTTGCCTCTAGGTTTGCGGGTGGTGGGCCCCCTGCCGCCAGAGGACCCAAGCCGTTTGAAGGACCCCTGAAAAGTTGTCTGCCTCCTACCCGGAAATAGGACCTGCCGCCAATTATAGGGATATCATCTACATACATGCCACAAGATTGCGTCACATTCCGTTTTTGACGAAATGCACATTTTCTTAGTGTTTACCTGCGTTGATCTCGCTTTGCGATCTCCATTCGGTCCATCTTGTACGGACCACCACAGCATTTGGTTGCGGTATACATTTTTTGCTGGTCTGGTGGTTTGGTCCAAAATTTGGTTTATTAGGTTTCGAGAAGGGAAACGGTGCTGCCTATTCGAAGTCTGACCTCAGCAGATTTGGTTTAGGTCATTCAGGTTCTGTGAGTGATAAGATTACTACGCAGACTTCATCCATACAAAATTCTTTTCGAATCCGTCGGGTGGATCAGGAGTTCGAGGGAACAAAATCCCCCCCCCGGCGCGCAACTCTCACCAGGGAGCACCAGCGCACGTGTTACGGCATGAAGAAACATAACATCTGGTATTTAAACTACCCAACCGCCAGCTATTTGATCTGCAGTATATTTCAAGCGCGGTATAACCAAATGGTGGGAACGTCAGGACTAGAGAAGATATGCACAGACTAGATGCAGCAAGATGTGCGCATTTCCGCATATGCCGGGCACGCATGTGACAAAGCAAGATGATAAACGTACAGTTGCGAAAATGAAAAACAAGTGCCTTGCTTAACTTCACACAGTGAACCAACTAAACAGAGCTGATAACAAGTTACCTGTCCCCGCAGTGGGCACCAAGGGACAACTGCAACATGCTCGAACGCGTCACAAAGAACAACCCAAGTCGACACGCTGTGGGCCGACACACCGCCATGTGATTCCCCAGATACGTCGACAACAGGAAAGGCTGCTCAAATGACTCCACGCAAACGCCACAGACGGCGCGCTGCCTTCACCAACATCACGTCGCACGCCCACCACCTAGTGTACAACCGAACACAGTGCGGCTTTATAGCCGTGTTTTGCTTCACAAACGCTGTCTATCTGCACATGTCTACTGACGCCTCTCGCATTATCAACGCCAACCCCTTAACGATTTGTTCTCCGACACGTGATGATGCTGAAAAAAATCCGTGCACTGCAAAATCTCAGTGGTTAGCCCACCTAATGCTGGCCCATTCAGCTCTCCCTCTCTCTCTCTCTCTCTCTCTCTCTCTCTCTCTCTCTCTCTCTCTCTCTCTCTCTCTCTCTCTCTCTCTCTCTCTCTCTCTCTTCCGTCCACCTATCTCACCATCGCACCGGCACGAAAAAAAACACGGCATCTCATCATTCAGGAGTCTGCCCGCGACAAACATGGCGATGCGCCGGACGTCGGCTTCTTCGCCGGTCAACAGCGAAACAATAAAACACTCCACTGTCGTTTTCCGCGACCGTTCTCCGTCTGCAGACGGTCTGCCGCCGAGCAGGACCGGCCGTCCGGCCCTCCGTCTGACGCCGGAGAGCGCAGCGCGCGGCTCGCCCGTTTAGAGGCGGATCTTGGTGCCCCGAGGCAGTGCGAGGCGGACCAGCGTGGCCACCGCCCCGCACTGGCACAACCATCATCTGTGCTTACGCCGCTTCTGCGCCAGGTTGACGGAGCCAGCGTGAATCAGCACTAGACCGAACACGACCAGTACCAGACCGGACCACCAGAGCACGCCCAGCGTCTCCTCCGAACAGCACCTGCAACAGAACAACAGCCGTCACACCACCAGAACACGCCCAGAGTCTTTCCGAGCATTATCTGCAACAGCACAACAGCCGTCACACCACCAGAACACGCCCAGAGTCTCTCTGAACGTGCAGCAAGGCTGCAATTTCCCTTTGGAAAGCCACACATCACGGTGGCTGTGGCTGGGACGCGGCCTTTGCATCCAATCATCTGGCTCCATGCGATAGCTAACTGCGTGAATGGCTACTTTCCCGCGCGCCGGGAGGAGGAAAGGCTGCTGATGAATGACATCTGCTCCAGATATGCGATTCAAACATGGCGAGGCGAACCGGTTTATCGGTGAAGGCAGTTCACTGATGACGGCTGTTCATCATAGTTGTCGTTCGGGAAGGCTGAAAACACTGATCGATCAAATCAATCATCCGGTAGGCACAGCGGACGTTGTTTTGCTCGAAATGACAGCACAAAGAATCCAGAACAGTCGGGACCGGCTGCCGGCCCGGAACAGACGGCGGCCAAGCCCCGGACGCATGCGCACAACTGTTACAGCTGACGCACGCCGGTTACAAACACGCGCTGACCCGTCTCCGACATCTGACATTTACGGAACTCCAACATCACGGCACGTCCCTGGGCTGCCGGGACAAGCCTGCTCCATGATGAAGATAAGCAACAGTGCCAACGAACGGAGGCCAGGAGAGTGAAACCCAGGTGACGACACTGAGGCGAACGGTCCGGACCGGTCTTCGCACCCAGCCAAACGGCGGTGATCTCGACAGGGTTTTGTCGTCCCAGACCCAGACGGCACTCTGGTGTTTCGGGCCCGACGCTCGGCCCGGATACCGGGTACCCATCGTCCAGCTGGGAGATTGCGCGACCATCCAGTGGGAGTGAACCGTTCAGAGACACCAAACGTTCCAAGTCCTCAACACCGTTCGGTGGCCGTTGCTGAGAACGGTCGTTGCAGCGCACGCGCGTCAGCCCTCTATCCAGCCCCAGCTGGATCTGTTTTCGCTGACCTGGTCAATGGCTCCGGGCGGTAAATAGGATTAAAGGCCCACCACGAGGGTGACATGGAGGGCGCTGTCCGGCAGCTAAATATATTTCAGGAGCTATGAGAAAGTGGGAGGTCTGCTGAACCAGTACTGAAAACACTGATGCCAATGATTAGTAACAACGTTTCTCATCTGACAAATCTCATGCTGAACGAAACCTGAAAGAATTTTCAGTTTGTTGTCTGAAGAATCGTTAATCTCCTTCACATATTAGGACATGCAGTCCCTTATTTTATTGCCCATATGGATTTCTTGTCACAGGTAGTTTGGTTAAGGAAATACATTACGAGCCAGTGTACATTTGGCTTATGAATTTCCCGATTTTACCCCAAAATGGTCCTTCACAACAAAACTTGCGACAAATGGAGGTGAAGACACCAATATCTTCCCTTTTGGCTATCCCCCCTTTCCTAAACTCGATATTTGCAAGAACACTGAGGAAGGTTTCTGTTCGGGGTTCGGAGAAAAAGACGTTGGAAGTTTGGAACAAAACTGCCAACGTCAAAACAGCCACCTTTCGTTTTGTTTTCACGCTAACTGTTGCTACCAACACAACCACACTTCGCACAGCTGATGTACAATCACCAGCGTCCCTTTCTCGTCTTACAATTCAGCTCATTTGCCCTGCACAGCCCCACAATCATTAGAAGTGTACCCAGGACGTAACGGTGACAGACCTTCGATGGCTTAATGGTGATGCGTCACAATGCAAAACCAGTATTATGCTATGACGTCATAAGATAGTACGGATAATCTTCTTTCTGTCAGCCCCATAGAATACATGAAAAACCAAAATGTTCACGCTTTTTGACCGTTTTTCTAAGAGGGTTCATTATAGTGCAAAATCCCCGGGCTTAACTTACGTCCGTTAAATTACACAGTTCGTTTTCCTACCTACTGGCTGGACTGCTCGGGTCGCCCAACGACGCCATATTTGCCTGGTGACGTCACGGAGGGGCACCGGCAGGGCTTGCAAGGCTCGGCGGCGTGATGACTGGGATTTTCGGTGAGACGGGACTGGGACCTACGGAGCGGGGCCGTAACCAACCCCACAGCAAGATGACAAAACTGACTGGATGATCCAGTTCATTATAATGTGCGTGGTACAATATCCTGCGCAACTTCCAGATAAGGCTTACGGACAACCAAAAGGGGATTTTACAGTGTAGGATGATTGATTACATATGATGAAGCTTTTCGAAGCACACATGAGTAGCGTGGGTTTGATTCACACCACGTGTATTCCAAAACCTAAATGCAGCGACAACTGAGTAAAATGACATTACGGACTCACATGTCGTAGGCCGGATGATGTTCGGCGTCCGATAATCCATCAATGTTAATAGCGTAGACAAGATTTTCGTACGACGAGGTCAAGAGTAAGATAAAAAGGTTTAATAATACGTATATTGTTAAAATAAAAAAGGCTTCACAATACTCTGGCTACGCCACTGATTGGCATGCTGTTAGACAGCTGTTTCTTTGTGGTCGGCTAATGGCACTAATCTAATGGCTGATCTAATGGCTGATCAATTCACTCATTCCGATTAGGACCAAACTGGCGAAGTGTTGGTTCGCCACTTACTATAAGCAGAGCGGTAGGCAGCGGCGGACCTTAGGTTTAGCTGAACAACAAAAGGAATGCAAATTGATTGATGCTGGTCGAATCATCGGTGAACGGAAGCCACTCCCGCGGTCAAAGTCCTCTTGAAATCGTGAGGTCCAAATCTCGAAAAGTTTTACGTGGATGGGTGCCATGTGCACATCAAATCACGTCACACATCAACAGCACACGCCGAGTCTCCCCAAACAGCACCTGCAAGCACACAGCAGCCACTGGCGGCGACGCACGTGTTGGCGGCAGCGTCAGCCCCGTGACGTGGGACGCAGCGGCACCCACCTGGCTGAAGACGGCGGTGATCAGCATGTTGGACGCGGTGGTGATGACGATCGCCTCGAGGGAGGACGCCGAATGTCGCAGCGCCTTGGTGAACGTGGTCCACAGCAAAGCGTTCACCAGCAGCGTCAGCACGAACGCCGCCACCCGAAACAAGATCACCCGCTGATGGAGAGAGCGAAGGTGTCACGTCTCAAACGTCACCGCATGGGTGTACCAGCACTGACGGGAGAAGGAAACGATTGGGTTAAGGGTTGCAGTCTATGCAACAAGCTCTGATTAGCACGGGCTCCGATCCCTAACATCAACGTATCAGAACACTCGGATCAACGTTATAAAGCAATTTCTTTTCATTAAAAAAACAACTGATAAGCTTCGGTAACCTGGTGGTTTTAAACGGTTCACCTGCCTGGCCAAAACTAATTACGGTCACCCATTTTTTTTTTTTTTTAGTGGGTAAAATGTGCAACAGGACTTTTGATAACTTGGTAGGGCTAACCGGTTAACCGACCTAGCCAAAGCTAATCTCGACCTCCTATTTTTGAGGGGACTAGCTTGCAAAACACATAATATACCTCGTACTTATTTTTGCATGATTTGTAGCCTCCGCCATTTTCATCCTACGGATCGCAATAAAGATTTTTCACTGTCCACTGATTTTTCAGGCGGCCAAAAAACTGTCCAAAACTAAGTTAAAAGTTGGGTCATCCGTATTACTGTACCCATGCTGTTCAGAATTCTCTTCGCCCTTTCACCACGCCGCACAAATGGTACTGACGAATCCAGAACAGGGGATGCTTATGCAAATTAACACCAGTTTTTTGGAATGGCCCTATCTCTAGCCTAAACCGCCACCGTACGGAGTGACACCATGGGTAAGATGGGACAAGGAGGCCGGCCAAAACGCGGAATTCGTTCCCATGTTGCTACAGTAAACGCGGAATTCGTTCCCATGTTGCTACAGTCAGCAAGCCGCCGCCTCCGGACAACACCGTTACCCTTTTCGGGGACTGGGTGCAGGGGTGAGCAGGTGATGTGGATAGTGAGGATTATGTGGTGGTCCTTGGTTACTGTGGTCTTTGTTGGTGAGCGGGGCCGCCCTGTCGTCGCCACGTCTGCCGATCCTGGATTTAAGGAGAGGCCTTCCCCCCTTTTTTTTTTTTTAACCATCACAATTTTTTTTTTTTGGGGGGGGAGAAAAAACCCCCCCCGGGGGAAAAAAAAAATTAAAGGACAACAGGGGGGGGGGGGGGGGGGGGCGGGGGGAGAGGGGAAAAAAAAAAAAAAAAAAAAAAAAGGAGGAGGGGGAAGGGGAGGGGGGGGGCGTGAACGCGCCGACTGGCGGATGCAATCATACACGTTACCCTAGCGAATTTTCCAGGGTGGCGTGGTAAATTAACCCTTAGCCGGACTAGGGGGGTGGATGCCATCCCCAAGCAGTGTGCTGCCGGGACCACGGCATAACTGCGCACGACAGCGCCGTGAAATTTGGCATAACCAACGATGCATTCGATGCGCACGTTTTGAAAAAAAAGATTGGCCCCAAATCATCTCAGGTCATCAAGCTATGACGTCATTACCGAAGGCTTGCAAAGCGACATTTGAGCCAAATGTCGGTTTTTTACTGTTTTAGGGCAATAGGTACGCCGGCAGATAACGGGCAACGCAACAGTTGAAGGCATGATCAAATAAATAACTCATTTCCAGATCAAAGGCGAGTGCAAAGTAATCTTGGAACAACTAAAAAAATGGCAGCCTTATACGTCGAGGAAAAAACTTGGTTTTGACCACTTAAAACTAGTTTCGGCCGGGTAAAACTGATCAAAATTGGCTTCGGTCACTGACAAAGGCAAAGCTAGTTTTGGCCATTTTTTGGTCAACTCTAATTCTGAATGTTAGTGCAGGTCGCATCCTGAACACAGTTTCGTACTGCAGTGCTGAGAGCCATATGATGCAGCACAATGTCGGACCACTGTTTGAACCAGATTAAAGCAGACTGCAGTGGGTCGACCGACGGACCCGCGGCCGACCGGCTCAACATCTCTCACGACCAAACGTAAGGCACAAAAAGGCGCAATGTAATCGCAAGTAAATGATCAGCTATCCCACACAATGAAAACAAGGAAATCGTTTCCACCGCACAAGAAGACGCTTCCTCCAGAGTCTGAGCAATCCTTACAAGAGTGTCGAACGAGCGACGGCAGCGATGTTGGCGATTCAGTGACGTCACTGAAACCTCTGCGGCAGTGAAGACCACGTCTCAAGTACACCAACAAGCGAGCCGACTCACCCGGTCACAAAACCCAAGCTGCGGCTGAACCACACCAGTCAGCATCAGGAACTTGGACGCCACCAGGCACAGCCAGTGAGCTTCACTGTAGGAGGCGGCGAACTTGCCAGTCAGGCCTGCGGTGGCGGCGTAAAGGCCCGCCTGGGCGGCGTACCAAGCACCCGATCAGCTGCCGAACGTGGGCGGACAGGTCAGCTCCTCAACACTGCTGAAACACGCGGGGTCACTTCACGCCAACTAGCACCAAAAAGAAAAACAATACCATAGCACCACTGGCAGGAGTGTTGTTTTGTGTAAGTGGCTGGTGGGGCCAGCCGAGGGTCCGACAACCTAGCTCTCCCAAAGGTGGGTTTCGCAAGGGATTTAACCCACTTTATTTAGACCAAGGGCAACTTTTCACTTTTAGAACATTTTCATTTGTCAAATTGCAAATTACATACACATCTACCGCATGAACAAATAAACACATTGGTACATAAGTAAACTTTTTCCGCCATTTTGCTGACTAGAAATACCATCTCAATTTTGTCATGTGTAATTATTGCCTGATTTGTGTCATCGGTGGTTCTTTATATTTGTCTGAAGACGTCGAAACGTTCCGTGTATTTAACCCTCGTCCGGCCGAGAGGGCAGAAATCTCCCCCCAAAGGTATTCCGAGCAGTGCAAAAAAAAAACGGCGGCGCGCAGCGCCGTGAAGTTTTCGGCACATTTTCCTTATTCATTTTTTACCTTTGGGAAAGTTTGAATTTTCAAGTATGTCAGATCACTGGCTGGGGTCAAGTCAAAAACGCCAACCTCCAGAAGAATTTAACTCTAATAACTTTTGAGGGTTGGGCAGATTTGTATGAGACTTGCAGGAGAAACAGAATGTAATGAACTTAACAAATTGCATATTTCGGATTTTTCGGAAAATCGAAGGTCAATGATCTCAAGTCAAGTCACTGCAGGGCACTTTTTGGAATTTTGCTAAAATTTCGGTGAATTTTCGCGGGGTCTTCATGCTCAAACATTGCCAAAAACATGGAAAATCACACATGCTACCACATATTACCAAAACACCCATGACCTTGGCTCAGGTCAAAACGCCCGATAGGAGTATCTGTTGCCCGCAACATACGACTTCCATAAAACCAAAACTTTCTGCCTAGAAACAAAAGTATATTCTTTATGGGATAGAAATAGATGAGGAAATCAAATTCAGCGCAAAAATAAGCCTGTCCAGGTTCATCAGATATCATCAAATGTCAAAGACCTCTGATGACCTCACTGAACCCAAAATGACCTTTGGGGCAGTGGCAAATGCTTATCAAATGTTTTACTATGCTACGGGCATCATCTGCAACACAACTTATTACCAAAACTACCGGGTAAGTCGAAGTGTGATGCATTGTAATGGCGCCACATACATGCAAGAAATAAGGTTGGAGGAAAACATTGAAAGGAAAAATAGTTCTGGGAGAAGGAATGCAATGTATTGGCACCAATGGTAATTTTCCTTGCAGTTGGGCAACAAACAACAGATGACAGGTCCCAGTGATGGTCAGCACTAGAAGCTGTCAACAGGTGATGACAGTGATGACCAGATTGGTGACAAATCAGAATGTATGTTTGATGATCCCAGCAAACTAGACCCCTCATGGCACTCTACAGGTAAACATATAATAAGAATCACAGCTGTCACAGTATATGGTGAAACTCATGCTACATTTGGCCAGCAATAATTTTTTACAAACCTCTGTGTTGCCCTGAATTTTGGCCTTACCCAATCATGCACTGTCAAAAAATCAAGCCATCACCTCAGCCTTTAAAGAATTATGTCACCCATCCTCATGCAGGATTTTGTAGCACTGGTAGCTTTGCATTTCTGTTTTCTGCTTGGGCCAGACACAAAATGAGCATGCCACATTATTCACAAGGTTCAGCTTCATCTAACAAAGTTAGAAGTGTAGTCCAGACAATGGTGCTGTACAAAGAAAGAAAGCCCCACATTAATTGCAATTCCAAAAAGGTATCATTTGGTTTGTCTCAAAAAGGTGTATCAGTGTATAAATTACTAAACAGTGTATTTGTCTTCTGAAATTTTACACAAATGACTTCACTTAAGCACATTAACTATATGTCTTAAAATGAGAGAGAGTAGCAGCCAAAGAAGGAAGCTCTAAGCAAAAAAAAGGGAGCTAGATGAAACACCTGTTTACCAGTGAAGAATGCAATATCACCAAATACACCCATTTACCAAGAATCAAATTAGAAGTATCCCATGGAAGAAAACTATGTGCTTCCTAACACAGTTTGCTTTCCTGGGAGCTTAAATTTGATGGTTGGTTGGTTGGTTATATTGGGGCTTATGGGCACACTGACTGCAGGGTCATTCGGCACTCAAACTTAAATTTGAAATATGTTTAGTCTTCTACTAGAAGACTGAAATAACAATTTGAGTGTACCTAAGTAGAATTGTTTACCCTTTTTATTAATCACATCACATGCTGTTTTGCATCAACATGTCTAGTATTTCAAGGATCATCATGCAGCTATGTAGTCATGTCTACTAAAAAAAAATGTGTCTCAATTGCTCCAATGCCACAATAGTGACATATTAAATTAAGCTTGTATCTGGCATGAGGACTGCTGCAGCATCATCAGATATTGCTTTGAAAATGTAATGAAAGAAAGTTGAGTGCCTTCAACAAACAAAAAAAATCACAAAAGCAAGGACAAGTCTCCTCACCTGCATGATTCTGTGTTGCTAAGCAGGCTCCAGTCGTTACAGAGCAATGTATTATGTTGTCTGCTTAGTTCAAATAATACATTATCCACAATGATCATCCCTGAAACCATACCATTAGATGTTACAAAACAGCATATGCACATTCAGAACGTTGCTGAGATGTCTACAATAGCTTTCGATTGCTCAACTGGGCACGGTGATGCTTCCGAGTGAAAGCCCAAATTATAGAAGCAGGTAAATAACGAGGCTTTTTGCTCCAGACAGCGCATTGCTGTGGATTATGGGGATGATAAGAAATATGCCAGCCCATAAAACATTACAGATCTTGACGAGATAACGTCGGAACAGAGTTGGGGCAAAGAACCAGTTTTGGGGAAGTTGGTTCGTCGGGGGCATACAGCACCATAGCGAAATACCCAAAGAAACATCACACAACAAGCAACAACAAAGCCACTGCGTCATGTTTGTCTCAAGTGCGTTGCATATGTCTCATGTTGAGGACGAAAGATAATAATCAAATTTGCTCGTCGAGACAGCGACATATTCGCATTCATGGCAGACGACTGCCTGACTGACGCCAGACAAGGCACATGACTTGACCCAGGACTCTGGATACTTGAGCCCAAGAGGCTGTGTGTCCTGAAACAAACATTCACATTCATAATTAAAGATGGATTCGCGGATCCATGGGTGTAGGACCCGGAGGGACGGAGGACGTCGCCCCCCACTTTTTAGCCCGTGGTGTGGGCGACCATTTTACGCCATAGCAAAATTCGCTACTGAAGGAAAATAAAAAATTCTCCTAAACTAGATCCCAATAACGTAGCTGAATCCGAATCCGGAGGCATTCGTCTTCGTTTTTGCTGAGGGAGGGCTTTTTGACCTCCTTGACAACAAACTTGTGCTCGGTATCTTCTGGGTGATTCTGTTGAACAAAGTCACTCCCACGACGCCGGCGGCGCACCAGGCGACCGGCAGGACAAGAGAGCCAACAATCATCGGTTCATGGAATTTTCCTAGCCGCGAACGGCCAGGCCGACACCCACACAGCCCTGATCGCGCAACCCCGAATGCAGCCGAGAACGCCATGGATTTCTGGAACCGTCGATCGCCGCCAATGAGTGCGTCCGCCGCAAATAAGAGCGTCGGCACATTCAGCCTGGCTATTGACCTTAGCCGCCGCGCATAGCGACTCATTACCACCATAAACAAAAGGTGCCTGGGACGAGACGAGACGAGCACGCAAATCCGGAACTCCCGGCTGCCGGTGGGGGGGGGGGAGGCATTCGAGGCCATTCGAGGACTTGGACACACCTGCGAGACGAACGGAGCACACGGAGCGAAACATGCAACAGCGTCGCCAAACTCCATTCTGGCTTGGCCAGAATGGGAAAACTCGGACTCGGTATAGGAACTTACGTACTCCGTGTACTTAATTCTGTAAAATGTAGATGCTTGGAGCGAAGTACATTTCGAAGCCTTATGTTAATCTGTGCACGTAACTCTGTCGGGTGTAAATTGGGAGCGGTGTTCTGTATCGGTTAGATCTGGCATCAGTGCTTGTACCTTAAATTACCATTGTTGCCGGCACGCTACCTTGTACATAATTAATTAGAACGGCTATGGTACCCAAAAATATACTTATGTGTTGTATCACTTCTTACTTTGACTGGTGACAGTTCTCTTCTACTTTGACAGTTCTTAAGCAGACGGTCGAGGTCGAGATGAAGCGCAGAGGAAAAAAAATTCCAGTAATACAGATGAAGACCTGAATCACGATGGCCTGGTCCTGATCAGCATTTGAATCACGGTTACATTTTTATATTTCTTCTGAATGAAATGCGATTCATGCAAGCTTTTTCAAAACTAGTCCGAATCAAATGTGGTTCACACCAATTTTTTGACAAGTTGATCCAAACCAAACATTGATTGACAAGCTCTTCGTTAATTCGGATCAGCAAAAGATTTTCAGTATGAGTTATATATCGGCATAAATGCACTTACTAATATATATATATATATTGCTTTGTTCGTCAAGTGACATCGCAGATCGTCAGTTGATAAGTTTTTTGGATAGCTTTTCGACCTCTCTTCCAGTTACTTTATTACTGGTCTCATGCTCTCTAAGTATGTTCATGTTTCATGCAATGTGGTTTGGAAGAGACAGAAGTTAAACACAGAATAATAAAACATTTTAAGCGATGAAATATCCCGCAGCAAGCAGTTTCCGCCAAAAGACTCCAGCCACTATGGGAAAAACGAACATTTACTCATCACGAAGCAGCACGGACACGTCACGCAAACATCAAACACACACACACATACAAGCACACAAACAGCATATTCTTTCACCGTGGCTCATACAGCACGTTCTCATGTAACTTTAGGGTACTCATTGCGTTCACTTGTTCGTTTATGTTTGGTTGCAGATATTGAATGTGTGTTGAATTTTGTACGTTGGTGGGGCTTCATTTGTTGTGTGCGGGGTTTAGCTTGAAATTACTGACATGAGGCTGCCAGGCAACATTTATAGCAGTAGCCAAACAAACAACATGTTGGAGGGAAAATGCACATTGGTGAAGGGAGGTTTCCTGGAATCGGAGGGAGTCGAATCGGGTTAGGTTTGGGGAGCGGTGGCAATGTAATTAATTGGTAGTTTTTTCTCTCGCAAATGCAAGTTATTTCCTGCCCTTACGATGGCACTCACAAGCGGTCATGTGGCTGTTCCAGGCGACTGTCTGGATCTGCGATTTGTGTCTGTATTTGGCGGAACTTTCCCACGATGTAAGTGCGTGGCTGGACAAACTGGAGCTTGTCTGATGTTTGCACGGAATGATGAACCTGCAAGAATGTGACTGCCCTCCGACTGGCGGGCGGTGCGTTCAGCATGTATCAACAACTGGACGATGACGCCAAAGCAGTAGCGAAGAATATCAAAAAGGCTCTGATCACTGCTTCTGCTGTGGACAGGTTTGCGGCCTACGAACAGTCTGTGTCGCGCAAGCGAAAGCCAAACGAGCTGGTGGACGTTTTTCTGGCTGATTTGCGTCGCCTGGCCGTGCTGTCCGGTGGGATGGCCGATGCGGCGTTCGCCTTTGCTTTTGTCGCTGGCTTACCGGGCGTTGTGCGGCAAGCGCTCAGAGCGGACTCGCGCATGGAGTCCCTGGATCTGCCTTAAATTCTAGCTCGGGCCCGCGCATTGATGACGGATGAGACAGTGGCTGCTGTCGCAGCGCAACGGCAACATGGAAGACGCGAAATGAACAGCAGTTCCTCGAGACGAAGTAGACCGGCTATATGTTTTAAATCCAGACAGCCTGGCCTGTTCGCGAAGACGTGCTCGGCAGGAAGGAGCCGAGGGGCGTGCTTCAAATGTGGGCGATATGGACATTTCGCTGCCGCCAGCGCCAGCCTCCTCTCCCAGCCGTGCTTGAGCGGATCTCTGTCGCTCCGACGCTTGTGTTAACAATTGCGAGCGGGTGGTGTTAGTAGACACTGGCTGCTCGCGCAGCATCGTACATGCTTAAACGTGCGATTACTGGAGGAGGAAGCATGCCAGCGTCTACACTGTGAGTGGCGAGCGGAGGGCGTGCGACGGAGTTGAGCGTGCGCGCATCGACCTAAAAAAGGGCGCAACATCCATTCTTGACGCGCTCGTCGTTCGAGACAAGCCGTTCCGTCTCGACCTGATACTCGGAATGGACGGCACAGCTGTTTTTGATGGCGTGACCGTTCTGCCAGTGGCTCAGGTTCGATCTCGGTGCTGAAGAAGTCCACGTTGTTGCGGCAGCCACGGTGATAGAGGAAGCCGATTTCAGCGTTAGGTATGACGGAGAACCCCGGCAGATGGACTGTGACTTGGAAGTGGATTGATGGGAAAGGCCCGGAGAAATTACGTAACAAGTCACTGAATACCGCATCGCGCCAGCTGCATGAAACGAGTACGAGGAAGAGGTGATGAAGTGGGTCAACAACGGCTGGCTGACGTCCCACGACGAGCGGGTGCACGGGCCGGGGCAAGGCCCTGTCCCGCTGATGACCGTCATCCAGCACAACAAAGAGATGTTGCGGCCCGTGATAGAGTTTCGGAAGCTGAACACGCATGTGTTTGCCCACAATGCAGACGCCGACGTGTGCGCCGATAAGCCGCGCGAGTGGCGGCGGCGAGGCAGAAGAACTACGCTCGTTGATCTCCGCAAGGCGTACTTCAAATATATGTGTACGAAGCCCTTGGACATACCAGACAGTGGTGTTCGGCGGTAAGCGCCATTTCCTCACTCGACCTAGATTCGGACTCAACGCAGGTTCGCTGATCCTGAAGAAAATCGTTGCTGCTGTGTTGAGCCGTCACGGAAAGGTGCGCGATGCGACGTCTCCTTACATGGATGATATTTTGGTGGACGAGAGCGTCGTTTCCAGGGGTGCCGATTTGTGTCCTTTCGAGAGGGCCGTGCTCCAACCAGTGTTGATCTGGGTCCTTCCAATGTCAGTTGGGCCCTTCCAATATTTTCTGCCGGTTTTAAAGTGAAATGGGCAAAAATAACTAAACAAACGGCCACAATAGATAAAAGATGGGAAGAAGGGATAGAAGAAAGCATTAAGTGACTTATCTATCTATCTTTCTATATATATATATATATATATATATATATATATATACACGTCGGGATATACGCAGTTTTTTATTTCAAAAATAGCAAAAAAATTTAAATTTCCATTGATCGAAATAAAGTGGACTAACTCCGTCGAGAAACCCACATTTGAGGAGGGATTAGGCTGTCGGGTCCTCGGCTCGGCCCACCCAATCATGTACAGAAACTGACGCCCCTGCTCGTTTCCGTTGAGTACGTCGGAGCGCACCTACGTTAAAATGGACTCGAGTGCAAGCCGGCAGAGCGAATGTGTGGTGGCGGAGCTCGCGTGCTCGGTCTCCGTGTCTTCGAGGCACGAGACCGGCTGAGCTGGAGACGCGACAGTGAAGTCGGCGAGCTGCCGCAGTATCCGACGTGCCGCGCCATATCCTCGCTGTGTGGCCGTCTGGTCAGCCACCTGCCAGTATGCGGCTGGCTCAGAGTCGCTGCTTCGTTTGTCAAGAGGCGAGCCAATGCAGAAACGTCAACATGGGACGACCAGGTCAAGGACGCGCGAGCTCTGACCATAATGAGCGAAATGGTGCGCAGACTACGTGAGAACGACCCGGCCCGCAGTTGCTGGGATGTCTCCGGCACGAGCGCTACTGTCTGGGCGGACGCTAGCTTCGTGGTGTTTGGTGCAATGCTGGAAATCGAAGGAGAGTTGATCGAAGACACTAGCAGGTTTCCACGCGACGAATGAACTCACATCAACCTGGCAGAATTAGAGGCGGTTCTGAAAGGCCTAAACGTAGCTGTTGTGTGGGGCATGAAAGAGGCTCGCCTGGTGAAGGGCTCGCGCTCAGTGTTCCACTGGGCATCTGATGCGCCATCCGGGAAGGCACGGCTTAAGACAAAGGCGGCCAGCGAGATTCTGGTCCGGTGCCGTTTCCGAACCGTCGCTTCCATAGCTGACGAGTATTTCCTGAACGTAGAGCTCAACTACGTGTCGTCAGCCGAGAATAAGGCCGACAGTCTGATAAGGGTACCCCAGAAGTGGTTAAAGAAGACCGAGAGCGGAACTGTAGTTTGCGCGGCAGTCTCAGAGAACGCGACAGCTGAAGGTGTTCGGCGTCTTCATGCAGCATCCGGACACCCGGGCACGCGGTGCACCCTGTGCTTTTGTCGCAGTCTGGCCGGTGGTGTCTCGGAAGCTGGTACAAGAAGTGGTGTAACGATGCAGTGTGTGCCAGTCCGTCGACCCGACCCCTGTGACGCGGCCTGGGGGCAAACTGCATGTTGATGAAGCGTGGAGCAGGGTCGGCGTCAAAGAGGCACACGTGCACGGGCGACAGTGTCTGAGCATGATTGACTGCGGGCAGGGATGTCGATTTCTATAAATGATTGGGGAGTGGCGAGCCGAGGGCCTGAGAACCTAACCTCTCCCAAATGTGGGTTTCTTAACGGATTTAGCTCATGCTGTTTTGACCGACGGACATTTTTGAATTTTTTGTTACCATGTATCAAAGAAAAACTTGCATTCATCCCACATATATATATATATATATATATATATATATATATATATATATATATAGAAGATAGAAAAATAGATAGACACATCACTTTAGACTTTATTCTTTACTTTCCGCCTATCTCTCATCTTTTGCGGCCGTTCTTTTCGTTATTGTTACCCATTTTTCCTTAAAACCGGCAGAAAATATTGGAGGGTGCCCAAACCAACATTGGGAGTAGTCAAATCAACATTGGGTGGACCAGGGCGGGTGGGTGGCCAGTCGATTTGCATTCTCTCAAAAGAATACATATCAGCCCCCTGACTGTAGGTCATCTCGTTTCACAATTTGGAGAAGACTGCCGCGGCAAGATGCTTTGAGCGTCATCGAGCAGCTCGAGTAAGTTTTTTTGCGAGCGAGGGGCGCCCAAGGAGCTGTTGTTGGATAACTATTCGGATTTCAGGGGTTCAGCTTTCAGCACATTGGCAAAGCGGTGGAATGTCAAGAACCACTTCAGATGCGCCCACGCTCCAAGCGGCAACGACATCACTGAAAGGTGTCATCGCACTGTGAAAAGGACTGTGGCCTCCGCTGGGTGTTGCGCACCAGAGGCGGTATACATCTACGTCACGTCGAAAGACGACGTGGGGTCGGAGCTCGGCTCCAGCAAACATGCTGTACCGGTGCGAGGTGCGGGTGCGCGGTGTCGACGGCGACCAGACCGAGCCCGGGGTGATCTCGTGCCGGTTCAGCGTCGGCGGCAGAATGTGGCTGAGAAACCCCAGCAGACGTTGCGAAGCGCAGAGTTCATTACGCACTGTGACGCGAGTGGTGTCACCTGAAGCAGAGGAGGTGGACGGCGTGCCTCGGCATGTGCAGGAATGTAGCCAAGGGAGAAATCATGGAGGTGATGCCCCCCCAAGCCAAGCGGTCTACTCTAAATATATAGCGATTTCGCACGAACGCGAAATAGTGATTATATAGATGTTGCAAAAGCAAACATATTTATTCCTGTGGGTTACATATGAGGTCAGCTGTATAAAATTGCTTCTTTTTTCCCATAAATTTCGTCATTTGTCAGTGGCCCACGACAAAGTTTGACATTTGCCCCCCCCCTTCTAGGAAAATCCTGGCTACGTGCCTGGGCACATGCGAGACCTGTGACACGTCACGCAGCATAAGGCAGCAGGACAGGAATGTCGACAAGAGTACTCAAGACAAGACAGCACAAGAGGACTATCGAAAGTGATGGCGGTCCTCTAATGATCGTCAGTCAGGAGAATGGGGAAAACGGTGGCAGCGGAGGAGATCAAAGAAGGGAGGATGAGAATTCGGTACTGATTACCAACGAAGAGATGAAGGTAGCGAACGAAGGCGAAGAAAGAAGCAGAGACTGGGAAGACGGAGGTGATGCAGAAGACAGGGAAGAGGAAAGCGCGACTATGGATGCGGCAGATAGTGCACTGCGAAGAAGTTGCCGCGAACGGCAGCCGCGAGCGCCGTGTTCATAAGTGAAGAAGCAACATGCTGGAAAATGAGGAAATTGCTCATTGTTCAAGAGAAGAACGCTGGGATCGGAGAGAGTCGAGTCGGGCTAGGCTTGGGACGCGATAAACGTATAATTAATTGGTAGTTTTCTTTCCCTCGCACGTAGATGAAATATATACGGCCTCCATTGCCGAAAGCCTCGCTGGTAACGGACTGCCTTTGATGGGATTAGGATGTTTTTCATCATCTGCCGCCTCGTCAACGGTTCGTCAATGTTGTTGAAACGAGTATGTTGAAGGGCCGCCATTCTGCAGGTGCATCGTGATGCGTCTACTGAGAGGGGTGTTGGTCCACCTCTCTAAGTACACGCATCACTAGATGGTGGGAGTACGTGTTTGTGTATGCTACCTGCGACCGAAGTTTGAGAAAACTTAGGGAATGCGCATTCGTCGCGGAATGTGAGAGGACACCTCTCTCATTTCGCGACCAGTTTCCAAAAAGTGATACTTCTATGACGCATTTGAGACAAATGTGACGGTGTGACGCTGGAGAGGGCCGGTTGGAGTTGCTTGTCGAAATGCTGGTTGACACGTGTGGTGTGGATCAGGCACAGGACGCGACAGAATGCCTTAACTGGCCGTCAGTCATACGTCTACCAGACGCCTATTTTGGCGCGAAAAATGGTAAGAATGGCTAAAAATGATATTCCAACAAATGCTTGCAATTCAGTGGTGCAAAATATCGGACCAAAATGTCAAATGTGGAAATATTGGTTAATGTTGACCTCACTTCTGTCTTTTGCATTAACTGAAATTATTCTGTGCCAGTTGCTGGCTAAAAATGGCAGAAAATATCAGGTGTTCCTTCTGTTTGTTAATTTCAGCAAATGCTTCCATTGTTTTGAAAATAGAGTTGTTCCTTCAAATTTACCCAGATGTTATCCTAAAGATTTCAGTTATGAGGTATTGCAGTGATAATTTGTTGCCACATTAACATATGAATTTGCCTACTTCAGGTAATATTTTTTATGCAGATGGCTCCCATTCTGGTAGCAAAAATGCAATAGACCTTCAAAGGAACAAGGAAGAGTAGGGTATAACAAGAAAAGCAGCCAGGATTTTGGTTTTGGGGTTGAGCCTAAAATAAAGAACAGTTATTCTTTGCTGCACAAGATTTTGATCTAAGCCCACTTAGTTTACTATGTCCCTAACTGAAGCAAGTGGTTGGCAAAAGATCATGTTAAAAAAATCATTGGGTCTTTTGATCCAGTGATCAAAAGATCCAATGATCTTTTGGTCCAAAAAATGAAAGCAGAAGATCAAAGAAGATCATATGGCAAAGGTGGTCATGACAATAATATCAGGCAACCTTGCCATATTTCATGTAATGTAATGTAACCAATCTCAACCTAACTTAAGACAATCCTATTACTATGCCTACAGCAAACTGGTACTCACGCCCACAGCAAACCAACTACTACTCATGCAGTAAATCATTGCTACATCCATGGCTAAGGGTTTAGGAGTGCTGTGAAAAGCAGGGGACCATTCATCTGGGGGCACCAACCTCCAGGGGTTGCTGATCTGCATCAGGGGTGCCATCTGTTTAGAATGAAAGTTGTGGTAGCTTACATATTTACAGTTTTAAAGCCATATATGTTGCTGCATTTTTTTAGATATATGTATGAGTCTGGTACAAGCACCTGGTCTGTAGGTAGGGCACCAAATATATGAGGGGCACATGGTCTGTAGGGGGGCATGTGACTGAAATGGCACCCAAGTTTTAGATGTGTCTGGCATGTAAAGTGTCCAATACAAATGCCTGGCTTGGGGAGGGGGCACCAGATATATGAGGTGTGCTTGATGTGTATGGCCACCTTGCTCACAAACCAAGGGCACCAAGCCCCCAAGGGGTGCCTGATCTGTGCAGGAGACACCTGGCTTGTAAAGGGTACCTGCATAGTAGATGTGTCTGGTCTGTAAGGTGACCTGTGTGGATGCCTCTTTGTAGAGGGGGCACCAAATACATGAGGGGTGCTTGATGTGTACAGAGTGCTTCACATGTCAGTGGTGCTGAGCCAGTGAGGGGTGCCAGATCTGTGTGGTGGGTGCCTGGCCTGCATTGGGCAGTTGTATCATAGATGTATGTGGTCTTTGAGATGTTCTGTATGGGTGCCTGTCTTTAGAGGGGATGCCAAATATATGGGGATGCTTGATGCATATGGGTGCCTCACTGGCCAGTAGCCTGGAGCCCCTGAGTGGTGCCTGATGTGGAAGGGATGCCTTGCTCACCAAGGGCACCAAGCCTCTGAGGGATGTCTAGGCATTGTGTGGGGTGTCTGATCTGTAAGGGACACTTGAATTGTAGATGCATCTGGTCTGTGAGGGGAGCCTAATTCTTTAGAGGCATCTCATTTCTGCAAGAAGATGGTATGGAGTGCCAGGCATTTCACTGGCCTGCATGGGGTGCCAGGCATATTACAGCTACCTGGCCCATATGAGAGTGCTTACCTGTAAGGGGTGCCCTGTACATGAGAAGTCATGAATCAATGTATGGGTTGGGGGGAAGGAGGCATTTGGATGTTGGTGGTTGCTAAAGATGTAAAAAGGCCCTTCTTCAGCAGTACAAAAGAAAAGGGAATTACCTCGGGACTCGTTATGTATCGGGGGTCGGAGTAAGGGATGTTTCTTGTTTTCTTTTTTTGGAAAAGGGAACCTTTTTCAAAAAAGGGTTTCCTTCGAAACCTTTTTTGTGTTGGCGCAGAAGAGGTACCTGCACTATGGGCCAAAAAGTGGGTGGTCATGTCCCCCGTCCCCCCCCTTTAATTTGATCCATGCCTATGGCCAGCCAATCACCCTACCTATGCCTACGGCATATTGAATACTATGCCTATGGAAAACCGACTCTTGCCAATATAATTTTTCTATTATTATCTATTAATAATATTTCTATTATTATTATTATTATTATTAGGAATTATATAATTTTGCCAATAATATAATTCCTATGATCTTTATCCCGGACTATCTTTATCTCCTACGATCTTTTGCCCGACGATCTTTTGCTTACGGTCTTTTGTCATACGACCCTTTGCCATATGATCTTTTACCCGGTTACTCAACAATGACGCCACTAAGCTGTCGAGGAAAATGGTGTCAATGAACCCACGGAGCTTGTACTACGACTTCTGTGACGTGATGAGCATTTACGTTTGCATCGTAGAATCTTTCTAAGGACCTTGGCTTCTGGCTGGACAGGTACACTTGTAAAGGTTACCTGATTGTTCTGAGTGCATCCTGGGTTCAGTTATCCTGTCATGTGTCTGGCTATGTCGGCCTTGCAGGAAGTGGCGGCGCCGATTACCGGACAAAATATCCTGTGACGGAATATCGAATAAAGAAATATCAAAACGCGGAATATCGAGACAAGGTACATATCGACCGACATAAATATTGGGATGGATAAAATATCGGTTTCCGTAGGGGTTAGGTTAAGTTAAGTTAGATCAAGTTAGATCAAGTAACCTGACCTAACCTGACCTGACATATTTTGACGCGGGGTCTGAAATGGGGTTTTATTTTCTGGTCCTGGAGTACAAGATTTTCGAGGTTTTAGAGTACAGATTTCTTGGCCACGTTCAAGCCGAAAAAGTCGCACTCAAAATTTTTGTTAACGTGAGCTTTAAATGCAAATAACAGCAAGTCCAAGGAGTCACAGCGAACTGCCTGTGCCCGGCGAGCCACGCGGCATTTAACCCCACTTGGCCTCATTTCACGTTGAAGAAAGGCCTCATGACGCCTACTCTTTCTGTGCAAGTTTTGATGTTTACATTTTAATTTTGTTTAACACAGGTTGGCTGGGATGGCCATTTCTAGGTCAGCACGCCACCCAACAGTTTCGACATGAAGTCATCTCCTCCACCTAAAAGGCTTTGCAAGGACGCTGGCGCTGCCTCCTCCCTGACCAAACACAGAACAGTGGATGAAGATGAGACAAATCCGGAGGCTGACATCACTCTGGAGCCCGTGCTGGCCGACAGCGTCACCCGCGTCCTGCCCGTGGAGTGGGCTCTGGTGGCCAGGCTCTCCGACAAGAAGCGCACCACTGCCGTGGTGGGCTGGCTCGCCGCCCACCTGCCCGTGCCGGCGCTGGGCCACCTAAAACGGGTCAAGACGGTCTGCCTCAACGGCAGCCCGTCGCTGTTTGTGATCGTGGACCTGCTGGAGCTCGTGTTCCCGTCGCTGGCGGCGGACGGCGGCCGCCTGGAGGTGCCGGACGCGGAGCCGGCCGCGCCCTCGGCGCTCGGTGACGGCGTCTCGGTGCGGGAGCTGGCGGCGGTGTTGTGTGGCCGCGGCCTGCCGCCGCTGCCGGACGGCCTGTGCGCGCAGCTCTACCGGGCGCCCGTGGCCGCCGCCCGGCCGGCCACGCGGCGCCAGTACCAGCAGTCGGCCGTGCTCTGGCCCACCGCCTTCCACCGCGACCTGCGCCTGGAGGCGTCGCTGGCGGCGCCGGCCGCCTCGGCCGCCGAGCGGCGCCGCCTGGCCGGCTGGATGGCGGCGGCGGTGCGCGCCGCGCTCCGCTCCGATGGCACGGCGCGCGTCGGCTGCGTCATCGTCGACCCGGCCTCGGACCGCCTGGTGGCGACGGCGGCCGACGCGCGCGGCCGCCACGCGCTGCAACACGCCGTCATGCGCGCCGTGGACGTGGTAGCGGCCGGCCAGGGCGGCGGCGCCTGGGAGCGATCGGAGGCGCTGGAGCCGCCGCCGGAGCCGGATGGAGGGCCGCCGCCGTACCTCTGCACCGGCTACGAGGCGTTCGTGACCCGCGAGCCGTGCCTGATGTGCGCTATGGCGCTGCTGCACTCGCGCATCAGTCGTGTGTTTTACGGCATCAAGCAGCCCCAGGGGGCGCTCGGCTCGCTCTGCAAGCTGCACGTGACGGACGGACTCAATCACAGGTTCGAGGTGTTCGCCGGCTTGTGTGCGGAGCTGTGTCGGGGGCTGCAGGGCGCTGAGGCTGGCTCATGACGTAGAGTAACGTCCCGCTTAGATGTGCCCCTTGGCACTTGTTAAACTGCCCGTGCAGCTTCATTGGTGCTGCCCGACTCAGGTACGGTGTCATCGTCGCTCTCGCGTGGCAAGCGTGATGTCGTCAGAAGTTAGACGACGGAGTGTTCTTTGACAATTTTTGAACCAAACTGTACAACGGAGGGACGTAGTGGTAACTGAAAATGGTTCTGTGTTTAGTACCAACCATTATTATTGAACAACACCTCTGAGATGGTGTTGCTGGAGGGTGTGGTTGCATGTCAATGCGTAACCTTCACTGTCCATTGACGCGCGCTACGAAGAAGCGCGCGCCATCAGATGGACCACACGTCATCGTCAGACCACAATTCCACAGTCGTTGGAATTGTGGTCTTCTCTGGTTTGCTTTTGCGAAGGTGGCAATAAATGCTTGTAAAAGAACATCCTAATGCTGTAAGCTCTGCACCTGTATCGTCCGTTGGCAGGATATTAAGACGACTCCATCAGATAGCACGGTGAATCCGGTGCTATCTGGTGACCTTTGAGGGCTCGTCGCTGGTGGGCATGGCCTTGTTTGGAATACGTCGTCCCGCCGTGAACCACGCCCGGGTTTGACGCAGACGGAAACAGTTTCTATGCATGGTCGCGTTGCCGCCATCTTCGTGTGGGCTTCGCCCCGCCCGTCAACAACACCTTGTGGACTAGCGCGCCCCGGTCTGCACTGAAGCGAAAACTCGCTGGCAGCATGCACCAGGTCCATACCTCCGTGACATACGCACGAAATAAATGGCACGCAATCGGACGGAAAGCCCATGGCGGTTGGCTTATATCTCTGAAGCAGAATTTCAAAGCGCTGACATTACATTTGACGCTGTCGTCGTTGACTCCTCGCACATCACATACAAAGGAGAGTTCGACAGGTGTCATTCAGGGCTTACGTTTACACAATATGGTGGATTTGAGCGCGGTGCGTGAGAGCGTACATTGCAAACGACCAAAATCAGCAGTTATCAGAAATTCCACAGCAACGGCAGTTGAGCCCCGTCTCTCCTGTAAGCCAGGGACATCACGCCGAATATAACATACGGCTCAATTTCTTCACGCTCATCCGCTCTCACTGCTTGCGCTTTTTTTCCAGTCTCGACAGATTCGTAGTGTCGTTTTTCTCCACCAGATATCAATGCAAAACACACTGTATAAGATGTTACACGTGTATCTGTATATCGTGAATCTTTCACCCGCAATCACGAGAAACCCACGTCACCGGCACGATACACCGGAACCCCGAAACCTCCAAACGCACTCCGCCCTATCACGAGAAGGCCCTGCAGAAATCGCAATGTAACAACGTCGTAAACGTGGTGATCCGTGAACGTGGTCAGGACGCCAGGCCGCGGGCAAGAGCCCTGGCTGGTCCAGCTATATCCGTGCGCGCGGTTTCCGGTTTCCGTCGCGCCCGGTATCACCCGCCTGGCAAGACCGCCGGCACCAGCCCGGCCCCGGCCGCGCCGAGCCGGCCTCCATCACGCCGGCGTCACGCCAGCGCCGTGACGGCCTGCGCCCAGGCGGCCAGCGGCGGCGTCACGGCGCCCAGCTGTGTCAGCACCGACCAGACCACGACGTCGGCCAGCGACGGCGCGTCGCCCAGAAGCCAGCGGCGGTTGGCCAGCGCGGCGGCCGCCGACGAGACGAGCGCGGCGCGCGCGGCCCGCTGTCCGGCCGCCGCCAGGTCGGCGCCGTCCAGCCAGACGTCGGCGGCCGGGCCCTCGGCGCAGAGCAGCGGCCGCCACGGCTGCAGCAGGCGAGCCAGCAGCCGGGCGGCGGTCACCTCGCCCCGCAGCGGCGGCGCCGCCACCGGGCTCACCACGGTCACCAGCTCGGGCCCGGGTCGCCACACCAGGCTCAGGTGGAGCCGCGCCGCCGCCGGCGACACGCCGTCCGGCGTCGGCAGCAGGCGCTCGGCGGCCGCCGGCGCCGCCGCGTCGCAGCTCGAGTGCACGTGTGCCCGGCACCAGACGGGCACGTGCGCCGCCAGCAGCCGGCAGAGCACGCCCACTGCCAGCGGCGGACGGTCCGGCGGCGCGTACATGGCCAGTCGCAGCCGGTCGGGCGGCGGCGGCGCGGGCGGCGCGGCGACGGCGGCGGAGCCCGGCCGCAGGGCGGGCGCCAGGCCGCGCCGCTGGCGGCACTCGTCCAGCAGCAGCGCCAGGCCGTCCAGGTCGGCCAGCGCGGCCTGCTGGCGCCGCTCCAGCCGCGCCAGCGCCGGCTCCGGCCGCGGCCCGCCCGTCTGCCTGCCGGTCACAGAGCAGCCAGTCACCGCGACGGCCGCCGACACGGACACTGGCCCGGAACACGGGCCACCACACACGTCTGGCGGTCAGACGCCACATAATGAGCTGTCAATCAGAGATGACCATAACATGTCACAAACACAGGTGACAGCCAAGACAAGGATCAAAATGTGTCCGTCGGATGTGATCAACCAAACAACTACTTCAGGAGCAGCTGTACGGACGACACCGTCGAAGCTGGGGCCGAACAATGACGGTAATGACGGTCTCGGTGAGAGAGAAATCACATGACAACCCGCAGTAAGTACGCCTGCTTGATATGAACCTTGCCTAGGCCATGTCGTGACCACCATGATTGGCCATATTCAAGGGAATGTTCCACCTTAGGATGTGTTTTGAACTGAAATTGCCATGTAGCCTGCAGTCTTATTCAACTTGCAGTACCCTTTCATCCAAAATTCAACACCTCCGGAGGTTCAGAGCGAACTCCGACAGTTTCCCGTGTGAGTCCTACTCGGCCGTGCCCTATTTAGAGCCGTCGCGTGACGTAACGAGCGGGCGCAGGCCGACGAACGTCTGCGTTCGCTGGACTGCGCAGGCCCGTCATATTGCGTCACAGCGTCTCATGACTACAAAATTAAGTTTTTAGTTAACCGCACTTTACGAAACTTCTAATTTTTTTTTACGAAAAAATGACTGATGAATATGACATCAGATATTTTTTTCCGACCGGCGAAGTCTATTTTATGAAAAGCCGACCAAGGTGGAACATTCTTTTTCAGATCCTGCAAGTCTGCGACGTCTGCTACGTCGCCTTGCAACCTTTTTGGCATACGACATTGACGTCCTGTGAAAAGCATAAGGTTCTGCATGGTTGACGCAAACTTGTTTCATTTCAAAGGCCGTAACAGCTTGCAAAAAACATGCGTACCTATAACTGACAACAAACCAGCACTACGCAAAATAAGCACTCATGCCGCTTTAAGTAAGGGCGTCATGTTCTTTCGAAGCGTAGTAATGCAAAACAGCAAGGAAAGATGCCGCATGCAATTCAGATGCACTGCGAAGCAAACACGATGCTATTATGTTGTATTATATATATTATAACGGACGCCTTAGGCAGTAGGTCCGTGCCCATACGACACATCTATGGACGATGCCAAGAACAGGTCATTACTATTACTTGTCCAGTCGACAGATCGGGTTGTTGGCCACCATTTGTAGGTCGACCCGGTGGCCACACAGGTCACGGATGTTGTCCAGCTTATACTTGATCATGGTCGGCCTATGAACAAAGGAACTGGTGAACGTTTCGTTACGGCCGCGGCGTCACCTCCGGCCAAATGGGCGTCACGCCGAGGTCGGCGTTCGGCGTGACGGTCCGACCACGCTCGTCGCGGAGTAACGTAACAATCGCACGGAATAGCGCAGTTATCTGAAGACGGCCCTCCAAAACCCACAAACAAAAAACAACTTAATGTACAAAGGAACACAGTCCGTTTCCCGACACAAAAGGATTGACGCAAAATATATCCATGTTTGTGGCGGCATCAGAATCACGTAAAATCGCCAGCGATGGATCAACATATGAACCAACTCTGATGAAGAAAAAAATCACGAGAAATCGATCAGGAAAAAATTATCCGGGACGGAAAAACTTAATACGTCCTCGACAAAGTTTGGCACCAAATTCTCACGAAGGGGGAAAATTATTTTTAGGCTGCATGAGGCACAAACTGCGCAGTTTAGCACAATGTGGTATGATATGAACTTCAACTGTAAAAGCGGGTGAATGCTTATAGCATTTGTTTAAAGGCGGCATACAGTGGTGAGAAAACCTCTGCGTATGTTTTAATCACGCGCATCTTATTTTTTCACCTTTGGGACATTGCTCGTGCGTGAGGTCTTTCATGTCAGGGAAAAACAAGACATTTCTGGAGTTTTCTTGGGCGTAGTCGGGACGAAGGAGAGATTCTAGAGCTGCAAAACTGTTAACCAGCTCAGGCCAATGAAAGTCTCCTGATGGCACACCATGAAAGTGATTATGTTTGTAGTGTAAGACAGACTTGTGCCTGACTTCAACTGTCATGCACTACAGAGTAGGCACTGTGACTATTGACCACGCGCGACAAAACACGGAAGGGGCCCGGGCAAACATTCCGTGTCTCCATAAGTCTCCACCTGTATCTATGTCTCCGTAAGTCCGTCTGTATCAATCTATCCCTCTCTCTGTCTCCTGTCCGTGTCTGTGTCTTTGCATTCCTTTGGCTCTTTCTCTGTCTGCCTCTGTATCTGTTGGGCTTTGTCTGCGTCTCTGTCTGGCTCTGTATGTGTCCGTATCTTTCTGTTTGTCTGTGTCTGCCTGCCTTTCGGTCTGCCTGTGTCCCTGTCTGCCATTTTATCGACTTCGTCTTTGTCTAAACGTGCCTCGGTGTCCGTATGGCTAACTTCGTCTTTGTCTAAATGTGCCTCGGTGTCCGTATAACTATCTGTTTCTCTTCGTGCCCGTCTTTATCAGTCTCTCTGTGTCTGTATCTTTCTGAGTCCACCTGTCTGATCGTCATGGGCTCAGAGATCGGCTTCATTCCTTCCTCAGACTGTCATCTGCCTGCAGAGGCATAACAAGCGCAGAAAAAAGTGGTGGGAGGGATCCTGGCAAATTCTGAGCCACTTAATTTCAAACATCACTATTTAGGTCGTACAGTTAATAACAAAAAAGGAAAAGCGGAGGGTCAAGACCTCTGGGTGTTTCCTTTCCTATGCTCATGTCTGCCTGGTCGTCGCCTCGGGGCATTGTTGTGTGTACCCAGATTGAACAGCTGACTCCTCCCCTACCAGAGAGGGTTGTATTTATAGCGCCGATAGTCCATTTTCGGTGCGCTGCCCGACCACGGCGCGCCACACACTGTTTTATGACAATTTTTGCCATAGCGATATATGCTAATCTTGCGATATTCACTAATCGAATCGACTCGCATAAGCCCATCCGATGAATATTATTTTACAGCACAAAGTACAACAGAATAAAAGTTACCGCCAAAACATGTCACCTTTTGCCATGACCATTTCAACTGTGGGGCCCCTGTGCGCCCATTCCGGCGTAACATGTGGGGGCGGACTGCGGGTGGACGAGTAATCCGCGTGTACCGCTCAATGCGTGTTCCTCCACCGCGCCCGGGACGCGACGCAAAAGCCCAGATCGTCACGGACCTCCGCACTGACCAAGACGAACGGCCGCCGGCCGGCCGCGGATACGCACCTCTCGAGCGACAGGCCCCAGGCGATGACGCTGACGTCGTCCGGCAGGCCCATCGGCAGCAGCATCTCCGGCCGGAACATGCCAGAGTTGCCGATCTCCACCCACTTGCCGAGCCCGGCGTGCCAGCTGAAGATCTCCATCGACGGCTCCGTGTACGGGTTGTAGGCCGGCTTGAAACGTATGCGTTCGATGCCAAGCTTCTTGAAGAACTCGTAGATGATTCCTGTTGGACATGGAGGGGAACGGGGAGTGAGGCTTGGTGTTTGCAATTGTTCACAGCCTTCCCAACACGTTGGAGACAAGCTTCCAAACCAGGTACCCATGATACCAACCCCATCTTGTCTAAAAACATCATTTTGATGTTCTCCCGTAAGATGATAAAACGGTACAACATGCCAGCACAATGTTGGGCTCTCAGACCTCAGGCATACAGACATCACAACATAAACGCCGTTGTAGACCCTTCCGCGTCCAACAAGAAATAAGACGTCTGTTCCATTCTCGGTTGCATTCTTCATACCATTCTTGTTCCCCATTCTCGGCTGCATTACAAATTGTCCCGCTTTTCATGATCCCTGGATACGCCAGCGATAAGCAGGTGAATCCATATCGACCTAAAATACACATTTCAGGCCCTTGCGTCTGATTTCCAATCACATTTGAAAATCTACAGTCGAAATATCCGATCCAACGGTGACCAATAAACAAAGTCCCCTTTTTTATGGGTTTTACCTCTTACTCTTCTTTTACTCAGGCGGAGGCAGCTGAGTTCCGCAGCTTTTTCCGCTACCTCGCAAAATGGCCAGCTTATTTCCAATATCAGGAGGGAGGGTGCATAAGTCCCCCCTCCGCGGGGAAATTTGGCCCCCAAAGTAAGGTCTCGGGATAACGTTAAATTAAGCATGCCAATGGTCCTATCTTTAAAAACAGTATCTGCTTTGCAGGCCCTGGAGAAAACTATTTAGCAGAGGCTTGGCTGTGCCGCTCCCTGCACCCTTTGCCACCGCCCGGTGATTTGCCCTTAAAATGGGCCCTGGATATTGCTGGCTACCTGTGAGCCTCAAACTTTGGTACCCGACTGTGCTGGAAGAATTCAAATGAACCAATTATAAGAAAGGAACAATAATTTTCCATCCCCAAAGGGAACAGGAAAACATGAACTCCCAAATCTTGCATGGTACAAATAAGGTAACACATGCTACTCCTCTAAATGGCATGCCAGCTTCAAAATGAAGTCGAGGATATCAGGAGCCACACAAAATGACAAGGGGCAAAGTTCAATAACTAAGAAACATCTGTTACTATGAGCATTTGCATATTTGCATTGTGACACCTTAACAGGATTGCTCGATGTCTGTACCTTTTAGTCTAGGATCATTTCGAAATTGTCGAAAATGTCGAAATTTTCGAAATCGAATCCTTTGGAATCGTCACCAGAATAACTTTCCAGCCGCGCTGCCAGACGCCAGCGGGCACGATCTGAGCCCGCTACCCCACAGCTGTCGGGACCACACCAGGTTAGGGTCGGCCGCGCGAAACTGCCGACGCGGCCCGCCAGCGACTCGATTCACCGTATCGTCGTTCGCAGTGCGCCGGAGCCCGACAGACCGGGATGGGACGCCGGAGAGCTCCGCCGAGAGACGAGCAGGTGCCGGGCCCGGCACGGCCGGCCACCACTCACCCATCAGGTGTCCCAGCGTCAGGCCGCGGTCGGCCACCAGACCCTCCACCTGATGGAACTCGGCCAGGTGCGTGGCGTCCAGAGTCTCGTTCCGGAACACTCGGTCGATGCTGAAGTACTTCACCGGCCGGAACTCCTGACGGAACGGACGCCGAGCCGTCAGAGCGCGACATCCTCGGGCCGCGATACGCAGGAACAGACGCCGTGCCGTCTCAGAGCGTGCTGCCCTCGGGCCGCGATACACAGAGACAGACGCTGTGCTGTCTCAGAGCGCGCCACCCTCGGGCCGCGACACACAGGAACAGACTGCTGCTCACGCTAAGGCCCGGCAGGTACACCACGAGCGGACCGGGAATGCCAGAGTTAAGTCGTGTGCTGAATATATTTCAAGCTCGGTTGGATCACACCGTGGTGGCATGCACACGCTCGTCGTTTGTGCCTCCGAAGCTCTCGAACCAATGACGCCACGACCAGCGGCTCCAACGAAGCGAAAACAGGAGCAACGCTGTCCTTTCAACGACCGAAACATCACTAATAAGTCCTCCAAAATATGCTTATACACACAGACAGGCAGAAACGTGGCATCTACTCATACTGCAGAGGTCAACAGAAGACAAGCATACGCCTCCTCACACCGCAGAGGTCCACACGACGGAAACACAGCACCCACTCCAGATCGCACAGGTCCCCACGACAGAAATGCAGCCCCTCCTCAAACTGCACAGATCTACACCACAGAAACACAACAAATGAAACCATGGAGGTCCACACGAAGCACCACAACATCTCCTCAGACCGCAGAGGTCGACACAACAGAAACACATTATCTCCTCAGACAGCAGACATCCGCACGACAGAAACACAACTCCTTAGACCACGGAGGTCCACATGACAGAAATACAGCACCTCCTCAAACGGCAGAGTTCCACACGACAGAAACACAGGTTTCCTCCGACCGCACAGGTTCACAGGACAGAAGAACAGGTCTCCTAATACTGCAGAGATCTGCACGAAAGAAACACAGCATCTCCTAAGGCAGCACAGATCCATACGACAGTCACACAGCACCTCTCCGACCGCCAGACCCCCACGATGGCCGTCACGCGCCGCGCGCCCGCCCGGCGGCGACCCACCTTCTCCTGGGCCAGCTGGCGGAGCATGCGGGCGCTGACGGCCGTCGTGTGCGTGCGCAGCAGGTTCTTCTGTGCCTCCTCCAGCCGCCAGTCGTAGCCGTAGCCTTGCGAGCCGAAGCCGCCCCGGCTGTGCACCTGCTTCACGCGCTGCAGGTAATCGGCGGGCAGCTGGCGCGCCACGGCAGGGTCTGCGGTCGAGGCACAGCGTCGGTGCCGACACCACACCTGGCCGATCTGGCACACGTGGCAGTCGGTAGCAGGCAGCTGTGTTAGCCTTTGGCTGTGTTAAGCTAAGGCTACGGCAGGAGTTAACTGGTTACACAACTCCTTTTGCCTCGACAAACGACCCGAAAGAAAGGATGGACATTCATGGCTCTCGATCTTATTCTAAGCAGAACAGCGACAGTCGGCCGGATGCAGAAATGGCGGTCTAAAAATGGGCTTAACGTGACTGAATATTGGGCCGGGCCATTCATGGACGTTATCGAATGCCAATGTCCTTTCGCATCTCCCTTGTTTTGCATCCTCATTGCACCCCTATCGCGGGCTGTTGCAGGGAAGGTTAAATTTCGCTGCTCTTTGATACAGTTTAAAACTACCGGGGATGGGTCGACAGAAGTGTAAATCGACTGGCATGTTCATCTTAAAAAAAGAGCCAAATCACTCACACAGTTCCTACCAGTAGCTGTTTCGAACCAATGTTCTCATTTACCAACAGCAGGTTCTGTGACATGCATGGACTACACGTTATGCCTGAAATATGCAATCAACTCATCACTGTTTTAGACTTCAAGTGGTCGATCAGCGGGCAAATTTTCTCTAAACTGGACTTAATGAACTGCTTTTGTACCGCCTCCAAACTTGGGAACAATGCCGGAGTCAGACAATGTGCGCCAAACAAGGCTAGAATTTTAGTTTAGCGACCTGAACTTGGTGAGAAAAAAAATGAAAAATAAGAACGGAATCAAAGTAAAGCGTACCCTTCTGTGTGAGCTATGTGGTATGTGTGCACAAGGCGATACTGAGTTATGTTAACAAGGTGCGGATTCAGACCTATTTGTGCATTTGCAACCTGAACAGAAAGAGGCATTGATTGGCATTCCAAAACGGACCGCAGGCTGATAATCCTGATGCGTAGTAAACGATGAAATTCATTAATACCCATTATTGCAATAAGGTAATTGGATGGGTGCGCCGGGCCGGACTTTTCTTTTTGTGTAAAACAAACGAACTGATTGCAAAGGGTTCAAACGTTTTGAGAACCAAATGTAACGTCCGAGAACTTCGAAAAATGCCCAAGGCAGCTTACTGATCAGGTACTACGGATTTTTCAACAGATCTTTTAAACTAATCATCTTTTGTAATGAAATAGTCACCATTCGTCTTTCCTCACTGCACGGATTCTAAAAAGGCCGTATAATGGACAAATAAATTGAATGGATCAGCTGCCCACGATAGGTGACAACAATGCTATACGTGAATATAAAAACAGTCAACTTACTTTTATTTATTTTTCCTTTTTTTAGTGAGAGGGATGATGACGGCTGTTGATTTCCGAGGTTCTGAGGGATGCCCGTAATAATTTTGGCATTATCAAGCGGCCTGTTATTGGCCATATGCACTACTGATCATGTCATTTAGCTACTGGCACACTCACAAATAAGAAATACAATCCAATATAATCCACATGCACGCTTTCCGATTCCTGGTAGCTAACAGCAGGCGGTACGGCACGTCGCTTTTAGCGCGCGGAGGAAAAACGATACCACAAACACTGGAAACCTTCACCAAACAGACAACGAACGCTTCCATTTCTGTGCTTTTTCGTACTGTGTTTCTATTTTTAATTTTCTTATTGTTCTTCTCATTGCAGTTCAAAGGTAGTTAAGATACACATTTTTGAGCGATAAGCATGTGAAGAGATTAATTCTTATCGACACAACTTGCTCTTTTTATTTCGTTACTTTCTGTTTTTTTTTCGGGTGGAAATTTGTGAGGGCTGGGTGCGGGTTTTCAGATCAACCTTTCTGGCCGGAGGAACTCATTGCCAGGGCTGAGTACACAGCCAACCCGAAGGAACGATGCTTATACAAAAATGGCGTCGCACTACACAAAAAAACGGTGAACACAAGCCGGACGACAGACACCACGACAGACACACGTACCTGCCACGAAGAAGGTGTCGTGCGCGTCACGCGCCGGATGCTGCTGCGGCTGGAACAGCGCGTCAAAGTTCCAGAACGAGCTCTCCACGTAACGGTTGGTGGGCATCTCGGAGAAGCCCATCTCGAGGAAGATCTGGCGGAACTCCGCGCGCACCTTCAGCAGCGGGTGGAGATGGCCGCGCGGCGGCGGCACGCCCAGCGCCGCGAAGTTGTACGGCTTGAAGGTCTTGGAGCGCCACGAGCCGGAGGCGATCATCTCCGGCGTCAGATCGGCCTCCGGCTTGGCCACCGTCAGCGTGAAGCCGGCGCCCTTCGAGACCGTGTAGCTTTTGGACGTGCTACGGAGGCGGCGCGAGACGGCGGTCAGCGGTCGGGAAAGGACGGATCGGGTGGGCGGGCGGCACCGTGGCGACCACCTCTCTCTGGGCCTCCACAATGCTGATACGCATCGCTGACACCTACACCACATGACAGAGACCCAAAAGAAACCAAACGACAAAGCCTTCACGCATACCGCGGCATTCTCATGCCATCTCAGCACCCCCGCCGGCAGTCCCTCGGCACTTACACCTCCTGCAGCAGCTTGCGTTTGCGGTACTCGAGCTTGAGCTTGTCGGAGACGTCGGCCGCGGCGCTGTCGCGGAGTGCGGCCAGGTGCAGGCGGACCACGTCAGTCACCGACTGCACGCGCCGGAACACGCGCGGCGCGCCCGACGACTTGTCGACGCGCACCCAGCCGCACGAGACGGCCTTGCTGAAGCCGATTTTGGCGTTTGGCACCGCCGCCTGGCCGACATAAACGGGTTCATGTGCAACAGTAAACCGGCCGAAACTGGATCATCACAGTCACCTCATGCCCAGCCAAGGACTATACAACATCTGGTGTACCACCCGGCCAATGGAGGAGAAACGATTCCTTTTCAGTAGACTGGGCTTACAACCCAGGCATAGCAACTAGGATGGCAAGAAGGCGGTTAACACGTTACTCGTGTCGTATATCAGGGCGCCTGCTACACAGCACCCGACATATCGGTAACGGCGGCTTCTAAAACTGAGCCCCACAGCACCACCGGCCACGCCTAGAGCTTCCACGACGCCTGGTCCCGCTGGGCGGCGTGACGCCGGCCCGGCCCGCCCGCGCTGTCGGCGCCAGGCGGCGGCGCGCGGCGCACTCACCATCAGCTCCGCCTGGTCGATCCCCTCCGGGGGCACGGCGGTGAACACCTTGGCCTCGTGGCTGCCGCTGCGGGCCACCTCGCGCCCCTCGTCAGTCAGCTCCCAGTGTTTGTGGGTCACCTGCTCCACGCGGATTAACTGGAACAGCCATCGCTGGTCAGCACTGGAGACATCCTGCTGTGGCTCCGTCTCCGGCTCTAGAGGAGGCTGGTCAGTTGGCGCTGCACCGTTACCGGCGCAGGCGGCTGCAGCATACATGCATGCAACATGCATACATGCAGCATGGTGTACGGGATTAACGGGAAAATACCTGACACTGACGTCCTCGCAATGATACTTACGCCCTTCAAGTGGCAATGACAATAAAAATCATAATGCGGGATTCGTTAGCATACAGCGCAGTACTGTACTAGACATATATGACATGAGCAAGAGTAGCATACATTATGAAACGCAAGTTTAAACATATTACAATGTCATGTTGTCAGGTGCTGTTGCCATTCCACCTCGCACACTATCAAAGAGCAAGAGAAAACACACAATGCAACCATTCCTTCATTCTGTGCTCCAAAGTACATCAAAGGCAGTTTTCCATTTGAAAGATACATTCCTATCATAGCATACCTCTCCCATTCCCTGCAAACTCTTGATGACTCCAACAATTTTTTGGTGATCTTGTCCAATACTATTGGCATAGTCCTGTGTATTGAATGTGCCATGCTTGTCGAGATAAGCCAGGATACTTTCGTTTGTTACGATTTCTTCAGGCATGTCTGCATATACAGACTGTTCTGAAACCATGGCAAACGAATTAAATGTAGACAGAAGACAACCGACTACCAAAATCACACGGCAAATACGGGTTATACCGTGATTCTCTGAACACATGACATGGTGACAGGAAATGTTCTAACTCGGTTGACTCTCCAGAAACAGACGGAGTTGTTCCACTGTGTTAAGTTACCTCCGCATTATTTTCTGCATGATCCATTCTTGAAGAATTTTCCAGGCTTTTCGGATACTGTTTGATTTATGGGCCTATGGTTACGGGTTTCTGGTAGTTTCGATGCCTCCTCGGATTTCATTAATTTCACCCTCCCCTCTTAGCCAGAAAGTTTCCCTTGGGAGTCATGCCAAGAAATGGACAGTAATGCAATGCATGGTCAATAACTTGTGGTGATATTCATCTTGGTCATTCTTACAAAAACAAGGAATAATTCTCAAAATTTCGTGATAGTGGACGAGCAAAACTCAAAACACCCAAATACATTATAAGAACTGCTGCGACACAACGTGGCCGCTAAGAATTTACAGTCGCGCTTGAGCACAGAACCAAGAAGGCCTGCCTCTACAATGAACACCTGGCCGACAGCGAGGACACAAACTCCAAACATCACGTACGCTGGCGAACGGAACGGACAACGATCATAGCCAGGAACACCGGGACCTTAGCGCCTGAAACGCCGGGTGCCTGGTACAGGCGCCGGACTCCTGAAACGAACACGACGATCTTAACGAAAATATCAGCTCCTTTCACCACGGACGCGGCAACCCAAAACAAACAACAGGCCCCTAACACAACGAATACCTGGCCCCTGGTACGGCCAGTAGGCCCCTGTCACAAACTGGGTCCAGCTGGCACAGGTCTTTCTTCCTGGCACAAGCCCTTTTCCCCAGCCGGGCCCCCAACATGAGCGTTGGGTCACTAACATCAAGGATGTGATAAAAAAGCACCAAATTTAAACCATTCAATCCCCTATATTTCAAACAATCTGAATATGTACATTGTTTTGTGATGCCTTTTTCTTATCATGTTCCCAAAGATAAAAGTAAGGTGTCTCCTGCCAAAATGTCATATCTTGGTTTTCCTATTTTGGAGTAAGGTTATGAGCTAATTTACCTTGCAAGTGATAAAGGTGCGAATTATGTAATCATACATCTGTTTACAACATGCTACTGAAGTTGACTGGATTTCACTGGAGATTTGGACCTGAATTTCACTCTGCCCAAGTTTCATTTTTGAATTCTGTGATGTCTGACATGCTTTCAGCCACACATCTATTCTCCGCTTATAGAACAATGATCTCCTAAAGTTTGTAGGGGCTTACTGGCCCTTGGTGGATGTGGGTCCCCGGTCCATGTGCCAGACACAGGCTCCTACTAGCTTCCCTTGCTCTCAGGCCCATTGCCTAGAGCCCTTCTGCCAACATGTCCCTAGCTTACAGGTAATGCTTGACTCTTCTGGCTTAAGGGCCTTCTCCTACCCACACAGTGACATCATGAAAATTGGTTGTTACAATTTTTATTGAGCCAGAGAATGGGAGAAACATTTTTGACAGTAAGATGACCACAAAAGTTCATGGTTTTACTAGTAAGAAGTTCAGAAACCAGGCTGCATTACTAACATCATCAAAATTCCTGAATGCATGGATGTGCCAGTTATGTGGTGAGCTTCAATGCACTACCAAACAGACATTCCACATTTCCCCCAGTCACCATCTGTGATTATGGCAAAATGATGCATACCTGCCCAATACCCAATGCCTTGTTGGTTCATGTGTCATGAAATGGATTCTGCTGCTGCTGAAAAAAACTTCTTGGCTCTCTTTCTATCTATGCCACTCAATGTATCACCACATGTCATGCTTCCAAAGGTGAACACACAATGGATGTCTGTCTCCTGTATTTACTCAAAACTGTTTTGATTCAGTCATGACCACTGCAAAAGTACATTTAAATTGTAGACTGTTGCAGTGGTTCATAAGTGAGACTACTCCTGGTCATCTGCTCATGGATGATGGTAGAAGAAAATGGATAAATGTTTCATTTGCTTCCTTAGAGTCAAAGTATTACAAGTGACTCATTCATTCTAGGCCTAATCAGGTAAGTAGTGTTTCATATTAGGCCTATTGCATAGATTAGACAGCAAAAACCTTCAGTCCTGTTGAGACCTCCTATGAGTTTCCATGGGTATGACCCACGATCCATTATGCATACTCCATTCGTCATATCCGCCAGCTGCTTTTACACCACACGGACTGACAATGACTCGATAACTGAGCGAGAAATAGTGGAGATAAACAACATACCTGGCGCAGACAACAGAGCAAAAATGCCCAACCACGGACTTCTGCGCTCTGCGGAGCCTTCCCTGACGGCACAGACAAAACGTGAGGGAAGGTAATGTCAGATATCGGCACACCCAACTTGCGGCTACACTGCTGCGTTGAGGTGACGAAAGAAATGCAGCATGCTGCGTGGACGTCTGTCAAGGTAGATAAATTCCAAACTCGTATTCGAAACGACACTTTCGAGACTCGTTTTCAATTTCGATGCAACTGTGAAGGATCTCAGAAAGCACTGGGTTTGCCCAGCCTGCTGCATGGCTTTCCTGGACATTGAATTATTCAAAAGTCATTCACTATATAGTTTCCAGGCCACTAAAGGCCAAGACAAAACGGACTATTTAGAATTCGACTAAAATCGGTGTTATTCAAAGAGGCACGTCGCCAGGATTTTTCTCAGGGGGGGGAGAAACAAAGGTCAGATTTTGTCATATGCCACTGGCATATGACAAGGCTCAGGGTGGCATGGCCCCCTACGCTACGCTGCTGTATCCAGAGCTTTATGGCAAGATGAAGTTACGAGCTGCTTTTTGTGGTTCCGAGCAAGTATGTGCTCTACTGACTCATCTACTCATTCTCAATCTCTGCTTCCCCATGAAATGAAATTATATTTCAGCTGATCAAATTCCAGCTTTATAGGTACAAAGGCCTGGGTTGTCTGGGAAAATATTCTTCATTTGAAATGTTGTCCATCACGAGTCCATGATTGAAAATTTTCAGCACTAAATTTCAAAAGCAGCGCAGGGGTGCAGAGCGGGCAAAACCCGAACAGTCAGGCGGTCAGGACGGTGGCGTGGAGGTAGCCGGAAAACTCGTCCCACTATTGTAAGGGACCTCTCCCCTTGTTCGTCCTTGGGATAGTGACTAGCATGTCGTCCAGCTGTCCGCTCGTCCGGCCTCGAGGACATTGTTGTAGTGGGGTGCTGCTGTGCTTGCAGTTTGGCCTAGTAGCAGTTTTTGATAGCAGGTGAAGTTAAAGCATTACAACAAAGCTGTTTTGTTTAAATAGCTCCAAAATGGCCAGATCATGAGGATTTCAGAATACCAATTATTTTAGTATTGTAATTTTTATTCTGCCAACACTTTATTATATAATTATGAGGTTTTGTACTACATGTCTGCTTATTTCATAAGAAAGCTGGGCGCCGAATGACCCTGCAGTCGGTGCGCCCCTAAGCCCCAATAACCAACCAACCAATTCATAAGAAAGTCTGATATGTAATGACAGTCATTGAAATGAGATTCTCATGCAGAAATGAGGCATGTTGCCAAATGCAAACACCTTATGAGCATAACTGTGTTCTGCAGCACTATCAGCAGGCTCAAGTGTGCACATGCATGTGTGCAATGCATGACCTGTAACACAAATCATGTGGGATCACAACCACAGAACAGCTAAAGCATTCATCAGCTGGAAGAAAGCCATCAACATTAAGGATAGCTGCTCTGCTTCTTACCAATATGCGAATGCATTAGACATTTTTGTGTTTGTTTTTACTGTTCAATGTGTTATGGCTACCCTGCCTCTGACCATTTGGAGTCAGTAGAATCTAGACCTATTTTGACTTATGCCCTTGAAAATCACGTGTTTCATGTATGACTGAAAACCCAATTTTCATCATGACATCATTTTGCCCATGAATTCGTTTCATTGGTTCTAATGCTATGCAGGAATTACTACCCCGGGTTTGTCAGTTACCATGTTCTAAAGTTTTTGTGTCTCATTAATAGATGCATTGCTTACTCCACAGGTGCCTACCTGGTGACAATGGCAGCTCAACGCAGACAAGCTCTTGTTGAGGCTGTCAGTTCCCAGGATACTGAAAAGTTTCTGCAGCTAATTTCTGACCATGTATGTATTTATCCATTCAACTTT
The DNA here is from genome assembly GCA_030062745.1 of Capitulum mitella. Taxonomy (NCBI): domain Eukaryota; kingdom Metazoa; phylum Arthropoda; class Thecostraca; order Pollicipedomorpha; family Pollicipedidae; genus Capitulum; species Capitulum mitella. The sequence goes on from CP099848.1 coordinate 9,334,101, forward strand.
AAAACAGATTTGTTGTGATGACTTGTGAAAAAAACATTGAAATCATGAGCTCATGAGTTCATTTAAAAGATATGTCTGATTTGGTTTTATACATTTTAGTGTGTGATAAAGTTTTGTGCCCATACAGAAAAGCAAATCAAAACCTTTCAACTTGGATGAAGTCCTGGTCGAAATACCTCATGCACAGTTGGATGCCATCTGGGAGTCTCTTCTTGACTGGACCACCACTTCCCTTGATACCCTTTTGCCTGATGATGATGGAGAGATAGAGGTAAGTTGTATCTCATTTTTTGGAAGGTGTGGTTATTAAATTGTCATATATGCAGATATGTGTATATATATATATATATATATATATATATATATGTATGTATATACATTATATATGTATGTATATGTATATATATATGCATATATATATATGCCATGTGAATGCCAGGAAAGATGAATTTGGCACTTGAGACAGAGGTAAAACATTAATAACATTTCTTTCTGTAGCTAAGATTTCTATTTTTAGCTGAGACAGTAGCATGCACTCAATGGATAATATTTGCAGCCCATCCAGGCTGAACAATTTAGACTTTACGGAAATTACCTTGGCACCACAATCATGCAGTGGTATTATCCTTGAAGGCAAACTAAATCTGTGCTGCTTTAAATGGGCATGCCTGTGTTGCAGTCACATAAGACTGACCTGATCAGTGGCATAGTGGAGACAGCCATGTCTACAGCTGCCAACTTGCAGTCAGCAGGGGATGATGAGATCCAGATACCTCTTGGCCTCCTCCAGGTTGCAGGTGAGGCATTGTCTGTGATGACACTCAGTAATTGGCACCCTCTGTCCCAGGTATTCTGTTTGTTGTGTGCTAGACTCAGTATTGTCTGTGATGGTGCAAACTGCAACTGAGATGACACCTCTCAGGAAAGCCTTGTGACACAGGCACACAGGCCATTCATGGTTTCTGAACAGATTATTGGTGCTTGTTCACTAGAACCTGGGCATGATGAATGCCATTGTTCATGTCAAGCTTATTAGTTGTGTTCCCTGAGCTCAATGGACCACCAGCATTCAGTTTTGGCACCATGACAGTTGGGTCTCTCCCCCTATCTATGGTGTGGTGTGGTGCTGACTGACCTGACCATGTACTGTTCTTCACACCTTTGCTGTGGTGTGGTGCTGGCCGGACTGGCCCGGCCTGGTACTGCCCGCAGCCATCCTGAACGCCATGCTATTGCGGTTGGACGAGCTGCCGGTGCTGGACGCTCTATGCGCGCGCATCTGTCGGCTTTCGGAGCTCTGGTGGAGCCGCCAGCTGGCCGACTGCCTGGCGCTGGCGCCCGCTGCGCTGGCCTACCTGCTGCAGCTGACGGTGGCCGCCGACCACAAGACCACGGTCAGTGGTGTTGTATCGCCTCCCGGCGCGGTCCCCGGCCGTACAGCCAGAGCCTGGCACACTGCTCCCGATGACGACAGTAGCATTGCTGGGAGTAACGTGGCTCTGGGAATTTGCTGCAGGGGTCATTTGGGTTCTGGATTCTGAACTGGAAAATACTGTACTACCTGTTGAGTGCTCTGGCCTTCTTGAGTAGCAGCAGTGAGCAATGTCAAGAGTGCTGTCATATTTGCTGCAGCAGTCCCTGTGTTTCGTTAGTTATGTACGCATTTATAATGCACCTGCCTGTTTTTTTTTTCGTGAACGAACCAAATAACCATGGATTGGCTATAAATCTACGTTTCCAGTGGAGCCTGTGTTTCTCTTTCCTTTAGCAGTATTGTGTAGTCGGTACTTGTTTTCATCATATGCTGTGGACCGCCATGAGCACCCCTGTCAGTGTCGTCCTCCGCCGACTGTGGGCCGTGGTCGTGTGCGTGTAAGTCGCCGAAAATGCTGCGTAGCAGCCGGTGTCGACTCTGTTGGCCGCTGACTGTGGCCGCCTGGTCGACAGCGGTCGCTGTTGCAGCGGGTGCTGGCGCTGCTACCCTGCGTGGAGCGCGGCGCGCTGTCGGCGCCCTGCGGCGGCCGGCTGCGCCAGCTGCTCTGCGCCGTCGGCCAGTGTCCGGCGCTGCTGGCCTGGGAGGAGGGTGTCCGCCTGTTGGCCGAGCTGCTGGCGACGGCGCCGCTCCGGCAGCAGTTGCACGCCGCCGTCAAGGCCGCCCTGCCCGGCGTCAGCACGCAGCAGGCTCAGCGGTACGGCCAGGTGTACTACCGAGCCTGGCGCGCCGCCGACCCGGCTGGCAGACAGGTGAGAGATCGGACCAGCCCAGTCGGCAGGCAGGTGAGAGGCCGGACCGACCAGTCAGTTGAGAGACCGGACCGACCCAGCTAACAGGCAGGTGAGAGACTGGACTGACCAGGCAGGTGAGAGATCTGACCGGCCCAGCTAACAGGCAGGTGAGAGACCGGACTGACCAGGCAGGTGAGAGATCTGACCGGCCCAGCTAACAGGCAGGTGAGAGACCGGACTGACCAGTCAGGTGAGAGATCTGACCGGCCCAGCTAACAGGCAGGTGAGAGACCGGACTGACCAGGCAGGTAAGAGATCTGCCCGACCCAGCTAACAGGCAGGTGAGAGACCGGACCGACCAGGCAGGTGAGAGATCTGACCGACCCAGCTAACAGGCAGGTGAGAGACCGGACTGACCAGGCAGGTAAGAGATCTGCCCGACCCAGCTAACAGGCAGGTGAGAGACCGGACCGACCAGGCAGGTGAGAGATCTGACCGACCCAGCTAACAGGCAGGTGAGAGATCTGACCGGCCCAGCTAACAGGCAGGTGAGAGGCCGGACCGACCAGTCAGTTGAGAGATCTGACCGACCCAACTAACAGGCAGGTGAGAGACCGGACTGACCAGGCAGGTGAGAGATCTGACCGGCCCAGCTAACAGGCAGGTGAGAGACCGGACCGACCAGGCAGATGAGAGATCTGACCGACCCAACTAAAAGGCAGGTGAGAGACCGGACTGACCCAGCCTGCAGACAGGTAAGACGCGGAACTGCGGATGGCGACAGCGGACCCTCTTTCTGGGAGCTGAAAGGACTAGGAATGCAGAACCGTGGTATTGCTGGGTAGGTAATTTCATCGGTTTGATTGTTCTGTTTATGCAGAACTGTTTATGCAGGTCCATGCATTGCACTGGTTAATCAGTCATATACATATGTAAATGTGTAAGGTTTCTTTTCGTTGGCGTTGTATGTGGAAGCGTACCATCGCAGGGCCTCTGGCCTGGGATGGTTTATCCATGATCCCTGACGTTGTTTCGGAGACACATTCACGCGCAGGCGGTCAGTCAGATCCGTGCCGTGTGCCGTGCTGCCCTGTCGTGACCGACTGTGACGAAGCCTGAGGCCGGCCGGCGCCGGCAGGTGCTGGAGGAGGAGTGTATCCAGGACCTGATGTACCACGCGGTACACGCGGACCGGTGCCGCTCCCGGCTGCCGCGGCTGCTGTTCCAGCTGCTGCACCACCTGCACGGCCAGCGCCGACACCGCGACACGGCCGCCATGCTGGTCCGGTTGTACCAGCCGATCCTGTGGCGCGCGCTCGCTGTGAGTGGACGACGCCTGGGCTGGTCACCGGGGAGGCGACCCCACACCTGGAGCGCCCGCTCTCAGAGCGTGTCATGTGTAAAGTAGGGCACGTACCCGATGCGGGTGTCTGTATTCTGATGCGTGGCAGCTGTTATGGGAGGTTTGCACGAGGCTTGACACCTCGCCGTATGCTTGTGAGCCGGCGCCGCGTCCGACGCCGGATGTCACGCCTGCGCGTCGGGCCGACTGTGACCCGTGGTGCCGACCCACCGCGCCGCCAGGCTCCCAACGAGACGGTGCAACTGAACGCCACGTTCCTGCTGCTGGACGTGTTTCCGCTGGAGGAGCCCGGCGCCGGCCAGCAGGCGAGCGACGTCGAACTGGTGCGCCAGTGTCGGCTGGTGATCGGGCTGCTACAGGAGAGCTCGCACCAGGTCCGCACGGCCGCCGCCAAGGTCAGTGGTGCGGGCCGCCCGTCCCGCCTGAGTACGGCGTCCTTCGCCACCTCTGCCTGTTCGAGCTGTTTCCGGACGCCCATCATACAGAGCTGACAGGCTGTCGTTGGAGGACAGCGAGACGCAAGGCTGTCTTCATTGCTGCTCATTGGACAGGGTGCTGCTCTGTAAATGCGTATGCTGTTTATCAAACGTTCATTTTAGAATCTGTGTGTTTGGCATGACTTGTAGTCAGTTGGTGGCGAGCACATGCTCTATCCTATTCTTTGACGCCCGTCCGGATATGGAAAGACAGATCAAGAATCTGAATATGAAGATGTTGCTTTTTCGTTGACCGGGCATTTCCTGCCATCCAAACAGGGAGTATGCAAGGCGCTAGCCCAGTATTGGGATATCATACCGGCCGACAGCCTGAAGCAAATGCTGAAGGTGCTGCTGCAGGATCTGGCGTACGATGCCTCTTCGGTGGAGGTTCGCCAGCAGGTCGTTTCGGTAAGATTCGACAGAACTGACCCTGACCGTTTGGGTTTTTGCGTCATTGGTTCATGTGTATTGTCATTGGTGGTCCCGTGGACGTAGAAGACTTCCATGAAGGCCAAGAACAACGGTCCAGGCATTACTGTTCCCGTTTTGTGTGACGTTTGAGTGTTTTTCTACGGAACACGTTGCTTTGTGTATTTGAAGCGCGACCAGAAGCCACTGTTTTTACATAAATGGGACCTTCAGAATAAAGCTTGAGTCTGGGATTTGCTGAAGATGGGACATTTGACGTTCTCACCCTTTTTCTGCCGCATAACCCCGTAATTAAGTGGTCCAGTGTCGTCAGATTTTCTGTACCCCTGGTACATCAGTTTTGCACATTTTTGGTGATTTTCGTGCAGGTCATCCAAGGTCATGTTAACATGATGTGATAAAGAATGATGTTGACATGGTGCCTACTGATTTTGACGTACACATGGGTCGTGCGCGATGGCTGATGTTCACTGTACGTTTTGATGTCATGATACGTCTGTACAGATCACTCATAACCTTTCACAGTTCGTTGGCCAAATTCATTATGATTGTGATTTTTCGAATCTAATGTCAGCTTGCGTCGTAAAGCCAGTTGTGACAGTCTTTTGAAGATTTTCTAGTGCAGATGTGAATTCTTAGAGACGTTTCATAAAGTTGTTTGCCTTGTATGGAGTTTGATGAACTTTGCTAGGTGTATCTGAAACTAAACCGTGCTTGTCTTCTTGTACTTCGTGTCCTAGTTTGTCCTGTGTCACCTGTTTCTTCATACAGGTGTATATTGACCATCCAAGAGTACATTTTCACGGGTTTTTTGCCTAAATGTGTCAACGTACTATGATCTCGATTTGTACGCAAAAAAATAGGACATTCCAGCTTGACCAGATAATGACCTTTGATGTGACCTTTGACCTAAAATACAGTCTTGTGGTTCGAAATTGTGTCATCCTGGGATGACGTAATGTGGGGCAACAAGTTGGTATTTGAATCAACTAGATCAGTCCATTGGTTGAGGAGTTATTGATTGGGGGCGTCGGACGTTGTCCCCCCCCCCTGCAGGAAGTGCAAGGTGGCAAAATACCCCAGGAACTCCCAGTTTAGGAGAGCTTGATAGTACCAGTGTATCCAGGCTTGTACTTGGTTCAGCTAAAGTGAATCAATTCACTACCAGAGTCCCAGAGCTGAGAATCGATTCAGATTCACAGCATGCTTTCATGGCAGTGAATCGATTCAATTACGATCCGAATGCTTACAAGAATTGATATAGTTTTGATTTTCTCTGCAACCACGTGATATTGATTTAAATACTCGATTCATTATTTGAGTTGGTAGTGAAATATGAAAAATACTTTGCTAGATTTGGACAGATTTGGCGGTTATCCAGTCTTCCGTTATTATTTGAGTAATGTTGGTACGGAAATGTGTAGTTTGTCGTGCTTTGTAATTTGTTAAGTAATCGATTCACAGTCATTTTTGAACCGATAAACGCTCCAGTTCTTTAGTCTGATTCGCTGTGGTTTTTAGCTGGAATGATCCTGATTATGACTCAGGTCAAAAAGTCGCATTACTGAATCGACCTAGAATCCGTTTGCTTGGATTTAGAATGAAGCGCGGATGTGCGTGTCTGCATCTGTTGGCTGCGTATCCATCTGGGTCTGTGGAGGCGAGGACACCCCTACTAACGCTGAGGCGTCCGTCCGCGGCCGCGTGCAGGGCATGGCCGTGGTGCTGGAGAATCCGTACACGCACGTCTACATGAAGGCGGCTCTTCCGCTGCTGGCGGATGCCTTCCACGACGTCCACCTCTCGGTGCGCGTGGCCATGTGCGACCTCCTGCTCAAGGTCAAGCCAATCAAGGTGAGGTCGGACTCGGGCTTGTTGGTTTGGGTTGGGGCACAGGGGGAGGTCAGACTCGAGCTCGTCGGTTTGGGGTGGAACGGGGGAGGGGGCGACTGGCTCAACGTCATACTCAAGGTGAAAGGTGTATCGTCCAGTGGCTGTCGGAAAAATAAGCAACTGCAGGTGGGTACCTGGATGTCGGTACATTTCGAACGTGCAGGCCACCTGACTAGACACCGGTACTAGCTGCACGTCAGACTGAATGTAATTAAAGTGGCGACTCTGGCTGGTTCTACTCATCAGTCTATCGAAGGACAGTTTTTGGCTTTGGGAGGCCTTCCAACAAACCACTGGTCTCAGAAAGACGTTAGTAATGACTCATTTTGGAATTATAGTTTTTGATAATCACGCTATTTTTCTGTTTGCATCGGTAGCTTGCTGCAATAGTTAGCTCGTGAGCGCTGTCACGGTTCCAGCTACAGCCGCTATGGGGACTTCTGTTTCAGAATATCCGTTATTTCGACGTTGTTCCGGTGAAACACCTGCTGGCTCGTCTGGCGGTGGACGAAGCGCCCGTCTGCCGACGCATCGTCCAGCTCATGGTCAACAGGTCAGCTGCGGACCAGCATCTGGTCCAGACCACTGACAAAAGTCCCGTCCGGTCTGGACCACCCACTGAGACAGCAGACAGCCCCGTCCGGTCCAGATTACTCACTGAGACAGCAGACAGTCTGGGTGGCACTGAAAACAGCCCGGTCTCCATTCTGCGTTCCTTTCCATTCTATTTTGAAGTTCATAATTCTTGGAATAAAGCTATGTTGTGGACCAGTGTTGTCGCTGGTGGACTTTTCTGATGTTTTCCTGTTTCGGAATCGGAAGTCTGTTGGACATGACCTTATTACTCGGAAACACCCTGGACCACCTGAGGGTTCTGCGGCAAGCGGTGAGCGTGCATGGCCATCACTTCGAGACGTTTTTGTCTGAGACTCCGAAGAAGGCCGGAAAACTGCAAATCGACGAGCCCCGACTAGCGAGGAGGACACGCCACCCACTCGACTGAATGAAGGCGCCGAGCCTTACCATACGGTAACGCCAAGGACGAATACCGGTGCATATATCTGAAGACCATGGTCAGTCGGGAAAGCGCCGCGCATGAAAGGTATTTTGTCGGTGACGACAAAGTCCTGGCTGAGTCCGAGCCGGCACTGACCACTGGTTACCTTGCTACAACCGGAGCACCTCTGCCTGCTTCAGCCTGGACTCGGCTGAAGCTCCTCATGCAGATGCTGTAGGATTATTGTGGTGGACTGGATGCCTTCAAAACGCTTCACGACGTCACCCCAACTTTGAAGAAGTCAAAGAGTCGACGGGCCATACTGACGGAATGCTTGAAACTCCTTCGCCCCTTGTTCATTATTCAGGCTACAGCAAGCACCGTGGAGAGAAGCTTCAAGACACTGCCCCTAAAATCATACCTCAGATCAGCCAGGACTCAGTCGTGTCTCTGTCCATTGCCATCTGCGCGAGCTACGGTGAGAAGGGATAGGTCCTCGATAGGGTGGCACTCCTCCGGGAGTTTGCCGGAGCCACTCCGGAGCGGACGAAAGCGTTCGGCATTTCTTTGCGTTTTAAGGCATGGGAACGAAGTCGCGTGGGCCGTAGGCCTGCTTGTGACGTGCTGCTCTTGTTGCCGCCGCACCATTCAGGCAGCGGTACTGTTCCCTTGACTGCCTCCTGATTCAGACCTCGGCACCGCTCCTGTGGATGCCGCCTGATCCAAACCTCGGCACCGCTCCTGTGGCTGCCGTCTGATCTAGACCTCGGCACCGCTCCTGTGGCTGCCGCCTGATCTAGACCTCGGCACCGCCCCTATGGCTGCCGCCCGATTCAGACGTCGGCACCGCTCCTGTGGCTGCCGCCTGATTTAGACCTCGGTACCGCTCCTGTGGCTGCCGCCTGATTCAGACCTCGGCACCGCTCCTGTGGCTGCCGCCCGATTCAGACCTCGGCACCGCTCCTGTGGCTGCCGCCCGATTCAGACCTCGGCACCGCTCCTGTGGCTGCCGCCCGATTCAGACCTCGGCACTGCTCCTGTGGCTGCCGCCCGATTCAGACCTCGGCACCGCTCCTGTGGCTGCCGCCTGATTCAGATCTCGGCACCGCTCCTGTGGCTGCCGCCCGATTCAGACCTCGGCACTGCTCCTGTGGATGCCGCCTGATTTAGACCTCGGCACCGCTCCTGTGGCTGCCGCCTGATTCAGACCTTGGCACCGCTCCTGTGGCTGCCGCCTGATTCAGACCTCGGCACTGCTCCTGTGGATGCCGCCTGATTCAGACCTCGGCGCCGCTCCTGTGGCTACAGGTGTCGACTGGTCCAGACCCCTGCCCGGCTTCTGTGATGTCGTGCCTGATGTCCCAGTGGCTCAGTCGCTGAATCTATTCCGGTTGGTGACAGATGGCCCGATGGAGCAGTGGCAGGAAGGAGTATTAGACTAATCCCTGACGGGTCATTAGTGCCTGTCACGTGGAAGTGTACGTTGAACTGCACGAGTAATCTGCCAAAACATTGCGTCCAGTACCATAAGCAAGGAGTGTTCAAAAGCATTGTCATGGCACAGACAGAGTTATAGTGAATTTTAGCGGTCAGCGGTCGTTTTGAGCTGGTGCCTACCATCTAATCTCATTATCTACTCATCATGACGTAATATTAACTCTGAAAGCGACTGGGAGACTCTGGCCGTCAGAGGCATTTTCGAAGCTGTACCATTTGTAAAAACGAATTTGGAAATTTGGAAAGTACTAAAACGTATCCAGTTTGTTGCTCTTTGTTCTTCTTGAACATTCTCTGATGTCTTTCAATAGTCCTAGATTTTGGGGCTGGGTAGCCATGACTGGGCAAATGGCCGGGTAGCCGTGACTGGACAAAGGGCTGGGTAGCCGTGACTGGACAAAGGGCCGGGTAGCCGTGACTGGACAAATGCATCGAGACATTGTCCAACATGAGCCTTGCGCTAGATGTAACTGAAATGTTTTTTTTCGCATGCTATCTGTTCCTTATACCGGGCCCAACGCTGGGCACCCGACACCGGCCCGCGAACCGGAGTCAGCATGCACCAGGATTAATACCTCTGATGTCTTTCGTACCCTTTAATTCAGCTTCTCCATGCCTTGCATAAATCATTAGATCCTGAGCATTAGCTTCGAAGCCAGTCAGAGTTGATTGTCCCGTTTCGTAACTGGCAGGATGTGATGGCTAACGAGGGTTATGATTTTTCAACGCGTTGAGGGGACGAGGGAATGTAGTAAAAAGTCCACATGGCGTCACTGTAATGTTAGGTGTGTTATATAAAAATCTTAAGTTTCTGACATTGAAAATGAAGTGGCCTAAAATCGGTGGGTTTTTTTGGGGAGGAGTTAAGTCTGAAAAATAACACCACCTGAGATCTTTCAAAAACTCCGCGTATGACCTTAACAGTACAATGGTGCATCTCACAGCACATGAAGCATTAAAATTTACGTCTGGGCAGTCACGCAACAAAATGGCATCGCACAACACCTTTGTTCATCACATGAAGTCACAATGATTATGAGCATAGGACGAAACTAGCAACACCAATATGCATCGCCTGAAAGCTCATAACCATTATTATAGAAGGGATTCACAGACGAATTTTTCGTGGCGTAAGAGTAAAAGTCGGCAAAAATTGTTTTTGCCTGTCTGGTGAATGCCGCTGGTTTGTACCGGTAAAAACTTTCCTTTTTTGCTGAAATGCTCTGGCCCTGGTTCAGTCTGTCTGTGTCGAGAGGTGTCGCCAGTGCTGACGGGACTGGCTGTCTGTTCGTGCAGCTTCTTCCCGGCCGAGGAGTCTGACGAGACGCTGCTGAGCCGCTGCATCTGCCTGATCGAGGAGAACCGTGCGGCCAGTCGGCGGTTTTACCAGCACTCCGGCAAGGTACGGACCCGGCCGGCGCCGTCTGGAGCCCGGTCAGTGGTACAGCACCGGTGCTGGTCACACGGACGGCCTGACGCGCTGCGTCCAGTCCTGCAGACCGTCTGGTGACGCGCGTTTGATGTGATGTGACCAGTGGCCTTTAGTCGTCAGCTGCCGACCTTCGACGTCCTTTACTGTAAAACTCGTCCTATGGCTTAGGTTCGTGTGATGTGTTTCACCGCGATTGCTTTTCGTAATTTGAATATGCCGTTATTTGTTTCGCAGTGGCTGTAGGGAAAAAGTCACTTTGTGTTTTGTTCTGCTGGGTGGCTTTCTTGTGATGCGTGTCTTTCCGTGTAGACAGTGTGAAGCCAACGAATCTTGCTTCGCTGAGCAAAGTGCAGCAGTGTCCGTTGGGCTATTTGCAGGACTCCGCGTTTGACTTGTCTGTATATTGTTCCTCCGGAGGTTCTGTGTTTGGTTCATTGTGTGTAGTGTGTGACGGACATGGTTGTTCTTGGTCAGGTTTTGTCTCTGGAGGACGCTAGGTGTGGTCTGTAATGGAGACCCTGTTGTTCTTTCCCAGTTCTGTATCTGGAGGACGGTAGGCGTGGTTTCTGATGATCCTGTTGTTCCTCAGATTGTGTATTTGGGGGGAGTGATTTCTGGCTGACCCTGTTGTTCCTCCTCAGGTTCTTCATCTAGGGGGGAGGGGGCGGTAGGCGTGGTTTCCAACTGACCCTGTTGTTGCTCCTCAGGCTCTGTGGCTGGAGGACGCTGTGACTGGCCCTGTTGTTTCTTATCAGGTTCTTTGTCTGGAGGACTCTCTGACTGACCCTGTTGTTGTTCCTCAAGTTCTGTGTCTAGAGAACGCTGTGACTGACCCCGTTGTTCATTATCAGGTTCTGTGTCTGGAGGACTCTGTGACTGAGCCTGTTGTTCCTCCTCAGTTTCTGTGTCAAGATGTCGCGATTGACCCTGCTGTTCGTCCTCAGGTTCTTTATCTGGGGGAGGGCGAGGGGCGGTAGGCGTGGTTTCTGACTGACCCTGTTGTTGCTCCTCAGGTTGTGTCTATGGAGGACGCCGTGCGGCTGATGGTCGCTATCCGCCAGGCGCTGACCATCCACGCCAAGCGGCTGCAGGAGCGCCGGGCGGCGGCTGGACCTGTTCGCCGGCGCTCGGCCGAGAAAGAGAACGAGCCTGCCCGCAGTGCGTGACCTCCCCCGCCGTCGGCCAGGACGGCCGCACGGCGTCTTCGTGACCGCGTAGATTGGCCGGGACCAGTGATTTAGAGCCGAGGCAGTTCGGCCCTGCCGATGCTCGGTTAACAGGCCCCAGCGCTGTGCTTCCTGCTGCCACTGACTGCCGGGCTAATCGGACGCGGTGTCTTGCCGTGGTCTTCGTATCCAGCCGGGCTGGCTGTCCAGCTGGGTATGAACATCACCTGCCGGAACCCTAATGCCTTGGCCATTTGCTGCTGCGGACCGGCCTATGAATGCTTGTTAGGACGTAACATTTGGTCGCGCTGGATCTTGCCTTCTGCCGGCGACGTCGGTAGTGTCCTCCGGCGGACGTCTAACCCCTGGGGCGGTGTGCTGCTGGCCCTTGCCCTCCTCCCCTCGAGCCCCGCTGGCCGAGCGGGCTGCAGCCCGTTGACGGCGCCCTCCTCGACAGGTGCAGGTTCTCGTCGGTCCGGCAAACGACGACTTCACAACGTGGACGACCGCTCCGTGCTCTCCGACGCCAGTAAGAGCCTCGGCCTCGGCCCGCTAACGCCTCAGCCGCACGCGCCGCTGACCAAGCCGCCGTCTTGTCTGAATAACACGTCCTGTGTGCCCGGCGTGGAATGGCTTACGGTAGTGCTTTGGTCTGGAGTCCGTTACAGCTTGAGTAGCGCTGACTGCCTGCGTAGCGAGGCACCTTGGGGGCCTGATCGGTCGCTCTGTGTCACTGGTCGATGTCCGGTTGGCCGTCACTGTTCGGTATCCGGTCAGTCACTGTCGTCACTGCGGGTCGGTGACCGGCTGCACGCTCTGCCAGGCCAGGAGAGCGGCTCTTCGGACGACTCGGGCCTGGAGGCACGGCCGGCGGCGGCGGCGGCGGCGGCGGTGACGGCCGGCTCGCCGCTCGACAAGGACGAGGTGGTACTGGGCCTGGTGGACGTGGTGGCCGTGCTGTGGACCAGCCGGCTTGCCGAGCTGGCGCAGCAAGTGGCGCTGCTGGAGCGGCTGCAGCAGGCCTGGACGCGCGTCCTGCCGCTCCTCTTCAGCCAGCACAAGGTTCGGTCGATCCCCTCCGGCTTGTGGCAATATACTAATGGTTAATGGTGATATGTCACTCCCGCGTAGTGTGGTGTGTTCACATTTATTGTCCTGTTTCATTTGGGGAACACAACAGAAATGAAGGTTATGTTGACATATGTTGACACTTCACAGCATTGACACTGGCCGCAGGTTTTGATGTATCAGCAATGCCGAGTTCAGATGACGCAACGGTTTCAGACGTAGAGGATCTGAAAGCGATGATGAACGCTGTATGATACGGCGTGGGCCTGAGCACAATATCGATTCCTTTGCAGTGACCTTTTAATTAACGCCACTGAATAGGGCCAATGACGATCAGTCAAAGCCGCACATCGGGGTTGCTGTACCGAAGCTCGTTGATGTACATGTACACGGTATGAACACGCCACATGTGTGCCTGCCATCTGTGGGGTCTTCGTCGACAGTCGTGGCGGACTGTCCTCACTGTGCTGGTACACGGTGTGCACGGTGGTCTGACAACCGGTCCGCGGCGCGTGCGCAGGACGCCGCGGCGGGCCCGTCCCTGCTGTACGTCAGCTCGCTGCTGCCCCACGCGCCGATGGCGCCGCTGGCCTCGCACTGCCTGTCGGCGCTGCGGCGGCTGCCGGCGGCGGCGGCGCCGGATCGCTGCGCGCAGCTGCTCGACCCGCTCATCAACTGGGGACGCTGTGACGACGTGCTCGAGCTTTGCACCGAGTGCCTGCAGGCGGCCTTCGACGGCCAGCGCAGCTTCGTCGCCTCCCAGAAGGTATGTCCACGACGACGGTCAGGGGAGCGCCTGGTGTGTCCCCGGGGATGCGCCCTGGGGCGTGTGGTCAGCTGGAACGCAGTATGTGAGGTCGTTTGTGTAATTTGCATGCCGTCTGTCAAGCAATGGCTTCAGTGTGTCTACGTTTCGAGAGATTTTCGGATATTGGTGTGATCATATCTGATGGTTGGTATGATCATATCTGATAGTTGGTATGATCATATCTGATGGTTGGTGCGATCATATCTGATGGTTGGTATGATCATATCTGATGGTTGCCCAGGACACTGTGATAGTGAGATACGTCATCGTAGTGGTAACCGATAAAATGGCGTCAGGTGTATTTACGTTATTTTCATTGCCTTATATGGTTTTGCTACTACACTGTTGAAAGGTTTCATGGCCTGGCTGTGTTATGATTCCGAGCACTCTAAAAACCCAAATAAAAAGAGACCACCTACTTAAAATTGCTTTGCTGTAATTGGGAAGTACTGATGTGGAGCAGTTGGCTTTTCTGAATTTCGTGACGTCAAAATAGCTTAGTAAAGGATTCTAGGAAGGTTACTAGCACGATTTTGTTTCCCGAAAGAACTAAAATGAAGCAGTATTCGGTGGAAGCTTTCCGCAATGCATCCCATGTGTAAGGAGACGGCGGAACTGTTAACGAGGCGTTTGCTCCACTACTGGCCGTTAGGTTATGATTTGTCTTTTGATATGCACTTCCGTTTTGGCACACTGATAAGTGCATGCCGCAGATAACGCGGTTACGATGGCAATCTGATTAGAGGCCATTATCGCTCGTTGGTGTTGCCTGCAGTCGATGATAATTTCTGTGCAGCTGCATGGTCGGGATGCGAACGCCACGGTATTGATTGTCGAGTTCTGCTTTTTCGGGCTGTTTTCATTTGTTTGGATTCCTAAAAAGATATTTCTCCCCATCATCTTTTACTCTTTTTATATTACACTTACGGCATGCAGTGGTGTGGAAATTGTGTAACGTCCGTGTGGTGCGGGGACGCTATTATATACTCGTTGAAATGATTGCCGTGTTACCGAGTGGTCCCTGGTTTGTCGGCTAGCAGCACCTTTTTGTCTTTCGCGGCGTTAACTGGCGTGCGAAGTGCGACCTGAAACAACTCCAGCGATTGGCATCGTCTATAAACAGTCCGGTAGCGTGCTCAGCGCTAATTTTCCCCGGCGGCTCATTAGTCATCCGTTATGGATCCAGTTCTGTTGTGGCTGGCGGTCCGCCGATCCACCGGCCATACACTGCTGTCGTCTCCAGAACCAGCGCCGTTCGGCGGCCAGTCCCTGACCTGACCCTGCTGTCATCACCAGAACCAGCGCCGCTCGGCGTTCAGTCCCTGACCTGACCTGCTGTCGCCACCAGAGCCAGCGTCGCGCGGCGGCCAGTCCCTGACCTGACCCTGCTGTCATCATCACTGGCCGCTGAACGGCGCAGTCTCTGACCTGACCTCTCTGACCTGACCTGCTGTCGCCACCAGAGCCAGCGTCGCTCGACGGCCAGTCTCTGACCTGACGGTACTGTCGTCTCCAGAACCAGCGCCCCTCGGCGGCCAGTCTCTGACCTGACCGTACTGTCGTCTCCAGAACCAGCGCCCCTCGGCGGCCAGTCTCTGACCTGGCCTCTCTGACCTGACCGTGCTGTCATCACCAGAACCAGCGCCGCTCGGCGGCCAGTCCCTGACCTGACCCTGCTGTCGTCTCCAGAGCCAGCGCCGCTCGGCGGTCAATCTCTGACCTGACCTCTTTGACCTGACCTGCTATCGTCACCAGAGCCACCGCCGCTCGACGGCCAGTCTCTGACCTGACCTCTCTGACCTGACCCTGTCGTCGTCTCCAGAACCAGCGCCGCTCGGCGGCCGGCGTGCGGTTCAGAGAGCCGCGCCGCGCCCAGCCGCGGCCCCGATTGGCGCTGCGCTGGCTACTGCACCTGTTCTCGCCCAGCCTGCGACGTCACGCGCTGGTCACCAAGTGCGCGGCGCCGCTGGCGGAGCTGCACGCCTGGATGGCCGCCTGCGTCACGGTGCGTGACGGTCGTCACTTGACGCCTCTGGGCGGACCTGTAGGACGATAAGCGGCCTAACGGACAGTGCGGATTGTTACTGGTTTGTCGCCATTGTCATTAGCTTCCGTCGCCATGCATTCGAGCGGTTTGGATTGAACGGTTGCTGTGTTGCAAACGTATTGAGAGTGACTGGTGTCCTGCGCGGCTGTGTGCGGGCGCTGTCTCTGTTTGCCGAGTGTCGCCGGCGGCGGTTCGCCTGCTCTGCGTCGCCGTTACGCTGGAGAGACGGCGTGTCAGAGCGCGCGGCTGCTCACAGGGCGTGGTCGAGGAGCGGCTCGGCTCGGAGCGCGCCGACCCAGAGTCGGACGAGCTGGCCGCCGAGCTGATACGGGCCCACGTGGTGCTGGCGCTGGCGCTGGCGACCGGCGAGCGGCCCGGCAGCGCGCTCAGCGCCCTCCAGGACCTCCTGCAATGGGGACACGGGTGAGCGTCGCTGATGTGCCGGCGGGTGTGGCAGACGGCCGGCAGCGACGACGGAGGTGTGGCCCAACTCCGGCTGCCCGCGCTGTTGTAACGACCTCCGATCGGCCTGTTAGGCGCGGTGTTCCCGCTGTTGGCACCTGGTTTGACTTCTGGTTTTCGCAGAATTCTGCCTCGGTGGTGCGTTTTGGTGTCGAACTTCTGCTTGTACCAGTCACAAGCTCGCCAGCGTTGATTAAAGCTAATATGCGTGTAATTTCGTCTTTATAACTTTCTCGCTGGGCTGTCGGTGTCGTCATCCGCCCCCCCCTTCCCGCCTCTCAAAGTGGACCATTGAAGCGCTCCCCTGAGACGATCGATCGCTGTGACAGGGTGGCCTCGACACCGTCCGGCTGGTCGAACGCGCCGCTGCTGGGCCGCGTCTGCTCGCTGCTGACCGAGGCGGCGCTCAGCACGACGCTGACGGGCGCGCTGTGTCCTGCGCTGGCCGCCGCCTCCGTCCGCTGGCTGCTGCTCCACATCTCCCGGCCGGACTCAGGTCAGCCGCGAGCCCGGACCGTCCGGCGGCGGCCCGGCTCGGCCGGTCAGGAGTGCGCTGATGAGGTCTCCTGGCCTCTGTTGGCGTCCGGCGGCGCGTCTGAGCTGGTGGTTGTGTCGTAACTGGTTTTCGGCGCGTCCAGGCAAGGCCAACACTGTGTCCGTGTCCACCACTGGATCGGCGTTTATGGCGTGTCTTTGTGCTCTGACCTCGGCGCCTGTGTTGTCCTCGTTGCTTGGTGTCTGCGGGCCGGCCTGTGCGTGGGCGCTGATCGGTCGGCGGTCGGTTTCAGGCGCGGACCGCTGCGTCTCGTCACTGTTCCACGCCGCCGACCTACTGGAGGCCGTCACCTGCCAACCTCAGGCCGAGCTCTCGCCCTGGCGGGCCGTGTACTCGGAACTGATACCCCAGCTGGTGGGCGCTGCTGTCGGTTAGTGGTTGTCATTCCCTGGTCAGCTGCCCCCACCCCGCCCGGTGGAGTGAGGGGGGGGGGAGCTGCTGCCTCTGCCACAGCGTCCCGGGGTGGATGTGTCCAACAGGGTGCATCAGGCTCATATGTCGTCTGCGCGTTTGTGTCGAACAGTTGTGATTGGAATTTTGTGATTTGATTACTCAGAATGGCTGCGACTGTCGGAGCAGTTGGCGCTCTGTCCGTGTGGCCGTTCGTTGTCCGGTCAGCGCGCCGCCCTGAGCGTCGGTCTGGCGGACCAGGTCGGCTGACGAACCTGTCGGCGGACGGGGAGGACCCAGCGCCGGCCCAGCTGGCGGAGTTGGGCTCGCTGCTGCGCGTGCTGCTGGCCGGCTGGCGACGGCTGGAGGCGGACGGCGAGCAGCCGCAGCGGGACCTGGCCGCCCTAGCTTCTGGCAGCCGCCGCCGCACACGTCAGCCGACTCAAGCTCAGGGTAGGACGACCTGCCACTCCGGCTGGACTGGAGGGAGGGAACACTCATCTGAACTGAGGCTGGCCACTCCAGCTGGAGTGGAGGGAGGGAGCACTGTCTGCGTTGGCTGCGACTTGTGAACATACACTGCTCATGTTAGCTGCAATCAGCGGAAGATATTTTTGTGTATGTCGCCAATCGTGGCTGCGAATAGGTAACAGAAGGCCATATGCGAGAGATTTGAGTAACGGCTAGTGATCGATGACAAAGGAATGCCATAATAGGTCTGATATTTGTTCTTTTACCTCTGTCTGTGCATCTGACCTCTGTCTGTGTACTGGTCTAAGCTGTGTTTGCTGGTCTGGCATGGGTGTGTGTTAATCTGAGCCCTGTCTGCTGGTTTTCACTATGTCTGCTGGTTCGACCTGGGTGTGTGTTAGCAGACCTGTGTCTGCTGGTCTGACCCAGCTGTGTGCTGGTCTGACCTGGCCGTGTGTCGGCTGACCTCTGGTCCGTTTCGGCTCCTCTCAGGGCAGCACGGCTGTGCCCGGCCGGGAGCTGGCGCCGCTGACGGCCGCCCTGCTGGCGCCCCTCTGGTCGGGACGAGGCCGGCGCCAGCCTGCTGCTGGCCCGGCTGCCGGCCGTGCTGGCCGACGCCGAGCAGGACGGCGCAGAAGCGGTGAGTCGGCGGCGCCGTCTCGGCGGCCTATGCGACCGTCGTGCCCGGCTGTGTTAGGCTGGTCTGGGACTGGTGGAGGTGGCATTGACATGTGAATGAAGGGGGCCTGAGTCGATGCTGACTGATGACTGGGGAGGAAGCGTATTGTTGGGACGGCATCCTTTCCAGTTACCTTCATGACGCGCATGTGGGCAGTTGTTAGCGTGGTCGCAGCTCTGAACGTGGAGGCCATTTTTGTATTAGTTCTGCTTCGTCCAACATAGGTCATGTTGCGTTAGTTGGATGGCAGTGTTGGTGGACGCTAACATGCTGCACTCGGCGGCCGATAAATGAGTCACCAGTCTGCTGTGATCCTGGCCAGTGCTCAGGCTGCGGACCGTCCGCCTGGCAGGTGCTGGCTCAGGTGGTCACCTGCGCCTACGTCCTGTGCGCCTTGACGACGGCGAACGAGGCGGCGCTGCGCCACTGCCGGCCGGCCGTCAGCGCCGCCCTGGCGGCCGCCGAGCGAATCACGCCCGAAAAGGTGGCCGGCGACGACGCGCCGTTGCAGCACCTGGGAGCCGCCCGCCAACTGCTGCAGGAACTAGCCGCCCGATGTCCGGCCGCCTGAGCAGTGTCAGCTGTCGTCTGTTGATTTTGGCTTCCATTTTAGCGATCGTTACCATTTTTGCATGCACGTAGTGTCATTTCCAGTGTCATTAAACACGGTCAAGTGCGATTTAGTTATGTTTCTCATTGTCGGTTGCCGTGCTCCTCGGCAACCTTGTCTGAGGAGAATATATGTTTCGTCACTGTCGCCTTGTGGGAAACGTGCGCTTGACGGCGTGTCGCTTGGACCGAGTGATGTGACTGCCGCTGGCGCTCCTGCGTGGGGTGACGAGTTCGGCCCGTTCATGGCTGGGCGTGTTCGGCCGTCTTTGTCCAGCGGGCTCCGAGGCTGACTCCGCGGCGTTGTCGGACACAGCGCCGCCGCCACCATCTCGAGCGGCCCGCACAGTCGCAGGCCGACCTCCAGCTTTCGGCAGGTGCGCCGAGCCGACGCACCTCCACGGTCGGGAGCAGGCGACGATGAACAAACGACGGCGACGCAGCGCGAGGTAGCCGGACGTGACTGCCGAGAGCGCGGACCGGCCGGCGCCCGGCCGCGGCACCACTCGTCGATGGCTTTCAGCTGGCGCAGGCACCGGTGGCGGTCGCGGCGCGCCACGTCGCCGTCCTGGAAATGGTCCGGCCAGTGGTGCGTGGACGCGATCAGGCCAACGTACGCGCGGAAAGAGCCGACGCACATGAGCAGCCAGACACTCAGAGTGGCGCCGTCCTCCCCGCCGGCCGCGCACAGCAGCGGCAGCCGCAGCTGGACCAGCAACGACTCCGGCTGCAGCGGCTGCAGCGGCTGCAGGCGCAGCGCCGCTGCGACCGGCTTGACCAGCGCCGCGCTCAGCCGCCGCTGCGGCCAACCCTTGTCTGGCCGGCTGAGCAGGCGCAGCACCGTCTGCAGCGAGAGCATCTCCGCATCGTACACGGTGTTGGGGAGCGGGTGGTGGGCAGCACGTGCTCGGAACGCAGCTCGGTCACAGTCAGGCTCTTTGGGCGCAACAAGACCCAGGTGCCGGCGCGCCCTGGAAGGCCAATTAAGAACGACCAGTAGGCTTGGCGCCAGGTCTACCAAGCGCCTGCGCACCGAGTCCCGCTAGTGAGTGCAGTTGTGGGCGCGGGCGTTGATCGGGTGCAGCGCGAAGCCGGCCAGCGGACTGAGCGGCGGCGAATGGAGCGCCGCGCCAGTCAGGCCGCCGGCGCAGTGGCCACCACCAGGACGTCCATCGGAGCGTCGGTGCGCCAGGTGGATCCGGTGCGGCCGCCGGCGACCCTTCAGCGCTCGGTAGAAGCCGTCCGGCCAGAGGCGTGAAGGGTGAGTTGAGCGGCTGGTCGGCGGCGCCCACCAGGCGCCGGCTCGGCAGCCGCTCCGGCCGCTCCGAGACGTGCCAGCTCTCGAACAGCTCGGTGGTGGATGCTGCGAATACCGCCGGTCCAGCAAGCGTCGCCCGCGTGCCCGCCAGCCAGCCTGGTCAGGTCGTAGTGCCGGCGGTGGACGCGCCAGAGCCGGCCGTCGGCGCCGACCAGGTCGGCTTGGCCGCCCAGCGGTCAGCCGGGTACCGGTTCCGGGGCGCCGGGCACGAGCGGCACCTGCTGGTGAAGACAAACTGGCTGAGGTCGAGCGGTACCAGTTGGTCGGTACACACTGGCTGACGCCCGCAGGCACGCGCCGCCATACTGGCCCTGGAGGAATATTAAACGGATTGCTCTTCATTGATCGACTTCTCATAGACTTAGTTGGCACTGTTTGTTCATGTCGTGTTCAAGGCCACAACTCTGGTGAAGATTTTCGAAATTTTCGTCTTTCGGAGTATGTAAAAGCCATGAACTTTTTGTTATTTTCCGTTTTGTCATTTCTTATTATTTACATTTAGAGACCTGGTGCGGTTTCTTCTTTGGCAGTATGCAGCTTGGGTGTATGTAACATATATAGTAGAACACGCTTTTTGAGAAAAAAACGACACTGGCGCGTGAAAACATGAAGCTCCTTTCCTCGCCATGCCAATTCAAATCATACAAAATTGACCTCGGTACGAGGGTAAAATGGCGAAATGTAAAAATGGCGAATGCCTTTTTGGCGAACGCTAGTTGGCGGGCGCGAAATGGCAACATGTAAAAATGGCGACATGCTAAAATGACGAACAGCCAAATGGTGCAGAACGCGAAGGCGAACCATCTGGCCAGTCGCCATTTTAATGTGTCGCCATTTTTACATGTCGCCCTTCAACATTCTCCATCAGGCATTCGCCATTTTTACGTTTCGCCATTTTGTCCGGACACCTCGTGGGAATACAGTAGTCGGAATTTGCATGTTACGCTCAAACCCAAATGGCCAAGTTAGCAGTTCATCGGTGCGTCGCTACTCGAGTTGCCCAGCAAACAACGGTTCGTGTTGCGCACCGTTCGTGATGCTGTGGCCCCGGCGGTCTGGTTGCATCTGTACCGGTTCGATTTCACAGCCAACGCGGCTGTAACTGGTCGGCCCGATTGCATGCCTTTTTTTGCAGCTGCTGTTGTGCCTTAGCGGCTGTGCTGCTGGTGGCTGAGCTGCTGAGCTGCCGTGCTGCTGAGCTGCCTTGCAATGAATCGTCTTGTCTTTGCTGTCCTTGCCAGATGCTCGATGAATTGTCTTGTCATCGGTCCGTGGGTTGGGCTCGGGAACTTGTCAGTCGGCGGTTCCATGGCGCCGCGGCGCCGCACACTGTGTATGGTGCGCCGGGCACGATGGTGCGTGACTAGCCGGAACTTGCATTGCCTGCGCCCCGGCAGGTCGTGATCTCAGGCGCACCGGGAGGCGGTACTGATCCGTCCCGTCTGCGAGCGTCATCTTGCATTGAAGCATGTCAACGTTCCTAGCCTCGCTAGAACACGCCGGCCTGACGTCGGCGGCCTGGATAGCTGGAGGGTGCCGGGCGTCGCTATACAGTGATGCGCATCCATGTTCAAGGCCCGCTGGAACACGGTGGCCTGACATCTGCGATCTGGAGGCATGAGAGTTCCGCGCGCGCCTCACTAGGCGGCGACGCAGAACCAGCCGTCATCGGCCCGCTGGGAGGGCGTCGGCCCACCCGCGCTCGGTTTGGCGAATTCCATGAAACCCTCGGTGGTCGTCGGGCTCTCTCGCTCTGCCTGTCGACTGGTGGTCCGCCGTCGTTGAGGGGAGGAATTTTTCCCACAAGGTCAACCTAGGTCAGTGGCCTAGATTGACTCTCGAATGAGAATTTCAGGCCAGGGGGTGATATATCTTGGTATACAATATATAATATATCTTAATGGTACAACCTTAGTACACAAGTCAGGAAAGACCACTGATAACCATAAAATAATCCATTAACAGTAAATGCTGCATTCATCGACGTTTTAGCCTGACATGATCTAGCTAAAGAACCTCTAGGTCGTTAACTGGCACGACTCATATCTAAAATTTTCCGGGATATGTGGAGAATTAACAAGGAGAAGGTACTAAAAGTTTCAGAAGGTTAGCTTGCTTGGATCAAAAGTTATCTGAAAAAAGATCGTGGGGGAGGGGGTAGATCCGTATCCCTCCCCGTCAGTGCGAGAGTAAACAAGTTGGTTTTCCACGACGACGATTGGCCTCAGTCCGGCCCGCAGGCCTCGTTGCTGTCCGCTGAGGCCAGGTCTGTTCCCCGGGGTACATACCCCTAGGTTAGACATAGACATAGACACAGGCATAAGACACAGACATGACATAGACATAGATACAGACATATTTTTAAACAATCCACAAGGCACTTGTGGCTATTGCAGCCCATCGTCGAAGCGAAAAAAAAACTGCAGGAGTCAGAGGGCGGTGATGGCAGGTAAAACTCACGCATAAAACGGGACGTGACTTGAAGACAGCCACGTCCGGTCATTGACGGCGGTCCCACACTAAATAAAGTTTCAGTGCGCGCTTGTAAGGCGAAACACAGAAAAATTTCACCGACCAAAAGTTAACTGTTGACAGTTCAAACATGTCAACGTGCTGCTGATTCGTAGGACTGTTTTCTTTTTGGAGTCCACGGAAGCCAAGCGGTAAGGCGTTGTACGAAGCCAGCAGGTCGCGTGCAAAAACGGCGCTCTCCCATCTCGGTGCGGGTTTGCGGGACATGTATATCACCGTTCTGTCATACGTCACCTCTTACGCGTCTCGGATACTGTGTGGAGCTGACTGGCAAGGTCCTCGGGTTCGCCCCGCAGGCGGAACTTGTGTTGGCCTGATTTTGTCTTGAGAGAGAAGGCATCCTACCGATGCATCGATGGACACGGCCAGGAAACTGATTTTATCCTGTGCGCTGGCCTCGCGACAGTGAACTCGAACCCGAAAGTTTCGTCCAGCTTGATCTTCAGTTTCTGGATGGTCTCTTGTCGGTGGCAGCGATCAAAATATCATCGAGGTACCGACAATGGAGGAACGTCCAGTTGATCCGTTGGAGAACATGCGTTTCACCGCAGATGTCATAAGTGCCTAGGCCGAGAGTACCCCGAGAGGAGAGACCCAATGGCGGTGCCAGCCGTCTAGCAGGACATTTTCCCGCGAGGACAACTGAATGGGGCCTTCGTCGTATAAAGCTGATGCAAGGCTGCCAGGATGTACTCTGGGACGTCTGGTGGCGGCATAATGTCACTCCGGTAGATAAACTCGCCAAGGATGTTGACGAAACGTTTCATAGGTACATTGGTAGAAGGTTACAGACAGCAAGAGATGCTAGGTGTTCAGGCGCAATCTTTTCATATTACTGACTCAAGACGTCCAACAGCACGGTGGCCCGACTGGTATGCCTGAGGCTATGGGCTCCGCCTCAGGGGGACGGGGGAATGCGTCCCTCCAACCATCTGACTGGGGATTGTACCTCCAATAATTGCCGTATGTAGGCTCCAGTATTTATACCCGAAAAGTTACGCTGCATTTGCTTGATTTAGAAAGAAAAAGCATATTCTTTATTCCGTGTTTTCCTTTCCTGCTGTAGACTCTGGCACTAAATGGCAACTATATTGATATTCAAAATGATGCAACCCGAGGCAGGACTGTGGAAAGGCAACTGCATACTAGCGCTTGTGTGAAGGCTTCAGGATCGGGGTGGATCTAAGAAATGTCTTCAATAAGAACGTATTCGTATTTGGTATGTTATCGAACATTAATACATTAAAATGCTGGAAAAATGCGAAAACTTGTGTTGTTATTTTTCTATCGTTCGCTAAACATGGAACAGGAAGGCACTGACGGAGCAGAGCCAAATCGGCAGGCAATCTGCGAGTTGGCATTACCTCATCATTCACGATCATTACCCGTGACAGTGGCACAGGCACTTAGCCAGGATTTTCCTGGGGGGGAGGGGGTAAATGACAAATTTTGTTACACACCACTGGCATATGATGAGGTTTATAGGGAAAACCAGCAATTTTATGTAACTGACCTGATATTTAACCCACAAGAATACATACAATGTTTGCTCTTGCAACATGTATATGATCACTATTCCGTATTCGTGCGAAAGCGCTGGGCGCCGAATGACCCTGCAGTCGGTGCGCCCCTAAGCCCCAATAACTAACTAACTGCGAAATCGCCATGTATCTAAAGTAGACCGCTTGGCTCAGGGCGGGGGGGGGGGCATGGCCCCCATGATCCCCTTTGGCTCTGTCCCGGCTGTGGCACCACAAATAGTGACGGTGCAATCAATGTCACACGGAACTACCGTAGACTTGTCTTGGGTGGTCGAACCTTTGTCATTTCCCAAAACGAAAGTTTCGCTGTCGGAAAACTTAAATGTGAGGTCAGGAGTATGTGTAGTAGTAGGGGTGGGACAGGTTAGGTTGATCAGGTAACGTATTGTTAAATTTGAATATGCATTTAAAAGCTGCCAAACAGACTCAGGTTGTACGTAATCTGGCTTGCGATGGTGGTTTGCTCAGTTGTCGTTGGTAGTGCCACCGTCAGGTGACGTTTCACTCTGGGATGAAGTCACCTCGCATAATATTGGCTTCGGTGATCTTGTCTCTAAAATAACGAAGCGTTCACAATGGCTGAACTCAGGTCAGCAATATCGTCCCTGCGCAGTGTGTCGGAGGGCCCAGACGAAGTGCATAACGATATGCTTCGACACCTTCCACATTGCGCGGTTGAGACACTGTTGACTATGTTCAATGCGATTTGGACCCGTGGCGAGTTCCCGTTGGCCTGGCGAGAGGCCATCGTCATCCCACTGTGCAAGCCCGGCAAGAGTGGTTTAAACCCTCTTGATTATCGTCCCATATCTTTGACATCTTCCTTGTGCAAACTTTTGGAAAAGATGGTTAACCTCCGCCTGACCTGGTTTTTAGAGAAGAACAACGTGTTTGACAATGCTCAGTGCGGTCTCCGGAAAACCGTAGTACTGTCGACCACCTTTTAGCCCTAGACACAGCAGTGCGTGTTGCTTTTCGGGAACGACGTCATGTGGGAGGTGTGTTTTTTGACATCGAGGGTGCATACGACACGACGTGGCGACACGGCATTCTCCTGAAGGCCTTTGGGCAAGGTATTCGTGGTCGTATGGGCGTCTTTTTACAGAACTACTTAGATGACCGTTTTTTCCGTGTTCGTGTAGGAAAGCACTTTTCTGCCCGGTTTCTGCAGGTGAACGGCGTGCCTCAGGGTGGTGTGTTAAGTGTGACACTCTTTGCCATTATGATTAACGATGTGGTAGACAGACTGCCCCGCTCTGTAGGAAGGTCACTGTTCGTCGACGATCTGGCAATATGGTGTAAGGCGTCCAGTGCTACCTCGATGGAGAGGCAGTTGCAGCTGGCCGTCGGCCGCTTGGAGAAGTGGAGCCTGGCAAATGGCTTCCGTTTCTCGACGTCTAAAACAGTTGCGTGCCACTTTTGCCGCTCTCGCCGTGGCTGTCCCGCTTTATCTGTGCAACTGTACGGGAAACTGATTCCGTCGGAGCCAGTAGTGCGGTTTCTTGGACTGCAATTTGACAAACGATTGACTTACAGGGAACATTTTAAATCGCTGCGTGAGAAGTGTTTTAAATCACTGAACGTCTTAAAGTGTGTCGCAGGTACATCGTACGGTGCGGACAGAGTGACGTTGCTCCGTCTATACAGATCCCTGATTCGCTCTAAGTTGGACTATGCTTGTTTGGTGTATGACTCTGCATGCGATTCCAGCAAGCGTACGTTGGACACAGTGCACAACTCTGCCTTGCGCATTGCTACGGGTGCCTTCAGAACGTCTCCCACCGCTAGTATCTTGGTGGAAGCTAACGAGCCACCTCTGGCTTTGCGACGGAAGGTGCTCGGGCTGCGGTATGCATGCAAGTTAGCTCAGTTCCCCGACCACCCGACATATGAGGCGGTGTTTTCTTCCAGCACAATAGCCCTATTTCGCACCGGACGATCTCTGAAAGCCACTCCTTTCTGTGTGAGAGTCCATGACCTGTTAATTGAGAGCGGTGTGCGACTGAGGTCCGTGGCATGTTCTTACGATATAGACATACCTCCCTGGGAACTGGTGTCCCCTGTGGTGGACGTGTCTTTGGCTGAGAATCGGAAGCGCAACGTGGCCCCGGAGGAGTTACGATGCAGAGCACTGGAGCACATGGCATCCTACGATGGCCATATGACTGCTTTCACCGATGGATCGAGGACGGAGGCTGGTGTGGGCTGTGCTTTCGTGTGTGGCCCTGACACTCGGTCATTTACTTTGCCACCCCATGCATCGGTTTATACGTCGGAACTCGTGGCTATCGACAAGGCGCTGTGTTTCATTGAGGCAAGCGACGATGGTTTTTTACGTACTTTTTACAGACTCGCTGAGTAGCCTTTTCGCGCTGAAGTGTTTCCATCCGCGTCATCCCCTTATACAGGATATTTTAAGACGATTGACAGCGTTAGACCAATATGGAAAGAGAGTGACGTTCTGTTGGATCCCAAGCCACGTGGGGATATCTGGCAACGAACGAGCCGATACAGCCGCGAAACGTGCGTCACGCATGTGTGTGACGCGACGAATGTCATTGCCTCCCAAGGACTTTTATCGTGTGTTTTCGTCGTATATGTATGAGTTGTGGTAGCGTGAGTGGGATGCGCTCGGTCCGAATAAGCTCAAAAGTATTAAACCCCGCCTAGGAACTTGGGCCTCAAGTTCACGAGAAAACCGGCGAGAGGAGGTTATTCTCTGCCGTTTGCGCCTAGGCCACACATATGTAACGCATCACCATCTGTTGAAGGGCGAAGAGAGAGGGAAGTGCCCCCGCTGCAGTGAGCCCCTCACTGTGCACCATGTGCTGATCACATGCAATGGTTTGACTTCAGAGCGTTTGCGGCACTTTGGCCACAGTGCGACACCTCGCACTTTGCTGGATTTGCTGAGTGACGAGTCTCGTTTTATAGAGACGGGACAGTTGTTCCGGTTTTTATTGGATGTTGGTTTTTCTGCGGTTTTTTCACGCTACTAGTCACGTGTTTTATTTTGTGTATGCTGTTGTATGCAACTTTTTCGTCTTGACATAATTGCGCTATATTACGCCGTCGGATTTTATTAATCGTCGTGACTCTTTTTAATGGAGCTACTTGAAGAAGTTATGGGCGCCGAATGACCCTGCAGTCGGTGCGCCCCTAAGCCCCAATAACCAACCAACCAACCGATCTTGTCTCTAAACAGTTCAAGAACTTTAAAATTAACCCTGCATGAGATTGCATAATGAATGAGATGAAGATTAGCGTTTGCCTCGCCCTGATTCCAGCTATGGCAGATTTGGCTGAGAGCTTGACGGGACAATAGTGAGAAGGGTGAGCAGTTTGGAACGGTTGTTCAAGATCTGGGGACAGCTCTTAACATTTTGTGATGAAATGGAATTCGCGATGTTTTGTCGTTTCCGTTGTCCAGATGAAGCAGGTTGAATACATGCATGACATCAGCAAATTCGTTTAATCCGTTCTCTCGAAAATCGAGTAGGGAAGGGCTTAACTTGTAGGTGTCATCTCCGAATGCAGTTTTATTTCGGTATCAGGGCGGGCCTTGCGTTGTGATAACGTGATGAATGAGGAGCCGGGCAGCGGACCCGGAGCGCAGCAGGAACTGGGTTCGAAACTTAGAACGGGCACTTGTATTTGGCTAGAGACCGAAAGGGCAATAAATAAACAAATATATATGTATATATATATATATATATAAATGTATATGACACTCATTGAATAATGCAGCATATCTGGCGTTAACATGTTCCTTTGATAGTGGTCCGATGTCCTGGACCAATCGTTTGCCTTCCGAGAAAAGCTGTGTAATAATGTGAATATGTAACCTTCCCACAAGGCTGACGAAAAGGCTCTCCTTGGCATCATCTTGAGAAATTGCATACCAACCAGACCGCAGGATAGCATCAAGCTAACTATCTCTTATAGCAATCCTAAAGTGTCAGGCTTAATTATGAGAAACGGTTCATCAAGAAAACAATTCAGTGCCAAAAGATGCCAGCATTGTGTACGAGATCCATTGCCCATTCGGTGGCTGTACGCGCCGACCTAACTCGACATATATGAGCCACATAGCTCCTTATCTCGACGCACCACGATGCACCTCCAGGATAGTGCACCTAAACGACACGTGTAACCACATCATGATGCACGACTCACGAGATCAGTGATGGTCAGCGGCGCAGCCGGGATTTTCTTAAGGGGAGCTCAGTGAGAAATGAAATCATACGAACACCGCCTGTTGCAAAGGCGATGTACAATGGTTTTTACAAAAAATGCGGACTGGGGGGGGGCGGCCCTCCCCCCGGGCACCCCCTTTGGCAGCGCCGGTGGTGATGGCAGAAAATACTACGACTCTCGCCAAGTGCTCGCACAAATGGAGATTCAGAGTATGAAGAGCGGCTATGTTAAAGACAAAGATTCTGTCCTCAGTCGACAGATGAGCATGACGGTCACGCTCTTACTGTGCGATGGCCAACCTCTGGCATCAAGAGCCAGAAACGGTGCAACCTCTGTAGATATGGGGGAAAAACGCGTTTTTTACATTGTTTGTTTCCACGCAACGCCATGGGATTAATTTTAGATGTTCCCCGATTGTACCGAAACATCGAAGTACTATCAAAGAAACATATTAACGCCGGATAGGCCGTAATATTTAATGAGTCATGAGTAAAAGAAAATCTGCTCCCATATTTTACTACTATATATATATATATATATATATATATATATATATATATATATAAATAAATTGGAAGCAAATCCATTAGATTCGCATTGATATTTGAAGAGAAACCACACTTTGGAATCACAAACTACGTATTAAAATTAGCCGTTTCGAGCCATCTCGGCTCCTTATCAAAGTTTTACATATGCACAGCATCAATGCCGTTACACACATTTACTGACCATGTTTTTCTTAAAGCACGCATATGAAACAATACAATCGGAAGTTTCACTGTAGTATTTTTCTTTTATCATGCCCCTTACTATTTTATTGAGTGAAAACTGACCCGGTGACGTATTTACGTTTTCCGTGGTGGTGATCAGTGGCGAGTCCAAAGTGTGGTAAGAGTTTCGGTCGAAATTTCGTACTTTTCTAGTTGCCTAGATTGGCGACTGTAGCTACCTTTGTTATATCCCCACCTGTGGGTCCATGGGGTCGTCTCGGCTATGCTCCCCCCAACCGCGATTAGCGGGGACCAAATAGCCCCTTGCCCCCTCCCAAAAGACATGGCTATTACTATTCAACCAGAATCTGAAGTCGTTGGACACTACGAACCCAAACCACGGCCAGCGTCTTTTGTTCCTCCTCCGCGGTCGCTCACCTACCATCCATACCCAGCCGCTGAAGTACACTCCGAACTTCGAACTCACGACTGACGCCTTCCATCCCCCCCCCCCTGCTGTCAACGACTCGCTGACCCATTGTCCATACCCAAGCAACTCTGGTTTGCCCCCCCCCCCCAAACGGAGCCGCTGGATCCGCCCTTGTATACCCCCAGTTAGAATCACGTGGTGGAGACCTGCTTGAATCTCTAATGGGCTTTCAGGCGCTTTGTCTGATTGCATTTGGCGACGACCCTGAGAACAAGAGTTCAAGACATTTGGTAGCTTTAGTAGGCGTTCAAAAACAAAAAATACCTAGAACCAGAAAATATCCAGCATATTAGCAACCATTAGAATCTGATTACTTTCGGACAACGGACCTTTAGAGCCATGCAGTGAACTTTGTTACAACCCTGTTGCGTCTCTGTTTGCAGTCAGCAGCGGCTTGTGCCGTTCTGCTTCCTCCGTGGTGCGTTGATAATGCATCACGATAGCACTCACGACCCTGATAACAGTTACGCTGTCGGGAGAAGGTTCCGATAACACCTGCGCAGTCTGCTGGTGCGGTGCGCCGCCAACGACAGAGGCCGTCACGCTCTGCAGTGTGCTGGAACGCTGTGTCTGTCAACTGCGGAGCGTGTTCAGTCGCGTACCGGACGCGGGGGTGCACGGCTGGGTGCCGACGCAGTCGACCTACCGGTGTGTCCCGGGCAGAGGCTTCCACCCAACGGACGAGGGCTATCCTTCCCAGATGAAGAGCTCCAACTCGCCACGGAATCCGTGAGTCGTGCCATCTGGGAAAGTCAGGCCCGATTAGCTGGAGCGCGTTGCGAGATATGAGTCACGAAATAGATCTCTACCGGAGATTTTGAAAAGCGCAGTGGTCAGTGGAATGGTCAGTGGAATGGTCAGTGGAATCCCTTGGAGTTTATATCACAGCCAGCTATCATGATCCGTTCCCGGGGCTAGCCTTCGTCCTATCTGAACGCCCTTCGCCTCCTATCCCTTTGCGCAGGCGCAGCCAATGGGGGCCGGGGGGCCCAGTCCTCCCTCCTTAGGCCCGCAGTTTTTGCGAAAACCATTGCACATCGTCTTCCCGGCAGGCGGTTTTCGTATGATTCCATTTCACACTGAGCTCCGCCCCTCCCCCTAAGAAATCCTGACTGTGCCCTGATCCCTTGGGTGCTGACCCATGTTTATCTTGCACCATTACCGCACCAAATATGGGCGAAAACATGGTCAAAACATCTGCCCGGGAATTTTACAGATTTTACACTGTCTCGTCCTGATTATGCATAATCCACATCTCCATAAACTCTATCTTCCCGTCATAAATAAAGTGAACACAAACCTACTGTCACTCCCGAATGGGGGACCCTGCGTGCGCCCCTGATCCGCTGCGCTCTGTTTACCTGGCGGCCATGCTGCGATAACTCGAGGGCCGCAAGCGTGCAGCTTAATTCAATTCAGCGGAATTCGGTTCAGAAATGCACCGAGCGTGGTTGCAAATCTGGAGCTGTCGCATCGCCGACTGTGGCATGGCTGCAACGAAGTGGTGCCGTTCGAGATACAGTAGGTTTTCATCATGAAGAAATAGGCAAAGTTCAACGGCGGCTCAGAGATGTAAAGCGCAGGCTTTACATCTCTGATCGATAGGCTCCGTTCGATAGCCATGGCGTCATCGTCTCGCGGCTACTCCCACTACCTCCTTTTTCATGAGGCATGTCATCACGGCTGTTTCCAGCCCGATTTCGAGATACGTGACAAAATACTCGTTTGATTTCCCTCATAAGGGGATGTGGCTCATTACTGGCACTCGGAGACGGTCCACGAAGCCTCGCGTAACTGTAGATCATAAGACTCTCAGAGGTGGTCTCATGGCTTCAGGCACCAGGCTTCAGAGGCAGTCTTCAGACCTGGTGACAGGGTCGAAGTGCGGAATCAGGGAAATCACAAAAGGGCATCCCGTAAACTGATTAAACCGTGATCGCCGATGTATGTGGTGGTGGATTTCTTAGGGAGGCGACATGAAGATTTTCTGGATCCACGGACTGTCGAAACGCACTACCGTCATGTGAAATTCAGACATTTTCACGAGTTGAATGTTTAGGGTTGTTTGTTCAGTGCTGGGATTGCTTCTGTTTCGCCGAGTTTGGTCATCGCGGACTGTCGCTGACCAACGGACACTGACCGCAAAGCACCACTGCGTCCAGGGTCCGTTGGTTCCGCGGCGAGAAGGGGCAATGTTACCTCCCGAAGGGGACCCTTGGCGCGCTCCTGCCCCCTGCGCTCTGTTTGCATAGCGCCCATGCCGCGGCTGTTCGAAGGGCGCAGGCGTCCAGCCAAATGCAGTCGGGCTTAGACATCCATCGCGGCTGGTCACGAGTTCTGGGCAGTCGCGTCGCCCACAGTGACACCTGATTACATGACATGCTTGGAATAGGGAACGTATTTGCCTCCCCTTTGAGATTTCGAGAAATTCTCGTCCGATTTGATCTTAAGAAGACGCAGTAGATTCGACATGAGGTGAACTATGACTTTACTAATTTTTAAATCTTGCTAGTGGTGAATACAAGGAGCGTGTTAGCAACACTTATTTCCTGGAAGTGACTTTGTTTTGAAAGATATCGATTCACTCATCGTAAGTGCTCGTGTGATTGACGTTCGTGCTTCGCTCGCACATTGAAATCTGGGTTATGGCGAAAGGAGAATACAGAATTGAAGTTGGATTGTCGGCGATAAGGTTTTTGTGTTTAAGTTTAACAAGATTCGTTTTTTATTTCACTTACGCGTATAAGTATTACGGAGCAACGCATTTTCGTACGTAACAGAGGGGGAAAAGAAAAACTTTTAGAGCCCTTTTATTTCTTACAACTCCAGTGTTTATGGACCGATTTTGATGCATCTGCAATAAATCCAGAACTAATCGATACGACTTTTCCCCTTAGCCCAAACGTATGGAATTTTAACAAAATCACAAGCTTGAAAAATGAGAGGAATCCTTGAAAACTGACTAACGCAAAAAGGTGTTTTTTAGCTTTCATTTGACAATTTATAAACGAGAAATATGAATCGCATTACACTGTTTGTATAATGTTGGGGCGGGTGGAGCCATGAACATGAGCCCCCTGAGAAAAAGGGGGACTATTACGGTCGCATGTTCATCAGGTTATCTCACGACCTTTGACCTCAAATGGCCTCAAATGACGTCGTAGTTACATGGAGTAGCGCAGGGTGCATTTCATGGTGTTTGGAAATAATTCCAATAATTTGAATTGTTTTCATTTCTTAAAGCCTTTTTTTATACTCGTCGTGATGTGGCGTAGGTGCGCGGACATTTTCGGTCATAGCTCCGTGCATAGTGGCATAACAGAGGGCGTTGCGAAACTTCAAAACTTCCGCGGTTTTAAAGATAGGTAAATGAGTAAGACGCAGGAAGAAAGCTCTCGACATGCGCTTCTGGACGATGTGCTGTTTCGGAGATACGATAAAAAAGTATATATTTCGCCCAAAATGCAAATTTGGGTTTTGAGCGCAAACTTTACAAATGCAGGCAGGTACTTATTACGCTTCAAAAAACGCAATTGCTAACTCCTTACACTTGCATAAACTAACTGAGCCGAGAATCAATGCTGCCTTCAGTATATGATCAGCTATCATGCGCAGATATGGCCATGACTGTTCACTCTCCTCTCCGTAGTCCTCCTGATCTACCCGACGCGTGAACGGACGAGAATCATGGACTGAGGACGCGCTCGAACTCCGTGTCGGATCCGAGCCTCGGCCGTTCAATAAACAAGCTATCATGTTTCTTGCGACGTGCCCACTCAGATCGTCGGGGCAGTCGTGATCGGGAAAGCAAGGGCAGCACGCATTCAATGCTAGACGTCATGTCTGCTTGTACGACCGTACGGATCTGATGCTGAGCTGGTTGCGGATTTGGCAAGAAAACAAGCAAAAAACCAGAAACGTGATCTTGTCCGTGATGTGCTCGTTTCACCCGTATATACCGGAAAGGCAGATACGTCACCACATGGGAAGGTTTGCACCCGGGTTGTGCAGGCTGAAAAGGTCATCGACACGTTTTTTAACACTGCTCTGGATTGAGGAAGACGTGAAGTGGCAATCGCCAAGCACGGCCGCAGGTGAGCAGGCCGGGAAACGCCTCCAGGTAACTCCCGTTGCAGGAGAGTCATCCACCCCAAGGACCAGGGAAGGCGACCAAAGAAAACATTTCACGAGGAGTCTAAATTCACCCAGAAAAGATGCCTGCCTAACTTGAATAAGCCAACGTCTCTGACAGAGCTTAGCGCCACTCGCATACAAAAACTTCGAAGAGGGAAGAGAAACCGGGAAACAAGACCAAGCAAAAGCTGCGCTACATGTCTTCATTCTCAAGCATTCTCAAGAGACAAACAAGTTCTAAGGAAAATATCGAACTATATTGAGTCCCATAATGGTGATACGGTCCTGGCATTAACTGCGTTGTCTTTATGTAAATTTAGTTACCAACAACTCCGCCTTGATGCATTTGATAGAAGCGATAGCATAGCGACAAACATCAAAAGTGGAGGGTCGTAACCGGCAAACGAGCATGCAGTGGACGCAAAAAAGTATGTATACCAGAAATAATTTCTGTGGCAGAGACAGGTGCTTCTGTATCACTAAAAAACTGGCTGACTTCACTCGTGACCATTTGGAGCGCCATGTCATGGAATATTACATCATCCCGGAGCGCGCGATCAAATAGTTACCTGATGGCGAGCTGAAGATGGCGTTAAAAGGTGGTTTTGATAAATGCTCTGGTTTTGAGCCGTATCGTCAGAAATATTCGTCAGGAAATGTGCAGGGTAATTCCGTTTGGGCCGTGACCCTAGCACCACTTCTTCTGGAAGGGGAAAGCTATAGGCTTTGGTGAAACACGAAGCCGGGAGTAACAAACTTTGTCCCTGTGTCATCGTTCAAGCTGGCAAAGAAGATTGCAAAGCTGACGAAAGAGACTTGTCCTTGTGTCGTCGTTCAAGCTGGCAAAGGAGACTGCAGAGCTGACGAAGGAGACTGACTCTAGGGCGAGACGTGAAATCGAAAGAACTGAGCAGAGAGAAGATCGACTAAAACAAGAGTTTCTGATTTCCATGTTGGATGGCGATGTATTGCACACAGTTTGTGAGGTGCCCATGTCAATACGCCCGATAAGTTTTGCGTCACCGGGAGAGATAAATGACAATGACAAGTGCCTTGTAAAAGAAACCCCTAATCTAAATTATGTCAAAGACCTAGGCAATTTGTGTTGTAATGAAAGGTGCGATGACTGTGTCATTCACATTTCTTGTCGGATGGACGCAGGCGCGTAGTTAGAAACTTCTTCAGGGGAGGGGGAAAATCTCAAATTCTTGTTATGCGCTATTTGCATAGACGAAATTTGTAGGAAAAAGCTGCAGTTTTATGTAATTTAGTTCATTTGACGCACGGGGAGCATATAATGTTTGCTTCTGCAACATACATATGACCCTTATTCCTGCGAAATCGCTATATATCTAATGCAGACC
This sequence comes from Capitulum mitella, assembly GCA_030062745.1. NCBI lineage: Eukaryota > Metazoa > Arthropoda > Thecostraca > Pollicipedomorpha > Pollicipedidae > Capitulum > Capitulum mitella. The sequence continues at coordinate 9,368,959 of CP099848.1, forward strand.
GTTTGGCTGAGGGGGCCATGGCCCCCTGCTCCCCCCCCCCGGCTCAGCTCCTGCATAGACGTGAAATGTTGGCAAGTGACCAAACATATATCTTTAATCTCTATAATATCAAAGATACATATCTAGTGTTCGAGAATGTATACATACCAACCAAAAAGGCTTGCAAACAGCGATGGGCCTAAACTGGGATAGCCTAATCCATCAGGCGCAGATGGTGCGACCACCACAAGAAACCAGTGCCGTCACTTCTTCGGTGTCGAACACGAAATCATTACAGGCTTTGATGGGGACTTGCTCCAGTGCCCGAGAACCGATCTCCGTGCATCAAACGCACCAAGCCAGTTGGATCCGAACAGATTTGATCAGGGCCACGGGAACCCCTCTTCAGTTGGGGGAAGCATTTTGGGCCAATTCTTGCCAATGAGTGTCCATAGGGTCGATTTTAAATTTCAAAAAAGTTGGGGGACTGAAGCCCCCTCCCCCGGGCCCCATGGATCCCGCGCCAATGGCTTTGATTGATATTGTTATAAAGCTGCCAATAAATGCATCGGGGTGCACGAGTGGTGGTTCAACATTCAGCGGTGATGACGAGTATGCTTACCGAAGACAGCCAGGAAGCGGTGAACAAGGTAATGAAGTCGGCCGGGGAGGTTCATTTTCGCAAGGACTTGCGCTTCTGAACATGGTCTATGGAGTTCTTGCTAAATATGACAACAAATGAGGCTGGTCAGCGAGTTTGTGAATATTGCCCCCCGATGGTATTAGTAATGGACATCGCAGCAGTGAGACTGTCGGCTTGCAAAGCTATGTTCAGGCGCAGATAGGCGGCTAAATTTCAATGTGGTATTTTGTAACATGTCTGGATACCTCGGATTATCGCTCGCTATCCACGGTGACGAACGGCATTTTGGTTTTTGTCCACGCTGTGCCGTGTTTGAACGAAAAATACAAGTTTCCTGAAAACGATCACAGAACAGCTTACCAAAAAGGATGATACAAACGTTTAAATGCTTGCTGTAAAGCCAATATCAAGGGCAGTATATTGCTAAAAAATAGGTCCCGAAATATCGGAAGCTTTGCGAGTTTTTACACAACAACCAACTACGTGACAGTCTAATTAAGAAATGAATTACACTAAATTTTTCACATTTTGGATTTCATCACTCGAAACATATCTCCAACTGACGAAGGGGTTCCATACCTGGAACAAAACCGTCGGTTTTCATAGGTTTTCCAACATTCTGACCTTGCGTTAGGCCAGTGTGCCAGCCTGACATCATCCTAAAATTGGAAGCACAATCATAGGATACTGTGCTCAGTCTCACAAAAATATTGTCATAAAACCAAATTTTCACCTCTCTCTTTGATTTCATCTTGTAAAGTGACATCATATAAAGTGGCCTCAAGTGACCTCATAGAGAATATTTTTCATCGTTGTCCTATGACATATCCATTCGCTCATAAATGTTTAACTCGTCCCGACTGGGGGTAGGGGCAGTTGACCGCCTCCCTGAGGTTTTTCGGGGATTGCGAGAGAACGGACAAACACAGAGACACGAAACTTTGTGTACCTTTTGCTTCATCATTTTTACGTCTTATGTCAAAGTTTTGACCTCAGGTCAGGTCAAATAAACCTATGTCCAAAAAAGTTTAGCGTCCTGTAACTTTTTCGCAAAACAAGATATCACAATTATACTTTCAGGGCTTAGTCATCTTGATAGATGCAACAAATCTGCTATCTCAGATTTTTTCGGAATTTTGCGAGTCATTGACCCAAGGTTAAGCCCATTTTTAAAACATGTCGTCGTTTTTTCGGAAATTTACGGAATATTTCATAACATTTTTAGTGTGGAGTGAAGCAGACATCTAGTTACCGTCATTGGGCAAAATATCAATGACTTCCAGCCATTGACCTGAGGTCAGGTCACGAATAACTGTAGTGAGCCAAAATGCTTCACCACCCAAATCGGCGATGAATTGCTGAGGATGGGTAGAAAATAACAGAACTGGCTTGCACAGACGTAAGTAGTACCAGGGACTCCAAAAGTTTCAAAAATTGCATATTTCGGAAAAAACAGGCTCTCGCGAATAAAGCTCCGCCAATTGTGTAAACTGGTAACTACTGGATTTTTCGAAAATTTGAGCATGAGAAACCATCACAAGAACCAATAAGATCAATGAAATTTACATGGATAGGCTTTTTTGCGGAAGTAAAAGAACGCTGAAATTTCCTTTAAGTTTCCGTTAATTTCTTACTGTGTACGGCTGCGGCACGCGCAGACAGCCGGTCCAAAAATTGCCGTGTCTTTAACTCAACGTTTCGGCGTGTATGTTGAACAAATCCGCGAAATTAGATGTGCATCGGTATTTGCGGATCTTTGCTTGTGCGCTGGTGCCTTTACCTATGCGTTATTAGTCACAGCCCTTGAGATTCAGGCCGTTTCTCGGTCTCATGCAGTCGACTATGAGAAAACATATGAAACGTAAATTGCTTACATATTATCTAAAACTGACAAATGAGACCAGTTTCGAGCTCTTCTCGTCACAAGCCTTCGAACAGTGTGCTTATTATTATCGTGCCACCAACCGTTCGCGAGTTAGAGGGGGGAGGCCAACTGCCCCCCCCCCCCACCGTCGCGCATGATCGTAACCGACCGACGTTCGTGCGCGGGTTAATGTCCCATCTTAAAAACTGTTTTCATTCCTTTTACATTCAACACTGTTAAAAATGGCCTGAAGTGTCTTCACAAAAACTTGGCCTGGACACAACCCACGGACTCCACCCAGGATGAAATGATAAAAACGGATATAATATGTACAAAGAGTAAATAGGATAAGTCACCAAGTTTCGTGCGGTTGCCTTAAAACCCTGGAAATGGCGAACGAAAAACAGGACGGGGCTCCCGAAGCCCTCTAAACGGGAGCAGGGACCATGACCTGACCTGAGGTCGTTGAACTTCGATGTTTTAAGCAATCCAAAATATGCAAGTTGCTACGTTTATTGAATTCTGTTACTCCTCCTAGTTTCATGGAAATCTGTCCAACACTTAAAAAGTTTCAGTTCTGTTGGACGTTGACCTCTTTTACCTGACATCAGTCAGTGACAGGACGTACTGGGAACCTGAAATTCGCACTTAGGATACAAAATGAATGTAGAAAAGATTTAGATTAAGATAAAGAATGAGATAAAGATAACAGAAATAAAATAAAGAGTAGATGAAAACAAAGAAAAAGAAAAAGGATGAGAAGAAAGAAAAAATGAAAATTTCGCTGTTGATGAAAGCAAAAAATGACGCTGTTCGCCGCCTTTTTTCTCGGCAACGCTCGAATTGCTTCAAAACAGATTTTCGATTCCCGACCTGGTCAGTGTTAATCCTAAGATTTCTACTGTTTCGTTACCTTCCTGTCGGCAGATATTTGGTATCACTGGGACGAAAAATGAAAACAGAAATGAAGGCATCCTCATTGGTCATGAACAGCAACCTTAGCCAGACCCAGTTAATGCTTAGTCGTGCGCCGTTACACATGTTTAGCCGTGGAGTGTGCGATGTATATATACATATACATACATACATATATATGTATGTATATATATATATATATATATATATATATATATATATAGTGTGTGTGTGCCATATATGTAAGCCGTCAGGTGCACTATATCGGTTTGACGACACCGACTCTCAGTCGGCGCTTAACCATGCACTTGCAAAAAGGGGCTCCGGAGAACACTGCGAACACCACAGCACCACCCTTACTAGGATCGTGCACACATCAAAGACGACCATACCTGCACACATTGTAGACCGCAGGCGGCCTACAACGCTCTAGACCATTTTTTGCCATAGACACTGCACCGATCGTCAGTGGACAAAACAAACAGCTAAAAAAAAACAACAAAACAATCAGCAAAACAACAACAGCTAACTCTATACAACAAACAGTTAGCAAGACAGGATCGTCACTGATAATCAATGACTGGGATGACTGTAGAGGTTCTGCAGTCCTTCAAGTGTGCACCAAAATGTGCCATGGGCCACTGTAATTTCATTTTTTTCCTGTGAACAAAATGTGCTATTTTGGTTGTACAAACACAGAGCCGCAAAATTTACATTACGTTTTCCGTCATTCACTGCACATATTCTATCAAAATTTTAGCCCAGGATCAGGTCAGGTCACTGACTTAGGTCAAACCAAATACGTCAACTTCCAAAAATCTTTGACCTTCTATAACTTTTTCGGGGTTGGACTGAGTTTGCTAAAACATGCATGAGCATACGACAGAAGGTACAATTTGCATATTTCAGATTTCTCGAAAAATTCCAGGTAAATGAACTGAGTTCAGCTGAATTCAGGCCCTTTTTGGACTGTCTAAATTTGGGCGGATTTTTTTTTACGAGATTGCGATGCTCAGGTATTATCAGCAGCATGACCCCTCACATGCCTCTACCACAATACACCCAGAGCACCCGTGTCATTGGCTCAGGTCATGACCCATCAGTATGGAGGATTGTTTCCATTTTTGATTACTGATGCATTAAAAGTGGAAATATTTGAAAATTTCCGGAACCAGAAGATAGGGTGACCCAAATCAGAGGAGAGTTCAGTTTTGAGGAAACAGGTCTGTCGTGGCCCCGTCTTTGGTGAAATCCGGGCTACACCCCTGAACGGGATATCAGCGAGTATCCGGGCCATACTACACACTGTTTTTTTTCCTTTCTCTGTAAGGTCGGGCTTGGAAATGGCTGGGTGTCATGACCCTGCACCGGTGCTGTCGAAAGAAGCCAAACGGCGCATGTTGATGAATGTTACGTCCACCGCTGCCTTTGTCCTCCATAGTCCAAAAATCGGGATGCCGGATGTGCGGCCGATCTGTCATTGACACCCGACATCTGCACGCGCGTAGGACCGCCGGAGGGCGTATTGCGGTCGCTGCCGGCAGGCCAGACGCGCAGCTTTGTGAGGAGTTAGGCTGTGTGTAACCCAAGAGACCCAGGCCAGGGCAGTCGGGATCAGCTAAGGTCATGCATTAACAGTCACGGGTGGAGAAGGGGGTGGGGCGGGTGCGGTTTCCGCCATGCCAACTTCAAAAGTTGGTGTGGCATGTCACAACTTCAAACAGTGTTTCCAGAATTGGGTGTTGTATGGAAGCATCCAAGCTCCACGTTTTACTTTTCCGCGAAATTACGAGGCACAGGATTGAAAATAAATTTTACAGCGGAAATAAATACATTATGGAACAATGTCATTGTTGAGCACTACGGTCCACTGCCTTTTAAGGTGTTTCTGTCCCAAAAGCCCAGTGAGGTACCGAAATAGGTAGGCACCTCTCAAGCTAAGTCTGATAGCGGGTGGATATCTACATATCACCCCTCAGCTAAGGACAACGGTGCAAAGGTACAATGGAGCCGAAAACAATCTTCCTCAGTCAGCCCTGAACCAAATTTCCATTCAAATAGTACTCACATACTACATACCGTGTTACGTTCAGTAAATGATAAATGTAATCAATCTTACTTCCCACAAAATACTTTCAGCATAGGAGCTGGTCTATAACGTACAACATATTAGTCTCACTGGGAGTTCCTTGTCATCGGCGGGAAGGTTGCCGAAGACGTGAGCTCTCCAGCAACGAATATCAAGAGCAGCGGTCCCCGCGTCTGCATGTTGAACAATATGTGAAGGGTGTTCTGCGTGTACCGTTTACTTAGCTGACAGGTTTACACAGTGCTGCGGTGTAAACCGGTCACTGGAGGAAAAACAAGCTTTTTCTCAGTCATTTTCACCGAAATCATATTTGAAATGGCTGAAATCTAGTGCAAAAATATGGGGGGAGAGGAAAATGCGTATTTGGGACGTTCTGACCGGTTCGTCTTTGCCAAGCCAGCTTTCAGAACAAGTCACCGATTATGTTAACAATGCAGGATTCGGAAATGCGGCGCTAGGATATTTGATGGGAACTTAAAAACATGATGAACACGCACACCACAAAGCACAGTTAACATGGTCATGTCAAGCAATGCTGCCCGAGAACAAATGATATAAATGCATCGTTTTCTCATCTTTGTTATACAGGCCTGATAAAAAATATCAGTGCAGTTTTCAGGGGATTTAGTACGCTGATCTTGTTTCACTTTGAATAACCCCGATTATGTTTAGCTAGCTCACTTGCACTGAAGGGTATGTCAGTGTCTTCACCAGCTAACATTCCACCAGATTTTGTGATGCTCCTTTTGGTAAAAAGCAGTAAAATGCGGCATTTTCGGATATTGGCATGTGCTAACCTCTATGGACCTAATCTAAGTCAACCACGCTCTTAAATGCATATGTTAATCGTACGGGTTGATTATCACAATATTCGGTTTTGAGATCTCGAGCAGACCTGGAAAAAAGAGAGAATGCTTCGTATTTAACATTTGACCTAGGCTAATTTTGGAAACCCCGACTTAGGTATTTTGTACTCTGGAGTTCTTATACCAAAACAATCTAGCTGTCATCGGCTGAAAAGATCGAGTGATGACGAGAACGCGAAATGTGCCTCCAGTGCGCCGATTATATGTTGCCCCTCAAGTACCCCATCATTGTTCCCATCAGTTATATTCAGTCCAAAGGCCACCGGCGAGTGTGTGGACTGGGCGATGAGCACCAAACGTGTGTCTTTCACACTTCGCTGTGGACAAAGGCAACTCTGTAGCTCTACTCTAGTTGGGTGGTGCTGGACATATTTCTTTGGTTTTTGCCAAGCTGTACCTGACTGTTGCACCCAGCAACGAAGTCGCCCACTACATAACGCAAACTACGGGAACTTTGGTTTGTCCCTTCCCAAAGTCCTGAAAAGGTTCCGCTACGGGATCCCACCGGCCACTGTTGCTGTGCGCCGTGAGCACTGCTGTTCGGAACTGTGCGTATGCGCTGATCAGAACAGAACTGCTCGTCTTTTATCAGAAACGGCTGCAAGCAAAACCGAGAGACTAAGAAACTTCAGACCAGTTGCCAAGCTCACTGGGCTTGGGCAAGACAAAGAGACTTGATGAGCAAAACTTATAGTCTTACTTAACAGATAAAATTCTCATCTGTCTACAAAAAGTTCCTGCACGCAGGAGCTCATAACTACTCGGGAAGAATGTACCACAAAACTTGCAGAAATCATGTCCTGTGTGATAGCACAAATTCTTTTGGTATGCCTAATGGTCACGTAACATCTATTAACCTCACTTCTGCCCCGAAAGAACCTACCGCAGAACTTGCAAGAAACACGAAATAGCAAAAATTGCTTCATTAGGTCTTAACCATATTCCTGGCAGGGGGCTGAATCCGCCCCGTCGGGTTTTTTGCTTGTTGATTCCAGGCTTTTTGACGCAGGTTCACGAAACTTGACCACTTTTCCTGGCTATTCCTTCTGCATACTGTGACAAGATTTCGAAATCCTGTTTTGATCACGGGCGGGGCCACGCAACGTTTTTAGGAGGCACCTCAGCTCATATTTGGTCATGTTGAGGGTAAAACAAAAATAGGAAAAAGCGAAATAAAAAAGTGAAACAAAAAGGAATCATAATAAAATAAAATGCAAAAAATAATAAAATTAGAAAATAAAAAGTGAAATAGAAAGGTAAAAGGAAAAAAGGACTGCTAAAAAACGTTTTTAAGGTACGACTTTGAACATTATATGGATGTGAAGCTAAATACTTGGACAACATGCCAATACAATTTTGTTCATCTAAGGCCATTTTACAAGGTAAGGTGAAGGTCAAAAGTCAGAATTTTGTTTCATAGTAATAAACTCGACGATATTTTTTGAAATGCTAAACCCTGAATATATACGATGTAGAAGAGTGCCTTCTGCTTGTGTATCAAGTTTCAGTTTGATATCAGGCCGGGTCACGGAGCCATGGTCTAAAATGTCAGTGCGCGTATCCTATATCACAATAGCCGTAAAATTGAATTCTTGAAGTAGATTGGATTCAAATGATTGTAAATGTTTACAGATAATACAGAATGCACACGAGATCATTCCAAGTGACCCCAAGGTCACTGGAGGCCATTTAAGGTCAAAGATCACGAGTTGATCTGAAGAGCATGTGACCACGACTGTTCTCTTTTTTCATGTCCCTGACACCGCCTATGCTAACATTATATAAACATTGTGATACGATTTGTACTTCTTCAACATAACATGACTAACAGAAGCCAAAAAATGCTTATACCTTTTTTGTTCATTCAGTTTTTGAAAAACTAATCCTGCTATTTTAGAAACCCTGTGAACGGCTATGAATTTCCCCAAAATTTCAAATGTGTGTACCAATGGCAAAAGTCCCATTCATAATCTCTCGATTCATGTCAATTTCATCGAAATCGGTCCGTATACAACGACGTCATAAGAAGTCCAAAAGTACCCCAGTTTGGATATGTTTGCCCCCCTGTGTCCACCCTTTTCAGAATTTTGAAAAGAATATTTCTTTGAAGCGTAGTTTACGTCATGGCAAATCGACTGCCGTTTGTTGCGATGAAATCGGATGTGTAGTTCTCGAGATCTCAGGGGGGCCGAATCCCCCCATGCCGGGAATCGGCCATACCGTCTAGCCCTCCGGGAATAGGGTTACGAGATTGATCATCCACGGAGATTCATTCGCTCGGTCCTCGGAGTGCGCGAAACGTCGCACAAGAAACAGTTTTAGAGGCCTTCGACGGCAATAGTTTTAAAGCATGATCGGAATTTCTACGGGTCTGTTTGGACTTTAAAACGTTTTAAAAGGTTTTGATTAAAGTCTCCCTAGGTGCTTTTCTGGACTGGACCCGTACTGCACAGGTAAAACCGATGACTGGGGGCGTATTTTCCGGGCCAAGTATCATGCCACAATATGCCCTTCGCATGCCCATTTTGGTAACTGCTGCTGGCTAAAAGTGGCGCGTGCGCAGGCTGTAAGGCCAAAAGCTATCTGTCAGATGTAGAGACACGTATTTGTGTGGGTCATTATTTTTTTCCCGATAAGAAGTGAAAAACTGCCGTCGGTCGAAATAAAGTTACCTAAATTCTTTGAGAAACTAACATTTCAGGTCAGGAAGGTTAGGCTGTCTGTCCCCACAATCGTTTACGTAAAACGACACCCTTAGTTACAAGTCATCGGCATTTCGTTTTATTATCGTCCTATTTTGATGACATTAGTAAATGTGGTTGTGGAAAGTCCTTTGTGGTCAAGAAAATTTATATAACTGCAGTCCGTTTGTTGCCGGTGGTGCGGTAGCAAGGAGCATGATGGAATCCGTCTTGCGGCAGCGCGCCGGAACATAAATGGCCTTGAAGGATGCTTCAGCTTAGCTTTTGTCCGATAGGACTTAAGAGAAGAAAGTGCACTGGGGTAAAGGAAGAGTCGTTACTGTTTAACAATATCGTCACCTTTTAGTGTTTTGGTCGAGGATGAACCTGAACATCATTTTTAACGACTCGTTTGCACTATCCCAATCAAGAGGCAATGAGATAGGTATTTGAAGCATTATTTATTTTATTTAACCTAGAGTGGTGGCATATTTGCTGAAGAGAGTTGTCATCTACACTGAAAATGTAATGTCACCAGCTGTTTCATCTTTCTTATGCGTGAATCTCAGGAGCCCTCTAATGCACATGCTAATTATGAAGTCACGATAACTTGCTATTTGTATGAAGTTTTTTCCCTGCTGTTTACATTACATCAAACCACGACTCATAAAGCAGCAACCACCACATTTCACGAACAGGGTGTTACCAGCGTAAGATGTCTTTATGCAGATTCAGCTTATCCTCATAGCCATTTTGACTAGTTTGTGCGGGGTGGGTTATGCTTCAGTGTTCTGATGTATGCATTGCCGAATTGTTATGGCTGTTCCCGTTGCACAGTGATGGTCATTTGGGGTACGTCTGCACTGGCAGCCCTGATACGGAGTTGAAACGTTTTCGCATTTTTCAGAAATCGCTTATCTACAGTCTTGAGAACGCCAAGAACTTTTGTCATCATCTGCTCTGCTTTCCTATGCCTGGCTCTGCTGGTGTACCCGAATTCTATACGGTGGAACACGCAGTTGCCGCTGCGGTTGGTTTGCAAAGGATTTACCTGTCAGCTGGTGTCAAGAAACAGCGTTGCTGTACTTCATGACAATGGGGTCGTCGGAACATATACTGACAAGCAGGCAAGCGTGCTGGGGCACTTTAACAAAGTCTGGCCACTAAAGAACTCAAGCAAAACATTGTCGCTGATGTTATCGGGTTCTTCAGCGAGTCCGAGCAGTGCCTCACCTGGCGCTGGTCCATCGCAACCGGCTCGGCGCCCTCTCGTAGTTCTTTACTGGACAGTTGTGTACGGCGACAAAAACTTTTTCGGTCTCGGAAGTCAGCCTTTTTCTGCATGCCCGGTCAAGAGCTGTTGGGGAACCAACAACAGAAGCTACCTGGACGAAGCCGACGCAGTTCTCTTCCACGGCCGTTCCATGCACATGTCGGATCTCCCGCAGAAGAGGCAGCAACACCAGAACTTCATATTCGTACTTCGCGAGTCACCCCTGCACACCTACCTGAACTTGAACCAGTTGGATGGATTTTTCAACATGACCATAACGTACAGTCGTCATGCCGACATCGTCTACAATTACGGTGAAGCTGTTCCGGGTCAACAGCAAGGAAGGGTGCCCTTCTTTCATCGCAGGTAACTTGGATCGGCAGGAATGTTAATTTGTAGGCCCTGTCCAAAGTAATCAAAACAACACATGACTTCCGTCACAGACAGCCTTGGGTCGTGATGTTCCATGTTTGACAGCCCTACTTGATGATCTTCCATTTTGACGTATTTCATAGGCAGCCTTTTAGAATGATGTTCCATGTGTAACGTCTTTCACAGGCATCCCTTTGTGACGATGTTCCATATCTGAAGTCTTTCGTAGGCAGCCCTGTGTGATGATCTGCCATGTTTGACGTCTTTCATAAACATCCCTGTGTGATGATGACCCATGTTTATTTATTTATTTATTTCATTCCAATTAATGGGTGCCAGACACGTATCACATTACCATCCCAAGTCACTTTATAAAATTCATACATACATCAATACATACAAAGTAGAGATAGCGTTCTACGGTAAATCTGACTAGTCGTTGAACAACACGATAGGAAACAGTAACAGCTAAACACTAAAAGTCAACACAGACGCTATAGTTGTTTCATGTAAATCCCAACTTTTGCTCGATATTTTCCGACAAAGTTGTAAAAGACGTCTGCGTCTGGACATTTGAATGCACTTATTAATATATTTCGGAATCCTTTTAAATAAGCATCTCATGATGGTCTTTATCCCAGTGGAAGATGTGACCATCACACCTCGAGTTCGTTCAGTACGCCTGGTTGCTGTGGCTGCAACGCCACAGCAACCAGGCGTTGCTGTGGCGTTGAAGGGGAGCATTCCTGAAGCACGAATGAGTCTATAAGACCTAGTGCGTACACCTTGTGAATGTGAACATAATATCGCATTGACGCTGTTTTTTTCCAAACATCTAACATGAAAGGCGCGAAGTAAATCAGAGTAAACTAAAGACTGGGATGTGATGGAGGAGTCCACGTGATATGCCAACCATGCCAGGAACTGATGCTGCACTGTCCACTCAGTTCAAGTGCATCTTTGTTGCACCTCCACATATCACACTGCATATTCTAAAATGAAGCGAACATCGGCATATGAAGCAGCTAAATTGGCTCCCATTTACACGTTCCTATTTTTCTGCCAGTCTACGTTGAGCGCATTAAAATACCCATCGATCTGATGGTCTTTGAAACGATGGTGTCGACATGGTATCGAAATGTCATTCCTCTGTCTAAAGCACCGCCTAAGCCTCTAATGATCTCAGCTGTTTCCAGGCAAGTGCCTCCAACCATTTTAACGTCTTTCATAAATTGCCCTGTGTGATGTTGTTCCATGTTTGAGGAAGATGGCTTGTCGGGCAAATCACGAGCTGGGCGAGGTCTAAGGCGTTTCTCTTGAAATTTATGTTTTTTTAATATTGCTTTCATTGAACCCTGTGAAATAAACTTAGGTCACCTGAGGTCATGCAGGTCATCGTGATAGGAACTGAATCAGTGTTCAGATGTCCACCCTCATCTCTTTGGTTTATTTTATGAGTCAATGACAGATGTAGGTACAAAAAGGTAAAACTTAAGAGTGCTTCAGATCAGTTCATGACCCTACGTCAGGTCATATCATATGATCGACTTTATATAGCACCATTGTGATCACGGTTGTGGAGCCCAAGGAGTTTTAATTCAAAAGTACTCCTTGCCTTTTGTTTGCATTGTTACTGATCCTCGACAGAACACGAAATAAAGCAAAAAACGGCACAATGTTAGGTCAGGCCACAGGACCAGGTCAGGTTACGTCGAGTCATTGGCGTTCTGGTCTCTCGGCATCAAAAAAGGTTCGTAAAAATCACTCTTATAGCTCTGGAAGTATACATCGACAACAAGTCTCCAACAATGTTAAAAACTTCGCAAATGTTAATGGTAGTGAAATAAAAATGGCTTTAGGTTCGGTCATGTGATGCGATATGCGATTAAATGTTTACTATAGATTACACGCCACCTTAATATATTTTTATTATATACCGGAATATAAACCACCGTAATTACTGTTGCTTACCATCAACATGCTCAGAATTGCTCTATCTGTACTAGGGACGGATAGAGTCCCTAGTACATAGAGATAGAGACAGAGAGAGATCTAGACGGATGGACTATCTGTCTAGAGCTCTTCAGAAAAATGTCTATTATTATATATATAGACAAAAAGTTGCATTATTTTTCAAACTTTTCCAAATCTGAAAAACTTGGAATGCTTTCATGCCGAGCTTTCCGATGATATAGGTTTCATTTTTCTCCAACGTTCCGTTCGCGAGATAGAGGGGGCGTCGAAACCCCCCCCCCGGCTCCGGCCGCCCACGTCAGGGTGCTGGTTGGCCGCGAGTTACTGTTGATGTTAGGGATCAGAGCACGGGCTAAGCATAGCTTTTTGCACTGAGCGCAACTTCTACATTTGATTGAGCAAATCCTGCTGACGGCAAATTTTAAGGCGAAAGTTTAACACGCCGCCAAGGAGGCGTGGGTCCAGGGAGCGATGGGATGGGGGGCGACCCCTCCAGGGCCTGAGAGGGGCCCATAAGAGTGGTCTCGAAGAGGCCCCTCTCAGAACCAAAAGGGTCTCGAAGTGGTCTGGTTTGAGCTTCACTGGGTCCCTGTGAAAACGTGACGTGTTCTTTATAGAGTCAGGGAGCTGACCTCTGACCTCTGAGAGGGTTAGATAACCCCTGAGACGGAAGGGCCCCAACACACCAGAGTGCTCCTGAGACCGCCAGATGGGTCACAGTGCCCCTGAGATGGCTGAGGCAATGACTGAGTCCTTTGGACGGCACAGGGGCCCCTGAAATGTTATGGGGGCCAGAATGGGTTTCACGGGCCTGTGTGAAAAAAAAACTGAAGGATCCTGATGCACTCAGAGGGCTCCCGAGAGGGTTAATGAGACCCTCAGACGACAAGATGACCCCTAAGATGAATAGAAGAGACCCTGAAACTCTTCAAGGGCCTCTGAGACCGCAAGGGGGGGTCCCAACACGGCAAAGGGTCCATGTGAGACCGCTTTAAGTGCCAGAGAAGCCCCTGAATTGCCAAGAACTTAAGACGGTGCCTATCACGGCATAAAGAGACTCTGGCCAGCTAGAGAGACCCCTGCACGGGGCTTCATCGGTGACCTTCTCAACCTCGAGAGGGGCCTCCAAACGAGTTGCGCTGGTCTTTTTGAGAAACTGAGGGGTTCCTAACGCAGTCGGGGGAGGGAGGTCAGGTGGGTCCTGAGACGGCAAGATAGGCCCCTACACGGCAGATGGTCCCCGAGAACGTCAAAATGTCGGAGGGCTCCTGCGAGACAGGTCTCTGAGACGGTATAGGGACCCTGTACGTTCGGTGGGTTCCTGATTGCTTTAGACGGGTTCCTGGCACAGAAAAGGTCCCCTGAGACTGCCAGTGAGGTCCCTGAAGCGTCAACGAAGGCCCCTGATACGGCTAAAGGGGTCCTGAGACTGCCATATATACCCATGTAACAAGAGAAGACCACTGGTACGGCCACAGAGGCCGTCGCAAATGTTCAGAGAACCCAGACACTGCAGAGGGGCCATGAAATCACTAAAATGTTTTTGGAAAATGCCAGAGGGACCCTGAAGCGCACGTAGAACAATAGGGGGTCCACTGAGACTGTCAGAGATCCATTTGACTGCTAACTAGCAGCCACTAGCAATAGCGGCCCCTGAGACGACCAGACGGGCCCCTGAAACTGCTAAACCTTGAGGCGTCCAAACAGCTCCCGAAACGACCGAGGGACCCAGCGCATTGCAAAAGGCGCCTCTGTCACGGCAGAGCGGGACTTCTAGAGGGCATTTGTTAGTGCCTTAGGGCTCCCTGGACAGCAAAGATGTCCCAGGGACGACAGGAGGGAACCTGAGATGGTTTAAACATCCCTGAAACTGTCAGATGGGTCCCTAAAAACGCCCGAGGGGCCCCTGGAACTGCTAAAGGAGCGCCTGAGATGTCCTGAGAGACACGTGAAGCAGTAAAAGAAGCGTGAGATCACCAGAGGGTCCTGATACGGCAGGCGGCCCGGGACCGCCAAAAGTGTCCCTGTAAGCAGGGGCACAGCCAGGGTTTTCTTAGGGGAGCGGGGGGCCGGAGCTCAGGTTGAACTAAAATCATACCAAAACCGCCTGCTGGGAAAACGATGTGCAATGGTTTCCACAAAAATGTGGGCCTAAGGGGGACCTAGGCCCCCCGGCTCTCTTTCCTTGGCTGCAATGGTGCCTGCAAGTGCAAGAGGGAATCTAACCTAAGCTGGCAAGAGTCCCCAGGAACTACGAGGGACATGGGGACTCCTGAACCAGATGCAGACACGACGTATCAAATTGAGGGGGAGCACAGCCGCCTAAAATCCCGTCGTTTTTCGTCATATTTCGGCCACATTGTATGGAAACAAACGTAACAGTTTCTCAAATAATGTCACATGTTTGATTTTTTCGTTCATTTTATATGGTAAAAAGGATCCAAAATTACATCTGACCCGGGCATATCAACGCCCTTTTCATGTCTCAAGAACAAAAAATGAAGGGCCCGGCCGGGAGGGGGTCCGTATTGACCATTCGCCCCCCCCCCTCCTGGCGAAATCCTGGGTCCGCCTCTGCCGTCAAGGGTACGACACGACCGTGTGAAAGTCAGCATTACCCTATATAACCCCGGTGACTCGCTGTTACGCGTACTGAACCGAATATTGAGCACTGACCTCTTGTCAAGATTCGGACATATCGACAGGACTACCGACTGATTCGAATTCATCATGTCAAAACGAGGAGACTCGCACTAAACAACTAAGGTGCATATCACGGCATATCATGGTACGAACTGTTTCACGGTAAAACAATTAGGAGGTAAAGCTAGATGGCGCTGGACGTCGGACGAAGTTTTATTGCGAGGAAGTTTCGAATTAGGCGCACTAACCAAATACATCGGCAACCATGTACATAACATGGATTACGGATATATCGATGTGGTAGAAAGTCAATTTTTATTTTTACCGCGAATATTGAAAGTGCGCGCTTTGTGTGATTTCCATAGTCGAGATATCTTGCGGGCAATGGAAAACCACGAGCTGAACAGAATTTTCCTGCAGCAATCCATTGCAATGAATATGCTTGAAAATAACGAAATTTATCTGTTGTTGCTTATCTGTTTAAATCAGCTCCTCTCCATGGTCCTTTGGCCGATTTAATTTTACGAGAAGTTCCCAGTGATTTGTCTGAGCAGTTGATCGCCTCTGCCCAGCAATTGCTTTGTATTTGCCCCAAACAAGGACGCTGGAAGCGGAGAAGACGGCAGGGAAGGGGACCGCTGCCCTGAACTTTTTTAAATTTAACGTTGATCCTAAGGGCGTTGACTGGAAAGAACTGACCCAAAGTTCCTCTTTGTCTTCCCAACTGTGGAGGAGTTTCCGCACCTCTGGCCCGAAATGTACGTATGACAACGGCATGGTTTGCAAAGGTACGCAAGAATATTAAATTTCAGGGTATGAAATCGAGTTTAAAAAGCAACGTCAAAATTGGACAGATATGCGAAAAAAATGTTCCATATTCATGGTATTTTAAAGCTTTGGCACGCAGAGTCATCTGGTGGCTCGAGTTTTGCTTCAAGGCCCAATATTTAAAAGAGAAGAATATGGCGCTCATGTGTAGATTGACTATGCAAATGGAAACCTTTGCAGGTACATTCAGTCAAACAGTTTTTCTGAAGTTTAAAAGGGGCAAAAGTAAACCAGAATGCTTATTCTAAATAACGAAATGTAATCATTGACGAGTGTCCATTTTACTTGGTTGTGGGGTTGCCAAGCGATCTTCTCAAACCTGTGAGTGTGCAAAAAATATGTCTTGTTCAAACGTCTACAGACACGTCAGACGTCAAAGTCAGCCTGAAGGTACCTGTGTAGGGACATTCAGACAAGTGATTTTTCTGAAATTTAAAAGGGCAAAGCTAAACCAAAATGTTTGTTCTAAATGATGAAATGTAATCATTGAAGAGTGTCCATTTTACTGGGTTATGGGGTTCGGTCTTCCCGAACATGTGACAGTGTGCAAAATCTGTAACGTAGTGTCCAAACGTCTGCTGACACGTTAGACGCAATCGTAATCAAATTTCACAAACAGTAAAATTACCATCTCCTGCCACTGTGCAAGGCATGCAAGTAAAGAATCGGAAATTTTTTATTTTGTTCCGTGCATTGCGGGACTGTGTTCAGTCGCATCCTTTTTTCAAATATCAGCACACACCTGTTGAGTTTCCGGTAATTAACCACGTGTGTAGGGTAATATACGGAAGCCCAGGGGTTTCGCTAGCCCTGGACGAGACAGACTGAGGGTCACGGAGCGAACGGAACAATGAAACCATTACAGGGAATCGGGGACATCTTTGGCTTAGAACAAAAATTAAAATAATCATATTAGTTCTCTTACATGATCTGAAGCGAAACATGGTGTCACCATCCGGACACCTTAATATTCATTACGGATGTGTTGAGTGTTTTAAGTGCGCTCAAGGGTATTGTGCATCCGCAGCTGGATTTGCTCCCAATTTACCGCACAGACGTTTGCTTACCCGTTTATCTACCTTGTAGAGTTCCACCACCAGAGTTCCACATTGGTCGATGTTCCATAAATAGACTTGATTGCTCCGAAAAAATGTCGCTGGTGACTTTTCCAGTGGTCGTGTTTTGGAAAAAATGCTTGAAATCTTTAGAACAAGTATTTACATTTTTGGTAATGACTTATGATGATATAATATGGTTTTGCTCTGGAAGTATATGGATATGTTCAGTATTTTTAGCATGGGTAGTCATTTTCATGTGATAACAGTGCATGTTTTTCGACCTTTGATTGCGATGCTTCCGTCGATGAAGTTACGTGCAAAATGATATCCTCTGTACAAATGAATAACTTATATTGACATGAAAAAGTAAAAGAATCGGCTTGAAGTCCAGAAATGTGTGGATCTGTATCACATCACAGTGCATGCAGTTGTTTATCAAAGTATCACTTAAATTTGTATCACATTGCTGTTGTACATTCAGAAAGATACTTCACCGTCGAGAACTAGCTGTTTGTGTTTCTTGCCGAAAAATCAAAGACCAGATTTGCCGGTGTATGAGCTGCATATCAGCGGGCTGTCTGTTTCACCAGGAGGCGGCCGGTGGCGTGGATGGTGTCCCACTGCAGCACCAAGTCCGGTCGGGAACGGTACGCAGCCCAGCTCGAACGCCACATTCCCGTGGACAGGTACGGCCAATGCAGTAAGCGGCGATGTCGGGCCTCCGTACGAGAGTGCTACAAGCGCATGGCCGACAGCCACCTCTTCTATCTGGCGTTCGAGAACAGCGTGTGTGAAGACTACATCACGGAGAAGTTCTGGCTGGCTCTGCAGGCAGGCATGGTGCCTGTGGTGTTCGGCCCGGACCCCGAGTCGTACCGGCGCGTGGCACCGCCGCATTCCTTCATCCACGTGCAGGATTTCGGCGGCCCGCGGCAGCTGGCTGCCTACCTGGAGTCACTGGCGAGGAACCGGACAGCCTATCAGAGCTACCTGGCGTGGCGCTCCGAGTACCGGGTGCTGTCCAGGCCAATGGCGTGTGAGCTGTGCGCTGCGCTCCACCAGCCTCGGCGTGCCAAAAGTGTGCTCCTGTCGCAGGTGTGGAACCCCGCCAGACTGTGCAACGCCAGCGATAGTGTCGTTGGTGTCTGAAAAATGGTGTCTGTACCAGT
The DNA here is from genome assembly GCA_030062745.1 of Capitulum mitella. Lineage (NCBI taxonomy): Eukaryota > Metazoa > Arthropoda > Thecostraca > Pollicipedomorpha > Pollicipedidae > Capitulum > Capitulum mitella. The sequence goes on from CP099848.1 coordinate 9,387,313, forward strand.
ACAGTCCCCAAACCTTGGAAGAGTGCAGTGAAGGGCATTGCTGTTTTTACCCCGCTTGATTTGTTGCCGAGTGGATTGGGAGTCGCACGTTCACGGGTCTTGGGATGGGCGAGTGTCTTGTCGATGTTTTGCCTCACAGTGTGGGCTTATCTTCAATGTATTGCATGATTTGCTGTTGTATTGCTGTGAGAAGGAGTTGGGAGTCCGCAACGCGATCACCTCACTAGGTACTTGCCGAGTGGATTGGACAATCACGTTTTGTATGCTGTGCTGATATTACTTTGCGTTGTCTCTGTCTGCACATGACTGACCAAGGTTGGGCTCTGTTGTTCGGGTGCAGGTAATGGTAATTTGGATTTGTTGGTTTTCGTCGTCCAGAAGTTATGCTGCAAAAGCCAAAGGAAAGAGGCGAAAAGGAACTCGCGGTAACCCCCAGTAACTCGCGGGGTAGTATCAGCAGGTCTTGTTGTTAAATGGGGCTTTCAAAGAAAACCAACTTAGCGATTAAAAAACGTTTCCTGAGATTTCACCCGCACAGATTTTTCTGCACAACGTGGACGGACTGAGAGGGGGTACGACCCCACGGCCATTTCCAGACTGAGGGTTGCGAAAAATGCCAGCGCATGCACGTGACAAAAACTTGCGTCAGATGTGTCGTTTTACGATCTCGGGGCAACGGGCCACCCTCCAGGTCGGCTGAAAGGTAAAAAATTGGCGGAAAATGACGATTTCCTAGTTTAGGCACACGTGAACGACAAAGAGTAGACGACAGTGCAACAAAACACATATCAAAGCGTTTCCCAATCAATTTTGGGTCCATCTGTGCCCGACGAGATTAACGTAGAACTATCGCCATGACTGTCAAAGCAAATGCTAGCGAAAAGCAAACAGCAGCGTAGCCGGGATTTTCCCAAGGGAGGGGCTAGGCTTTCGGCGGGAGGACGTCCGGCTTCAGGGGGCCTTCTCATTGAACAGCACGCATTACATTGGCTTCGCAATCCGCCGCGAAACCCTGGATTTTTCTAAGTGGGAGGGTGGGCGGTTTTCAGAGTTTTTTTAGACAGGAAAGGGGTGAGGACCTTTTGCTTTGGAATTTTATCACTGATAGTAATTTCCGTATATCTGAACGGTGTAGGTTAAGAGCTTGGTTCATTTTTTTCATTTTTGGGCCATTTTCCCAATCGGAGGCTGGTTGGGGCCCTAAATGTAAGCTGTTCCCCACCGCCCCCCCAAAAAAATTGAATCCTGCCTACCCCACTGTATGAGATACCGTAGGTATCCGCAGGGGTGTCGATTCCCGCAAATGATTATGGAGCCGAGCCGAGGGCCCGACAACCTATCGTCCCCCCATATCTGGGTTTCTCGACCAATTAAGCCTACTTTATTTTAGTCAACGTAAATTTTTTGAAGTTTGTTGTAGCAATTTATCAAATAATAATTGTATATATCCCCATATATATACCGGTATATATATATATATATATATATGTATATATGTATAGAGAGGGAGAGAGAGAGACCAAAAATATGCTTTATATATATATATATATATATATATATAGAGAGAGAGAGAGAGAGAGAGAGAGAGAGAGAGAGAGAGAGAGAGACAAAAGATATGCTTTATATATATATACATAGAGAGAGAGAGAGAGAGAGACAGAGAGACAAAAGATATGCTTTATATATACATATATATGTGTATATATATATATATATATATAAGACAGAAGATATGCTTTATGCTTTATTCTATACTTGCTGCCTATTTCTTATCTATTGCGGCCGTTCTTTTCGTTATTATTTTCCATTACCTTTTAAAGCCGGCGGAAAATATTGGGGCTCAAACCCATATCGGAGGGGTCCAAATCAACACTAAGAGGGCTAGGGCCCTCTCAAAAGAATATAAATCGACACGCCTGGGTATCCGTATGCTTGATACCCGTGTTTAAATCGGTCCAGGATTCAGGAGGCTGAATATTCAGGCTGAAAATGAGGCTGGAATAGTCAGCGTCATCTATAAATGCTTTCTTAAGTATAGGGGGCGCTACATAATAACCATAGTACGCGCAGCCATGTTTCGATTTGTGCGAGGCTCACATTTCAGCTCGGACGCAACAGTCCTCAGCTTTTTAGCCTGGCATTCCTAAACACTGGACTCGTCAGACGACCATTCCAGAGCCAGGAATGTCTACAAATGGACTGAAAAAACGCTCAGATGCTTTCAGAGATGTTTGCCTCTCCAATCTTCACAGATTAGACCACAAAACCATTTGATCGATTCAGGTCTGGGGCTGGACGCCAAAATTACTGTCAGTCGCTATGTTAAGACTCCTAAAAACGCGCAGGCCTGATGGTATGTCTCATTTATATGACTACATCACACATACGGTTTATTCTGGAGCCCGTTACATCTACATTTAATATTCTTTAGTGAGACGCAAACCATTTCACTATCACTTTTCCTTCCTATGTCCGATCGGCCACATTATCTGGCACATTACCATTCTTATTCCTTTAGCGCCACTGGCATTAGTCATCAGCAGAAAGCCTGCAGTTCATCGGGTCCCAAGGTCCCCATTTCCTTGCTGGCTTGCTGCCGTCCGGTAGTTCATTGTTGCATCGTTGCAGTGGGGTCCATCGCTGTATTGTTTATCGACACATTTGACAGGTTGCCCGCAGCAAAATCCGGTGTTTGCCACTGTTCCATGATACCATGATACCATTCCATGATACCATCAGCTAAGAGATTAGTTCAACGGGTCGAAAACCTTTGTTCAAACGAGAAAACAAATATTTACTGGTGTGGTCAGGAAATGACACAAGTACGACATCATCCCTTGTTCAGGTACTTGTTAAACTAATACCATTATCTACAGGCATCGATTAGAGCTTACAGCGGCACTTGCACTTACAGCAATTCCTTACAGGTATAAACTAAACTTTTCGAAGTTGTTCGTAGTTTTATCCGTTAGATTCATATTGCATAATCTAGAGATGCAGCTAATATGTAGCGAAGAATTCGATTCATGTGTGAAACAGCCCGTAAGCGTAAGGGTAAGAGGGCAGTCCTACCAGTTTGAAGGATAATTTTAAAATTAGCGCTTTGCTATGACATTCGAAAAAATGACCCAAAAAATGACTCTGACCGTACTAAGTTTGAAAACGCTCCTTCACTAATGAGTCAATTGCTTGATCATCATCTCCCACTACGCCGGGTGACATGCCAACTGCATTATGCGAGAACACAGTCATACAATCACGACATAAATTAGACAATATATACGCATCTGTATAAGTTACATTCGAACGACACTGCAGCGGTGTAGCAGGCACATCTGGTATTCGCCGAGATATGGATGGAGTCACAGTATCCGGTAATGCTTTCCTCTGTGCCAGTGTGACATGAAAGTGAAGCTCCGAAATAATCAATCGCGTAGGCCGAAGGCGCCCGAAGACCTTCACTGACCAATGTTCCGGATACTAAACCTATGAACATTCAATGACGTTTTTCTGAGTTCAGCTATCACCACCTATCCCACTGTACCTCACTGCCGACATGGACATGCTTTCGACCAGTCCCGTCGACCACTTTCCACGGTTTCAGCACTGGTCCCTCACCCATGGTGGCGATGTGACCATAGGCGGCGGAAGGGGGGGGGGGGCACGGGGGCACCGTACCCCCTTTACTGGCGAAATTTAGCACTAACCATACGGCGTCGCCTGGAAGGAAATGGCTCGAAAAGCAACCGGTTTCTCCCCTTGCCGGAACACGTTCCGCTGCTAGTGGATGTGACCCCGGTCTGTCTCCAGCCGTCTGCCGATCAGCCAGGCATTGTAACCACGATCTAAACCAGCTAGCCACTGGCCTCTGGCGGACCAGCAGATCTTGTCAGCCAATCAGGTCGCCGGCACCCCATTCAGCTAAGCGTGCCGTCAGCCGGGCAGGACCAGCCGGCGCCGGTAGTCGGTCAGCTGATCCCGCCTCCAGCCGGGCACCATCAGCTGTTGCCGACGGTAACACCGCCATTGCCGCGACTCATCAGCTCATACTGGTACAGGAACACCTCGGCGTCAAACTGCAGCTTCTCCAGCTCGCGTGGCTTGACCCGGCGCTTTCCAGAACGCCTCGCCGGAGGTGGCTGGGCCCTGGACGCCGCCCCCGTCGCCCTCTCTCCCGGGTGCGGAGGGGTGGACACCTGCCGGCCGGAGACCGTGTCAAACCTCGGCTCTAAACGCATCGGGCTTGACTGTCGCCCCGTGTGCGGTACAACCAGGCAGGCGCTAACGAGCCAGCCGATATACGATAATAATAGTATATAAATAATAAATAATAGTAATAATAGTATAGAAATAATAGCGAGATACCAGCGACGCTGCTCACGACTCCCGCCAGCTCACCTTTGTCCGGCTGCGCGTCTTGAAGGCGGCTTTGCCCTGTTCCACGGTGGACAGCTGGACGATCCAGGGGTCCCTCAGGGCGGCCTCGGCCGTTCGCCGGCTCACAGGACTCGGGTCGAGCAGGGCCGAGATGAACTGTTTGGCGCCGCTCGAAACACCGGACCAGGCCTGCGGCAGCAACGTCTCACCGTCGGCCCACTGCCAATCAAACTGCTCCAAATACCGGACCAGGCCTGCGGCAGCAACGTCTCACCGTCGGCCCACTGCCAATCAAACTGCTCCAAACACCGGACCAGGCCTGCGGCAGCAACGTCTCACCGTCGGCCCACTGCCAATCAAACTGCTCCAAACACCGGACCAGGCCTGCGGCAGCAACGTCCCACCGTCGGCCCACTGCGAATTAGACTGTTCCAGTTCATTCGGTGATCTCAGACTGCCCGAGTCGTGGAGTTATTGGTGTCAATCAAAGCAGTGTATGACGATGGGTGCATTTACTGTGTTACTTCTTCTTTCTCGTGCAGTTTCGTCGGTTTTCCTTTCAACTGTTACAAAGCTACAGACGCACTACGTGCCAAATATGATATCAGATGCTGTTCCACACTGTGTGGAAGTATACCAATGCAGTGCTTGTCAGGGTGATGTTTAGTCCTGTTCCCGTACGGGCGGGGGTTTCAGAAGCTCTCTTCCCGGCCTTCTGCTCGCCATTTCCCGCGTTTTTGAAGCAGCCTTGCAAAACGTAGCGACTTTACCTCCCTATTCTGTCTACGTATTACGCCGAATTTTCATAAATTCATTTTGCTCATGGGAGGCGACAGCCCAAGTTTTTGGGAGGCATCTCACATCACTTTTGGTAATGTTGTAGTTCAAGCAAAAAACGACTGCGAAAGATAGAACTTTTTAAGATAGGACCTAGTTAATAACCTGTATGCTGGTAAGCTTTATATCAGCGGACAGGTCATTAACTAGGAAAAGATGTAAAAATATTTGTGTTGATCTGAAGGTATTCGCAAGGTCAGGTCCAGGTCAGAAGTCAGAAATCGGTTTCAAGTAAATCCCTTTGACGAAATCTTTATAATGCGAAATTCGACCTTTTTATAACTTAGTATAGTGCCCTCTACTTACCTTTCAAATTTCAGGTTTATATCAGGTCGGGTCTCGGAGCTATTGCCTAAAATGTCTGCGCGCATATCCTATACAACGATTGCCATAAACAGAACTTTTTTGAAATATAGTCAATTCAGATAATTGGGAACGTTTTCAAACGCTGTTAAGTAGTTTCAAAGCCTTTCGATGTGACCCTGAGATTTGTCATCTGAGGTCATTTGGTCAAAGGTCATGAGTTGACCAGATACGACAATGACAGTTCCCCCTTTTCCATGTTTCTGGTGCCGCCTATGCCAACATCAGACAAACAGTGTAATGCGATTTCCACTTCTTAAGTATAAAATAAGTGGTCTGAGACAAAAAAAATGTTTTTAACTATTACGTTAATTAAGTTGAAAAATATTCCCCCATTTTTCAAGCCCTGTGATCGCCTATGATTTTCCTGAAAATTCTAAACATATAGTTCACTGGGAAAGTCCTGTTAGTTATTTCTCAATTCATACCAATTGCATCAAAATCGGTCCAGAAACATCGAGGGTTAAACCAAGTCAAAATTTCCTCCTCGCTGACTGTTGCCCCTGCATCCACCCCTTTCAAGATTTCAAAAACTCTTGCCATAAAAATAAATTTTACATCATGGTGAAACAACTATCGTTTGTTGCGATGAAATGGGAGGGATAGTTCTTGAGATCTCGGGGGAGGAGGGCGAATAAGCCCCTCCACTGCCCATGGCGAATTCGTCCTAACGCCATGAGTACGGGAATGTCAGTTATTTTCATTGAGTTTGTCGCCGATGCAAACCAGGAAATTGCAGTTAACGCAAAAATAAATAAACAGCACCAAGAAATTGCAGGACACCCTGCACCAAAACGCGTACCTCTCCTTCGAAGCTGTACTTGGCTCTCATTATCAGCTTGTACAGTCGCAGCCGGCTGGAATTTTCGAAGGGGAACGTGCCGCTGAGCATGATGAACGTCATGACGCCGATCGCCCACATGTCCACGGAACAGGTGTACGGCCGGCGGGTGACGACTTCCGGCGCTATGTACTCCGGAGTTCCGCATGGAGTGTACATATAGATGTCGTCGTCGGTCTGCCGTGCAGCGGCCAGACCAAAGTCCGTGATCAGCACCTGCCGACAGGACGATATCTGTCAGCAAACCGGGTCTTACGCCATAAGTTCAATGTCTGCAGAAGACCTCCTGTATCCCAATGAGTGAACAATAGACGGGTTCCACGAGGGATAAGCCAAATGTTTTGTGAGGTGATATACCTTGGTGATTTGGATGGAATATTATCTGCAGCACACATTAAATATATCAAATGTCAAGTATGAAAGAAACTTGCTTCCCACCAAGCTGAAACATGATCACTCTTGTGCTTAAGAGGATTTAACGTCCATACTAGACTGGAATAAAAACTCGCAAACATCGAAGCATACTTACAAACCCTCCTTTGAAGAACACAAAACAGTGCAAAGATACCAACGTAAACAAAATCCTGCCCCTTGGCACATGTGCCAACTATGGACACCATAAACCTCTTTCCCTTCCCCCCCTCTCTCCCTCTCTCTCTCTCTCTCTCCATCCATCCATCCATCTCTCTCTTTTCGAACCCGCGCTGTGCGGGTCTAAAATACCTTGGAATCAGCGCCAGGGTGGTAGTAGAGCACGTTGTCGGGCTTGAGGTCGCGGTGTGTGACGCCGACACCGTGCAGGTAGCGGACCCCGTCCAGCACCATGCGGAGCACGCGCGCCGCGTCCCGCTCCACGAACACGCCGCGAGCCTGGATCCTGTCGAACAGGTCTCCGCCAGTGGCCAGCTCCAGCACCAGGTACAGCTTCTCGGGCGACTCGAACACCTGGCGGCCGCGTGGAGGGCGTCAGAACCTGGCCTGAGCCGGAGTCACCCGCAGAGGCCGACCCAGGGTCGCCACGTACCGGACAAGGTGGCAGAGGTTACCTATAACCGGCTGTTGTTGCCGGAGCACGGGCAGATACGGACATCGCCTGGTGTGGTGGTGTTCACAGGGGTTCGGTAAGAATCTGCTCAGCAAGTTTTTTTTTGCGTGTGCCTTAAAGGCCCTCTGGATCTGCTGTTCCGCGACATTACAAACTACGAGTATCCAGTTATTCGTAAACATGTGCCGATTTCCAGAAAGACAAGAGCGTTTTTAAAGTTGCAGGGCAAAAATCTTCTTTATCACCTCTTCCTCCGTTCACGTCTGAAGCTGGTCCTACTGTGTTCACGGAAACTGAACACCATACCGCAATCCGCTTCCAGTTGAAATGAAGCCGTTTGTTCTCATCAGCGCCGCGTCAGTGAGGTTGAGTCGTTATGGATTCAGCCGAGTTCGTCTCCAATTGCGGAATCCGTTGACAGGCGCCGCAGAACTGGCCTGGCGATGCCAGACCTTAATAGTAGGAACCCCAGCCCGGGAGCGATTCCCGGCCAGACCTGGGCCAGGCGAAATGGAATGACCAGTCAGAGATCACCGGCCGAAACGCTCACTTGCCATTCTTAAACCGGTGTAGACGGCATCCCACACATATCCGATCAGACTGTACCCGAACCACCGTCAGCGTGACGACCGTCCACTAGTTTGCTCCGCATTTCTCATACTGATCTCCCCAGAACAGCCCGCGCATTGGAAGGGGGTTTCGCGCTAACGCGCAATGAAAGGGGGGCACAAAAGGGCCCCTCCGATCTCAAACTCAGAAACAAAAACAGCTACAGACATAAAATTTTATGGACAGGGTGGGCCACAACAATTTACATTATGCGCAGCTTTCATGACCTTAGGTCAACATCTACAAGTCAAATGGGGCTGAAAAGGTCAGCTTTGGACACTTCCTCGGCTCGTACAGGCCATTCCGTACGACTTTTCGAACGAAACGGGAAAAGGGTGTTTGTTTGGGCGCTAAAATGTGGAATACAATTTCCATTGATTTGGCGTCTTCAAGGGGGATTTTGGGTCGGGGTCATGTCAGGTCATTGATATATGACGTCATTTTTTCAACTTTTGCGGATCAGATTTCGAGCAACACGAGAGAGTTTGAGTGTAAATAAGGGGGCCATACGCATTTTTTGACGTATTTTCAGTGAATTTAGCTAACATCGGCACATCTGATCACTTCTAGCGTTCACTAATCTCCGCAAGATCAAAAGAAGTGAAGCGAGGTCATTGACCTTGGATGACGTTTTTTTACCCAAAGCAAGTTTTGTGTCAACTGTCTGCGCTTAGGTTATTTCGTTAGAATGAACCCAATTGCACGGTTTGAGGGCTGTGAAACGTGAAAGTTATATATATGTATATATGTACATATTTATGTACGTATGTATATGTATATATGTATATATATATATGAGTATCAATGTCCCGAACGTGCTTTTAATAGGGCCTTTGAATGCATATTTCATACAAATCAACATGTCGCAAAGTAAATCTGGACCAGGTCACAAGATATTTGACCTTCACCTTTGATGACCTTGACCTTCATTGACCCTGATATATGTAAACGTATCGGTGTGCACATACGTGTTTTATTAGTGTCTTTGAATGCATATTTCATACAAACCGACATGTTGCAGCGCAAATCTGGATCAGGTCACAAGCTGGTTGAACTTGACGTTTGATGTCCTTGACCTTTACCGACCCTGGCCTTTGCACATCTGGCCTTGATACATTCATCATTTATGCCCGAATGACGTCGCCTGATTGTGTTCAAGCAGTTATCTTAGGTAGAACGCTAGTCCTTTCACAAAGTTCCCATTCGTCACCGACAACCGTTATTTTCGTCATGTTTGTTTGATTTCAAATGCTTGAAACTTGAGAAATTTCCAGATGATTTTCGATTTTTCTACGTCAGTCGACGAGTTATTCGACTGCCATAATTGCCACAAAATAGTAGCAGCAACCAATTCCGACTCGTTCTCGAGATTTTCAAGAAAAACAGGTGGGAGCGCACAAAACAACCTCCCTCCAGTGCGCGTGGCAGGAGACCGCAGCCACTTGGCCTGGCAGTCGCCAGTCCGAGGTCGGGTGCTACAGCTGACGGTCGTGGATCGATGGAAGAGTCTGGCGGTGCCTTGCCCGTCTCAATACGCTCAACCGAAAACACGGCCAGTGGGCTACGTCAGTTGTCGCAAACCACGTTATGCGTCCGATATTCTGACGACTCTTACGTACCGAAACTCAAACTCAGAACTCATTCAAGGAAATCGTGGGCCCACTACCTTCTCCAGGTGACCAGACAACATCCAACGGTGACCACCGTAACGCCCCGATGGTAGAAGACAACTTTCTGGGAACCGTATAAATGTCTTTGCGTCACATCTACGCTCGGGTAGTTCGGATCATTCTGCGTGCATAGCTCCTATCTTCATCCCTGGTGGCTGCCTTTATCCAGTCATCAAATCATAGCGTCTGGGTTGGGATGCAGCGGATATTTCTGTTGTGACTAACTGTTTGATATATTCTGTTTGTACTCATTGGCTCGCTTTCTTCTATTTTAGTGCCGGTTATTCATCCCAGTTGTGAAAATCGCCCACCCCTTAACAAACACCTGCTGCAAAAACGTCCAGAAAACGGACTGCTTCATGGCAATACTAAGAGAAAGAGAAAAAGAAAGAAAGAGAGAGATGGAGGCAGGGAGAAAGAAGGAAAATGGGAGGCCTTACGCATAACTGAAGCAGTAAATTATCCATGCTGCGAAAATCCCACACAACGAGCTTAGCCCTCGCCGACAGCTGTTCCAGTTCGAATGCTCCTGGGTTGGCCCACTGACGCGGGTCGCGGACGCCTGAGCAAGTCACGTCCGGTGTGACGTGACAAAACCTCAGCCTGATGGAGATGGATGGTTCACGAGTACATCGGCTGAGGCTGACACTGGCGGATCCAGGGGAGGCCATCTCGGCCATGGTCCCCAAACGCGATTAGGAGGGGGCCAAATGGTCATTCCTCCCCAAAAAGGCATGGGTATTTCTACTCAACCGGAGTTTAAAGTTCCTGGGACTACGAATCCAACCCATGGCCATCGTCTACCACCCCCCTCCCCCGGTCGATGATCTACCATTCATATTGCAGCAGATTTCTAACTGCATGATGATAGTTGAACTAGTGACGACCTCGTTCGTGCCAGTCTTTCTGGCGAGTCAATTACAGAGAAATTTTTCTAAGTCCAACTTCTGTTCACTTCAGTCATTCACCAAACCCCTATAGTGGCACCCATACTGTAAGGAAATCCTTCCTTTATGCTTTCAAAATCACAGGAGTCTACGTCACGACGAGCGGGGCGCTATTTATACTCCCCACAAACGGGAACGATCTGGGCCAGGAGGTACAAAATTGACGTGATGCCAACCAATGACAGACGGTAACGTCATCAAACAAGGGACGTAAACCGATGGTGTGAGGAGTTCTAGACCAATGACAGTTGGCGGCAGCGTATAGCGATTCCAAGAAACACCGTACGCTAATCTGCAGTGTTTGTCGGTTGCACTGACTTTTTCACGGAAAGTATTTTTCACGGAGTCGCATTATTGATAAAGAATGCCAGTTAGCGCAACACTCCCGTTTCTGAAAGCGAAAAGACCTTGGGCATCCCAGACGTTTTTGTCTGGGACGTCGAACTCGGCCTTGAACGACTGAACAATGGGACCGTTCTACAGATGGAGATATTTATGGCAATTATTTAGAATTTTACTTCAAACTACTTTATAACCAAAGAATTTTTGGATTAGGAAAATAATTTTGTTACAATATCCAGTTAATGAAGTACACGCTCCGAACCCACCGACAGCGTATTCCACCCCCCCCCCCCGGTAAACGACTCCGCTAACTTACCATCCAGACTTCGCTAACTTACCCAGAAAACTCTGGTTTGGTCTCCCTACACGGAGCCGATGGATCCGCCCCTGGGGACTGATAAAGGAATACGAAATATTTCCAGCAGCTGTGGACAACCACCACAGAAATGATCGTAGTTCTCTTTGTAATGTGAGCTTGGCAGTCGGTGGCCGTATGTTCATTCTAGATTTTTGCAACTAGTTCCTTTCCTCAGAAGAGCAGATTTGGGTGGCTTGAAGCTGGAGTAATGATAGCAGGATATGCCAAAGTCAGCTGTGAGCGGAAAGATTCTCCAGCCAGGCCTCCTATTCACGTCCGTTTGGTAGGTCCTGCCAGTCCCTATCAGTTGCACGACATTTCACTTCTCCACGCCCACGTCTGTCATCAGCAACATGGCACCTAATCTGTTCCCAGGCACATCCGTAAGCCGCATGATTATCCTTCCCCATACAGCCTCTGGTGCCAGCCACACGAGCCCTGTGTTCACGTCCCACCTCTATGAGCTGTATGACGTTCGGGTGGCGCAGTTTGCGCAGCACGCGCAGCTCCGAGTCGAACGTCTGGCGGCCGGCGCCGCGGCCCGACGACACGTCGATCATCTTGATGGCGGCCGGCCGCCGCGTCAGCCTGCTCTCGGCGCGCACCACGCGACTGTACGTGCCGCGGCCGACCAGCGCCTTCACGTCGTACTTGGCCACCAGCCGGCGGTCGTAGCGGGTCCGGAAACGGCCCGGCGGCCCGCTCCGCTCCATCTTGAGCCGCTCGGCCAGGGTGGGGGCCGGCTGCGGTGCCGGCGGAGCGGCCTCTCTCACCCGCTCGGCGAGCGGCAGTCGGCCGGGGACGCCCGGCAGCCGGAGGTCGCCGGCGGCCGCCGCGGCCGGCGAGGCGTCTCGCCCGGCAGCCGCCACCGACTCGAAGCGCGGCCGAGCGCGCGAGGCGCCGAGGTTGAAGGTGCGGAAGCGCCCGCCCAGGAAGAAGTTTTTGGAGCGCATTGCTGCGGGTTCGGGGGACGAAGAATGAGCGGTAGCGACGGGTGGCCGTCTCTCCTGGCTGGTCCGTGGTGAGACTACACAGATGAAGGGCGGTGCGAGTGTTCCTGCAGTAATGAACGGTGGCCGGCGAACTGACAATACATGCACTGGTCGCGACCGCCGTCACCAGCGCTCTGTCACCGCTGTCACTGCCACAGTTGTTGGAGTGTACTGGCGCTCTGTCACCGGTGCCACTGCCACTGTCACCAGCGCCTTGTCACCGCTATCACTTCCGCTGTCACCATGGCTCTTTCACCGGTGTCACTGCCGCTGTCCCCAGCGCTCTGTCGCTATTGTCGCTGCAGACGTCGCTGTCACTGCCGCTGTCACCAGCGCTCTGTCGCCGGCCGTTGTGTCCGCCGTCGGCCGGCGCCGTCCGAACCTGGGCGCGGACTAACCGGCGGCAGCCGCCGACCGACCAGCCAGCGCACTGTTGTCGTATTTCCAAGGTGCGCAGCTCCGTATCGACTGCCTGCGGCCGGCGGTCGACAGACTCTGCCGGGCCGGGCCGGGCTGGACCGGACCGGGTCAGGCCGACGCTGACTCACTGCCGCCGCCGCCGCCGCCGCGACCGGCCCATGTTAGGCCCGGCTCGGGTGCGTCCTTGTCCTGGTGGGGAGCGGCGGCCGGCTCGGCTGACCGTGGGCGGCGGGGGGGCGGCGGCGGCGGCGGCGGCTGGAGGGCCGGCTGCCGGCCGGCCAGCCCTTCCTCGGACCGGCCGAGCCCCAGCTGCTGACGGACTGTTAGTTACCACCTGTTCGGCGATAACACAGACCACATTGAGATAGAACATAGGGTGAAACTGACACGCAGGACATCAGACTGTTTTGGCATCCTTTCCTCAAAAGCCGTGCAAACAACCAAAAGTAACAGAAATAAAATTTCAACCTGCTTGCAATATTACCAACGTAATCTGATCGCCATTACGGAAGGATTCAAAACATGTCGAAGCCTATGTCCAGAATTTCCAGTTTTTACGGAGAACCTTCAGATCTAAGTTATTCTGAATTCCTTTGAAATGCGCTGGAGCCGCAAAAGTTTTATCAGCATGTATAGCGGTAGTGAACTGCTTGTAACAACGTGTACTGCGTGATCCTGACTTTTTTTTAACTTGGTCCGAATGGTTGCTGGGGTAATATTAGGAATCAGAGCCCTAAGCACGCTAAGCATAGCTTGTTGCACAGAGTCCGACCCCCGACATCCAATCGACCAGGTAATGCCTGATTTAGAGGCGAAAGCTTAACGTGCCGCCAAGGGTGCGACGCGACCGTATGGTAGTCAGCTTCATTCTCTTTGGCCAGTTGCCAGCTGACCCGCGGGCCAAATACGCCGGGGCGATTCGAATCCATTTTGCCAGGACGGGGAGACCAGCGTTCCACCAACCGAGCCATCGATCACGGTATTCTTCTATTCTGTGCCTTCATGCTAAAATTCCGCAACTCCCACTATCAGGGCCGGCGCCAGCAAAGACAAGGCAAAGAACAGTCGTCTCAGATACATTGATCAGGCCGCCTTCCCACTTTACATTCTTTATCGTTCATGCTTTACAATCTTTGTCGTTCATGCTGGGCGCTAATTCGTTTTTCTAACATAAAAATATACCAGGCAAAACTTTTGCATTCTCTTGCACCAGTATTGCATTACTTAGTTCCGAGCATCGTGGAGCGATCACACGGTCCTTAATTGATTGGGACATCATATAATCCTTTGTCGACTACTCATTTACAGTTATTAATTGAAACGACAATACTTTCTGACACCCATCTCGGTCCATAGGGCATGGATATGGTCGCCGGACTCTAGCTACCTCAGCTGTTTACTCTTGCTCTCAGTGGTCTTCTAGAGCGACGAAAAGTGTGTGTGTGGGGGGGGGGCATTGTCCAATAGGCGCCAATCTCTATCTCCAGAAGGGCGCCATCTGCTTGGAATGAGATTGGAATGGTGCTGATTTGCGCGGGGGAGACGTCTCGCCTGTATGGGGCGTCGAGTACATGAGGGATGTACATTCCGTTAAGTTCGTAAGAGCACCGAATGGTGCTTTAATGTTTAAAATGATGTGCAGTCGGCCGTTTACGTGTGGTTCGTTGGCGCGTCGGAGCGCGGTGTGGTGTTTGCGGTTGGACATCTTCTAGAAGCTGAGAGTTAGGAAGATCCCTTGAAGGAATGTCATTAAACCCGTGTTGGGCGCCGATATTTCATCCTTTTTTTAATGTTGGCAGCAGGTAGGTAGCAAATAGATAAGAAATGGTAGCAAATGGATAAGGATGATATGGGATTGGTGCAGAAGGTAGCAAATGGGCAAGGGTGATTTGGAAACGGTGTTGATGCCAGGCCAATATTTTCATTGGCCTTGCTGTTACGTATATGCCCCACATACCGCACAGCATACACAGAAGGTCGAAATGATTAGCTGAGAAATGTGTCTTCCATATCATGGGCTGTTGTACTTCCATAACATAACATAACATTATTAGGGGATCGCCTACATTATTATTGCAGACTGCCAGGCATGTGTGTAGTGACACACAGAGGACATGAAGAACCTGGCAGTGCCCGTACTAGCCTCGAATAATATTAGCATTACTTTTATGATGCTTCATAGAAAAAAGTTCCAGAAAAACATCTGGCCCAACCGACTCTGAGAACGTTCATACAGTGTTGCAGTTAGGTTTTGAGCTCTCAGTGCTGAACACTGCCATCTTGGCTCAGAAATAGCAAGGCTGTCTTCTGAAGACATTGGATTGTCAGGTTTGTGGACAAACAAAATTTGTGCAGAGGAGGCGCTGATTTTTGGTCTCTGACATCTTTGTGGTGCTGAAATACTGAACTCCGACTGGGCGCACATACCCGGCAGGTGTTGGATTTTTGACAAAGCACCCCTGCGGCGCTAAATAGCGTGCACCACCTGAGTGTTCATTACAAACACCCGAATGCCGCGTAGGGTGTTATTATCCGGCTCTGGTTTAGAGCACCATGCTTAGATTAAACCGGAGAGTCGCTTAACTCTAGCAGCCGTAGAGTGCTGAAATTTGACATCTGTAAGAGCACTAAGAGAGCGCCAATCTTTTTTACTGCGTTGAGTTTGATTGCTGCTTACGAGGAAAAACAATGCCGGCCATTTTGATTTCGGCCATTCTTTGGGTCCAGATTTACTAAAAATTTTCTTTTTCTTTAGCTTAAAAGTCAAGTTTTTTGGCTATAACATGAGGGGACGTCAGCATCACGGGCCAAAACGTGCGGGGGAAATGTCCCTTCCGCCCGCCATCACCCGGCTTTTACATCCATGCTTGCCCTCCGATTATCCGGCCGAAGACTTCGACACACGTGGCTATGGCGAGGTGCGAAATGTTGAATATATTCGTGAGCGAGAACTCTAACTGAAGGCTGACTCGGCAGTGCTGAACAAAGGATTCAAGCGTGAACGATGTGGGTAGCGGTAACATTACAACAGCACGCAGACCGCTCTGCCGGCTCCTCAGTTGCTGGAGGAGCCTGGTTGCGCCCGCCGTCTGAGCTGATGAGCAGCCGGCAGACAGGCAGGCCGCTTCGCACGCGGAGCCGACATGTCCGTGACGGAGACGGCACTCGTGGCCGATCTCCAACAGCGGCTGGATTATTTAGCGACCACGACCGAGGGCGCCATAGCCAAGGCCGGACGCCGACCCGCAATCAATGGCGACCGGGCCGTCGGCCGCGTGCCAGCCGCCGACGGCGTCGACCTGTCCAAGCCTCGTGTCGGGCCTTCCCCACGGGTGTCATTTTCTACGCTGCTGTAGATGCTTCGGCACCCCGGTGTTGGTAAATGTCGGTTGGGCCGTCGGCAGTCGGCACGCGCTCGGTAGTTGGTCGCCATTAGTTCCAGGTCGACGCACGACCTTGGCAACGTCGCCGCTGTACACATACAGTTGTGGGGAGGATGGAGGAACACCGACCCCGTAGGTCGTATGTGTGTATGTATGCTGTGTATAATACAATATAGTAGTATGTCTTTGCTGCTGTGAACGATAGAAACTTAATAGAGGAACCTAAAGTCAATCATTTGCTATAATGCTCGGAAAGTTCCTAAAAATGTGGTATTTTATGGGGTAACGCCACCCACAGGTAACATCGTCCATGCAGCGATTCCACGAAAATGCCTTCAAAAATGCAAGCATCCACCTTGTTTATATCGTCTCGTCACGTAATGCCTAGCATTTCCAGTAGGCGCAACGCTTTTCAAAACACCACGCATCATGAGGAATGTAAATTGATCATCTCCAGGTATCAACAGCTTTGTATAGTTGGCAAACAGCCATACCGTGTTAGGAACTCCTAGTCATTACTTTTTTCCATTCTCACGATAAAATGGAGGTTGAACGGTACCGCTCAGTCAATATTACAGTTCACCGTTCCGGCAACAACAAAGAACCTCAGCCCTTTCCACATAGGACTTTGATGTTTTGAGCTCGTGAAACAACCACATACCAATTTGCTACTATAATTTACCGGGAGAATTTTGCATTAAGACGTGCCATGAGTTTGTACAACAAAAAGAGAACTCCGCACAGAACTTAGCACAACTCGTTATTACTTTTCAACGGAAGTTGGTGAGGCGAAGAGATCGTTCCTCTACGAGATCGCACAGCAAGGGGTCGTTGCTGATCCGTTACTGTATTCGCTTCAGAACAGGATGACGCCGCCGAAGCAGGCGGTGAAACCCCGTTTTTCTTGACTTCCAAAAAAACGTCTGATGCAGTCACGTGGTAATAAGCACACTAGTACCACATCATGCACATGTAATCACGTGGCTATAGGGGCGTCAACACCACGCACAGTAGACCGGCCCGTTCTTGAAAAATAAGCTTGAAAAATTAAGCGGCTCCAGCAGCTTCTGGTGGCCGTGAACATAACAATGAGATTCCCAAAGCGGAGGTATCGGTCTTGTAAATTCGAGCGGCGCGTTTAGGTCAAAGTTTAACTAAAAATGGCGTCTGGCATTGAAGTCTCCAAATCAACGCAGCTTGGAAGGACTGCCGTGAATGTAAAAAAATCATACTTTGCGAATATTTTATTGCATAGATGTCACAAAAAGGACCAATTCTATCAAACAAATACGAAAAATGGCTCTTCGGTTGAAAACACGGCTCTTAGATGACACTGCATGCATCATACCGGAATGGGTTGATGGCACTAAATACTGCGCGAAGCACAGAAGATTCTTTGAGGTTGGAAGCAAGACACATATGTTCGTAGATTAATTCTATTCCCGCAGGGCTAAACTATATGGCCGATTCCCGGGGGGGGGGGGGGCAGATTCGGCCTCCCCCTGAGATCTCGAGAACTACACATCCGATTTCATCATAGCAAACGACGATCGATTTGCCATGACATAAACCCTATTTTTATAAAAAAAAGTATCCAAAAGTTTGAAAGGGGTGGATACGGGGGGGGGGCAAAAAATCAAAATGGGGATATTTTCGGATTTGTTATAACTCTGTTATTTATGAACCGATTTTGATGACATTGGCATGAATCGATAGATCATGGATGGGGTTTTCACAATTCGTCCATATATTTGAAGTTTTGACAAAATTTACGGGCGTTCACAGGGTTTTGAAAATGGGAGAATTAGCATTAAAAACTGGATTAACAAAAAAGTTAGAGCACTTTTTTAGCTTCTACTGATCATGTTATGCTGAAGAAGTACAAATCGTATTGCACTGTTCGCATAATGTTAGCATAGGCAGTGCCAAGGACATGAAAAGGGGATCTGCCACGGCCACATGTTCTTCAGGCCAACCTACGACCCTTGACCCGCGCAGTGGAAGGGGGTTTCGCGCTAACGCGCACTGGAGGGGGGTCCAAAAGGACACCCCTCCGACCTCGAAAAGGGAACGAGCTAGAATTTGAAATTTTGCTCGGGAAGGGCAGGGTGATAACAATTTATATTGTGTGCAATTTTCATGCCCCTGGGTTGATATCTTTAAGGTCAAATGGGGTCAAGAAGGTCAACTTTGGACACTTTCTCGGCCGACCAGGCCACTCCGTACGATTTTCGAGCCAAACGGGGAAAAGGTTGTTTGAGCGTTAGAACGTGGAATAGGACAATTCCCATTCATTTGACGTCTTGACTGGGTATTTCGGACCAAGGTCGTGTCACGTCATTGACCTATGGCGTCATTTTTTCATCCCTTGCAGGTCAGATTTCGAGCAACACCGGATAGCTTGAGTGTAAATTAGGGCACTACACGCGTCTTTTGACGTATTTTCATTGAATGTAGCCAACATCGGTACATTTGATCACTTCCAGCGTTCATATTTATGTTTGCATGTATATGTATATATGTATGTACATACGAGTATCCATGTGCCAAATGCGTTTTTAGTTGGCTTTTTAAAGGCATAATTAATACAAATCGGCATTTTGTAAGGCAAATCTGGACCAGATAACAAAATAATTACCCTTGACCTTTGATGACCTTGGCCTGCACTGGCCTTGCTATATATAAACGTATCCATGTGCGCACACGTGTTTTTATTAGGGTCTTTGAATGCATACTACATACAAATCGGTATGTCGCAAAGTAAATCTGGACCAGGTCACTAGATATTTGACTTTCACCTTTGATGACCTTGACCTTTTCTGACTCTGGTAAGCGTATCAGTGTGTGTATACGTGTTTTTGTTGGGGTCTCTGAATGCATATTTCATGGAAACTGACACGTTGCAAAGCAAATCTGGATCAGGCCACAAGCTGGTTGACCTTACCTTTGACGACCTTGACCTTTATTGACCCTGGTTTTGGTCTTGGTACATCCATCACTTATGCCCGAATGACTTCTCATTGTGCTCAAGCGGTAATCTTTGGTAATGCGCTAGTCCTTTTACAAAGTTCCCATTTGTCAACGACAACCTTTATTTCCGTTATGTTTGCTTGACTTCAAATGCTTGAAACTTCAAAATTTCCGGTCGATTTTCGATTTTTCTGTGCCAATCGACGAGTTATTCAGTTTCCATAAATGTCGCAAAGTAGAAGCAGCCAGATCCGACCAGTTCTCGAGATTGTGAGGAAAAACAGATGTGGGGCACAAAAAGCGGGTATAAAAGCGGGATACTCGCATGTATATACATATATACATATACATGCAAACATAAATATAAGCGCTGGAAGTGATCAAATGTGCCGATGTTGCGTATATTTACTGAAAATACGCCAAAAGATGCGTGCAGCCCCTCATTTACACTCAAGCTATCCCGTATTGTTCGAAATCTGATCTGCGAAATATGAAAAAAATGACGCCATAGGTCAATGACCTGACATGACCTCGAGCCGAAATTCTCAGTCAAGACGCCAAATGAATGGGAATTGTCCTATTCCACGTTCTAACGCTCAAACAACCTTTTCCCCGTTTGGCTCGAAAATTGTGCGGAATGGCCTGTTCGGCCGAGAAAGTGTCCAAAGTTAACCTTTTCGACCCCATTTAACCTTGAAGATATTGGCTCATGACCATGAAAATTGCACACAATGTAAATCGTTATAACCTTACCCAGTCCATAAAACTTTCTGTCTCTAGCTCTTTCCGTTTCCGAGATGGGAGGGGTTCCATTGTAACAACACATAAAGAAAACATTTTTACATGTCCCAAGGCATTGAACCTATGTCTCACATAAAAAAAAACAAATGGCATCAAAGGTCTAAGAATTTCACTAGCTTTGCCGTTTTGGTCTACCACCAGCAGCACTTCAATATTCGCGCCATGCGATACCACCTGAGTCGTTACGATTTAACATTTGTGCAAAAGTCACTGCTTTCGCTTTGAACCATTCACTGTAAGGGCAGCGATCTGCAAAATACGGTCTTTTCTTCTGGTTTTGCTGCACATAAGAACAGCTAGTCGTTAGGATCAATTGTCGTGCCTAACTTTCATGGTATTAGCAGCCGAATTTTAATTCATTTTGCCATGTGTCCTCCGCAATACTTAGCCTCAAAATGGCAGGATCCATCAGTCTCGTGATTTTTCATCAAAGTTACGCCATGCAAGATACTTTCCCGTATAAAAAAAAATCGGGTTCTGAAAATTAAACCGTCGACATCCGATGACTTTTCATCCGAGTGGGGTACCAAATGCAGGGACGTAGCCAAAGAGGGGGTCATGGGGGCCTGAGCCAAGCGTTCTGCACTAGATATATAGTGATTCCGCACGAATATGGAATAGTGATCACATATATGTAAGCGTGGTCTTCTTTAGCAAACACGTATACTTCTCACCTGCAGCTCTATTTCAGCCGTGCTTGGTATCCAGAACATACTACGCCCGCGCCGCCCGAACCCAGTTTCCCGACTCCCCCTTTCCCGCGACCCGGCGGCCCGACCTCGACTGCTCATCACGTGACTCGCGACACCCTAACCAATCCGCACACGTCCGGACCGGCGCCACGCCGGCCCAGGTGTCCCACACCCGCCGGGCACCGGCACGGATCGGCTCGGGACGGACGCAAACACGGACGGACGGACCGGCACGAACCGGCGCCGGCCAGGGTGGCCGACCCCGCATTCACAGGGGATGGGCAGCATATTCGATTCGCGCAGTCCCCCTACATAAATGTTGCAAAAGTAAACATTATATGTATTCCTGTTGGTTCAATGTGAGGCCAATTACATAAAATTGCTGATTTTTCGCATAAATTTCGCCATATGCCAGTGGCATATCACAAAGTATGACATCTGTCAAATTTCATCCCTTGTCGAAAATTTGCTCCCCCCGAGGGCAATACGAGGTACGTGCCTGATCAAATGCCAGGGAGAACCGTGATGTCCTCCCCCATCGTGACGGAATCCTGGATCCGCCTCTGGCACTGGCCACCACGCTGTCTATTTCGGCATATTTGTGGACTGTCCGAATCAGGCAAATGTCATTTGGGTCATCGGCCGTATTTGGTACATGGTACATCGTACGTACAGCCAGCGTGTCGCGTGCACTATGTCTACGAACTCAGCGAATCGGCGCAACTGGCCAGTTTTGACAGACATTTTGCAATCTTTTTTTTCCTCTGGATGGAGGAATTTTTCGGACTGTTGTCCTAGTCTCGTGTGTTATTAGTCCGTACAAACAGAACAGATAGTCTGAAAAACTCCTACAGCCGTAATACCAACGCCTCTCCGCAAAACTTTTCTGTTCTCCTATATTCTTTGCCCAGTTATTTGATCTGACTGACGACGTAATATTTACTCCATATAGAATAGGGGAGGGAATCCCTCCCCTAACCCACATCTTCAACACGTGCTCGGCGGTGGTGCAGGCGGGTGAAGTGGGTGACTATATTCCTTCCTAGTCTTCTTCATCTTTTAATTTCGGTTCCCATAAAGGTCCTCCAGTACCACCCTCTTGCTAGGGAGCTGTCGAGTCGACAGTTTTCTCGCGCGATGACGTATCAACCAGAGATTCGAAATTGGTCTGGGGGCGCAAGCCTGAGATTCTTTGAAGGCCCAGGGCGATCTTCAGCAGATGTAGCTGACTGGGTATTCATTGTGAAAATACGCACACAAACAATATCGCTCGCATTTGCAGTTGCGCACACGCGTCCTGTCGGTGTGCGGCCCAGATAGCTACTAACGCGAAACAACCGGCGGCCCCGACCTACAATCTGATGGGAATCCTGTTTCGGTATCCGGTAGCGGAGTAACATCTGTGGAGGTTGGGGAGGGGGGTGACAAACATAATTTTACCTCAGTTCTTTCCATACAACGTCATAGGGTTAATGTTAAATGTTGCCCGAAATCGGAGGGGGGACAACTGCCCCCCTATCCCCCGGTTCCTACTAACCTGTCGATATCCCCTTGCATTTCGCCACTAGATAGCTCTCGGAATGGTACGGCTCTCCTCGTTGACTCAGGTTCGTCGTCGTCTGCTGATGCTGACCCGGGCCACTCCGTTACGGCCATTATCACTCGTCATTGAATCCGCCCCCACAACATACATTTACCGTTGCCTTAATAATGAAGTAAAATGTGCACATTTTGATAAAGGAAATTTTAGTGTATTCCCTTAATTTCTGCATGAAGCAAAATACAGTGCACCGAGAGAGTTGTTTTTTCTTTAATTGCCTTACAGCTATAGCTTTTTTAATTCCCCTACAGCTTTTTGAATTCCGTCTTACATTGTCCTTTCTCGGACTCAACGAAAAAATAGCCATAACAAGTAAACATTTTGAACAACGTAGTTATAATTAATTGACTTAGCTGGACATTGACAAAGCCAATGGCCTCATCAAGATTGGGTTCTTGGCCGTCATATGGAAGTACGCATTTATTTCCGTAATAAACTACGCAGTCATATAAAACGACTGACATGCGTGTCTTATATTCACCCTCAAAGAATTTTCTGCGTTTCGCGCAATATTTAGTGCTATTAGCCACTAGGGGCGGAACGTCTTCTAGCGATGGGGGGAGCAGGAACGGCTATTTTTCGAGTCATTTCTTCCCATGCAATGCCATAAGGTTAATGTTACATTTCGCCAGTTAAGAAGAGGAGGCATGGTATATTGTTCCCTCGCCCTCGTTCCGTCGCCTATTCTGTTGGCTAGTTCTGGGATCATGCATGTGAAATACTGTAACCTTTTTCCCACTTTTGGATATGTGCGTTTTCATAGCTTTGTATATTGTGAACGCCTTATAGTTTTAGATATTGTGAACGTCTGATCAGTTTTTGACATTAACATTTGACATTAACTTGCTTTCAGAGCTGATTTTGGCGCGGGGGCAATACATGTGCGTGTGTATCATCCTGCGAAGTGGGGTCATGGCATGCGACTGCGAAACACTTCCGGGAAGATTAAGGTGAAATGAGTAAATGTCGGGTCTGCATGAACCGCATGTGTGAATCAGTCTTCACAATTATTTGTTGCCCGTCCCCTTAGTCACGTTAGTTACTTAGTTGTTTGGTTCATGGATGGAGCAGTTCTGTGATGCATGGCTCACCCCCTAGTGCGCTGCTCTGAGATGCCATTATTGCTGTTGCCCCATTGAAAGAAGAGATGGGTTGTTATCTGTCTCCATTTCATTGGGTGGTATTGATGCATAGCAGAGTAACATGTTTCCCAATCAAGTGAAATAAACAAAAGTAAATAAACAAACAGCCAAAAAATTAGGTTGTATTTGATCCAGTATGGCAGTGGGCATTTTGTGGCATGGTTTCCTTATGCAGAAATGTTTTTATTTTCAATAAAAAATACAGTGAACATGTGTCAGCTATACTTAAGAAATATCAGTAAGCCATTCCCAGAATATGTGCACCAGACTTGAAGTGGTGTGGCCAAATTCATCTTGCAGTGGGTATCAAGATGTAGCAAAAAATCAAAAAATGTAAGTATGCTCATGGTTATAGCTAAAATAAGGGTCATCAACAGCTGCATTGGCTAACAGTAAGTTTCCGCCCGACGAAATCGCAAACAACGCTTTGTATAATTGCCACCAATGTAAAGAATGTATCATCCTGTTTCTAACCGTACTTTCCACTACTTGATTTTCTCAACAATAACAACAAAATCGTAACGATAACGTACGACACAGTAATACCGTGCTGCAGTTGACTGGCAGAGAACAACATTATTCCGCGGTGGAAAATGTAGTGCCGCCAAGGTTAAGGTTATTGACATCAAGGACGTGTAGATCCTGCATGCATCTTTAAGCGATTAATGACGTCATATATAGGAAAATTCTATTCTGTTGCCAAAAACTGAACTTGGAGAAACTGCTGAATTATTACGTCATTATATTATTGTATTAGATAATTGTTGGGATGTCTGATATCAGTATTATTACATTATGACATTTAATACTCGTTAGATTAGGTTGCTAGGTTTGGTTGTGCTGGGCTAGGTTAGATCAGGTTAGGTTAGGTTAGGCTAGGCTAGGTTAGGTTAGGTTAGGTTAGGTTAGGTTAGGTTACTATGTTAGGCTAGGGTAAATTTTTATTTATTGTTTTATTTCACTTCCTAATATTTTCCAGTTTTGTTCCGTGATTTCTTGTGCTGGGCTACGTTAGGTTAGGTTAGGTTAGGTTAGGTTAAGTTAGGTTAGGTTAGGTTTGGTTACTATGTTGGGCTAGGGTAAATTTTTATTTTTTGTTTTATTTCACTTTCTAATATTTTCCAGTTTTGTTCCGTGATTTTTTTGTCAGATATTTTATTTCACTGCTTTTTGTTTTTTCTGTATTTTTCAAATTGGAACTATGCTTTACCATCTTTGTAATATTTCTACTTTTTATTATTCTTGTTTATTATTATTATTATTATTATTATTATTATTATTATTATTATTACTATTATTATTACTATTATTATTTTTACAACCGTTAACTTCTTCATTTTAAAGATAATTTATATCACATTAGTTATCCCCCAAAACTTTTTTATTACTCTTGATTGGACCTTGAGTCCGACCGACGACCAATCAGCGTCGAGATCTCACGTAAACAAACTATTTAACGCAGAAACGTCAAAAATCCCTACGCAAGCGTCTGGCGGTTAGCATACCAGTGACGACGCAATCTGTTTCGGGGAAAATAATGTGTGTTTCAGATTTTTTCCGGCTGAAATCGTAAGTAATACTTATCAATATTGCATTTGAAACGCCATGCAACCACTACTACGATTATTTTCCCTGGAAGTAAGCGCTCGGGCTGAATCTTACTGTTGACCGCTGCATTGTTTCAAAATTTATTTCTGATTACATGTGAAGATGCAAAAAATGTTGAAGGGTGTCAGAATCATGGAGGGAAAGATGCATTATGATTGAATCCTGCACCACAAAGATGTAACATCAGGATTTGGGTGCATGCAATTTGCTGCCATAATGGTGTTCAGATGTAATATTTTTACAGCTGGATGTATCTGTTTTTGAGCTAAGGTGTCATTTTCCACCCAAAATTGCAAATCTGGCCAAAATGGCTCAAATGGAAACAGTCAGTCAGATCAGAAATAATCAGGCATTATCCATAGTGACTGGAGGTCATTGAACTTGGGGGACTGTGGCTTGACAAGATGTTTTTGACTGGCTTTTTATCTTCACCCAGTGGATGAGGTATTGCAGCAGAAATTGTAGTCATGCAGATACCACATGCTAATACTTTGTGCCATATTCGGCATGTGGTAAAAATGCTTGTCTTGCCCATGGCAGGGAAAAGGCCTTTTTGAACATTGTGGTTTTGCTGCACAGCTTGTGTAATGCTAAAGAGACACACCACCATATTGGAACACAGATGTGTGCATTATGTCTAAGCTTGAGATGTGTGTGGCATCATTTATTTGGTAGAAATTGCTTTGAGTGGCTTATTCTTAGCTTGTCTGAGGAATATGTTGGCTGCAACAAAATCTTGTGCAAAGTATCCCTTAAAAAAGAGTATCGTTCCTCCTGGCTTAAAGCACTGGTAGCATGCATGTAGTATCCAGCAAATTTCAGACATGTTCAGTGTGGTATGCATCTGTGAGTAGCATCCAGTCCAATACTTGGACTGATGGCCATCGGGGGGGGGGGCAGGGGAATCAAAGGAAGCATGCCTCGGTAAAGTATGCAAAAAGTAGACATCTGGTGAAAATGTGTTTAAATAGCTCCTTGACAATGGGGAATATTCTGTAAAGCATCACCTTTTTGCAGCCAAGTGACTTCTCTTCAAAAAAGCACCTCACAAGATGAAAGGGGACAGTCCCCCCACCCAATGTTCTTTGCTCACTCCCCTACCTCATGATGAAATACAGTTCTCTACCACTGTCCCACTTTCTTAGGAGTGACATTTTTGGCCTTAAAGGGGAAAATGCCTGTTGATTTTGTATGATGCAAACTGCTCATTTCATATGATATATAATGCAAACCATTTGTTATGCATTTTTTGCGCTGGTATACATTCACCTATAATGTGTTTATCATATTTTGGTGTGCGGTTATTGGATGTGCATGTGGGGTATCAGTGGTGGCATTGATTCACTGTCTTGTTTGACATTTGCAGGTAAACGTTTTGGGCTTGTCCCATGGTGTCTAGTCCGTGCATGGGAGCCAGCATGGACAACCCGGAAGGCAGTGACGATGGTAGCGACATTGGCGGCGGCAGACGAGGCAGTAGCAGCAGCAGGAATACCACCACCACCATCAGCGGCGACACCCGGTGGCTGGCGTGCAGTGACAACGACGACGAGTGGCCGCGGCTGGGCGGGCAGCCGCCGGCGGGCGGCGCCCTGCGCGTGGTGCCGGCGCTGCGCTCCTGGGCCGAGGTGAAGTTCGCCCTGCTGGACCGCCTGCCGGCGTTCACGGAGCCGGACCTGCCGGCCGACCTGCGGCCGGCCGCCGGCACCGTACCGCTCTGGAGTGCGTCCTCGGCGCGCGGCCTGCACGACTGGCAGCGCGAGCTGCTCCGACGGCAGCGGCTCAGCCACGTCCGGTCCGAGTTCTCCAGGTGAGTGGCTCAGCCACGCTAGGTGAGCAGCTCAGCCACGTTGGGTGAACACTTCAGCCGTGCTGCGTGAAGAGCTCAGCGACGACCGGCCCTAGTGCTGCAGGCCGGCAGCTCAGTCACGAGTGACCGGGTCTCCTGCATGTGAACTGTGAGCAGCTTGTGACTGGTACCTGTTTGCTCAGTCTGCCACAGATCAGCCAGGGTCCAGCACCCTCATGTTTTAACATAGGTATGTGTCTGTGGTTGTCTCATGTACTGAATCGACCTGTGCAATTTGAGCTCGATCCTGCCCACAGTTTTTGAGTTTTATCCTCAGAGTTTTTGAGGGATCACGACAGAAGGTTGTTTTTGGCCGTCATTATGCCCTATAATAATGAAAGAATATGGTAAAAATAAATATTATTAAACCCATTGGTTTAATATTGTATTTTTACCATATTCGTTTTTCATTATTATATGACATAATGACTGCCAAAAACAACCTTATATAGTGATATTTTGGCCTCATGACATGATATTAGGTCACGTAACCTAGCTGGCCGCTTGGGCGGTGCGATTTTTTCATGCACAAATGGACCATTGTAAATTGTCTTTAACGTGAAAGAGTATGGTATGGAACTTTCCCATAAATATTTGCGTGAACTTTGGATTGTGAGCCCTCAAAACAACGTTGTTAGAAAAGGAGTTCGGTTTCGGTGCAGCATAACTCATTTCAGGTCATGCGTTGCGTGGGTATAGGGACGATTGTACAGCTTAACATTCTGTCCAAAAATAGATAATAACACTGTGTTGTATATCTCAGATTTCATTGTCCAGCCTCAGTCAGATGGGAAAAAGAATACTTGCATCCTAGTGTCAGGCATCCTGAGCGGGTACCATGATCTGTAATCAGACTCCTAGCATATCAGCAGATCTATATAAATTCATGACACGTGAGCGTGGTAATGACTTTACTTGAATTTCATTGCAGTTTTACTGATTACTTGGGTTGAATGGCAAAGGTAACGCTAAATTTCATATACCCAGAGGTTAAAAACCTTCGTGCGGTGTGTTTGCTTTGCACTGTAGGCATTCCAGTGAGCGTGGGCACAAATCATATCAGACGTTACAGCTACAATGGATGTGGCGCAGGCATCACGAAAATGCAAAACGCATCAGCCTTAGAAAAGCAAGTTCAGAATACCACCACATTTATATGGTCGGAGCAGCTAGTTTCGGTTTACACTTTGCACAGCATGGCACCTCGGCCAGCTCCTCCAGATAATTCTGAGAGCGATATTCGTCAGATTTGTTGGACAGAACATGTCTTAACTTTGAATGTCTTGTAGGCACCTGGTTGCTTTCTCAACTTCTTCCTTGCCCGAACACCCCAAAAAAATGCTCAGATGACCTGAATTTCTTGGTCAGGAAATTGTGCTTGTCTTGGTCTGAAGTGATCTGGTTTGCAAACGAAGGGGACAAATATTCCATTCATGTGGCTCTTGTTGCCTGTTGCCCAGTTCCATCGCAGGTGCTTTTCCCATGTGACCTGCCGAAAAACAGCAAGTCGCCCGGTATGCCAAAGCCTCATTCGTGATGGCATATCCTTCAGAAAGTAAATTGGTTTTTGCTGCGAAGCGTTCCCGTGTCAAAAGCAGTTAATTTTTGAGGACCAGGGATTTGAGCCTTGAATTTAGGGACGTACCGAAAAATGGCTAATGGCTAAAAAAATGGCGGGATATGCCATTCTCATTCTTGATGGTATATGATTGCGGCAGTAAATATGCTTTACTGCGAAGCGTACTCATCCATAATGCGGTCGGTTTTTGCGAGGCTTGGGATTTGGGCCCTTGAATTTCGGGACCAAATGCGACAAGAAAGCATGAACGTCAAGAAGGTCCTGGCACTATGCTGTATGGCGTCCAAGATGACGCGGTAGGCCTGGCGATGTTTGCTGTCACCATCGCGCTATTAAGCTACAGAAGGGGGATACTGCACTGGCCAGCGTCCCACTGATAACCCTGGAGTTCATTTGGGACTGTGAACGAACAATTTTGCGAAATAGTCTGCTGCAGCATCCAGCAGCTGCCTCTCCAGGAGGCACGGAATCTCTTCGATGGCCGAAAATGTGATTCTCATGGCTCGTCCCGTAATGGTTTCTAGCGTCTTAAAATCCGAGAGATGACGGCGTAAATGTTTCATTTCAGTGGTCCATTCGCCGAGGAATGCGGGCTGGATATCATGGTTCAGACAAGCGTGGATAAAGTTGTTGCTGCTTATTACTAGTTAACGTTTGGTTTCGATTATGTTGGTTAATTATATGCGTGAGTTCATTGGAAGGCCCCGGTATTTGAGTCAGTTTTTCAGACCTGTCCAGAAGTAATTCATTTATCCTTTACTAACATAAGAATATGTCTGTTACAGCTTCTGGATAGCCAACATGTCTATGGATTGTTTGGATGGTGTTGACGTCATATCCGAGGGCGAAAACATCAAAAAGCTACTGAAACTGGCGTACAACGGAAGCCAGGAGGTAAGCCCTTTTTTGTGACGTGGACAAATTGCTGTAGCCTAATGCTATTATTTGTGGTCAGACTGCTGGGTGGTACATATCTGCATAATTCTGTCTCTGTCTGTCTGTCTGTCTGTCTGTCTGTCTGTCTGTCTGTCTCTGTCTCTGTCTCTGTCTCTGTCTCTGTCTCTGTCTCTGTCTCTGTCTCTGTCTCTCTCTCTCTCTCTCTCTCTCTCTCTCTCTCTCTCTCTCTCTCTCTCTCTCTCTCTCTCTCTCTCTCTCTCTCTCTCTCTCTCTCTCTCTCTCTCTCTCTCTCTCTCTCTCTCTCTCTCTCTCTCGCGCGCGCGCGCGTGCGCGAGCGCTTTTTCAGTGGAATGAGCCTGGGTAAGTAGGGCGTCATTACTGCAAAAGATTGTGCTTTTTGTTCGCCACTTTTTTTCCCAATCTCATCTGTAATCGGGTCGAAATCACAGGTTGACTACAAATGACTCAAATGACATGTATGCCCTCCCGTTGAGTACGTGTCATGGCTACCCTATCGAGTGGACGGCTTCGACACCGCGGTACGACTGGCAGCCGATATTTTGCTGTATGGAGGCGGAGGGGGCGCGATGGCCTGTTTTGAATCGCTTCTAGCTGCTGCCGATCAACGTCTTGTTATATAAATCCTGCAAAATGGTTGGTTTTGGGTGTGTGTGCGCGAGGCAGGCGCCACGTACCGATCTAGCACGTGATGTTTTTTTCACGCTGCGACTACCCAGTCGATTCCCTATTGAACGTACTCAGTTTGATCGCGGTGTGACCGGGCGTTGGCCGTATCGGACGCCGGGGAGCGGACCAAGTCGGCCGCGCTGCAAGGTGTTGTGAATGGCGCTGGTATCACGTGCCAAAACACGGGAGACGTGGCTGTACGTGCCACAGACGTACCGTCCCGGCGCCGCACGATTCCATAATTTTACAAAATCTAAGCTCACGCTGAACTGATCACGTGGCCTTCTTTCAGTTTCGTGCCAAGTACCATCGATGCGCGGCAGTTTGCCAGAAGGTGACGGGCAACAGCGCCGTACGCGCGCAGATTTGTTTTGTTCATAATAATACAGACAGACAGCTTGCGCGATTCTCAGTTTGGATATCATCGCGGTTGCGCATTTCCGTCGCAATCCCTGTTCCGTTCACCGTTCCCTTTTTTTATTCCCCGCCCCGTTCCAGACCCGTTCCCATTTTTTTCTTCCCTTCCACTCCCGTTTCCCGTCACGATTTCCCGTTTCCCGTCCCGTCCGTCTTCTTTTCCGTTCTGTTGATGGTCCCCTGTCGCGGTCTCCCGCCCCTTCCACTGTCCCTTGTCCCTTATCTGTTGTTCCGGAGCTCTTTCTTTCTCTTGGCCCCAGTTTCCAGTCACGTACGCCTGTCCCGTTCTCTTGCCCTGGTCCCATCTCCTACTCCCCAATCCGGGTCCTCTGACCCGTTCTCCTGTATGTCCCTTGTCTACGTCCCTGACCCTGTCTCGATCCCCCATTCTTTGTCCAGACCTGATCCACTGCTCTGGTGCCCTGCTCCGTCTCCAACCCCCTGTCTCATGGTATGTCAGGCGCCTTTCCTGTCCTGTTCCGTGTCCTCGTCCCTGCCTTCGCTTCAGTCTGACTCCTTTGTCTTTCCCTTCCCAACCCAGATCCCTGTCCTAATCCCCTTTCCGGGTCACCTTTTGTGGCCCCTTGCTCCCAGTCCCTAGTCCCCTGTCCCATTCCCGGTTCAGTCCCCAGTCCCGACCCCCTATCTTGGTGTCGTGCACTGGTACCTTGCCGTCCGGGCACGTTGTATCCGGTGTGACTTGCCTTTGTTTTTTGACACATTCCCCCTGTCCTTACCCTATGTCTCTGTTCCTTGTTATGGTCTCTTGTCCCAGTTCTGTTACGCTTGTGCCCTTTCCCGTCCCTGTTTCAGTTTCATGCATCAAGCCACAGTCCTCCCTTCACAATCCCCTCTCCCAGCCCGTTACTTGCGTCTGTCCCCGACCGTGTCTTCCTTCTCGTACCGGCATAAGTCCCCTCCCCGGTCTCCTGTCCAGGTTCCTATTCCGGTCCTGATTCTTTTGCCCAGGGCCATTTCCCGTACCCCGTTGTTTCAGTCCCAAATCCTGTCCATATCTCTGTATTGTCACTGCGCCTGCTTCTGTTGATAACCCCTCCATGTATGCTGTCCCAGTTGCCGTCCCCTCCCCCCTTCCCGTACATTGTTTCCCTGCCGAGTAATTAACCGTTGTCGCAGACAGCGGGGTAGCGTCATCACTTTATCATTGCATTGAAAATCCGTCCTATTCGGGGGATGCTTCAAACTCCAACACATGGCGGATGATGGACGTCTGACATGAAAGTGAAATGTCGTTTAACATAACCATGCTAGAAGCTTTTCAGGATACTGGTTCGAAATATGTCATTCAATGACATTTTCATTCAGCCTGTGTTACTTACAGTGCGACTCATACGCAGTGATTTACGTATTAAAACGCATGCTGGTGGTTTCAAAGATTTTGACGTGAACTGTAGGCAGCCGATGTATCAAAACAGCACAAATGACAGATTTTTGTTCGTCTCCAGGGCTTTTCTGCCCATTTTACCCATTAAAATTTTACTAAACGTCGGTCATTCTGTTGGTGAGGTTTTGTGTGAAAACTGTGAAACTGACGGGTCACTTTTATAGAACGCAAACCCTACGAAATCGTTTGAAAAAGGCCTTTACACTATTCACTTAGCATTCAGCTGTGCCCAAAATATATCCGGATTACGTCATTGGTCTGCAGTGCAGAATCCTTGTTGGTTCCTGCTTGTAAACATAGCGTGGGCTTTTCGTGTGGGCTCGCCCACCACGTCTACCTCCATGTGATGACACTTTTCAGTTTGCCTTAAGGAGGTGTTTCTTCCCCGAGGCTAAACTTCAAGGCGACTTAAAACGTGGAAGAAAATGTTGGAGGCAAAGAACGTTAATACTTTTGAGATAACGACACTGCATTCGTTTAAGATTTGATCTGGACCCAGTTGACGCCAGACGTACGTCGCATTTTCAGCCGTGTGACAGAACAGCCGGTTGGCGTTAAACTGGTAACCGGACCAAGGTTCGTAAGCCATTGGCTCGTGATGGAAAAGATTAGTGACTAAAGGTTCGTAAACATAAGGCTGGTATCGGAAGACGCGTAAAGGTTCGTAAACATAAGGCTGGTATCGGAAAAGACTCGTAACGGAAGCGGTGCGTACTGCAAAAGCTTGGCATGAAAAAGATTCATATGAAAACGGTTCGTAAGGAAAAGGTTCGCAGGAGAAAGGTTCGTACCAAAGGCCCGTAAACATAAGGTTCGTATTGGAAAAGGCTCGTATTGGACAAGGATCGATTGGCAAAGGTTTGTAACGGAAAAGTTTCCTATGGGAACAGATACGTAACGCCGCGGCCGCACTGTTTGCCCGCCGTCGGCCGCCACCATTCACGGTGTTCGCTGTGCGACTGGCAATCGTAGGTGGTGTTTTCTTGCTGGGCGGTGCGAATCGGCGACCAGAATGGTCAGGTCAGGTGCGTGGGTCATCTTGTTTTGAAGTAAGCGGGGTTGGATAACATGAGCGCGAGACCTCATAATGGCTGGTTATATTTGGCTTTCTGTCGTAGGTTGAATAGTTCTATGCATAACATTTAAAGAGAAGCTTCGCTAGCACCAGCCACAGCATGTTTGTTTAAGTGCATTGCTGTGTTATGCCCCGCAAATTGGCCTCAGTTTTGTTGTGACAAAATTCGCCAGGTTTCACAGTTTATAGGACCATTTAGTTTTAGACCATTTAGACCAGTAGTTCGCATGACCCTATTTCCATGCGGCAAATTGGAGGTGAATTAGTTTTTTTTTTAACGACTCGAGTGGGACCTTCCGCAGTGGGTAGGCAGGGGAAATTCCTGATGTCATGTTCCCATCCGGCTCAGCAGAACTGCTCTGCAGTTCATTTTCACTTTACTCAACGGTAGCGACGTTATCACCGTGATCAGTGTATAATCATGAAACAAACCAGGGTGCCTCGGTCCTGACCGTCTGCCACGAGTAAGAAAAAACCGCCATCACCTATGGACAGGAAGCAGGCCGGAGGCTCGCCAACGAACGTAATGGGGCGTGAAAAATGTTTTAAACAACAGCCATCATCGTGGTCCGTTGAAAACATTTTCAGTTGCAGCAATTCCACTTGCAGCACAGCTCATCCACTCATTTTGACGTACACAGATACTGAAAAAAACATCACCCTGGAGGGGAGGGGTAGCAGGAATAATTGTCCCTTGGCGTGGGAAAATCGAACGTTACCCTGATTAATGGTGATGGAAAAGAAAGACTCGAAAATGTTGTTCTCTCCGATGTGCCATGACGCCATCACTGTTGGCCGACCTTAGAACATGTAATTGAAGTAATGTGTGAGAACAATAAAATCAAAACGATACACAATGGCTGATGATGGATAACAAATTTTTCTGGTATAAAAGACAGCTTTCCCTTTTTGCCCTTTGCCCCGTTCACGAACGTTACCATTACTGAACGGGTGAGGCACAGTAGCTGGAGCATCCTTTTACTCAAAGTGTGCCATAATTTGCGCCAGTATTTGGAAGGGTACTACACAGTAACCTGCTCATAGAAAATGTTTTAGCGAGGCCAAAGAAACTAAGAAAGATAAAGTCATTGTCGCCCCAGTAAAGCATTGAAGCAATGAATAAATGCGGTGAGACATGAGTCGAATTCGATGAGCTGATAATTACTCTCGCTTAGGTGCAATAGTAGTAAAAGCTAGTGTTTTCCCCGATCCGGGTCATATTATGGGTGCACGTAATCCATGTTATGAATTCATCAATATGTTTGATTATTGCGCCCTATTTGAAGCTTCTGCGTATTAAACGTACTGTTTGATGCCCAGGATCATCCAGCTTTATCCGCCTATAGCATTTTTCATGCGTTTCCGGCTAAAAGAGATAAAAGAGCCGGTTGGCTCATGATGACTAGAAATATGCCAAACGTTGCGGAAAGTGCGAATGCTTCAACTTCAGGGGCGTGCTGTAGCAGTCCCCTCCGGTGGACGTGGTCGGCCCGAGACATCAGTCACTCGTTTTCTTGCTGTCGGTACCCTGCAGTCGGTTCGCAGTCAGTACCATGCTGCCTCTGGTGGAAAGGCTGCCCATTTTGTATCGCCCCAGTTTTCCGAGATCCGCAGCCTATCTTGTACACCATGCAAAAGTGCTGTTTTGGGTTTCGGCGCGCCTGGCACGCTTCACGTGCCACGTGCCAGTATGCACGCGCCTTTTTTCGAACGATGCGATACACCATTTAATGTTTTGTTGAACGCACCCGGTTTTGCCCTGGTGCGACCCGGTGTCAGCAAGATTGGGCGCCGGCAAACGTGTAAAGTCGGCCAGGAGGCGAAATTCGCCAGAGGTTAACAAAATCTAAGTTCGCGGGGAAATGATGACGGGTCTAAATTTCAGGTACGTGCGACGTATCATAGCGGCGTAGTAGCTCGTCAAAAAAGTGGCGGACAGTGACGCACGCGTGCGCATTCGTGCGCGCCCAAACGCTTGTTCGACGTTCGATTGTGAATGATAGTCGAATGTCGGAGCCGGATGCTCCGGTGTGACGGTCCGGTGCAGGAACGTGACGGCAGGACGTGACGGTGGGTTTACGTCGTGCCGCGACGGTACGTTTTACCGTGACGGGGCTCGTTGCGAGTCGAGGCGCTAGAACGGCACGATTGAGCGTGGGCCGATGTCGTCAGATCAGCATGATGGTGCACCGGGTCGGCCGGCTGCTGCTGCTGGACGAGTTCGACATCACCTCCCACCTGCTGGAGTCGGAGAAGACGGAGTGGGTCTGGCTGGACCGCCTGCTCCGGGAGCACTTCATGGCCAAGTTCGAGGTACGGAGTCTCGAATGTATCCAGCTGGTCAGGGATGACACGGGGCTGTTGAAAATTGTTACACTGGCGTTGTGGTGAGTTACAAGTCAATGCAATTTTAGCCTTCCAGATGTGTTCAGAGACAGGTCTAAAATAGATTGCAAGTTTGGTGGGAGCGGTAGGACACATCGAGCCAGTTGATGTTGGCGCGGTACATGTTTTTTTTTACACAAGATTTTTGTGCGCGTATTTAAGGCAATGTGGCGTATTCGTTGGCTGTGCTGACACAGAATGATGCGTTCTGATGAGAAGAGTTGACCGAGGTAAGCCGCACACTGGCCAGCGTCAGGGAAGACTGTCTCTAACAACTGCAGCGCTGGGTTGCTCTGAATGCGGCCGGAACGGCGCGGGGTCCGACCGGTGGCTGGAGTCGGCCTCCCGGGGCCTGCGTGTGCCGCCAGGACGTGGACTGGGCGCGCCGGGCGGCTGCGGAGGAGGAGGCGGCCGCCGGCGACACGCTCTCGGCCAACCTGTACTCGCAGCTGCTGCTGCAGAGCGTGACGGGGCCGCCGCCGACGGCGGCCGCCGCCGCGCCAGCGCTGCTCGCCCTGCCGGCACCCTCTGACGTCTCCGAGAGCTGCCGGCCGCCGCCGCGCGGCCGCTACCGACGCCACTACTTCACCAGGAACATGCTCTGGACGTTCCAGGACTTGAAAATGCTGATAGGTGGGTGTCGCAGCCGGACGCTGACCGGCGCTGGGCCGAGCTCCGACAGCGGCTGCCGTGACCGCTGGGGCTCAACGAGCCGCTGAACGACATTGGCGATGAGTCGTGGCGGTCGCCGGTTGTGTCGCCATATGTTCATTGTCAGTGATTTTCAGTGAAGCCTGGCCTGCGTTTTAAGGAACGGTCGCGGCCAGTGACGGCCACTGGTGGCGTCCTTCGTGCAGCGGCGCTGCTGTGTTTGCAGCGGCGCTCTCGGTCCGGGGACGGCGTCTGATTCGGTGAGCCGGCCTGTAGCCGGACGCTGGACTGACCGTGCGCGGCCCGGCTGCAGGTACCGACATGCCGATCCTGGGCGGCGGAACGCACCCCTGCGTCAGCCTGCGTCTGCACGACCTGGCCGAGCCCATCAACGTCCTCACCGGGCTCGACTACTGGCTCGATAATCTCATGTCCAACGTGCCCGAGGTGCTGATGTGCTACCACGTGGACGGCGTGCTCAAGTAAGCCGTTTGACGTGCCGTGATCGGCCTGCTGTGCTTACCGGGCTCAGAACTGGCACACGTGTGCTTCTGGTGCCGCGTGCGCCCTTCCGGCGGCTGGGCCGGCTCGGGACTGGCTCGCTGTGCTCCCTGCTGGGGGGAGGGATTGGGGCCGCTCGGTGTGCTCCCTGCTGGGAGTGGGAGGGAATGGTGCTGTTCAGCAGCTCCAGCATCTGGTTCAAGGCGGTGCTGTCTGCTGTGGAAGCACCGACGTATGACGATGCTACAGAAATGGAGGCAGCACTGTTCTCCGGCCGAACCCGGTCGGAGAGGTCAAGCTTCCGACACGGGTTGCCACGCTCTGGCCGAATTGTGCTCCAGTCTGCGCACGCGCCTGTTTTGGCGCTTGCAGTCAGCCTGTCAGCAGGCGTGCTGTTGAAAGTCCACTGAAGTGAGGCTGCAGGTATCCTGGGCACAAAAATGTACGCCCTGCATGCAGTAAAATGGCATGCACCTGTACCATGAATTCATGAGTGTACTTCCCTTTTGAAGTTCACACATGCGCTTTCGCCCATATCAACCGTAAAAGAGCCGTGAAATGCGCTTAAAGAATGCGCTGGACGTGCGCCGTTTTCTCCTGGGAAATTTCAGTCGGCTGTTATTGCCGTTGGCGAAAAACATTTGGTATTGTTTCCATGAGCACCTCTCTTTGTGACAGTGTGTGCGCGACGGTTACGGGCTCTGGGTCACTGCCTGGTCCTTACCGGATTGATTTTGCTCGTCCCTGCAGACTGGGTATACGGGGAACGGATTGGGCAGTGCTCATGGCTTCAGGGGGCAAGGTTCGCGTCTTTTTCTCGTATTTTCATATGGAGACCAGGTACGCGTCTTTTCCCTCGTTTTCACCGTTGAATACAGCCAGCGAGGGCAGCGATGCTGCGGGAGATCTGCGTGCACCCCGCTCTCAGTTTTTCAGAATCTCATTCAGTATCCACCAGCGACTGTCTCCGTAAAGAACTTGAGGCTCTAAGCACTGGCTCCCAACGGAGTCGGACCGTCGGAGACGCGAAGTCACAGTGGCTCGAAGTCATAGCCTCCCAAATATTTGCATCTGGCTCCGCCCTTGATCCTCTTAATTCCTTGGTCTTTTTCTACAAACTGTGTCCATCACATCAATGTTATAGCATGAAGAAACATTTGCGTATCGAAACATGCGTTGTTTTAAGCACAAAGAACTCATTTACACCTGGCGTTGCGTACCCCCTATGATGTCCCTTGCATCCACTCTTAGCATTGTCCAAGCATTTTGTGGACGATGTGGATCATGAATTTTTATAAATATCTTCCACGGCCATCATATTACCGAATACTGACTTACTTCCAATTACCGATCGTCTCGAGTTGACCTGGGCAGTCAAATATATGCAATAAACTAATGAAGCGCGAGACATAATACCAAGTTGTACATTCATTACACCACCTAATGCCGTGTGGCCTGAAATGAAAGCAACACTGCGGCAAGGTAGAGCTTCTTTCGCAACGTTTTCGTTTTGAGAGCTGAGCCATGTGGCAGTATAAATTTAATTCAAAGATTTATAGAATAATTCTGTCTTTTTTGCTTTTACATATTAAAGACAATTTACCACGGTTCATTTCGGCACAAATAAAGTTGACTTGTTCACTGTCCTCGTGTAGAGCTAGGTCACGTCACGCGATATCACGAGATCATAAGGTCAAGTCGGATAAAAAGGAAATAAATAATGTATGTTATGTTACCATGCACCATTACGAGTACAATGTCGTTTATTTTGTTATATTCCTTCTATTTGTATGGGAAATACAAAATGCCAAAGATATGTCGTGACATCTCAAAAATGTCTGGTCCAATGACTCAGAAACGTTCGGATCGAGCTGGAAATTACTTAGGTAGATTCGGAACAACCGATAACCCCATGGACAACTTTTTGTCAAAATTCTTGAGATGAAGATGCTGATTTTTCATTTTAGAGGTCGATTTGTCGTGGAATGCCTTGCCTTTCTGGGCTTTCGGAATTGACGGTGGCGCACATTGCAGGAAGTATTCTCTGGTAAAGACGGAGGACTTGCCTCACCTGCCGGACTCTACATTCAAGCCGGAAGTAGTGCACGACGTGGCCGAGAACATTCTCTCCTTCCTGCGCTCAAACGCCACCAAAACGGGTCACACCTACTGGCTGTTTAAGGGTGAGGCGGCGCCCGGCTTCGGACCAGGCTCCACGGCTCTGCGTCCTCACTACGAATAGCTGTTTTCAATGCGATGTGTTTGTTAGTGATGCTGCTCAGTGGAGGCCTGCTGACCTTCAGACCGTGACAGTTCACCTGTGAACCGACTGGCCGATGCGCTGGGAATTTGAAATGAAGACGTGCTGATGGGCGAACCATTTGCGGCTCCCCAGGCGAAGATGACGACTGCGTCAAACTGTATGACCTGAGCAGTCTGCTGGAGAACCATTTTGAGAACATCAGTCGGGACGACAACCCGTTCTCGGGCCACGTGGCTTTGCTGCTGTACAGGTGGGCTCCGCCCGGGCGTGGCGCAGGGCTCATAATGGTGGGCTCAGGTGGATATTCAGTCTCAATGTGACGTATACCCTGAATTTTTGCCAGTGAAACTATTATCATTCGTATGAAATAGGTGCATAGAAATGGGCCATGCGATCATGATTTTGTCCGGCTACTTTGCCAGAAAGTGTTCTACAGCGGCCATATTGTTGCGAAATGTAAATATAAGACTCATGGGGTTACGAAACCCGGGAAAATCACAATATTGTCCGGCGGCGTTTTTGTATTTTTGGTTATTGACCGGTGATCCGAGCGACAGGGGATGGCAAAAGATTTTATGTTCAGTGTGGGCCGCATGTGTTCAGGATCGCGTGCAACATGCTAAGGAAGCGTCATGTGGTCGACTGTGGAGACCGACTGGGTACTGTGCGGACCATCCTGATGAAGAGCCTGGACCTGATGAAGGGAGACCAGTACCTGCAGGTTAGCCCGCACCAGACAGATTGTCATTGAATAAGTATCATATTGCATATGCGGTTGTAGGAAGCTGTGATGAATTTGAAAACTTGAGTTTTGTTATTTCTTTCGTTTATATTTTTCCGATCTCTTGATTCCGAAACTTCGGATAAATTGTACTGGACATGAAAATGCCAACATTGGCTTGACGTTTGCACCATTTGCCCGGCCGTCGCAACAGTTGGAGCAGCCCGCTACCGGGCGGGCCCGTGTTTCAAATGTGGGAGGCCGCGGTCCGCCTGGTGTCCGCCCGGTGTCTCCTTGTGAGCACGCCTGCTTCGGCCCGCCAGGTCCGCGCCAACAGCCACATGATGCTGGCCGACTGCTACGTGCCACGCGACCACCGCCCGCTGGCCACCGAGTTCTCCGGAGCGTCGGCCGCCGCCCTGGCCGCCAGCCCGCAGCGCGCCGTCGCCGCCGACTCGCCGTGGGCCCAGCAGCCGATGGTGCGCGTCGAGCTCCTGGGGCGCAAGGGTGCCGTGCCGCCCGCCGACGGCGGCTGGGCGGGCGACCTGAGGCCGGAGCCGATCGCCGGCGACGCCCACCAGCGCACCGAGCAGGCCATGGAGCACGTGCTGGCCGCGCTCGACTGCCTGCGTCGCCGCGACCGGCTGGCCTGCGACGACAAGGCGCCCAAGATGGCGCGTCCCTACCAGGCCATCCCGATGCCGTACTGTCCGCTGGATGAGGTGCTGGGCGCGGCGGCGGCGCCGTCGGCCTCGGCCGCCCCCGACTCGTCACCACCGCCGCCGCCTCCGCCGCCGCCCCCGCCGCCGCCCCCGCCGCCGCCGCCGCCGGCGGACAGGCAGGAGCCGAGCGACGTGACGGTGACGCTGCTGTGCCAGAAGGCGGCGCATCTGTGCACGGTGCGGGCGGCGGCGGCCGCCGAGCGCGGCCAGACGCTGGCCTCGCTGCAGATGGCGCAGGCGGCGCTGTGCTGCGTGCGCGCCGCCGGCGGCAGCGGCCAGGTGCCGGAGGTGACGGCGGCCGCCTCCATCCTGGTGTCGGACGGCCTGCTGCTGCTGAGCCGCGCGCCGGCCGAGCAGGCGGACGCCGCCCGCCGCGACTGGCACCGGCTGGACGACCCGCTCGGCTGCCGGCTCCGGCACATGCTGCGCGAGACGGACGCGTGTGAGTGGCCGCGGCGCGGACGGGGCCGGCTGCGGCCCGGAAAGGGCCGCCGCGCCGTCGGCGCAGCGCAGCACGCCGTCCAGCTGCGTGCGGACCGGCCACCATTGTTGTTCGTGCCATGCGGTGCCGCCTGTGACACCTCTTGGCTGTAGTTGAGGTCGTGCACCAGGCATGGTATATCCGTTGATCAAGATGTAAACTCTCCCCATCAGTTGCCGTGTATCTTTTGGTCATGCTGTGAACTATCCCTGTCAGTTACCATATGTTCGTTAGAATGTGAACCATCCCTATCAGTTGTTTCATGTGCGCCCGTCAGGTTGTGAACAGTTCCTATAAGTGGCATTATGTCTGCCGGCCTTGCTGTGAACCTTCCCCATGAGTCGT
Organism: Capitulum mitella; assembly: GCA_030062745.1. Taxonomy (NCBI): domain Eukaryota; kingdom Metazoa; phylum Arthropoda; class Thecostraca; order Pollicipedomorpha; family Pollicipedidae; genus Capitulum; species Capitulum mitella. The sequence goes on from CP099848.1 coordinate 9,428,288, forward strand.
GTGCTTGTTCTCACAGGTCTGTAATTTTCCAGACTGTGAACCGTCTTTTTCATTTGTCATGCGTCCGCCAGTTAGGTAATGAACTGGCCCTATCAGTGATATGTGTAACTGTTCTTCAGATTGTGAACCGTCCCTACGAGCCACTATGTGTATATTTTTGGGGGTAACGAACCGGCCTTATCAGCCACTACCTATTTGTTCTTAAGATTGTGAATTGTCCTCTCAATCACTGTGTCTGCTCTTCAGGCAGTGAACCGTCCGTGCCCGGTCAAAGTGTGTCTGTTCTTCAGGCTGTGAACCTTCCTTATCAGTCACTGTAATTCTGCTCTTCAAGCCGTGCTATGAACCGTTCCAATCGGTCACCATGTGGCAGCTGGTCATGCTGTGAACCGTCCTAGTCGGTGGCCGTGTGCCTTTTGGTCAGGCTGTGAACCGGTCGCTTCAGACGTGCTGTGGCTCTGTCTGACGTACTTGCTGACCAGTCAGTGCCTCTTTACCGTGTCCCATCATAAATCACGCCCCTTGCGTCCGACCGTGAACCGTATCTTCATAACGCACGGGATGTGATTTATGATGGTAAAATAATAATAGATAATTAAATAGGCGGTAAATTTAAAAACAAAAACAAAAAACAGATGCTGACCAATCAGTTTGTACGTCTCACAAAGCCACACCACGTGCAATTCCCTCTGTAATGGGGAACTTTCGGGTGGCGGCATCATGGTTCGGCAGAACGCTTGGCTTTGCATGGACGTCGATTCCGATGCAACACTTCCACTTCAGCCCACTTCAGCACATCATGGACCAGTTTATTTTAAAAACGTAAGGCGCATTTTCCTGCCTGGCGTGACAGCTTACTTTTGGCCACCTCGCTTGTGCCAGTATTTCAATAATTTATTTAATGATTGTCTGCTTAAAAGTTCTCCTTGCCGATAAGTTGGTCATTTATCAGAGAAACAAAACTTCCATTCACTGCATTTATTTATTTCATTATTTTGACGTCAAACGCTTCTCACTAATAGCACGCGCACTTCAATGCGTCCGTGCATCCCGGGTCGACCACATGGTGATTCGAATGGAGAGCACAGTCTGCTGAGGCTAGGGACGATTCACCTTATGAGGTGTCCACAAACGCAAATGATGAAGTAGCATAGCTTAATTATGACCTCGTATTCAATCAGCTAGGCGGGCTCTTGCAATCAGCATTTTGGAAAGACTAAGCTTTAACCAGTGAACAACTGTTAAAATGCACGGAATGCTCAGAACTGGCTGATGTTAGGATAATCGGAGACCTCAGACTTTTGATATGTCACCGCCTTATATATATATATATATCATATTTATTTTATATGTGCCACCCTCCTGTACTGTGGCCGTGCTGTAAACGTGCTGTGGGTGTGCTGTGGGTATGCTGTGCCTGTTCACTGTACCATGGCTGCACTGTGCCTGTGCTATGGGTGTATTGTGGCTGTACTGCGGCTTTGCTGTGGCTGTGTTGCGGCTGTATTCTGGCTCTACTGTGGCTGTGTCCTGTAGCTATGTTGTGGCTGTACTGCAGTTGCTGTCCGATGGCCGTACTGTGTTAGTCTGCTGTGGCTGTGCTGGGGCTGTGTACTGTGACTGTACTGTGGCTGTATTGTGGCTGTACTATTGCTCTGTACTGTGGCTGTAGTGTGGCTGTACCGAGGTCATGCGGTGGCTGTGCCGTGACCGTGCTGTCTACGGCTCCGCTGACTGCGCAGTGTGTGTGCGGTGCAGATCAGGAGCCGGCGTTCGTGGTCCGGCCGCCGCCTGCCTGTCCGGAGCAGGCCAACATGGCGCTGCTGGAGGACGCCGTCGGCATCATGGAGGCGGCCGCCTCCCTCAAGGTGAGTCGGGTCCGGAGCGAAGCCTGTCCCTGGCCCCGCCCTGGTCAGCCCTGGTCCAGGGTCCGCAGCGGGTCCCTGGTCCCGCCCCGGTCAGCCCTGGTCTAGGGTCCGCAGCGGGTCCCTGGCCCCGCCCTGGTCAGCCCTGGTCCAGGGTCCGCAGCGGGTCCCGGCTCCCGGGCCTGATCAGGCTTGGTCCCGAGTCCGGAGCTGGTATCTCCGGATCCTACATATATTTGCCGTTTGATCATGATGGCGCATCATTTCACATTGGCAGGGGTGGCATTTGAGCTAGGTGAAACTGTTTGCTATCTCTTTCTGATGAAAACCGGCAGAAAATGATAACTTATTTGTTACGTGTTACATTACATTAGATGATTCCTCTACGTTAAATCTAGCATTTATTACGATTGTTCCTCAGATGTGTTAAAAATTAAATTGACAAAACTTTACACATCATTAAATGTTTTGTGTTTGTCTTTGTGTGTTCGTGTGTGCGATGCGTGTGCGTGTGCGTATGCGTGTGCGTATGCGTGTGTGGGGGGGGTTAGGGTGTGTGAGGGGATGCATGTGAGTATCTGGGTGCCAAGATATGGAGGTTTATGATAAAAACGAATTAGTAAAGCATTTCGTTATGTTTTTGTCACACCGAACATAAATATGCCTAGTGCAGGCTACGTCGTCTCTGGAAATTGCTCCCAGTCTGTCGTGAAAATGTGATAGGCATGCATGAAAACTGGGGAAGGCAGGGTGAAACAATGAAGTAATACCGAGCTAGTGTACAGGTAAAATTTTTTGAGCTTGTAGCCCGTTGAAAGCATTGGAACATAAAGGCAATCACATCAAAGCATGCTAGCTACCAAGTACCAGTCATTAACACCGAACACTCCTCATTTCTGTTAATATAGGGAGTATACTAAACGACTGAATGCATGTGTGATTCTGAGAGATTGGTTTGGACTCTTAGTTAGTACCTGCCTGGTCATATATATAATATATATGCTTGCACACTGTATCAGTCTTGCGCGTGCCCCTTGGTTATGATTGATGTACCACTTAGCTTAACCGACCTGGCATATCCCTACTTCTTCATTTGTCAGTCTTTGTGGTTTTGTATGCAATAGGCACGTATGTTATGGTTATCTTTATATGCATAGCTAGTATGGCTGACATTTCGAGCATGGTATTAACTGTTTTCCCGAATCAATATGGTTTTTGGAGTAACCATTATCACTATGATTTTCAGATCTGTGAATGATTATTAGATAATCTGTGAATGAAATGTACAACGCATGGTGCAGTAATTCTCGTGCACACATTTTGCCGGTTTCGGTTACGTTGCTGGAGAAATGGCCCTGAGCGTCCTCTAAGTTTCTCTTGTGCTGCCTGAAGAATGAACATAAACTTGTGATTGTCCCGGTTTTTAGTTTACCAACATTTGTTTGTGCCACCTTCCTGGAGCGGGCATTTCTTACTTGGGGTCACATACATTTTTACGTATTTTAACCCGCGCACGACCGTCGGTCAGTTACGATCATACCCGACTGGGGGAGGGCAGTTGGACGCCCCCCTCTAACGCACGAACGTTTGGTCGCACGATAAAAATAAACACACCATTGGATAGCTTGTGACGAGTAGAGCTAAAAAATGGTCTCATTTTTAGTGTTAGATAATATGTAAGCAATTTACTTCCTGTATATGTTTTCTCATAGCCGACTGCATGAGACCGAGAAACGGCCTGAGTCTCAAGGGCTGTGACTTATAACGCATGGTTAAAGGCACCAGGGCACATGTAAAGGTCCGCAAATGCCGATTCACATCTAATTTCTCCGATTTGTTCAATATCTGCGCCGAAACGTTGAGTTAAAGACACAGCAATTTTTGGGCCGGCTGTCGGCGTGCGGCGTAGCCGTACGCAGTAAGAAACTGACGGGAATTAATTTTAGCGTTCCTTCATTTTCGCGAGAAAAGCCTATCCATATAAATTTCGTTGGTCTTAGTGGTTCTTGTTATGGTTTTTCTTGCTTAAATTTTGGAAAAAATCATTAGTTACCAATCTACAAAATTGGTGGAGCTTTATTCGCGAGAGCCAGTTTATTTCCAAAATATGCAATTTTTGCAAACTTTTTGAGGTTCGTGTTATTACTTCCGTCGGTGCAAGCCAGTTCGGCCATTTTCTACCCGTTCTGAGTAATTCATCGCTGATTTTGACGGTGATACATTTTGACCCACTGCAGTTATTCGTGACCTGACCTCAGGCCAACGGCTGGAAGTCATTGATACTTTGCCCAGTGACGGCAGCTAGACGTCTGCGTCACTCCACACTAAAAATGTTGTGAAATATTCCGTCAGTGTCCGAAAAAACGACGAAATGTCTTAAAAATAGGCTTGACCTTAGGTCAATGACCCAGAAAATTCCGAAAAATCTGAAGTAGCAGATTTGTTGCATCTATCAAGATCACTAATGCGTGAAAGTATTATTGTGATATCTTGTTCTGCGAAAAAGTTACAGGGCGCTAAATTTTTTTGGACATAGGTCTGTTTGACGTGACCTAGGTCAAGCACCTGACCTGACCTGAGGTCAGAACTTTGACACAAGGTGTAAAAATGATGAAGCAAAAGGTACACAAAGTTCCGTGGCTCTGTGTTTGTTCGTTCTCTCGCAATCTCAGAAAAACCTCAGGGGGCAGTCAACTGCCCCCCCCCCAGTCGGGGGCGGGTTAAATTCGAACATGCAGGAACAACTATGATGCTGTTCATTATCCTGAAAAAACAAACAGGTGTTGCTTAGTACAAAGTTGTTCAGTTCATTACGTATGGTATCACATGGCCTGCTTCCTAACGGTCACCTGGCTTGCTCTCAGCTGTCGGGTGAGATGCGGCAGCACGTGCGCACCCGGCTGGGCCTGCTGCTGAACGAGATCGGCCTGCTGCACAACCGGCGCCTGGAGGAGCTGATGCGCTCGCTGGACGGCGTGGCGGCCGCCGAGCTGCGTGCCGGCGCTGAGAGGCAGCGGCAGGCCATGGAGCGCGCCTACAGGGGGGCCAAGTCGGCCTTCAGCCGGGTCAGTCGGCTGCCGCACCGTGGACGGACCCTGGCCCGCTCCGGTCAGGCACTGGTCTGCTGCCGGCCAGTTGGCCCGCCTAACGGCTGGATAATCCGATAAAAAGATGGCTTCGACGAAACGGAGAGCAACGGGATGTTTCTGGTCTGGTGCCATGGCTGCTGATGTTATCGAAACGGGGACTTTGTGCAGCATGGTTTTATTTCATCCTTCCACGCCTGTTTTTAACTGTACTTTGGCGAATATGCATTTGGCGCACAGGCGTGCCGTGGCCGGTCGGGACGGCCGTCGGGCGCCGCGGTCGCCTGAGCTGGCTGTTGTCCGGTGCTGTTTTACCGTGCCGCCGCTGCGCTGACGCCGTCGCCGCCGCCGGCAGGCCGTGGCCCTGCTGGACGGCACGCCGCAGCGCTGCGCCACGGAGATGAACCTGGGCCACCTGTACGACCGCTCGGCGGCGGCGCAGCACAGACTGTTCGGGGACGCGGCCACCACGCAGGCGGAGCTGGAGCGGACGGCGCAGTGCTACGGCCGAGCGGCGGCGGCCGCCGCGGCGCCCGGCCGGCCGGCCCGCTTCGCCGAGCAGACGGCGGCCGCCGTTGGCTGCGCCGACTTCCCTGCCCGGATGCACGTGCTGCGCAGCGGTGTCGGCTACCGTATGGCGCTGCTGCACGCCGAGCTGCCGGCGACGGCGGGCCGGCCGGCGCCGCGCGTCACCGCCGAGATCTTCCGCAAGGCGCTGGCTCTGTGTGACCCGACGCAGCTGGGGCCGGGCGAGGAGCGGCGCCAGGTGTGCTTCCACGCCGGCCAGGTGCTCTCCCTGCAGGCGGGACACCATTCGGAGCAGGCCCAGTGAGTAGCCGCCGACGCCACCCGGCGGAGGTCTAATGGGCAGCTGTTGACACCATCCAGTGAAAGCCCAGTAAGCCCAGAGAAAGCACAGAATGGCTGCTCGCAAACATGACTCGAAACGGACCCACTGTGTGAACACGAACTCAGCTGGGAACCAGCCCCGTACGAAGGTGCAGCCCCAAGCAGGAGCAGGCGCAGTGTTGGCTGTGCTAGTCAGCTGTGATCCCCTGGCTCTGTCTCGGTCTTATTTGAGCCTCTGACTGTGTCATGGTTGGTCTCCTGCGATCTTCTGGTTGTGTCAGTGCTGGTCTTCTGTGATCATTTGGCTGTATGAGTGCCGGTCTCCCATGGTCCTCTGGCTGTTTGAGTGTCAGTCTGTTGAGGTCCTGTGGCTGCGTCAGTGCTGGCCTGCTGTGGTGCTGTGGCTGTGTCAGTGCCAGTCTGTGGCTGTTGGAGGGCCGGTCTGCTGTGGTCCTGTGGCAGTTTGAGTGCTGGTCTGCTGTGGTGCTGTGGCTGTTTCAGTGCCAGTCTGCTGTGGTGTTGTGGCTGTTGGAGGGCCGGTCTGCTGTGGTGTTGTGGCTGTTTGAGTGCCGGTCTGCTGTGGTGTTGTGGCTGTGTCAGTGCCGGTCTGTGGCTGTGTCAGTGCCAGTCTGCTGTGGTGTTGTGGCTGTTGTAGGGCCGGTCTGCGGTGGTCCTGTGGTCCTGTGTTTGAGTGCCGCCTTTGAGTGCCGCGGAACGGCTGAACCGTTCCGCGGTTGAGCCGGCCGTCTCGGCTGGCTGCTAACTCCCTGTCGGCCCGCCGTGGCAGGGTGCCGGGCTCGGAGAAGCGCCGCGCCCAGCTGTACCGCGAGGCCCTGGAGGCGTACGAACAGGCCGCCGGCATGTACCTGGAGGCGGAGCGGCCGGACCGGCTGCTGGCCGCGCTGCACGCCCAGTCGGCCGTCCGGGAACAGCAGGCCAGCGGTGAGCGCTGCCCGTATTCCGACCAGTGGCCCGAGCAGGACGGCCGCTTCCCTTATGCGTGATGCGCCCGGAGAACAGGCTACTCTTACGTGTCGGCTACTGTTGCAAGGATGTTTCTCGTTCTTTGTTGTTTGTTCTTTTTGGCCTGATTATTCAGTCTTCGTTTCTGGAAATGGTCTGGCGGCCGCTTGATTGAGCCGTGCCCTCCATTGGCTGGTGAGGCTCTTTCTGTTGACGGCTTGTCCGTCGTTGCAACTAACCAAACCGTGCCTGATCCAGTGATTGATGTGATCCTGTCCTCGGACACCTGTCCATCTTTGCCATGGACATTGACGTGTCCTTCTACCGACTGGTACTTGCCTTGCCGCTAAATGGGTGCGTCCTTTGATGTCCACTGACCGGACCATCGATAACCTCTGACCGGCTAGCCGCCGTCTCTCCGGACTATCGATAACCTCTGACCGGCTGGCCACCTTTTCCTGTTTGGTCGAGCTGCCGTCTCTGGGCCGGGCGGCTACGGCCCTGCCAGCGGCCAGTGTCGGCCCATGTCTGACCCTGCGGCGCCGTCGGCAGTGAGCGGCCACTGGTTCAGCCGGGTGAAGCTGGTGGAGGAGGCGCTGTCGGCGGCGGCGGCAGCGGCCGGCTCGCCACTGGCGGCTCTTCTGGCGCGGCGGGCCGCCGGCCGGCCCCTCTCCGCCGACCCGGCCGTGGAGGCCAGCTGCCAGCACGAGGCCGGCCGCCTTCTGGCCAGTCTGCTGAACGCCCTGAAGACCGTCTGCCTCCTGCTGCGGAAATACGGCGGTAATAAGAAGAGGTTCGTACCGGGACGGGGCCGCGCTGGTGGTGCCCGTCACGCCACCCGTCAGATTTGGTCACTGAGTGGTTAGGGCCAACCACAATGCAACTTTTTCTCGGATCACCCATTGCCTGTTCTTATGTGGAGGCAATAGGATATGAATATAAAAATGAAAATAATCGGACGTCACTTCAACGAGGTCTTCATCCTGCTTACTGAGTGAAAAAATTAATGTATACATATTCGCACACTTCGTTACGACTTACACCCGACGCGGACAGTCAAGTAGGCAAATTTTTTTATAACAGTGGGAAAACATTTAAATTTAGTCAGTGTCAATAAGTATTTCTAGAAGGAATATCACGAGCGAGCCTACCAGGTGATGCAGGGTAGCCACCCCCCCCCCCCCCCCGACATGGTACAGTCGTACACAGGCGGGCCACGGAATTAGTACAGATCGTCGTTTTTCGCGGTTGAACGTCCTATCCACTTGTCCAGCCCCTCCTCCACGTGGAAGGCCCTGGTACCCCCTAATGTTAAGGATTTCATCAGAATAGAGAACACGTTTAAACAGACACCTAGGGGCGCTTTTTGACTGCTACGAAACGCTGTCGTACTGGTAGGATATCGATTTATTAGTTCGTTGACTTAGCAGTCGGCACATTGTTATTTGACTCCAGCTCCATCTACTGGTTCAGCGTCTTCTTGTTCAATTCCCCGTGCAGGTCCAGTGCCTGTGCAGGTGCAGGTGCAGTCCCTGTGCAGGTCCCCGCCGTGCGTAAGCGCTCCTCACAGCTCGTCAGAGGTCGTCAGGATGGACGCGTGGTCCGCGATGGCCTGGTAGAATGGTGGTGGAATGAGTCAGATACTGAAATTTTAAAACTGAAAATGAACTTGATAAAGCGTCCTTCGGTTTTTCATGCAGGATGGCATTTTAGTGGAACGTCTTGGAATGTAAGTTGATATGAAGAACTCGGCTTGATACACCGCGCTCCACGAGGCCACTGGCGGCTTTGACGGACCTGAGGTAGGTCCTGGCCTCGCCGAGAGTCCCCATATGTCTCCCACTGGCCGGGCCCCTTCTCCAGCCAGTCGTAGCGGAGTTCCAGGATCTGCCAGAAGGCAAAGAACTTGGGTCCGACCAGGCCCTGGAGGGAGTTGCTCAGCCAGATCTTGAGCTTGTAGTCGGGCTTGCCCAGCGGCTGGCCTGGGAACTTTTGGGACACAGGAAGCTGAAGATCTCAGACCTTCTGCTGCTGCCAAGTCGGCATCAACCGCACTCTTCTGATCCGTGCTCAGTTTGTCGGAGAACAAGGAGAAGGGAATCGGTTGCCCCGGAAAGCAATAACGATCAAGTAGGGCGATAGTATCGCCTTACTTCCAGAAGATGGAGTTGGAGTCGCACAGCAATGTGCTAACTGTTCAGTCACTGAATCAGTAAATCAGTATCCTTCCGGTACGACAGTGATTCGTAGCTGTGCAAACGTGCCTGTGGGTTTCTGCTTTATTGTGTTCTCTCTTCAGGTAAAAACCCTTGAAATGATGGAGTTCATTCCAGGATTTTCCATGTGGAGAAGGGACTGCGACAACCACTGGGGGAAGGGTATATCCCAGGTGGTGGTTAGGGGGAGGGCAGGGGGCTGGATAAGTGGACAGGACGCTCAGCCGTGAAAAATGACGTTCTGTATTAATGCCGTGGCCCACCTGTGTACGGCTGCACATGTCCCTGGGGAGCGCCTCCCCCCCTTTTGCTACGTTCGTTGGTGACGTCCCATCTAAAAATACTTATTGATCTGGATGTCGATTTCTGTAAATGATTAGAGGGTCCGAGTCGAGGGCCCGACAGCCTAATCTCCCCCAAATGTGGCTTTTGCAACGGATTTAGTCTACGTTATTTTGACCAGCGGAAATTTACAACTTTTTGTTGCTATTTATGAAATGAAATATTGCATTTATCCCCATATATACAGGTATATACATATATCTATGCATATATATAGAGATAGATAGATAGATAGATAGATAGAAGATAGAAAGAGATACATGGAGGCATCGCTTTAGATTTTATTCTTTACCTTCTGCCTGTCTCGTATCTGTTGTGGCCATTCTTCTCGTTATTATTATTCATTTCCCTTTAAAGGCGGCAGAAATATTGGGGGGGGGGGGGCAAACCAACATTGGGTGGGCCCAAATCAATATTGGGTGGTCGAGGGCCCTCTCAAAAGAATACGAATCGACACCCCCTTCTTTATTGACATTGATTAAATGTGTGTCCTGATTGCCACCACAAAAACCCTAGCAGACCCGAAGGTCCGTTATTCTTGTTGGTAATGTTTACTTAACCGTGTTATTCGTAGTGCGCGAATATTTACATTAAAAAATCTTTGCACTCAGTGCGCGGGATAAAGACCTCATTGTGTTGATCTCATGATTTGCATTTTTCTTCTTCATACCTATAGTACCCACATAAGAACAGGCAGTGGATGATCTAAGTAAAAAAAGTTGCATTTTGGTATGCCCTACTGTGAGGTGTGGGGCACACTGCACCGCTTTTTGTGCGGATGTCGTTCTTCAAGTGGCTTGGCTGGCAGAGACCCACTGACCGCAGGTCAGTTTACGGGCGAAGTTCATTGAGGAAAATATAAAACATGCATAAGTTACGAGAACTGCACTGATTGGAGTCCAGTGCCCAGCCTTACATCATGGCGACCTATGTTTTGTTGACGACTTCGGCTTCATCCCATACATGTCCGAACTAGTATATTGTAACCATCGCCTCGCGTAAAAGTATTGGAATTGGTCTGGTCAATCGGCAAAACTGAGTGAGAATTACCACAACCGTTTGACTTTTGTAGATAATCGCCGCCCTATGCCTGATACCCTGAATCCGCCACTGCTCCAGAAATGGCTTCCAGGCATTTCTTGAGACTTCACTGAAAGGCTAAAAATTTACCTCATATGAAAGTTGAAAGTAAGTGTTTGCTGCGTCGTATGTCATAGGATCGAAATCGACCAGTTTAATCCATTTTTGTTCTCGTGAAGGCGCCACTGACGTCATTAATTTCTTTTGCATGAATGAAAAGTAAGTTCAAATCATGAGCTGTCGTTTAAATCCTGTTTTGTCAAAATCGAAGACCTGTAAATCGGCAAATCGGGAGAGGGAGAAGGGAAGGGGAGGGAGGGTGCTGAATCGCCGCACGGATTTCAAACGAAATTCACTGCATGAAAATAATGCTAAAAACGCGGACCAGTGAACAATGCGTGATGTTCGGATCTAGCCATTGGGATGGGAATGGCGTGCAGAACTGACATCTGAGTGGTGTGTGGTGTTGGTATCTGACCACTGACTGGTGTGTGATGTTGAGCTCTGACCACTGAGCGGTGTGCTGGTGTGTGGTATTGAACTCTAACCACTGAGTTGTGTGGTGTTGAGCTCTGACCACTGAGTGGTGTGTGGTGTTGATATCTGACCGCCGTGCTCATGCTCGGTCTGTGCTCCATCAGGCAGACGCAGGCCTACTTTGAGGAGCTGTACAGACAGGGCCTGGCCGTTTCGGCGTCGTCTGGCCAAGAGCTGGCCAAACTGGCGTCGCTGGTGGAGCTGATCCGGCAAACGCAGAAGCCCTCCTGACCGCTGCCACCATGTGAGGATATGTCAGATGTGGGGATCTGTAAAACGTCAAGTGTCTCCTGATCTACTCATCTGATTTCAGCATAGCTTTGTTGGGTGGTTGTCTGAGCAGTAGTCTTGCAATCGTCAGAAACTGGATGACCTAGGTGAAGCGAGTCGAGGTCAGATGAGGTCAGACGCGGGATAAGTAGCACCTTTTCTTTTCTCCAAATTTACTGAGCCAGTGGCAATTAGTTTTTGAATGGGACACCGAATGACCTTGAAGTCGGGACGCCCCAAAGCCCCAATAACCAACCAACCAACTAGTTTCTGAAGCCTTAGTCGGCGCGATGAATTTACGTGGAGAGATTGAACCATGGTCAACCCAGGTGAATATCAGAAAACGCTGCATTTGTGCCAAATTGAAGCTGAGCACAGTGTTGGGTCGTCAATGGGTGGGGCACACTCACATATTCGTAAGTCAGGTGGCATAGTTAAGTCATATGTGGTCATCCGAGACGAACAGGGGTCAACGAAATGCATCTTCGCAAAGTCCTATCTACATCCTCGCGAAGTCCCGTCTGCGGTATTTGGATAGATCTGGAGGAAAAGGAACGAATATTGTATCTTTACTTATTGACCTTAAATGATGGCTTCAGTTGACCTGACCAAGCTTCACTCTACTTTGGGACACCTACATTCATCGTGCAGTCAAGTCACTACCGAATTCCCGCACCTCCTTGCGGAACATTGCATTTTCATTACCTGAACTTAATCGCCTTGATTTACCTGACGTAGCTCACCTGTGTCTTGGGAGAAATACAGTTATCGCGAAGACTAACTCCCCACAAGGTTTGGCTGAGATCAGAGGAAGAGATCCGCAGGAAAAGGACAAGTGCTTTCATCATGTGGTTTTGGTTGACCGCGTCTGACCTACCTGGGCCATCTGTGCGTTAGATGATACGGTTGTCACCTTGGCTGATTCCCCATTATGTTGTATAGACGGCTGCCTGGCAGTGGCTGTTTCACACGGGACACAGTGTCCGTCGAACGGCTCGACACGTGTGCGGCCGTCCGCCGCCGACGACGGATCGGCCGCGTGACCAGCTTGCCAGTTTTGCCGGCCGGTAGTGGAAAAAGTTTTGAACGAATTTTGAAACTGTTACCGGTAAAGATGCGTTAGGAGTACAGCAGAATGCGAAATTTCGCGGTCTTGCACCGCAAAAGTTGTGTGCAAAATAGAAAGCTTGTAAGGTGGAAATTTTCGTCCCCCTTCCATGGCGCGTGTTAACACGCGTCAAGTCCGCTCCTCCCCATAATTAGTCACGTTCAGGTCGTGAACGAAGCGGCGCAAGGCGTCGCTGTTTTGCACATCTTCAAAGGAGCGCCGCCGTCTGGTCTCCGGAGCCAGCTTTGTCGGGCCGAGTTAATCAAAGCCTCCAAGACCTCGAATACTTACGCGCGGTAGACGATTTAGGAACAATGTTGGAAAAGTCCTCAGCGGACCGAAGCAACGGACGCAGATGATTTGCCATAATGCCAAACACCCGTAACCACGGTATGGTTTTACCATAACGTCATATCATGTGTTGTATTAACTGTCTCCTGAGGTAATCGCAGTTACATGTTGACACGTTTGGCCAGAAAACAGATAATGAAGCCATATCTGTTTGGATGTGGACACAGTGGATCCAAGAAATTCAGTAGCAAGCAAAAGGCTTGATTTAGCTACACGATGCAGTAAAATGGCACGCGATGTCAAGGCTGGTCATTTCAAACGAAGTCCAGAGCAGTGTATTTTGTATTTGTATTATGTATGATGTATTATTTATTTTTTATATATACGTATGTATTATTATATATATTTATTTATTGTATTTAGTGTATTATGTATTATTATGTATTATACAGTGTATTTGTATTATGTACAGTGATGCAGTGTATTTTGGTTCACATGGGCTGCAAATATATCTAGCTTGCGAAATGAATCTGCATCCTTCACGTCAAGGTCATACACAGTCAGCATAGATGGAAGTCTGGACGGCTGTAAGCCGTAAGTCTGTAAGTCTGATGTCCCGTGAATCCGCCGCATTACAGTTGATCATTCACGAAACGACATGAAATCGTATGAAGTCGATTAATGTAATGCCCGCCTTGCCTCATGGCACGTGTGGGAACATTTTCACGTCATTCATTTGCGCACGGTTTGGCGAGCGCAGCCGTAATGCAAAAGCTTGACGTTTTGGTGTAACGCACACGGCACACGGTATAAGAGGCATCATTGCCACTATTCGGGCTTGAGAACCATCGAACTAGACGTGGAAGTGGAATGGCGAACCTAAAAAAAGCAGAACGTTGGCACGATCCAAGGCCAACGACCTTCATATTTACGAAAAATTAAAACAGCGTGGTCTTAAGATAGCGAAGTTGCATCATCCGTGTTCTGAAATGTGGCGGATTCCATGTGATTTCATAAATTTCGCGAAATATTCCACTTTAATTTTTTGGAACATGGTCCTCCGACTCAGGATTATCCTTAAAAAAGGGTATGAAATGGGGACGTACAAAAGCGGCCCTAAATTTCGTGCCTAGGTCTCTGCTTAATGACTGTATAAAAAACTGGAGGGGTTCTCATGTCCCACCGGTCGGTGAAGGTTAAAATGGATTTCGAAAATATTTGGGAACTCTCTACAGATATTCTCTTTTATAAAGTCGAGCTTCTAGTTGTTGGCAACCGTCGAGTGATACATCTTTGCAGTTATTGACTATTGCAGCTTCTTTTTTGAAACTAGCGTGAAGAAACTTGCGGGATTGACAGTAAATTTGACTCGGCAAACGTATATGTACGGTCGAGTTCTTGATGGTCCCCATCAGCCGTGTGCATTTTGTGCCGTTAGATGTTATCAGATGGAGTGAACGAACGAATGCAGTCTTACAAGCGATGAAAGCCATCGTGGACTTCTGGCTTTAAAACTTGATTCACCTGAAAAAGCCGGTCTAGAAGTTCTGGAACACTGATTCCAAGTATGTCATGCGTTCGTGTATCCATTCAGGCTGCTTTGCGTAAAGTTTAACTCGAAACATACGGCTTTGTATAACGCATTAAAGCGCATGGCTACCAGGATTTTGACGGCTTTTGCATGCAAAGGGTGCAAGATAACACAAGTTACGCTTTTTTCCACCTCAGCAGGTTTGTTGTTTACTGTGTTGTGAGCATTTCTTACCACAGCTCGGACATTGTGTTTACGAGGTCTTCTAAACCGTTGGTGATAATCCGTCGCACCGTTCACGCAGCGCAAGTCCAACTTTGCACCCAGGTCACGCCTAGGTAGAAGCATAACTTGCGTTGTTTTATTTGGGTTACACTGCGTGCACCGACATGGGACATGGTTTTTGAATTTCCCCGATGTGTTTTCCTAAGTTTAAAGTTGAAGATGACTTGAAAGGTAGATGACCTCAGATGTGAAAAATGTTAGTATATTTTGTAGCAGGGCAGTGTCCTCGTTTAAGATCCTTTTGATCTAAATTACGCCGGAAGTCCGTTCGAATGTTTGCTGGCGTGTTTGCTCGTTTGATTGTAACTTACACATAACTCGCGAATTATGCCTCCTTGATCAGCAGTCTTCGTACGCAGGGAAATATTTCAAGCCTTCTCACTGCGTGCTGTTAAGGCCCGTAAACCATTGTTTAGATCTGTAATATTTGGGAATCTTAATCCTAATAATATTAATCTTAACGTAGCGTAAAGTAATGTTATCTTAATCATCTCGGAAAACCTTTACGCAAATCACGAGAGAAAATTCTCAAGAAAATTCTCTTTAAAGGAGCTGGAAAATGCGTAATGTTGAATTTAAATAACTGCATTGTTTTATATGCGTATAGCAACATTTCTTCTTTCATGTTACGAGCTCGCGTTCGAGGAGCGAGCCGGTTTTGTACGGCAGTCTTTCGTTAGGCGGCTGGCAGACTACTTGCTGTGAATGACACAAATTGGCGCCACTCCGCTGAATATTTGACGATCTCCGCCTCCGTGCATGTTAATGCATTGATGGGTGTAAGGGAATGCCGCGTTTATCTGCATTCATTTGATTTTGTTGCGCTGTTTCAGTGTGTAATTTCAGAACGTCAAACCTGGTGGTTTCAGAACGTCAAGATCAACCCTGGTGACGGCGCAGACTGCGATCCTGTGCCAACTGCAGTGTCCAGACGTGCATCTGCCTGCGACGCTGGTACTACTACCTGTATTAGCCACGTTCTTTCCGGACTGCGTGCCACTCCTGCGATTGCAGGACGTTTTGCCGTGTATTATTTATGCCGTGTATCGTTCGTCATTAAGAACGCCGGGTTCCCTGGCGGGTGCTAGTATCCGGAGGGAATGGTGCGAAGGGCGTCAATTGGTGCACGGTATTCACAAAATGAAAACACGGGTCACCTTTTTGCGTCGCAACGTTTCGTGTCTTCGAGGATCTCAGATGCAGCAGCGACGTTTGAATCTTTGACATCTGGCTGTTTTAATAGTGAATAGATGCGTCATAATCTGTAATAAACATGCTACTGAAAGACGAACGGTTTTACCTTGTTCATTGTCCAGTTCAGAACAAGCACATAACGTTGTTGATGTATTTGTTGGGACGGAACCACTTTTCCGAAGGAGTTTTGGGCAAACTGTTCGAAAAGATTAACGGAAAAGAAACGGTTTTATCGCGATAGGGATACTGCAGTACGTCTGTGTTTCCTTCTTTTAGACATGGACATTTCTTTGTTTCAACATCAATTATATGTGATTGTCAGCACGTTTATTTGTGATACTATGGCAACCATCACGCTTTTCCCGAGACTCCAATGTAGTCTAACCTATCACAGAATGATCGGCTGGACCTACCCGGGATCTGGAGATGGCCGTGGCTCATTTTTTGTCCGCCACGTTGCGATAGCGATTTATTTCTAGCCTTTTTCAAGCATTACTGGACGACCAAGTCACACGACGAAAACATCTGTTGGGAAGCTTTCGTGGCAACTGGTACCTGTCGGACGATAGGTGCCGGTAAATTTGCCCATGTCATGAAGATCAACTTGAATGTTAAAGGAAAGGTTAAAAGCTGGAAATGAAAAGCGGTCAGGGATATGAAGTGACTACCGCGAATTTCCGCCGCAAGCGTAGGAAGGTATGAAAAGCGGACTGTTTGCAGCGAACTGGCTTATTATAGTCGGTTTGTTTTAATTTCGCACTTAGTTCCAGTATATTTCTAAAGATACCATGAAACATGCAGTTCATTTTCCAACTCCTGGTTAAGTCCGCTAGTGGCACAGAATTGTTCGGGAGTCTCCGGCCTGACGACTTGCTGGCATCATTTTGCTCAGGCTTTTGGCGTAACCTGCTTCAGGCTGTCGTGCAGGTAAGAGCTCCATGTCATTCATCCTGCCAGACGAAAGGATGTTCTCTAGCGAATGTGTTTCTTCATTTGCGACCTGGTCAATTCAGTTGGTTCAAGACGCAGTGACAGGGTGGAAGCCTGGCAACTTGACTGTCATGCTGCGCTGCCAGAGTGTCCAGGTAGTAGCCTTTTTTCCTTTGAGGAGGTGGGCAAGCCCGAGAATTTCAACTTTACGCGTGTCGTTTTCGAACTGGATGCTGTTTCTTGTCAGCAGCAGCTGGACCCCGGCCTCGCAACAGCTGCAGGTCGGTATCTTGTTTGCCGCGAGTAATATGAATCATTGTTCATGACCAGCACGATGTCATTTGAGGTACGCTGCGAAGCGGTTTTTCGCTGAGGCGTTTTTTAAGATTTGACGTTCATGGACGTTTGGTAGTCTGTTGTTTTGCAGTCTCTTCGCATGCGTAAAAATGTGCTGGGGACAGAGCCTTTTTTTCGATTCCCGCATAAACAATAATCAGCTGTTTACCTTTGTCCAATGCCGAGAGTGAAGAATGGGGGCATGCTTTGGTATGGGGAAATGCATTATAATACTCATAAATGTGTCACTGACAACACATTTACAGTACTTTACTTTAAAAAGCAAGACAGGACATGAACGGGTCAAGATATTGGTACGGAATTCCATACCAATCATTTCCATTGATATGGAAAGCTCCGTACCAAAGGTATACAAACTTACACCCCTGCCCATTGCTGTCTTCCGGCCGCTGGTATCACTACTGCCCAGCCAGGCGCTCTCATTCATGTTGCACTAATTGTACCATGTCTCATCCAAGTAGATGGTCCCCCTCCCCCTCCGGGTGTTCTTGCCGTAGCCTCGTCATTGTTTCAAAGATTTCAGTTCAGTTCCGTTTATTGACGAATCCTTCCAATGCACGGAGTTTGATTCGAGTCGTTTCAACAGTATGTTAGAAACAGCGGTGTAAACAAGCAGTGCAGCACATACGCAGTTGCCATACAGATAAAACTAGGCAACGTCAGACTCGTCAAAGTACAGGAGATAGCTCGTCAGGTTTCTATACAAACCCTACGGGTTCGAGAGGCCGTGCATGTTCCGGCGGCAGGCGGTTCCAGGACGAGACCGCGCGATACGAAAGAGCCCTGCGGGCCACAAACAGACGGAAAGTCGGCGGCTCTAAGACGCCGGCCGCCGACGCCCGGGTGGCACGCTGGAACACAGCGGCACGAGGAGTGAACAGGGCGTTCAGAGATCGTAACACACCTAATGCTGTCGCGTCTCGCAGCTAGGTCACGTACGGCGCGCCAGCCCGGTGCCCTCAAAGTCGCCGAGACCGAATCCCGCTTACGAGCCCCGGAGACGATCCTGGCCCCAAAGTTCATCACCGTCTGAACTCTGCTAAGGTGGCACGACGCGGCCCCGCCCCAGACCGAAAGGTAGCAAAGGATGTGGGGAAAACATGTGACCGGATTAGGAGTGTCCTGACCTCGGGCGTGAGGTGGTGATGTGTCCTATACAGACAGCGCAGGATGGAGTTGCACTTTTTGGTAACCTTGGATATGTGCTCCTCCAAGGACAAGGAGCTGCGGACAATGACCCCCAGCATTCCGTGAAGGTTTCACAAATGGGGAAGAGGTTAGTATGTGGCCTGTGGAGTTCAGATGGAAGGATGTGGTCTTGGTGATATGGGCTGTGGCGGCAAGGAGCAGGGCAAGTTCTGGATGATTCCATTTTCAAGGAGTTTGACGTAGAGTAGGATTTAACGGCCAGGAGAGTCTCTTGCTGGGATTTTAGGATGGATAAATGGTCAGGTTGTGCGGAGTCTGGCAGCTGGGTGTCATCGGCATAGGACACTAAGGTGATAGTGTCCTATGTCAGATAGGATGGAAGGTGAGGCAGATAGGATGGAAGGTCGTTCGTTAAGATGCTAAAGAGGATAGGACCGACAATGGACCCCTGCGGACCACCGTGGGAGAGACGAAGGGAGAGAGAACCACCTCTCACCACCTGCCGCCGATCAGCAAGATAGCTTTCGAACCACCTGGGATCGATGACGTCATTGGAGCTTGGTCAGGAGGACGTCAAAGTTGACCCTGTCAAAAGCTCGACTGAGGTCAATTGTTTTAAGGGCGACGACATTGCTACTGTCGATCTGACGTACCATCCACTCAACAGCGTCAACCAGGGCGTCCTCCGTCGAGTGACATGGTGTGTAGGCATATTGTAATGGAGCTCAAAGATCATGGATGGCAATATAAGAAGACAGTTGTGTGCGCACGATCTTTTCACATATCTTTGACAGCGCAGTTAAGGTACATATGGGTCTAAAATTGCTGACGATGTCACGCGGGCCTGCTTTGTGAAGAGGAAGAACAGCGGCCATCTTCCAAGAGAAAGGAAAAACGCAAGAGGCGACAGAGCTGTTGATTAGATGACGTAAATGTGGTCCAAGAACAGGGAGACATTTTCGCAGCGCATACGGCGACACGCCGTCATGTCCTGCGGCCCTACCGGACGATGACAAATCGCTCACAGCTCTCGAAAGTTCAGGGAGAGCCGAAGGACACAGACTTAGATCTGATGTGGTCACGCATAGTGGTCTAGGTGGAAACGGGGTGTCACCGTGGTCGTCCGCTGTCAGCTCGGCAGCGATACGAGGGCCGGCGGACGCAAAGTAGCGGTTGAAGTTATTAGCCTGCTCAGCGGACATTCGTGTTGCGGCACCCCCTAAAGACGTAATGACGGGGACGACGTGGGGTTTATCGGTGAGCAGTTTCTCTGGTTAATTTTGAGAAACATAAAGCCATTCCGAAGCAACTCGTTGCTTGCAAAGAGTTAGTCTGTTCATAGCCTGATCCATCTCCTGTTCTTTTTTGCCTTGAAAGAATGCAGGATAGCGTGTTCTCCCCACAGGCATGTGTGGTGAATCAGGCTGTGCAGGGCACGAACCTCGATAACCATCAAAGCATATTCTTGGCCCACTGTTTTGGGTGACTTCCTCCCGGCATGGTGAACCCTCCCTACCTTACCGTTTGGGCCGTACTAGTTTTCACAGATCTTAAAGAATCTCCTGTCATCTTGCTCGCCTCTAGCTAAGCGTCGAAACCCCGAGCTTTTTCATCTCCTTTCTGCAGTGCCTCTTTCTTTTCTTCAGTTCTTCTCGGCAAATAACGAATATGCGATGTGGATTATTCGTCTTGCTTGAGCCCCAAAGCTTTTCCCTTGAGCTACGTCTGCGTGCATGCTAAAGAACAGCCATAAAGCGATATGTAATTAAAACTATTCAGAAACACAAAAGGATTACAAAGAACGGTCCTCACTGACAAGACATAACTTATGCTATAACGCTCTTATCGCCTCGAGAGCAATGGCGCTCATTTAGATCTCCGACCTCCAGACATTTGCAACATCGATATCACAGCACGGAATTCGCACCCATAGTTTGCAAAGGAACTTGGAGCTAAGTGCAAAGTTCTACAAAACGAGCTATGGTCTTAAGTTAGAACAGGTAACACTAGGCGATTTGTAGGCAATTCTTGCGCAATGGTATACGTGTAATGTTCGAAATCGAAGGAAACGAGTCGTGGCCCATTGGGTCATGAATGACTGAGCTGTGCCCCATTGCTGCGCCGTTGCTTTCCATGCACTACCAGTGGGGCTATATTCAGCTTTGGGCTGTGTTGAAAGACTGGTCGTCCCTGTAACCCTGGTAATACGTTTGGTTTATAAATGAAGTGTGGCAGGCACCGGGGCTCTACACTCAAAACGAGCCAGAGTCGAAAAAAGAGATGTGCAGGCCACGGAGCACGCTGGCTGTGTCGTGGCTTTGGCGTGAAAGATTACTCGGTGCCGTCTGGTTGGGTGGCTGGGACAAAATCACTCCCAGTTTGAGTTCATTTTGGTGACGCTTTATGTCCAGACTCTGACATCGGGAGTGTCCAGAATGGATTCAACTCTTTCAACGCCGCTTGCTTCAAAGATTCTCTCCAAATTTGCAATAATGAAAATAGTAAAGATAAAAACAACTCCTCTGCCTCCTGTGGTTGCCGTTTACGTACGACACTCATACGACTGCCAGACTGCGGGTGAACCGTTTGCATGGCTCTTGCCTGGACCGGATTTCGTTTTTCCGCGCCGTGAACATGCTCTTCCGGGGGCCGACACAACAGCCGCGGTCGACCTCGGGCCTGAGCCTGGCAATCGCCGCCTGCCGGAGCCAAACCTGCTCGCACAGCCGTGGCGTCTCCATTACGTTAGCACCAGCTGGTCGATACTGCGAGCTGAGGTGGAGTCTGTGCGCGGTATCGCCGGGCTAATCGCTCACTACGGCCAGCCGAGGTCGCCTTCATTACGGTGTCAGGCGGACTGCCGGTGTCGGCTGGCCATTGACGGACGCCGAGCGACCAGGGACCACGCTGCCGGCCGGCCGGCCGCCGCCGCCCCACTCACATCGACCAGTCGGTTGCCCGGCGCCGGCGGTACACAGGTGAAGCGACGCTGCCGCCAGGGAGGTGCTGTCGGCCGGCCGGCCCCGCGAACGGACGCACGGACGCTCGGACGGACGACGGGACAGACGGCGACATGGCCGAGCCCATGGTCAGGCCGCCCAGCATTTGCTCCCGACCGCGCTCGCAGGGGCTGCCTCCCGTCATCAGCTCACCGTCCGTCCCTATGCGGTCGGCCCGAGATGAGCTGCCGCCGGAGGAGATGGGGCAGACCCTCAAAAGGTGAGCGACCTGGAAAGGGCGGGGCTCCGCGCGCGTCGGGCATTCAGCCTCGCATCGCTAGGCGAATGCTGTGGGGCTTTGAATGGAATGCTGAGGACTTGAACTCAAAAGGTTAGGGTAAATTCTAGAGCTTTCATAGTCCCATCAAGCATTTCATACCGGGGGTGTTGTTTTCACTGTATGACAAAGGATTAGATACCCAGAATTTGGAAAGTTCTTACTATACTTTCTGTAATGTAATTTTGTAGGACTTGTTTGTGCCCTGCTTATTTCCCTAGACACAAATAATAAAATCCTGGTTCCATAGCCTCGCTTTCCCATCAGTCCCATTTAAAGGGAAATGCAGCAAGAGAGTAGTTTTCTTCGTGTGTCTTAATTCCTGCGCGTACGGGGGTTTCTGAATAAGGTGGACGTATGGGAGGGGGACAAGCTGGTCATTTTCACATCGTGCGTCCTAGAGCGTTGCCGAAAACGCCAGCGTGTTGCGGTCAACAAGATCTCGTGAAAGTTATTCAGTTTTAAGATCTGTAATAATTGGGCCACCTCCTAGGTTGGGTCAAAGGTGAAACATTGACCTAGACTGGTACTTGTTCGCTTTAAACACAAATAAACGCCGAAGGATGAATAATGATTTCGATGGTGACGCATGTCATTGAGCTTTTGAATTAATTCTGAGTCCATCTCTATCCCATATGACCTAATTTCACCCATGGATTCCGACCCAATCCAAGCTAGGTCAATACTAGTCCGACGGTTTAATCGGCTTAAATGTGTTATCGGTGCTTTAGAGGCATTTTTGTAGGTAACAACTGATGCTGAAGTCAAATGTAACATCATAATTTACCAAAACTATTGTCGAATGACATTTAAAGGTCAAATTGTGTGCTGACGCGTTTTTTTGGTCGATAGTAGACCTGAGTATTCGAAGATGTTGTTGGGTTGGAATATTCAGGTGAGTACATTCGAATATTCCAATGTCTGGAAGTTGGTGTCGTTTCATCCCAAAAGGTCCGAAAGGCACTATCGGATCAATATGCAAAAAGAGGACTAATTAATCAGCATGTAAACAAATCGCATAATTTTAAAATTACGGCTGGCGCCGAACATCGGGCGGACGGCGGATGTCCGTCAAGACACTCAGCTCAGCCCACGGTCAGCCCAAACTCAAAACCTCTTTAAAATCGCCCAGAACGTGTCAGTAGAAAGATGTTGACTAACTGAGCTCATTGACACCATCAGACGTCCATCGCATCTATTACTTTGCATTCCAGAGCACAAAACACAAACACCACAAAAATGCCGCGCAGACAAATATAACCTAAACCCCAACAAATAAGTATTCAAAATGTTCGTCTCGGGCCGCTGAGTCTAAAAATATAGCACAGACTACATTTCAATGATACCATTTCTGAGTTACTGCGAAATATAACCGTTTTTTTACCCTATGCTTTATTTCCCATTGGATTTAACATGGGACCCTATGGAACTGATATCGGCGTACCCCTTCGATTTCGCCCATTTCTTCTGCACTGGTACCCAGAACCGCAATGCACATGAAACCATCACCAGAACTTCATCGCACTGATATCCACACAGTGAAATCGGGCTCCAAAAAATAGACGTCAAAAACACGTTTTTTAATGTTATTCCGGACCGGGACAAACAGGTTCTCAATTTAACTTGTGCCGCTGAGTCTAAAATTAGTGCATGCAAAACTTTCGGTTTGTAACTTTTTGATTTATTACGAAACGAAACCGTTTTTCCACCCTATGCTTTATTTCCCATTGGATTTAACATGGGATCCTATGGAACTGATTTCGGCGGACCCCTTCGATTTCGCCAGTTTTTTCTGTACTGGTATCCAGAATTGCAATACACATGAAACCATCACCAGAACTCAGTCGCATCGAAATTCACACGGTAAAACTGGGCTCCAAAGATAATAGGTGAAAACCGCACTTTCTAATCTCTTTGCCAACCGGCTCAAGCCATGACAGAAAACGTGATGACATCAGACAATTTTATTCCTGTCGGCGATCAGGGATGGCCAGATCGGCAGCACGGCCACCAATAAGGTGCCGACAGCGTTCAGCAGCACCAACGGACCAGAACGAACAGAACCAGCAGACCTTATCCACCTCTAAGGTTCTCCAGGTCATCGGTCACGAAACACCATCAAAGTGTACACAAGTGTCGCTACTGAGTACAGCCAGGCTGTGCGGCACGAAGGCGCGCTCAGGTCATCAGGAATTGGTACCGTCGATGCCGTTCACTAAAGAGCCGCACCACACACAAGGCTCTTAAAGCGCCCCGTGGGCTGGCCCAAGTGCACTACGTACCTGGTGCCGACGCCGAACGCGCTGAACAGCTTCTCCAGCCTCTGACGGAACCTGTTGACGCCAACAGCGCCGATGAAGGCCATCCGTCCGCGCTCCCCCAGAACCCGGCAGTACCGGCGGGTGGTGTTCTCCACCGAGCCGCCCGGACAGAACGACACCTGGCCGTTGCCGAACACCTCGAACAGCGGCTTCTACTGCTGGTTGGTCTCAGTCTGGTCGTCGGTCCACAGGCCACACTTGCTCGGTACTTGTTCGCTACTGTTCACATTCAGCACCATGTTCAGCAGCGGGTTGCTAAAGCAAAGCAGACGGTGGCGATGTCGCCCATTATGGGGCTGCGGCACCGGGGCCGCGCGCACAGCTGGAAAGAAACGCATAATAAGACGGCGATTCTCCAGAAAGTCCTGGCTTGATTCTGCTTGATCAGCGCAGCAAACTCAAGCTGACTACAGCGGCGTTACCGGCACGTTATTGTCACGACTACGGCAATAACGTGCCGGCAGTACGACAGAAACGAATATTGTCTTCTGGAGCTGTGGCCAGTTGGAGTGATGCTCTGTTTCCCTGTCTCCGTTGGTGTCTCGGCCGGAGTCTTGACTGGAGTCTCGGCCGGAATCTTGGTCGGAGTCTCAGCCGGAGTCTCAGCTGGAGTCTCGGCCACGGTCTCAGCTGAAGTCTCGGATGGAGTTTTGGCTGCATTCCTGGCTGAAGTCTTGGCTGGAACTTCGGCTGGAGTTTCGGCTGGCGTGATCTGGCTCGTTGCAAAGTGGACTGAGGCAGTAGATAACGAAGGAAAACCTTTCTGGAGGTATGTGGACCTTCTCTGTTTATTTTTCTGGGTCTCCACTGCACATCATCCATCTCACTCGTCATCTCATCCCAATTTGACCGTGTGAATATTAATGCGATGGAGTTTTGGTGATGGTTTCTTGTGGATTGCGGTTCTGGGTACCAGTGCAGAAGAAATGGGCGAAATCGAAGGGGTCAGCCGAAATCAGTTCCATAAGGTCCCATGTTAAATCCAATGGGAAATAATGCATAGGGTAGAAAAACGGTTTCCTTTAGCTATAACTCAAAGGTTACCACCCATATGTTACCAATGCGCTATTTTTGGACTCAGCGGCACAAGACGAACATTCTGAGAACCTATTTAATCCGGTTTGGAATACTGTTCAGAAATGTGTTTTTGACGTATACTTTTTGGAGCCCGATTTGACCGTGTCATTATCAGTGAGATGGAGTTCTGATTATGGTTTCATGTATATTGTAGTTTTAGGTATCAGTACAGAAAAAACTGGCGAAATCGAAGGGGTCCGCCGAAATCATTTCCATAGGGTCCCATGTTAAATCCAATGGGAAATAAAGCATAGGGCAATAAAACGGTTATCTTTTGCTATAAGTCAAAATATCATCAATGAAATGTGATATTTGTTGTGTTTTTTAGACTCAGCGGCCCGAGACGAACATTTTGAGTACCTATTTGTTGAAGTATAAAATACATTTGTCTCCGCGGTATTTTTGTGGTGTTTTGTGTTTTGTGCTCTGTAGTGCAAAGTGATAGATTCGATGAACGTCTGATGGTGTAAATGAGCTCAGTTAGTCAACATCTATTTACTGACGCGTTTTGGGCAATTTTAAAGGGGTCTCGAGTTTGGGCTGACCGTGGGCTGAGCGTGGGCTGTCTTGACAGGCATCGGACGGTGGTCGGGCGCTGCTGACGTGTGGGAGCGGCATGACGCCAGCAATAAACGGCACTGATTAACCAGTCATGGTTCTGTTAATAGAGTGACTCCTTTTACGTTTGTTGAAAGGTTTTGTACTTTTTTCATTTTGGGCTCATTTTTGCGATCTGATTCCGGACATGACCTAAGATTTCCATGAAGAAAACAAACGCTGCCTGCGGTTTTCACTCAGTTTTTGGAGTCCAATCATTTTTGTGCATTTCCCGCACTCACAAAATGTTAATCGATGTCATGACAAAAAACGGTTATACTCATAGCACATCGATTTGTTATAAATCAAATAAGGCCACGACCAACCTCTCACTTTGATTCAAAAGCTCACAGCGTGACTGAAAACATTAACATCAACATAACATAACAACAAACACAACACTAAACACCAATGTGTAGTTTGTACTTTACGGTAAAGACGGCGTTAGCGCGCATTCCAAAATGTAGGTTTGTCAACAGATCTGGAGCATTTTTTTACTAACGGGAATGCATAAGTTTCTTGCTGCTATTTATCAGATAGACACGGCATATATCCTCGGGTATAGAGGTTTGACATTTAAAAAGAGGGTATAAAGATAGGTAAATCGCTTTGTGTTATATTCTATCGTTCAAACTTGAACTAGCTCCAATCAATATGCCTCGATCTCCTCTTGAAGAGCTTGGACAAGGAGATCCCCCGTTCCCGAACGAACCGAAGTACGTGGAGAAAGTGGCCCCTGCCACCAGTTCGAAGATATGATAACGACGAAGTTAAGTGGCTGTCACCCAAACTTCTGTTGAAGAAGCGAGCTTGCTCCCAGCACTTGTCCATTACTGCTGGAGATGGTGTCGAAATTCATGCCGACGACCTTATCCGAGACCTTCCAGTCTTCCAGACAATGCGCGACAGCGTCGGCTGTCGCCGCTCGAGTTCCGGTTGTTAGCTTCGGAACACCGAGAAGCTTCACTTTTTTGGATCGGTTTCGACGTCAGGGAGCTGATCCGCTGTTGGGTGGCGTAGAGAAAGAATGCCACATTTCCTCCGCAGTGGCTTTCCTCTGCGCTACGCGACCGCCTGATCGAGTTTCTGTTGATCGCCAGTTCAGAGGAGCCGTGCCCGAGGGCCGAGGCCGTCGCCGATACGAAGTCCTGCTCGGCCTGCTCTTCATTGTATTGATGGGCCTTTTCTGCGGCTTGCTGTTGTCGCTGTAGAGCTCGCTCCTCCTTCCCAGAGAGAAACTCATCGACTCCCACCATGAGGCTTCGGTCCCCTGGGTCCCGTCAGACCTGAAGGAAGTGAAGAAAGGACCTCTAGGATTTCGATGGTCTTAAAGGCGACGAAATGGTCAATTTCAAAGAGGTCTTTGAGGCTGCCGCTAAATTCCTTCTCCTTGTCCATTTGCGGAATGGACCTCCCGCCTCTGCATTTGGTAACAGCTGGGTCAACCGCCCTGTTGATCTTTGTTATCACGTTCCGCTCCGGTGCTGTGGGAATGCGGGCTTTGTTCCACACCTTGATCACTTCGATGACGGCCTGCATTTCGGCAGGAAAATATCGTTGCAACACTTCTCTCGACGCAGGCAGCTTGTATTCGACCACACCATCAATCAACCAGATCTCGGCTTTTTTCTCGTGGTGCAGGCCGTACTGACACAGACTTCCGCTACAAAATGTGTTTTCTCCATTGACGCAGGTCGCCGCGGGTGGGCCTTAACCCTGTTCCCGTAGGGCTAGACGGTATGGTGGATTCCCGGCAGGGGGGGGCGGATTCGGCCCCCCTGAGATCTCGAGAACTGCGCATTCGATTTCATTGCAACAAACGGCAATCGATTGGCCATGACGTGAACTACATTTTTATAAAAAGAAATTTTCAAAATTTTGAAAAGTGTGGATACAGGAGGCAAAAGTTTCAAAATGGGGTATTTTTGGATTTCTTATAACTCCGTTGTTTTTAGACCGATTTCGATGAAACTTTAGATTACGAGAGGTTATGGATAGGACTTTTACCATTGGTACACACATCTGAAATTTTGGGAAAATTCATGGGCGTCCACAGGGTTTCAAAAATAGGAGGATTAGTTTTTTAACAACTGAATGAGCAAAAAAGGCAACAACACTTTTTGGCTTCTGCTAGTCATGTTATGCTGAAAAAGTACAAATCGCATTACAATGTTCGTATAATGTTAGCATAGGCGGTGCCAGGGACATGAAAAAGGGGGAACTGTCATGGTCACACGTTCTTCAGATCAACTTGTGGCCTTTGACCTTAAATGACCTCCAGTGACCTTGGAGTCACTTGGAATGATCTCGTGTGCATTTAATATTATCTGTAAACGTTTTCAACCATTTGAATTCACTCTATTTCAAAAATTTCATTTTATGGCTATTGCGATATAGGGTACGCGCACTGACATTTTAGGTCATAGCTCTGTGACCTGACCTGATATCAAGCTGAAACGTGATACACAAGTAGAGGGCACCTTGTTACGTCATATGTATTCCGGGTTTGGCATTTGAAAAAAACAGCACAAAAATTATTGCAAAAAACAAATGTTGACTTTTGACCTTGACCTAACCTTGTAAAGTGACCTCAGGTGAACAAAATTATATTTGCTCATTGCCCAACTATTTACCTATTCATCTATATAAAGTTTTAAGTTCTATCTTAAAAGCGCTGTTTTTGGCAGACATTTTTCTTTTACCCTCAACATGGCCAAAATGGCCTGAGGTGCCTCCCAAAAACGTTGCCTGGCTCCGCCCCTGAGCAAAATAGAATTTAGAAATTCTGTCACGGCACGTAGAAATAATAGCTAGGAAAAGCCACCAGGTTTCGTGAAGCTACGTCAAAAAGCCTGGAATTGGCAAGCCAAAAACCTAAGGGGGGCCAATTCAGCCCCCCCCCTGCCGGGAATGGGGTTAAATGTCCCGGCGTCTAAGAACGCGCGGGACACTATCAGACCGGCACCGTGAGTTACTGTTGGTTAAGCATGGCTAGGCTTAATGTCTCAGAAGTGATGTATCTGTTTTGCAGTTTTCAGACGACGGCCAGCATGTTAACGAGATGTTTGAGGCACCTTTGATTCTTGGCCAAATGGGGCAGCAGGTTGCTTGTTCGGGATAGTTTCTATTGATCTAATCTGTCACCAAAATGCAGTTTCTCACCAAAGTTTAGTCAGTTTGTTATGCAACCATGCACAAAAATATGAAACTGTCCCGACACAGGACAAACTGTTCCATTTCCAGAATATCGAAAAAGCCACCACGGATTGGAATATTTGTCTTATCTCCGCCCCAATGAGATATACGTGGAGGTAATTTGGGCGCATCGACTGCATGGTCACATCTCGCCCATAACGAACGTTTCACTCAGCAGAGTCAAGACACATCTTCCAAGGCAACACTTGTCGCAATCTGCAGACTGGGCGATGCCATCTTGGTGAAGCACAGGAACATGCACATGGGATTCCCAAAGCCATGCAAAGGGAAAAGAAAACGTGATGGTTTTATTACATTCATGCGTATTCGCCTATTTTCCTCGTCTAAAACTCCGGTTTAGCCACCTAGTTCAGTGAAGTTCTACCAATTTACTGCGGACTGTTGCTGCATTCACATTAACCCACCATAGCGAAACCGCCCTGAACACCAATTCAAAACAGCGTCGCCTGCCTCTTTATTTCGAACGCGCTCACAGTGCAGTGAAATACCTCGGCCTCCCACGAGACAACAGCGGCACTGGGTGCCAGCGTACCACCACGCTCGCCACAGGTCACTGGATTTGCCTGCAATACGTGTCATAAAGTGACGCTTTCAAGTGCACTTACAGATTACTTCATGATTCAAAGTATCTTTCGTTGACGGGATGTTGTTTTGCGAGAGTCTCTCGGGTGCAGCGTTATATGGTTTACTTTCCTGGTTACGCTAGAAAGCGATCAACACTGTTTTTGCTCTACTCCTGGCTTTTTTCTTTGCATGGGCAAAGGCTCTTGACTGGGGGGATGTAGGACTGGGGAGCATTCGCATCCCCGCAGTTAACATGTTAAAACAGCTCTGCCCTGATCCCGATTCCCGCTGTAACTTTACCTCCACCTGCTCTGTACCTCCCTCTCCTCCACTCGAGTCGTGTCCGTACCGCCCAGTATCGGCACGGACCTCGCGTAACGCTGACCGTCCGCGTGTGCCGGCCGCTCAGCCTGCAGCGGCGGGACGCGATCCGCGGCAGCCTGCGCTCCTCGCTGCGGAGCGTCGCGCACCTCTCTGGAGGCCGGCAGGGAGGAGCGCGCCCCGCTCGAGCTCGACGACCAGACCTGGGCGCTCAAGAGAAAGCGGATCGGCCTGTCGCGCCGCACCGACCGCACCATGGTCAAGATCACCGAGGAGGAGCAGCGGCGGCTGCTGCGGCTCAGCTTCATCGGCTCCAACTTCCACCGGAAGGAGTGTGTGCTGTTCCAGGCGCGCCCAGCGGACGCGACGCGCTGCCACTGCGGCGCCGCGGCGGCCGAGCACAAGAACGCCGCGCCGGCCTCCATCGCCGAGGAGGCCTGGTCCGCCGACAACGCCATCCAGGAGTTCAAGACCAACGCCTACGGCCAGGTGGAGTTCGTCAACCAGGACACGGGCTCGAGCAAGCCCTCCAAGTACGTGCGTATGGCGGACACGACGCCGGTGGCGACGGTGCTCACGCTGCTCGTCGACCACTGGCAGCTGTGCCAGCCGTACCGGCCCAGTCTGGTCATCTCCATCCTGGGCGGAGCCAAGAACTTCCGCCTGGACGGCCGCAAGAAGCAGATCTTCAACGAAGGCCTGCTCAAGGTGGGCAAAGTTCGGTTGCTGCTGTGCAGATCTCCCGGGCTCAACGAATAAAAAAGCAAACGTAAATTCCCTCGTTGCCCTCTGTCGTGAGCAAAATAGTTTTTTGTTGCGTTCGCTCTGCACATTGCTATCTTACCATTCGTTCTGTACGTACGAATAACGATAAGTTGTTCATCAATCGTTTGGTGATGTTACAGGCTGCCAAATCCACACACGCATGGCTCATCACCGGAGCGTTTAACATGGGATGTATGAAGGTCATAGGAGACGCTATCAACCAAGGACAGTATCTGATAACGGTGAGTGTGTGTCAGGTACCATTGCAGCCTGTTCATTTCAACTGAAACGCCATTTCATTTCAAGTGAACTACTATTTCATTTCAAATGAACTGCCATTTCATTCAACTGAACTGCCGTTCAACTCAAATGCCCGTCCAGAAAGCGACCGAACTGATGGTGTGCTGGTGTGATGCGATGCGCTGGCTTTCGTGCTGGGAAGTTTGAACTGGCGCTGCTGCTGCAGGGCGCCAGCGGAAAGATGACTCGTGGCATTCGCTGCATCGGCGTATGTGCGTGGGGCTACGTCCGAGACAAGGAGGTGCTGATTAACAAGGATGCCGGATTCCATTACGCCTCGTAAGTATGGCGGATCTCACGGCATGCTTTCTGTGTGGTAACTACCTGTCAATCCACATGAACTGGCAGTTATAATCCTCAGCTTGTCGTTCCCGTGAGTGTGCGAGGGGGTGAAGTAGTTTCGAGAAGTAGGTGACTGCGTGCTCGCCTTGACCTTACTAAATAAATAAATTAGTCCACAAGTCGGCGGTACGCCTGACCCTTGTGCATGTATGAATATGAAATGGAGTGCTTAGCGAACTACGTATTCATGGCCATATATCAGACCACTTTGAGCCCCAGTTCAGCCGTTTGGAGCCGCACGGCACGGATGTTTTACTCAAACCTTGTGCGGCCGTTTATGTTCTGCCACCATGGCATCGGATCGACACCATCCTAAGCTTATTCTCATCCTCGTATTCTTCGGCGCGGCTTCCTCAGACGGTTGAAATATCTCACCATGCTTTCCGACAAGTTGACCCGCGTAGCTGATTGTAGCTGGCCGCGGACTGACGGCTGCCCTGTCTGGCCGCTGACCGGCTGGCGGCTGCCCTGTCTGCCCGTGGACCGAAGGGCAGCGGTTTGGCCTTCTGTGCACGGCTGATACCGCCTGTCTCCCGGACTGACCGGCCGCCCTCTCCGCCTAGCTGATGTGGGGGCGGTGCGGGACCGGTGACGTCTGACGTCGCTATGAGTGACGCCGGATCTCTCGGCAGGTACAAGGCCACCACCACGATCCGTCCGTCCGAGCCCGTGTCTCTGAACGGCGACCACACCCACTTCCTGCTGGTGGACGACGGCATGCGGGGAACACCGAGTGGAGCTGCCGACTTCCGGTACTGACTATCCAGAGCCGGCCGGTTACTTGGACTTGGTCGCAGACAAGCGCTGCAGACCACAGAACGCTGCTGCAAAACTATCTTTTTTAACGTTTTCTGAACGATGTATGCCATTTTCTATGCCTTTTCCATCAATCATACCAATTCTGTCTAAGTGGTGCTTATTTTGCCTCGTTTCCGTTCTCTGTCCTTTGGTCTTGCTGTCTCATGTCTAATGTTTATAACTCGTTCTTGTTTCTTGTCGTTGGTCTTGCTGTGTTCAAGTGAAAAAATGCCGGTTAATGAAAACGTCATTGATGGAAATTGCCGTCATGAAACGAAGCTTATTTATTGGCTGTTTTGTAAGTTTAAGATTTTCACGCGCTCTCGTCACCAAACTTAATCAGTAAGCCCGGCTTTGCGACCCATCTGGCTGTATGCGACTGTTCTGTGCGACTTAAGTAGTGACTTGGTCATGAATCTGCGATAACTTTCCTTTGGAAAATGAATCGATTTTCTGGCCTTCCACGCCCGCTACCCGACACGACTCGGCTGCTACCCAGCTGCAACTCTCTCGGAACTCCATCCTGACCAGTGTTGCCAATAGTGAGGTTTTTTTACTCACTCTGTGGGTTTATAAGGTTGAATAAAGTTTTTGGCGAGTATCTTATTTTACTAAGTTTTTGTTACTGAGTTTTCCCTCACGATCGGTGAGTTTTTCCAAAATTTTTGTCAAAATCTCTTTATCTATAACTAGTCACCAAATTCACCTTGTTTCCTTGCAAGTTCAGGCAAAACTTAAATCATCCGTGAAGTATTCCTTGATGTATGGTAGCTCTAACACGTAGTGCTCACATACCAGAGGAAGGGTATGCAAACCAGATAGAACGCAAGGCCATATATATGGTAGAATGTTCCCGCCCAAAAAGGTGTAACAACGGCAATCTGACTGCAGCGGCCGCCGTGATGCGTTTGGGGATCGGCCAGTCGGCCGCCATACAACACACAGGTGCATGGTGTTAAATAACGCAGACTGTCACTCCGATATAGATGGAGGTCTCAAACTGATGCATGCTGTTTGCTCTACACGTGAGATCCATAACAACGTAGCTGCATAGGCAATCGCCGATAGAAGACGGGTAGCGATGGCTGCCTGTCGACTGGTCGGTGGTTGTGCAGCTCACGTTGAAGTGCCGTAATACTGCAACCTAGGAGAACAGTCCTGAGATGCACGGTCTCAGATTGATTTATGCTGTGTTCTCCGCCTATCAAACCATTAACGCGCAGTTTTTACCCAATCGCCAATGTAGGAGCAGGTAGCAGGGAGCCGGCTGCCGGGTCAGCGGCCGTGGTCGACGTCTTTGGCGCTCCACTCAGTTATCATTGACGTTGTTTTCAGCATTTCCGAAGCCTCTAGAAATTCTGATGAGGCCATTCTTCTTATAATTCGTTTTCATTACCTATAAATGCACCTCGATCGTTCTGTAAGCAGCTTTTTCCCCACAGACTACAAAACGAACAGCAGCGCGCCATACGCCATTTGATCATTGCCAATATACAGCGGTGCGTGAACAGCTGATAAGACTGATTCTCAATCGCGCCATCACAATGGTTCTTCTTTTATGGAAGAACTCCGATATGTCGGATTTTCCGCCCCGTGTTAAAGGAGCTGAGCGCACCCCTCGGGAAGTCACTGCTAGCTGCTGCCTCTGGGCATGAAAACAAACATTAACCTTCAACGCAATATTTCTGTCAGTTGTCTCTTGCCGGTATCGCTGCCCGTCGGTGCAATTTTCGGTTCACGCAAACCTGTGTAACCAACGCGAAGCGGACACGTTATCTATTTGCAATAGCACGCCGTTCATGTCTAATGGAAAGTGATTTCATTTTTGAACTCATGCACACTTCAAGGTGAGCATGTTGGAACAAGGGAAGGAGCGCGTTCTGACCATGCCCACCGTCCCCCAGATGATAAATGATGTTTTCTTTTTTTCAAATACCGCAATGCATGGAAACATGGCTCAAACCATCGCCAGAATCGCCCCTTTCCCCATCATGCAACCCGGGTGCAACTTGAATGCAGACCGTGCCTATGACCGGGCTGACCTGTCCCAGGTTGTCGGACCGGTGGTTTATCAGTGCAGACCGTGTCTGTGACCGGGCTGACCTGTCCCAGGTTGGCGGACCGGTGGTTGAGTGCAGACCGTGGCTGTGACCTGACTGACCTGTCCCAGGTTGGCGGACCGGTGGTATATGAGTGGAGACCGTGCCTGTGACCGGGCTGACCTGTCGCAGGGCGCGGCTCGAGGAGAGGATCGCTGACCCCGGAGTGGGCGGCCTGGGTATCCCGGTGATCCTGCTGATCCTGGAGGGCGGCCTGGGCGTGATCCGCGACGTGCTCCACTCGCTGCGGAGAGGGATCCCCGTGGTGGTGATCCAGGGCACCGGACGAGCCGCAGACATCATCGCCTTCGCTCAGCACGAGACTCACAAACGCAGCAGGTGGGCACACACGGCCCGGGTGGGGCCGGAAATATTGTGAGGCTTGCGCGCAGGCTTGAGGGCCGCATTTGTCACCCAAAATTCGTCTCACCTACCCGGCCTCATGTTTCCTGCGAGCTGATATATCGAAACGATATTGTGGGCCAATAGGCTCAGTAACTAATTTGTCGGTTAATGAATGGATATTTCAGTTTTGGCCAATTTTGCCACTTGACGGCCAACGTTGAACGTGAAACTGGTGGGTTTCTGAGGGTTTTCACCTCAGATTTTACTTGCAAAAAAACTTCGCTGTAGCTTCTTTTTCATTTCATACGTTGGCTTGCGTTATTCGCAGGGGCAAAACGACGTTCCGATCGGGCACGAGAAAAAGGCTCGAGGGCATGCTTGAAGACGCCTACATCAGGATCCACAAAGGAACAAAAGAGGAACTCTTCCAGTAAGTATTGGGGCATTACAAAGAAACATAAGAAAAGGTTGCAGTTTGAAGTAGTGCCAGGTCTGTGAGCATAAGGTGACAGAATGGTCAGGTTTTTTTAATGGCGCTACGAAAAAAGAAAATGGGAACAGTAAATGGAAGCAATGAACAGTCAGCCATCCCCACGGCACCATTGCGGTAACATGTTGGGAAGCACCAGCGGTCGATACTCATGTGGAGCGGTGAGTATCGTGAGTATGTGACGCGAAGCAAAAAGGGTGACCAAAGCCAAGGGCGCCATGCCGGTGGGTAGAAAACCATTCATCGCCACCTGGTGTGGTTACTATGGCACAATTACCCCGGATTTCGGTCTGAGTCTATTTTGCATTACCCGGAGACTACACAGCAAGCTCTGCCTGGTTTAAACCATGGTTTAACCATTGTTTAACCCCAACCGCGTCCGCTTAAAAGCATGTTTGTAAATTTTACCCGACTGCATTACGAGGTTGATGCTTAGGATCAGACCCTGCTCTAAACAGGGTTTGCTCCGCGGACGCTGAACCCCATCTGACCATGCAGTTTGATGTAACAGTTTATTTTGTGGCGAAGGCTCAACGTGCCGTCGAAAGAACGATTTAACAGCGTAGTAGTAAGCCAGCCCTTGTATTGGCCGGTTCACGGCTGACCCTGGAGGGGGGGGGGGACGACCCGACCGGGTCCGTCTCGGCACTCGGCACTCGGCACACAGACCAGAGCCGGGAGGTCAGCTACAGTTTCCAACCGAGCTGCCGACCACGAGTTCGATCTAGTTCGGAAGCGAATGTTAGAAATAAATGAGTCGATGTATTTGGACGAAGACACTGGCATGACTCACAATTTGTGCGACTCTCGTTAAAGATTCATGGCTGTGCTGCCGCCGTCACCACCGCCGACAGCCCTGCGAGCACCCTCAGATCCACTTGAGCCTTTGGCGCCAGTTGAAGACGAGCTCGGCGTTTCCGTACAGGCGGGGGACGTCGTGCTGGCCGGGGCCGGGCGGGCGGCCTCGAGGGTCGGCCCAGTCGCCGGCCCGCGCCGCCGACGACAGGAACGGCGGCCGGTGCATGTTGAAGCTGGGCAGGGGCCCCGTGGTGCGGCCGGCCGCCTCGTAGTCGGCCGGTCCCGGGGTAGCCTCTGGCCCTGGCGGCGGCCCCTCTCGCGGAATGGTCAGCCCGCCGCCCAGCAGACTGGACTCCGAGTGGCAGCGCGAGTACTGGTTGGGGGCCGGCAGCGTGCGCCCACGCCGCACCGGGTCGTCCAGCCAGGTGATGCGGCGCACTCGTGACCGGAAGTCGGCCTCGGCGCCGTGCGCGGCCCGGACCCGCTCGGCTGGCCCCAGGCGGTATTGGTTCGGCGCCGGCTGCCGCGCCTCCCGCGCCAGCCGGGCCAGGTCGCCGTCCCGCAGGGCGCGCGACTCAAACTGGAAACGCACGGGCGGCACTCGCAGTTTCCACTGGGGACTCTTCTCCGGCGAGTAGCTGTCCGGCGAGGGAATCCAGGCGTTCTTAGTCCACTGGTTGCCGGTCTGCGGCGGGCCCGTGAACGGCCGGCTGACTGGTGCCCGGTTGAAGTCGTGCCTCTGGAAACGGTCGTACTCGACCCGCACGTCTGCCGGCGACGCGTCGTTGTCGACGTAAAGCGGGGGTAGTCGGCGCGCGCGCGACGCCAGGGCGCCGTAGCCTGCTGTCGAGAACGACGTGCAGCACGCTTTACCGGGGAAAGGCTTCGTGACCTTGTAGGCGTTGGCGGCCGGGTTCTCGTTAAAAACGTATTTGAACCGACGCGCCTGCACAGAGAATCCGAATTTCTCTTCTGGTTTGGGTTGGCGTGAGCAGAATCTGATCAACTGGGCGCACGTGATGCCGGCTGGAGGCACAAGTGGAGGCTCTGTTTTAGGAGCCATCTTTGATGCTTAATGATGCTTGTAAGTCGTGCCAATATAAACTGTAGCTTTGCATAAGCATGCGATTATATTTACCAACCAATCTACATATATATCACTTGCTCTATTGAGATGTTCGTCATATTTTATCACTGTTAACTCGCATGGATTTTGCCAAATTTCTGTCCGAATATTTTCATGTATACGGCATATTGCACGCCATCTACCTCTTGTGCTACATTATTTAAGATAAGTTCTAAACAACACGTGCTTTTATAATCCATATTCCTCGTGAAGAACAGTCCGTTAATAATGCCCCGTTCGTTGGCTGCAGTTCATTTCCTAGTCGTTTTACTTTCACGGTGTTTGCTTGGTTACCGTTTTAACTAGAAGAAACTACTGGCTTTAAGGCTTGCAATGGAGTTCTGCAGATGCCAGTACAAAACAAATCCCAAAAATGTTAGTACGTTGGAAAGACCATGCCATTTGCTGCGATGAGACACTAGTGGCAGGTTAAAGAAACTTCAGCACCCTTCAGTTAGATGCCGTGGACCACATTTCTCCAGGCGACGGGTTCATATCTTTCCCACAACGATTCCTGTTCGTATCGCGTCTCACCCCAACGACGTCCGCTTCAAAAAGCTTAGGTTGGGTTTGTAAAAGAAAGAATCTGTCTGCAGTGTGATGAGTATCTGCTTTCGACATATGCGCTATGTGCTGTCACTGTGTGTACGCTTCATATAAAATAATCTGGGATGGCGGAAACAGGGAAAACACGGAATCACGGAAACGGGATATTGGATGTATGGTGCTCTGATGTACTGAAGTTTACAATCATTTCTATTTTTTTTTTTACAGGTACATCGACAGACTGGAGGAATGCATGGAGTTTGTCGATCTCATCAACGTTTTTGACCTGAACAGCGACCAGGAGCTGGACGCCGTGATCCTCAACGCTCTGATGAAAGGTATCTTCTATGGGTTTGCATATGAGGTCCAAGGCATCATTAAGTGCCATATCAGTTCAGAGGAATTGCAGTTGGGCACCCAGCGTCTTTTGAACGATAAGCAATGCAGTTTTGCACGGTGGAGTGGTAAGTGTTCATGAGACGCTAATGTCGACTGTGGCCCATGCGAGTCCTGCTGTGTCGATCATGTCCTGTCCGGGTCCTGTGGTGCTGATCGTTAGTTGTCCGGAAAGTATGCCGCTATGTGCCGTGCCGGCTCAGCTGTGTGAGCCGTGACATTCTGGGTCGTGTTTCAGAATCGGGCGTCACGGACAGTCTGCTGCCGATGGAGCCCCTGCAGCTGGCCCTCATGTGGGATCGGCCGGACATGGCAGAGAAAATATTCTGTGGTCAGTACTGGTCGGTCCAACCGAAATGCCGTACTGGGGTCGTCTAGCGACGTTTCGTTGATGATCGTTGATTCGACGGTGTGAAAGAGTGAGCGCGGCGAGTGATCACTGGAGTCCTGCAGGTGACGACAGTTTAGAGTTATGAATCCGTGTTTGCTTGGGTTTTAAGTATTTACCATGACATGCTGTGAAAAGAGAACCAAACTGGGTGCTAAGTTCTGCACTAGCAAATACGCCATTGCTTCGACTGTTAACTTAAACTCGTCATTTATTACTGAAACAAAAACGACGCAAAATCTTGTCATTAAAAAGAATCTGACTGAAAGACATACTACTGCAAAAAGCACCAATGTAGTGTATTATGTGTGCACTTTAAAGTGCATTATTACACTGCATGTGGCGCTCTGTATTGCAGTATAAAGAGCATATGGTGTATTATATATCGCATTCAGAATATGGTAGGTTCGGTTATTTTGCCTGGTATAATACCGTATCGGAATGTATCAAAAGTTGCACAGTCTGCATACTTACCTCCAGTCCGATTCTCAAAAGTATTGCTGAGAAGAGCTGGCAATGCACCCGGACACCTAAAAGTGTTTTTTTTTGTTCCGGCATTACCAAGAAAAATCAATCCTTGTAACATGCAAAGTCCTGCCGATGGTGATAGGATAGTCCCGGATCCTTACACAATCATAGGAACTTTTGAAATATTTGTTAGAGCCCCTGAGCAGATTTTCTATATCGCTCCCGCAAGGCTTTCGTACTCCTACAAGGCCCGTTACAGTCATCTGGAGTTTCCTGAGACTACGAGGGGTCAGTAAGGCCTTCATGGTTCTCCGTCAGATTTTCTTGGGGGCATCTCGATACCTGGTAAAAAATCTTCAGAACTTTTTCGGATGTGTTTTTTAACATTGCAGTTTTTCCAGTACCATTCCGATGTAGTGGACATCTGACTGCGAATCTGAATCTTTCTAGGCAGGTCATTGTGCACGGTATTTCTGACACTTCCATTGTGTTCTGCAGTGTGTTTCATTTCAGCATATTCGATTTCATAACTGAAGCATCGGTAGGCATTTTTGACATGACAGGTGTCTCTCACAACATCTACTTTCACGCCGTGTATGCTGTAACTCGTATCACTGATAAGGTGGTAGACATGGCAACTGAGCTGACGTCGGCTCAAACGGTTCAGACATTTGGTCCAGACCCCGCAGCTTCGGACGAGCAAAACGTTCCACTGTTCGAATACGTAACTGAAAGATAGCCTGGCCACGAAAGAAATGAAATCAAACTGATGAATGATGAAATAAATGCGTAAAACTCTGAAGGCTAAACTGACACATGCCCCCACGCTGTTGGCGGTGGACACAACAAACCGTTTGGGTGTCTTGGTAAGGTGACAATGGAGCCTGGTTCATCCTGGACAGGTCGGCACGACTGGCCTGCGGGCTGTCTGGACGACATGATGACGGACACGCTGCTGCGCAACAACGTCGAATTCTTCAACTTGCTCGTGCTCAACGTGGTCTACCTGAAGGACTACCTCAGCGTGCGACGGTTGCGACTTCTCTACAACCTGGCTGTGAGCGACTCAATCGCACGTAGATGTGGGCCCCAGTCCGTCCAATCCGTCTCGTATAATAAGACGAAGTTCATTGTTACGCCCTGCTTAAGAAATCACAAACATTTGTTCCGATATCGTTCCGGTGACATGGTTCTTGAATGTTCCGATATTGCTGTCAGCCAGAATTTAGTGTGAATATGCCGCGCATGTTGTCTGTTGTCCATCTGTGGCAATTCTACCCTTTAACCAACCACTTGCTGAGGGAGGAATGGGTTTTGCCCCCATTTTTTTCGTCGCATATTTCAGTAACCAAACGGCGCAGCATCGTCACATTTGCGGTACAGTTTTGTCATTCCACATTTTTACATCACATTGCTTGACTGCCTCCTAAATGGGCGTGGCCTGTAGATGGTTATATGCTAAATATACAAATATGCAAACAGTGCCTCTTGATTCATCAGTTCTGCACATTTTCGAATAACAACATTGTCAACCAATCCAAGGTCACAGCAGAATTATGTCATAAAAGTTTTATGATGGCAGATTGCCATGTTTTTGCTTGATATTTGTTGATGACTTGGTGCTGCGAAATAGCCGACATCGTGAAATATGTGTTTTAATGCCATAAGAGGTAAATGCAGACTATTCATGATCTCGCACAGGGTTACACACAAGGAAAAAAATGCCCTGCAAGATCAAAACAACTGCAGTTATATGTCAGCTGACATATGTTTTGCCGGTTAATTTCTAATTTTTTTCAATATATTTATTTAATATTGTTGCATATTGCCATTTTACGATAATCAATGCAGTTGTGATATGTAAAGATTTTCTGGTTTAAACAAGAGTATTTAGAGACATTTACGGAGTTCTGTAGCAGCGAGGTAGTCAAGGGGGGCCCTGGGGGCCATGGTTCCCCCTCTGAGCCAAACGCTGCACATTAGATTGGCATATAGCGATTTTCCAGGAATGTGGAATAGTGATCATATAGATTCTGCAATAACAAACGTTATATGCATTCCTGGGGGTCAGACATAAGGTCATCTAGATAAATTTGTTGCTTTTTCGTGCCAATTTCGTCATATGTCAGCGGCAGACAACAAAATTTGACGTTGGCCTCCCCCAGGCAATCCTGGCCACGTGCCTGAATCTACCTCAAAATCTGTAGTGATTATGGAGATTTATGCCTGATATTAGGGATAATTAAAAACCACATAAATCTGACGTCTTAGTTTTCCATGATCTACATTGACCTGCGCCCAGTGATCATCAGAATTTGAACAGCGGAATTTGCAATCCTGTATTATTGGGGTGGATTCCGTTCTGCAACCTTTTGCAATCCTGGTTCGCTTCC
Organism: Capitulum mitella; assembly: GCA_030062745.1. NCBI lineage: Eukaryota > Metazoa > Arthropoda > Thecostraca > Pollicipedomorpha > Pollicipedidae > Capitulum > Capitulum mitella. The sequence goes on from CP099848.1 coordinate 9,468,967, forward strand.
ACCTTTGATGTTAGCACTAACTGTTCTGAGTGACTTATGGCTACATGAATTCTTGGCCGTTAGGATATAATGTACTCGTACTCTCTCTATCAGGGACGTAGCCAAGGGGGGCCATGGAGGCCATGCCTCCCCTGAGCGAAGAGGTCTGGACTAGATATAGAGTGATTTCACAGGGATACAGAATACTGATCATATATATGTTGCAAAAATAAACATTATATGTTTTCCTATGGGTCAAATATGAGGCAGATTACATAAAATTGGTGCTTTTCCGGTAAACTACGTCATGTACCAGTCGCACATGACAAAATTTGAAATTTGGCTCCATCCTGGCTACGTGCCTGCTCGCTACATAGGTGTTTTACAAAAAGAAAAAATCGCTAATATCACTGAAATGAGAAGCGCCGGGGGCCGGATATGTGTTTCCAGTTTCCCACAGGGCCCATACCTTGGATGGCAGAGGCATGGAAAGGAAACTCCGTCCCTTTCCTGTCGTCTGCGGCGACCACGCGTTCCACCGCCGTCGGCCGGCGTGCGACGGCGCTGCTGTCGTCTGCCGCCGTGAAAACAATTTTCCCACTGTGTTACTTTATATCTCTTCGTGGGTGCACATGCTCCGGCAAATCGGATTCGAGCACCCACAAGCATGGCCCGCGCACCCAAAAATAAAAAAAAACAGTTTATGACCACACACATAAAACCTGGGTGCTTACACTACACGAAAAGGACCCGTACTTGAAATGCGTATATACAAAGAAAGCAGGTATGTTTGTATGTGTGTACGTATGTGTGGGCATCCACTGTTCATGACTAAAAAAGCAGCACAGAAATGCACCCATAGGTGCACCCATGAGACACCAACCGCCTTTATGTTTTCAGATATTGCTTTTTTGCCCCCTTAAAGGAAATTCCGAATTCTCGGCACATGAAAATAAAATGCCCGAAATCCCAAGAGTTTTCGGTTTCGACGGTGGTTATGGCTGCTAGGGCTCCTCCCCAACAAGAAACTTGCCGCTAGAATGCACCCACAAATGATTTTGGAAATTTACGCCCCTGACTTCTCCCATGGGAAAAGGTGTTTAAAAAAAAAAGTTTTCGACTGAGTGGTGCTAACTTTTAGATTCAGTTTAAAGCCCAGTCCGACTGTTTGAACCTTCAGAAGTAACTGCGTCTCGATCTTATCGCCAGGATCTGACGATCCCTGCAATCCTTCAATGCACACATTCTCCTTTTTCGAGTGCTTTCCCGCCGGTAATGGCGATAAAAATATTTTTTATGTTTCGATAAATTTGTTTAGTTGACATACGAAACATACATGACTGTTTTGTATGACATACGAAACAAATTGTGTTGTTTGGCTGGTTGCTTCCCCGCACTAGCAGCCTTTCGAGTGCGGAGGAAGGGGCTGATTCGTGGACTACTTCATCGGCGCCGAACAGGGAAGTTTTGGTAAAACAAACCCCATTTCCTGATACGTATCTTGAGATTCTAAACGAAATGAAGATGGCGAAAAATCAAGAACTAAAGCAATACCCAAAACAGATGCGCATTCAAGAAAATAATCTTCTTACCATTATCACTGTGTTATATCATTATCATTATCATTAACATTACACCATTATCATCAAGAAGATAATGATTGGCTATAAAAAAGCCGTATGGAAAATGAAATCATGCTTTCCCAGAGCCCAAACAAAATGGCTGATCATAAGGAGAGGGCTATGAAAGCATGTCCTTTCCAGGGTTTGTTACTTGACGACTCCTCACCAAGGGACATATTCATAAATATGTCCCTTTAAAAGTTCGTGGTATGATAACTGACGCCTATCCCGCACCACAGCTGTTGTGGTTACGTCAGCGTAAATCAGCTCTCCGAATGAAGGATTGAAAAATGGATTGCGGATGTGTAGCAATCCTTTTGGTTTTGTGGGATTGGGAATCGGATTCCATCCCTTTTGTTGATAAGGATTTGGGATGACATTGCAATCTTTTTAAAATGACTGATAATCTTCGCATGTGCCATATATCCTCATTATCCCAATCCCAACAGTATCACACGTGTATTGGTATCTATGAGCATACATTTGCACCTATTTCGGCTGAAAGGCTCTCGGTTAGTGTATTATTCTCGGTTATTATATGTTCTCAGTTTTGGACGAAAAAAAATGCATTCTCTAAATCCGTCAAATATCGGCCTTTAGCTTATGGTCAAAAATATGACCCTGAGGTCCTAAAATGTGACATGAGACTGCATCATTAACCCACGCCCAACTGGCACCCTAGCATGGGCGGCGGGAGAGGGGTGGGGTGGAGGGTCGTCTCAGCGCCCCTTCTATCTCACAAACGGAACGTCGGAGAAAAATGAAACTTATATCGTCGGAAAACTCGCCATGGGTACGCTTGGAAACTTTCAAAATTTTTGGAGAAGTTTGCAAAATTGTCCAACTTTTTGGGCTATACATATGTAAAAAATAGGGCTTCCTAAGAAAAGCTCTACCTTCGCCCTTAATCAAGCCAGCGCAATGCTGTGTGCGCTAAGGGAAATCTAACACAATGAATATTATGGCGATATACGATTTATAGCATGTGCGTAATTATATATCGCATTAGGCGACATAATACAATGCCGTTCCTCATTTCGCTATATTTCTGAGGTTTTTGAACGTCGCTGGCGAGATGTCGTTCACGTATGCTTCCAGGACAGTAGAGCAATGATTTGTATGAATATTTTTCAAACGCTGATTGACGGGAACGCCGATCAGCCGGGGTGACCTGACCTGACCCAACATTCAGTCGTTTTCTTTGCTTTATTTCGTGCTCTGTCGAAGATCAATAGCAACGCAAGCAAAAGGGCAAGAAGTACCTTTAGACTGAAACTCCCGGGGTTCCACAAACGTGATCATTATGGTTATATGACCATAAGGTCGGTCATCTGACCTGACCTGACGAATGACCATAACCTCTTTTAAAGCAAGCTTGGGTTTCATTTTTTAAGCCTAGATCTACCTTTGACATATGAAATAATCCAGAGAGATAAGGCCGGACATCTGGATAGGAACTTAGCAGCTATCACAGTCACCTCGCATAACGTCAGGTTACCTAAGGTCATTTCACAACTTGAGGCCTCTTGGTACAATTTTGGGCTGCAAAATCGACTTCAGTGCCTATTTTTACCTCAGGGATCTTCAAAACGGGGTTTTAGAGTCCCGTTTGCTAGTTCACCCAAAATGTGACTCGACCTGACCTCATGACCCTTTATGTGGTTCAACATTAGTTGTCGTGTTTAGTAACTTCTTTGGCCCAGGAATGCATTTTAGGCACCAAAGTGCCGAAGGAACGGCTGAAAACCGTTAAATATAGGGCAATAGGGAGGAAACAGAGTTGACCCCAAGTCATTGACCTTGACCCTGAGAAAAAAATGCAAAGGATTCATAGTTCGAGAATTTAAAAAGCAAATCCTTTAGAATGTTCTCGACTTCCGTCCTCAAGAGCTTTAGGTCGATCGATCGCACAGCATAGTTCGTTGAAGACTTCTAAAAATCGGATGTTGACCTCTTACGTGGGCTGCGTCGAAACGCAGCCCTCGCGCCGGTTGGGCGAGGTTTGAGGGCAACCGGTTACTGTCTGAATCAGCCAAATCGGTTATTAGGTACGAAGTTATTGAGAGACAGGGGCATCGGATACTAAATACCAGCAAGTAAAAAGTGACGACGTATTCCCGCAGATGCCGGGTCAACATTATTTCTTGTGAAATCGAAAACGGATTTGAATTGTGTGGCATAACGTATATCAATTCCAACGTAAAAACGCATTTAATTCCGCTTTGAATCACCGTCTCATTGTTATAAGCCCCTTCATCTGATTTTCATTGGCCTTTGGCTGCTGTCGGCGTTGCGTAGAATGTCTATATGTTTTGTTAAGCGATTAGCATTTGGAGCTACGCCACCACAATGCACCTAACAAACTGGAATTTGGTGTTTTTTTTATTTAATCCAAGCTGCATGAAAGTTTTACTACAAGTATTAAAATACCGTTAGAAGAAGCTAAAGTCCCGTCACGTTCAGGTCACGCTTTTCCTGAGCTATTAGTCTTTGCTAACGCGTCCAGTGTCTAAAGTATCAGTCTCTGTTCGGGTGTCCAGTGTCTGTTCACGAAGCAGCAGTCCCTGCTCGTGTGCCCAGTGTCTGTTTCTAAGCACCAGTCCCTGCCGTGTATCCAGTGTCTGTTTCTGAAGAGCAAGTTAACGCTGGTGTGTCCACTGTCCGTTTCTGAGGCACCAGTCCCTGCTCTTGTGTCCAGGGCCTGTTTCTGAGGCTTCAGTCCCTGTTCGTATGTCCAGTGTCTGTTTCTGAGACACCAGTCCCTCTTCGTGTATCCAGTGTCTGTTTCTGAGGTTCCGGTCCCTGTTCGTGTGGCCAGTGTCTGTTTCTGAGGTTCCGGTCCCTGTTCGTGTGGCCAGTGTCTGTTTCTGAGGTTCCGGTCCCTGTTCGTGTGGCCAGTGTCTGTTTCTGAGGTTCCGGTCCCTGTTCGTGTGGCCAGTGTCTGTTTCTGAGGTTCCGGTCCCTGCTGTTCGTGTGGCCATTGTCTGCTTCTGAGGTCCCAGTCCCATTCGTGTCTCCAGTAACTGTTTCTGAGACACCAGTCCCTGCTCGTGTGCCCAGCATCTATTTCTGGGGCTCCGGTCGACGTTGATGTGTCCACCGTAACCGGCCCGGTGACGTTCACAGCTGACCGGCCGGTCGACGATCCGGCGCGCCATGGAGCGACTGGGCATCGCCATGGACTCGGCCACCGTCCACCTACGCCACGTGGACGCCCTGCTGACGCGCGTGCTGCGACGCCACGAGACAGAACTGTACGGGCGGGACGACCCACGACCGACACACCGCGATCCCAAACTGGAAGAGGCGCGGTTCCAGGTGAGGGCCGACTCAGGTCAAATCGGGCGGCGCAGATAGGTCACGGCCTAACTAATTCTACTCAGCATGGTAGAAAGAATAAGACAGAGGAACACAGAACATAGAGGTATATGTTAAGAAATTCTTTGTCTTGAGTTGGCTAAATTACACGATTCTTGGTTATTTTACATCCGTGGGTGAGACGACGCCATGTTCCTCACCAGTGCGGCTATGCGTCTCTCCGTAGTGTTGGATTCCTAGTTCTATTTCGCTGTATAGCTGGCTTCGGGCCAGTTGCCCGTATAGCCTCACGTAAGGCTGCACTTATCCTGAGATCCCTTTCAATTTCTTGATGATGACTGGTGTGATCTGGCGACAGGACGTGGCCTAGGTGGCGCTGTCGTGGCAGCGGCGCCGCGCTCGCTCGCTCTGCACTTCCTGAGCGTTTTCAGTTGTAGAATGCAAATGGTGACACCACATACGGCTCCAGAATGAACTATCGATAGCAAGGTATGACAGACGGCCATCTTTTTATCTGCGTGAGCCTCATTTATCTGGCCCTCTGGCTTGCGTTTGATTCAAACCGCGCGCCACTATGACCGCGACGGCCATGTCTGTTTACAGGCAAGATTTGTGGCCATGGGCTCTCCCAGCCAACCGAGTCCGAATTCTACTGTCCAAAGAAGAGCGGAATAGCCGCTCCCGCCACTACTGTACACTTCTACCAGTGGTTGCATGTGCTGGCTGTACGTGATCGCCCATGTGGGGAACATCGACCCAAACTCAAGAGGAGACCGAGGCCATCCGGCGCAGTCTGCGGCCGCGCCTGTCCTTCCTGATCCTCCGCAGCCGGGGCAGGCGGGCTGGTGCCCACACTCGGCGGTCATTTTGAGTCGTGTGGGTCGCGGAGCGGTCCTCCCGGGCCCGCGCTGTTGATGCAGTACACCGGCCACGGACGCTGGTGGTACTGGTCAGACTGCCTCGGCGGCGGACCGGGCGGCAGCTTACAGCTCTGAACGGCGCCACCGCGGCTCCCCATGGGAGTTGCGACAACATCATGGGGCACGTGAACGTCCGACCAGTTATGCCCAGGCTTGACGAAGTTAACCTCCTGTTCAAGAAACTCCAGGCAGACATCACGTGTATACCCGAAGCGTGATTGCGCCCTGCCGTGTTGGACAGGGCTGTCATCAGTCCGTGGCTGGAACAGCATATTTAGACGCGACCCCGGCTCTATGCGACTAGCGGACGCTGGACAGGCCGCACTGCGGGGAGGGGGAATCACTATGCTCACAGCCGACACTCGGAAAGTCGTGCAGCTCGACATCGTCGGCATGGATCCCTCGGTCGAGTCGCTGCGGCTCTCGACCAGCAGGCCTGGCCGACGTATCGCCGTCGCTGAGCCGTCCACAGGCTTCGGCGATCCCGGCGACAGGAAGATTAACATTCGCCTGCATGGATGACGGTCCACACCCACCCGCAGACCGCGGTCTCCGTCGACAAACCATTAGTCGTGCTGGGCGACCTGAACATCAGTCTGTTAGGCCCCGACACTGGCCCCGGTGCGACCGGGCTAACATCCTTTGCCAGGTGACCCCGGTTTCGAGCAGCTGGTGAATGAGCCGACACGCCCACTTTCGACATCCACCTTACTGGACCTGGTATTGGCCAGTGTTGGTACAGGTTGCAACTGCAACTGTTGGTTCAAATCCTTCCTGAGCCCGCCGCCGACTATTAGCCAGCTGTGCTTTACATCCCGCTCTCGGGGATGCGCAGACGTGGCCGTGTCGCCTGAGCACGCGTGTGGGCCGGGCGTTCTTGAGCAGGGCGCGTTCTGCTTAAGCCTCCTGCACGCGGCCTGGGATCCGCTCCACTCCGCCGGCACCGTGCACGACAAGTTGGCGGCACGAATCAAAACCTGGCGAGCCTCTGTCGATGCGCACTGTCCGGTGATCTTGGTGAGATGGCGCCGGCCAGACTGTTCGTGGCTGAGCGGGGACTCCAAGATCACGGCGGCTATGGCTGAGGGGGCACCGAGACCACGGCGGCTATGGCTGAGGGGGCACCGAGATCACGGCGGCCATGGTTGAGGGGACACCGAGATCATGGCGGCCATGGTTGAGGGAGCACCGAGATCACGGCGGCCATGGTTGAGGGGACACCGAGATCATGGCGGCCATGGTTGAGGGGACACCGAGATCACGGCGGCCGTGGCTGTGCGAGGCTCGGCAGAGATGGCATTGACGGTGGACTGCCGGAACTCGCCGCTCATGCCAGTGCCGCCGCAACCGAGTCAACAGCCTCCTGATTCGCGCTCGGCGTGCCTTCCTTTGTGATGGGCTGCTGTCGGTCAGGCGTGACCTCTGGAGTCGCATAAGGCGTTTTGGACTGCTGCCAACTAAAGCACGTGACGCAACCGACGAAAACAATGCCGATCGCGCGGATGCCGTCAACGTTCACTTCACAGCCATGGGTCCACGTACTGTGGCGGAAGCCGCGGCGAGAGCGGCTTCGTGCGTACTGGGACCTCGGTTCCCAGCGAGTCCGTGCCTCCACATTTAAGCCGAGACCGGCGACCTTCCCGGAACTGTCGGCGGTCACCAGCCGCGTGAGCTCATCACGAGTCGTGGGCATTGCTAACGTTTGTCTGTGTGAAGTGATGTGAAGGCGTCTCTTTCTGTCATCGGTTCGCCTCTTTTGCATGTCATAAGCTCCTCTGCGACGTGTTGCACTTTCCCAGGCTGCTGAAAAACAGCTCGTGATTCATCCGTACGTATCTGGTGACCACTCTGACCCCAACAATTTTCCGGCGCTTTTCTGTTCTTTATGTGTTTACAAAAAAATGAAATGGAGACAAAAAAACTAAAAACGCTTCTACGCAACTAACATCGTATCTGTTGGACAATCATGTGTTATCTCCATATTACTGCGCACACCATCCATGTCCCTCAACGGAGGACGCCTCGATCGACGCAGCCGAATGGGCCGCCATCGTCATTAACTATGGCCAGGTGTCCTCACTGACAGCTACCGATCGGGATAAGACCTTAGACAGCGTCGGTCATGACGTCCTCCTCAACAAACTCGAGTGTTATGTCATACCGCGTAAATGGTTTGCCAGTCATCTCGGCGATCGTAGCAGGCGGTCCAGGGGCGGCTCGACAGCTCGGTAGTGAGACGTGGGCGGCCCGGTGCACCATTTTTTTTCTAAATGTTGCTTTTTATAAATCTGATCCGAATGGTTGCTGGGGTGATGTAAGGATTCAGAGCTTGTGCTAAATATAGTTTGTTGTCCAGACTCAGACCCCTGCACCCTGCCGATCGAACAATCCTAGGTAACGGCTGATTTTGTGGCAAAGGTTAAGGATAATTGCCGCCAAAGGTGCGACACGACCGTGTGGTAGTCATCGTGACCTTTGGGTCAGTTGCCAGCTGACCCGCGGACGAAATACCGAACGCCGGGACGGGGAGACCAGCGCTCTACCAAACGAGCTACCGATCACGGCAATGCTGTGGTTTTGCATTGTCTGAAATGGGGGAGTGACCAGAGCGGCTTACATCGATATCAAAAATAGTTTCCTTAAAAGGGTAAATTAGCATGCTTCTGTATGAAAGTCTTTGGACATTATATTCACTATATTGAATGCCATATTCACTCATCCTTTTTACTCATGAACCGATCCTTCCATAGACTAAAGCATAGGTGCCCAGGCTTAGGGAAAAGGGAGACCCACTACATTACATTTGGGCTGACCCACTACATTACCCACTACCCGCATTTGGGCTGGATCACGCCCTACATCGATTTTTTTCAACGAATACACGACAAAAACGGATTGATCTCTGACATTGACTTTTAAGTAAGTCCAAAAACATAGACAGGCATTTATTTCGTTATTTCACAGGCTGGACTTGATCACCACTGTTCTTTTTTTTATCTCCCCGCGTACTTTTTGGCAATTTTCAGGGGCTTATCCGCGTAATTTGTACCAAAGCTGCGATGGACATCTGTACATGGACAAATGTTACAAACTGCTGTTTCTAAGAATATCCTGCGTGATGACAAATTCTGGCTGGTGTAACCGGCATTGACCGGTTACAGCCGGTTTAAACCAGGTGGACCAGCTAAAACTTGCTTCATCAGGCTTTTAACAACACTTTAAAGACCCAAAAGGACGACATCTTTTTGAATATCCCATAACTGAACTGCAAAATGCAAATTTGTTATCAATTCGTTGGACCTTTTTGGGGTCACTCCACGTCAAAATCCCAAAAGACTGGACACTTTTTGACCCGATCCTCTTGCGACTCTGGTGAAATTTGGTATGCTCATAGAACCTATGCAAAAATAGAAATCTACTAATTTTTAAACCCTGGGTGACCTCTGAGGTCAAAGTTGCAGCTCATAAAAAGCCGCCGGTTTTTACATACACCGATGATTCAAATGCCAATAACTCGGTCGTTGTCGTCACGGAAAGAGTGCGATTAGCGCAGCTGGATGCAGAAATGCTCCAGCTTTCAGAAATGGGTCAGTTTTTCCGTCGATCTCGCGGTGACTTTCGACCAATATCAAGTTAAGCATTTTTGCTTTTGGCCATGTTTTGCCCTCTCCCCCGATCTTCGCGAAAATGTAACACAACAGGTGCCATATTATCTGCAAAAAGCTTGATCAAAAACGTTCCTGAGCAAATTCGAACTTCTTTAGATATCCCGACTTGTGTAATGCCAAGTTGCGCTTGAAAAAGACACTCCAAGGCTACTTCACGAATGTCCCCTGAGAGGGCGTTTACTTTTTAGTAATGGCATCATTCCTTGAATCCTTAGGTCAGAAAACACGTACAATGTATTTGTGCACACAGCTAGTTGCAACAACAGCCCCAGCTTTTGAGGAAACCGGTGTCGCATCATTGCATTCACGTGAATAAACATGAGATTTGGAATGGGTGCCGTAAAATTAAATCCATGGCCATCATAGCTTGTCCAAGGCCAGTCTAGGTCATTGGCCTCGGTTGACCTTCTAATGGTCCTGAAGCAAGGTTGAGATTGTGTAAGTTGGATTTAGGGCCAACAGCATTGGACAAGCTCACTTTCGTTGAAAGGTGGAGAAAAGGTACATGTCAAATCTGGATGGCAGGGGGTTAACTGGCGATGAGGGGCCGTGACCTCTGGCCTTTGACCTTTCAAGGTAGTCATTTAATGTTGAGCAGATATGTAACACACAAACAGGCCATGGTGCACACCTAATTGTAACAACCAGACAAACGAGACATGAAGCCAGCCAAAATTCTTAAAACAGCTCTAGGGCATATTTCTCGAACGCCCCTGGGCATTACGCAGGCAGGAATATGTAAAGAAGTTGGAATTTTCCCAAAAATGCTTTTTGTCACGCTTGTTGTGGATACTATAGCACCTGTTGCGCTGCATTTTCGCGAAGACCATGGGAGAGGGACAAAACGTGGTCAAACCCAAAAATGCTTAGTTTGATGTAGTCAGGTCAAAGGTTATCGCGAGTTTAACGCAAAAAAATGGCTCATTTCTGAAAGGCAACTGCTATGATGGCCGGTTACAAGTTGCGAAAGATTGTAAGAAGAAATGAGCTAACCCAGTTTCCGTTTGGCGGGCAGGGTGTCGTTTGACAACAGATCACAGTTTAGGTCGCCATATATCAGTAGAACACTGTTCGGATAGAAGAATCTTTTGCAGCTGCGTTTCCAGATCACTGACTTTGGCATCAAGAGCGCCGATCGCCGACCTGCGGGTAAACAGCCCCGAGAGCCATCTGCCGGCGTCCAGCCCAGATGCAGCCCCAAACGACTCCAGCTTATTGCCTGGACGACGCACTGACCTGATCTGGATAGCACTCAAGTTCAGGCCATCCTTCGTCAGGATGGCGACTTCACCGAAACCCCGGCCGTCAGGACGGTCCACCCTGCTGAGCTGGTATCCCGGCACCAAGATTGTAAGAAGAAATGAGCTAACCCAGTTTCCGTTTGGCGGGCAGGGTGTCGTTTGACAACAGATCACAGACGGCTGGGGTGGACGGCTTCAGCCAGGTCTCGCTGAGCGCAGTCACGCCGAAGTCACTGCGGTTGAGTTCGCCACTCAGCTCTGGAAGTTTGGGTTTAAAGAGTTGGGATCTAAAAGTTAGGCCGACCCGCAGCCGGGAGCCGGCGGGCCGCCATACGCGCCTGACGCAGGCGCCGCCCGGAACCGCGGCCGCGACCGCCGCGGCGCCGCCGGCCACGGGGGCGCGGCAGGCCTGCAGCGGCTTCTGATTCGCTGACAGCTGGCTCGCCGGGCAGCGGGTCAAGGTGAAGGTCGATCGGTTCGGACACGTGTACCGAGCCCCCGGGAACCGAACCTCCGCCCGCGGGTTCCTACGCTCATGTGCGTAGGACTAATTTCCTTAAATAATTCCTCCCTCGGGTGCCGCGGCATGTGCTTCCCACGATCGGGTAACGGTCTCGGGCAGCCGGGACGCCTAGCCGTAACGTCACGGGCGAGACGGCGGTCATGCGTAGACCCGAGCAATGATGTAGCCGGGTGTCTCGATGTTGGATGAGATGGGTTTGCCGGTGCATAGGGCAGCAGAACCATCCGTACCAGCGCCAGCCACACCAGCAGGCGGGTGATGCCGCAGTGCATGTTGAGTAGATCGTCATAATCACGGAGCGCAGCTCAGGGTCACAAACTGGTGACAGGCGTGATGGGAAAAAATGGCTGCGAAAAAGTCACTCGCATGCAAAAAAAGTCACTCGCTTTACTAAGCTTTCGCACCGAAGGAGAATGTAGGCGGGACGGAGCGGCCTCTGTCTCGTCTGCACGCGGCGGCCTGCCCTGGCAGACTGCGCTAATCGCACTTTTCTATGGCGATCTGTGACCGAGCTATGAGGACGAGAATCATGTAATGTCGGTAAAAACCGGTGATCTTTCATGGCCTGTAACTTTGAGAGAGGTCACTCAGAGCTAGCATTGATGGATTTCCATTATTTCATATGTGCTACGAGCCCACCAAATTTCATCGAAATCGGAAGGGGTCGGGGCAACTCTTGTGCGATTTGGCGTGGCATGACCCTTTTTCTTTTTGATAATTTAAGCATCCTCAGCCCAGGCTGACAACGTTGATGAACCAGACCACGAGAAGAATAAATGTCACGAACGACAGGCATTTTGCACTAGAGAAACTCTTTCATTCCCAACTTTTCTGACCTCTCATTCTTTTGATTTGATCTGTTTTCCGTTTAAACATCTTGACCCTGAAATCAGTGCCCTAGAAATAGAAATAGAAAAAGTGCGCATACAGGTCGGGATTTACGTTACTTAGGTACGTCATTTTGCGAGTTATCAGTTACATTAATTTGTGGATGGAAATTCATGTTGTGTTTTACTTCTTTGCGTTCGGTGCACCACGAGTCTAACTGCTCTAGATGAAGACAAGTCGCTTATACCCCTTGAAAGCCCTGGTGAGGTCAGGGTGTAAAATTAGCCTGGCCGTCGTAACGCACGGTGGTCTCGGAGGGAGAGCTGAGACGCCACTGCTGCCGCCAGCTCGGCAGCGATTTTTGGACCAACTCAGGCGAAGTGACGGTTAAAACTGTCAGCCTGGTCCGCGGGAATTTTCTCCTCGGTGTCATCTCATCCCCCCTCGCGGACCGAAGTATGTACAAACTCCCGAACAATCCGCCGGAAGCTCGCCCGGCCGGACAAAGGCGTGCGGAACGGGACGGGTCCAGCGGATCGGTTTGGGGGAGGCCAAACCAGTTCCCTAGGTAGGATGGATGGTAGATCAGCGAGTCGGCAACCGAGGCAGGGAGCGGGGAGACGCTGGCCGTTGGTTCGGTGTGTATGTCAGTGACTGGGTATGGATCAGGGACGCATTCAGGATTTTCTAAAGGGGGCCTGGCGCTCAGTGTGAACTGGGTGAAATGAGAGCGGTCTGTCACGCTCTCATTTCACATCAACTGACATAGACATGTCAGACCAACAGACACGTTTGTCTTCCCAGCGAATGGCGTTAGTCCAAATATCAGTCAAGAGCGGGCACTCCACAGTGTCTTGCATCCATCGTTTAACATCGGAGCAGAATGTCATCGGAGGCCTTTCAGGACTCACGGGCGTGCCGTCGCTCGGGGCCATTGACAGCATCTTAACGGCCAGCTTTTGTGGACGTTTCAGCACCCGTGGGACGAGCTGTTCCTGTGGGCGGTGCTGAACTGTCGCCAGGGCATCTTAACGGCCAGCTTTTGCGGACGTTTCAGCACCCATGGGACGAGCTGTTCCTGTGGGCGGTGCTGAACTGTCGCCAGGCGCTGGCGCGCCACATCTGGTGTCGCACCTCGTCCCCGATGACGTTCGCCGTGATCGCCACCGCCATCTACAGTCACTACCACGAGTCCACCGGCCGAGACAACAGCCACATGCGCGACATGTTCAGCGTCTACTTCGAGGAGTTCAAGCAGCTCTCGGTGGAGGTGGGTTGGGAGGTGCCTGCTTGGCCGGGGCCGGGTGGTTGGCCAACCGAGAAACAGCCGCAGTATCGACTGATGATCATCGCAGTGTAATGAGAGCGGTCGGTCGTTCACGTGAGCGTCACGTATTCCGCATATTGTGACAATAAGTCTGATTGGCGGACTCGGGACTGGCATGCAGAAACTGCCAGGGTGCGCTCATTGTTGTGTAACACACAATTCCGTACATACAGCAACGCAAATATTTCAACGGCCCACCATCACGGCACTCTGGTCCGGAGATGGAACGGTCAGATTCCGACTGTGTCCCATTTCCACAGATCACCAACGTGTGCTACGAGAAGAACAGCTTGCAGGCGGTGTCGCTGGTCGAGCGGAGACTGGCCCGCTTCGGCGACATGAGCGTCACCATCCTGGCCATGTTCGCCAACAACCGGTCCTTTATCGCCTCGCCGTGCTGCTACGACTCCATCTCGCAGACGTGGATGGGCGCCATCCGCAAGGCGTCGACGTCGGCCATCTTCCTGGGCATCTTCTGCCCGGTGCTGGTGTGGACTCGGGCCGTGCGGTTCCTGCCGCTGGGGGACAACGGCGGCCAGCTCGGCCCGTTCCAGAAGCTCCTCGCCTTCTACAAGGCCCCGTTCACCAAGCTGATCGCCAACAGCGTCAGCTACGCGGCCTTCCTGCTGCTCTACACCTACATGATCCTCTTCGACTTCCGCTACGAGCTGCAGTGGACGGAGAAGATCGTCATCTTCTGGCTGCTTACCATGTGCCTGGAGGTGGTCAGGCAGGTAGGATGTTGGCCTGAGACCAGATGATGTCATCGGTCATTCGTCAATGACCTACACTGGCCTTTCATTGTCATCCGTACGTGGTCACAAAACGACAACGAGTTAGTTCGACTTTGTTTCTTTTTCCATCCGTTTTTTTCCGGCATAGCTTCTGAACGACAAAGGCAGCAGTCCCAAATTATCACTACTTCTGCCTCAACAACACAGTCACGTTTTGACGAAACATAGTTGACCTGGTCACTATAGTCGAGGACATATTATGTTCAGTAGCGGCTCGTGGTCTCACAAACACCTGAGGCACAGCGTCAGGGTAGCACCAAACTGTCTTGATACGACTGTATGTCTTAAGCTGTCTTGATACGGTTGTATGTCTTATATACGTTGTCCAACTATGACGCCGTGAACGATATCTGTACCTGCTCAGGTCAACGCACACAAACGGAACCCAACGTTGCATGACGCATCACTGTCGGTGTTTTGTCTGTATCCGCGAAGAAAGCTAGAGCAAACTGGGCATCCACTCGAATCCGCGCAACGAAAACAATCATAATACGCTCTCTTCCAGCGCCCCAGGCGTACGGCTCTCTCTCGTTTCAAGCGCGAATAAATGGTCGTCACTGCTGGGTGCGTCCAGTCATGTTATTGAATAATTCGTTGATGGTTCCAAAACGTATATGTAACATTCTGAAGTAATACGAAATGTAAATTCGTGATATTTTCATCAATAGTTACCTTACAAACACATGCCTTTTTCTGCCACTGATGCTAGCTTTTTCGAAATCGAGCATCCATCGTCGGTGAATCCGACGGTGGCGCTCTGTCAGCTGCATTGGCAGCAGCCGACGCGCAGTTTTGTAGACGCTCACCAGGGGCGCTGTAGTACACGGCATTCTAGCGTTGCCTGAGGCCATTGAGCTGGCTGCCTCTATGGCTGCCTTGCGCCATATGTTGGCGGGGGTAGCGGGGGTAGGGGAGCGGCGCGGCGTGGAGTGTCTTCGTAGGTTTGTTTCCTCCGACGCTGATGAATGTGGCACAGAATGAGCTCATTATTCCGCTGTAATACTCATTCAGTTTGTGTATGATATGATATAAATCATAAACAATCTGTAATACAGAGACTGCGTATGATTTTAATCCCGCATTCCCCATATTTATGGTGAGCATCAGCCTCAGTTGTCTCTTATGACGAACCGCCAGTGACTATGTCATAAACTGAATTATTGGCGCGGTTTTTAGGTTTTGCTAGGACTCCGACACCAGTCTTGCTTTTAACATGTGTTGCAAGAAGCTCGTTGTGAGTGGGAAAATACCAAATATTATTCCACACAGGTTAGAAGGGACCTAAAGCAAAGCCAACGTCAGCCAATGGCTCACTTTGCAGGATCGGTTTAGCCTCTCCTGCGAGACAAATCTAGACCTGGCGACCAGCGACATTATTGGAGACCCGATCAAACAATTATCATTTTGGGCTTCTTGCGAAAGTTAACACCACATACATGCAAACGATCAAAAGTCAGATTATGACGCAATTTGATGTTGTGGCCTAGGTTGATCTTGGGTCACGTTTTGTTATTATATCTTATTATATGTTATTTTATATCACGATTAACAATGCTGTTAACAACAGTACTGTTAATCGTGCAAAATCAGTTCATTTCATACTTTATATCAGACTCCGACCATTCCTGTCTTGTAAATGCTTTTCTGAAACTGCTCGGCAAATAGAGCTATTTGTTTGAAAAGCGGGCTGGCAGTTTCAGTTGTCGAAACCATTGCATTGCTTCCTGAGATAGACGAGGAGGTGAACATACCCCCTTCCCCTAGAAACTGGTGGTTGGCGAAATACGCCAGTCAGTTAAAGCCATGTTAAAGCCTGGACGTACGAATGGACGCATGGCGCACGCTTTGAAAATCACATCAGTTAGTGACTGAACATTTTCGTTTAGCAGCTGCATGTTTTGTTATTCAGAACTGCATCAGTCCTCTGTCGGCATAATGCAGGAAAAACACGCCAGGTAATAAATAAGCAGTACAGTGCAGTCAGATTGCTGATGGTCGGGTGTAGTGTTAAATGCGTTTTGGGCATAAAAAGGACTAATGGTGTGAGAACGTTTGCTGGTAGAGCGCACTGAAAGGTTCTACGCCCTGAAAAAACATGAACATGATCTTCGTTCGCAGATCACAACTTTCCCGTCGGAGACGGTGCAGGGGAAGATACTCGACTGGATCGGATCCATCTGGAACAAGTTCGACTTCCTCACCTTCATGCTGGCCCTGGTGGCGTTTGCGCTGCGCATGTTTCCTCAGACGTTCGCGTACGGCAGGATCGCCTACAGCCTCAACACTGGCATCCTGTACATCAGGGCGTTTCGCTTCTACCACATTGTGTACAAGCTGGGCCCAAAGCTGGTTATCCTGTATCGGATGGTAAGCATACGTTCTGGGAAAACCATACTTTTGAATTGTCATGTCATAAACGTTGGAAAGTGGAAAAAGTGGAAACATAACAATTCTTTGTTATGCCTGTCGTTTTTTAACTTTAATCCGTCGACCCAAGATTTTCACCAGAGTGAACGGATATAAACACAAAAGCACTTTTCACCCACAGTAGCATGACCAGATCAGTACTGTGGCCAAATATCAATGACATGACCATCAACCTTGACTCTAAAGTCAAGGTCTGATATTGTCCAAGTCTAAACACGCGCGCCGGTGGACAGCTGAGAATTACAGATTGCTGGGGGAAACGTATTTTCGCCTCTATCTTCCGATCCATTCCAACGACTGCGATGCAATTTTGTTGGAAGAACATATGCGTGGTGCTTTTACACCTGCCAGAAACTGAATGACCTATGTCAAGTCCAAACGAGGGCAAACACCGAAAAAGTAGCATATCGATCTTACTGCAGATCTACGTAGCCAATCGCAGCCAAATGAATTTGTGAAACCTTGCTCGGCATGATACTCTTACATATAGCAAAAGTGGAGTTGGAGCTAGGTGAGGCCAATTGAGGTTAACCGAGGTCATTATGTGGGAATGCTGCATTTTGTGGAACTGAAGCATAACCCAGCCTGATGGCACCTTTATATGTCATATGAGGTACCACATGTATCGTTCGTCGGGTGTTGTTCTTAGGTTATCTAAGGTCATCCAAGGTCAAAGGAAATCAACATGATGCGTCCTTAAAAAATCTAACGGAGGCCATTTGCGTAAATTTGGAGAAAAAAGATAAAATATTGCATCTTTACTAACTGCCTTTGGATGACCTCGGTTGACCTCACCCACCACGCCTAAGGCTTTAACTCGGCCCGACTGAAGGGGGACGGTTGACCGCCCCTCCCATAAGGTTTTTGTCTTAGATTGCTAGAAAACGAACGAACGCAGCGCCACTAAATTTTGTTTATATTTTTTATGATTTTTACATCTTCTGCCAAAGGTTTTGACCTCAGGTCGAGTCAGGTGTCTGACCTAAGTCAAATGAAGTGGACCTTTGTCCGGAAAATTAGCACCCTGTAGTTATTTTCGGAAAGCGGGATATCGCAATAAAACTTTCCGGGATCACAGGCCTTGATTGGCTAAACAAATCTGCCATCTCACATTTTTCCAAAAATTCGGGGTCGTTGGCGTAAGGTCAAGCCCATTTTCGAGGCCACGCATCGATTCGTCGAAAATCGACGAATTATATTAGTTTTTATTACATTATTTCGTTATATTTTTAATTTTTAATCTGATTGATATATTTAGGAAATCATTTAACACTCAGCATTTATGACATTAAAACGTATATTTTTTATGACATTTTGAGTGCGAGGTGATGCAGACATCCAATAACTATCATTGGGAAAAGTATCAACGACGTCCAACCATTTACCGGAGGTTGGGTCAATAGCTGCTGTGAGCCAAAATGCACTGCCGTCAAAATCGGCGATGAAGAACTTGGAACGGATAGAAAATGACAAAGTTGGCTCCCACAGTTGCGAATAATACCAAGAAGCTCAAAAAGTTTCCAAAATTGCTTGTTTTGGAAATAAACAGGCCTTCGCGAATAAAACTCCGCCAACTGTGTAGATTGATATTTAATGGTTCCAAAGTAATAAACGCATCGTGCTGAAACTTTCAACATCTTGTCTTAAACCAATTCTGCACATACTGACAAATGTTTGGAAACGATGTCATCTTAGGTCACCTCTTAATGACGTCATAACAATAGATATGTTCCGCGATTTGAAATCGCGGAACATAAAACTGAACTTCAGTGACGTTCAATTTTACCTGGCCGCCGTACTATCGGTGTTTTTACAATGTATGGTGGCCCTGGCTTGCACTGAATACCAGAATGATCTGAGAGTGCAATATAAAGCTCGTGCGACCTCATGCTGGGTCATCCTAAATCAAATATGACTTTTTTCATTTTCCGAGACCTGTGAGAGTACATGTTAGGAAAGGAAGTGAATACATTTATTTTTGGGTACGGTCAGATAGATTACGAATTTTTCTTGTAAAAACTGCACGTAGAACTTTCACAGCACTTTCTTGCAACATTGCAGTACTTTTTCATTGTTTGAACCTTGGCGGCTTTATGCATGTTTCAGCTAAGCAAGTAAACTGGTGGCGTCTTTGACGTCGTGGATGACCAGTGTGGAGACATCAGCCTTTGCAATGATGTGCAACATTCCGTGGAAATGCAAAGGATGGACACAATGACTTGCAGGATCGTCCAAAGATGTCAGATGGAGGTCACTAGTGGGCATGTGGTGCTACGAGTATGAAAGTACAAAGTGCTGCAATGCTGCATGTTTGCGATAATTGGGGTCTTTCAAGTTTTTGTTCGTGCCTAAGGCTCTCTAAAACTGTTATTTTTAGAGTTTCCGCGTCAAATCGGCCAGGAAACATGCAGGGCATAATGCGT
This sequence comes from Capitulum mitella, assembly GCA_030062745.1. Classification (NCBI taxonomy): domain Eukaryota; kingdom Metazoa; phylum Arthropoda; class Thecostraca; order Pollicipedomorpha; family Pollicipedidae; genus Capitulum; species Capitulum mitella. Next base: position 9,488,037 of record CP099848.1, read on the forward strand.
GACAACGAAGGCCAAATTTGGTCGGACCTGTGACCTTGACCTTGTATAACCTAGGGTCAAGTAGCACTTGGAATGCGACATTAAGCTTTCGGAAACATATTACCAAGCAAACTTCTGTCTCGTTTTGCTTTTCATTATGATTAGGGGACTCTGGAGAACATCGTCCCTTTTTTGTGTCTGACCTGGTCTGTGACGCCACCAGTCGTCAAAAAAACGTCAAAAACCCGCAAAGTCAAAAAACGTATATGACACAGGACCGCGAGGTTCGGGCTTTTGATTGCCGTTTGAATCAGCCGAATCGGACCATTGGCTTTCGAGATAGACGGGGGGGGATTTTCAACGCCCCTTCCCCCGGTCAATGGAAGGTGGCGAAATAGCCCAGTCAGTGTCGGGTTAAACACGGAAACCATCGCAAAAGCCACTGCCATCAACACAGACCACTTGGGAATGCTTATGACGCCAAACTAAAGGAACACTAAAACTCACTCTAGTTAATCCCATGCTGCGTTCGGCACCGGCGCCCGCCGTGCAGCCTCGCGAACAGGATTTTTAACTCAATTTTTCCGCGTATATATTGGACGGAACAGAGAAATTAAACATGTATCGGCATCTGCGGATTTTTGCCTATTTGCCGGTGTCCTTTATCTAGACTTTATTAATCACAGCCCTGGAGATTCAGGCTGTTTTCCGGTTTCCTGCAGTCGGTTAAGAGAAAACGCATGTGGCGTGAATGGCTTACATATTATCCAAAAATAAAAATGGGGCCATTTTCGAGCTCTAATCACGAGCTTTCCAATGGCATGCGTATTTTTATCGCGCGACCAGCCGTTCGCGAGTAAGAGGGATGGTTAACCACGTCCCTCGGACGTGGATGGCGCTGACTGCCAGTCGGGCGAGGGTTAAGACACTTGCATTTGCCATGCATTCAAAGTCCCCTCCAAAGTCCCTTATGCCTATTTACAGAAGCAGCATTTTAAATACCTGACTTCGGTTGACCTCCACTGACTTAGCTTAGGTTGCTTGTGCTTGACAGCAAGTACGTTCATCTTGTAGACTGACCCTCCACAAAGTTTCATTGAGGTTGGATGAATACATATACGGGAGGAAACAATTGGTTATGTTCATCACCTGGTCTTGGTTCACTGCAGTTGGCCTGACCCAGGCTATCTGTACCTTTGAACTGCAAGTGTAACACGCAGGTTAACTCTCCAGAATAGCTAGCTGATCGGCAGATATATGTACTGTATACGCAACATACTGCCCGTCCCACGGTCCGACAGGCGCGCGGCCGTCCGCCGCCGACGATGGATGGGCCACTTGACCGGTCCCTCAGCTTCGTCGGACCACGGTGGAAAAAGTTAAACATCCACTTTAAAACCGCATACAGTACAACATGCACCATGGATTCATCAGGAAACAGAACAAATTCCTTTACCCCAACAGCATTGCTCCGAACTTCATGTGCAAAACACATGAGGGGTAGATATTTTTGCCTTTTCCTCTACCAGTGCGCGTGCTATGTATTTTATTATCTTCACCGAGAGGAGGCTTCCCTCTTGTTTTGAGTTTCTGCCGAGGTGCCACTACAGGCCTGCCGATGTATGCTGCACAAGACGTGCTATGTATAACCATGTTACGTGATGTGCATGTATAACCTGCATACTATGAAGACGATTTAGAAGACAACAAAACTATGATGGCAAACATGCATTCTTCATTCGCTCTGCTGCACCATGTAGAACCGTTCTGTTCCGACAGATTGACGAGGTTTTCAACTTTATGCTGCTGCTGGTGGTTTTCCTGCTTGGTTACGGCGTGGCAGCACAGGCACTGCTGTACCCAGTGCGGCCGTTCTACGTTTCCATAGTCAAGGACGTCTTCTTCTTGCCTTATTGGCAGATGTACGGAGAACTGCAGCTGGAAACGACCGAAGGTGGGTAGCTCACAATGTCGCCCTTTAACCCGCACGTCGCTTGTAAGCAGGACTTTTCTATGTCCTGCTGGAACGTATGAAAAAAGTAGAACTGGCTCCGACAGTTGCGAATAGCACTAAGAAGTTCAAAAGATTTAAAAGACCCCATGTATTAGAAATAAACAGGCTTTTGCGAATACAGCGTTGCCAGTTGTTTGCATTGATAACTAATTAATTGCTCCAAAATTTAGGCACGAGAAACCATCACATGAACCAGTAGCAGCAAGAAACAACACCTGGCAAAGCGTATGTCGCCAAAAAAGAACGCCAACATTAGTTCCCATTAATCCTATCCCGCGTTCGGTACCAGCGCCCGCCGTCCAGTGGCACGAAAATTGCTGTGTCTTGAACTCAACGTTCCCGCGTATATATTACACAAGTCAGAAAAATTAGACGTGTATCGTCATTTGCGAACTTTCATCTATTCGTTGATGCCTTTCCCTAGCCTTTACCAATCATAGCCCTTGAGATCCAGGCACTGGCGCAGCCAAAGGGGAACCCCCCTTAGGCCCGCATTTTTTGTGGAAACCACTGCACATCGTCTTCCCAGCAGGCCGTTTTGTTTTGATTTTAAATCGCACTGAGCTCCGCCACCCTCCTCCCGACGAAAATTCTGTCTGCGCCCCTGGATCCAGGCCCTGTCTCGATTTCATGCAGTAGGCTATGAGAAAACATATATAGGCCGATAATGACTTGCCTTTCCAAAACCAAAAATGAGGGCAGTTTCGAGCTCTACTCGTGTCGAGCTTTCCAACTACGTGCTTATTTCTATCGTGCCACCAACCGTTCGTGCGTCAGAGGGGAGCGGTCAACCGCTCCTACCCCCAGTCGGGCGTGGTTGGCGCCGACTGCCAGTCAGGCGCTGGTTAACATTGAAAATGCCAGAATACTTGCAATGTACGCAGGCAACCTAACTTTTGCTTCCAATCCATCCCGTCCTTATTCGCACTGATTTCTTTTCGTTAAACCGACTTGCTAGATCCGCCAGTGCGGCTTCGCAGAATCGTTGCAACTGACCACTCATGCTAAAGTCGCGGACTAGGCTGCCAATATTGACTCAAGATATCGGCATTGACTCACATTTGGCTATTTTAGGTGACTTTCGTTCATTCCTTCTTTCTTTGATCTACCGTTAAGTTTGGTCACAGCAGCACGTTTTGCATTTTGACCCTAGAATAAATTTCTGAGGTCAAATGCCATGGGTCGATTCACCGAAACTGACTTGAGGTGTTCACCTCGGTTGTTATGGGACCACTTTGGTGACGTTCGCTAAAAGTATGGCCATAGTAACATACTTTTCCCCGTTTTAACCTTTAGCTATCATTCCATATTTTTCTAACCCCCTAAGTCAGACGATTGTACCCGCCGCAGTGAGACAGATTGCTAAATAGCTTGGCGCGGTTGGTTCAAGACCAAATTTTGGTTGAACTGGGTACTTGAACATTAATGCAGATAAGAGAGCATTGCTGCCTTCACAAGTATTGACAACAGGTCTTTATTGTCAAACACATCTTGGCGTGGTATCACCCGTTGTGTGTTTGTTTTCAGCAACGACAGACAAGATCTGCTATGACTCCGAGAACTCGGGCAGAATTTGTGAGGACATCTCTAGCTACGCTCAGGTGGTGCCGCCTATGCTGGCCATCTTCCTGCTCATTGGCAACGTGATGTTGCTGAACCTGCTCATTGCAGTTTTCAGGTATTCAGTATATTCAGTATTCAGGTTCACTGCTGCCTTCGTCCCGAGCCACTCAGTCCCATTCTCGAATGTAGTGAACCGTATGCTTCGTCATAGGGAAGCGACGAATGTTGTCCAGCGGTGAATGACTCATGGTTCACAGTTCAAAGGCAGCTGCCGACGAAGTAAGCGTGACTCTGGCCATAGCAAATCCGGTCTAGGCGGATTTAGCCACCCAAGAACCTACGTCTTAAACTCCGTTTTCTATCAATGGTTTCTCATTTCTGGGATAATTTCACTTCAAGGTCAAAACAACGACAAGACAAAAACGAACCAAGCGCACGGCGCCTCGATATATGGCATAGTTTACAGGTGCTTCCGGAAGACGCAGTAGATTGCTTCGCAAGAAATAAGCCAACACAGTCCAAAGCGAGTTTTTCATGAGGCGGGAGTGCGTTGAACGTGCTCCATTGTGCATCGAAATGAATACATAGTCTGAAGCCACTGAGTGCTCTTAACACAAAAACGGCATCAAGATGTTAGTTGCGATCTCCGTTTGCGGGCACACAGTTCTACTGGTCCACTCGCATGTAACTGATCGCCTAATTACGATACCATGAATTCCCCGTCCCTTCCCCCGCTCGACAGCGTACGAAAAAGGAATAAATAAATGAATAAATAGATGGATACAAAAATAAAGATTGCAACAATGTGATATCGAAGGCGTCGTGAAAGTTCGATTGTTAGGCAAGTTGTTTGTGTTGTGCCATCATTCTGAATATGCGCGTTTGCATGAACATTTATTGCATAGCACCCATGTAGATGAGGAACGATCTGGTCCATATATGCGTCTCTCTGTAACTAGTCTGATTACTAAACACAATTTGTTTATATTTATCCCTTTATATCCTATATGTTCCTATTATATAGTTCGTCGCTTAACCTCTGGATGACTTGCTGTGCCAAATTAGAATAGTTCAAAAGAAGTGAAATGTTCGGTATATTAGCTCCCCTCCTTTTTTCCTCTTGTGTGCGTTCCAAAATGAAGGCATGCAAAATATTAAGCGTCTAAATTAGTATCTGACCCTCCCTCAAGATCACAAAAGTTTCATCCGTAGGGCTCCATGGAGACTTCAATGCCTGACCAGGCGCCTGTTGCGGAGTTTTCAGCTTGGGGCCAAACGGTGTTGTTGTTTGGAAACTTGCACGCAAATAAGTTGGCATACACGAGGTTAAGGCAAGGACGCGGGAAGCAGGGGAGGAGACGGCAGGGGCGGGAGCAACTCCCCCTCCCCTACTTTTTGAATTTAACATTGACGCTATGGGGGTTGAATGGAAAGAATTGTCCCAGAATGCTTATTTGCCCCCCCCCCAACTGTGGTGGAGTTTCCACGCCCCTGGGTTTAGGTGTTCTGACAGCTAATGAAGAGTTATATGCTGGTCGTTGCGGCGGTAACATGCTATTTAATAATCCTTAGACGGCAGTTCTCCATGCAACTCTTTCGTAATGTATTGCTTATTCATGCAAAGTACATCATCTTTTAAAACACTGGACACACTTGCAAGACAACGCGGTACAGTTTAAATGCCTAAAACAGGAAATTGTACTGAGCTTTTCCGTGCCTCAAGTGTCCTGCAGTTGCAGCTTGTTGCAAATCAACTATCCTTGGCGCTCCCTCCCTACACCTGCTACATGGCTATCAGTGACTGGTTACGCCTTTGACAGCGCTACCTTTCTGCAGTATGGGTACCGCTTTCAGTGGACATCCACCACCTGCAGAAGCTGTTGCCACTGCTCATCATCTTTTGTGGGGTGTGTCACACAAACGAAGATGAGTTTGGTGCCGCGCTCATCTCCGTCGTTCGAGACGCGGACGCTGGTGACGAACGTCACCAGTCGCTGGTGAACAGGCTCCCTGTCCCACGGGAGAGGCTTGTCGAGGAACGCTGTGCTGATTTCCTGGCTTTTGAAGGTTGTGCCAGAGGCCGGTCCTCGAAGCCGCCCACTGGCATGTTCCTGATGTCATCTGCATAAAAAGACAGTATTGGGAGCTGAGGGTTTTTCCACCCGATTATACGACTGCTGGTTCGCATAGTGGAAGACGTCATTTGATAGTTGTTTTAGGCTGTGTCCGTGACCTTGTTGCTGACTGTTGCCATCCGTATGGGCTCTTGTGTAACGTACCAGACGTACCTTTTCATGGTGTTTATGGCAGTATCGACAATGTGGCTTCCATCGTTCTCAAGATGGCCAACATCTTGTATTGCTGTGTGTCGTTTACTGTTGCATCCTGTGCCACTGTGCATGAACGCAAAGGAGACAAATGTATGTCGCGACTTCATCGGCTTGTGTGTCTCCTGTGAGACAACACACTTCTCCAGCAGCTGGGCTCGGTACACAAACAGCTTGATGCCATAGACGATGTGGGCCATTCAGCGCGCCTTGAGACAAGCGCCAGCTGTTGACACGTATTCGCTGACGCCCGTCGCCTTCCCAAGCACCAGAAACGTTGACCGTCTTCAGAACGATGGACGCCGCAGTTGCCAATATGGCCATGGACGTCATGAAAAGGCACACACGGTGCCTTACACAGGAGCTGGCACCGACGGAAATCGTGAACAATAATGTCACGGACGCAGCCAAAAAACGACTAGCAAATGGCATTCGTCATTATGCGAAATAGCAATCATGTAATCAGCTGGGAAAATCTCAACTCCCAATACTGTCTTCTTAGCAGATGACATCAGAAACGTCCCAGTGGGCGACTTCGTGGACCGGCCTCTGGCGCAACCTTCAAAAGTCAGGAAATCAGCACAGCGTTCCTCGACAAGCCTCCCCCATGAGAGAGGGAACCTGTTCACCAGCGACTGGTGACGTTCGTCACCAGAGTCCGCGTCACGAACGACGCAGATGAGCGCGGCACCACACTCATCTCCGACTATGCGGCACTCATGATGAGCAGCGGCGTCAGCTTCTGCAGGTGGTGACAGCCATCTGAAAGCCGAACCCAGACTGTGGATAGGCAACGCTGTCGAAGACGTAACCAGCCACTGATAGCTATGCAACGGATGCCACCAAGTTGTCTTGCGAATACGCCCCCAATGTTTTAACGGACGATGTACTTTGAATATGCAGTACAGCATATCAGTGTTTCATGGAGAACTGTTGTCTAAGGATAAGACAAGATAAGGTATGTTGCCCACTGCAACAACCAGCAAGTAACTCTTCGCCAGCTGTCAGAACGCCTAAAACTTGGGGCACGGGAACTCCGCCACAGCTGGGGGAGGGGCAAATCAGCATTTTGAGTCAATTCTTTCCAGTCAACGCCCATAGTGTAAAAGTTAAATCTAAAAAAACGTTGCGGGGGCAGCCGCTTTCCTTCCTCCCCCTCCCCCCCCCACCTGCTTCCCATGCCTTTGCCTGCACCTCGAGCACACTGCCTTATTTGCGAGCAAGTTCCCAAACAACGTCGTTTAGCCCTGGCTGGGAACCTCGCAATGGACATCTGGTCGGGCGTTGCAGTCTCCGTGGAGCCCTTTGGGTGAAATTCTGGGTTTTTTGAGGGAGGGTTTTATATTAATTTAGATGTTAAATGCTTTGCATGGCGTCATTTTGGGACCCACACAATAAGAAAAACTAGGGGACCTAACCTACCGAATATTTCACTTTTTTGAACCAGAACCAGCATATAATTTTATCACATACAGTGCATGTCTAGCAAATCACAAAAAAATTGTTTCGTTGCACATGTGACTGATTGTAGCCTTTACAGAATGCGTATGAGCAAAGCGTCGTGGTGTTCGCAGTCCTCGGACTGTTGTCCTGTTCAGGAGTGTCATTCATTACACGGCCAATACGACACGAAACGCTCCTCACAAGTGCAACATCCCGGAAAGGTTTAAAACCACGTGAATGAATGTTTTCGTCGTCCCCCTGATTTTACGGTGGATGTGCGGTGTGTTTCAGTAACGTGTTTGAAAAGGTGCGCGAGAACAGCATGGAGATCTGGAAATTCGAGATGTTCCGGCTGGTGAAGGAATACGAGGAGAAGCCCGGCCTGGCGCCGCCTCTCATCCTGCTGGAGCTCGTCTGGATCGCGCTGAAGAGTATCTGGAAGTTCAGCTGTCGCCGGAAGAAGGAAAACCGTGAGCTGCTGCTTACCACGTGCAACTGTGGTAGAGTATTCGTGAGCGCTGATTTCGATCCGCTCACAGCTGATAACACAAACTTGTTTCCAGTGACGATATCGAGTGCTGAAAAATGTTTCAGCCACTTCGCTTTTGAAAGCAATGTAAGGATTTCTTTTTACGCTTTTGCGTTATCATTTAACCCTGTTCCGTGCTGGAGGGGGAACAGATTCTGCCCATTCCTCCGGTTTTTCGCTCGCCATTCCAGGGCTTTTTGGACTTGCTTCACAAACTTTGGTAACTTTTCTAAGTATTTTTTTCACATGTTATGACATAGTGTCAAACGTTTACCTCAGGGATGCACCGGATATCCGGTCCGGCAGGATATCCGGCAGGATACTAGGGATCAATCGGCATCCGATATTCGGCCAGACATTTCTGCGATCCGGTCGAATATTGCCGGATATTTGGCCTCCTGGAGTATGATCAAGACGTTCTAATATCTGCTTACAAAACCGTTTCAGGAGAAATGTGCTTTGTTATATTAGATTGTCGGTGTAACTGGCAGTTCCCAGGTCTGTCTGCAGCAGCACTTTTCCTTCTTAGTTGGGGGTTGAGATATATTTGGCAAGAGTGGGCCTCAAGCTCAAGGCTGTGAAACAATAGCTAGCATGTGCCCAGCAGCCTATTTTGTGACATATTATCTTTCTATTTTTCAAGCATTTATCTTCCTCAAATCCTCTGATACAAATGCTATAGGGACAAGTGCAGCTTCAATAGCCGTACCTTTGTATCTGTGTAGAATGATTATCAAGGTAGGTTTACTATAATGCCATTATAGCGCCTAGTTCTAACAAGGCGCTATAACGGCATTCTGCGTCTTATGGAGCCTTTGCCCATGGGTGTAATCTCGGTGGGGGCTACGGAAGGCATGTCACACGTAGTTTTCCAGAAGTGGTGATTTGTCCCCCTAATTTTTTAAGTATCAAATAGGTTCTTCCCATCAGCGACACAATTGCTTGAACTCTGAAGTCCAACGAAAGGAATTTCAACCGCACGTTATCATGCAACGACCTAAAAAAGGTGATTTTATATCCCCCCGCCCATTTTTAGTGGATTGCAGCCAGCTCGTCTCTCCCTCAGTTTCTGAATCGTGACTACACACATGCCTCTGCATGCAATGAGAGATGGTAAGCTCCGCCATGGTTGTGTTCTTGACTGATTTATTTATATTTTACAAGGAGTCTTACGGAAACCCAACAGTAAGTGAAGGCACTTAAGTAAATGATTCACACTGTTAACATTTTATTTAATACTTATTTCAGTTTTTCGATCTCTCCTTTTCAGTTTAGTCTTTTTTGTTACATTTGTTTCAGCAAAAATAACAAATAAAATAGGTAAGCATAATAACTGGCATCCGGCCGGATATCCGCCCGGATATCGGGCACCCCGATCCGCCATATCTGGCATCCGGCCGGATCACAAAAAATTCGATCCAATGCATGCCTAATTTACCTCCTTCAGAGGCGGGTTCAGGACACGTTTTTGGGAGGCATGTTTTAGGAATATCGCGCTTTCAGGAAACCACGCACTTCGACGTGATCATGTACTATTTTGATGTCATTTATTTTGTTACGGACAGTTTAAATGATCGGAATATCTGTACCCTGCTCACTTTCAAGCATTTTTAAGGGAAAAATGTTGCTCAATGGCGGCTCCAGGAGCATATAAAATGAGGTATTTATATTTTGTTATTACTAGGAATTTGCGATTAATTGCATGAGTGAAACAAAGCTAACGTGTGATATAAACATCTTTATCCCAATTTACGCGTATATTTCACCTATATATGCCGCCGGGAGCGTCTCCAGACATCGGTTTTTGGTTGCATATTTTGTCCTGTAACATGTTCAGTGGGCCTAACAGACATCTGGATCCGTGTGACTGATTTTCTTAGTTCTATATATATTACTAAGAAATTCCATAAATTTCAATGGAAGCAAAATCAGAGGAGGCTTCAGGATAACGCAAAAGGGGTATTTTATTTCTTCGTATTCCTGAAATATTATGACTCGATTTACGAAATAAACCACAGCTGTCGCCATGTAGCTATTGGTTTCTCTTTTTCTGTTACCTGGATCCGCCTTTGAGCACTTGCAATGCGTACATTATACGGTACATATGTGTACACGATATGTGACGCAATTGAAATGTTTTGTTGACACGGAAAATCCTACCAGATTCAGAATATATGACAATATACTTCACATTCTGCCCAAAAAATCCCACCGTCCAAGTTCCCTGGTTACTCCCATGATTTTTTTAGTTGAACATGTGATGCACGTATGATGTCACAATGCGATCTTGAAGGACAACACAAAACAGTGTTCGCAATATATTTGAATACTATAGCCAGTTCACCATGTAGAGCGTTACCCCACTTTTTCTGGTAACTGGATCTGGATATGGGCAATTGCCAGAGGTATACAGCATGACATGTGACACATATCGGAATGTTTGCCGAACACGAATAACCTCGCCAGACTCAAAATATGCTGTAGAATGAATTAACATTTTCCAAAAACGTGCACCCCTTTTACGTACCAACAACATCAGTTAAAAACAGTGGCCAGAGAGCCCGTATACCCTAGATATAAAACCTTATATCTAACCCTATTTTGGACCTCTCCATCCCCCTTTCCAAATTTTCAACACGCCTTTTTTGCAGAAATGTAGATCTCGCTACAGGCTGTCGAACGGTGTTTTCCATCAGGAAATCGGACCAACAGTTGTGGAGATCACGGGGGGACAGGGTCTCCTCCCCCTCCCAGCTCGGAATCGTACGTACCGGGCAGGAGCACGGAACAGGGTTAAGCCAACGGATTATTCTGATTCTGATTCTGATTCTGATTTACAGCTGCCAAAAAATGAATCGATTCTGATTCTGATTCTGATTCAGCGCGGCTGCCCCATGATTTCATTGGAACTCAACATGTTTTGAGTGCTTCGAAGCGGAAAACAAATTTGGAGTTCAAAGTTAGCCTTGGCACTGGATCCGAAAACTTTGGACACCCAGCGAATAGTTAGATGCTAAATTAGGCTCTGACTGAGTGCACTCCTGAAAGAAACACGTTGTCCCGCCCCTGTGCAGAACATTTATACCTTCATAAACTTCCATCCAATTTACAAAGTGGCGAAGGCGGTTCTGACTTCAGATGCCGTAAAACGTTCCAGGCGTTCCATGTTTCCCAACACGTTGATCGAATATTCCATGGTGAATCGTCACACACTGTAACAGACAAGGACGACTGCCTGACTTTATGACGCATCTGGACTTTATGGACCTGACCTGACTGTATGTCTGGCGTTGGCGTTGCGGGGATAAGTGGATCATTCTTAAGCGGATGTCAGAGTTATTGGCAGGACTGCACCTGCACCAGAGAGAGGCCAGGTAACAGAAGCCGCGTTTATGCCGTATGCTACCTATGCTAGACGTCCGACAGAAAACCTCGATACGCCTCCGATATTCCAAACAAACGGGACGATCAGTGATTCTCTTTTCCTTAATGGTCGGAAAATATGCCTTATAGCCTCTGACGAAGATTTGCTGACAAGTCTCGGTCCAGAAGCGTTATGGAGCAGTCATTTGCGTCAATGACATTGCTTAGCCGTTAACTCGCAAAACTTTATTTCCAGTCCGAGCGTACATGGAAACTCATCTGTCCAACCTGGCCGTGTTCGAAAGGGAGTGTGTTGCTTCCTTCCTGCTCAACGAAAAAGAAAAGAAGTCCAGCCAGACGGAAGAAAAGCTGGCGAGGATTGAAGAGAGGTATGCCGCAATTCATTTGTGACGAAAGATTTTAATTTGTTTTCATGGCGTTGCCTGAAATTTTGCAAGATGGGATTCCATTGCCTATTTTAACGGCCTATTTGCCTATTTTAACGGTGTGCCAAACGATGCAGGCAGCGACACAACCAGGGGTCAGTCTCATCTTTAAAATGCTTATTGAACATGTTCCGTGCTGGGGGCAGATTTTGCCCCCTTCCGGTTTTTCGTTCGCCATTACTGTAATTTTGGTGGCTGCTTTACGACACTTGGTGACTTATCCTCAATATGTAACATTTCAAAAACTTCCATTCTTTAGAGAAGGTTCCAGGACACGTATTTGGGAGGCATGTTTGAGGAATATCGCGCTTTTTGAAGATCGCGCGCTGGGACGCAGCTACGCACTGTTCTGATGTCCTTCATAACGTCACGGACACTTCAAATGACCGAAATGTTTGTAACCTGCACATTTTCAAATATTCAAGGTCGAGACGGATTCAGGGGCATCTCAAAGGGGTGTTATATTTCCTTATTCCTAAGAATTTACTACTCACTGTATGAATGAAACAGCGATAACGTGTGATAATGACATGTTTATTCTAGACAAAGACATGTTTATTCTAATTTGCGCACATTGTTCCCCTAAATTTCCTGTCACGGAAGTCTCCAAGCATCCGTTTACGGGCACATTTATTGTTCAGTAACGTGTTGATTGGCCTAACAGACATCCGGAACTGTGTCACTGGTATTGTTACCTCCACATATTTTACGATCAAATGCCATATATTCCGTTAAAAATGTAAATCAGAGATGGCTCCAGAGCAGTAAAAAGGGATATGTTATTTCTTCTTATTCCTCAGAAATGCAATTGGATTTGCGGAATAAAACACCACTATCACCATGTAGTTCCTCACCCATCTTTTTCTGGTACCTGGATTCGTCTTTGAGCACTTACAGTGTTAACATAATATGGCATGTGACATATGGGGATGTTTTCTTCAAACACATAAGGACACTAGATTCAGAACATACGACAAACGCTTAGGATTTTCCTAATCTTTGCCATTTACCCCCCTTTATGTGCCCTGGCTCACGCACGTAACCAAGATTTTCCTCAGGGCCAAATGTCAAATTTTATCACATAATGAAATTAACAGGGCAAAACCGCAATTTTATGCACTTAGCCACATATTTAACGCCAGGAAAAAACATTTAATGTACGCTTTTGCACCATATGTATGATCACTACTTCATATTCCTGCGAAATCGCTAAATATCTTGTGCAGAACGCTTGGTTCAGGGGGAGTCGCATGACCCCCACGGCCCCCTTCACTTCGTCCTTGTCTTGGTCATGCCTATGATTCTGTTGTCCCAAAATTTAATACCCTCATAACCTCAAAATGCGGTCTTTAAACACAATACACAAAAGTGCTCAAATCTTTGAACATGATAACCATTTACCAGTAGTTCATCATATAGAAAGTTATCCAACGGTGATAGCCATGTTTACTTTATAATTAGGGTCATAATTTCTCAGGAATATGAAGAAATAAAAAGCGCCCCTTGACATTGCCTTGGAACCGTCTCTTTTCAAATATATGACATTTTGATTGCACTATATGTGGGATTAAGAAAACCAGTCAGCCTGATAAAGATGTCTGTAAGGCCCACTGAACCTGATATTGGACGAAATATGCACCCCAATACCGATGCCTGAAGGCGATGCTGGCGATATATATATATATATATATATATATATATATATATATATATATATATATATATATATATACCTATACACACACATACACACACGCACACAGACACACACACATGTATATATATATATATATATATATATATATATATATATATATATATATATATATCTGTGAGTGCGTGTGTGTATGTGTGTGTGTGTGCGTGTATGTATGTGTGTGTGTGTGCGCGTGTATATACGTATTATATATATATAGGTGTTAGGATAAGTAGGTACATATCACGCGATAGCTTTATTTTTCACACAAGGTGTAAAGGACTGAAATGTTTCGAGCATTCTAGTTGTCCATGATATTATAAAAGGCATCAAAATAATACGGACCACGTAGAGGTGCTCGATCTCCAGAAAACGTAATATTCCTCAAACATGCCTCCCAAAAACGTGTCATGTCAGTGCCCCTGGTAAAGGATTTTTTAATTTTATCAAATCATGTATAAAAGGTATTTATGGGAAGTCTCAAAGTTTCGTAAAGCAGCTCCAAAAGTAAGAGAAGACCTGCTGGGGAAAGCCCGGGAATGGCGAACACTTTTTCCCAATGTCTGGCTTTTGTAACAGACCTTGACGACAATGGAATTGTGGTGATCAAACATTGCAGAAGTCCTGTGTGTCGCTGGACTTGTTGTTATTCACGATCCGCACCCTGGACAAAGTTTTTACATTTTATTGTACTTCACCAGGTTGACGTCCGTAGCGGGCAAAGGTGAATCGGAAGCAGAACGGTAAGCACAAGTATTTGTTCTGAGGTATCCCGATTAAATGAAAACGAAGACAGAGAGAGAGAGAGAGAGAGAGAGAGAGAGAGAGGAAAATGTAAACACAATAAAAATGAAAATGAAGAACAAAGTTTGTATAAATAAAAATAAAAACAAACTTTGTATAAATGTGATTTTGAACTCACGAGTTTGCTAGACATCCTCTCTTTGTCCAACAAAGTATGGTATCATACCAGATTCACTTTCTAGACATTGACATCAAATGAGCAGATACCACCCTTAAAATCAAGGTAAACAGCAAGCCGACGGACGTTGGTCGTTGTATGAATGTAGCCTGTGAGTGTCCGGCCCGCTACAAGCTGAGCGTCATTAGATATTTCGTGCGACGGGCCCTTCACTGCTGTTCTGATTGGACCTCCACCCACGCTGGGCTCCTAAGTACCAAGCATCTCCTCGTCAGCAGTAGATTTTCAGACATCAAATTCGACAAGGAGACCGTAGTTAGACCGATGGACCGTAAAAAAAAATTGAAGGCCACCAAACCGCAGACTTTTTAACTATTCCACCGGAACCAAGTGTCTTCTTCTGTCTTCTGGCAAGACTAACGAGAGAGTGCTCCAAAGTATCGTGACTAATAAGGCGACCTGCACTGATCAGTCAACCACGATGAAGCTCTCCATGTACAGCAAGAGAATCCAGGACCTTTTCGTGAAAATCGGAACCGCCAGCAACACCAGCAAGCTGTAGCGGACCAGTGTAGTTTATAAATATGCATGTTCAAACGAAAAGTTCAATTTCCGTGGAGAAGGTTACCTTGATTCCACTTTGCTATCACGTCGGCTAACCATGTACCTACAGGATAGAGCCCTAAAAAAACACGCACTCCAGAGGCATGGCCAACGAGTAAGACTTGACTAACACACAGATACTGGGACCAGAGTCCAATAAAAGGCGCCTTAATATCCTGGAGGTCATCTTGATTTGAGAACAACCGCAGACTAAACAAACAAATAAGTCATGCGTCACTTAACTGTTTACCTATGCGCTAAATGTCTGAACTGTGTATTGTCAAAACGGAGGATATGTGCATTTTCTGAAAATTTCCTCTTCAATTTTTCAGTTATATGTAGATTTCACTAGTACATATGTCTCCATTTCATTAGTATATATATTCAGTTTTTCATTACTATATATCTTTCATTGGTATATATATACGTATATATACGTATATATATATATATACATATATATATATATATATATATATATATATATATATATCACCCATCATTTCAGCAGTCTAACGTCAATAAAGCGCACGCGTTGCTCTTCCACGTGATTGTTTTACACAATGTAAGGCGGATCGGCGGCCGCTGTGACGTCACATGAGGAGTTTTTTCGCCCGCTCTGATTCTGTCACAACAATGCCTGGTAAAAAAAAATCAAGTAATGTGGAGATGTCCAGGAATTGTTAGCACTTGACTGGAAAAACCCTCCAGATTCTTTCCTTGGGCGGAACTTGAACTGCTCCTTGAGCGAACATGATTAGTTGACGATCTCCCTGCAGTTCCGTATTGGTCGCATGTTCGCCTTTGTGAAGGTGATGGCTGATGGTCAGGGATGAAACTATGATATATTCTGGAGGGCACGTGTCCCCCACCCCACCCCAATATAGCGGAGATTCATCATTGGGTCCTATGGGTCCGTGAGTCTATGGGGCTGGGTAATATGAGCGTGAACTGTAAAAAATGGGTTCGAAAACATTGCTTGCCCACCCCTTAGTCATTTTCGAAATGTTCCATGCTTGCTGATAATGCTCCTTGATTTCAGGATTGAGGACATCCTGCTAGCTATGGAACATACAGGACGTCGTCGGGTGGGTATCTCCGGTTCTTTGTCCCGGTCCTGGTCTACCTAGCCCATTCCACTCGTCACATCCAGCAGCCACCACAGCGTTACTTCACGCCACTTTCATTGTTGGACTCTTTGGTCCAGTGATAATCGGCGTCTTCAACGCGATAATCGGTAAACACACTGCCTCGCTGATTTCAGTGGTCAGCAGTGTTTTCATATGGTCCAGTTATCTTCTGCGTATCCTGTCCGGTAGAACGGAGATTACAGTGTCTTCTCCAGTCCAACAGTCAGGTGTCACCTACAGTTTAGGGGTCATCAAAATGGCACCCACACGCCAGTGGTGATCATTGATTGGTATCAATGGTTATCAGTGAGTGTCTTCATCCCGCTGTCCAGTGCTGACTGAAGCCTGCTTAATCCCATGGCGATTAAGCAGTGGTCGGTAATAATCTGCTGATTCTGGTTCTAATTCTGATATTCAGACTGATCTCTTGTTCCTGGATCAGAGTCTAGTTCTCTCTCTTGAGCATCTCTTGAGCTCCTCTCTTGAACAGGGAGCAGATCTCTCTTGAGCAGAAAGGAAGCTGATGCTGGTCAACCGTCTCCGAGGACTGTTGGATAAGGAGCCGGGGTAACAGGCGCCGGTGCGCGGCGGCCACTGAGCTCGAGACCCGGAAACGGCACACGTACTGGGCTCGAGAACAAAGGGCCAGCTGATCACGGGACGGCCTGTCGTGGAACTGTACGGCACAATAAAACATTATCTGGCTCCATGCATGGAGCAAAGTAACTCGATGCTTGGAAACACTAGCGCATTGGGCTGGGTAGTGGGGCGTGCAACGAACTCGGCCCAGCATAACTGGGCGTGACGTAACATTACATACCGCAGCTTAAAGGACGAGTGGTATATAGGCTCCCGGGCTTTAGGCATGACTATGGAAATAAACCACCCTCTTCGTCGGTCGTCTCCCCGGCAATGCCGCCAACGGAGTCAGGTATGTGACCTGCATGCTCGCTGTCAGACTATATTGTCTGATTCTTACCCGGCAGTAAGCTGCTCCGTTCCGATTCCTGCCCGGCAGTCAGGTGCTGTGTCCTGATTTCCGGCCGGCAGTCGGCTGCTGTGACCTGATTTCTGCCCGGCAGAGCCGCATCATTCTGGCGCCGAGCTCGTCGGACTCGGAGAACGAGCGGCCTCACCAGGCGGCCACCTCGACCGCCCGCCTGCGGCTGCCGTCGGCGCACGGCCGGCTGCAGCAGCTGGAGCGGCGGCTGACCGCGCTGTCTGAAGACATGGCCCAGCAGCGGGCCGACACCGAGCGGCTGCTGCAGCAGGTGCTGGCCCGCCTCCCCCCGCCGGCCCCCCAGCCGGCGACCACGCTCCGCGGGCGCCCCGCCGCGCCTGGCGGCCCAGCCCCCGGCAGCCGAGCCTCCGGCAGCTGAGCCTCCGGCAGCTAAGCCCCCGGTAGCCGAGCCTCCGGCAGCCGAGCCTCCGGTAGCCGAGCCTCCGGCAGCTGAGCCCCCGGTAGCCGAGCCTCCGGCAGCCGAGCCTCCGGCAGCTGAGCCCCCGGTAGCCGAGCCTCCGGCAGCCGAGCCCCCGGCAGCCGAGCCCCCGGCAGCTGAGCCCCCGGTAGCCGAGCCTCCGGCAGCTGAGCCCCCGGTAGCCGAGCCTCCGGCAGCCGAGCCTCCGGCAGCCGAGCCCCCGGCAGCTGAGCCCTCGAGCCTCGGCTCGGACACGCTGGCGTTTGACGAGACACGGTGTCGGGCGGTGAGACGCGTGCGGCGCAGCTGTACGATGTTGGTGGCGGTGCTGGTGTCGCTGTGTGGCGAAAGACGTGGTGTGTCAGTTTGTGCTGAGCTAGCTTGAATACAATGCGAATTTCCTGACTGAACCAATTTATTACAACATAGTTCAAACAATTTTCGTAAGCTATCTTTCACGTCGGGTTTCACGTCTCGGCTGTCGGGCTCCCAGCACACTCTTGTCTTTTACGGTGAATGGTCCACATTTAATACAGATTTTAAACTAAGATGTCCAGTGGCGTTTGAACGTCATATTTATGTTAGTAACTCGGCTTGCTAAAATTGTCACATTCATTCTTTTGGGGTTTACCAGGGTTACATTTTTCGATTACCGATATAGCCTTCTGCGATTTCTTCGTTGGTGCAATGTAGCATGAAACGGCCATCGTTAAAGGACAATATGAAAAGCATTGGCACGTGAAACGACGAAATCCAGATCTCCGTTATGATAATACGGATCGTGGAAATTCATGTTGGCTTTTATTTCTATCATTTTGCTGTTCTGTGTATTTCTCTTTTATTTATTCCTTTCTCTTTTACGATTATTTTCCCGTCTTTTTCTTTTCTTTATTGTGGTCTTGAAACAACAAAATTTATATGCCCAAGTTTTCTATCAGTCCAGAAACAAATTCAAAGAGCAACCAACAGGAAAAGTTGGAGGTCTAGAAATAGCATTTTTAGGGATATGTGCCAGACTGAATTAAACTGACAATTGCCTGCAACTCGATTTATAGTCTGCCACCTTTTCCTAGTCTCGAACGTTTCGCGTACTATTATGTGATACCAGTTTCTTTCCTTCGCTATCGTACATGATTTCATGGGATCCGAGTCCCCCTTGGATTCAGAGACGTGTCTTGTGGGCGCTGAATTGTCAGCACGTCCGAACTTGATATCGACGACGTGTTCTTTCATTCTGATGTGGTTTGGTCTCTCACTTTACCCAATGTAGCTTGATCAAGGGCCTATTTTAAGGAAAAATGACTGCGGGGGCAATTCTGCGAACGAGACGCATTGGCCGAGACCACGCCACCCCCCGGGCATTTGCGTTCTCCTTATTGAATTTTGTCCACTTCATCTATATATATATATATATATATATATATATATATATATATATATATATATACCTAAGGAAAGGACATATATATATATAAATACTTTCCTATGGAAGAGATATATATATATATATATATATATATATATATATATATATAAGGGCGCATTACGATGAACACTTTACAGAGTGCTGTCTCATTAACTGAAATGTCTTTTGGAGAAAATCATGTGTGCAAAATATGGCCTTGGTTCAACACTCTTAACCACTTTCACACGAAGATTGTATGTCGTTTGTGCTGGATTTTATTTTATTTTGATGAAATTCGAGCCGGCTTTTGTGCATTCCGAGCCCATTAAAGTCAAAGAACACCATTCCATTTATCCCCAGCAAGAACTCATTCTCCGTCGACTTGTGACCCCTGGGAGATTCGTTCAGGGAGAGGTGTGTCTGAAATGCCCCCAAACGTGTTTTGTGCTTCAGTTTTTTAAACCAAGTGCACGATATGCATAAAATGCCCATCATAGTACTCCTTTTGACACACTGGATCGAAAGACGCTTCACATTCTGCCTCAGGTCATAGGTCACTGGTCCTGTCGGCAGCAGTGTGGCTTAGGTGGGAATGATACTTCAACCCTCTTTGTGGTCTCGGGGTTCTGGCGACGATGCTATTCGACGACTTGCAGCAGGTACTGCTTTTGCCCTTCATCCTTCGTCAGTACCTTATTGTATACTTGGATAAGAGCCACAGCTCGTTCGGCGAAGTCGCTAACTACCGCGATCCCGCACAGGACTTCCTTAGCGTTCTTGGAGCCAGGTGCTGTCTCCCGATCAGCGGGATCGGCGGCAAGGAAGTCCATGTTGATGCCGTAAGCTTGCAGGTTGGCCACCGACTTTGCGGTAATGAAGTCGACGATGATCTTCCTGAGACGAGAACCTCCTTTGCTGCGAGATCCACCCGCGCTCGCTGTGAGACCTCTCCGATCCCTGTTCCTGGAATGCCGCGATCCTCTTCCTCTTCATCTCACATGGCACGCCCTCGTCGAAGAACAACACACCAGCCAGTTCTTCGCTGGGATACCATAATAGGTGATTGTTATAATAAATTATATGTTATATATAATGTTATAATAGATAATGTTATAATAGATAATAGGTGATTGGCAAACTCCCCATCGAGATTTCAGCATTCAAATCAGGCTTTGCAGAACGGCCAGGTCGTGCACGGGAGCGTTGACCGCCGATGAAGAGCAGAACCATGCACCGACGTACAGAACAACCATGAAAGAGACGAAGTGCTTGAGTGCTCCCAATTCAGTGAAAGTCACGGAGAACTGATGGCAAAGCAAGAAGATCTTGATTCCGCAGATTATGCGCCCCATCCATCTGGCACTTTGGAGAGCACCTGGTTGGGGAACTTGATTCCCCGTGGACTCAAAGAACTCACGATAATCATCGCTAGGCTGGATTTCGGCGAAGGCAGAAGGCGACGACACGACCCTTGGAGGAGAAAACGTCTCGGCCACTGCTGGCTCCAGGTCTTCATACATCATGGGTTCAAACTTGTTCCAATCAATGAGCCTCCATCTCTTCCTGAAGCGCTTGAACAAGGAGATTCCGGTCCCGAGGACGGACCGAAGCGCGTGGAGAAAGCCGCCTTTGCCACCAGTTCGAAGATATGATGACGACAAGCGACGTGAATAGGCTGTCACTCAAGCTTCTGTTGAAGAAGCGTGCTTGCTCCCACAACTTGTCCAGTATTGCTGGAGGTGGTGTCGAAGCTCATGCCGACGACCTTGTCCGAAACCTCCCAGTCTTCCAGACAATGCGCGACAATGTCAGCTGGCGTTGCTCCGGCTCTACTTGCAAACTTCGGAACACCGCCGAAGAGCTTGGCGGCATTTCTTGGACCGGTTAAAATGACAGGGAGTCGATCCACCTTTTCCTTTCCATCGTTATGTAACAGTTTTCCGTCCCAGTGGACCACCAGGTTGAGTGGCGCGGAGAAAGAATGCTAGATTTCGTCCGCAATGGCTTTCCTCTGCGATCTACGTGCCCGCCTGGCCGAGCTTCTGTGATCGCCAGTTCGGAGGAGTCGTGGCCGAGGGCCGAAGCCGTCGCCGATAGGAAATGGATTGCCGAGCGATCATTGAGTTTGGTCCGATCGAAGGCTGTTGCCTGATCAGGAGTGGCGATGTTCTTGGCTCTCCTGCAGGGCCGCTTGGAAGGCATGGTCAAGGGTTGCGGGTCATCCTGATATGTCAGTTGTGTGTTGTCGGTAGACGAGTATTCCAACTGGGCAGTTGCCTCCTGCTCGGTCTGCTGTTTAGTCTAACGGCGGGCCCTTTAAAGCTTCGGCCTACTGTTGTCGTTGAACAGCTCGCTCCTCCTTCTCAGAAGGGAACTTATCGAATACCACCATGACGCCTCGGCGACCTGGCTCCCTTTGGGCCTGGAGAATGTCTTTATTCTCTTGGTTTTGATGATCTTAATGGTGCCGACAAGGGCAAGGTCAAAAAGGTTTTTGAGGTTGTCGATTATTCTTCTTGTCAATTTCCGGGGTGGACCTCCAGAATTTGCCTTTGATGACAGTTGGTACTGGTCAAGCTTCCTGTTGAGCTTCTTTATTACGTTCCGCTCCGGTGCAGTGAGAATATGGGCTTTGTTCCACACCTTCATCATTTTGCGGACGATCTGTGTTTTGACCTACCTCTGGGTAAGCCTATCCACATGGTGGGACTGAAAATATTGCTGCAGCACTTCTCCCCGCGAAGGCAGTTCTGAGCACCGGTCAACCAAAGTTCGGCTTTTTTCTTGTGGTGCAGCCATAGTGGCACAGACTTCCGTTATAAAAGGTACTTTCTGCATTGACGCAGGTGGTCCTTAAATATAATAACGTCTAAGAACGCGCGGGAAATTGCCACACCGGCACCGTGGGTTACCGTGGCATGGCAGGGTGTCGTACTTCAGATATATAAATCAGTCTGCAAACGATGGCCAGAATACTGACGAGATGTTGCGGCAGCTTCGATTCTTTCCTAAATGAGGCAGTAGGCTGCCTGTCCGGGATAGTTTCTGTTGGTCTAATATATCCCCAAAATACAGTTTCTCACCGAATTTTGGTCATATGTTTTTCAACACTGCGCAAAAGTGCAAAAGCTGTCCCAACACAGGCAGAACAAACTGCTCCATTTCCAGATTATCGGCTCCAAAATAAAAGTCATCTCAAATTGAAGTATTCGCCTTAGCCCCGCCTCAGTGAGATATTATCAACACTCGTCATTATCTGCAGTCTGAGCTATGCCATGTTCGTGAAGCAGATGAAGCATGCTCATAGGATGCACAAACCCATGCACAAGGGCAGCAAGAGTGACGGTTTTGATATATGACTGATTAATTTTCTGTTTTCCTCGCGTAAAACTCGGGTTTAACCGCCTAGTTCAATGAAGTTCTACCACTTACGTACTGGGATTTTAGCAGGGCTTTCGGATCAGGATGATTGATGATGACTACAGCACTGCTGGACTGTTGCCGCGTTCATATAAACATTATCCCACCACAGCGAAACCGCCCTGCCCACCAGCTCACCCTTCAGTTTTCTTGCGCTTGAACACATCAGAGATGGTCATCATCATTTTTAACGTGCTTACGATGCAATGAAACGCCTTGGCCGCCCACCAGACAATCGCGGCATCGGGTGCCGGGGTACTAATTACGAAACACGCTCGCCAGCGGTCACTAGGTGTGCCTGCAATACGCATTATAAAGTGATGGTTCTAAGTGTGCTCCCACATTACTCAATGATTCACACATCCTTCGTTGATAAGAAGCTGCTTCGCGAGACTCTCATGCGCAGCGCTTTATGGAATACTCTCCTGGTTACGCTAGTACATCTGGCCGTTTTTTTTTCTTTGCATGGGCAAAGGCTCTTGACTGGGGGGGCAAAGTGTCCGACTGGGGGGGGCATTTGCCCCCCCAGTTAACATGTTAAAATAGGCCCTGGCTTGATCCACATGAACATTTCATCTCATATACTGCCTCTTTTACAGTAGATGGGGATGCTTGCCATGTGGGTCGAGCTACATCGGATAAAGTGGGATACCAAATGACGTCAGAATGAAAGAACCCGTCGCTGACATCAAATTCGGACGTGTTGACAAACCAATGTCCACAAGTCACTTATCCGAATGCAAGGGATGGATCCCATGAAATCATGGGATGGATAGCGAGGAGAAAATCGGCACCACGGAATAGTACGGGAAGCGATCGAGATTAGAGAGAGGCTGCCGACTGTGAATCAAAATGTAGGCAAAATTCAGATTAGGTCAATCTGACACATAGACCTAAAAAACAAGGTATTTAAAACGCATTTTCTTGATCGTTCAATTTTCTCATTGGCTTATGGTGTCTTGTCGAACTTTCTTCTAGATTGATAGTAAATATTAGTCATATAAATTGCATTGTTACGAGACTAGGAGAATACGAAAGGATGAAAGGAACATAACAATAAAAAGGAATAAAAGTAAAAATTAACAGAAAATAATAAAAACAACTAGCCTGCGTGAATTTGTGTGATTCGTATTTTCATAATGGAGATCTGGATTTTGTCGTTTCACGTGTCAATGCTTTTCATATTGTCTTTTAACGATGACCGTTTCATGCTACATTCCACCAACGAAGAAACCGCAAAAGGATAATCGAAGAAATGTAGGGATAATCCAAAAATGTAACTGGTAAATTCCGAAAAGACGAATTCACCAAGTAAGATGTCCACGTTGTAGCCTGTAAAAAATAGCCTGAGGCCAGCGTATGAAGTACTTTCGGTATCAAAAACTTGCACCTACTGAGGAACAAACCGACTTCCAACGGCTGCCAGTGTGTTCTGTTTAGTAATGTCATAATTACAGCTGTTTCGTGACGACGCAAACGGGCGCAGGCAGGCGAATGCTTGCGGTCATTGGTCTGCGAAGGGCCGTATTGCGTCGTGTTTGCGGATAGCTGCAGGATGCGGCTTTTAATTAACTGCATGTTCCAAAGTTTCTAGGTATTTTTGGCCGCCAAAAAACCAGGTCGCTGTTTTGTCACCAAAAAAGTTTTTTGTCACCAAAAAACGACGCTGCTAATTAAGACATTAGCAGCGTTGTTTTTCAGACAAGTTTAGGAAACCTCGACAAAGGTGCAACATTCCCTTTTGGACCATGTCCTAGAAAAGGTGTTGTTCTTTCGTCCTCTGGCGTTTCAAAGGTCTAGCTTATGCTGGAATCATACAGTTGCATGTCACATACCTCCCGTCATCAATCCTGAAATGTTTTAGGTGCGCTCCGTTTGATGCCAGGGTAAAAGCTCGCGGGACAAACAGAAGCTGCCAGGAACGAACCTCGTCACATGAATGTCGTAATGCAAAAAGCTCATACGACGTGATTCTCGTATTTCTCGATATATGTATAAATATATATATATATATATATATATATATATATATATATATATATATATATATATATATATAAATACTCGCACGAAATAAAGTTTGTATTGCAAAATTCTTGTGTAGGATAATTCTCGTAAAGCAAATTTATCTTAAGATTAAATCTCGGACTGCAAAATTTCCGTGCGCATCATAATTCTCGTGACCCAAAAGCTCGTAGGATTAAATCTAGTGCATTTTTCCTCGGGCCGATTCTTCTACCGTCTAGGTTCTCGTACTGTACATTATCGTACAGCCGTTTTCTCGTAGGACATGTGCTTTTAAAGACAAATTTTCGTACAGCCATTTTCATGATTCTTAACCACAGACACAGATTTTCGCGTAACATAATATTCGTAAGACGCCTCTTGGTAGGGAAAGATTCTCGTAAAGCATAATTCTGGTAACGCCGTTGATTCCGGTTCCCGAGAAACCATATATTCTCCTATGGCATACTTCTCTCAGACAGGCGCTCGTATGACGTTTCCGTTCCCACATATGTGGAACGGAACAGAAAACAGCGAAGGGAAACAATATGAAAAACGTATCCTACACCATCAGACGCATTCTGAAACGGTCTTAACTGTCATAGATCACCGGGTCTATTTAATGGAAAAATTGGCGGGGGACAAGGGAAAAACCCTCGGATTTTGACCATTTTGTTTTTTTTGTTTCTTGGTTTTTTGCCAAATTTCAAGTCCAAGTCGTCAAAGCACTGAGCCGAAGAGACAGTATGACTCCAAACAGCGTTTGTTTCCTGACGGCTACGGTGCATTACATTGTATCGTTTCGTGTTACAAATGCAGGCCCCGTCCCATAGGTTTTTCTTCAGCCCAAGTCAAAACACAAAAGACAGTTGTGGGTAAAAGCGACAATCATTCCGATAGTCCTTACATGCTTGTGAGGCTCACAGATTTTTTATTCCCGGCAGGGGGAATAAAATATGTTTATTATATTATATTATTTATGATATAATAATATGGAGATTATAAATTATATTATTTATTATATTGTTTATTGTTTATTCCCGGCAAGGGGGGCTGAAACCGCCCTCCCTCGGGTTTTTTGCTTGCCTATTCCAGGTTTTCTGACGCAGCTTCGCGAAACTTCGTGACTTTTCCTAGCTTCTACCTGCCGTGACAAAATTTCGAAATTCTATTTTGGTCAGAGGTGGAGCCAGGCAAACGTTTTTGGGAGGCACCTCAGGCCATTTCTGACCATGTTGAGAGTGGAAGAAAAATGTCGGTCAAAAATAGCGTTTTTAAGATAGAACTTAAAACCTTACATGTTTAATAGTTCTGCAACGTGCAGATACGATATTGTTCATGTGAGGTCCCTTTTACAAGGTCAGGTCAAGGTCAAAAGTCAAAATTTGGTTTTATAGTAATAGTTTCGGCCCTATCTTTTCAAACGCCAAACTCGGAATACACATGGCGTAGAAAGGTGCCTTCTACTCGTGTATCAAGTTTCACCTTGAAATCAGGTCGGAGCACGGAGCTATGGCCTAAAATGTCAGTGCGCGTACCCTATATCACAAAAGCCGTAAAATGAAGTTTTGAAATAGAGTGAATTCAAATGATTAAAAACGTTTACAGACAATATTAAATAAGCATGACATTATTCCAAGTGACTCCAAGGCCACTGGAGGTCATTTAAGGTCAAAGGTCACAAGTCGATCTGAAGTGCGATGT
Source organism: Capitulum mitella (assembly GCA_030062745.1). NCBI lineage: Eukaryota > Metazoa > Arthropoda > Thecostraca > Pollicipedomorpha > Pollicipedidae > Capitulum > Capitulum mitella. The sequence goes on from CP099848.1 coordinate 9,514,003, forward strand.
GACCACGACAGTTCCCCCTTTTTCATGTCCCTGGCACGGCCTGTGCTAACATTATACAAACATTGTAATGCGATTTGTACTTCTTTAGCATAACATGACTAGCGGAAGCCAAAAAAGTGTTTGTGCCTTTTTTTTGTTCATTCAGCTGGTGGGGAACTAATTCTCCCATTTTTAAAACCCTGTGAACGCCTACGAATTTTGTCAAAATTTCAAATGTGTGTACCGATGGTAAAAGTCCCATCCATAATCTCTGGATTCATACCAGTTTCATCGAAATCGGTCCATAAACAACGGAGTTATAAGAAGCCCCAAAATATCCCTAATTTTAACATTTTTGTATCCACCTCTTTTAAAATTTTGAAAAGTCCTTTTTTAATGTAGTTTACGTCATGGCAAATCGATTGCGTTTGTTGCGATGAAATCGGACAAGTAGTTCTCGAGATCTCGGGGAGGGCCGAATCCACCGCCCTGCCAGGAATTGACCATGCCGTCTAGCCCTCCAGAAATAGGGCTAAACATCGCCATTCCGTCCAAAAACATGGTGAGCTCCGTCTCTTTAATCAGGAACAGTTTGAAGCCAGGTCGCGTGTTGCCTCAAGCTGAATAAAACATGCGCCGATTAGGTGTCAATATTATTAGAACATCTCACAAACGTACCAACCTTTGCCACTTATTTGACATTTATTATGTGATGAACAAATGTCACTATGTACGGACAGCATCTCCAGGCTCAAAGACTACCACAATTCACTCATGATGATTGGGTTTTGTTCAGTGCTTCGGGCACTGCGGTCATTTCGCGTTGGTCTCATAGGGAATAAATAACACCCAGTCCAATTGTAGCTAAAACTGTGTTATGACACCGAGCTCACTGTGGAGAAATTACCGATAAGCGAGGTCAGAGTTGCGGAACATCCAGAGTCTCTGTCTTTCCGAGCTGAGCAGAGTGCAGTCCACGTGCACATGCCTCACGCTTAACAAGTCGCCATACCTCTCACTCGTGGGAACATCTGCTGCGTTGCTCAGTCAAAACTTCTGTGTGCTGTAGGTATGGCCAATGCGGAGACATGTCCGAGTGATTTCTTCCTTTCTAGTCTTTCGGACAGAGATGACCATTTCCCTATCTTAGGCTTGATAGCTTTCAACTTATTCCTACTTCTCTTTTGGTTTCACATCGTCTGCCGCTCAGCCGGCACGTAGCGTTTTGTGACAGCATGAAAGTCACTGGCGTGGACCTGAACCGTCTCATCAGGCGGAGGCAGTGTCGCGGTCTTCTCTGCCTAGTCAGCGGATGCATTGCCAGTCAGGCCAACGTGACTGGGTATCCTGACCAGGGTTGAAAATTTGATTTCCGCTCTTGGCCTCGGAATATAATTTTCGTTTTGTAGTGCAAAATTTTGCAAAGAGTCGTATTAGTTTAAGTTAGAGTTCTTGGTGCTAGTCAGCCATGACATCATACCCGTTTGTTACTGAATGGAGACATCTGCCATTTGCTTGCAAATTTATAAGTCTGTCAACATGGTTACACTGCAATTTTTTGATGGAGGCACAAGATCAAACTTATGAATTATAACGTGATTTCGAAGCATATATTTTCTGGTGTTCTTCAACACCAAAAAAACATCTTTCCAACCTTGAACCAGGCCAAACAGACCTGCATCCCGACTGCTACAATCCACTCATTTAGGTGCGCCGATGACGTGGTCACTCAAGCGATCAGAGTTACTACTCAGTAGGTTACATCATATGATACGACTGGAACACCCCGGAAACCGACATCTACCAAATGACGCATCCATTACACATAATTATGGGCAGTATGGGATGGCAGATGTGGGGAGGCACGGTACGAAGCTAAGACGCGCGCTGTCCGAGAGCTGTCCACAACGCAGCCGACCCAGACGGACGTCACGAGTCACGTCAGAAGGAGGCGGCGTCATCAGTCATCGTCACAGCGAGGCGGCGTCACGGACCACATCACCTATGGCGTCACGAACCACATCATAGTGAGGCGGCGTCACGAGTGACGTCAGAGCGGGGTGGCGCCCGGCTCCTGCTGGCTGACGTACGCCGCCATCCCGGCCGTGGCGGCCGACGCCACAAACGTCAGCGCCGCCACGCACGTCATCATCACCGGGAAGTTGAAGGCGTCCACTATGAGGCCGGCGGCGACGGGGCCGAGCACGTTGCCCAACGCGAACGCCGTCTCGAAGGCGGCCGCCACGAGCGCCTGCGTGGCCACCGACCGGTCCAGGCCGAGCGCGTGACAGTTGGTCAGCAGCCGCTGCAGGCAGGGCAGGTAGGCGCCGCCCATGGACGCCTCCTGCACGGCCATGCCCAGCGCCATCAGCCAGCGGGACGGACGGACGTCCAGCACCGGCGATGGCGCCACCAGCAGCGTGCCCAGCGCGGTAGTCATCAGGCAGCCGGTGACCAGCGGGTACGGGTTCCGGCCGCGGCCCGCCAGCCAGCCCCACATCAACGAGTTGGCCACGTAGAAGCTGCCCGACACCAGGAAGTAGAGGCCGAGCTCGGAGGGGCCGACGCCGAGCGCGTCGTCGGCGTACGGCGCCAGCGTGGCGTCCAGGGTGCCGCCGACGGCGCCCGTGGTCAGCACGACGCCGCAGCAGAGCCAGTTGTCCAGCGAGCCGGCGAAGGTGCGCAGCCGCGCGCGAACGTCGCCCGCGCTCGGCGACCGCGGCGACAGCGACGGCAGGGCGCACAGGCTGAACAACACCACCGCCAGCATGGCGCCGCCCACCACGAAAAACGGCAGACGAAAACCGCCGACAGTGTAGAGCGCGCCGCCCAACGGCGGCGCCAGCGCCAGCCCTAGAGAGCTGGCCATCTCGACTCCGCCGAGCAGCAGGCCGGTACGGCCGTCCGGCTGGCCAGCCGCCAGTGTGAAGGCTGCCGTGGTGACGGTGGCCGCGCCGGCCGCCTGCGTCAGGAGCGCCAGGCAGCAGGACACCATGAACCAGGTAGGGTCGGCGACCCGGTACAGCGTGCCGAACGCCAGCGTGGCCAGCGCGGCGACGAGCGCTCCCAGCTGGAACAGCCGGCGCACGCCCAACGTCGACAGCAGGCCGGCCGCCACCGGAAACGTCAGCAGCTGGCCCAGCGCGAAGCAGCTGAACACGCCGCTGATGACGGTCTGCGGCGCGCCGCGGTCGCTGGCTTCGGCCGGGAAGAACGGCACGATGAGCGCGGTCAGGCTGCCGTTGAGAGCGCACTGGACGGCCACCACGGCTGTCAGCAGAATACGCTGCCGCGCTGTCAGCACGTTCAATTTGTCGCCGCCGCCGCCGCCATCCGGGGCTGCGCCGTACGAGGACGGGCCGCCGCCGGCCAGCAGACGGGCCGACTCTCCCGCCTCTGGACGGCTCATGGCAGCTGGCGGTCACCAGCCAGGTGTAGCCTCGTCACCCAGCGGCCCGCTGCAGTCTGACCACCCCGCCGTCCGCCGTGGTCGTGTCAGGAGGCCGCCCGCTGCAGTCGTGGCGGGTGTCCCGCTGTAGCTGGCCCAGCGCGGCGGCCAGCCGTCGTCTGGCGGCGCAGCAGCCGTTCCTGGCTCCAGGTGCTCAGGTTGCCGAGCCGTGGTGGGCACGTACCCGCCGTCGGGCGTGCACGTCTCGGCAGCTCGCGACACAAGACGGCGCCGCGGCCGCCCGACCACTGACCACCACTGAGCACTCACGCGACGGACAAGTTTCACCGCTGCACCGAGCGGCCCGCAGTGCTGCAACGTCCGACCGCGCCGCAGGCAGACGTCTGCCCGCGCTGCACCTGCTCAACGGTACTCTGGTCGGTCGCACGCACTTAAGTACCCCATCGAGTTGTACATGTGAATGTTACGTAACATTCCAGACCCCTGCGGCGGACACGCGTCACCGCTGCACCGAGAGGCCCGCAGTGCTGCGATGCCTGCTCTGGACGCCGGCTGTCGAAAATCGCAAACACTGCTAGTACAGAATGCGGCCCCTACCACCACAGACTGCCCGCACTATCGCCGCTTGTCCACATTCAGCATCTCAAATGGCTGGCTGGCACCGGCGCCCCGTCACTCCGCTGCGGCGGCGCCCGACTGTCCGGGCTCTAGCCTACCAGCCGAACCAGTGCCGCCGCCGCCTCAGGCACTGTGACGTCACAGCGCAAGTCAGTTTTTCGGCGGCACTGTTGGCCAGTTGCGCGCAGAGCGGCCGGGGCGGACGGCGCGGGCAGGCGTCTGCCTGCGCTGCACCTGTTTAACGGTACTTTGGTCAGTCGCAAGCACTTAAGCACCCCATCGAGTTGTACATGTGAATGTTATGTAACCTACCAGACAGGACTGCGAGGCTCCATGAAGGAAGACAATACAAGCAAAGTACCCGTGCACGCGGCACGGGACTTCGTCTCGGATAAATGGAAACTTAGGGATCCGAAGGTTCGCTCGGCTGCTAACCCGGCCTTGACTGCTAGAAGCTCCCTTTTGCTTAAGACTGCAGTGCTTAAGACTGCATTGTCAATGAAGATTAAAAATGAAACATAAACATGTCGGTAACTCAAACATGCGTAACGACAACAAATTACTGGCTTTCGTAAGTTAGCTACAGATACCAATTATCTTGTGGTTCGGTAAAAATACAACTAGAATAATTTCAGAAGAGTCGTGTATTTTAGCCTGCAGTAACGTAGTTTATAATTTCGGTCATTCTCAATCACCGTGAATGCTACGTCCGATCGGTTTGTCAAAGCAGCAACGACGCACGAGTTACTCGAGAACGGTGCGACAAGGATATTCTGTCCTCCCTGTTGCGAAATGTGTGTTCCCGTGCCTTTGCACAGTGAATGATTTTAAACTTCCTCAAAGGGTAAATGACATGGAATGTAGTTGTCATAGAACAGGAGAAACGAAATGCACCATCTGTGCAATGATTAAAAAAACGCCATAAACAGGGTTTGGACATATTATGCCTCCCACCAAAAAAATTCACGTGGGTATCACATGACCTGAAAAGATACTGGTCAAAATCTGAATTACTTTTTTTTGGGGGGGGGAGCCTCGCCGCTGCCTCCGCTGAGACCTGGACCCACCCCTGGCCTGAAGACTGATCTTCAGCCCTAGTACGAAGAAGCTCCGCTGCGGAACCTGCGGCATTTTTGGGACCAGAACAGCGAACTGCCTCGGATAAGACTGAAGCAGTCAATTGATGCTTCCAGATAAACCATTCCACGAAGTGCCTTACACCCCATATTTTATGGTTGGGCCAAAATTGGTCAATGGAGTAATCGTGGGTCTCAAATTCATCTATGTTAATTCCAGCTCGATCTGGTTGACGGTTCAGGATTCATAACATCTTGAATTCGTAGTCTGTTAAACCAAATTCTGGTAATACTTCCTGGCTTTCCTCCCATCTTGATCTCATGACCTCGTGGCCTAAGTTCACGTGGCCTGCGGTGATTTCTGTTTGAAACTTGCACATTGAATAACTGAAAGCAGTTTTGTAACGTACTAGTCAGTAGCAAAAATATTTTTTCAAAATGCGTTTTCCCCAAAAAGCCATGTTTAACCTCTGGCTGAACAGGTTTTCTGTAAATGTGCGCCAGCTACGGAGAAACAATTTCCGTTCAGATTCTAAACGTGGAAACGTGAGAGGATTGTCTGTGTTCATTAACCCGGCAATGACTGGGGTATTTCGCCACCTTCCATTCGCGGGGGTTTAACGCTTAACACACACCCCCCCCCCCTTTATCGAGCACCGATTGCCCGAGCCGGCTGATTAAAACGGCAATCGATGGTATCAAACAGTGTGAATCTGTGATGCATGCATGTTTTTACTTTTGGATCACTGATGATGTCAGAGATCTGGTCAAAGAAGACAGGAAATGGTGTTATTTATTTGGCGTGTGACCCCCCTACTCTCGATACACTTGACCTAGGCCATTCACTTTTTTCGGATTGTCACACCATTGCGCAGACGCCCTCTTCACAAAATTTCGCTTCTATCGGTCGACTCAGCCTCAGCCAGACTGACAAACTAGACCGGGGTAATCTTGCCCAGTTTCTTAGGCGAAAACGAGCCGGTCATTTGAGAAACCGTCCATAACAGTGCATCCCGCGCGCCATCATTTCACAGATACGAGTTTTGCGTCGTGCTGAAACCACACAGAGGGTTCAGACACCATCTCGGCTGTGGATTTTAGGCGACAAGGCCTAAATAGAGAAATAAATGGACTAAATAAATAGACTGAACTTTTCGATGTTAAAAATGTTACCAAATAATGAATTACTCAGAGGACCTACGTCCTACGCTTCAAGGACTTATGGTTAAGGAAGCTGAGCCTTGGTAAGGTAAGCACACCTATTCATGAGTTTCCGCGTAAGTACTTGATGCCCCAGCCACTTCGAAATACCGAGTTCTTGAAATGCATCCAAAAACACGTGTCGACATACTGACAATAGATTTGCGACATGAGCAACAAGAAACTGGTCGACGCCAATCCACTACGAAGCACACCCACCACGCGAAGACCCGGACACAAAGCTTCGGCGGCAGTATATTGGAACGTCCAATGCGTCACGTTCGTACAAAATAGCTGTCCGGAGGACGAGGCGCCCTCTCGGTAACCGCCCGCGGCCGCGCCACAACGCCGCCCTAGAACAGCAGCGTGCTCATCCCGCCCATCTCGCTCTGCTCCTTGACAAAGATCTCGAAGTACTGGTAGATGATGGTGACGGCCAGCAGGATGCCGGTGCCGGAGCCAATGGCGCCCATGAAGTCGGCGATCACCGAGAGCGCGCCGATGCACAGGCCGCCGAACGCTGCCGCCGTCGGGATGTACCGGTTCAGCTCGTGGATCATCGACTTCTCGCGGTGGCCGCGCATCACCATCTGCTGCTCGCGCAGCTGCTTGGCCACGTCCTTGGCCGACGAGCCGGACACGTCGATCCACGTCTTGCTGAAGAAGGCGCACGAGCCGAGCATGAAGATGACGTACAGCACCGCGTGCACCGGGTCTTCGGCGATGTGACCGAGCGACTCGGGCGGCGAAGAAGTAGTAGCAGAGGCCGCCGATCGGATAGGAGCGGGCCGGCCCGCCGCCGCCCACGTCGCCCCACACGCCCAGAAGGTTCACCAGGAAGTTGCCGTGGAACTTGACCGCCAGCATCTGCGGAGACCGGTCAGCGTCAGGCCAGTTGGCGCCAGCTCCGTGACGGCAACACAAATCGAATGGTCACCCGGAACAACAGCACAGAACACTCAGGTAACATGTCAAACAACATTGCGCGCTACAACAAACCACGCAGATGTTCACACTACCCACAATGGTGTCTCGACCATGATAACCACTGCGGAAGGTAAGTTTTAAGCTGAACGGATCGGCTGTGACAAATAAAGCCGTAACTGTCAGCCGAACCACCTTCCCGCACTGACCAACCACACCCTAATGGCGACATTTCTGGACGACAGACACTGCTGACGCCATTGCTCGAAAGGCCGTCATAATTCTCGCGCTCTCTCAGTCGAACGGCGAGAGCGAGCGCAGAGCCAACCCGGCCATGCGACCGATGAAAACCGGACTTATATCTTATTGCTTGCAAACATCTTCTAAATTATGATAACCAGGCTGACCGGGATGCTGGTGCTCCCCGTAATGTTAAGTGTTCAGCTAGGGTGTAAACCACTTTGCCACTGACTGAGTGGGGGAGACGCTGAACACCCCCTGACACATTGCTTAAACATCTTTCAAACGAATAGACAAGGCGTCTTGAAACGTTCGGTACACTTTCTCACATCCACCATGCACACGTTGGCAATCATTTGGAAACCACGCCATCTTGGGTCACGTCCACGTGACTTCAAAAACACAGCTGCTTTGAGATTTGAACTTCGATTTTACTCCACCGCTTCAATGCCGATACTTTCAGGCTGAATCGTGACTGTGGTTTGCACATATCAGCATTACCCGAAAATTCAATATGGAGCATCTCTCATGCCAGGTCATCTTAATCGGACACGTATTTTCCACTTTTCGGGTCCGATGAAAACACATTTTAGAAGGGGACTTAAAATGAACTGAATTTTCAAAACGTCCAGACAGACTACGGAATTTTCCTCCAACATATTGCATGTACCATCTACACTGCAGATTCTTGCAACAACGCAGAAATTTTCGTAATCTGAACTCAGAGGCTGGCTCCTCGCAGATTTCCACTCGGTGAGTGAACTGGTGGCGTCTGTTTGATGACACGGATAGCCGGTGCGGAAATATCCACCCCTGAACTATGTAACATTTTGTTAAAATGTGTAGCATGACCAACCTGACTTGTAGGGTCGTCCAGACGTGCCAAACGGATGCCATCAGCGTGTTAGCAATAACCCGAGTTTGAAACCCCAACATGTTGCGATACTGCACGTCATGGTTGTCGAAGCCATTTCAAGCCTCTATCTGTGCACAAAGCTCTATGCCATGTTTTAGAATCTCCCGTGCCAAATGAGCTCGGAAACATGGATGTACTGCATGGGCCAATTGGATTTAAAATTTTCCACTTCCTGTAACCTTGACCTTTGATGAGCTTGGGTCACGTGGAACTCAGAACATGACGCCCAGCTGTCTGAAACATCTTATCACGTAAACTTCAGTCTCAGTCTGCTTTTTCACTGCCATAAGGCGACTCTGGAGAAAAACATCACTCTGGGGGTTTGACTTAGCCTGTGAAGTCATCAGTGAGCCAAAACTAACGAATGGATTTGTCAAAAGACCGTACGGTTCGGCGATATCGACTGCCGCTCAAATCACCTCAAACGGGCGACTGGTTCTCGAGATGGACAGGGAAGGGACGTTAAACCCCCTCCCCTACCAGTTCATGGAAGGGGGCAAAATACACCAGTTAATGTCGTGTCAAGCATGCTATTCAAAAAATCCGAAAGGCACTTTGTAACATTAATCTCATGGAAAGTCAACGTCAAAATTAATGAGGAAAGTTCTGAGGCCGATTTCTTATCAACAAGAGGACTGTACCTACATCTTTTACCGGGCAATAACAAACAACCAGCACTGGCAACTTTTTCGAAGATGTCCGAATTTCTCTTTGTTGTATATTACCTTTGGTCGCCGACATGCATGTATGAGCAGGTCCATTCGTTTAATGAATTAAATATTGTGTTCAAAATGAAGAGCGCATAGTTTTTTTAACCAAATCTTCGTTCTTAACTTTCCAAGCTCAAATGTAACTTCCTGAACACATCTTATTGCGGTGAACTTCGTTTGAAATCAATGCGGAGGAGGATTCGTCCCCGAATCCTGGCGATCTACTGGACCGATTTCGCAAAAAAACGGCTCAAAAGAAAGCCTATGTGAACATACACGAAAAGGTTGCAAATATCAGTGGCACCCTGGGCATGGCAAAAAAAGACGACAGCGGCCGATTTTCGTCCTCTGGCAAACGGCACTTCATTTACAAACCTGGAATCTAATATACGATTTTTAGTCCATCGATAGCGTCGAGACCCGATTAGAAGTGGTCTTTGAAGCAGTGGCGGTTTCAGGGCCGAAACATAGCAGACTTGCACTCGACTCCAGCAGAATCAGAATCTATTCCGCTCCCAAGTGCCCGAATCCGAGTCGAGACTGAATCACAAGGTTGTCCACGGAATCAGATATGGCATTGATTCCGATCGCAAAGGCTTACTACAAAGTTCTTTTTAAGTTATGTGGCCTGCATCAGTAGGTTGTGCTGGGCAGGTCGCCATTTTTAGATATACTTCCCATCCAAAGGCACGCTCATGAATAAAGTGTTGACTTGGCCAAAGGTAGAGGTAAGACAGAGGTAACAGATAAGACGAGACACACCAGATTCCTTTACATAGGAATTAATCTAATAAAAGCCCATACAGTGTGACATTCTGTTCGCATTTTGTCCTTCTGCTTCTGATAGCCTGAAGGTGAAACAAACGCAAACGTTTCCTTTTGTACATGGCACATTCAGGTATGTACTTATGCAGAAATATACCAATGTGTACATCTAAATTAATATTTTACAGTTACGAAAACAAAGGTTATTACTTTTGGTAACTTGTTTCATGTGTATCCATGCATGATTTTTTGGAAACGATCTTAGTGGAATCGATTTCGGAAGCGACTAATTCTATTCTGAGTCGGGCTCCAAATCAATTCAGCTTTGGGAACCCCACGTTGAGTTCGAATCATCGATTCAGCAAGCCATGAGCTGGACTCGGAATCGACTCACCGGAAGTGGAATGAAGCCTACGTTAAAAAAATAGGCGGAGGACAAGTATCTACAAATTTCTGAGACATTTTTCACTTACTTAAGCGTCAATGACAGGTCCAATCCCAACAACCTTACAAACGACACGCTGGTTACAATCAGAAACAATGGGCGCAAAATGACCTCAGAGGTCGGCGCGCCCGAAAACACCAATAAACAACAACAATAATCAGAAGCACCAATGGTGGGCCCAGGAAACCAATACTGGGGGGGCGGAGATGGGCTGTAGTGTACTGAAGGCGTCAACGGTCCAATGATGAATGTAAACCATCTTTATTACTTTACTGTTCCCCACCTTTCTTTTTCCTTCATTTGCCCACAGCAAAACACGTAGAAGAAAATTCTGTACATGCGTTTTCCATTAATTTACCCAACAGGTCGAAATAGGCCATGCAAACCACTGCTACACCAGGATCGACGTCTACACGCCATAAATTTCTACGCCTGGCTCCGTCCTTGGCCCTTATTTATGTTGTCTCTACAAATTACGTCATCTGTACCAGTGTATATGGTAAGTATGTTTTAACATTCAAAAAACGTTTCCGTACAGAGTATCCTTGTTTTCAGCACGCACAACCCACCTCCACATGGTGCTGAAATACCCCTATGTCACCTGGATCCAACCCAAGGAGTCTCCGGACATTTTGCAAACGATGTGGACGGCCAATTATTAAGAAACTGAACATTGGCAACATGGGACTGCCCAATATTGGTTTACAGTAAAATACGTGGAGAAGCCCGCATTCGTCTGAAACGACCAGAAATGACCTGACATACCTCTCATAAACATCACCTGGAGCCGTGAGTGTTTCATGTACGACTTTCCAATTTCAAAGTTACGTGTAAAATGATACGTAAGAAATCACCAAATTCCAGCGAGACAATGCAAACGGCTTGACTTTAGGGCTGGAAAATCCTCAGGGGAGGAAGAGGTGGGAATCGCCGAATCCCCGCCATGAAATGCCGTTAAATGGGAGTGGAAATGGGATCCAACCCCAGTGCATGACAACCAGAGTTGCAAACGACACCCGTGGGGACAGCCCTGTTTTTTTTTGGAGGCACACGGACAGCCCAAGTCCATGAGCACGGCAAACGCCACTCGTTTAGCAAAACCCCATCTGCCGACCAACACCTCGGACCAAAGCCCCGCACCTGCGAGATGATGTAGAGGTTGGAGACCAGCGCCGACTGCAGGATGATGGGGATATTGGACGTGTAGAACAGCTTGATGGGATAGCTGCTGTACTGGCCGCGGTACCGGGCCGACTTGATGGGCAGGTCCACGCGGAAGCCCTGCGGCGGTCGACTGCGTCAGCAGGCAGAGCGGCGGAGCACGCTCATGCATCCAACATAAATCTCCCGGACGTAGTCTTGACAGGTGTCACAGCGCTTCACGCACAGAAAACAGGCTTCAAACCACAGCACAACTGACAGCATAACACGTTTGGCGTTTGGCAGAGACCCCGCAAAAAAAAGCACTCAAAACAACCTTAAGGTGTGCACGGGCGCGGCCATCGCCTCATGCAGAAATGGTGAACAGCCGCTTTATCGACTTTGCATATTTGCACATTTGCATGATACTGCATCAAGCGAATGTGACAATTCATAGCGACTATTCACGACAAACACAAAATGAGTCTCAGCGAACACCCGATTTCAACCGACGACAAAGTCAGTCCGCACGAAGAACAGGTCAGAGCATCGCAGCGCCTGCGGCTCCACCGACCTGGAAGTAGATGACCACGGCGAAGATGAGAAGCGTCGACATGAGATTCATGAGGTTGGGCAGGTTCTGGCGGTAGAAGGCCTCGCGCAGGGCGCGCACCTTGTCCTGGCGCGTGGCCAGCAGGTGGAAGAGCGCGATGATGGCGCCCTTCGAACTCCGTGCCGCGACCTGGGAACACGTCACACATCGGGTCACCATGTCACATATATCGTATCGCATGACATCACCACACGCACGGCGCTCACACCAAAGCCAACAATAACCCAATTCGGGAATGATGGAAGCAGTTAAAACGTGTGAAACGAATCTCTACCATCAATGAGCAGCAATGACGCATTCCAACATGAAAAATGAAAAACATTGGGAAACCAAGTCTGTCTCAGTTACAAACACCACAAACACGACGAACGGGAAAGAATCAGACATGCTTGACTTTGCTGAGTTTTCATCGTTTGGTTATTCTCTCGATGTACAACGATAACAACCAAATATCATGTTTTCTGGAAAATCTTAGTTTAAATGCCTTAACCACCGACGTCGTACATCTTAGGAGATAAACTGCCTATCTTTACGATTCTAAGAATCATAACATCACGCTGCAGAATGTAGATATTAATCTATATGTGACAGTACAAGTATCTCCGCTAATATTCGAAATTATCTCGGCAGAAACAAAAGCAAACGTTACACAGCGAATAAATTTAGTCTTTGCCCGTCGTGCCGGCGGGCGACCCCGACCTGCAACAGCTGACGGAGGTCAGCATGCCTTTGCTTTCGTCACACATACGTTACACTTCGTCACAGCTGTGGTCCCGTCAACCAGCACAGTACAGTAATTCAACATGTCTTATCTGTCCAGAGTGAATCGTAAAACAGCGTTCCGCTCAGTGTAGCAAGCCTGTTGGATTGACCTGTTTGTTTTGATTTGATTTGTCTGATGTGTCGCGCGACTCGCATCCCAGTCCAAGCGATCGCCGACTGGCGCAAATGCCATGAATACATCGTAAACGTCACCAGTCGCCACAGTGACCAGTCGCAAGACAGATACGGCCGTTCCAGCGGCAGAGCGGCGTGTAGCCGTGCGGCTTTGCCGCTCGTCTAAACTGGTCTTCTGAGTGACTTGCGCTGTCCGCAGCCCGTGAGGACCGCAGTCACCTGGTCCACGGGGAACCTGAGGAGCATGGTACACAAAGGGCAGGGTTGACAGAAGCCAGTGGTGGGGGGTGGTCGGACGCCCCATGTAAGAATCCCGCGACCAGTTGGCCGATTCGGCTGCTTCAGTTGCACGTTTTCAGCATGTTGGCAAACACTCATCTGGTCTGGCTTCCCAATGCGCAAGATTCTCGTTCTTGTTTTCATTTTTTTCATTCTTTCGGACAATCTGGAGTTCAACCGCCTCTATGTTCAATTTTTTAAAGCGGTGCCCGTGCCTCCGGCCCTGGACATACAGAAACCGCGCCGCAACAGCGCTACGCGTTGCATCGCTGGTCCGAGGAAAACAAGAAATTATTACGACTCATTTGTTACGTTCCACTTTTCAACCATTCGCGCAGGAAGGCCTGCATCTACTTCCATGCCATTCTGATTACCGACGACACGGTCTCATTAACATTTTCACCATTACTGCTGTCTGAAGCACTTCTGATGTCCGGCTCCATGTTCAGGTGTTTCTGTACCGAAGTGATCTGGGCATGTTACGACGTGTAACTCGTTCCATGTCACCCGTTCGACATGGATGACATATGAACCGAATGGATGACGTAACTCCGTATCCTCAGTCCGGATATTGAGTCATACTGAGTCACTAACAACGTTTCTCACATTCAGCGCCCATGTGAAGTACCGTTATTTGTTGTTTCGCTTTGACTAAACGCCTTTAATAAATTGGCACTTATGCTGAATCTGCCGCCTGCGACATTTCCTCAACGTTTAGTCATAACTGCGGAAATGTTCCCAAAAATTAGTGGGCAAAGGATTAAACACCGGCAAAAAAATCGTTCCATCATTCTACGCCGGTTCGAACAGGTCGCCACACGTTAACCGTCAAGAAGAATAGTGCCTAACGGTTCCAGAACCTTCTTAGCTGCACCGCTTACCTGACCGCCCCCGGGGCGCGCACATGTACCAGACAGCTGGAATTCAGTTTTGTCGTGGCATCGGAAGATCTAGGGCATTCGCCAGAAGCGCTCCACCTGCCAGCCAACCAGGCGACACACGGCACCGCCGGCGACCACGCCGTGGGGCCGTGGCCGTCGTGCGGACCGTCCATCGCACCTGTGTTCACGGTGGCCGGGCTGAGCGACTTCCAGACGATCGTCTCGCAGATGTTGGTGGCGATGAAGAGCGTGATGCCCGAGCCGAGGCCGTAGCCCTTCTGCAGCAGCTCGTCCAGCAGCAGGACGATCAGGCCGGCCACGAACAGCTGCAGGATGATGAGCAGGCAGACGCCGGCGCCGATGTCGTACGGGTCGCCATACATGCCGGTCAGCACGTACACGATCGCCTGGCCGACCGTGATCACCATGCCGAACACTGCCGGCGGGGAACGGCACACCTTAGCGGGCGAACCGGCCAACCACGCCCGGAAACGCCATGCACTCACACCAATCAATCAATCACGCCACAATGTACTACTCCAAACAAAACAATGGGCGACTTGCTGTGCCTACGAAAAAAGCAGTCAAACTCCACCGGTTTGCACTGTAACGTGATCTCCTGCACACAGGTTTCTACGTCACCGGTGTCACGACCGGCGTCGGGCGGGTCCCCGGCGGGACAGTCTGTCCGCCGGTCGGCGCCCGCCGCGCCGGCACGTACGCTTCTGGGCGCCGTTGAAGAGGGCGCGGTCCTTCGGCGAGTCGCCGACCTCGATGATCTTGGCGCCGGCCAGCAGCTGCATGATGAGGCCCGAGGTGACGATCGGCGAGATGCCGAGCTCCATCAGCGTGCCGCGGTTACTGGCCAGGATCACGCGGATCCAGTAGAACGGATCGGCCGAGTCCGACGACATGATGCCGAACAGCGGGATCTAAAAAAAAAACAGTTTAACCACACCGCAGCCAGGGTTACTTCCGGGTCGAACATTTTTAAACCGAAACTTGCATTGTCATGCCACTTGAGATAGCCCTTACCTTCGCATGCCGACCATCAGAAACGAGTCAGAGGCGAAGATTTTTGCATCAAACGGTGACCGATTTCAACTCCTGGCCCCGCCGCTTACCAGATTTGGGCATGAGACATTTTAGAAAGGAACAAAAAAGACATCAGCTGGTGGAACGGCGACCCGTTACGTCACTCACGCTCGTGTTTTCTTTCTCGTGCGCACTTTTACATTTCTAGCTGACTGTCTGATTGCGGAGTTTAATAGGCTATGAATGCGTGCGTCTCCTTTCATACACAATGTTTTACGTATTTCGTGCTGAGCTCGAGGCCACGGATGGCCGTGTTTCGCTACCAGCGGCGGAGCACAGTGAAGCGACACAGGGAACACCAGAATGACACAACAAACTATTCGTTCAGTGGAGTGCATGCATCAAAAAATGGCAAAGTTCAATACCCCAATGTGTTAGACAACAAGTCAGATTACATATTACAATGGCACCATTAAAAACCATTTTAAGACAAACATCAGTAACTGGCATTACATCAAAGTATAGAGGTACACAACTTTACCTGGCAGCATACTAGGAAGATGAACAGGGTCACAGCTGTCCATAACACCTTCTCGCGGAACTGGATTTTCCTTTCTGGTTTTGCTATTTCTGGTAGTAGGCCACAGAAGGGCTTTATTATCTCCAGGAACTTAACTGAAAGGCAATGTGCGACTTAGCATGACGTCGGGTAAACAGCATCAATGGAACACAACTGCCAATCCATTCCACTATTGAGTTTGTCAGAAATATCACAACCTAGTGAAAGTTTACAATTAGAAACGTGGGCTCAATGACAGACTGTGCATGCAATGCTATCACCAACAAATCATATCAACATCAACACAATCAGCTTTCCATAATTGTGCAGAAGTGGAATAACATGAAGCATACCACATCATGGAAAAATAACATGGGAAGAAATAAACCTAATTTGCCAATAAAAAATGTCTGAGTGTGATTGTGACACTCATGTTTTCAATGCCTTAATAATCAATTACAGCCTGCTGGTGGTCTATAAAAATGGGCTAAATCACATGTATGATGATGCTGGTAAAGCCACCTCTGTCATCCAAAAGAACAGAACCATAATGCACCATGGCAAACATTTGCAAAACTCTTTTTCCTTTCCACCATTGTACACATTTCAAATCAGGAGGCCACTCAAAGCAAAGTGCATGCTCATCTTGTATTTATGGTGATGCTTGAGTAACTTCCTGCTATACACAGGTGGTAATTGCAGCTAGCCTCTGGTGTGCACCCTTAAATCACCCCAAAGCAGTCTTTTCTGTCTTTTTTCACTACAAAGTGATAGACCAGGGCCACGATTTTCCAATGAAGGCCTGGTACTCATTACAGTTATGGCAGGAGAAGCAGTGGGGAAGCATGGATGTGTTGGGAGTTTCCAAAAAAAAAAACAATGGAATGTCAGAACAGTAAATCAAGTAATACTGAAAATGGATGCTTCCAGTGACTGTAACCAAAAAGTGTGCTGTGGCCATCCATGATCCAGAATGTCTGAAACTGTTCCAAAAACAGAAGAACATTAAGCCAAAAAGATGACCCGGGATGCCACAGATCACAGAGAGGAATTCCCCAGGAGCTGGAAATATCTCAAAGTACCATTAACTGGATTACCAATGGGATCTTGGCCTTCCATGCCCAAGAGGGTCAAAGAACAGCTCACCAAAACAGAAAAAGAGAAATGCAGATCCACAGCAGTGGTGAAATGTTTTTTAGCCAAAGGATCATTACACTGCATCTGGTTTTTGGGTCATGCATTTTTACAATCAACTGCCACATCAATAAACACAATGTATCAATAAACAGAATGACAGAGACATTCTGGTGTTCTTAAAGGAGATGTCAGTCCCAAAAGAGACAAAGCAGAGGCAGCCTGCATTAGCCAAATGGGCAAGACTGACCCAGTTTCTTCAAAGCCAGAGTATGCCTCAATAAGACCTGCTGGACAGTAATTACTTTCCAAGTATTTAGAATGCCTGTTGAGACAACTTGATATTTCAGCAAGATGGCTCAACCTGCCAAATTGTACTGAATGCTGGGGAATACCTAGAAGTGCACTGCCCAGATTTCATAAAGCATGACCTATGGCCACATAAAAGCCCAGATCTGAGAATGCTTGTAATGCTTTGTATGGGCAGCACTAGGATGTTTGGTTTCCAAAGGGACAAGGATACATGATGTAGACCACCTGAATGAGTAGCTAAAATCTTGTTGGAAGATGCCAACAACTCATCAGATTGGAAACAAGATCAGGTCTACCAAAACAGCTTGGGGTCCATGCTGCCAATGGTGCATCTCATTTTGAGCACAGAATGTCAATGACCAATTTTGATCATGCATTGTAAACATAGTGGAACTGTGTGTATTTTGAATGTATCAAAAGTAATTAAACTCATATTAATTGCTTCACACTTAACAATGCACATCAGAGAGACACCCCATCATAAGCAGACAAATGGATATGAGAGGTACCCTGCTTCTGTATGACGGACAGCCTCTAGAACCAAGGAATAGCATGTGATAGCCCTCTCAGTGTAACAATGTGTAGTATTTTCGGGTATGTTGATAGCTGTACATAAATATATGATGGAAGCAGGTTATTGTTCATACAGTGATTATTAACATCAGAGCAGCCTTGACATTTGTTAATGTCAAGTTTCTATATAGATATATCAGATGAACATATCATGAATGCAAGATGTAAACAGCACCATTTTCAAAAGAAGTGATCTGAAAATGGGCCCTGGATAATCACCACAACAGCCAATTGTTTTCTGCTGTTACACTTGTATTTTTGTATGTCTGATGATGTGAGATACAATAAAACATTACAGGACAATATGTACATGCTACTTAACAACCTGAATAACTCAAAAGACTGATGAAAAAACTGGGAAACCAATCTAAAAAAACAAATCTGGTGCCAATATCCTTTCATGGTTAATGAAACATACACACAAACACAAATCCTCATTTCCACCTACGAGCTTTCTGTGCATAATTTCCAGTACCTGGTAACAAGAAATGCAATTTTCCCACTACTGGCAAGCATTAGGAAGCAAAACGGAGAAAAACTATACTTACATCCCATTTTTCGTATCCTTCGCTTTACACCATAAAACGTCTGCCTGAGGTTCTACTTCCCATACACAAGCTATGCACAGCCGGCGCCCGGTTCCGCTATCCTTTCCAATGGCAGTCGAGCAACCGCGTTCGCTACTGGTTCGACGGCGGCTCCACGTAGAGGTCACGTGACCAGTGACGAACAGAGGAGGAGAACTGCATGGCCCACGTTGTCACTTTTTAGCGACATCTAGCACAGCACATAGCAGCTATACTGTTGACGTATCTGATAGATGTCGCGCAAAGCCAGGAATATGGTGCTGAAGAACGCATGACATCGTTTAGCTGGCCATGAAGCATCCACCATCGGCACCAAATACTGCGTGCCCGGATATTTATCGATTATTTCAATAAGTATGGCTTCGCGTCGATAAAACCTTGCAACCCAAAGCGCCAACTTCTGGAATAACGTTGCCGCTGTGGCACGTACGACCGTACCAGGTCTGGTACACTTTCGACAAATCTGATGCCCAGGTACGGACCGTCCAAAATTAAGTACATTTGAGACTTGCTGGTGCAGTTGGGCACGGTTTGATATGATTCCGTGTTTACAGCACGATATGGCGCATTTCGTGATCTTTTAGAAAATTTAGCTAAATAACTCTGTGTGTAAGAAAAATCGAAGACAAATACAGTTTAAAAATACACAAGACAGATTTTCGCTGCATAGTTAAGAATGCCACACCCAGGGACAAACGGTCAGCGTGGGTTCACCTCCTGCCCCCCCCCCCCCCCCGGGCCCAGGGCAGAATATTTGATATGATTTTGCGTTTTTTACCACATTAGGTAATTGGAAAAGCTCAAACGCGTCGCCTTATTTTACTGGAAGATGACAAAAACGGCGGGATTTTAGGCGACTGCGTCCCTCCATTTGAAATCCCGTGTCCGTATCTGATGGTTTTTAGATGCTTGGTTAGGGACGGTCCAGGAAACCCTTTGCCCCTTTTTAATTTTTTGAGTTTTTTTGCCAGTTTAGGTTTCCTCTGACAGTTACAGGGGCACCTTCTGGTGCTCTCGGGCCGTCTGCCGTGTCAGGCCCCTCTGCTGGTCTCAGGTTCCTTTACAATGTCGCGTGTACCTCGGGACGTCCAGGCTCTGTTGGCAGTTTTAGGGTCACCTCAGACAATTTCAGGGACTCATCTGACAGTTTCAGGGGCGCTTTGGCCATCTTTGGGTCCAGGACCTCGTCCAAGGAATTTTGACAGGGGCGGGGTAGGGTCTTCTAACCTGGTATACCGCTACCACCTACGCACATCGGTGTAAAAATGAAATCACGAAAAATCTGCTATTATGTCACTGTAGCATCTAGGACCGTGCTGTTGTTTTTCTGAGTGGCTTGCTGCGCGGAACTGGCCTTTTTCAGACATGCAGTTTTGCCTTGAAAACGATTGTTTTTCCCGATTGTTAGCCTTCTCATCAACCATAACCTCATTTAAACCATACCAACCCTATGCTTTGACCCCCGTCCAGTTCAAAAGTGGCCTTGCATTTTATTCCAGATAGGTTCATTGACCTTCAGGTGCGGTTTTTCGGGTCACATATGTACGAAGAAAAATATTTTTCAGAAGTGGAGTCAAACCCATTAGAGCATGTCGTTAATGTACGGTTTAGAAGACAAACGTGGACCAGATAGCAATGTGCTGCAATATCATTCATATGATAACCACATGGAAGATAAAGCAAAGGATAATGGACAACAACGGCATTTAAAATGTAATTTCCTCACCATACCGACCCCAATAAACATGCACGACTTTATCGAGTTTTGTCTTACAACTTTTTTCATGTAAGACTATAGTCGTGAAGTTGCATTCCGCAAAACTCGAAGGGATGCTGCCCAGTCTGGCCAAGCCAATGACACATGTTGCTACGCTGCTGCATTGTTTAACTGGCTGTGTTCCTTGGGAGACGCTAGGAACACCTGAATGATCCACAGGCACAATTTCAGGTCTTCTGGTATCGTTCCTACGATACGTATAGGATTATATAGTCTTTTTTAGCTTTGTTCTATGAACTCTCTGACCTCTGTTGTCTGTAGCGACCACGTTTCAAACAGGGACTGAGGATTGCTGCTCAGGAATGTCACCGGGTCTTTTCCTTCAGTACGTAACAGAAAGCCTTTCCTGTGGTAGATTTGCATTCATTGGCGGGTATCGAGACGAGACTGTGCTCCTATGGGCTTTCCTAACTTCTCAAGTCACTAGCGTCTGCAAAGTAATATGTGAATGGTAACGCGGGCAGAGGCGGTTTCGTGAGAGAGGATATCTTGAAATGATGGCATTCTGGGGTGGAAAACGGATACGAAATACTGCTCCTTGCAAGAAAAATACACACTGCATCATGAGTTTAATTACAAATACACAAAAACACACTTAAATGCACACTGCAAGAACCTTAATTACGCAACTAAAGAACAATTACAGGAAAAATCAGTAATGGTTTTGAGAAGACATTGTGCAAACTGGCTGCATTTCTTTCATGTTGCATATGATTAATTTTTGCATGTTTCCACGCATCACTGGTTTCTTGCCCGCGTTTGACTTTGGAACAGGAATGACACGGTCGCCCCACAAAATGCCGCATGGCGGAATATCGAATGTTCAGAAGAGAGTGTCAAAAGCAAAATATCGAACAGGATAAATGATGACAGAGATTAGCATCAAACGGGAAAAACATCGAACGGCAAAATATCGATCAGAGATAAATATCGAATCGCATTATTTATGAGAATGTTCAAATACTGGAGGACAAAATGATGGATGAACAAATAGCCGACGAAAAATATAGAAATGAAAAAACATTGACTTCGATTAACATCAAAACGGTCAAAAAACCTAATGGCAAAATATCGTGGGACAGTACTGTGTATCATCATATCAGGGACGGACATTGTAAACGGGCGGGCATAGAACGGTCAGCTTTCGGATTACAAAATATGGAGTGGGACATCCAAATATCTCAAAGGATGAAGCTTATACTAGAACAAGAACCTGATGGTGCGGTGGTCAAGACCTCCGTTCGTCAAGATCACGGACGGATTCCCGTTCCTTCTTCCCAAGTTGTGACTGTTGTTGGCAGCTGCGGTAATCAGCGCGGATCGTCACCGGAGACCGGTGGTATATTCTACGGTTCTTGTATCCGAGACGCTGGGGAAGAACAATTTCTAGCCGACACTGTCATGCGTTGTTACTAGGTGGAAGAGCCCTGGAAACAGAAGACACAGCGTATCTTCAAAAGACCGCTGAGAGAAGAGGAAGGGAAATTTTTGAACGCCCAGTACTCGAACCCTGCATACTATCTGACGTAAAATGCCACTATTTTTGCAGCCACACCAACAGGTCAAGTGGCGCAGCCAGGATATCTGTTTGGTCGGTTCAGGTCAGCAACCCCCTTGAAGCAAACGGAACATAATTGTCATTCCATGGCGAAAACACTTAGGAAATTGCGTAAACCCTGCAAAGCTTTCACGACGTTGCTGCTAGGATGTCCCCTGACAGTTTTCGGGAGAGGTCAGTACCCGTACCCACCGTGTTCCGCTATAAGTTTTCTTGCGATATTTTCGACTGAAATATTTATCCACTGCGTTATTGATCCCTGCCCTAATATTTTGTCACTGAGTTAGCTATCATTTGATACATAGCCGGTTGATACCGATGCTGCCTCGATATTTTTGTCGAACATCTTGCATTGGATGCTGTTTTTATTCTTTGTTTTGTTCCATGAAACAATTGCTGCTCCACATTAATCCCCAGATCGATCTCTGGCATTCCACATTTTTCCGTTCGAGATTTACGCCCGTCGTTATTTATCTTGCTCGATGTTTTGTGTTCGTTCGCCTGCTTGCTTGCAACATTTTTCCATTTGATACCATACGGTATTATGTCCCGTAATCGAACGACGCATGTCAACGAACTTTGTTTCACTTTTAGGAAAATGGCTGATCTGGGACCCTTATGACTCAAAAATTGCACCAAGAGGTGCCAAAGGTCATGAGGAGTCATGTATCAGGTCATTTTATGTTTCAATAAGTTTGGAGTATATTGGACTGGTGTAGTTAAAACAAACTTGTGCTTCACGCGAAGGCAAGCAGTCCCGAAAAACGGTCATTTTCAAGGTGAAAATGCAGCGTTTAAAAAATATGAAACCTTCGACAATAGATCTTTTAGAAATAGGACAGTCCTGGTTTCCCGGGTACTGCTCCATAAAAGATAATTACGGTTTTCTCGAGGTCCTTTTTTTCCTGTTCCTCTAGCCTACCATCTGCCCTGCCCTTTTTCCTCTCATATTTCGTTCGCATTGTTTCGGGCTTTTTCCTTCCCGGTGTTATCGCACCTTAAAAAGAATGTTATTAACATATGTCGTTTGCATTCACTACGACTGATGATTCAGTACTACTAGAAACTGATAGACGAAGCAGGGACGACACATTTGGGGAAATATTATATCTATTATAAATATAGGAAAACCCGTATTTATTGTACTAACATCCATATTTATTTTACATCTTTATTGTATTAGCATCCAAAACTCTGTGTTTGTAAACATTAACATTGATGATGCAAGAGTCGCCGAAAAATGGATAGGCAAGACTTTTTTCAGTGACTGCATTTGGTATCCACAGAGAAACCTGTACTGGATTTTATGACTCAGAACATTCCAACCAAGAGCGCCAATTTCTGTGAATGGTTGGATGGGCCGAGCCGACAAGCTAACCTCTCCCAAATGTGGGGTTGATTTATCTGATTTATCTCACTTATTTTGACGAAAGGAAATTTACAAGTTTCTTCGCTAGTATTTATCAAATGAAAAATTGTATTTATCCCCATCTATGCAAATAAATATCTAGACAGAAGATAGAAAGGCAGATACATACATCGTTTTATACTTTATTCTTTACTTTCTGCCGATCTCTTACCTATCGCGGCCGTTCTTTTCGTTATTATTACTTTTTTCCATTTAAAATCGGCAGAAAATATCGGGGGGGGGGGGCAAACCAACATTGAGTGGGCCAGAATCAACACTGGGCGGGGCAGAGCCATCTCAAAAGAATACAAATCGACACCCCTGCTTCCGCTGAAGACTTCGTCGTAACGCAAGGCTCAAGTTCGGATCTGTAACACAAGCCACCATCACCAGTAGCAAGGGAAGTAGCAGCCGCTGTTGTTGACGAGGTTTTACCTCTGTTCGTCGAAATGTGAAAGGTGTACCTCAGGTATCCACGGACCCCCTTGTCACACGCTGGCCAGGAGCATTACAAGGCGAAGGGTCTTTATCAACAGACGTCACCTCCGGGTGTAACAATATTTACTTTTCAACCGCCTGCCACACGGTAGTTACTAGCAGCCGGGATAAGAAATGAATGTTCGTTCACCGTAGGACAGCCTCGGCACCCTGCACGAAGGAGAAAAGATAACTGATCTCTTGGATCCCATATATTCACAAATTACAAGTTACAGCTAAAGAACTGTCCAGCCAACCTTAGCATTCAAAGCGATTCTAACACACTCACAATCACAGTGCCTACAGTTACGCCCGGGAACCCCAACCGGATCAACTCTACAGAAACGCCAATGAAAATCAGTGAGTAAAGGCTTAGCCCGGCACTATTCGTTGTTCTAAACGTGATAATATACACTGCCAAATAATTGCACACGCAAATCTAATGCTGTTCACCAGACATATTTTTTAGCCACAGATCTGTCATGTCATTTGTATTCAGACATCGGTGTAGCGTCAGTTCTTTGAAAAGTTGAAAAGTCTGCCCGAAAATGAGACTTTTATAGTCTGCGATTGTCGGAGAATTATACATTCGTGGTACAGGACGAAATACAGCAAGTTCACTGAGATGCGCCGCAGTGCCCGCTGCATCCGTTGTGGTCTGCTGGTGAGAGGTCTGATGTCCATCATCAGGGCTACTGCACATGGTCAGATGCTATGAAGCATCATACTGTTGCAGTGTCCACATTTTTGCAGTACCTTCTACCTGAAGTCAAAAGCCACATTTCAAACCTAGACAAGGTTAACTACTTCTCAGACGGTTCCGCGGCCCAATACAAGAACCGATTCAACTTTCTGGACGTGTGGGACATGTAGCTTTGATTGATAATATGAGAATGGTTTCGGTCTGAGGTGTGAGTGGCACTATTATGGCAAATCGCACGAAGAAAAACGCTTTCGATGGGACTGAGGGTACTCTGAAAAGAGCCGCAGCCAATGCAAGTCTGGCACTTTCACACTCGAAACAAATTCTTTCTGCAGAGATCTTATGTGAGTTATTCAAAGAAAGTGAACACAAAAACAGTATATTTCTTCGTCCCGAAAGCTGAGGTCCTGAGGACAAAGGATAAACTCAGCACACGGTTTGGTAAGGCCAGGACCGTCAAAGGAAGCCAAAAAGTTCACAGAGTGACCCCGGTCAATGTCCAGACAGTTATCGTGCGCGAACTGGCAGTAGACGAGTGAAGAGATGTAGAGGTGGTTGAAAAGTCTCCATTGACTGTGTTTTAATGCGCTTTGGTACGGATGGACTTTTTCCAATAAATATTGCTAGCAGACTGATGCGTTTGCCTCAAGGAAGTGACCGCAATGAGTCCGCATTGGCCCCCAGTTCTGCCAGAGGCGGGGAACAAAAGGAGCGTGTTTCTCGTCGTGAAAGGAAGCCAGATTCAGGTTCATCTCAGAGGGCTCTAGATTCATTTCAGGTTAATTTCGGAGGGCTCTAGATTCTTAGATTCTAAATTCGGAGGAGTCTGGAGACTAGAACCCTCTGACGGACACGAAATGTATCTTAATGAGTCGCAGTGTTGCTAAATGGATGCCAAATTCGACATCAGCGTCCCGGAATACCCAACAGACGGTCTGTGGTTCAAAAAAGCTATTCTGAGTCTTCCGGGGTCCAAAATGGCGATTTTCTCCACTTTTGGGCCATTAGCCTGACCTGGGGGGACACAGGTTACCCTAAAACCGCAAAACTGGATATCTGGCTTTCTGCAGGTATCCGGTTTCATATGCAGGTGACGAGGAACACGCTCGTTTTATTTCTCGGCTCTATCTTAATTAGGAGCCAACCACCAAGGAGGAGTTGTACCAACCAACAAAAAAATGTCCAGTTTCGAGGGCTTTTCATCACATTTATTGGGTACTGAGCCTAAGAAAGTGTATTTTTCGACGGCATAAAACTCTTTGGGAAACGTTCTATGTGTTCACAGTTTTCATCTCAATTTATGGGCAAACCTGACTTTGAAAGTTCGAGGTCCAATTTTTCAAACTTTTCAGAGCCTGTATATTTGAAATTCGAGACAGCCTTAAGCTGCGCTAGTTCATTCTGATCAAAATACCGTCAGGTACTCGAAGATGAGACCAAGGGCTGCTAAGTTATGAAGGAAAATGTGCAGTAAGTTTCGGTGAAAATAGGCAAATTTAAAGAAATTAAAAGTGCTGTATCGCGAACTCCCTTCGTCAGATCGATCTGAAACTCGTCGAACTGAAATCCTGGTTTATGATTACCCTCAAGACCAAGTTTCATCGAAATCTGAGACTATAGCGTTTGAAGTGGGGTCAGTGCCCTGTCGATTTGCGGTGGAATACGTCGACGGTTTTCCGAGCGGACTTCCTGCTGTGTTCCTGTTCCTTCCATGTGGCCAGACAATATTTCTGCATGTAGACAGGCGATTGTATTAGCTGATGTAACACTCCTGACGGTGGATTTAACCTCTTTACGTGTGGCTCAGTATCTCGTTTGTCGGCACACAACCGGCAGGCGTTGTACTCTTGTTTTTTTTCGGTCACCTACGAGAGAATGTATCATTGTTCTCTGTGTAGTACGCCTTATCTTCACAATCGACGGGGGCTAGGAACCCCCATTGCGTAAGCACCAAGATGACGGTCGAGAAACGAGTTTGAGAGCAGAGAAACAGAAAAAAACCCGATAGGGGGAAGGGGGAATTTCTCCAGTTAAGAATTATCGTTTCCTATTTCAAATCCTCTCGAAAGAAGAAAGGGAACTGGGAGATTTCCCCTTGGAATATTCCCAAAACTTAATTCGTGTCTGTTTCCCAGCCCGGCCGCCCGTGGAGCCTCTCATCGCTGACCAGGGATCACGTTGCAGCGGCGGCGGGGCGGGGTCGGTTCAGGCACCTCAACCGGCCCGCCCGGAACCCACGTTCGCATCCATACGACCATGGATTTCCGGCCATGAATACCAATTCTACAACGACGCGAAATCGTCTGCTGACGCAGACGCCGAACTTCCTGCTGTTTGACGCATTAATCCTATTCCCTAAGGGCTAGACGGTATGGCCAATATCCGGCAGGAAGGGGATTCGCCCCCCTCCCCCGAGATCTCGAGAACTACAAATCCGATTTCATCGTTACAAACGGCAATCAATTTTTCATGACGTTAACTACATTTTGATTAGAACGAGTTTCCAAAATTTTGAAAGGAGTGGATACAAGCTGCAAAAAAATTCAAAATAGGGATATTTTTGGACTTGTTATGACTTTGTTGTTCATGGACCGATTTTGATGAAATCGGCATGAATTGAGAGAATATGGATGAAACTTTTACCGTTGGCCCATACATTTCAAATTTTGAGAAAACTCATAGGTTCACAAGGTTTCAAAAATGAGGAGACCAGTTTTTCAACAAAAAAGTTAAAAGCACTTTTTTAGCTTGCACTAGTCATATTATGCTGTAGAGGTACAAATCGTATTACACTGTTTTGATAATATTAGCAGAGGCGGCGTCAGGGACATAAAAAAGGGAACTGTCGTGGTCACATGTTCATCTGGTCAGCTTGAGATCTTTGACCTTAAATAACCTCCAACGACCTTAGCGTCACATGGAATGATCTTGAGTGTACTTCATATTGTTTGAGAACGTTTCCAATCATTGGAATTCAGTTTATTTCTAAAATTCCGCTTTACGGCTGCTATGATATAAAGTACGCGTACTGACATTTTAAGTCATAGCTCCGTGATCCGACCTGATATCAGCCTGAAACGTGGTACACAAATAGAGGATGCCCTTTTACGTCGCACAGATAATAGGTTTGACATTTGGAGAAATAACGCCAAAATTATTACAGCAAAACCAAATTATGACTTTTGACCTTGGCCTGACGTTGTGGAATGACCTCAGGTTAACAAAATTACACTTGTGCATTTGCAGAACTATTTACCTATATACTCATGTCAAGCCTTGAGTCCTATCTTGAAAACACTGTGTTTCGCAGCCATTTTTCCTTTACCGTTAACAAGGCCAAAAATGGCTTTAAGTGATTCCCAAAAATGTTGCCTAGCTCCGCCCCTGAGCAAAACAGGATTACGAAATGTTGTTGCAGTACGTAAAAGGAATGAGTAGAAAAAGTGACCAAGTTTCGTGAAGCTGCGTGAAAAACCCCGGAATTGGCAAGCAAAAAACCCGAGGAGCAGATTCAGTCCCAGGTGGGAATAGGGTTAATGGCCCAAACGTACAACGATTTGATGCCATAAAATATGCTCCGCATTGGGTTGACCCGGGCCACAGGTATGCGACGGGCAAGTGCAGGCGCGTCAGACAGAAATGCGTTGAAAGCAAGGCTTCGCAGCTTTTCTGCCGACTGTCTGCATGGTCAGTACGTGTGTTCGAGGGGGCTGGGGGCTGTACCAGACGTGGGGCTCTGTAAAAGATCTGGTTTGGGACAGAGCAGGACAAAATGGAGACTTATTGTTGTCTAGAACTGCTGGGCTTTAAGCAAACGCCTGCCGTTGCATGAATTAACTCTTTTGGTTGTCGTAGAGGTTTTGGACATTTTTTCCATTTACCTGATGATGCGCAGTTGTATAACATGTAGGTAGGCCAATGTGTGAAATTTTCACCATGATTAAAGCCGTTCCTAAAGACCTGATCACTGGCTGTATGACACCTGATCCCCTCACGCCTGCCTCCGGTATACATGCTCTTTAATACGTTTTTATCCCTCCTTCACTTTTTATGCTTAGGTGAAGCATGAAGTGTAGGCGTGTACAACAAACGCGGTGGGATCACAACCCCTGCGTTTGCAGCTAACACTGCAGCGATAAGATATACCCAATTTCGGCTTTCTGGGGGACGTTGCGATAAGGGGCCGATTTCTTGTCCACTGCGGCCGTTCTCTTCGTTATTATTGCCCATTTGCCTTTCAAAGCGGCAGAAAATTGGGGGGAGGGGTAAACTAACATTGCCCAAACCAGTATTGTACGCCCAAGTCCATATTGGATGGGCCAGGGCCCTCTGAATAGAATACAAATCGACACCACTGGCCTCGCCCCCCCCCCCCCCAAGAAAAGCCTGGCTGCGCCGCTGTCTCCTCCCGAGACTCAGACGTTCTTTATTGAGAATATGGCCGCTGTGTAGAACGACTAAGACGCGATAATGTTAATCGACTAGTTTTTGCAGGTGCCCAAGCACCTTTCATTCTAATTAAGGTGCATCCAATCATGCTTTGGACCATGGGCGTAGCCAAGGAGGGGATCAGGACGAACCTTGACAGACTCAAAGCTGAAAACCCATCAGATTTCATCATTTTTAGTTCTTTTTTTAGTTCCTCTTCCCTTTAACGGGTACGCAGGACGGCATTGCAGGGGTGTCAGTTTGTATTTTTGTGAGAGGGTCCTGCCCTCAATGTTGATTTGGGCCCCTCCAATATTTCTTTGGACCCACTAATATTTTCTGCCAGCTTTAATGGGCAATAATAACGAAAAGAAGGGCCACAATGGATAAAGGGTGGGCAGAAAGCATAGAATAAGGCATATAGCGATGTATCTATCTTTGTATCTTCTACGCATGTATATATTCATATATATATATATGTATGTGTGTGTGTGTGTGTACGTGTTTCTATATACCTGTGAAATACGCAATTTTTCAATATGCAGCGACAAAAACTCAAAAAAATTGGTCTAAATCCGCTGAGAAATGTTGACAAAAAAGTGAAACAAATTTGGTGGGGAGGTTAGGTTGTCAGGTCTTCGGTTCGGCCTCCCTCCTCCCACCCCCGATCATTTACAGAAATCGACACTTCTACCACCTCTCGCCCAAGGCTCCGAAATTACTGGGAATTCCATGGGCAGTAGTCACTGGCTGGATCATGCACTACCCCAGGACATTATTATTTTGCCCATAATTATACCCATTACCCTAGGACGTATTACATTATTATACCTGTTACCCTAGGACATTATCCTTGAGCGCTTCTGCGCGGCTCGATCTTTACTATAGGGAAAACTGTCACGAAAGCTATGAGTCTTCTTTGCAATGCCTAGCATCAGATGCACACTTTGTGGAACCATGTGTCACGTATATTTTTTCGGTCAAAGATAGTTGCTGCCATATACGTCATTTATTATCAACAAGAGCAAAAGCTAATTGGCACGAAGGCAATTGTTTATCCAAAACCTTGAAGCTGGCCCGCGTGGGGACGGAGAGACCCGAAAGCATGCAAGTAACTGTTCGTCGCGCGGTATAACGTTGTATTAGTGTATTGAACGGTGAGTGGGACGTGTTGCCTGCATCCTTAGCATGAGAAGCATCGGTGCAGGCAAAGGGGGGCCGGGTCCACCCTTAGGCCCGCATATTTTGCTGAAGCCATTGGATATTGTCTTCCCAGCGGCGGTTTTTCATGGTTTCAGGTCACACTTATGATTTCATGTCGCCCCCTTAGAAAATTGCGGCTGCGCCCCTGATGAGAAGCCTCTCGATTTGCTTAAGGGTAGTAATATGGAAGCATTGAGCATGTGGGAATATTTACGCTAGCGGTATCACACACTGTCGGCTGCAGTGACAATCATATTCCCTCTTACCGCAAACTCGGCCACATACGACTGACGATACAACGCTTGACTCAATAAGTGAACGCCTGAGCTTAACAGGTCATACATCCTAACTTCCAGCAGATAAACAATATGCCTGATTCATACATGGTGGTAAATGCATAATGTTTCGATTCTGTTAGGGTTGCATTCAATGATGTAGGACAAAATTTTTGGCAGTATACTGCATTTCTCCCTTTCACAGACCACTTTTGCTTCATATAAGATGCATAAGAGTGCATTAAGTCTTATGAAAGAAGGAAATGGTGACTACCCGTATGATTTTTGAGGAAAGTGGAATTATATTTCACCCAAATGCAACTGGAACTGGCAGTGCCATCTTGTTTACACTGCCTTTGCTCCAGGGATGTCCTATGTACTGCATACCATTTAGTGATGCCATCAGTAAATCATACTAGAGGCTACAGGCTGATAGGATGTTCATGGAGTGTAAAGCTCCATCAAAGGCTTTACAAGTGTTAAGTGTAAAGTTCCAGAGGTGCTGCACAGGAGACTAGAGGCCACAGTTTGATCAAGGGTGCCATCAGACTTGGCTTTGTCCAACAGAGGATAGGCTGCACACCTAAATAGGTTAGGTTTGGTTAGGCAAGGTAAGGTTGTGGCAGGTTGGATTAGGTTAGGTTAGGTTGGGTTGATTTAGGTTAGGTGTCATGTTAATCTTGTTTGTTATGCATTAGATTTGATTATATTGGTGACATCTTAAAGCCCAAAATACTGTAACTTTGGGAATTGCCCTGTTTGAATTTGTTAAGAGAGAATTCTGGCAGAAACCAAACAGACAAGTGGTGCAGCATTTAGCAATGCATGAACTGACAATATTATTTGGTAATTTTTTCACATTCTTCATCTTGGAATGATGTTATGCAGTGCTGAATCATAAGTATTTGCCCTAAAACTTTGTTGTACAATTTTTATGCCATTCATGTTATTTCTTGCCAAAAAATAAGTGCTTGGTGGAAATGTGTTGCATGGCAAAATTTTCCGTTCAGGGCACAGACATAGGAACGTGGAAAGATCTGTGGGTGCCATGGCACTCCCATTTTTGAGAATGCTGAGCATAAACCCTATGGTGATGTATGGAAAAAAATCTACTTCACAACTGGCTTTGGCATCCCACTCCCTGAGACTGTCCAACATATATGATTCAGAGTGCTGTATGAAGTGTTGTGCTCATTGTCTGAGGATGAAATTGTGTATTCAAAGTTTTATGTGAAAAAGGTGTTCTTGACTAGGTTAACATTCATGGCATAGGCTGCTATCAAAACATTTACAATCTGAACCATTTCTGTAGATGAAGGATGTGGGAAGTGGGGGGCAGGAGGGCA
This sequence comes from Capitulum mitella, assembly GCA_030062745.1. Taxonomy (NCBI): domain Eukaryota; kingdom Metazoa; phylum Arthropoda; class Thecostraca; order Pollicipedomorpha; family Pollicipedidae; genus Capitulum; species Capitulum mitella. The sequence goes on from CP099848.1 coordinate 9,545,470, forward strand.
GCTGCCCCCCCCCCCCCAATTTTTAACTTTAACTTGACCCTTGAGCACTGACTGGAAAGAATTGACCCAAAAAGCTTCTTTGCACCCCCTCCACCATGTGGAGTAGTCATGGTTTCCCTGCCATAGCCAGTCATCTTTGCACACAGGATGCATTTGTTTTAGATGCATGCATGCACTATGCAAGAGAACATGTTTCCATGGTCATTTGAACTAGGCAAGGTTGTCTTGTTCGGGGTGAATGGATGTTGTGTGCGACTGCATTCTGGGTATCATTGGCATGGGAGTGCTTGATGCTGTTCCTCCTACTGCTTGGAGTTTGGGCAGTAGTGATTTTAGAGCATCATATATCATTTAATGGGGTGTATTCACCCAGCTTTGGTGTATTTCCATGGCTGGTTTTGCACACCCCTACAATATGCATCTCTTTGTCCCCTCCAATATGCATCTATAATAATAAGTATATGGATACCATGCCTGATCTCTTTAAATGTGTTGCATAACTCATGGTGTGTATGTTCAAAGAAAAAATTTCCTTTCCTTACCTGAAACATAATATGTGGTGCTATGAATTGTTTCTTTTTATCATTTGTGGTTTTTGTATATCATGCATGATCTGACTCTGCAGGCCATCTTGCCATAATCCATTGTGTTTTCTGTGTTACTTTCAGTTCATTTCCAGGTCAGATAAATTGTGAAAGTATTTTCAGATTATTGATAATCATTGTCAGATTATGAGATTACCACAGCTGGGATACCACAGCTGGGAAAATGTGATCAGAGTTGTACCATTGCTGCATGCATTTTGGCTCCAACACTTATAGAGTAGACCACTTTTTGTATCTGACATTGCACATCAATTCTCATTACAGGTGTTCTGAGGTCTCAGCACTGGGTTTACCCAGCCAGCACCAGCAATGGGTCGACTGGACGTGGGCACGCTGCGCTACATGACCAAGGAGGACTTCCGTGTCCTACAGGCCGTTGAGATGGGCATGCGGAACCATGAGCTGGTATCCACCCCGCTGGCGTGTTCTCTGGCCAACCTGCGGTCGGGCGGCGCGCAAAAGATCATCCGCCAGCTACAGAACAACAAGCTGCTGGCGTACGAGCGTGGGCGCCGCTACGACGGCCACCGGCTCACCGTCAGTGGCTACGACTTCCTTGCGCTCCACAATATGGTCTGCGAGGACGTGCTGGACGGCTTCGGCAACCAGATCGGCACCGGCAAGGAGTCGGACGTGTACGCCGCTTACGACAACCGCGGCGAGGCGCTGGCGCTCAAGTTCCACCGGCTTGGCCGCACGTCCTTCCGGAAGTTGAAGCTGCTGCGCGACTACCACAAAAACCGGTCGCACATGTCGTGGCTTTACCTGTCCACGCTGTCGGCCAAGAAGGAGTTCTCGTACATGCGCGCGCTGCACGAGCGCGGGTTTCCGGTGCCGCGGCCCGTCCACCAGAACCGGCACGCCGTGCTAATGTCGATCGTGGAGGGCGTACCGCTCTGCGAGCTGCGCGAGGTGGAGCACCCGCAGCGGCTCTACGCCGAGTGCATGGAGCTGATGATCCGGCTGGCCGAGTGCGGCGTCATCCACTGCGACTTCAACGAGTTCAACCTGATGGTGACCGACGACGAGCACGTGGTACTGATCGACTTCCCGCAGATGGTGTCTACGTCGCACGCCAACGCCGAGCACCTGTTCCAGAGGGACGTGGACTGCCTGCGGCGGTTCTTCAGCCGCCGCTTCCACTTCGAGAGCGACGATTTCCCGGTGTTCGCCGAGGTCGTGCGGACGGAGGACCTCGACGCCGAGATCCGAGCCAGCGGCTACTGCAAGGAGCTGGACGAACTCGACGACGTCACCGGCGTGGGCGAGGACGAAGATGGGGAAGAGGAGGGCGAATCTGAGCCGGGCGAGGAGCACGACACGCGGGAGGACCGGGAGGACGGAGACGCGTGCAGCGACGAAGAGGACAAATTCGAGGACGCCGTCGAGTCCCTCCACGGCGAAGAGGGCCTCACGGAGCAGCCCGAGACGCCGCAGTCGTTTCCGATCGACGCGTCCGCGCGGATAACGCTGCGGCCGTGCTCTTCGGGCCCGGACGAGGCGGGTCCTGCCACCGCCTCCTCCAGCGGCAGCGAGGACGACGAGGACAAGGACGGGAGCGAGGAGGACGCGACGGCGGCGGCCGAAAGGCGGCGCGAGCTGAAGCGGCTGAAGCAGAGCCGGCTGGAACAGCAGCGGCTGGAGGCGCGCAGTCAGCTGCACGAGGCGATCGCGCGCTCGGCCAGCCAGCGCAGCCGCAGCACGGCCGCCTCGACGATCGCGCCTGAGGTGCTGCAGAGACGGCTGGAGCGCGAGCTGCGCCGCAACAGGCGTCGCCAGGCGGAGCGGTTGCGGGCCAAGGGCGACGCCAGCGCGGTGACGCGCACCCGGCGCGAGAACGCCCAGACGATTCGGGAGAGCAGCTCAGGCTTCTGGGCCGACTGACACTTTTGGAATGGGGGGGGTGGGCTTCACTTTAGGAATCATCTGAAGAAAAATATATTGGAGGAGTTCGGAGTTGTTGTGCAGCGTGGCGTCCTGGATGTTGCCGAGTTACAGGAGCCTGCCCAGGCCTTGCCTCCGAGCAAACGAACCGGAATCAGATCGCTTTTAGCGTCGCAGAATTTTACGGTCCCACGGATATTTAGTTCATGCAAGAAATCCCGGATTTTGAGCGCCTTGGCCTGTAAGCTTATAACTGATATTCGTGATTGATGGAGTTCATACGTATTTTAAGTGTTGTTTATCGAGCGGTTTGAAGCTTATAGAAGTTTTTTCCGAAGTGATCGTAGGGGTCTGCAATATGCAAACATGCTTGCTAGAGAGCCGTGGCAAAATGTCATGGATGTGCATTATACCGACCCCAGAAAATAGCAATTTTCTCAAAACTAATTCACGAAAATGGTGCCCCGTTCATTGATGAACTAAAAACCTGCCGTGAAGGGATTAGATCGATAAAGACAAAATCCATGGAGCTCGAGGTATTTTAGCAAAGCATGTTTTTGAACATATTCAATTCCCTTTTCAGTTTATCATAGAAAACAAAAGCTAACACCACGCATTTTGTCGTTCTCGTCCTCCGAATCACCGAATTATCGAATTCGGTAATTCCAACGTAATCAGCGTGCTTACTGATCACAACACGTTCACGGCTCTGCATTAATTGTTTGGGTGTCCGGAGTCCGAATACCGCTGCTTCCTACGTTTTGTTTTCACTTCGGTGTGAAAAGCGTTGGTGTTTTCAACAAACAGCAGTCAAAAACTATCGAAGTATGTTGCTTGGTGCTTGATGACATAATGAACACTCATGACCATTATTCTATGCCTTGTAACATCAAGGCTTTTCAGCACCTTACACGAGAGCAGATTTCGGCAAGCTTGGATGCTTCTGGCGACGGTGCTCTATGGGGTTTTGAGCAAGGCTGCCGCTGACCTTCGTGAGTTCTGTCAGGGAAGTCCTGTATCGACTTTATTGCTCTTTGGTCGGGGTCTTGATGTTTCGTGCGAACTCTTTCAAGTCACGGTATGACGGCTCCAACCACCATTCGGTTGGGTCTTGCTGCATCCAATCTTGATCCACGTCGAGGATCTCGAAGGTGCGCCATGAGCCCGGTCCCATGAACTCCGGGAGTTTGGCAGCTGCCTTTCGGGATCACGGGCTTGCCGAGGACGAAGCTTTCTGCCCTTGTGCTGAGGATTCACCTGCCATCTCAGCTTTCATCGGCGACGAAATCTGTCAGCTGCACAGCGCCAGGGGCACCGCCACCTTCCTTAAATCTCACAAGTGGCGCGACGGAGCCCGGTGAGCTGCTGTCGCGATCGTGGCACATTCAGTCGCATTGGAGTATTCAGAGAGCACGTGGTAGAGCTTCAGGTCATGAACCAGAGCTTCTGTCGCATTTGGCAGCTTCAACCAATACGGCATGTACACGGGCGCGACAAACTGAGAGTTACATTTGACAAATACCCCGAGCTGTTTTATAGTGTCTCCGTTATATCTGATGTGGATTGCTCCGTACCGGCCTCTTGAACGCGTATAACACAGGCCATCCATTTGGCATCGCATGGAGGCAGCTTGCCATGGAGCAACCAGATGAGGTAGAGACGTAACAGCTCGACGTATTCTGTTAGTGTCCAAACGGCAGATTTAGAAAGCGTGAGGCGCCCGCGGGCGTCTTACACTGTCCGAAACAAACAGTTAAAGCAAAATAAGAATATTTTAAGCATTAAAGAAGGCTTACGAACCTAAAAAAAACGTTCTCCGAATATTCAAGGAGGCTTTGTGTGCTATGAAGGGAGGAGGCCTGTGGCCTGAATGAGCGTTTAGGGGCCCCTGCTAGCCTATCGGGAAGTTCACTGCTTGTCCGGGGAGGACTCCATGCCAGCCCATAAAGGGTCCATGTCAGCCTCTGAAGGGACCTTCTTTCGGCCTGGAAGAAGATCCCTACCCCTGCCTTCAGAGGTCGACATGGGGCCCTTTACAGGCGGATAGGGTGCCCTCCACAGACAGGCAGTGACCCCTCTAGCCAACAGCGGCCACTAAACGATCATTCAGAGGCCCCTGCTTTCCTGTAAAGATGTCCCTGCCAACCTGTAAGAGGCATCCAGGTCGGCAGGTCGCCAGGTCGGCAGGAACGTCTTCAAAGGCGAGCATAGGCCCCTTTACACTTCAGCGGGGCCTCTTTGCAAGCCGACAGTAATTTTAACCACATGGGTCCCACTTACTACGAGGACCAGGCGCGGATCCAAAAGAGGAGCAATTGGGGCGATCGCCCCTCCCCTCTGAGGCCTGAGAAGGTGCCCCTGTCAGACTTAAAGGAGCCCCGAAAGGGCCCGCCATGAGCTTCACGGGGTCTCTAAAAGAACATGACGGGCTCTTGAAGAAGTCAGGGACGCCTCCTGCAGGGTTAGATGACCCCTGAGACGCATAGAGGGCCCCTGAAGCCGCCAAAAGGCCAGTGAGACCATAACAGAGCCCCAACACGGCAGTTTCCCTGAGATCGCCAAATCGCTCCTAGGGCCCCTGAGACGGCCAAAATGAGGACTGAGTCCCTGGTGGGCCCCTGTGAGTAAAAAGCTGAAGGCTCTTGATGTAGTGAGAGGGCCTCCAGGAGGGTTAATGAGCCCCTGACTTGGTAGGCTGACCCCTAAGATGGAAAGAAGGGCCCTTAACCCTATTCCGGGAGGGCTAGACGATACTGGTCGATTCCCGGCAGGGGGGCGGATTCGGCCCCCCCCCGAGATCTCGTGAACTACACATCCGATTTCATGGCAACAAACGGCAATCGGTTTGCCATAACGTGAACTAGATTTTTATAAAAAGAAATTTTCAAAATTTTGAAAGGGGTGGACACAGGAGGGCAAAAATTTCAAAATAAGAGGTATGTTTGGACTTCTTATAACTCCGTTATTTATGGATCGATTTCGATGAAACTGGTATGAATCGAGAGGTTATGGATAGGGCTTTTATCATTGGTACACACATGTGAAATTTTGAGAAAATTCATGGGCGTTCACAGAGTTTTAAAAATAGGAGGATTACTTTCCCAACAACTGAATGAACAAAAAAGGCAAAAAGACTTTTGGCTTCTGCTATTCATGTTATGCTAAAGAAGTACAAATCGCATTACAGTGTTTGTATAACGTTAGCATAGGCGATGCCAGGGACATTGAAAAGGAGGAACTGTCATGGTCACACGTTCTTCAGATCAACTTGTGACCTTTGACCTTAAATGACTCCCAGCGACCTTGGAGTCACTTGGAATGATCTCGTGTGCGTTCAATATTATCCGAAAACGTTTTCAATCATTGAAATTCACTTTATTTCAAAAATATCATTTTATGGCTATTGCGATATAGGGTACGCGCACTGACGTTTTAGGTCATAGCTCTGTGACCTGACCTGATATCAAGCTGAAACTTGATACAAAAGTAGAGGGCACATTTTTGCGTCATATGTATTCCGGGTTTGGCATTTGAAAAAAGCAGCGCCCAAGTTATTGCAATATAACCAAATTTTGAATTTTGGCCTTGACCTGACCTTGTAGTCACCTCAGATGAACAAAATTATATCTGCACATTTCCCAACTATTTAGCTATACATCCATATAAAGTTTTAAGTTCTGTCTTAAAAACGCTGTTTTTGGCAGACAGTTTCCTTTTACCCTCAACATGGCCAAAAATGGCATGAGGTGCCTCCCAAAAACGTTGCCTGGCTCCGCCCATGAGCATCATAGAATTTTGAAATTTTGTTACGGCACGTAGGAGGAATAGGTAGAAAAAGTCACCAAGTTTCGTGAAGCTGCTGGAATTGGCAAGCGAGAAACCCGAGGGGGGGCGGATTCAGCCCTCCCCCTGCCGGGAATAAGGTTAAAACTCTGGGCTCCTGGGACCGCAAGGGGCCCAACACAGCAAAGGGTCCATGAGACCGCTAAAATTGCCAGAGAGGCACCTAAGACGGAAAGAACTTAAAAACGGCATAAGGAGACCTTGGCCAGCCAGAGAGGCCCCCTGAACGGGGATTCGTCGTCAACCTCGACAGAAGCCACAAATGGGCTACTCCGGCCTTTTTGAGACCTTGAGGCGTTCTTGATGCTGTCAGGGACCCCCGAGAAGGTCAGGTGGTTTCTGAGACGGTAAGAGGGGCTCGTACACCGCAGACGACCCCTGAGACCGCCAAGAGGGTCGCAGGGCCCCTGCGAGGCAAAGACAATAAGAGGGCCTCTGAGACAGTATTTGGGTTTTGTGGTGGAGCTGGACGGCCACAGGGTCCCCGAGTGTAATAACCGGGCTCCTGGCACGGGAAAGGTCCCCCTAAAACTGCTAGTGGCAGTCCCCCTGAAGCGCCAGCTAAAGCCCCCTGCCACGGCTAGAGGGGCCCTAAAAGACTGCCAGATATACCTCATGTAACAGAGGAAGGCCCCTGATACAGCCATGGGGACCACCGGAGACGTTCAGAGGACCTATGACACTGCACAGGGGCCCTGAAATTGCCAAAAGGTCTTTTGTAAGTGCCAGAGGGCCCCTGAGATAGCAAAACATGTTTCCCGGAGACGATAAGAGGGGTACCAGAACCACAGGGGGCCCACTGAGACTGCCAGAAAGGGACCTTTGAGACTGCTAACTAGAAGTCTCTAGGGGGCAAAATGGGCCCCTGAGACGACCAGAGGGAGCCCTGAAACTACTGGACCTTGAGACGTCCAGATTGCTCATGATATGGCCCAGGGACTTGGAGGATTGCCAGAGGCGTCTCTGTCTTGGTAGAGAGGCTTAAAGAGGACCTTTTTTAGTGCATGAGGGGCTCCTTAGACGGAAAAAAATGTCCTAGGGACGACAGGAGGGAATCCGAGATGGTTTAAGCGTCGCTGAAACTGCCAGACGGGTCCCTGAGACTGTCCGAGGTGCCCTGAAAATGCCAAAGGAGCGCCTGAGACGTCCCACGAGACACGTGAAACTGTAAAAGGAACCTGAGACTACTAGAGGGTCCTTGCACAGCAGACGGCCCGAGAGCACCAAAATTGTCCCTGTAATTGCAAGAGGAAATCTAAACTAAGCTGACAAAAAAAAAAATCCTCAGAAGCTACGGGATGGAAGGCGGGGGGGGGGGGAAGACGGACTCCTAGACCAGATACAGACGCGACAATTCAAATCGAGGGAGAGACGGAACCGTCTAAAATCTCACCGTTTTTGTTATATTTCGGCCACTTTGTTCGGCAACAAAACGCAGAGTTTTCTCAAATAAGGAGACACGTTTGAATTTTTTGGGTTATTTTGTATGGTGAAAAAGCAAAATTACATCATTTTTCAAATCTGAAGGACAAAAAATGGGGGACCGGCACTAACCATTCGTCTCCAACCCCCCCCCCCCGCCCACTGCCTTGGCGAAATCCTGGGTCAGCCCTTAGCGAGGGCCCCTATTGGTTACGCGGGCTCCTGATCCGATTCCCCCTGGGCGGAATCCTGGCTACGCCCCTGCCTGCAGGCAGGGATGTCGATTTCCGTAAATGATTGGAGGGGCCGAGCCGAGAGCCCGACAACATAACTTTCCCCAAATGTGGGTATCTCAACGGATTAGCCCACGTTATTTTGATCAACGGAAATTTATTATTTTTTTGTTATTATTTACCAAATTCAATTGCATTTACCCACATGTATACAGGTACATATATACATACATATATATATATATATATATATATATATATATATATATATAAAAAGAAAAAAGAGACAGATTTATACTTTATTCTTTACTTTCAGTCCGACCCTTATCTATTCCAGCTGTTCTTTTCGTTATTATTACCCATTTCCCTCTACAACTGGCGGATGACATTGGGTGGGCCCAAACCAAAACTGGGTGGGCCCAAATCAACACTGAGTGGGCCAAGGCGCCCTCAAAAGAATACAAATCGACACTCTTGCCTGCAGGCCTGTAAAAAATTATCTGTTTGTCAATTAAAGGGGCCATGCAATGCCCATCCTTAAGATGACCCCTAAAGCGTAAACTAAATCTCCAGCCAGTATGGCGGGAGATCCTGGAGGGTTTGGGCGGGTCTAGACCACCAGTTTCCATGGGTTTTTGCACTACGCCAATGACAGTGATTCGAAGGAACAGTTTCAAGTCCTTTGCGGACCCCCAATGATTTTCGGGAATCGCCAGCAGTACAGTCAACACGGGAAGGCCCCAAATCGCAGCTTGGTTGTAGGAACACCATTTTGAAATGTATTGTGTTCATTTTTTCATCGGCTTCGATGGACGGAGGAAGCAACAAAACGAATATCAAGCAGCGCGACTAGCGTATGTGGAAGGGGCCGGGCGCACAAGCTGACGGCGGCCGGCCTAGCCTCAGCTGACCTTTTCTTCTCCAAAATGAAGCCGGCTGCAGTTAGACTCAGGGTTTTGGCATGTCCAAGGACTATCAGGCCACAACCGGTGCTGCTAATGTCGATCTGAGTAAAATCTCAGTCTTACTTTTGCGTAAAAGCCGCCACCCTAGCCATTTGTGTCTAGTCCGTGATGCCGTGTGCCTCCAATGAGGGAAGAAAGGGCGCTTTCGGAAAGTGTGCAGATCTTCCACGGTAGTGAATATAATAAAATAAAGGAAGTAAATAAAGTAAATAAATGGTAAATGCATTAGTTCAGTCATCAGTGCCTGGTGCGTTGTCCGCTGCTTTCCCTGGAAACCCTAGCTACTGTTGCTACTGTTAAGGCAGTGCTTGGGTGTCACAGGTTAAGTGCTCTTGTTGACACTGGTAACTCAGAGAGTCTCATTTCTCAGAAGTGTACCAGAGGACTGGGTCTCTGGGTCTCAGAGAACTGGGGACTGGGAGTGACCCCACTTTGGTAGGGTATCTGTGACAACGACGTCTCTCTCGTCTGATTCCTATGGTTGCTGCGTTGAACCACTTACAGTGGTGGGCTATGTACACCCAGATATTCAGCTCCCTGTCCTGTCTGACGTGTGCTCGGGCATCTTTCTGTGCCACGATTTTCTCGAACTGCCGGAGATCGGTGTACACTTTGGCGTGAGTAAACCTCTCTTGAGACTTCTTGCTGATGACTCACTGAGCCGACCTCTTCTCCCTGGCGTGCGCAGGTCATAGTCACGACCAACGAGCGACACAAAAAAAGAGTGTTCATTGGCTTCTCTCAAACCATCAACAGGTTCGTCAATTCACCCTCCTTGATGCGTAACTTTCCCCCGCATTCATGAGGTAGTAAACAAGAGCCTTAAGTACAAACATTTAAGTATTATAGACTTAAAAAGTGTCTATGATACAGTATTTCTCCGGAAAGCAGACGGGCCATACGCTGCCTTTCAGTCTAGCCAGAATCTGTGCCAGGTCTGTCTACCTGGTGCGACAGTCCGATAGCCTGGCAGCCAACAACCTATCCTTTGGTGTGACAAATGAAGTTGCATGTTTTCAGCAGGTGGTGGACGAGTTCACCCGTGAAACTGATTTCCAAGATACTTTCGTATACCTGGATGATGTGACCATCTGTGGCGGGACCTAGGAAGAGCATGATAATCTCCAAACGTGCCCCGATGGAGCAAAGAGGTTCGACCTGACTCTCAGTCAAGACAAGCGTGTCTGTTTGTTTGCTGTCCGTTTGCTGCGCTACTACATCTCTAACGGAGAGATCAAGCCCAATTCAAGCCGGCTGCGACCTCTTAGGAACCTCCCTTCTCTCGAGAACATCAAGGCTCTGCGTCGAGCGGTAGGCATGTTCTTCCACTATTCGCAGTGAATCTCAAACTTCTGGGCGAAAATCAGGGATGTACTCCAGGTAACGACGTTCCCTTTGAGATAGGAAGCACGTGTTGCGTTTGCAGGGATGAAAGCGAAAGTGGAAAACTGTCGCGTGCTCCATCTACGAGACAGTGCCCTTTGTCGTTGAAACTGCTAGATCACGCGATGGCCTTCACTCTTGGCCAGTCGGGAAGACCGATGACGTTCTTTTCCCGAACATTGAGCCCCCAGCGATCAGACACTCGGCTGTGGAAAAGAGGCCCATGCCATCGTGGAAGTTTTGCGTAAATGGAGATAGTATCTCTTGGGCCATCACTTCATTCTGATCACAGATCAAAAGCATGTAGTTTTCATGTATAATCAGATAGCAACATGCTTATCTGCTGTAGGCACACACAAGCCTGTTGAGTTGCATGGTGGTCCGTGCCATCCCGGTGTCTTCAGGATGATATTCATTCATTCGAATTTACTTGTGTGTGCTGAGCGTAAGCCACAGCACTACCGACCACTCACGTCGCATGTGATTAAGGCAACTCATCCCTTCAAGAGACTTAGCCTGGATTTCAAGGGACCATCACCGACTTCGTCGCAAAACCGGTATCGACTGACAATCGTAGACGTTTTCTTCGCTTCCCTTTTCACTTTGCTTCGGTTTTCCCTGCCCTGACGTGGCCACACCAAACAGTCATCGCTTGCTTGTGTCAGTTATTCACGACGTTTGGCTGCCTGGTTGTCTTTACTCAGAGCGAGGAACATCTCTCATGTCCGCAGAACTCAAACATTTTCTGGTCAGCTGTGGAATGGCCGAAGGCAAGACTACTCCTTACAGTTCCAAGAGGAATGACTAGTGTGGGCGGTATAACGGTATAATCTGGAAGTCCGTTTTCCTCGCTCTCATATCGCGGAAGCTGCCAGTCACGGGGCGGGAGGCAGTTCTTCCCGGCGCTTTGCATTCTAATCGATCCTTGCTGGCTACAGCCACGAACTGCACCCGTCATGAGCGGCATCTTTTTAATTTCGCCCGCCACTCGACAAGCGGTTCAGCTATCCCAACTTGGCAACGTCGACCTCCGGGAAGCTCTGTTGAAAAACTGGCTCTGTAGCAGTCAAAATACGATACTCTGGTGGAAGAGGCTGATCCCTTAGATGTTTATCAACAGTATGTGAATGTCCGACTGCTTGATGGTAAAGAGACAACAGTGTCCATTCGAGACCTGGCTCCATCAGGTGAAGCAGTCCCAGTGTAGGACGAGTCGGCGGACAACCCGAACACCACTTTAGACTAACTCGACTCGGGAAAGCATCCTCCACAGGACTGGTCTTCACTTTGTGCGACTCAGAAGACTCGGAAGTCCTTGGGTCATTCGCATGACTCTGACCCTGCAGCGTTTCGAAAGAAACCGCCGGTGGTCCCGATGCCGTTGAATCCATCGGAGTCTGCACGGCGGTCGACGACACGCCTTAGGCGGCCCCCGAACCGTATGGACCTGTAATTCCGGAATATTTTATTGCTTGGTGGCATAGATGGGCACTGGTCCGTTACTCCGTTACTCCGTTACTAACGAAGTTACTTTTTTGAGTAACGGAGTAATGGACCCGTTACTTTTATTTTACTGTAACGGACTGAGTAACGGAAGTTACTTTTGTGGTCCGTTACTCCGTTACTTTTTGGTCCGTTACTCCGTTACTCCGTTACTTTTTAAACTTACAGACACCGCCCGGCTTTATTTGCATCGGCACACGCCATTGGCTGCTTGAATAGCCAACACCCAATAGTGTGCGGCGATACAAGCCCGGCTGGGCGCTCACTCAGCTGACAATCGCGGAGTAGACTTGTTGACAATATTCGTCAGCTGATAAACGTTGACGGCAAGCTGGCGGCAATGGTTCAGAATAAAGGCCAGCTGACTTTGGTCTCTTTTGGGACAAAAGTATTGAATTATGCGTAACTTTGATATGACTTAAAATTATAAATTAACCAGTCGTCATTTTTCAGGCTAAAAGATATCAAAGTTATTGTCATTTATACTGGAACAGCCAGCTGACGGCAGTTTTCAATGTTGTCTCAAGTTAGTCACGGATTGCTTACCACCGCCACACGGTTCCCCGCCAAGATCATTCAAGGCTGTTGAGCACATGATTACTGCCGCCATGGCCTTGGGTCTGTGATGTCCATTGGGTGATGGAGTGGTGATTGATTCTTCACTGACCTGAAATTTTAACTACCTGACACTAAAATGTCCCATCAAGGCGTCTTTACACCGCCACTGGAGGTCGAAAACCTTGACTCCGAGTCCGACGGTGCCTCAGCTTCGGAAGCAGAGGACGAGCCCGGTCTGGGTCACCCATGGCCACATCTAGAAACGTACTTTGAGTTTAAGGAGGAGGGGAGAAACGTCATTTTTACGTATGTCCTGTGCCGACCGAAAGAAGTTACAATCAAGGGTCACAAGAGTAGCCTTTCAAACCTAAAGGCACATATCAAGAGGAAGCATTATTTACGGTATTTCCAGATGAGAACAGAATGTGCACAATAAGTTGTCAGTAGTGAAGCATAATTATGAAGCTTGTCGACTATTGCTTGGACTATTTGCCTTAACCATATTCTCTGCAGGCAGTGAGATTCACATTACCCTGGGGGGGGGGGGGGGCAGATCTGCGGTAATCTACCTTTCGGCCGACGCTTACGCGTAATTTTTGGAGACGCGGAAGTGGCAGCACAAGTTGTGTGAACAATTTAGCCCATTAATGGGCTAAATTGTTCAGAAAGAAAAATACCTGAATTCAGGTATTTTTCTAAGCACTGGCCCCTACTGGATGTGTAAACTGACTTGGTCAGGTAACTCTTGAATTTTGATTCAGTTGACACATGTTTGCCTTTAGCCGATAAGAGCTAACCAAACCAAAAAACACGCAAATTGAACCTAACAAAAAATTAGTTTTACATGCCCATCTAGGGCAGTCCCTGGAACCATACAGCAGGTTTTAGGTTAGGTTAGGTTAAATCATTTTTAACTTGGAGGACAAGCTACGTTGTCCATGCGATTCGAGTTACCACTCCTGCGTTCCCGAAAAAAATATCAACTGGCCGAAACACGTTTCGGCTGACACATTATTTTTTGTAGACGCAGAAGTGAGGACCCAAACTCAAACATGATATGAGCCGTTGCCACTTTTGCACTTTCGAAAAATATGCATTGACCGAAAGGTGAAGATTACCAATTCTGTCCCTTCCCCTCCCCGCCCTTCCAGAGATCTCGAGATGCATTCGTCCAATGTTGATGGGATGAATGCCATTTAATATGTTTCAACGAGATCTCCAATTCCGGACCCCAAAAATTCAAAAAATTGCGAAAATAGGGCGTGGGGGCAAACAAACTCCAAAATTTGGGGATTTTTGAAAGGTCACTGCGGCCGTGTTTACCAACCAGTTTTCATGGGAATAACACGGTTCAGCTTGGAATGTCCAACTCTTTTATACACCGAAAGCCGAAATTTAAAATAGAAAACCATAGGCAGTTCCAGGGAGGGCAAGAAGGGTGATTTTTGAAATAAGAAATTTCCTTTGTTTTTGTTTGTTTTGAGTGATATAAACATCAGATGTACAACTAGCAAGCCAGTTTAAGTTTATATGTAGCGCAGAGATGGATCCAGGTAAACAAAATTGGGAGGGCACCATAAGCACAATAGTGTGCTCCCCCATTTTTTCAGTACCTGGGTGTGCGTTCGCCTGAAAATGTGTGTGCATACGCATTGTTTAGGATGTGTATGACTATATAAATGAGTCAGTGATCTTTATTTCTACTCAGAATGTCACGATAGTGAACCGCACAACTTTGCAGCTTCACGCACAGCACATTACCGCCGAAAACGGGGGCTTGGAACCGCCTCTGCGGGACCGGTTTTTGTAAATGTTGACAAAACACTTGTGTATCAATTCCATGAAATGCCAGAAAATCTTGTGGCGCTGCGGCAAACAGTATGGGAGCGACAAGCAAAAAGACACGGGTAGCAGAATCTGCCCCCCACAGGGAATAGGGTTAAATGAAGTGTTTTAACCCGTCTCCGGCCGGGCTCAGAATGCCCTTTGCCCGGCCGGAGGGGGAGCGCGGATTTCCGCACCTCCCAGGATCTCGGCTCCCATATATCGCACGGAAAAAAGGAAAACACCGGCAGAAAGGTTTTGTCAAACCGAGACGAAAACATTCAAGAGTTTTGACCTCAGGTCAATTTTGAGGCCACCAGACACCATGAAAGGTCAAAACACGTCCTTGGAATTAGGTAAATAGACACAATACCTTGTCCCTGAAAAGCTGAACTTAAGCGACATATACTGAACCGTAAGACAATAGCGAGTTCATTGATATCAATTTTGGCCTTTCACAGGGGTCAGGTCAGGTCACGTCATCGTTCCAAAATGTTCCACTTGTGAACGGCTAACATTCTCCGTTGCATCTTACTTATGACCATGTTTTTATAGCTAATTTGTCTTTTCAAGTGTGCTGAAGAGGTACTAAAGCACCTTTTTTAGTCTTTTATTTCACAATAATAAAATCCATATCAGTCATGTTTTTTGAGTCCTTCGTCGTTTGGTATTAAAAAAACGTCAGGGGTATCAGGAATCTTACCTCCACGCACGCGCTCGTACACAAACTAATTTACGTACACACACATAATTTCAAAACAAAACAAGAAGTTCGCGAGACCGAAACGAGCTCTGAACGGAGACCATTATGTTCAGGGCGGATACTTCGAGAGGCATTGTTGATGAAACCCAGTCGATAGATGTCCGCTGTTTGTCGCATTTTGCATGCGTCCGCTCCAGCGCCGGTTGTTCCCGCTCCGTCGGCGCCGCGGGCAATGAACAGGAATTCGTTGGTTTGAACATTGTGGCTAACACAGTGGTAGAATACCCGCCGCGGCTGTTGTCCCGGCGCCGCCAACTCTACAACGGCTGGTGAGGGCAGTGGGCAGCTAGCGGAGTGTTTTGAGTAAGCGCTTTTTGTTTCCTCGCTTTGTATATGGAATGCGTTTTACAACCACAAAGCAGCATAAAAGACTTAAAACCCGCGTTCGCTTGGTTTTCACTGCATTTAAAAAAGTAACGGAATAACGGAGTAACGGTAACTTCCGTTACTTTTTAAGGCAGAGTAACGGATAACGAGTAACGGACTGGCTTTTTTGAGTAACGGAGTAACGAGTAACGAAGTTACATTTTTTAGTAACGATGCCCACCTATGCTTGGTGGGGGAGCGTTGTGTTGCTCTCGTATGTACGTATTGTATGTTTGTTGGTATACGTGCTTCGTCCTAGCTAGTATGCTCGACTGCCTTTAACTTCAAGATATCTTTAAATCTGTAAATACGCGAGTCAACTACCAGTTTCATTTTAAATAGATGGCGGTCCTGCTGGAGATTGGAGCCGTCCTCTGGAAGCTGGCGCCCTTGGACGAATGGTTCCCTCATTTTTCGTCGCGCTCCTACATCGCTGCTGCACTGAATCTAACTCGTGCTGCACTATACCTGCTGTGTGAGCTGCACAATACCTGCACAATGTGAATGAGCTTTACCACGGCCGGCAATCTGGGGGAGGTAAGGGGTTCGGACCCCGATTGAGGGATTCAGGGGTTTTAACGTTGGCCTATGGCGGTGATTGGAAAGAAGCAGTCTAAAATTCCACGTGGACCCCCAACAATTTTTGGGAAATCTCCAGCCGTGTGCTATACTCATCCTAAAAAGATAGGTTTCCAAATGCAAGTTGTTGGATAAACTGTTCAATTTCAGCGCGTAACGTCGTTCTTTTCCTTTCGT
This sequence comes from Capitulum mitella, assembly GCA_030062745.1. Lineage (NCBI taxonomy): Eukaryota > Metazoa > Arthropoda > Thecostraca > Pollicipedomorpha > Pollicipedidae > Capitulum > Capitulum mitella. Next base: position 9,561,575 of record CP099848.1, read on the forward strand.
GTCATCTTCGCAGAAAAAGGCTCAGCTGACGCACAAATCCATTCTACGTAGGTTTCGGCACGCCCCTAACTTTGGACCTGATACAAGTTGCGCGCACGTGTTGGGGTTGCGTCACGCACATTTGGTGGCGGGAGTGAGCGGTGGGCGCCAAAAGTGAACGCGCGGTAGGGGAACGCCGTAGTGCGCATCGGAGTGTTTAAGCCATCGTGGTGGATACGGGACGCTGGAGCCAAGGTACTTATGCCAACTATGGCTTGACTGACAGCGATTTTACACAAGCCATCAACTGGGGCTGCAACTGGGCTTGAACCCGAAACGAAATTGCGTCGCATTTTCATCCCATGATTGAAAAAAACGCTATGTTCATCTTGCATCATGCATGAGCAAGCTGCACTTTCTCTAATGCCAACAGTTCCTGAAGTAATATATCTCTTTCCACACTGCTGCCAGTTGCCACCAGGCATGCAGATAGAACAGAAGAGGATACCTAGTGTGATAAAAAATTCATATTCAAACAGCATGGTGGTATGCATTGCTTCTATGTTGAAAGCTTTTTCAAACAGATGAGTGCAGGTCAAGAGCAGTAATGAATCAACCTTTTGGGTGTGTTTTATGCATCTGCATTAGCTCATATTTGATGTTATTCAGGGCTGTCTCAGATGCCATGTCATGCCATGCATCTAGGGATGGATCTAGCATCTCCATTTGGGGAAGGGAGGGCCAAACCAGCATATCCCGGGTCTGGATGGTAGGTCGGCAGAGTTGGCTGGGGGATGGAAGATGCTGGCTATGGGTCTGAAGTGTGTACTTCAATGGCTGGATGTGGATGGTTAGTAATCAACTGGGGGAGGGATGGAACACGTTGGCCATAGGTTGGATTTGAAGTTCTAGCAACTTTAAACTGGCTCAACAGAAGTACTCATGCCTTTAGGGGTGGCCAAATGACCATTTGCCCTCCTCTTATTGTGGTTGGGGTGCCTTGGCCAAGATGGCTCCCTTGGATCTGCCATTGCACATTTTTGTTCTGTTTTGTCATTCACAGTCATTCCATGTACTACTGGTGATGTGGCAGTGATTCTGTACATAATTTTTTGTTTTTATTTATACATTAGTTGGGTCACCAGCAGTAACAGACACAGGATTTGTGTAGGGTAGGGTAGGGATATGTAGGGTAGGGCTGATGTAGTATAAAGCAAAAGGTTTAATTTGCCTTTAAGATATTTTGTATTCTAAACAAGTCATTCATGGCATTAGCCAGTTTGTAGACATTCAACCATAAGTAGATCAGGTAATACTTCAGAATCTCCCTGGCTATGCTTCTTGTCACTGGTAAGTTCAGCACATCACATGTAAAGATTAGAATGTTATAGGCATTAAGACAGATGTAGCATAAAATATGTAGAGTAGATAGTTCTGAACCAGTGCCATTCTAGATACATATGATTATAATTTCCATCCAGATAAGCATTCTAGCAGTGCACTGCTGGAGCCAGCTGTTATGTTCTCTGCTGCTATTAATGTGTCACTCCAGTCAAAAGTGGTGATGGGTCATAATGTCACCATTGTCCAGGTGATATTGATGTGCTTGAATGAAACATCCAGCATAATGAAAACTAATAAATGCAAAGTGGTTTCCACTGTAACAAAAATAAGAAACTAGAAATAGAGATATTGCAAGAGTAGAAATGAAGAGGTGGCAGGAAATAAGTATGAAATAAGAAGAAAAAACAGAAGCAAATAACACTAGTGATAAGCATTCATGAAGCAGAAAAGAAGCCTAATTCAGGAAGAAAAGATAAGAAACTGAATGAAATAAGAAGAAAGAGAGAATGAATGATGTACAAATTGAAAAAAAAACAGGCAAAGTAGCAAGAATGAAATACATTAAAACTAAGTGTGGTTGCATTCTGCTACCACCCGGGCAGAATGCAACCACACTTAGTTTTTTGGATTAGTCTTAGTTTAGTTACTATACTAAACTAGGAGTAGTAAAGTGAAAGCTAAGATCTTGGCAAATAAGAACTATAGCTTCAGAACATCAAAATGTAGACATGGACATGAAAGGCATAAAAAGAGAAGTTGCATTCCATAGATGTATGTAACAGAAATCTGAGATGAATAACAGTAGTGAAAGAAGTGAAATATTGGTAAAATGTCGAGAAATAGAGGAAATACAAAACTTAGAAGTAATGAATTACAGGTCATAATAATGCGATTGTTGAAGGAGAAGGAATAATCATTCAGGAAGGAATGAGTATTATTAACGAAATAAGAAATAGCAATCCAGAAAGAGAGAAATGTGCAGTCAATTAACCGCCAACAATGGGAATGGTAATATTTCACCACTATATCTCACCACCCACAGTAAGGTGACGGATGAGCCAATGAATGGCCACTGACGTCACGACCAGTAGATTAAGAGCTGCCAGTTAGTCCGGTCTCGGTCATTCGGTCGTCGGTGTCGTGCCATTAATCAGTAATGTCACTAGCTATCGTTTGGTATCACTTGGGCCATAGGTTGTAGCTAGGGTTTTGACAAGGGGGGACCGGGAAAAAGCGGAAACCCTCAAAACTGGATACTCGTCGGATTTTAGCCACTTTTTCGGAGTTCCAGAATTTATATTTATTTTCTCTTTCTGTGGGTAAAGGAATTTTTTTCAACCCCAAGGGTGGCCAAGGCCTCTTTGTCTCCTTCCCTTGGCTAAACTCCTGTTTTGGCTTGGCTGAAAAACTGGCATAAATGGGACTGCAGTAGAATTCCCCATTGGTAGCTTCGGTGATAACGTCACCTAATGCGGACATTGTGCCGTCGGCGTAGAATCTTTCCTTTGCGTCCACAGGTCGCATGTGAAATACGTGCCTGACTGTTACTTAATTCGTTCTTTATCTATTTTGGTACTAGTGTATGTACCCTTCCTGGTTCATAGTTGGCCATTGAAAGTGGAGTATTGGGCGAAGAACCACTTAGATGAGTAGTTGATGTACTGAATTTAGATAGTTGTGGAAACTTTAGATAGCAATGCACCGGATCGGAATTTTTGTAATCTGGCCGGATATCGGATATACCGTTTCGGGGTGCCGGACATCCGGCGGGATACTGGATGTTATCGTTATTTATCTTTCTGTATAATTTTTGCTGAAAAATGTAACGAAAGACTAAATGTAGAAAAATGTAACGAAAGACTAAGCTGAAAAAGGAAAGATGTGAAAAACTGAAAAAAGATTGAATAAAATGTTAACAGTGTGCACCACTCACCCTAGTGCGTAAACGTGCTGTGAGGTTTCCATGGGTTTCTTTGTGAAAAAATAAATAAAGAACTCAACAGTCGTAGTGGAGCTCATCATCTGTCATTGCATGCAAAGGCGTAGGTGTTCACCACGGTTCAGAACTTTGGAGGAAGCTGGGTGCCAAGAATAGGGTGGGGGAGTAGGGTCGCTTTTTTCGGTCGTGGGAAGATGACGTGCGGTTGAAATTCCTTTTGCTCAATTTCAAAGTTGAAGAAATTTTGTCGCCAATGGGAAGTACCTATTTGATACTTAGAAATAAAAATTAGGGACAAATAACCAGTTTTGGAAAACTACGTGGGACGTGCCCCGCAGCCCAGGAGGGATTAAACCCATAGGCAAAGGCTTCAGAATGCGCAGAATGCCAGTATAGCGTCTTGGTAGAACTGAAATACGTGGCTTGATGAACATTCTACACGAACACTAAGGCATGTCTCGTGAAGTATGTTGTCCGTTCATGCATTTGTATCGGAGGATTTGAGAAAGATTAATGTTTGAAAAAGAGAGGGATTATACACCACGAAATAGGCTACTGAGCACATGCTGGCTATTGTTCACAGCCTTGATCTTGAGTCCCACTTTTGCAAAATATGTCTCAATCCTCCCAAAATAAGAAGGAAAAGTGGTGGTCCAGACAGACCTTGGAACAACCAGTTGGACTGACAATCTAATATAACGGGGCACATTTCTCCTGAAACGGTTTTGTAGGCAGACATTAGAGTAACGTCCTGATCGCACACCGGGAAGCTAATTATTCGGTATTAGCCGGCCGGATCACAGAAATATCCGGCCGGATATCGGCTACTAGGTAATCTCTGGTATTTGTCCGGATATCCGGCCGGACCGGATATGCGGTGCATCCCGAATGTTAGAGCAGGGTTACCAGTATTTAGCCATTCTCTGTGATGCGGACGAGAGTGCAGAAATATGCATGATCCTCTATTCTCACTAGAAATTTTGCTGCAGGCAGCATGCAGAGATGCCTTCATAGAATTATGAAAAATGTCTGTGCATGTGAAATGTGACCACAGGCTATTTCACAGTCATATTTTTTCTCCTACAGATGAACCATGCAGCTGCCAATGGAGATAATGTGAAGAAGACCATACTTCACCAGGTTTTGGTGGAGAGAAGATTGTTGTGGCCAGAAAATGGTACGAATTGTTCAGGACCTACACCAGGTAAGTCCACCATCATTGCCCGGGGTTATTGGGTACTGTCGTCCTCCGAGACGAGGCGGATCAGTTCAAACCCCAGGTCCGATAATCACTCGCATCTTAGCGGAAACGCGAGCAATTGAGTATTGCGAGATCTCGATAGTGGCTTTCGGTTTCGGTTTTCGTCCTAGGTGGTGGCGTAACGCAACGCAGATGCGTCGATAGCATGATGCGCAGCTTCAGAGTGATGTGCGAGGTTCAGCCTTTCTCGGCGTGAGCGAGCTCCGTAAATGTGTCATTGCTACCTCGCAAAACAGTGTGCTTGGCTCTGTCTTTTCCGTAAGGGTTGCCCAAGAGTAACGGCTGGGAAATACCGTGGTGCGGTGCAGGGCTGTGCCGCACCTTTCGCACGCAAACGTTCGTTAAAGGCGCGTGCTTGTTTAATGGGCCATGGGCGTTGGCGACGGCGGGTCAGATGTCCAACTGTTTCCTGTTGCTGTCTTTTGAAAGCTTTGCGTCTTGCGGTATCGATTCTTGTCCGGAGCCGTCCGTACCTTGTCCTGGCGTTTGTGAGGGGTATGCTGAGCTGAAAGACGCCGTATTTCCCGTAAGTTTATTCTGGGTTATTACACGGAGGCAGCGACATTGACTGCCCGGCGGGCACGCCACACATCGAGGGCGAGGGCCTGGAATCTCAGGTGGGACCTGTCGCGCCGTCGCCCGGAAGCGCAGTTGACGCCGTCGGAGACACGGGTCGCAGCCGCAGCCGTTGGGAACTCGATCCGGAGGCTGCGAGTTGAGTACCGGCCGTTGTCTGCCGGGAAAATGCGCCCGGCCGTTTGTCCAGGCGAGGGTGCCGAACGTCCTCGAAGCGAGCGTGAAGAGAGGGGGGTAGCGTGGGAGATGGGAGGTGAGCTGGACGTAACGTTTCGTGGCCGTGACGGGCAATCCTGGACCCGAGACACGAGACAGGACGGCCACGGCATCGCGGTAGGCCTGGTCAGTTTTGGAAGCGAGTGTCGTGAGTTCGAGTCGGCGGGAGCTGACTGTTACGTGTCGGCGGAGTCGGGTCCGCAGGCACGACAGCGTTGCTGCTGAGGCGGTAGATGGATGTTCGCCATTCCGCAGTGTTCTGTCCTGTCCAAATCGCACAATCGCACTGACGCGCGCTCCGCGGGCGCGCAGGCTAGACTGGGCGCGACCGACCCCTATGTCTGGCGTCAGCTGGCGTGACCTTGTTGTTCGACCTTCGTAACACAACAGTTCGTAACACAACACGCAGGACATGGTAAAAGGCCACTATGATGACGTCCTCCGGTGCCGGATCCTCTGGTAAAAGCGTCCATGCTGCAGTCTGCGGATGAAGGTTAGAATGATGGGGACAGTGAGGGGGAGACGGTCCGCGTGGGTGAGCCAGGTGAATCGGCCGATGTCGCGGCGGGCCAGACCCTGGCCAGGCGTGGCCGTTAGACGTGTGCTGGTCGCGAAGGCCGTGAGGCTGAGGGACTCCAGAAAGCGGAGCAGCGTCCGTTCGGTGGTCGGAAGGACCTCCAGGCCGTGGGCGGAGCAGAAATTCCGGAAGCCGACGATGACGGTAGGCTCCCTGAGCAACAGGGGTGAGTCTGTGGCGGTTGAGGCCTTGGGCCGCCACGTCTGGGGTCGGCGGGTGGTGTCCGTTTGGGGTGCAGTGGAGATGCCGCACCGTTCCCCGCCTCACTCGCGCTTCGTTTCCGTGTCATTGGTCTCCGACTGATGGATTGATATTGAGTTTTGAGGCGTGCCTCGACCTTTTGGTCATTATGCGCCGCGTGTAGTCTGTGTGAGCTACGTTACGTTAGAATGTATGTGGCGATGTTAAAGGTAGCGCAAGTGTTTCATTTAACGTTACAGGTTGAAAGAGTAATGGACACAAGTGCTTTTTACCTTAAGTTGTGTGTGTGACAAAAAATTTAGATGCCGCTGAGAATATCGGCATGGTGGGGGGCCTCCGTGAAGCGGGGGCAAGACGCGCATGGGGGGGGAAGAGGAAGGGAGTCGCCGCCTCTGCCACTGTCAGCTACGTTACTTTTAGCCCTCCTGAAAAGCTAGGAATTTTGGTTTTACGTTTGATTTTGCCAAGGTGCCGGCACGTGGCCTACTCCTCGCGAAAAGCACCGAAGGGTCTTCATCGTGCAGGCTAGGAGGAGATTACCCACACCGCCTCTCACGCTGGCTAAGCGTTCACCCTCTCACGCCGGGTGTTGCGGAAGAAAGGAAGGAGTGAGAAGGATTTGCAGTGTTGTGTAGTGTGTTGTGGTGTTAGAGTTCTCCTGCTAGGTGTGTGTCATTTAGGTATCTGAATAGCAGTTGTAGTAGCTCTGGGTGCTGGTTACCCAGTAGGGTACACAGGGTAAGCTGAATTTTCTTTTGTTGGCAGAAGGCCTTAATGGGTCGTGTTTGTGTTTCGAAATCCCTACATTCCAGCAGGAGGTGACTTACGTTAAGTGGTGTGTTGCATGTGTTGCATTGTGGTGGTTGATAAGAGCCGTCCTCTAAGAGTGGTTGTGTGTATTTCGTGCGACCCGTTCTAAGTCTGGTGAGGACGACTTCTTGGCGCCTGCATTTTTGATTTGATGTGTCCCAGGCGCCAAGTGTGGGTTTGATATCGTACAGATGTGCGTGGTGATTTTGTGTCCAGGTTTTCTGTTGGTGTTTACGGATGTGTTGTTGCAGGGCGGCCTTGCAGTCGTCGAGTGAAAATTTGGTATCAAAGCATGTGTCGAATGCTAGTGACTGTTTCGCAATCTGGTCTGCTCGCTCGTTGCCTCTGATGTTAGCGTGTCCCGGTATCCAAAGGAAGGAAATGTCGTTTACGTTAGGGGACACTTGCTGTTGTATGCAATCAGTGATGTAGTGTGATGGGTCGGCCGTATTGCTGATGGCTTGTAGGACCGATTTTGAGTCAGAGCAGACAACTACGTTAACCATGTTGTGTCTGATTGCCATGCGAATGGCTATCAGTATGGCCATGGCCTCTGCAGTGAAGATCGATGTTTGGTCTGGGAGGCGGTTGCCGAGCTTGAAGCCAGGCGATGTGAGTCCAAATCCGACTTTGTCGTCGATTTGGGACCCGTCTGTGTATATGAATGATTTGTGGTTGTTAACAATGGTGTATTCGCGGAATTTGGCGAGTATCTCTGAGTTATGTCTGTTTTACGTTCTGTGAGAAGATATTCGATAATGGGTGGTTTGTGAATCCAGAATGGCCTGAGGGGCGGTCTGGGTGCAGTGAGTGGTACGGCAAACTGAAGGTCTGCCAGAGCCGTGCTTATTTGAACGTGAAAAGGTGGGCGTTTGCGTGCTGCACGGCTCTTGTCTAGTCTGTCGTGTTTGAAGCAAGACTGTGCCGGATGGTTTTCTGTAGTCTGAACTGTCATGTAGTACCGACACAGTTGTTGTGTTCGTCTGATCTGTAGAGATGGCATGTCCGCGTCGGCCAGAAGGCTGACAGTCGGGATACTGTGTAATGCTCCAGTGGCTGCTCGAATGCTGTGATTTTGTATGGCTTCCAGTTTTTGTGCTAGGGACGGAGAGATGCTGTTGAAAATAAAGCTGTTGTATTCCAGAATGGGTCGAATGATGGCCTTGTAGAGTCTGAGTAGTGTTTGTCTGTCTCCTCCCCAGTCTGTTCCTGAGAGGCAGCGGAGGATGTTGGTGCGTTTTGCGCATCGTTTCGTGGTGTCTTTGATGTGTTGTTGGAATGTCAGTTTTTCGTCGAGGTGGATTCCGAGAAATTTGAAACTTTTAACCTGCTCTATGGCTTCGCCATGGATATTCAGGTTGAGGGTGAGTGGTCCGGTGGCGCGAGCGTATGCAACTACAGCGGATTTTTCTGCGGACAGGGTGAAGCCCCATTTGTTACACCACTTTGCAATGTGGTCCAGTCCGGCTTGAACGGTGTTTTCGGCTTTGAAGAAGCAGTGGTTAGTGGCCCAAATGGCCACGTCGTCCGCAAAATGTGAATAGTGTAGTGTTGTGCAGTGTAAATCGTCAAACATGTCGTTAATCATGATGAGAAAGAGTGTTGGTGAAATGACGCTTCCTTGTGGAAGGCCCTGGTCTTGCGCTCCATAGCTGGAGGTGGTGTTGCCGCATCTGACCTGTACTGTTCTATCCCGGAGGAAGTTCAGTAGAAAGTGTGCTAGGTGTCCGCGTAGACCTAGCTTGTAGAGTTTGTGTGCAAGTGCGGACTTGTGGACTCGGTCGAATGCGGCCGTGATGTCTAAGTATGCTGCTACTGTGGTGCGTTTGTAATTCATGCCGTGTTTGATGTCGTGTACTATGCGTATGAGATTGTCTGCGGCGGACTTGTGTTTTCTGAAACCGCATTGGTGTTCGTCGAGCAGTTTTTTGTCTTCCAGAAAGTGTCGGAGGCGTGTGCTTACCATGCGCTCGACGAGTTTGCGGGCACAGCTGGTGAGAGATATTGGTCTGTATCCTTTTGGCTGAGTGTGGTCTTTTTGGGGCTTGGGCAAGGGAATGATTATACTTTGTCGCCAATTTGGCGGAAAGGAGTCGTTTAAGAAGAGATTGTTAATGGCCGTCAACAGGTACGTTAAAGATACTCAAGATAAGATAAAGATAAAGATACTCAAGTGTCTGAAGAATTGGTAGTGAATGTCGTCCGGCCCAACCGACGTGTTGCCGCACTTGCTGAGGGCAAGGCGTAATTCATACATGGTGAATGGAGTGTTGTATGTTTCAATGTTGGTCGTCTGAATGTTTGCCGCAAGTGTTTGAAGTAAGTTTATTAGTGCTGTGTCGTAAGTGTGGTTTGCGGAGACGTTGGTGTAATGAGTTTTGAAGTGTTCCACGACGCGGCCAGGTTCTGTGATGCGCTGATTGTTTATTGTCAGTTGTGGAAAAGGACCTGGCGGAGGGCGTTTGAGGTGGAAGCGTTTCATGAGTGTCCAGATGGTGCTTGTGGGTGTAAATCTATTAAATGTGGCTGCATGTTCCTGCCAAGCTGTTCTCCTCGCTCCACGTATGGTTGAGCGACAGAGTGCTTTTGCTCGGCGATACTCCAGGAGATGCGCTTCGCACATCACCCTTTTGTACCGCTTCAAAGCTCTGCGTCGTTTTGCGATTTCTTGTTGGCATTCCGGGGTCCACCAAGGCGCTGATGCCTTATTTCGTTTTTTTTTTTATTTTGGGACGGTGGCCTGTGCTGCTGAGCTGATGGCCCCTAAGACCTCACTTATGGTGTGGTCCGTTGAATTTACTAATGCGAGGTCCACCATAGCCTCGTATTTTGGCCAGTCCGCCCTTTTCAAATTCCATGTGGGTGCGTGGAGTTTGGTATGGTGGATTGCAGCGGAGCTGAGCTTAATGTGTATTGGGTAGTGGTCGTTCAGTCCGGGGTCGTCCTCTACCGACCATTCAAAAAGGTGACTAATTCGCGGGGTGCAGCACGAAATGTCTATTGCGCTGTCTACGGCCCCTAATCTGGGGTTGTGTCTGGTGGCGGCCCCGGTGTTTAGCAGTGTAAGATTTTGATTCTCGATAAATGTGTGTATCATGTGTCCTCTGTTGGTTGTTATGTGGCTCCCCCAGCTGGGGTGGTGCGCGTTTATGTCTCCCAGAATGAGCACTGGGTGTGGAAGTTGTGAAATGAGGCTGGTGAGGTCGTGTAGGGTGGGGTCTGGTTCTGAGGGTGGAAGGTATATTGAAATAATGGTGGTTTGTATGTGGTTGATTTTTAGGTTTATAGCTACGCAATTGATCTGGCTATTTACGTTAATTCGGCTGTGGGGGATGCTGTTGGCAATGAGAATGGCAGCTCCCCCTCTTCTGGTTGGCCCGTTGACATTGTCAACGTGCCATGTGAAGTTTGGAATGTGAGTCCAGTAGGAATCTGTGTCTCGCAGATGTGTCTCCTGGAGGGCGGCCAGGAGCAGGTTTTTGCGTTGTGTCAGTTCAGATTTGAATTCGGTGAAGCGAGATGGAATGCCGCCCACATTCCATTGGAGAATGTGTGTCATGATTTAAGACTTGGGGACTGGAGTGGGACGGATGCGGCGTGTCGTGGGGGTGTCGGAGACCGAATCCGCAAGGTTTAGGGGTCTGCGGAGACGGCGTCGGGTCGTGGCTGGCGGTGTGACACGCTGGACCAGAGAGGTGGTGCTGGTTTTGGATCGGGTTATTGGTCCGGCTTGGGGCTCAGTCTGGCAGGCCACGTTTGCTGTGGATGGTCTGTCACACTGAGCCCCGGTGGATGTGGAGGCGGGAGCGGGGGTCTGAGAGGATTTGGATTGGGGCTTTCTTGGGACTTGGTGGGGGAGGGGTTTGGGCCCGGGTGGGGGGGGGGGGAACTGGGTGGAGGAGAGGAGTTTGAGACCTGGTGTTGGGCGAGCGGGTTGGCGGGGTGTGGTCATCGGGAAAGGGTATGGCCACTCGGGGCGGCCGGTTGGGGGCTGGAGCGACCGTAGGTGGGGGGGGGATGGGGGAGCAGGCCTGGCTTCGCGCCGGGGGTGCGTCGCCAGGCCCAGGAGGGGCCGAGGGGAAGGTGTGGGGGATGAGGGAGCAGGCCTGGCTTTGCGCCTGGAGCGCGGCGCCAGGCCCAAGGGGGGCCAAGGGGAGGGAAGTGCTGAAGGGATCGGGGGTGGGGAGGGTGAGGGAGCAGGCCTGGCCTTGCGTCGGGAGCGCATTGCCAAGCCTGGGGGAAGCCGGGAGGTGGGTGGAGGAGGGGACGACGTTGGAGGCAGTGGGGACGGTGAGGGTGGGGGAGGAGGCCTGGTCGCGCTCTCGCGGGGCCAGGGCCGGTGCGTAGGGTTGGGTAAGGGGGACGGGGCGGAAGAACCGGACGTCGGACGCCCGGGGCGGGAGGGGGGGGGGGGTACGGTGGTCCGGTGGCGGTGGCAGTCGGAGAGGGGTGAGGGAGGTTCAAGGACGAGCGTGCGGCGGCGGCATAGGAGCGCCCGGGAGTGAGTAGCCGCCGTGCTGCGGAGTAGGATATGTCCTTAATGGCCGCGAGCTCGTGGATGTCGTTTTCCCGCAGCCATACGGGACATTGTGGGTCGGAGGAAGGATGTGCGCCGCCACAGGCCGCACATTTGCGGACCGCGGAGGTGCACGTTGTGGTGGGATGTGGCTCCGCGCACCGAGCACAGCGTTCGCTGAGTGCAGCGCAAGCCTGGTCTCCATGGCCGTAGCGCTGGCAGCGGTGGCAGCGGACGGGACGGGTGATGTGAGGGAATACTTTGTGCTGGATGTGGTTGATAGTGATGTGCGATGGTCGAGTTTTTGTGGGGAAGGACAGTGTGAGGATAGTGGTCTGCCTCCAGCGCCTTGGAGCAGAGAACAAAGATGCTCCTGTTCCCTGGAGGGCTGCGGCGATGTCTTCGTGACTGGAGGAATTGAACTCTGGCATGTTGATGATGCCTCGGCTGCTGTTGAGTGAGTTGTGGAGTGTGAAGCTGCACTTTTGTGAGTTAAATGTTGTGAGTGACAGCAGCTTCTTGGTGTCTTTTGAGGTTGTGGTGCGCACAATGATGTGTTTGTGGTGTCTGGTGACGGTGAGATTTTTGTGTTGTACGTGGTGTTCGAGGGTCTTCGTGAGTGTGAATGCCGACTCCTTGGCTATGTCGTGAGTGGAGTCCGTGTAGATGCCGACGACGAAAGAGCCGTCGTCGGCGGTGGCAGGATAGGCCATGTTTTTAGGGAGGTGGTTGTGTTTTGTTAGTGGCTGTGGGGCACTACTGGCCCCAGAAAGTGAAAGACCGGCTTCGTTGACCCCTTAGGCCCAGGCGTTAGCCCAGGGGCCTACCTGCCCTGGCCGCAATGGCCCCAAGCAGGGGGGTATACAGCATTAGGTTTCCACCGGTTTGTTAGTAGATAGAAAAGAGAGAGAAAAAGAGGAATAGGTTGGGGAGGATTTCCTGTGGTTTGCGACGGACGCCTGCTTCAGACCCCGCAGCAGCTCCGAGCCGGCTTACCGCGAGTAACAGGACGCCCTGGGAACGCGCCCCAGAGGTGCCTCTTCTCTTCTCTTCTTGTCTTCTCTCGCCTTCCGCCGCCGTGCTTCCTCTTCCGCTTCCGGTGAGCGTCTGGTCTCCCACTAACGTGCATTCTGATAATGGTCGGCGGCGTTGATCAGATGTCGGAAGAATCTGCGTCCGGCTGGGATGCATTTGACAGCGGGCACCAACGTGCCGACGAGACTGAGGAGGTGCCGTCGCTGAGGAGGTGCCTTCGCCGACAGTGCTCGCGCTGCGCATTTCCATCAGGTGAACGATCAGCGCTTGGAATGAAGGGACACGTTTAACATACCCACGAGTGCCATATGCTCCATACTAACAGCATCCCGTCGTCAGTTTTTCACCAAGTTATCATTTTTAAAGGTGATGTTCTTTGTTTGTTTCACCTTGTTCACGCGTGGTACGTGACGGTGACCCTGAATGATCACATCGGACAGAAGGTCATCACTTACAGCCGTATCTGTCACTTTGTTCCGATCACGACATTGAAAATGATATAAATATAAATAATTAAAAATATAAATAAATAAAAATATAAATAAAAAAAAAGAAAATTTTAAAGCACCTTGTACGTTGCTCACAAGATGTCCGTGCAGACCAAGGCCGTCGGGTGCTACGTGGAAAGGTACCCGAGAAGCCTGGTCTTCGGCGACTTCTTGTTCCACGTGAAGGAGTTGATCATCTACGCGAAAATACATGCGCAGCAGTGAAGTAGTTTGTATTCTTATGCAGTACGCACAACCATTGGACTAACTGGCTGCTTTCATTCCCAAAGCGACAAACAGAAACTTGTAATCCACACGAAATAGTGCATTCAGTTTTCTAGTCTTTTCCGCCATCATGCTCGCCATCAGCATACTCGTCATGAGAAGTTATCTTGCCTTTGGAGTTGAATAGGGTGCTCTGTGTCCTGTCTCAGCTGAACTTCGAGGACGACGGCTTTGGCAACATCTATAGCTGGTTGCGGCTCAAGGGCGCGTCCGCGCTTCTGCTTCGCCGTTTTGTGGGCGCGTGCTCGCTCTTGCCGCACCGCTTCTTGGTCTCGACAAAGTTTGAGCTACCGGAACTGTAGCTGTAGGAACTGTAGCGCTTTGACTTTCGCACTACAAGCCGCCTCGGACGCATCGTGTACAGACGCAGCATGACTGTCCTTGGCCACCGACACGACTGAAGTCGCCGCGGGGCTAATGGGACAGGGCACATCAGTGCACCGCCTATGAGAACGTCACCGTGTAGTCTGTAAGCGGCCGGTGCAGTCACAAACTGTTGATTCTGACACGTGCGCTTTCTGCGTGCGATTGTACCGTGAATATCATACAGCATGTGGGTTATCATTCGGGTTGTAGGTTACGTTGTTAGAATTGCTATCACTTGTTAATGGACACGGGCGCGAGCTGATTTCAGACTTGAACTATTCTGATGGCGCCGACGATTACATGGCAAGGAGGATATCCACATTGTGGTAGATACTCGGGACGATCATCGGCAGAACGCTAACCAAGCCTCGAATACATCTCGAATGTTTTGTGTTTTGTTACCTCTCGGTCCCGTCACTGCTCTTCAGGACGTCGCGGTCCGTGTTGGCGTTGTAATCGGTGACGGTCGTGCGCTTCCGTGCCTCGAACGTGGCTGGCGCACAAGGACGTAGTGTCTTGCGTCTTGCGCGTCTTGTCTTGTCGTCTTGTTGTCTAGTCGCGCAAGTCTTACGCGAGTGGTGAAACACGGCACTGTACGTGTCGCAAGCGGAGGAAGCAGTTTACATCAGTGAAAAGTGGACTTGGCAACTGGTAGTTTACTCCGCTGCATTCGTTCCGATTACACTTTCGTCCGGCATCCTGGACTTAAGGCCTTTAAGCATTCACCTACATTCCGAAACATACGGAAATGATTGCACAAGTTTCAAAGCTTACGATACACGTAATACGCATTAGGCGTTTGTTGGACATTGTTTAGAACTTAACATACTGGCGAAAAATAACACATACGCGTAAGGCACCTGGAAGTCCAAGATTCACCAGTTGACTGCTTACCAGAACACATACTTCGGCGTGTATGCGAGTGTCGTGTTGTGGAAGCTTTCCAGCCTTGCCATGTCTCCCAACAAGAAAACAGAATGCATATGTAGGTGCCAAACAACAGCCACATGCGTTTTGCGGATGGAATATGTTATATTTTGCAGCTGAAAATAGGAAAGATTAAAATCCACAGCCAAGCGGACTACGGATGCCGAATTACACCAACGGTGGTCGTGTTTACTGAACGCCAGGCTTGTTTCAAAAGCTGCAGACGCATCCGTGGCCAGTACGTGGGATCGATTCCCACCCAAGGGGTATAGGGAGGGAGAAACTTGTGGTTCGTATGGCGTGAAACATTAAGCGAATGCCATATGTGATTCGTGTAGCAGTGTCATGACACAGACATCACATTAAAGATCTTTCTTAGGCAGAAGATGTTAAACAACAAGAACATACAATACAATGAAATGTCGCCACGTTCCAAAAATTGGAGGGGAAATGCACGAGTACCATTAGCAGACAATATGCGTAATGGCGTTATTTACTTATAGTTCGTGCCGAACCACAAACCACCAGGATGACACCAGATGAGCCAGCCAACAGCCCCCCAGTCAGCGTATCAGCGAATGTAGCTGTAAACTGACCTGTACCTGACAGGATGCTTCGAGTTGCGTCGTAGCGTCTCGCTGAATACCACCTCCTTCATTTCCCTGTGTGCAGCATTGCCGCACGCAAGGAGCGATGGCTGGTCCGCGGGCAGGCGTTTAGCACTGTCTGGTGTACGCCGCACACGTGATGCACACTCATTTCGAACGTTTTCTGTTTGGCACAAGGAGATTCAATGCAACTAGGAAGGGCACCTAATATACCGTGCAGTGCCCATTGACGTTCTGCTACCGACAGCGGTACATATCCACTCTTACAAAAGAAAACCAATGTGGCAAAATTGAACGCTGCCAGGATATGTTTGACGGTTTCTTGACGTTTTGGACTGCACCAACGGTTCAATTACATCTCCGGAAATTGTTTTTTTTTACCATTTCTAATCTGCTTCATTATACGATAGTACACTACGATACATTACAAAACGCCATTAGGCGCAGTGTTGTGCAAATCACGCTGACTGCTGCATTCCATAGTGCAAGGAATGTTCTGTCCCATGTTTCCGGACAGCAAGTCCAGTCGGTCGAGAAACGTGAAACTCCTCCAAACCTGCAAAACGCCCGCAGACCTCTCGCATTGCTGAACGCACCACCAGTAGTGACTCTTGGTGTGAGGCGCCCATGGCAGCAGGGCCTTCGTTGTCACCCCTCCAGCCGTGCTTCTGAGGTCTTTGGTCAGCGTCTTAAAAGCGTGCCTGATGTCGAATGAGTACTGGCAACCCTCCACGGTGTCTCGTGAAATAGTACGTGGTGCGTTACACACTCCGAAAGTAATGGCGTAGTTGTTAGCCCACAGATGTTGTGAGTTGTGACCCCACTGATAGCCCAGTATATGTTAGTATGAAATGGCTGTTATGTATTTAACTGAGTATGATGGAAAGGTACTTGGTGGTAGGCGTGATATTGGGTGATAGGTGTGCCAACTTGCAAATTTGTCAACTGGGAAGTTTTTTGTGGAGATTTACATGCATCCTCGTCCTGGAACCGCCTGCCGCCGGACATCACCGTCTCTCAAACCCGTGCAGAGCTTGTGCCTACACCCTTGTGCAAATTAATTGAAACAAGCAATGAAAATAAGCTTAACAATAATTTTTTGTTATTCTAACCCTGTAGTTTATTATAGAACCGCACATACTGGCAGATTAGCAACGAATATGACCTCCTCTGTTTTCTAGCAGCATTTTGATACGGTTTGGCCTGGAGTCGACTAGTTTTGAACAGTCACTGATGATTTTCGGATCCCTGTACCATACTTGAATCAGCGCCTGAATGAGCTTTTCCATAGTTGTACAGTCCATAGCACGAAGTGGACTTTTGCATATGGCCCATAAATTCTCGATCGGATTTACATCCGGAGAGTTTCCGGGCCAATCAAGAATCTGTATTTGCCTCTCTGTCATGAAATTCTTCACTATCTTCGATGTGTGACACGGGGCAAGGTCCTGCTGAAAGATTCCGGTACCGTCAGGATACCTCCGTTCCAGCTCTGGAACGACTCTCTTTCGAAGAACTTCTATGTATTGTGGAGAGCGCATCATTCCTTCGATTGACTGCAGGCTTCCGACACGGTAATAACTAAGCATCCCCAAAACATCTTCTGCGGGTGCTTGACACACTGATCGATGTGGGAATCACGAAACTTCTCTCCCAATGACCTGCGAACATGCTGGCTTCTCTGACCCTGTACCAAGAAATGGCTTTCGTCGCTGAAAAGGACTCTTCTCCACTGTTCTTTGGTCCATGTCTTGTACTTTTTTGCCCACTTATACCGTTTTTCTTTCATTGCTTTGGTTAAAAGTTGTTTTTTCACAGGTCTTCTGGCTTTTCGGCCAACTGCGATAAGGCGTCTGCGAACTGTAGAGGAACTAATTTGGATTCCTTTCTCCTTTAAATCTGTATTCAATGCGTCGCTCGTCTTGCGAGGATCTTTTTTACTTTGTCGGAGTAAGTAAGCATCGTCTCTTGGAGTGGTTTTCTTCTTACGACCACACTTTCCTTTGCGTTTAGGAGAAACCGATCCAGTATCCTGTTTCAACTTGATGACACGACTGACGGTTGCAAGACTTACACCAACCACTGCAGCGATCTCTCTATATGTCTTTGCCGTGTGTTCATGCAAAGTTACGATCTTTGTACGTTTTCTGGGCGTCACGTCCATCTTCGACAGTGGTCGACTAATGACTAATTTACTATTGATTCATGAGACATGATTTATAAAATCTGATGCAATAGCGGCTGACGTAGTGATTGCATCAGCCAACTGTAATCAGCGCATGCGCAATGGTGAATTTTCCAAATGTGAATAAAAATCAGTCAAAACTGTTAGTTCATCAAAGATTGACGTCATAATGCATATATAAGTCATGATGAGCTGTTTTCGCTACGTAGTGATAGGATTTCTGGAAAAAATGCTTTGTTTCAATTAATTTGCACAAGGGTGTAAACTTGACCAACTTTCGCTTACAGCTTGACGTGTCTGACTGCCTTATTTTATCTGTATGACTATTGCATATGTACTGTACTGTACTGACTTGAATCAAACAATAATCCACACGGTGGAAAGATTCGAAATAAACCGAACATCCATGCAACACAGAAGTACACTGTATCTATGCCACGGCGGCATATTTCGTCGCGCCATCAAAAAGCTCGAAATCATAACATACTTCTAAGGCCATTAGCCAGATATGTCTTAAAACATCCGCCATGGACATCGTAGATTCACACCACTTGACGATCAGTCTGCAAATCCAGTCTGCTTCGGTTATGCTGGCTGGCTGAGCAGTGCTGACTTGAGCTGACAGAGCTGCCTCGTAGGAACCCGAACATATGCCGGCTCAAGCGCCGGAGCTCATTCATCCAAACATGTCCTGTGGCGGATTTAGAGACGGCAATTTGTGATACCCATGTCTTTAGGGTTTCTTAACCTTTCAAGCACATGTTAACGAACTGCAACGCCGCTTACATGAAGATGTCCTGAAATGACTCCGGCCCTCAACACAGGCTCCGCAGGCTTGAACAAAGCTTCACAGGTGTAGGAAATGTGTGTTGCTATTTACACGTTTCAAAGAACTCCGACCAACTTGAGTCATTTCGGGTTGGTCGCACTGTGCCCAGCTACTGTTTTGGCGCATGTTGCTGCTGCGCTTGCGTCAGCCATTCAGCTACCGCACCGCCGATCCCTGCTGATCGTACCAGAAGATACGCTTGTGTGGCTCCACGCGAGGGAGTAGTTGCTGCCTGATGCACTCCAGCTTTCCCCTGTTGATGCCTCCGGGCGGTGTCCTCCTCTTGGGCTGCTCTGCTTGGCAAAAGAACTTTTTGTGAGGTCGAAGGCTCTCCAGGTAGCCGAGTTGTGGCTGACCTTGGTGAAGATCAGGTTGTGTCCTCGACGGACCTTGGTCACTCGCAGCGGGGCAAGATATTCTGGAACTTCAAGCATTATGCAAAGGAGACAATTGAGTTCACTTTACCAAACATCTATATAACATAAGTTATCCGTGTCAGGGGCGGATCCGGGATTTTGATCAAGGAGGGGCGGCGTGCCGCAGGGGCGCCATTTGAACTGCGCGACGGGGGGCATGATGGTGGGCATGATGAACGCCGCCTCTCCCCAGGATTTGTTCCTGGTCTGTGTGAAGTTGGTAGCTTCTGACAGCATGACTAAATTGTCCCAAAAGACATGAAATCGATCCGTATGGTCAGATGTAGCACAATTTTATGTTTATTGAGAGTAAACGTGGGATCATTTCAGTGAATTACTAGGATTTTCAAAAATCACGTTACCGAAGCAAACCTTTACCATGCAAAATATTTCCACTCATTTACACAGAGCCAATTTACACAGTGTAGCTCAGTTCCCCGACCACCCGACATATGAGGCGGTGTTTTCTCCCAGCGCAATAGCCCTATTTCCGACCGGACGATCTCTGAAAGCCACTCCTTTCTGTGTGAGAGTCCATGACCTGCTAATTGAGAGCGGTGTGCGACTGAGGTCCGTGGCACGTTCTTATGATCTAGACATACCTCCCTGGGAACTGGTGTCCGCTGTGGTCGACGTATCTTTGGCTGAGAACCGGAATCGCGCCGTGGCCCCGGAGGAGTTACGATCCAGAGCACTGGAGCACATGGCATCCTACGATGGCCATATGACTGCTTTCACCGATGGATCGAGGACGGAGGCTGGTGTGGGCTGTGCTTGCGTGTGTGGCCCTGACACTCGGTCATTTACTTTGCCACTCCATGCATCGGTTTATACGTCGGAACTCGTGGCTACTGGCAAGGCGCTGTGTTTTATTGAGGCAAGCGGCGATGGTTTTTACGTACTTTTTACAGACTCGCTGAGCAGCCTTTTAGCGCTGAAATGTTTCTATCCGCGTCATCCCCTTATACAGGATATTTTAAGACGACTGACAGCGTTAGATCGACGTGGAAAGAGAGTGACATTCTGCTGGATCCCAAGCTACGTGGGGATATCTTGCAACGAACGAGCCGACGCAGCCGCGAAGCGTGCGTCACGCATGTGTGTCACGCGACGAATGTCATTGCCTGTCAAGGACTTTTATCGTGTGTTTTCGTCGTATATGTATGACTTGTGGCAGCGTGAGTGGGATGCGCTCGGTCCGAATAAGCTTAAAAGTATTAAACCCCGCCTAGGAACTGGGGCCTCAAGTTCACGCGAAAACCGGCGAGAGGAGGTTATTCTCTGCCGTTTGCGCCTGGGCCACACACATGTAACGCATCACCATCTGTTGAAGGGCGAAGAGAGAGGGACGTGCCCCCGCTGCAGTGAGCCCCTCACTGTGCACCATGTGCTGATCACATGCAATGGTTTGATTTCAGAGCCTTTGCGGCACTTTGGGCACAGTGCGACACCTCGCACTTTGCTGGATTTGCTGGGCGATGAGTCTCGTTTTGTAGAGACGGGACAGTTCTTCCGGTTTTTATGGGATGTCGGTTTTTCTGTGGTGTTTTTACCCTACTAGTCACATGTGTTTTATTTTGTGTGTGCTGTTGTAGGCAACTTTTTTGTCTTGACATAATTGCGCTATATTACGCCGTCGGATTATGTTAATCGTCGTGACTCTTGCCAATGGAGCTACTTAAAGAAGTTATGGGCGCCGAATGACCCCGCAATCGGTGCACCCCTAAGCCCCAATAACCAACCAATCATAAAGTTTTGCCCAAGTTATTTTCAATGTTGGGATATTTTTTCATTGTAATTTAAACCAAACCTTGGTCATGCATCTAGTTTGATCTTCTAAGCTCTGCCTTGCTTTGTTCCATTTTGCTTTTTTTTGTTTGTTTGCTTGTTTTGTTCTTTGTTCCTTTTTGCCACTTTTGAACTGGTCCACTATGACGACGATAATTTGGGCTTCAGGGCGTACTGCTGGCTGTTGGGTCATATGGTTCCCAACTCGTCCACTTACTGCACACACGTACATGTAGAAAAATATACAGTGTAGGTATCAGAAGTTTTCAACACTTCTCCATCCACCACCAACAAAATTTAAAATGCAGTGCGATACATCAAGATCAGTGAGGCGAAGGCACTAGTTACTTTGCCCGCGAATGACAACAGCCATGGATAAAAAAAGGAAGGTATCGCAGAATATCCAATATTGCATGGACATTACATACTGCCGCCAATACCATGTACTTAACATTTACTCAAAATGTCTAGCCACACAAGCATCGCATCCAGCCCGTACCATTGCAAAGCATCAACTGTGACCGTACACGCCTACACTCTCCTCCGCGTCGGACAACTCAAACGACCCGCAAAAGACATACGGGACGCAGCACAAACCGAAATGGGCGCCGCCATGGTGATTCGGCCGAGTTACCTCGGCGCCGGCAAGTTACCTCGACTCCGGCCGAAGTCGGCTTTCAAACTTACCGAGCTAAGAAGCGTGACGTTAACTTACCTCAGAAGCGACGACCACTTGCCTCAGGAACGACGGCTTAGCTCGGTACTGCTTGTTGGACCTCGTCGTTGGTCATGGTGGGACTAAAAGACTGGTAAACTGTTGCCGGCAATCCTTTGCTCCGAGTGCAGTGAACTGATAAGCTTTAAAACCTTACCAATTGACGTTGCTATCTCAATTTGCTATCCTTGTGAAAACCTAGTGGTCATAGGCCAGGTTGGCAAAGGTTAACAAAGGTCGTCGAGAGTGATCGGTGATGCCATAATCCGTGTTGCAGGCAGTGCCCTGGGTCTTTGGGACCAATCGCCACCACTAGACCTTCAGTAATGAACGCATCGTGTGTGAATTGATTGTGCGGATGTTAATAACCTTGCGTCAGGTCAATATAACCTTCCAAAACGCCAAGAAGTGCCATGTTTACCCGCAGGCAGTTCCATGGTCCGAGCCAATGGGACGAATACTTTACCAGAACCATGGGTGTAATTTGCGATTTTTGTAGGTACTGGGCATCCCAAATGTTGACTAGGTACCTAAAGATTTGCGATTTTATCGTGGGGCCCCACTGAGTGGACACTTCCAATGATTTGCATTCCCTAAGATAATGCTTGCACGGGCATCACCAGTGCATTGAGGAAGTTGCATTCCTGACCAGAATTTAACCAATCATCGCGGAGTAGCTCGTATTTTTTAGGATTTGTGACCCTGAGCCAAGTCTGTGACCCTAATAATACGACGGGTCCATATCAAATCAAGACGTTTGTGGATTTCGAGGGCTGCCGGTCTATCCCATGTCACTTTGCCCAAGAAAACATTGTGAACTAATGACGTGTTGATTAAAGCAGGTTTAATGTCATGAATATGAACAAGTTTGAAGCTTGCCATCACCTTGTGCTTTCAGCAGTCGTTTAGTTCCATGGCTTACTGAGCTATTCATCGTGACGTCATTTTCCATTGAAAGTCGGTCGCAGTGCGTAAACCTTGTAGAAACGACAGCTGAGCTACATTAAACTTACCCTTAAAAACGATGGTAAGGTAACTTGGCCAATTACCTCGTGGCCGCAAAAGTGCTTCTGAACAGGGCTCTGGGTGTATACGGCGGCTTTGAGACGGCGGTGGGGTCATTCGTCAATTACGCAACGGGCCAGGGAATAGGAGGCTGTGACTGGCAGAGCGCCAACAGATAAGAGCAGAGGTAAACCTGAAAATACGTCAGCTGAGCTTAGAAAAGGTACAAGGGTGACATTATTCCGTTGCAGAAATCATGAAGTGACGAGCCGTAAAGCAACGTAACCAACCAATGAGGGTCTGTGACTTTTTATATATTGGTAAAAACGCAAGATAAGGCCAACGTTTCCGCTTTGTTTCCGCTTTCTGTCTGAAATGTCAGGGTGTTTACTAAATGTTAACATCTAATTCTGTACAATATTTATGAAATGTGCGCAACATTTCATAAACATCCTCAATTTTAGCGTCTTTGGCTTCTTCAACAATCGCCACTCGCGACGTGCTCGTATAGCAAACGCTGAATTTCGCGTCCGCGGCGATCGTTCCACTTCTCGTCTGCATGGCGCACAGCGGGCTGCGGCATGAGGCCATTGGTCCAGTCCACTGCAGCCATCCACATGGGGTTGATGGGTTCCCCACAGTCCTCTACCAGGTTGTGGAGGACAGCTGCTGCCACTACCAACTTGGTTACTGTTCTGGCGTAATGTTCCGAACGTTTCAGAATCCGCCGCCAACGACATTTTAAGCGCCCAAATGTCTGTTCCACCACTACTCGAGCCCTGTTTAGTTTAATGTTGATTGCCTTCTGGGCGGGCGTCACCTGGCCACGGAAGCCCTTCACTAGCCAGGGTCGCAGGGGGTAAGCGGCATTCCCATCCACCAGGAGTGGGATGTCTTGGCCGCTAACCCTCACGTGGCCTTGTGAACACAAAGCAGCCTTAGCAGCATGGCAATGAAAACGCGGTAGATTACACCACGATCTTCATGAAAAGACGATTTTTATGCAGTATCAGTACTCAGACAGTCATGTTTTACTGGATCCTGAGTCACCTGGGCGCGGGTGGTAATGAGCAGGCCGACGCAGCTGCAAAACGACTCACGCGGATTCCTCACACACGATCATTTCCGATTTCCGCCAGTGATTTTTATGACGTCTTGTCGGCTTTTCTGCACAGCCATTGGCCTTGCAGTTGGAACGTAACTGAGGCAAACACGCTGAAGGCACTGAAGCTCGTTTTGAGCTGTCGGCGCCATGTTCTGAAGTCGAGGAGAGGGGAGGTGGCTGAGTTGTTTACATGCTGGGCATACTTACCTCGCTCACCATTGCTTGCTCTGCGGGGAGGAGAAACCCGCTGCCCTCGGTGCAGTAGCTCTCTGGACTGTGCGTCACGTGAATGTCCTCTGTCGTGAATTCGACGAGGAACGAAAGCGTCGCTTTGGCCGTCATCCTGAGACTCTCCACTCGATCAACTTGCTTGGCGATGATTCACTCTGTATCACACGTCTTCCAGTTTCTTGCGAACATCGGCTTCTCTGTCATCTATTCGCCGATCTAGCTGCGGCCGAAAATCCCCGCGTTCACTAACTTGCTGTATCCATTTCTCGTTTCCTTTTTGCTCCCTGCGTGTTCTGTTGTCATGAACGCAGATGGTAGAAAACGTGTTTCTTGATTCTGCTCAGGAAAACATTGTTTGTTGGTGCGATATGACCATGCAGTCGATGCGCTCAAAAGCCCAAATCACCACCGCACCACGTCCGGCCTGAACCCTGGCCGGCGCCGGGCGGCCACCCACGTTGGAGCGAGCTGGGTCCGCCTGAGTGGACGCCCCTGCTCGGGGCCTGGACGGGCGGGCAGCCGGAGGTCAGCCGGCTGGATCCCGCCCTCGGGCGGGTGACGGCCATCGGGCCACTGGGCCAGAAGTCCCGTTACGGGACGATTGGCTGGGGGGTTTAAGAGTTTCCACTGTCTTTTAGAGGATGTAGTTCTGAAAGTCGATCCGTTTGTGTGCTGATCGTGCATGTCTTGTCTTGAGCTACCTCAGCATATGTTTTGTTTGCTGGTGAGGTGAGGATGACATCAGGTTCTTTTCTGGACTTCCGGGAACGATACACTAGTTGTTGCTCTGATCTCCCGGATGGCCTTTTCCCGCGTCCAGATTGGGCACCGACTGGGACTGATTTTGTGGGCATTGCTCCCACAACTCGGGCACTTCTGTGGTGAAGCGCACATGGCTCCGTCGTCCTGAGCTCCACACTTGGGGTGCCTTGCTTTTCGTTATGGGTGCGATTTGACCATGCAGTCCATGCGCCCTAAAGCCCAGATCACTACCATCACGGGGTGCCTTGCTTCTTGCCGGCATTTTCTCGAGCGATGACCGAACCTCTGGCTTTTGAAACATCTCACCGGCTTGGGAGTGAAGACTCGCACGTTTTAGCGGAGATGGCCGGCAACAAGAGCGATGGGAAACGTCTTTGTATTATATTTGTAACCAAGAGGTTCTTGTCCCCTCGTTCGCCTTTTTTGAAGGTGGTTAGTCGTCGGTAGCCGACGTGGACGGCTCCTGCTGTTCGTAACTCTTGCTGGATTTCTGTTTCCAACATGAACCTCAACTCAAGAGTGAGCTGTTGGTAGGAATTGCCGCACCCGGTTGAGCCGACACGAAGTTCGAAACTCGATATATTCTTGTAAGCAGCACGTACCTCCTCTTCCAACTTCCTCCCCGACCACAAATCGTTGAACGTCCTCATTGCTCGAAAGTACTTCAGAGTAGTCAATATCCAAGTCCGGGTTGTTCAGCGTAAAACACCAACGTTGGGCCCGCGCCGCAGTCACTCAAAAACTGTAAGGTGGACCGGGCCAGTCGGGCGGGTAATACTGAGCCCCCAGCCTGGTCCACGCGCTGATTGGTTGTGACGTCACGTGCCGTATGAATCTTATCGCTATCTTAGGCGTCGCGGACTCGGAGCCGCATTGGCAAACATAACAGCTCCAGTTCAAATTCAAACATAGGTTATGACTCAGTGGCCGATAACGAAATGACCTAACGTAACCTAAGTTGTTGGCTACCCGCGGTGGAGATGGGGTCGCTACTCCTCGGCGCTTTCGGAACCGTTTAACCTACTGTCCGTCGTTAGCAACAGGTCTTCCGCCTACCCGCAGTGGGGATTGGAGACGCGCGGCCTTCGGCCGCACACAAAAAGGTAAATTCGCTGTCCAGTTTATTATTTCAAAGGCACCATGGTTACATAATAAATAAAACGCAACTGAACACCCTGCGGCGCGATAGTGTGGTTATCCAGCGCTCCAGCACCATTGAAAATAGAACCAAGGTGAATATTAGTATCGTCCGTAGAAAACAATCCAGACCTCGAAGGCATCATGTCAACAGACTGAGCCAAGGTAAGGACCGTCTTAATCCTACGATAACTGGTATACATCCTACGACCATCAAACATCTTCGAATGACAGTGCGCAGCTACTGACACGGATAACTTTTGCTTCTCCGTCCAATCGGACGTCCAGTACATGTACAAAGGCCGAAAGCCGACGTAATTCGGCATGACGTCCATTGACACATCAGGCAGTTGCTCACGGTTATACATCACCCCAGTAACATTAATGCTAGGATGTACCTGCACACGCACACCAGTAACCCTATAATAGCGAAAGTTCTACCGCTATAGGCTTCGCCGCTATATTTTAATCACCGCTATAGGCTTCGCCACGAACTTTCGTAGTTTCCCATGAGCTTGTTGTGATCATCATACGTCTGTTCATATCCTCGGCACGCCAAAGTTACAAGCCACCACATGTATCTCTTGGCAAGATGGATCTGTGTAGGCCTGTTGGCTACATTGATGAGATGAGCCAGGAACCTCGCTTGTTAATCTGCCCCTGCTTGCACAATGACCCACACGTCCACAGGAGTTGGAGGCCACCTTCTTTAGTATGGCGAACTGATTTCTTTGGTTTGTGACCTGTGCGACAGCAGTTGCTGCATTTTCCAGGAGATTCCACTTTTTGCTGCTTCAGAGTCCCCTTAGGCTGACACCTTAGCAAAGACAGGACTGACCAAAGTATTGCCAGTCGCTCTGCTAGTAGATTTTTTCAAAGATATTTCCTGTGCCTGTGAGATACTAAATACTTCCTCCACTGTCAACTCGCCATCGTTGACCCCGAACCTTTCTGGGCACGTGGTCCGTAAGCAGGCGGAAAACGGACCTGAGTCTATTACAGATAAGGCTCTACAACAAATACAACAAATTTGGCCATGCTGCCGCGACCGCCTCACACGCAATTCCCGGCCACGGGCAGTTGGCCGACTGCCACGAGACGCAACACGGAATGCATGGGGGCGGCATGAGATCTAGCTGTGGCCGACAGTTTGTGTTCTCTAGTTTCCTGTAGCCAATCTCTCGTTTCCTTTTTGCTCCCGGCATGTTCTGCTGTCATGAACACAGACGCGAGAAGATGCGAGTTTCTTGAATCTGCTCAGTAAAACATTCGTGATGGGCGCGACATGACTATGCAGTCGATGCGCCCTGAAGCCCAAATCACCCCTGCTCAGATCTCACCGCCTAGCGAACCAACTCTCGACTGCTGGCGTTTGACAGGCGGCGGTTGATGTCCCTCGGGCGATCCGTAACATTGTGCATTGTGCGGTCATCCTCCCCGCCGCTGAACGACGACGGGAATCCCCTCTTCGACGAGAATCCCCGCTTCAACCACGTAGAATGGCAGTGCATTATGCAGTGTTTCACATATGTAAAATGCGATACCGAGTTGAACGGCATGAACCGTCTGGTGGACGCCGTGCCGCTCTGTGAGGTACGTGCCCAGACGTCTGGACTGGGCCAGCCGAGTCATTATGCCGAGCGACGCGGACTGGAAAACTGAGACTAATGCGTTGTTGGCCTTGGCGACACACAGCAAAAAGGCGCCTATGACTATGTCATCTGGCCACACATACCTTTCGCCGTTAAGCATTCGTCCGCTTGATGAGTATGTTGTTGATTTCGGAAACCCTCACTAGCTGGTTGCCAATCTTCAGTGACTTCCGGGGTTCGCCCACAAGTTTTGGACAGTCCGAGAGGTGCTCTTGCGTCTTGCACTCTGATGGATTTCTCTGGCTCCTTGGGGTGTGGATGGATGCAGTAGATCACAAAGAACAGCCCTTCTTAGATATGTGATCCGTGGTTTCTTTTTTCTGTGTTTCAACTGCTCATACACATCGTCCATTGCACTTGTCATCTTCCTTTTATGTCTCTGGCTTTGCTGTGGGATGAGTGACTCCCTTTGTCGCGCCGAGCCGTCTTGCAACAGAAGCTCGACGAACTCGCCGGGCTGCAGTCGCCTGCTCTTCTGCATGAGCAGGTTCTTGATGGTCTTGAACCGGGATTCCACGCACGCATCTGATGCTGGCCTAGTCGTGATGAGCTGCGACCACAGAGGGACGAGAGGCCTTGCAGGTGACAGCAGGTAGTCCAGCAGCGGTGGACAGCAGCTGCTGGTCGGTTTTCCGTCTTGGTTTCCACTGTCTTTTCTTGCGTCTTGCTTGTGATGTCTTGCGGCAGACATCATCACTTCTCCGAAATGCTGGCCGAAGTTGTTGGAGCGCCGGTAGGAAGGCCACTTGTCCTTGACCGATTGCCTTTCAGAGTTGGCTTCGGTTTGTCCTGGGTGTCATCCGCTTCGCTGTCGCGCGGCGGCACATTGAGAACAAGCGCGCACGAGAACAGGCGCGCACGGCGACAGGAGCAGCCGGCACGCCCACCGGAACAGTCAGAGCTAGCTCCGCCAGCTCTGACGCCTGCTGCATGCGTCGGTGTCGGGTGGCTGGGGACCCGATCGGTCCTCCGGACAACGGGACCGCCGCCTTCCGATGCGGCGGACGCAAGAATCAAGGTGATGAAATCTGCACCTGTCATTTTTTCAGATCACTCATCGCGTGGTCTGAGGACGGATTTCTCGCCTGGCGGTCGAAGGTTGGGCAGCAGTGTCATGATATGACTGGGTTCTGTGGGTCTCGTGACATTGTCGCCTCTCACCCATAGGGATATACGCTGTTTGTGCTTTAAGGCGAGAATTTCTTTTTCCGCGAAGAAGATGAGGCACCGGCGTGAAGGCGTGCCGTGGTCTGCATTGCAGTTCGCACATTTTAAGTGGTTGATGTGTATTTTCGGATCTGATGATCACCGTCTGCACGTCTGGTACATCTCTGGCGCTTCTACCACTTATCGATGAAGTGTTCCAAGATGTGACATTTAAAACATCGCGACGGGTCCGGTACGTGACATTTCACGGTAACATGGCGTCCATTTCGCACGCCGGGGAGGTAAAACAGAGCTGCTGAATATGTTCAATGACTTGAAAGTTTCCTAAAATCTGAGATAGCATATTTGTTGCATCTACCAAGATCTTTCTTCCAGCTGCTCCGGTGGTGGAACGGGCAGTAATGTCGCCAGCGCCGAAATTATACTGCTCCCAGCTCTCGTCGAGAAGCAGATCACGTATGTCCGTTGGTGTAGAACTACGGACTGGCGCCCATCCTTCTTGAAGTATATCGGCTCCGGCAGCTCCACTGGATACTTGGTCAGCACGCTGATCCTGAAACACAAATCACAGTACTGCACTTCACACTCTCATCTCTCAAAAAAAAACTCCTAAACCACCGTTCACTCACTCACCTGCATGTTCACGCTACGACTCCTCGAACAAGACTGACCAAAAAAACGCCTGGTAATCCGTCCTCAGCTGCTAGTTATCTGGGCCGGGGGGGGCCTTATCTTATCGCGGGATCTGCGTACGCAGATCGTGGCACGTACGTGCCACCCGCGATAAGATAAGGCCCCCCCGGCCCAGATAACTAGCAGCTGAGGACGGACGTTTTTTTTCATTCTAACGGCCGGCGGGCACGTACGTG
Organism: Capitulum mitella; assembly: GCA_030062745.1. Taxonomy (NCBI): domain Eukaryota; kingdom Metazoa; phylum Arthropoda; class Thecostraca; order Pollicipedomorpha; family Pollicipedidae; genus Capitulum; species Capitulum mitella. The sequence continues at coordinate 9,590,564 of CP099848.1, forward strand.
ACCGCGGCCCGGCGTACGCCGGGCCCGGCCGTTAGAATGATGTGAAGCTGAATATGCTATTTTTTAACTGAGACCGGATAAGCAGGCGTCTTTTTTGAACTGATGAGATGAACAGTACTTTTACCTTTTTTCTAGCAGATGTGACATCTGAGGCACCTCTCCTCTCTCCAAAAAAAACAAATTAAACCACTCCACTCTTCATCACCACAACTCCGTCCTGAACACACCTCACGTAGTCACATCTCCCAAAAACTACTTCTTTTTACCGTTTATTCATCTTCACTCATACGCCGAGAACATATGCACATTTTTCACCAGCGTCTTAGTACCATCCGTATACTTCTCCACATCCTTCATCTTACACAGACTATCATCATAATTACGCCTACACGCCCGCGAATGAAACAAACGGGTCACCATCTCCATTTTCGTCGTCAGCATACACCTCACATGCGTCTTCAAACTCGGATCTAACTGTTTAACACGCAAATACACAGCCGTTGGATCAAAATCACGTCTCATTTGCGGCGGATCCACACCATCCGACGGTCCATCTGGCATATAGCCCTTCTGATAGAAAGGAAAAAGAACATGCTCTGACATATTCCAACTATACCAACGATCCGCAAGAGGATGTATAGTCCAGCCTTTATGATCAGGCCCCTGAATAACTCCTCTATTATTGAAACACTGAGCAGTACTAGCATCCGTCTTCAACATTACATCTCCATTTGCATTTTTCATCGAATTAGTCAAATCTACAGTAGCCAAACCACCATCTTTTTCTAAATACTTCCATTCTTCATCTTCATCATAAGAAGTAGACTCAAAACAACCACCTGTATCTGTAGCCCACTCCAATTCCGCTACCGGATTAGCATGCTTCGTTGTTACAGTCGTATTTCCACCGCTCATTTCCGTCACATCAAATCCACGTACTTCTCCAATACTCTTTGTAGCAGACAAAATCTTACATCCCTGATGCTCTGTCAAGTTCTTATACATCTGTTCCATTCCTCCAAAGATTGCATTCTTCCCATCAAGTTTATAAGCCTCCACCACATATTCACGCGCGTTCACCAAAGGGAGAATATAGTATTTTCCGACATCCAGCGGCTTCAGCAACAAGTCATGTATAGTAGTCACAGTAAACTTCACAACGCGCTCCGGTCCTTGATGCGTTGACACTACATCATACGCGCCGATCGCCCCGACTTCGCGATTGTTGTCCTGCTGTTCACTCCTCGCCGTCACCTTCTGTCTCTTCATCGGAGGCTCCGCCATCTCCGGTACCGTTGGAACCCACGATCCACGTGGACGACTCCCTCCTGCCTGTGAGAAGAAGAACAGAGCAGTCTAAAATATTTCTTTTCTGTAGATGTGACACCTGACGCCCCACCTCACACCAGCACCAACTGTTGATGATGAGTAGAATCGTCTAATTCCGTTTTTTCTAGCAGATGTGACAACTGAGACACTCTCTGACCTTCTTCCTAATTGGAAAATCAAAAACACCACCTTTCCCAGCCATACCAAACAACCAACTAACCTGTGATCCGTCGAACCTCCGTATTTATGGCATGCCTGTGCCGTTTATAGAGACCCCACCAGTCCTCTGGTGAGATCATGCCAGGCGGCTCAGCAATGGTCCAACTCCCACCTCGGTCGCCACGGCTACGGACCTCGAGATTAAACTCGAACGTCTTCGTCCGCGACTGAAGGGCATCCCGGTCAGCATCCTGCAAGAATCCTCCCAGACGGTTGTTGGTCGATGCAAAGATAGGCACTCTACCGAGCACCTCCGGCGTGTTTTGATACTTCACAGCGACATGCATCACTTCTCCTCCCAACAACTTTTTAAAGTCGTCCTTATTACATTCAGAGACCGTAATCTCCTCCATGACACCCAGATGCGAGTTCAAAAGCTGAGCCAAGTAGAAGGGCGAGTTCGCATTCATCGCTGACAAACGCGTCGGCTCTCGCAGCTTCAGCAAACTGTCGATGATCAACGTCTTTCCAGACGTCGTCTTCCCAAACAGCAGCAGCGTGTTCACCTTCGTCAGCATCCCATCTGCAATCACTTCAACCCAAGCCAAAAACTTAGGCACATTGATCTTGTTCTTCGTCAACAACAGACTCAACCAAGCCTCATTGTCAGTCATAGGATGAGTCTCATCGTCCAAAAACTCATTGTAGAACGTCTCCCAGAACCTCTCTCCTTTCAGTTTCATGATTTTCTGAGTTGCACGATACTCAATGATCGTCCTGACACGTTCCTTGAAACTACTTGTCAATCCGTAGAGAGTCTTGAACTCATCCAAGTTGATAACTTTCATAAAAGCACCAACTGAGCTCACCTTGTAACGGTCACACAAACCGTTTATATAGTCCACTTCGTTTCCAGGCGGAGCGGCTCTCTTCTTCCTCCGGTTGCGAGCTCCTTCAGCACGGGTATGATTTCTATCACCCATGTTTGGGACACACTCCTGTGGCAAACTTCCGTCAACCTCATCACCACCACAGTTCACGAGCCACTGCAACACCTTCTTCACAAACTTTACTGCGGCGTGCGATGGATTATGTACACTGATCTGAGCCACTCCGTACCTGGCGAGATACACCAGCCAGCGGGTAATTGACCTGACAACCTGGAACGTAAGTCCGAGTCTGTCGAGCTCGTCCTTGCTGAGGCCGAGGCGCTGGCCGATCCATCGGAGACAGACTGCCTCGCTCTGTAGGAAGGTCACTGTTCGTCGACGATCTGGCAGTATGGTGTAAGGCGTCCAGTGCTATCTCGATGGAGAGGCAGTTGCAGCTGGCCGTCGGCCGCTTGGAGAAGTGGAGCCTGGCAAATGGCTTCCGTTTCTCGACGTCAAAAACAGTTGCGTGCCACTTTTGCCGCTCTCGCCGTGGCTGTCCCGCTTTATCTGTGCAACTGTACGGGAAACTGATTCCGTCGGAGCCAGTAGTGCGGTTTCTTGGACTGCAATTTGACAAACGATTGACGTACAGGGACCATTTTAAATCGCTGCGTGAGAAGTGTTTTAAATCACTGAACGTTTTAAAGTGTGTCGCAGGTACATCGTACGGTGCGGACAGAGTGACGTTGCTCCGTCTATACAGATCCCTGATTCGCTCTAAGTTGGACTATGCTTGTTTTGTGTATGACTCTGCATGCGATTCCAGCAAGCGTACGTTGGACACAGTGCACAACTCTGCCTTGCGCATTGCTACGGGTGCCTTCAGAACGTCTCCCACCGCTAGTATCTTGGTGGAAGCTAATGAGCCACCCCTGGCTTTGCGACGGAAGGTGCTCGGGCTGCGGTATGCATGCAAGTTAGCTCAGTTCCCCGACCACCCGACATATGAGGCGGTGTTTTCTTCCAGCACAATAGCCCTTTTTCGCACCGGACGATCTCTGAAAGCCACTCCTTTCTGTGTGAGAGTCCATGACCTGTTAATTGAGAGCGGTGTGCGACTGAGGTCCGTGGCACGTTCTTACGATCTAGACATACCTCCCTGGGAACTGGTGTCCCCTGTGGTCGACGTGTCTTTGGCTGAGAACCGGAAGCGCGACGTGGCCCCGGAGGAGTTACGGTGCAGAGCACTGGAGCACATGGCATCCTACGATGGCCATATGACTGCTTTCACCGATGGATCGAGGACGGAGGCTGGTGTGGGCTGTGCTTTCGTGTGTGGCCCTGACACTCGGTCATTTACTTTGCCACCTCATGCATCGGTTTATACGTCGGAACTCGTGGCTATCGACAAGGCGCTGTGTTTCATTGAGGCAAGCGACGATGGTTTTTACGTACTTTTTACAGACTCGCTGAGTAGCCTTTTAGCGCTGAAGTGTTTCCATCCGCGTCATCCCCTTATACAGGATATTTTAAGACGATTGACAGCGTTAGACCGACATGGAAAGAGAGTGACGTTCTGTTGGATCCCCAGCCACGTGGGGATATCTGGCAACGAACGAGCCGATGCAGCCGCGAAGCGTGCGTCACGCATGTGTGTGACGCGACGAATGTCATTGCCTGCCAAGGACTTTTATCGTGTGTTTTCGTCATATATGTATGACTTGTGGCAACGTGAGTGGGATGCGCTCGGTCCAAATAAGCTCAAAAGTATTAAACCCCGCCTAGGAACTTGGGCCTCAAGTTCACGCGAAAACCGGCGAGAGGAGGTTATTCTCTGCCGTTTGCGCCTAGGCCACACATACGTAACGCATCACCATCTGTTAAAGGGCGAAGAGAGAGGGATGTGCCCCCGCTGCAGTGAGCCCCTCACTGTGCACCATGTGCTGATCACATGCAATGGTTTGACTTCAGAGCGTTTGCGGCACTTTGGCCACAGTACGACTCCTCGCACTTTGCAGGATTTGCTGAGTGACGAGTCTCGTTTTATAGAGACGGGACAGTTGTTCCGGTTTTTGTTGGATGTCGGTTTTTCTGCGGTGTTTTCACGCTACTAGTCACATGTGTTTTATTTTGTGTATGCTGTTGTAGGCAACTTTTTTGTCTTGACATAATTGCGCTATATTACGCCGTCGGATTTTATTAATCGTCGTGACTCTTTTTAATGGAGCTACTTGAAGAAGTTATGGGCGCCGAATGACCCTGCAGTCGGTGCGCCCCTAAGCCCCAATAACCAACCAACCCGTTTCCCGCTTTTACCTTTTACCCGACCTTATGGTATGTTCGTGGACTGTGGGTGCGCCAGACTGGGCTCTTCGAGCGTTGCCATTTGCTGTGCCTCAGACAAAACTTTTTTAGTCTCAAAGGTTACAGCATATTTCGTCGCGACGAGCCAGTCGACACCGTTGCGCACGGTGGGGTCCTACTAGCCGTTCACCATGGTGTTCCCACCCAGCGGCTCGACGTGCGCGCTGATGTGCAGGCTGTGGCAGTGAGGTCGCACTTGGGACGCCGTCAAGTAACACTGTGCTCAGTGTATTTGGCGCCTGGTTGTGTTTTTCCCACGTTGGAGCTCCGGCGTCTGGTTGCACAGCTGCCTGCACCTTTCCTGCTTTTAGGTGATTTTAATGCTCACCATACTAATTGGGGTTGCGACAACACCGACACACGTGGTCGACTTTTAGAAAGCTTGTTGAACGACGAATCACTATGTCTTTTAAATACTGGAGCCAAAACACATTTTACTTTGCCTTCCGGACAAACATCGGCTCTAGACCTGAGCATTTGTAGCCCACAGATGATGCAGTACTTGACGTGGTCGGTGGATGACGACCCATGCGGAAGCGATCACTTGCCAGTATGGCTGCACTATAAGGACGGTGCCGTGCTCGGCTCAAGGCCACCACGGTGGTTGCTTCGGTGTGCTGACTGGGGCCAATTTGAGGAAGAGGTTGAATTGGCCGTGCGTTGGCGTCAGCCGGAGGAGCGTCCGATGTCGGTGGACGAATTTACCGAGATGATCGTGCAGTCAGCCGGACAAAGCATCCCCAAAACATCTGGTGCTCCCCGCCGCCCACCAGTGCCATGGTGGACGAAAGCGTGTAGAGACGCCATTCGTACACGCAGGCGAGCTTACAGGGCATTCGATCGTTGCAGTACACTTGATAATTTGATCGCTTTTCGACAAGCGAGGGCCTCGGCACGCCGTGTTATCTTGGAGGCGAAACGGCGGTCATGGCGAGAGTATGTGGGCGGCCTGAACCGCTCCACCCGCACTTCGGAGGTCTGGGACCGCATCAAGAGGATAGGGGGCCGACATTGCTCTGCGCCGCTGCCCGTGCTGCGCGTGCACGGCCATGACGTGTTTCACCCTGCTGACGTTGCCAACGAGATCGGCCGCGCCCTCGCAGAGCGCTGCCGGGGTGGCGGCGCCGATCCTGAGTTTGTGCGTCACAAAACTCGCTGTGAGCGGTCGCCAGTGAACTTTTATACCTCTGAGCAGCACTCGTATAACGAAGTGTTCACAATGGCTGAACTCAGGTCAGCAATATCGTCCTTGCGCAGTGTGTCGGAGGGCCCAGACGAAGTGCATAACGATATGCTTCGACACCTTCCACATTGCGCGGTTGAGACACTGTTGACTATGTTCAATGCGATTTGGACCCGTGGCGAGTTCCCGTTGGCCTGGCGAGAGGCCATCGTCATCCCACTGTGCAAGCCCGGCAAGAGTGGTTTAAACCCTCTTGATTATCGTCCCATATCTCTGACATCTTCCTTGTGTAAACTTTTGGAGAAGATGGTTAACCTCCGCCTGACCTGGTTTTTAGAGAAGAATAACGTGTTTGACAATGCTCAGTGCGGTCTCCGGAAAAACCGTAGTACTGTGGACCACCTTTTAGCCCTAGACACAGCAGTGCGTGTTGCTTTTCGGGAACGACGTCATGTGGGAGGTGTGTTTTTTGACATCGAGGGTGCATACGACACGACGTGGCGACACGGCATTCTCTTGAAGGCCTTTGGGCAAGGTATTCGTGGTCGTATGGGCGTCTTTTTACAGAACTACTTGGATGACCGTTTTTTCCGTGTTCGTGTAGGAAAGCACTTTTCTGACCGGTTTCTGCAGGTGAACGGCGTGCCTCAGGGTGGTGTGTTAAGTGTGACACTCTTTGCCATTATGATTAACGATGTGGTAGACAGACTGCCTCGCTCTGTAGGAAGGTCACTGTTCGTCGACGATCTGGCAATATGGTGTAAGGCGTCCAGTGCTATCTCGATGGAGAGGCAGTTGCAGCTGGCCGTCGGCCGCTTGGAGAAGTGGAGCCTGGCAAATGGCTTCCGTTTCTCGACGTCAAAAACAGTTGCGTGCCACTTTTGCCGCTCTCGCCGTGGCTGTCCCGCTTTATCTGTGCAACTGTACGGGAAACTGATTCCGTCGGAGCCAGTAGTGCGGTTTCTTGGACTGCAATTTGACAAACGATTGACGTACAGGGACCATTTTAAATCGCTGCGTGAGAAGTGTTTTAAATCACTGAACGTTTTAAAGTGTGTCGCAGGTACATCGTACGGTGCGGACAGAGTGACGTTGCTCCGTCTATACAGATCCCTGATTCGCTCTAAGTTGGACTATGCTTGTTTTGTGTATGACTCTGCATGCGATTCCAGCAAGCGTACGTTGGACACAGTGCACAACTCTGCCTTGCGCATTGCTACGGGTGCCTTCAGAACGTCTCCCACCGCTAGTATCTTGGTGGAAGCTAATGAGCCACCCCTGGCTTTGCGACGGAAGGTGCTCGGGCTGCGGTATGCATGCAAGTTAGCTCAGTTCCCCGACCACCCGACATATGAGGCGGTGTTTTCTTCCAGCACAATAGCCCTTTTTCGCACCGGACGATCTCTGAAAGCCACTCCTTTCTGTGTGAGAGTCCATGACCTGTTAATTGAGAGCGGTATGCGACTGAGGTCCGTGGCACGTTCTTACGATCTAGACATACCTCCCTGGGAACTGGTGTCCCCTGTGGTGGACGTGTCTTTGGCTGAGAACCGGAAGCGCGACGTGGCCCCGGAGGAGTTACGGTGCAGAGCACTGGAGCACATGGCATCCTACGATGGCCATATGACTGCTTTCACCGATGGATCGAGGACGGAGGCTGGTGTGGGCTGTGCTTTCGTGTGTGGCCCTGACACTCGGTCATTTACTTTGCCACCTCATGCATCGGTTTATACGTCGGAACTCGTGGCTATCGACAAGGCGCTGTGTTTCATTGAGGCAAGCGACGATGGTTTTTACGTACTTTTTACAGACTCGCTGAGTAGCCTTTTAGCGCTGAAGTGTTTCCATCCGCGTCATCCCCTTATACAGGATATTTTAAGACGATTGACAGCGTTAGACCGACATGGAAAGAGAGTGACGTTCTGTTGGATCCCCAGCCACGTGGGGATATCTGGCAACGAACGAGCCGATGCAGCCGCGAAGCGTGCGTCACGCATGTGTGTGACGCGACGAATGTCATTGCCTGCCAAGGACTTTTATCGTGTGTTTTCGTCATATATGTATGACTTGTGGCAACGTGAGTGGGATGCGCTCGGTCCAAATAAGCTCAAAAGTATTAAACCCCGCCTAGGAACTTGGGCCTCAAGTTCACGCGAAAACCGGCGAGAGGAGGTTATTCTCTGCCGTTTGCGCCTAGGCCACACATACGTAACGCATCACCATCTGTTAAAGGGCGAAGAGAGAGGGATGTGCCCCCGCTGCAGTGAGCCCCTCACTGTGCACCATGTGCTGATCACATGCAATGGTTTGACTTCAGAGCGTTTGCGGCACTTTGGCCACAGTACGACTCCTCGCACTTTGCAGGATTTGCTGAGTGACGAGTCTCGTTTTATAGAGACGGGACAGTTGTTCCGGTTTTTATTGGATGTCGGTTTTTCTGCGGTTTTTTCACGCTACTAGTCACATGTGTTTTATTTTGTGTATGCTGTTGTAGGTAACTTTTTTGTCTTGACATAATTGCGTTATATTACGCCGTCGGATTTTATTAATCGTCGTGACTCTTTTTAATGGAGCTACTTGAAGAAGTTATGGGCGCCGAATGACCCTGCAGTCGGTGCGCCCCTAAGCCCCAATAACCAACCAACCAACCTGGCAAAAGCTGCGCCTCACCGGATCACCTTCCTGTGAGCGCTGGAAAAAATCCTTGGTGAGAAGGAACAGTTGATTCTGCTGGTCCCCAGCCTGACGGAGCTGGTCAGCTAACTGCTCCTGCCGAGACGCCTTCTTTTTGTCATTTGTGGAAGGATCAGGCGTAGTTTCTGTGGCGGACTGAGGGGCCACGGGAGTGCTGTTCGTAGGCTGGAAGTTGTACTGGTTGGGTGTGTCTGACTCCTCGCTCGGACCTCCCAGGGTGGATGAGGTTGACGTACCGATCTTCTCTTTAATGGAGACGAGGGGCCTTGAACTGCGTCTGCTTGTGATGAAAGGCTGTAGGAAGTTGAGCTGAGCCATTATCCACTTATCGCGATCACTGTGCTCGTTGGCGCCCGACCCAGATTTCTTCATGTCCTTGAGGAGCTTTCCGTATCTAGTGCGGATTGAGTCATACCAGACCTCCAGGTCCTCTTTGGTACGGCTCAGCTTCGCTGCTTGTTTCGTCCAGGCGCTGTCTCTTAGATGACGATCGTGATAAAGTTTCCGCTTTTTGTCGTACAAGAACGCATTCTCACGCAAGAACTCGATCATCTCGTCTTCCTCTTGCTCGGAAAGCTGAGGGCGCGTGCGTGCTTTCTTCGCGAGTGGCGGGCCAGCCCCCATGGTGGCTGTTCTCTCGTCTGCCATAGCCTCCTCCATGTCCGCTTGCCCAGATGAGCCGTCACCGCCACCGGAGTCAGATGGAGGAGGTGGTGGTGGTGAGTTACAGGAGGAGGTTTTGGTCGCTCTCGTCTTGCTTCTCTTCACCTTTGACATTCTGATTGCTGGAAAGAAATGCGACAGCGAATTTGACCGATGCTCTCCCTCGGACTGTGGGAGGCAGACTGAACGGTAGGACAGTTTTTATGGGAACGTTCTGGAAGCGGTAATGGAATGGTTTGGACGGTATTGGAACGGCCGGGACCTTGTAAGATCGTTGTTGGAAAGGTAACGGAACGTTACGAGAGTGTAAGCAAAGACGGGAACGGCTCAGGATCGTTGGGGCATCGGTATGGGAGCGGGAGGGCACGGTATGAGAGCACTATTGCAACGGAACGCATTTTATGGCCGTTCTGAGAAGTGGAGCCTGGCAAATGGCTTCCGTTTCTCGACGTCAAAAACAGTTGCGTGCCACTTTTGCCGCTCTCGCCGTGGCTGTCCCGCTTTATCTGTGCAACTGTACGGGAAACTGGTTCCGTCGGAGCCAGTAGTGCGGTTTCTTGGACTGCAATTTGACAAACGATTGACGTACAGGGACCATTTTAAATCGCTGCGTGAGAAGTGTTTTAAATCACTGAACGTTTTAAAGTGTGTCGCAGGTACATCGTACGGTGCGGACAGAGTGACGTTGCTCCGTCTATACAGATCCCTGATTCGCTCTAAGTTGGACTATGCTTGTTTTGTGTATGACTCTGCATGCGATTCCAGCAAGCGTACGTTGGACACAGTGCACAACTCTGCCTTGCGCATTGCTACGGGTGCCTTCAGAACGTCTCCCACCGCTAGTATCTTGGTGGAAGCTAATGAGCCACCCCTGGCTTTGCGACGGAAGGTGCTCGGGCTGCGGTATGCATGCAAGTTAGCTCAGTTCCCCGACCACCCGACATATGAGGCGGTGTTTTCTTCCAGCACAATAGCCCTTTTTCGCACCGGACGATCTCTGAAAGCCACTCCTTTCTGTGTGAGAGTCCATGACCTGTTAATTGAGAGCGGTGTGCGACTGAGGTCCGTGGCACGTTCTTACGATCTAGACATACCTCCCTGGGAACTGGTGTCCCCTGTGGTCGACGTGTCTTTGGCTGAGAACCGGAAGCGCGACGTGGCCCCGGAGGAGTTACGGTGCAGAGCACTGGAGCACATGGCATCCTACGATGGCCATATGACTGCTTTCACCGATGGATCGAGGACGGAGGCTGGTGTGGGCTGTGCTTTCGTGTGTGGCCCTGACACTCGGTCATTTACTTTGCCACCTCATGCATCGGTTTATACGTCGGAACTCGTGGCTATCGACAAGGCGCTGTGTTTCATTGAGGCAAGCGACGATGGTTTTTACGTACTTTTTACAGACTCGCTGAGTAGCCTTTTAGCGCTGAAGTGTTTCCATCCGCGTCATCCCCTTATACAGGATATTTTAAGACGATTGACAGCGTTAGACCGACATGGAAAGAGAGTGACGTTCTGTTGGATCCCCAGCCACGTGGGGATATCTGGCAACGAACGAGCCGATGCAGCCGCGAAGCGTGCGTCACGCATGTGTGTGACGCGACGAATGTCATTGCCTGCCAAGGACTTTTATCGTGTGTTTTCGTCATATATGTATGACTTGTGGCAACGTGAGTGGGATGCGCTCGGTCCAAATAAGCTCAAAAGTATTAAACCCCGCCTAGGAACTTGGGCCTCAAGTTCACGCGAAAACCGGCGAGAGGAGGTTATTCTCTGCCGTTTGCGCCTAGGCCACACATACGTAACGCATCACCATCTGTTAAAGGGCGAAGAGAGAGGGACGTGCCCCCGCTGCAGTGAGCCCCTCACTGTGCACCATGTGCTGATCACATGCAATGGTTTGACTTCAGAGCGTTTGCGGCACTTTGGCCACAGTACGACTCCTCGCACTTTGCAGGATTTGCTGAGTGACGAGTCTCGTTTTATAGAGACGGGACAGTTGTTCCGGTTTTTATTGGATGTCGGTTTTTCTGCGGTTTTTTCACGCTACTAGTCACATGTGTTTTATTTTGTGTATGCTGTTGTAGGTAACTTTTTTGTCTTGGCATAATTGCGTTATATTACGCCGTCGGATTTTATTAATCGTCGTGACTCTTTTTAATGGAGCTACTTGAAGAAGTTATGGGCGCCGAATGACCCTGCAGTCGGTGCGCCCCTAAGCCCCAATAACCAACCAACCGACGCTTCTTTTATATCCCGGGACGCTGTGTTTTAAGACCCTTTTAACCCGACCTTATACAGGTCATGTTACAGTGGAACTGTAGAGGTGTTAGGTCGAGCGCCAGTGATCTGCAGGCTCTTCTGAGACGGCGTTGCCCATTTGCTGTTGGCCTCCAGGAGACAAAACTGGCATCAAACACTTGTTTTAGTCTCAAAGGTTACAGCATATTTCGTCGCGACGAGCCAGTCGACACCGTTGCGCACGGTGGGGTCCTACTAGCCGTTCACCATGGTGTTCCCACCCAGCGGCTCGACGTGCGCGCTGATGTGCAGGCTGTGGCAGTGAGGTCGCACTTGGGACGCCGTCAAGTAACACTGTGCTCAGTGTATTTGGCGCCTGGTTGTGTTTTTCCCACGTTGGAGCTCCGGCGTCTGGTTGCACAGCTGCCTGCACCTTTCCTGCTTTTAGGTGATTTTAATGCTCACCATACTAATTGGGGTTGCGACAACACCGACACACGTGGTCGACTTTTAGAAAGCTTGTTGAACGACGAATCACTGTGTCTTTTAAATACTGGAGCCAAAACACATTTTACTTTGCCTTCCGGACAAACATCGGCTCTAGACCTGAGCATTTGTAGCCCACAGATGATGCAGTACTTGACGTGGTCGGTGGATGACGACCCATGCGGAAGCGATCACTTGCCAGTATGGCTGCACTATAAGGACGGTGCCGTGCTCGGCTCAAGGCCACCACGGTGGTTGCTTCGGTGTGCTGACTGGGGCCAATTTGAGGAAGAGGTTGAATTGGCCGTGCGTTGGCGTCAGCCGGAGGAGCGTCCGATGTCGGTGGACGAATTTACCGAGATGATCGTGCAGTCAGCCGGACAAAGCATCCCCAAAACATCTGGTGCTCCCCGCCGCCCACCAGTGCCATGGTGGACGAAAGCGTGTAGAGACGCCATTCGTACACGCAGGCGAGCTTACAGGGCATTCGACCGTTGCAGTACACTTGATAATTTGATCGCTTTTCGACAAGCGAGGGCCTCGGCACGCCGTGTTATCTTGGAGGCGAAACGGCGGTCATGGCGAGAGTATGTGGGCGGCCTGAACCGCTCCACCCGCACTTCGGAGGTCTGGGACCGCATCAAGAGGATAGGGGGCCGACATTGCTCTGCGCCGCTGCCCGTGCTGCGCGTGCACGGCCATGACGTGTTTCACCCTGCTGACGTTGCCAACGAGATCGGCCGCGCCCTCGCAGAGCGGTGCCGGGGTGGCGGCGCCGATCCTGAGTTTGTGCGTCACAAAACTCGCTGTGAGCGGTCGCCAGTGAACTTTTATACCTCTGAGCAGCACTCGTATAACGAAGTGTTCACAATGGCTGAACTCAGGTCAGCAATATCGTCCTTGCGCAGTGTGTCGGAGGGCCCAGACGAAGTGCATAACGATATGCTTCGACACCTTCCACATTGCGCGGTTGAGACACTGTTGACTATGTTCAATGCGATTTGGACCCGTGGCGAGTTCCCGTTGGCCTGGCGAGAGGCCATCGTCATCCCACTGTGCAAGCCCGGCAAGAGTGGTTTAAACCCTCTTGATTATCGTCCCATATCTCTGACATCTTCCTTGTGTAAACTTTTGGAGAAGATGGTTAACCTCCGCCTGACCTGGTTTTTAGAGAAGAATAACGTGTTTGACAATGCTCAGTGCGGTCTCCGGAAAAACGGTAGTACTGTGGACCACCTTTTAGCCCTAGACACAGCAGTGCGTGTTGCTTTTCGGGAACGACGTCATGTGGGAGGTGTGTTTTTTGACATCGAGGGTGCATACGACACGACGTGGCGACACGGCATTCTCTTGAAGGCCTTTGGGCAAGGTATTCGTGGTCGTATGGGCGTCTTTTTACAGAACTACTTGGATGACCGTTTTTTCCGTGTTCGTGTAGGAAAGCACTTTTCTGACCGGTTTCTGCAGGTGAACGGCGTGCCTCAGGGTGGTGTGTTAAGTGTGACACTCTTTGCCATTATGATTAACGATGTGGTAGACAGACTGCCTCGCTCTGTAGGAAGGTCACTGTTCGTCGACGATCTGGCAATATGGTGTAAGGCGTCCAGTGCTATCTCGATGGAGAGGCAGTTGCAGCTGGCCGTCGGCCGCTTGGAGAAGTGGAGCCTGGCAAATGGCTTCCGTTTCTCGACGTCAAAAACAGTTGCGTGCCACTTTTGCCGCTCTCGCCGTGGCTGTCCCGCTTTATCTGTGCAACTGTACGGGAAACTGGTTCCGTCGGAGCCAGTAGTGCGGTTTCTTGGACTGCAATTTGACAAACGATTGACGTACAGGGACCATTTTAAATCGCTGCGTGAGAAGTGTTTTAAATCACTGAACGTTTTAAAGTGTGTCGCAGGTACATCGTACGGTGCGGACAGAGTGACGTTGCTCCGTCTATACAGATCCCTGATTCGCTCTAAGTTGGACTATGCTTGTTTTGTGTATGACTCTGCATGCGATTCCAGCAAGCGTACGTTGGACACAGTGCACAACTCTGCCTTGCGCATTGCTACGGGTGCCTTCAGAACGTCTCCCACCGCTAGTATCTTGGTGGAAGCTAATGAGCCACCCCTGGCTTTGCGACGGAAGGTGCTCGGGCTGCGGTATGCATGCAAGTTAGCTCAGTTCCCCGACCACCCGACATATGAGGCGGTGTTTTCTTCCAGCACAATAGCCCTTTTTCGCACCGGACGATCTCTGAAAGCCACTCCTTTCTGTGTGAGAGTCCATGACCTGTTAATTGAGAGCGGTATGCGACTGAGGTCCGTGGCACGTTCTTACGATCTAGACATACCTCCCTGGGAACTGGTGTCCCCTGTGGTGGACGTGTCTTTGGCTGAGAACCGGAAGCGCGACGTGGCCCCGGAGGAGTTACGGTGCAGAGCACTGGAGCACATGGCATCCTACGATGGCCATATGACTGCTTTCACCGATGGATCGAGGACGGAGGCTGGTGTGGGCTGTGCTTTCGTGTGTGGCCCTGACACTCGGTCATTTACTTTGCCACCTCATGCATCGGTTTATACGTCGGAACTCGTGGCTATCGACAAGGCGCTGTGTTTCATTGAGGCAAGCGACGATGGTTTTTACGTACTTTTTACAGACTCGCTGAGTAGCCTTTTAGCGCTGAAGTGTTTCCATCCGCGTCATCCCCTTATACAGGATATTTTAAGACGATTGACAGCGTTAGACCGACATGGAAAGAGAGTGACGTTCTGTTGGATCCCAAGCCACGTGGGGATATCTGGCAACGAACGAGCCGATGCAGCCGCGAAGCGTGCGTCACGCATGTGTGTGACGCGACGAATGTCATTGCCTGCCAAGGACTTTTATCGTGTGTTTTCGTCATATATGTATGACTTGTGGCAACGTGAGTGGGATGCGCTCGGTCCAAATAAGCTCAAAAGTATTAAACCCCGCCTAGGAACTTGGGCCTCAAGTTCACGCGAAAACCGGCGAGAGGAGGTTATTCTCTGCCGTTTGCGCCTAGGCCACACATACGTAACGCATCACCATCTGTTAAAGGGCGAAGAGAGAGGGATGTGCCCCCGCTGCAGTGAGCCCCTCACTGTGCACCATGTGCTGATCACATGCAATGGTTTGACTTCAGAGCGTTTGCGGCACTTTGGCCACAGTACGACTCCTCGCACTTTGCAGGATTTGCTGAGTGACGAGTCTCGTTTTATAGAGACGGGACAGTTGTTCCGGTTTTTATTGGATGTCGGTTTTTCTGCGGTTTTTTCACGCTACTAGTCACATGTGTTTTATTTTGTGTATGCTGTTGTAGGTAACTTTTTTGTCTTGACATAATTGCGTTATATTACGCCGTCGGATTTTATTAATCGTCGTGACTCTTTTTAATGGAGCTACTTGAAGAAGTTATGGGCGCCGAATGACCCTGCAGTCGGTGCGCCCCTAAGCCCCAATAACCAACCAACTATGGCCGTTCTCTTCCGACCCATTAGCGTTGCGTTACCGTTCTGTACGTCCCGATAACGATCCATCCGTTCCAGCACCGATGCGTTAAGGTTCCGTTACCGTTCATTTAGAACGGGAAGAGAACGGACAAAATTTTGAACATGTTTCAAAAACTCAGCCGTCCCAACCGTTCCTACCGTTCGAATGCGTTCCGATAACGTTCATTTGCGTTCCATTACGTTCTCTTCCGATCTCCTCCGTTCCTGGACCGTTCCCTCATCGGTACGGGATCGGTAGATAGAACGGTTGTGTGGAATGGGGGTATTAGGTACAGACCCGGCTCCCCGGCCGGACGACCCCCCACCAAGCCGTGCCCCTGTTGAGACGCCGCTGGCCGGAATGGCCGATTCGTTGGGAACACATACCTCTTCAACATTCTTTAGTCCCAAGAAATGTGACTGGTTAGATGGTACCCATGTGTACTGAGTTCTTCTATGCCACACCATACATTTACGTTGGATATAGTATTTATCAGTACTGAGAGAGTCAGAAAGCAAAGCACAAGTATGGAAATATATTACGTTTAGGACTGAAAGGATCCCAAACCTCAGGAATGCAGGGTTCCTCTGGAAATTGGTTCTCAAGACATTGGCTACGGCTCCTTTCTTCCTCTCCTGGTTCCTTAATCCTCGCAGCAGCCCTTGTGTTATCTCCTTCCAAAAACGTCTCCGAGATGTGAAGTTGTGTGAGCCTCGTGCAGCCTAGATAATCTTGAAAATTAAGGAGTGTAACATTGTGCTTTGAGGAGGGGCAGATTAACCACATTTGATGTTATTTTGTTCCATGCCTGGCAACAAAGTTGTTGAGACCAGCCACGTATCAGATGTACCGAGTTTCGGCCAATTTGAAATTACGACATGTTCAAACTGCACCATATTTTTCCAGTCCATCTGTCGGGCTACAGACCAAAATGTGACAGACAGATCGCAGTGCCTGCAAATGCGCGGGAAAGAAATTAACACTCGATGATTGTCTTTACTTTTGTAGGCGGTTTTAATCACTACAGATGTTTTTGACTCCTTGTCGCAGTGTAAATATAGCACTAATGCGAATGGTTCAGTCCACTGTTAGTGAGTGCTGACATCCCGCGAGCGGGGTGTTACTTCTTGCAAAAATAACTGACTCGAGTGTTAACACTTTGTTATAAACCGCGTGCGAAGGGTTTCACGTGACAGAAAATATTCGATAAAGTTTTAACACTGTCATGTCACTCATACTAAGGGTTGGTCGTTACCCAGGCGCTTGACTGGAGTTCGAACGGAGAGTTCGTTGTTACAAGAACACTTGGGTAAAGAACACTTGGCTTCAGTATCAGCACTTAATCGTAACACACATAGGAAGGGTTAATCCTTCCAGAAACTCTTGACACAAATGTTAACGACTTGGCGTAACCTGCATGTGACAGGTTTATTGCTCGAAGAAACTCTTCGCTAAAGTGTGAAACTCAAATGTAACCCGCATGCGATGGGATTTCACCCCATAGTAGCATACCCCGATGGTCATCACGTGTTTGCCAAGGGTTGCCTCCTTGCAAAAACCCTTGATTTGATGGTTAACACCGAGTCATAATCCATGTATGACAGATTTAATTGTGTTAAAAACACGCCGATGGAGAGAAAACGTAGTATTATTACCTACATGTGAAGGGCGACTTGTCAGAGCCACTCTGTTCGAAGGTTACCGCGTTAGGAGTCGTCAGCGGACATCGACCGTGGCGCCAACTATCGGTCACTTATGGAACTACCAATAATCGCAGATATTCTACAAGGATATTTGCTGTTTCGAGAGTTTGGGGACGCAACAAAAGGCATGTTGATTTGAATAAATTACATTGGACACTGGGCTATGCAAAACAATACTGGAAAACTTTATACTGCTCGGTTCGTATATAGCTATGAGACCGTACACTGAGAGTCGCACAACCAGCACACCATGTGTCATTAAAAACAGCGCGCCATGATTGCTGAAAAGTGTCATTCGTGCCAAAAATAGTTTAACTTTGGAACGCAAAATGCACTTTAACATATGTAATACTCCTAGCGTTTTGGGTGCAATCCATTCATAGCACTATGAAGTTTATTGTTTAAGGTGAACAATTTGCGCCGCACCTGTCATTCGTTATTATCATACCTGCGTCAAATTATGGTCGCGCCCCTGGTCAGCAAACGCAAGACGCTGAAAATCTGGAAGTTGGCAAACCAGCTGCTTACCTTGTCTAAGCTGGTATCTCACCAAATGTCGCGAGAACAAATGAACACTGCACAGGCTTGAAATAGAAACTAACCCGATATGCATTCTGGCTGTTGGCCTCCGGCAAACACAGTGCCCAGATTCTGGGAGAAAACTTCCCAAGTATGTACGTCCCAGCGCTCCTATTGCAGCGCTCTTAAATTATAGGCGTGCACACCGTTCATCAAACGCCTGATCACAGTGAATACTAGTATATCTCCATTGCTTATCTCACAGTTTCCATAGGGTGGATATGCCGTTCTTTATTTGCAGGGGACCTTCCCACACGTTACGGCATCACAGCAACAGTCATATCATCCGCACGCAGAACTTCGGATGCATACGAACCACGTAGCATACGAACAATTACACAACAGTCGCAGCACTTCGAGCAGTATTCGCGTCTGTTTCAGCCGAAACAGGATAAGGCGACGACCGTGCTGCTGCATAATTTGTCTGATGCCATCTTTAAAGTTCGTCGTGCTAAAAAACGCTGAGGTTGCCACGTGATTTAGCTTTTCCACCTGCTGTTGTGTAAAAGCATTCAAACAACCGACGCAACGCACGAGCTCGTGGCAATGGCTTGAAAGCGTGTGCAGATATGGGGTGCCCATGCAGCTCTGAAAATTTTTGAGACATGCCCGTAAAAATAGCACATTCGCTCTCGACTACGCCATCATCATCACATGAACGTAGGGTTTGGGTGACCTTGAGGTACTTCACGAGTAAGAGCCGAACACGTGTCCCCCTGTCGCTTCTCAGACAGTTAACAAGGCAAGCTGACGACGCAAAGGAATTCAGGATATTTTTGCGGTCATTTGAATCCAGGTTTCGAAAGTCAGCTTTGCCGTCTGAGAACGTATTTTTCTTGCGACATGTTTTGTGCCTGCGCCATTCGTCCACAAACTCTTGCAGCCGCGCTTCCGGTATCTCGGGCCTGATCAGCATCAAAAGCTTATCAAACGTCCTCAAAAACAGATGTAAGACATCGATGACAATTCGATCGATGGGAATTGAGAGCAAAAGACAATCCCGAAAAACTCACACATCTCCCTGTGGAAGCCCCGTACGCTGCTTCTGGTCTATGGTACGAACATTCCCAGACTCACAGAACATACAGGCAAACCGGCTGTTGGCCTCTTTGAGGCCGCACGCCAGAAACAGAAATTTGTAGTCCGCGCAGAGATAAAACTGAACTTCACCACATGACCATCAATTTCGATCCTCTCTTATGGTACGACGTTTATTTCTGAATTTACATCGCGCAGCACGTCTCTCAGCGTGGCGCACTCTTCTTTTTGATAAGAAGTCCAAAAAAGTTGGGGGCTTCGAGAAGTAGGTTAAAGCTCGTCAACAGCGCTGACAGGTTGAGAAAATTCATAACTTCCCCACTGGAACACCATCTCGTGAAAGAAATAAATATGGATATGACCTGTTTCTGAGGCAAATAAATTACAGCAGGGAAGTCTGTTTTGTTCTGAAACTTGGGCCTCCAACAGTCCTCAGTCCCGAACAGCATTAAAGTAAATGACCAAAAATGTATTTGTCATGGCATATCCTTCTGTAAAGTGCACGAATCTAAATTCTTGCAAGGAGACTTTCACAAAATGTATACCATGAAGCGGGACGGTACATCACTACCAAACTGTGGTAACATATTCAGATTTCATTATCAGCTGACGAAGAAATATACCCATTCTCACTAACAAAGAGACATA
This sequence comes from Capitulum mitella, assembly GCA_030062745.1. Lineage (NCBI taxonomy): Eukaryota > Metazoa > Arthropoda > Thecostraca > Pollicipedomorpha > Pollicipedidae > Capitulum > Capitulum mitella. The sequence goes on from CP099848.1 coordinate 9,610,021, forward strand.
CCTGAGTCGCATAGTCGTTTGGTCCCTTTTTAACTGATGGACATAGTTTTTCCACTATGTCTGCAATCTTGCGCCTGAAGCATCCCTTTTCCTTTTCCTCCATGTTACATTGGGCATTCATTCTGAAAAATGGCATGTAGTAAGCCACGCCAGCCATGTCACCACATTGAAACATTTCGTGTGGTCCCCGGCTCCTGCGTCATGTGCTGAAAGTGTCAAAACTACTGTGATAATCCTGTGGCAAGAACGTCTAGAACCAGGTCTAGGTCTTAAGCAGCCATGGTCTACATCCCCGACAATATTATATCAACACACATAAAGTGAAACAACATACACTGCCTTTGTATGTTAACTGCATGCTACGGACGCACTCGATTTTGCACTTGATCAAACACTAAAAAGCGTTTAGGTCCGTACCTTCTGCGCTGTTGGAAGATTTTATATCTACTGGATAGAGATGGCGTCAGCCTTGCCAGCTTATGATATTTTGACAGAGATGTTACTGTCGTCGAGAACTTTCAGCACTCGAGTGGGTGATGGACCTGGTGGTGTCGTGGGTGAGTTTAGTCCATATTCAGGAACTATGGCTTCCATTCGCTTTCGTTTTCGACGTTTGTGGCGGTCCGTATACATCCTTTCAGATTCAGGTTGCATAGGGCACCCCGCAGCAACACCTGATTCCTGTCCCATGAGGCATGAGCGGCTGATGGCAGCTGGTCCAAGTTGGCGAGAAGAGGAGTACAATTAAAGCACAGTAAAGTCGTTCTCGTGTTGACGGTTTATTTTCAGTGTTTTATGAGTAGATTCATAGTATTGAGCGAGGACCACGGACCCAGTGACCACGCCTCCCAACTCACCATATTTCTGGCTGGAAACGAGTCACGTCTGGCTTTGCGACGGAAGGTGCTCGGACTGCGGTATGCATGCGAGTTAGTTCAGTTTCCCGACCACCCGACGTATGAAGCGATGTTTTCTTCCAGCACAATAGCCCTATTTCGCACCGGACGATCTCTGAAAGCCACTCCCTTCTGTGTGAGGGTTCATGACCTCTTAGCTGAGAGCGGTGTGCGATTGAGGTCCGTGGCACGTCCTTACCATGTAGACATACTTCCTTGGGAGCTCGTGTGTCCTGCGGTCGACGTATCTTTGGCTGAGAACCGGAAGCGTGATGTGGCCCCGGAGGAGTTACGGTGCAGAGCACTGGAACATTTGGCATGCTACGATGGCCAAATCACTACTTACACCGATGGATCGGAAACAGAGACTGGTGTGGGCTGTGCTTTCGTGTGTGGCCCTGACACTCGGTCATTTACTGTGCCATCCCATGCATTGGTTTACACGTCGGAACTTGTGGCTATTTGCAAGGCGCGCTGTTTTCTTCAGGCTAGCGACGATGGTTTTTACGTACTTTTTGCAGACTCGCTGAGCGGCCTTTAAGCGCCGAAGTGTTAATATCGGTTTCATCCCCTTATACGGGATATTTTAACACGACTGACAGTGTAAGAGTGACTTGGAAAGAGAGTGACGTTCTGCTGGATCCCAAGCCACGTGGGGATGTCTAGCAACGAACGGGCCGATGCAGCCGCGAAGTGTGCGTCACGCATGTGTGTAACACGTCGAACGCCATTGCCTGCCAAGGACTTTTACGTTGTGTTTTCGTCGTATATATATATATGACTTTTTGCAGCGTGAGTGGGATGCGTTTGGTCCGAGTAAGCTTAAAGCTATGAAACCCCGTCAAGGAACCTGGGCCTCGGGTTCATGTCAAAGGCGAGAAGGGGTCATTCTCTCCGGTTTGCGCCTAGGCCACAGACACGTAACGCATCAGCATCTTTTGAAGGGCGAAGAGAGAGATGTACCCCCGCTGCAGCGAGACCCTCACTGTGCACCATGTGCTGATCACATGCAATGGTTTGACTTTAGAGCGTTGGCGGCACTTTGGGCACAGTGCGACACCTCGCACTTTGTTGGATTCAGTGGGAGAAGACTCCCGTGTCATAGAGACGGGATAATTGTTCCGATTTTTATCGGATATCGGTTTCTCTGCGGTGTTAACACCTTGGTAATCGCGTGTGTTTTGTTTTATGTATGCTGTTGTAGGCAACTTTTTTGCCTTGGCATAATTGCGTTATGTGACGCCGATAGAATATGTTAGTCTTTGTGACTCTTGTAAATGGGGCTACTAAAACAGGTTATTGGCGCCAAATGACCTTGAAGTCGGTGCGCCCGAAAGCCCCAGCAACCAATCAACCGACCAGGTGTCTGACAGTGGGGCAGGGTGGAAGGAGCATGATTCCAAAACTTATCTGTCGATACGGCCATTCGCTGATAGAATGTAGACCTATTACCTTAACTAAAGCTGTAGCGGTCAGGGGCCAGCTTTTCACGATTGGACCGTCTTGGTGCTACTGGAGGCGCCAGCTGCGAGCCGAGACCGTCGACGGGCAGCCCAGGCGATTCCTGGGTATTCTCAGGGCTCACCGCGGACTCACCGACGGGGACATTATCCCCACAAGTCGAATCAGATGACTCAGATGCCCCACGCCCCGGACTCGTGGTCTCCACGACCCGGCGAGGCAGCGGCACCGGCCTGAACGTCAACAGACATCCCTCTCTCTCCTCCACGGGCGACGGCACCGCCATCGCGTCCGAAGCGGCCCGTAGAGGGGCGGTCCGCTCAAGAGCTGGTGTCCCACTCACGGAACCGTGTGGAACTTCGTTCATTGAGTTTTCAAACTCTGGATCTCTGATGAGCTGACGGATCTGAGGACCGTCAAATATGCCAGCTTTCAACTTTTCCATGGTCAATCCTGGAAAAGCCTGGCACAAGTAAGTGAAGCAGTCACCATCCTGAGCCAGGGGTATAGAGGCAAACTGGTTGCCGTTGTGTAGCAGAACACATTTCAGTGATCGCTTGCTGCTGTCAATGAACAGTCTCCAATCTTTGGGTTCGTACTGTGGCACTCCAAGCTTGAGCAGAAGCTGCGCAATATCTGCACAGTACACCAAGTCCTTCTCTTCAGAGAAAAAACGGAGGTACTCTTGATGTCTGTTGCGGAAGAAGCTGATGCGAGCACTGTCACAGAGGAGGTTTTTTTCCTTCAATCTGGATGCCAACAGTTCGGCAGAGTCCTTTGACAAGCTGAGGTCGCGAACTAGATCATTCAACTCCTTTTGGGAAGACGGATGTGGAGCATCATCTTCAAGAACCACTTCTTCTTCTTCTTCTTCTTCATGTCCTTCAACACTGGAGGCATCTTCGTCACTAATGTCAGGAAGTTCTCCGAAGATAGGCACTGGAATTTCATCACAATGAGCTACAGGACGACGTGCTGATTGAAGATCAGGATAGTTGAGGCTGCCCCGGTTCTTTCTGTTGATCCCAGTCACATCAACAGCGCAGAAGTAGCAGTCAGTGACATGGTTTGTCGGCTCCCTCCAAACCATGGGAATTCCAAAGTTCAGACTCCTCTTGCCATTGGTCCACCCACGTAGAGTCTCGGTGCATGCCTTGCACACCATGTGTGGCGCACAAGCTTTATCCTGGTCACCAAGTTTAACATAAAAATAACCCCCCCGATGGGGCACCACCTTTCCGTGGTGGGGGGGATTGTGTGCTCCAGTGATCCAGCGGGCGGTCGGGGTTGCTCGTGGAGCTCCCCTTCCGGCCAAAGGGGAGGAGCCAGACGAAGAGTGCCTCACCGAAGGGCACTGGCTCCGGTCAGTGTAGGGGAGCAGCGCCCCCTCGGTCCCCAGCTTCTCCCGCAGGAACACCACTTGGTGTGGGGTATGGCGACCCCCCGGGTCCCAGCCAAGGAATTCCTCTGATCCGTATCGATCCTAGCATCCCCTGCCCACGCCGACCCTGATTGTCCCATATCCGGGCCTTTTGTTCACCTCACCTCTGGTAGCAAGCAGCTCAGCTTCCCCTGACTGCTCAGGTCTAGCAACCCTGCCAGTCCGCCAGCTCTCGGTTTTATCGGAGTAGCCGCGCTCCCTCGGCCCGTCCCCCGGGGTTGACGGAGTCCTGGAGGTTGAGGCCTCTCGCCGCACGGTGCTAGTTGTGGCGGGGGGCCAACACGCCTCTTTGGTCCTGATATCCGGGGGGGGCGGGCGGGTCCGTATGGCCCCATGCGGACCAAGTGGCTGGTCGCCTCGGGCCGTCGAGCCCGGCTTTGTTCGGGTTCGTTCGGCCCGGCCGGCCGGGGTCAAGGGGTGGGCAGCGCTGGAACCCGGTCAGGACGGGGAGGGGTCTCGCCGGTTGCACCTGGCCGGGCAGAAGGCGCCGCCTGTCCCGTATAGCACCGGGGTAGCCCTGGCGTCCCGCGTCCCTTTTTTGTAGGGCCGGGCGTCCCCCAGTTGGGCTCCGAGGTGGGTGGGGAGCCCTGGTGCCGAAATTACAAATCTCACTTATGGCAAACTCTAACCAAACTCTACGCTCTGACATCTCCCACCCCTGCGAGGGGCGGACCAGTCGTCCCCCTGCCTCCTGCCGAGGAACGGAAATCCGTGGGGCTCGAGTATTGATTTTCCGAGGAAAAGATAAGGCCCTCGCTTCGTTGTCGCCTTTTCATCGCCGTAACGGCTGCGACCGTTTGGGACAAATTATCAGATGTGACAAACTGAGAGACGGCTCCCTAGAGGTCGAATTTGTGAAAAGTGAAGAAGCTGAAAAAGCCTTGGCAGCGACAACGTTCGCATACAGTGTGCGCAACGGTACGGAGACACGAGATGTGGTGGTAAATATGACTGTGGAGCCCCACAAAATGAAGAACTTGTCAAAAGGGATTATAAACTGTTACGATCTGAGAGACGTTGCCGACGAGGAGATTGTTGATGGACTGTCCGAGTTCGGTGTGACGGACGCCCGTCGCATGATGGTGAGACGGGAGGGACGTCTCTGTCCCACAAATAACATTGTACTGACGTTTAACCGGCCTGACCTACCTGCTGATGTAGCCGTTGGATACCTGAGGGTCAAGGTGCGACCGTTCATCGCAAACCCCATGCGCTGTTACCAGTGCCAGCGCTTCGGCCACACAAAACCGTATTGTAAAAACCCTCCTGTCTGTGGAGTTTGTGCGTCAACAGAGCACCTTGCTGATGCTTGCGAGGGTCATGCCCCGCGCTGTGCCAACTGTGGACCAACGCAGTCGCCACATGCGTCTTTCGACAGGACATGTCCTGTTTATATAAGAGAAAAAGAAATCCTGACCATAAAATGCTCTCGCAAAGTCTCCTTCCGAGAGGCAAGAGAAATATACAGTGCGACACATCCAAAGTCGTCTTACGCTGCGAAGGTGAAGACTGCTGTGCCGGCGACGCAGTCTGAAGTGATGACGTTGCCTCAACTAGTAAACATTTTAAAGCATTACGGCCTTGCCGTCGTACCTGCGCCCTCTGCACCGGCCACGTCCTTGGGGTCGCCGACGCCTCCTGCGCCCGCCACCTCGGTGGTGTCCACGGCCCCGGACGTTCCGTCGGCCGGGGGCAGTGGGTGGACCGTGGTCCGGCGGGGTCGGGGACCCCGCTCTTCTCCGGCGCGGAGCGGCTCTCCACCGGGACCTGTTGCGTCCCCCGCGTCCGCGCCGCCCACGCCGCCTCGTGCCGCGGCCTCGAAACGTTCCCCGGTGACCGCTCCGTCGGGGACGCAGCTCTCGGGCGGGGCTTCCCGTCCTGGGGCGCCGCGGAGTACGGGTGTCACCGTGCGCCCGGGTGCTCCAGATCTGGGGGCTGCGGGTCGCGCGGCCCGGGGCGTGGGGTCGACGGTTGCGCCGGCCCGGGCCCATCCGTCGCCGTCTGGCGATGGCGCGGCCATGGGCCCCCCCCTGCTCCGGCGCGGGGTGGGTCGGCGTCGTCCTCCCCGGCCGCGGGCCGGACAACAAAACGCCCGCCGCCTTGGCCTGTGTCCCCGACGGACGGGGGCAGGGCCAAGGTGCGCGGCAGTTCTGCAGAAGGTCGTCCAGTCACGGGAGGGTTATGACCTTGCAAAAGGGCTGACCACTTCTTTTGAACACTTTAACCTTGCACTTGCAGTGACTGTTTTAGTGTTCCTGCAGGTGCTGATGCTTCTTTTATATCCCGGGACGCTGTGTTTTAAGACCCTTTTAACCCGACCTTATACAGGTCATTTTACAGTGGAACTGTAGAGGTGTTAGGTCGAGCGCCAGTGATCTGCAGGCTCTTCTGAGACGGCGTTGCCCATTTGCTGTTGGCCTCCAGGAGACAAAACTGGCACCAAACACTTGTTTTAGTCTCAAAGGTTACAGCATATTTCGTCGCGACGAGCCAGTCGACACCGTTGCGCACGGTGGGGTCCTACTAGCCGTTCACCATGGTGTTCCCACCCAGCGGCTCGACGTGCGCGCTGATGTGCAGGCTGTGGCAGTGAGGTCGCACTTGGGACGCCGTCAAGTAACACTGTGCTCAGTGTATTTGGCGCCTGGTTGTGTTTTTCCCACGTTGGAGCTCCGGCGTCTGGTTGCAGAGCTGCCTGCACCTTTCCTGCTTTTAGGTGATTTTAATGCTCACCATACTAATTGGGGTTGCGACAACACCGACACACGTGGTCGACTTTTAGAAAGCTTGTTGAACGACGAATCACTATGTCTTTTAAATACTGGAGCCAAAACACATTTTACTTTGCCTTCCGGACAAACATCGGCTCTAGACCTGAGCATTTGTAGCCCACAGATGATGCAGTACTTGACGTGGTCGGTGGATGACGACCCATGCGGAAGCGATCACTTCCCAGTATGGCTGCACTATAAGGACGGTGCCGTGCTCGGCTCAAGGCCACCACGGTGGTTGCTTCGGCGTGCTGACTGGGGCCAATTTGAGGAAGAGGTTGAATTGGCCGTGCGTTGGCGTCAGCCGGAGGAGCGTCCGATGTCGGTGGACGAATTTACCGAGATGATCGTGCAGTCAGCCGGACAAAGCATCCCCAAAACATCTGGTGCTCCCCGCCGCCCACCAGTGCCATGGTGGACGAAAGCGTGTAGAGACGCCATTCGTACACGCAGGCGAGCTTACAGGGCATTCGATCGTTGCAGTACACTTGATAATTTGATCGCTTTTCGACAAGCGAGGGCCTCGGCACGCCGTGTTATCTTGGAGGCGAAACGGCGGTCATGGCGAGAGTATGTGGGTGGCCTGAACCGCTCCACCCGCACTTCGGAGGTCTGGGACCGCATCAAGAGGATAGGGGGCCGACATTGCTCTAAGCCGCTGCCCGTGCTGCGCGTGCACGGCCATGACGTGTTTCACCCTGCTGACGTTGCCAACGAGATCGGCCGCGCCCTCGCAGAGCGGTGCCGGGGTGGCGGCGCCGATCCTGAGTTTGTGCGTCACAAAACTCGCTGTGAGCGGTCGCCTGTGAACTTTTATACCTCTGAGCAGCACTCGTATAACGAAGTGTTCACAATGGCTGAACTCAGGTCAGCAATATCGTCCCTGCGCAGTGTGTCGGAGGGCCCAGACGAAGTGCATAACGATATGCTTCGACACCTTCCACATTGCGCGGTTGAGACACTGTTGACTATGTTCAATGCGATTTGGACCCGTGGCGAGTTCCCGTTGGCCTGGCGAGAGGCCATCGTCATCCCACTGTGCAAGCCCGGCAAGAGTGGTTTAAACCCTCTTGATTATCGTCCCATATCTCTGACATCTTCCTTGTGTAAACTTTTGGAGAAGATGGTTAACCTCCGCCTGACCTGGTTTTTAGAGAAGAATAACGTGTTTGACAATGCTCAGTGCGGTCTCCGGAAAAACCGTAGTACTGTGGACCACCTTTTAGCCCTAGACACAGCAGTGCGTGTTGCTTTTCGGGAACGACGTCATGTGGGAGGTGTGTTTTTTGACATCGAGGGTGCATACGACACGACGTGGCGACACGGCATTCTCTTGAAGGCCTTTGGGCAAGGTATTCGTGGTCGTATGGGCGTCTTTTTACAGAACTACTTGGATGACCGTTTTTTCCGTGTTCGTGTAGGAAAGCACTTTTCTGACCGGTTTCTGCAGGTGAACGGCGTGCCTCAGGGTGGTGTGTTAAGTGTGACACTCTTTGCCATTATGATTAACGATGTGGTAGACAGACTGCCTCGCTCTGTAGGAAGGTCACTGTTCGTCGACGATCTGGCAATATGGTGTAAGGCGTCCAGTGCTATCTCGATGGAGAGGCAGTTGCAGCTGGCCGTCGGCCGCTTGGAGAAGTGGAGCCTGGCAAATGGCTTCCGTTTCTCGACGTCAAAAACAGTTGCGTGCCACTTTTGCCGCTCTCGCCGTGGCTGTCCCGCTTTATCTGTGCAACTGTACGGGAAACTGATTCCGTCGGAGCCAGTAGTGCGGTTTCTTGGACTGCAATTTGACAAACGATTGACGTACAGGGACCATTTTAAATCGCTGCGTGAGAAGTGTTTTAAATCACTGAACGTTTTAAAGTGTGTCGCAGGTACATCGTACGGTGCGGACAGAGTGACGTTGCTCCGTCTATACAGATCCCTGATTCGCTCTAAGTTGGACTATGCTTGTTTTGTGTATGACTCTGCATGCGATTCCAGCAAGCGTACGTTGGACACAGTGCACAACTCTGCCTTGCGCATTGCTACGGGTGCCTTCAGAACGTCTCCCACCGCTAGTATCTTGGTGGAAGCTAATGAGCCACCCCTGGCTTTGCGACGGAAGGTGCTCGGGCTGCGGTATGCATGCAAGTTAGCTCAGTTCCCCGACCACCCGACATATGAGGCGGTGTTTTCTTCCAGCACAATAGCCCTTTTTCGCACCGGACGATCTCTGAAAGCCACTCCTTTCTGTGTGAGAGTCCATGACCTGTTAATTGAGAGCGGTGTGCGACTGAGGTCCGTGGCACGTTCTTACGATCTAGACATACCTCCCTGGGAACTGGTGTCCCCTGTGGTCGACGTGTCTTTGGCTGAGAACCGGAAGCGCGACGTGGCCCCGGAGGAGTTACGGTGCAGAGCACTGGAGCACATGGCATCCTACGATGGCCATATGACTGCTTTCACCGATGGATCGAGGACGGAGGCTGGTGTGGGCTGTGCTTTCGTGTGTGGCCCTGACACTCGGTCATTTACTTTGCCACCTCATGCATCGGTTTATACGTCGGAACTCGTGGCTATCGACAAGGCGCTGTGTTTCATTGAGGCAAGCGACGATGGTTTTTACGTACTTTTTACAGACTCGCTGAGTAGCCTTTTAGCGCTGAAGTGTTTCCATCCGCGTCATCCCCTTATACAGGATATTTTAAGACGATTGACAGCGTTAGACCGACATGGAAAGAGAGTGACGTTCTGCTGGATCCCAAGCCACGTGGGGATATCTGGCAACGAACGAGCCGATGCAGCCGCGAAGCGTGCGTCACGCATGTGTGTGACGCGACGAATGTCATTGCCTGCCAAGGACTTTTATCGTGTGTTTTCGTCATATATGTATGACTTGTGGCAACGTGAGTGGGATGCGCTCGGTCCAAATAAGCTCAAAAGTATTAAACCCCGCCTAGGAACTTGGGCCTCAAGTTCACGCGAAAACCGGCGAGAGGAGGTTATTCTCTGCCGTTTGCGCCTAGGCCACACATACGTAACGCATCACCATCTGTTAAAGGGCGAAGAGAGAGGGACGTGCCCCCGCTGCAGTGAGCCCCTCACTGTGCACCATGTGCTGATCACATGCAATGGTTTGACTTCAGAGCGTTTGCGGCACTTTGGCCACAGTGCGACTCCTCGCACTTTGCAGGATTTGCTGAGTGACGAGTCTCGTTTTATAGAGACGGGACAGTTGTTCCGGTTTTTATTGGATGTCGGTTTTTCTGCGGTTTTTTCACGCTACTAGTCACATGTGTTTTATTTTGTGTATGCTGTTGTAGGTAACTTTTTTGTCTTGACATAATTGCGTTATAATACGCCGTCGGATTTTATTAATCGTCGTGACTCTTTTTAATGGAGCTACTTGAAGAAGTTATGGGCGCCGAATGACCCTGCAGTCGGTGCGCCCCTAAGCCCCAATAACCAACCAATTATTCACATGCAAAACAGAAATATGGACAAATTAGTCATAAGTTGGCACATGTAGGTATTGTACATTCTCCAGAGTTCGTTATTTCAAGAAATACAACTTTTTTGTATCACATTATCACAAAATTACAACCAGCGGCTTCACGTTTAGTTGCCACTTCCACTGTACACAACCACCGCAGCCCACCGCGTTCCGTATTTGCCGCCACCAGCACGACAACGCAAATATTCCGCAACACACATGAAGCGAAAACACCCGTACATGCGCGGGTGGAATTTCCTATACACTTCGTGGGGCGGCTGCCCCATTAACTTAGTTTTGATCCACCGACTTTATGCTTTGCCGCACGAATTTTTGGAAGATTTCGAGGTTTTATGACTTCAAACTGATCCCTTTTCGACATAATCACCCAGAACTATCGGACCTGAATACTTCTTGTCATTAAAATAATCATTTCCAATCAAAAAAATATTCGACATGGCATTTTACCCCCACCAACTTCTTCTAAAATGCTCCATACAGGCGTACACGTGAACAAAAACGTAAAAAAACGACATGTGGCCATAGCTCAAAAACTTGACATGATTGAGCAAAACCAATCTGATTTTTGGATTCAGCGCATCAGATTCGTCCTAAATCAGCTGAAAAAACTCAGACAAAACATTTGTTGTTGACCAGTGTAATTCAATAAATTTCATGGTCGGTTCGCACATGAAATTCGCGCAAAATAGCACGCAAACTGATGTGGCTTCTAGCTACGATTGAACATGTTATTGCTTCGCGATCAGACTCTAATACATCGATTATCCAAGACAGTGTGACACCAAGCCCAGATAACTTACCATTCAAGATATCCGAACCTGCCACCTTGACGAACTCACCACCACACCTTCACAGATCCAGTTAGGCTGCGCCTGTAGCAAAGATCAGCGGCGTCGTCGGGGACCGATTTCCGCACGAGAAACCAGCGACTCGTTTCAGGCTGAGTCGTGTTTTAGGACTAGTCTGTCCGAGACTTTTCGTTGTTATCACGTGATGCTGATTTGTCGTGCATCAAAATAAGGTGTAATACGAAGCAATGCATTCGGTGTCTCGTGAAACCAACTGAATTAGAGCTTCAGTTTGAGGCCAGACTTGGGCACTTGGGCAGCACTAGAAACCTTTTCCAAAAGGGTTTCAAATCGTTTTCTTGGTGCAGTTCATCGATCACGGTATTACCTCAGTCAGCCCGGCTGTTGAAAAACGGAAATAAGCGAAAAGATAAGCGTTCAGGTGGAGGCATGCTGTTGCTTTGTTCAGTTGAAACATTACAGCAAAACTTGACTGTTTAGGCGTTTTTTCCAATTTGCCTTCACGATAAATTTCCCAAACTTGCGTTCATTATAACCACAAATTAGGAGAAAAATTAGAGCCCCTGAAAACCGCAGATCTAACTTTGGCCTCGTGTATAATGCAAACAAAAGTAACAGTTCATGTTACATGCGTATGTTCACTGAACCAAAGTTGCTTTATGCACATCTGAACGCAGGCAAACATGACATGGCGTCAAAGATGAGCGGTGCTGAGCATTTTACGTGGACTGTCCCAGAAATCACGCTGTTCCTCACAGCTTGAACAGCATACACATTTCCTTTCTATCGGAAACACAAAATAGGGCGTAGTTACATGAAGCCAATAAAAAGCAGAGCGTAAATACTTAAGCAACAATAACTACGATATCATTGCTACCTTCCATGGCACTGGATGCTGCACTTGCACCGGCAACACGAAGTCGCACCGCCCAACACCTGTCTTTCATTCGGGTACGTCATCCTCAACGACGCACGTTTTCCACATTAATATGCAGGACACGGTTTGCCCTTTGCATGACCTGCAGTGGCCCGTGGGTGAAGTTCGTGACCCTGTAATACATCGTCTTCACACTGTCATTCGCTTTTTCCACGTTCTGCTGGTTAAAACGACTGGACACCCATGCAGCTCTGCAAGTTTGTGGGCGTGGTGCACCATGATATGATGTACGGCGTGACCGCAATTTTTTGGTATAGGACGCAGAAAATCTTCATGAACACCTCAGTGTGAACCCGAGTCTCTGGCAGCGCTGCAGCAGCAGCGCTGGCACCATGTACACGAGCAGCGCTGGCACTATGTACACGTTCTCTTCTGTGGCACCATGTGTCTCGAGCAGCGCTGGCACCATGTACACGTTCTCGGCCAATCCCTGCCAGAAACTTTTATCCAGCAAGTAGGAGCTTCTTATACAAGTGGCAGCGCTCTTGGAATGAGGCAGATAACAGTAAACTTAGAACGCTAAAACCCCAGCTTGGTGTATGGTTATCATGCTCTCGCAAGGCGAGGCGAGAGGAAATAACACTGTGCAGACTGCGTATCGGCCACACTTATGCGACCCATGGCTATCTGCTGCGTGGGGCTGATAGGCCTCTCTGCCATCGTTGTGGTGCCTTCATGACTGCCACGCACGTGATCGTATCGTGTCCACACTTGACTGAAGAGCGTTCACTTCACTTGGACAGCATGCTTCGTCTCTGACGCTCTGCGATGTACTTGGAGACAACTCGCGTTTTCTTGAATCCAAACAGCTCTTTTGGTTTCTTAAAGACGCTGACTGAGGCTGTTAACACACCTCACTAGTTAGATAAAACAACCTCGTTAAGGGCGCGAAATGACCTCAGTAGTCGGGGCGCCCGAAAACACCAATAAGCAACAAAAGCCGAGCGCTCTATAAAACCCAGTCATCATCGGTTATTCGTAAAATAATGTTCTTCAAGTCTTTTCCGTTATTCGTTTTTATGACATTTTATTTTTTACGCATTTGTTTTCATGTCTTACTCCCATTATTCTGTACTTCTATGCACGGTGGATTATTGTAGCACCATTGCATAGTGGGGCTTTATACGATTTAGCGCGCCAGAATCACCTGTTCATAATAGGTCGCTTGCAGTCCACCTGTTGTTTCACGCGGAACACCAATATCATTATTGGATGTTAAACGCACATACTTACCCTCGTGTTTTAGAAGTTCGGGGTCTCCACACTGACAGATCTTTCAGGTTTAGGAACTTTTTGCGAGGTGTATCGCGGCACCCGGCATGAGGAGCACCCGATAAGACAACGCACAGCTTACCTTACTAGTAGCCAATTTTGATGCTGTTTTCGTCGCACCCGTGCCTGGGTTTCCCACGTTTTCAACATCGGGAAGATGAATGAATGGCGCGTTACTCGAGTCTTTTTCATTGCCGGCCCTCCTAGTACCGATAGTGTTATTATAAGTGAACACATTAGTAACAACTAAGAGCTGTTGTAAGTAAACACAAATTGTGTTTACTTACAACCAAACAAATTGTGTTTGGTATAAAATATTGCTATTTGATGCATGCATTTACATTTAATCGCAAATTTGATACTTATGATACATGCATACTGCACATACTTACACTTGACAGGGCAGGTTGGAGGCGATCATCCGGTTTCTTGAAAAATGCTCATTCTTTTCCACAGGTGGCTAGGGCTGGCCGTCCGTTTGGTTCGCGTCCCTCGCTGTGGAAATCGAACCATCGTCTGATGCTCGTCCATCGGACACGGATCGCCAACTGCTGCCGCCGGTCGGACCGACGCGGAGTCCTGCACGCATACCGTCGGCCCTGCCGGCGTGGACTCAGCGTGAAGCGACGCTACGGTGCCGGGCGGAACAGAACAACCTCGTCAGCAGAACAAGCGGAGGCAGCCGCCAGCGCGCAGCGCCACTCGGATGACTCCACCCGATAGCTGGAACAGCGCACCGGCACCGGCCCGGACTGGGCGGTGAGGTCGAAAGGTGCCGACTCTCTTCGCCGCTGGAGCTCGCCGACCATAGCGGGCCAACAGTCTCCGCAGCACGGCGCTGTCAGCCAGAACCATTGGGCATGGCTACAATGTCGCAGATGGTCACCGGACGGCCGCACCTCACTGCCTCGCAGTGTTTGACCTCAGGCCGGTCCCTGATACGCTAGGCTGTGGTGACGGACTGTCAGCGAGTGACGACGGATGTGGTGTTGTGTCAGTGTGCCAGTGTTAGTGTTGCGCCGCCGTGGCCGCGCCAGTCTTGCAACAACGGAACCCTCTGGCTTGCGTCGCTAGTGGTGCTTGTTTTCCCGTTCTGTAATCTGTGTCAGTGTTTGCGGGTGTCCTTGATAGATCATTGGTCCACGCCCGGCCGGGCCTCAAAATGTCCCTCGCCCGGCTGAGTGTGTGGGGGGTCTGTATCTGACCCCAGGATCTCAGGTTCTGTGCATCGCACGAAAAAATGGAATACAAGCAAAGAGAACTCTATTGATGCGAGTCGAAGACCATGTTTTTTCTTACTTGGGTCAATATTGAGGTCATCAGAGGTCATAACAGGTTAAACTGAGCTAAAGTGAAAATGATATAAAAAGGACATTTGTGTCGTGGTTTTCATTTGGGGGAATAATAAGATAACTATTAACAAGTCGAATACATCCATAGCGCGAATGACCCAATTAATGAAAGAGGTCAGGTGAAGCCACGACGTAATGTCATATGATGCATCGTAATGGTAATATGATGCATCGCGCTTCGTATTACCCGATGGTTTTGGTAACAGGCTGGATTGCAGATGATGCACGCAACATAGTAAAACACTTGATAAGCATTTGCCACTGCCCTGAAGGTCGACCTAGGTCAAATGGAGTCATCAGAGATAGTCGACTTATGATGACTTCCGGTGGCCTCATATAGGCATATTTTTGCGCTAAATTTGACTTCATTGCCTATTTATACCCTAGAAAACAGTAAAAACAGTAAAATATTGTTCCTGTGCAGACAGCTTGTGTTAATGGAAATCGTATGTTGCGGGAAACAGATACCCATATCGGATATCACGACTTGAGCGAAGATCGCGCGTGTCCTGATAATGTGATGGCGGCATATGCCATTCGCCACGTCTCCGACAATTCGTGATCATGAAAACCCCGCGAAAATTCGCTGAATTGTAAGCAAAATCTAAAAAATGGCCTGACTTGAGGCCATTGACCGCCGATTTTCCGAGAAATCTAAAACATACAAGTTGTTGCATATATTATTCTGTTCCACCTGAAAGTTTTATACAAATCTGTCCATCCCCGCAAGCATTACTAGAGTTACCATTTTTGTGGAGCCTGAGCTCTGACCAGGACTGCTTGATGTTTCAAATTTTGACCTAGGGTGCAAAATGGATAAGAAAAAGATGCCGAAAATTTCGCGGCGCTGCGCGCCTCCTCTTTTTCGCCACACTCGGAAAGCATGGGAGCCAATTTCCGCTCCTCCCCCCCGGCCGCGCTGTGGCTTTCAAAGTGACATGTCGATGTCCAACAGTTTTTGCTTCACTCACGCAGGTTCGTCGATGCCTGAACTGTCTGCGCTACGTGTGCATTGTATGGATGTGGCGTCATCGGGGAGGCCAGTGATTCATCGGAAGCATTTACATTGCTCGTGGTCTGTCGCGGCGTCGCGGATGACCATTGGGCGTTTATTATCGCCTGAGGTAAGTGCGTCAATTTACATGCGTTGCATTTTTGCACCAGTCTGGCAAAATGATGCTGCAAGTTCTAAATAGAGCAAAATAAATACACGATGGTGGTGATGATGTCCGTGATATGTACGAGCATGAATAAAAGTAGTTTCCCACGATTGGTTGCATTTGCAGTCCTTCGGATTGGCTCCATCCCCAGTCACGGCCTAAATGCGTGGGACGCCGCTTGGGAACAGCGGGCCTGGACTGGATACGGCCAGTCGCCACAAGGAAGCTTTGTTTTGCACATTTTAACATTTATATAATAAGAACTCGTTGGATACAACGCATGGCCACGGCGTGCCAAATCCCAGGCCCCACGCCAGAGGTGGCAAGTCAATCGATGCACAGCGCGCTGTCGATTGTCACCAAAGATGCAGTTCTATCGCTGGGAAGATTTGAGCAGTTTTGCGAACAACGACATATTGCCGCAGTTTACTCAGGCTCTGTTCGATTTTTTTTTTTTGATATTTCGATTCTTGAAAACGTGGATTTCTGTTGTAGGGTGGGATTCCGTCTGATCCATCCGGCCCCAGTTTTTCAGCGAAAACATGCTGGATCCGTGCCTTTTACGTAGGCTGCCCTGTGATACCCACTCCTGTCCGGTCATTTCCCAGTTTACGAATTGGTCATGTTAAGCTTTGATTTGATCGATGGCGACTTGGTGCCAGTTTGTAGTGAGTAGTCCACCGGCAGACAGTAATATTAAAGTGTTTCCCCCATGCTCGTTGTTTGTTTTCAAGCGATCACGCTCAATTGATCGGACATTTCATTACATGTGTCCTTGCCACACCACCCTTGTGTTATCGATATTGTATTCTTCGTGAATGTTACAGTTAATGCAAATGCTAAAAATTATGCTACTACCTCGTACGTAAAGCATTTGTGATCATATGTTGTTTCCTTACCATGAGATCTGCAATGACTACCATTCTTTTAATGGGGATGACTTACCTCTTAAGACGTCCCATCTTAAGCCAATGGCCGTTTTAGGAATCGAAATTGATAAGCGCCCCAGGTTTCCAGCCTGAAATGAAGAGGTTCATGGCTGGGGGAGGCTGACCACCGGGCACCAGAGCCCGGGCAGGTGGCCGCAACGACGTCACTACCGCCGCACACTCGACCTGCCCTGACGACTCCGCAGCCTACTGCGGGACCTCGAACACTAAGACCGCCTCCATTGCACCGGCGCTAGCAGTCGTACCGCGTCTGCCCATCGTCGTTGTCGTCTGCTGCACCTTAGCCGCTGTTTGAGTTATCTCATGCACCCTGGGGCCGGAGAACACCTCAGAGATGCCGACCTCAGCTTCCAGCGCTTGCAGTCGTCCGATGACACCTACGTGCGCTGTCTCGCCGGCCGCTGTCTGGCTCCGGATGCCCCTAACTTTCGCGCCGGACCTTATCGCCGCACGAGCGGTCAAAGTCAGTGTCCTCCTCCACCTGCAACCATAAGAACATCGAAAACAGTCACACCTGACACTCTATTTCCCTGCTTGATAATAGTCCACGAGGCCCATCACACGTCCATGTCGTGTCCTGTCTAGCGGGCCTGCGAATCCGGCCCGTCCGGTGGCCTCTCCATCGAGAACGGCCCTGGCAGCTTGGCTGGCTCGAGGAATGCCGCTCCATCCATTGGCGTCCCCGGGGACGGGTTCAATGGTACCGGCGGTGTCCACCTCTGTCTCCCACGCTAAAGCCCCTGATTTGTCCGGGTCGCCCTCTTTCTTCTGACAGGCCCTGTAATAACACTGTAATAACACTTCATAACACTTCATCCCCTGTAATAACACTTCATCTGCCATCTCAGTTCCCGGCAACCGTGGCACCTCTGTGCCTGGATCCTTGAACGCAACGGCCAGTCTGCGATTGCTTCCTGCCCCCGCACCCGGGTCAAACACAAGGATCGAATCGTCCGGTCTGTCGAGGAGCAGTGGACACTGCTGCTGCCGTAGGCTGCGTCAAAAATCGACATAGCACCTCTCGGAAGTCCCCAGCGAGCGACCTGGCCCGGAGCTCTAGGAAGTACCTGACGGGAACCACCGGGACGGGTACACCCAGTTGGTGTCAGCACACCTGGTTTGAATCTCTCATCTGGTCACCAGGAGCAGCCGGGCTTAGGTTTTCTCAGTTTGTGTGGCAACAGAAGATGCACACAGCATCACCTCGCATCACAACGGAACCGCACACACGTCTAAGCGCATTGGCATGCACGGTGTAGAGCTGCGCGAATATCCTTGGCACGACCTAAGTGTTCCGGTGGCTGCCCATTGTACGGAACTGGTGAGCTTTTCCAGTCCCATTCGCTGGCGTACATTACCATGCGTCGTCCCACGTAAAATCCAAAATGTTCCACGTCATCTTGGGTGTCATGTATACAGAAACGTATGCGTTGTCTGCCTGGGCGCCCCATAATCCACCGAAATTCCCCCGTCAAGTCGACTTCAGCATGGGCCCCAGGCTATGCAGGGCCACCAGCCTGCTGCCGGTCCCGCCGGATGCTGCCGTCATTCTGGCTCTCCCTGGGCATTTCGGCCCTGGAGGACTGGCTGAGCCCTGTCTCTGCAGCTACTCCCATAGCGTTCGCCGGTGCACGCGTTGTGCTGGCTTGACGTTGCATTTCTGACCTGGCCGGGCAGATTTCAGTGACAGAGGCGCTTGGAATATAGCTCTGTGGGTTGGTCGCCGTGAGAACACCATTGATAGGATTCTGCGATGGTTACACCGGTTCAGCTTGCAAGCGTTGCATTTCTTGCAGCTTTTTTCCGTCACTGTGGTGTTCCTATGTGTAAAAGGAATCTTTGTGACACGGCCACTGTTGTTTAGTTTCCGATGCTGACTCTTTCCGGATCTAGGAAGGCATAAAAAAGATGAAAGTGCGAAAACGCAGTCGACTTGCTCGCAACTCGTCGCATGCCTGCACTGCTACCCGCCGGGCGGATATCATGCCTGCAGATAGTCATGGCACCTCCCGGTGGCGGGCTGAAACCGCCATAACTCCCACCGGCGGGGTGAGATTGGAATGGTAACTCCCGCCGGCGGGCTGGTGTTGTCATGACAACATCCAGTGGTGGACTCACGATTATGGATAGAGATTGTGGTAAGGCAGGTGCGGCCGCGGCAGCTCATCGTCCTTTGGTATAGGTGGCCAGTTTCAACGTTTTCCCACTGAAACATGTTCGTTTACCATTCCAACTTTTCTCTGCTTTCTTCACCGGTGCTCGTAATACCACTCTTCACCCACTAAAGCAGCTGTTACGACAGTCTCGTCGGGCTGAAGCTGTCGTCAAAATTTGGCTTGACGCTGAAGGCGTCATCTGGCCTAGGGACCGAATATCCCGCCACGCCATCGCATCCAAATCTTGACGACGTCTGGCCTGACATTCGGGCAAACGCTGCACAGATGCAATGCGCTGTGCGGCATCCATAATTATACCAAAGCTGGATAAATGCGTGATTATGTTCGTAAACACGTGATTATCTTTTTGGACACAAATCCCCGACGAACTAACGTTTTCCCAAGTGTTTATCAAAACGTCACAACTTTTCAGTATGTGCCTCCCGTCCCGGTTGATCGGGGAAGTATTGAAATTGGAAATACACTCTATGAATCGATGACAAGAAACTAAACTTATCTTGCCTGCTGGAACTGTCATTTTTGAGCCCGCAGGTCCATAAGATGTGGGCTCAAAAGGCCCGCTAGGCCTTCTGCGGGGTCTTCTGGTCAGGAAGTTTGCTCTGTGGGAGTTTTGTGGATTTTGAAACGTCACAAACCATCAAGATGCGTAAAAAATATGTTGGGTACTCGCAGTTTGATTTATAATGATGGCCTCAGCACTTCAGTCAAGCCCCATGAAATCGACTGAAAATCAATCCAAGTGCTGTAGTGGCGTCAAAAATGTATTTAAGCTTTTGGTCTGTGGGATTCTGTAAGCTTTTTCTTCGAAATCACTGCATACGAAGGTAGTGCTTTACCACAGAGCTGCCACGCTGTGGATCCCTCGCCTTAGGGGAGGAATGCGATAATTAGGGTGCGATAAATGCTCCAAAATGCATCCAGTGAATGTTTCAAGTGGTGTGGCGTGTGGCCTATCATAAGCACTACAATGCACAAGCACGTATGGAGGATTTCGCCAAGGGAGAGGCAAAGTTTGTCAGAGGGGCCCATTTTTTGCTTCGAGGCCCCAAAATTTGCCTTTCTCATCGGATTTAGTCAACATTGTTTTCAACAGCGGCCCGATTGCAGACCAGCCATGGCCTCTTGGCCGGTCCAGCGGCGCTAGACATTTCTGGAAACTTGGTAAAAAGGAGTATTCACGGAGTACAAATTAAGGTGCACTGCGGGCGCATTCCCACCAGGCCCCTTAGTCCTCGGGGGGGGGGGGGACTGGCACCTTCTTCGCCTACTCCCCTCCCCGGGTGGCCACGTCCTTGACACTGCACGCACCGCGAATAAACATCCTCGCCAGCAGGCTCGTGACACATCCAAGGGGAAGGAATGCGACAACGGGCAGGCCCCGCTTCCCGAAGTGCGATGAAGACGCCATGGAACCTAAGACGAAGCCATTTTTCGGCACTGCAGGGCGTCTGTGAAGCTTTTTTACCCAGGTACTGTACAGCTTAGATAATGTACAGGCAGATTTCTTCTTACCTCGCTATTCCCGACGCCTTCCTGGGCTCGGTGTTGTCAATGCGGTGTAGGTCTGCTGTCGATCCTAGTGTGAGGATGAACCCAGCTAGGATTTACTCGGGCAATGCAAGATCTAGCCAGCACCATCTTGCGTTAGTTACCTCTGCAACAACAAATGGATGCAAAAAAGACAAACTGGCCGATTTGATGTTTTGTCCCTCGATATTTAAGCATGACGATAGTTATTCTTTCGTCATTCTGCCATTCGATAGTCAGTCATTTCGATATTTCGGCATGTCAATATTTATCCTGTTGATGATTTGGCCTTTAGTAATTCGGAGTTTTGCGATTTAGGCAAATCGTTATTTATTCGTTTTGGTAATTTGTTGTCGATATTTAAACTTTTGATATTTTGCAGTTCGATATTAGGTCATTCTATATTTTGTCCGATAACCACAAAATGCACCCACTATGCCGGCCGCCTGCCACTAAATGCGCCAAGATTTAGGCCCAACTGCGGCAAAAACTTTTAGCGAATGCACCAAAATTTCAGGATGAATGTGCCCAAATTCAAATTTTATTTTAGATATCCCAGATTTCAGGAACGATGTGCTCAAAACTGGCCCAGAACACACCAAATGTTTGGCACCCAAATGCGTGCGCCGTAGTTTGGTTCATGGGACGTCATGCGACGGGCATGAATGTGCAATAATGCGCCCAAACAACATTGGAAGGTTTGTGGTAGGATTCTGACTAGACTTCATTGAAATATCTCTGCATAGCATTGCATCAGAGAGTAAACTGAACTTTGGCCACATTTGCATTGCTTCACGGGACAAATCTTGCCATAACACGCATTTCTATATTCTGACACTGAAAAGAGTGCCATGCTTCATTAAACAGCTGATGGAAATGTAAACATTGCATCACAGAGGAAGATGTGATAAAATGGAACAGTTCTAGAATGCGAGCACTTTCTAATTGTACGCTTTTTACGGAATGCGATCATTTTTGCCGTTGATTTGTCACTTCTGGAAAAACGTGGTCAATTTTCGACTCCCAGCCCTCCGCCAGTCACTTTTTCACGCAGAACCTTGAAAATGCTGCCAAGTTTGTCGAGTTTTCTCTCGTGCGCCATTTTGACGTCGCACAGAACGTTGACTGGTGCAGCAATCCCGGTAAAATGGGGTCGTAAACGGCGGTCGCATATGATTATATCAGGCACTTGCCAATTCAGTAAGTAGTGGGTTGTAAAATGTGCAGTTTTGATATAAAAACACATGGAACAAAGGTGAAGGCAGGATCAATATTGCTTTCAATTTCATAAATGGTAAAGGCCTTATGTGCTCGATGGGGCACCCAGGGCATCTCAACCTATGCATTACATCCTCACGTCGACAAAAAAAATCTGAAAATGGAATGGTAGGGACGTTTTAGGCCGGATCTCAGATCTATTCGAGGGACGGTTACCGAATTATAGCCTCGGGTATTTTCGAGTGTTCACGCTGGAGGTCCGTGTTTGGCGGTCCACGACTTGTAGCGAGATGACCCGAGTCGATGGAACGTAATAATGATAGTGAACTCGCTATGATTCAAGGAAACTAGAAATTTCATTTTTTGTCAAATCCAGATTTTGCCATTTCTCTGTGGCTTCGTGATCCTGTGGCCTTTTCTTAATTGACCTCCCTTGACATGTGGCTTATTGAAAGTTATTTTAAATTTAGACTTAATTAAGTTTAATGATTTACCTGACAATAGCAAAATAAGAGTATGAATTGTCCGTGTAAAGCCTCTTTGATCTCCACAAAAACATGCGTAGATGGCGCTGGGAACGGTACCTCTGCATATCTCCGGACTGGGTGGAGATATCGAGATGCAGTTAACAACACTCGATCGGATTGGCCATTCCTGAGGAAGAAATGCTGACGATGTCAGTGATCTGAGGCCAATGCTCGGGCCGTAATTGGGGCCAAATATAAAAAATGCGTAAATTTCGTCGTTGCTGCTTTGCCTTATTATAGCGGGATTTGCGTGAGTCTCCCTGGGATATCGCAAGGAGTCAACCAACTGACCTCTAACTAACCTCATTCCAAACTGCTCACAGCCAACATTGGACTGTTAATGCCAGTAGAGATATCTCCGGGTTCCCACGCCAAGTGGGGGATGGGAAGGGGCCGATAACGCGGCGCTCGCCTTATGCGCGTTTCGCAAACAGATCACAAGAGGGCGTCGGTGGGGAACCTCAGACATAGGGAAAACAACACAGTCGTGTGCGAGCTAAACGTGGTGCACAAGTGTGGTCAGTTGACTGCCAGGTCGTGAGGTGTGAGGACTGAGAATCGGAAAGCGTTTTCGCACTTTGCACGATGCCGTTTCGTTCACACATTTCCTGTGACCTGTGCAAGCGGAACACGAAAACAAACATTGCACAACTTGGAAAAAGCGTCCGATCAGATGATCAAACGTCTGAATGACCATCGCCTTGAGACCGGCTGGACCAAATTAACAACGGATCCGGGCAGTCTGCCAGTGGTGGGAAGTAGCTCAACTTCTAGCACAGTCCACGGAACTGATTCCAGCCAAGGTGTTGCCAAACCAGTTCAGTCAAGCGGATCGTCTTGGCTGGAAGCGGAAATCAGCAGGCAAAATAATGAGAAGTTGATGCCTATTGTCGGCATGTCATCATTGCCCAGAAGACGTGTCATAACGCATCTCATGGACCAGTATTTTGTTTCAAAAAGAGATCATTGCAATGTATAAACATAGTAGGATTTCTCCAACTAGATGAGTGATTTGTAGCCACAGTTTTACATATGCCTAAATGATGGATGGTAGTGGGTTACGTAACAGTCTGATGGATGATGGTAGGTTACGTAACAGTCATCCAGATAATTTTGAACTTCATCAGGTACGCGAAGTCATGCACGTATGCCTTTTTAGTTGCGACTTTTCAGCATAATTTACCGGACGCAGCGAGAAGTCAGTTACATTATCCCGCGGATGGAGTGGTAGAACAACGTTCGTTATTTAATCGTGTTAAGCTAATTGATCACCAATAAGTAGGAATTAATTATGGGTTTGAATTACGTGCCATGAACAATATGTTTTAATATTCCCCATCAATTCACAGAAGGTCTGAGCAAGTTAGCTCAGTTCCCCGACCACCCGACGTATAAAGCGGTGTTTTCTTCCAGCACAATAGCCCTATTTCACACCGGACGATCTCTGGAAGCCACTCTTTTCTGTGTGAGGGTTCATGACCTGCTAATTGAGAGCGGTATGCGACTGAGGTCCGTGGCACGTTATTATCATCTAGACATACCTCCTTGGGAACTCGTGTCCCCTGCGGTCGACGTATCTTTGGCTCATAACCGGAAGCGCGACGTGGCCCCGGAGAAGTTACGGTGCAGAGCACTGGAGCACATGACATCCTACGATGGCCATATGACCATTTTCACTGATGGATCGAGGACGGAGGCTGGTGTGGGCTGTGCTTGCGTGTGTGGCCCTGATACTCGGTCATTTGCTTTGCCACCCCATGCATCGGTTTATACGTCGGAACTTGTGGCTATTGGCAAGGCGCTCTGTTTTATTGAGGCTAGCGACGATGGTTTTTACGTGCTTTTTACAGACTCTCTGAGCAGCCCTGTAGCGCTGAAGTGTTTCTATCCGCGTCATCCCCTTATACAGGATATTTTAAGACGACTGACAGCGTTAGACCGACTTGGAAAGAGAGTGACGTTCTGCTGGATCCCAAGCCACGTGGGGATATCTGGCAACGAACGAGCTGATGCAGCCGCGAAGCGTGCGTCACGCATGTGTGTGACGCGACGAATGTCATTGCCTGCCAAGGACTTTTATCCTGCGTTCTCGTCGTATGTGTATTACTTGTGGCAGCGTGAGTGGGATGCGCTCGGTCCGAATAAGCTTAAAAGTATTAAACCCCGCCTACTAACTTGGGCCTCAAGTTCACGCGAAAACCGGCGAGAGGAGGTTATTCTCTGCCGTTTGCGCCTGGGCCACACACACGGAACGCATCACCATCTGTTGAAGGGCGAAGAGAGAGGGATGTGCCCCCGCTGCAGTGAGCCCCTCACTGTGCACCGTGTGCTGATCACATGCAATGGTTTGATTTGAGAGAGTTTGCGGCACTTTGGGCACAGTGCGACACCTCGCACTTTGCTGGATTTGCTGGGCGATGAGTCTCGTTTTATAGAGACGGGACAGTTGTTCCGGTTTTTATCGGATTTCGGTTTTTCTGCGGTGTTTTCACCCTACTAGTCACATCTGTTTTGTTTTGTGCATGCTCTTGTGGGCAACTTTTTGCCTTGACATAATTGCGCTATATTACGCCGTCGGATTATGTTAATCGACGTGACTCTTGTTAATGGAGCTACTTGAAGAAGTTATGGGCGCCGAATGACCCTGTAGTCGGTGCGCCTCTAAGCCCCAATAACCAACCAACCAACCACAGAAAGGCTGAACAAGGCACAGAAACGTGCTGCAGAAGCAAGAAAGCTGAAGAAGGGGACTGTTTCCCTAAACAGGGAGATGGAACAAACACTGAGCGTTGAATTTACGACGTCCTGCTCAGGTTCATAAAAACTGGGTAAGTACCGCAATGTTCCGGAACCTATGAACCATTCGTGAAAGTACCTAAGGGTAAGTATCCAGTTCATAAGACTCGGTAGTGGCTAGTTTGTGAACAATACTTTAACAAAATTGGCTATGTTTGCATGTAGCGGAGATCGCGTGTCATTATGCGTGGCATCGCTTGAAACTGATTTGTTTAGTACTACCAAAGACAGCTATTTATGAAATGAAATTCCAAAAAAAATTGTGGAGAAGATTCTCCTCTCGTTTTTTATGCATCGTCTCTGCAGTTTTATGACGCAGAAGTGTCAAGAGACTAGAGTGAGCAAATTTGGCGACAAATCGCGGAGCCACATTTGTTTTGTGATATTTTGGAGAACATGGGCGTCTCAGCTGCAGCAGCGTGAAAAGGAAACGTAAATATTCTGATACGCCTTGGACCACAGAGATGGAAGTTCGTGATTCGTTCACTCCACGTTCGTTTAATGGTTTCAGTGACCAGAAATGACAAATCCGTCGATCATCTCGCCCGATCCGCAGTACCAATGTATGCACACTAGATATTGGAGAACTGTCAGAAGAATGGCCGCCAAAAGCGTAATCAGCAGCATTTTTTTCAGATTAACCAAGTCTGTTGATAAAAAGCAGTCGCGCATGGGTCTGTCGATGTCATTGTCACTGCAGGCTGACGAGCTATTAATCCCACAGACGATGAACCGCAACTCTGACAACACCAACGGCATCCGCGCAAATCAAACTAACCGAACCAGGTAGGGGCGCGTTTCGTTATGACGGCGGACGTTTTCCATGTATCTTTGTATTGCAATTGTGGAACTGATTTGTAATCAAGCAAAAATTAAATGCATTTTTGGATTGAAAACGCAGGCGCCATCACGGGGCAGGCCTGAATCGAGCTAACTAAACCAAGAATCAACGCATTTTGGTATTGAAAGCAACATGTATTTTTACTGCGTTTAACATGCAGGCACAGCGCTTTTCCGAAAGCCATCGGACGAAGCAGCACATGAGGCGCCGACGCATGACTGGCACCAGTCAAGCTGACTGAGCCATGTGCTATGGAGTTTTGTCTTTCAAAGTACCATGTATTTGTTGTTACCTCATACATTGCACCGAAGTCTAGTTACAAAATTTACTGGACGAGATAGTAAACAATTATTTAATCGCCAGGTTGCGTGACGCCACAGAAGAGTGCTACGGTGTTCACTGACAGCATGAATGACGAAAGGTCCGCCGCGTCACTCATTCAGCTAAATGCCATCTGCGGCATCTCTCTTCACATGGAACACAAAAGAATATGGCTGAGAAGAGGGAGATATCAATATTTGTGGTAAACGAACGCTCAACGTTCGCTTTCAAGAAAACAGCTATGCAGCAAAACCTTCATGATCAGCGACAACGGCGGCAACGAGGTCAGCCGTGGAACATCGAACGATGTGGGCTCTTACGATCGGTGAAGTGTGGCGCGACGCGGCGCGTTAAGTGATCAACTGATGTACGTCCATGGTGGTTGGTTACCCCATCGTTTAGCATAAGCCATGCAAATCGCGAGATAGGGATTTAGGGACCGGGACGAACACCAAATGGAACAGCTACTGCTGCAGACGACAGGAATGTTGAATCTCAAACATCAAGTGCGGGTCGCTGCTGATCCGCATCTTCGTGGTGTTTACTGTTCTCCTGGCAACTCTCAGGTCAGGTCAGGTCATGTCCGGTGTCTGAGGAGGCAGAAAAGTCCTCTGCGACCGGTCTCTCGACAACAGCACTGGGCTAGCCCATGACTTTGTTCTTGTCGAACCTGAAAAGGCGTCTGTAGGCTCTGCGGATCGAAACGTGGTTCAGGCCGTACGTCCATGCCTCGACCACAAAGCTCAGGCAGCGGATGAGGTGGACGATAGACGAGCTAGTCGGCATGTAGTAGAATGCATGTGCTCATGTGTAGTGTCTTCGAAGCGAGCGACGGCGACGAAGCTGCACCTGCTAGGCTTACTCGCCGTCACGCTTGGCACGGCACTGAGTCGGCGACGCTCCAACGCCGGCGGCTTTGTCGTCCTGCGTAGACCAATGAGTCGTTCGTGGACCACCTCTCCCAACCCTGACGGCATCGTGGCCCCCTGTAGATCCGGGTATCGTGGCCTCCGGTATTCGGGTACCCGGGTAGCTCTGGCGCTGCTCTGGCTGCGTTTGACTGCTGGATGCCGTTCAACCCGCCGCACCGGACAGCCGTTATGTACTCACATCACTCGCCCATGTTGACAACGCCTGACGGTCGTAACCAGGACCGAATATAAGCGGGATGCTGATTGATTATTTCAGCATTATGCATCTGAAACATAGTA
The DNA here is from genome assembly GCA_030062745.1 of Capitulum mitella. Lineage (NCBI taxonomy): Eukaryota > Metazoa > Arthropoda > Thecostraca > Pollicipedomorpha > Pollicipedidae > Capitulum > Capitulum mitella. The sequence goes on from CP099848.1 coordinate 9,637,190, forward strand.
AGTTGAACCCCATTCCGGTGTGGAGCGGTGCTGTGGGGGTAGACCCTCTGGTTTTTTGCCTTGAACAGTTTCAAAATTGGCCTGAGGTGCCTCCCAAAACGTGGAGCGACGTCACTCCAGAGGGAAATTAGATTTTGAAAACTTGGCGTATTACGTCGGTCGGACAAGTGACCTGGTTTCGTGAAGTTGCTTCCAAAATCAATCCAAATCAAAAATCAAAAAAATGGAAATGGCGAGCAAAAAACCAGAGGGGGCTCTGACCTTGCAGTTCGGTACGGGAATAGGTAAAACTTGCAATGTTTCAGATGGAAAATGCAGAAAAAATAAAACCATACCTTTAATATTGTGGAATGCATAAAGGGAAACTACTGATACAGGCTGAAACGAAGCAGGTCTCTGTTGCCATGCGCCCCATAAGGCATGTTACTGGTGGGCAACAAAAAGGCGGAAAGGAGGCATAATTTAGAAAAGAAGTGGTGACAGGTTGTGTGAAATAGGTACCGTGATAGCTTTCGCAAACCGTTGTTTAAATGCCTGCAGCCGACCACGACTACTGGAGTAGCTTCCTATTTCCTGTCTCTTCATGGGTGTCAAGGCACCCGCGATGTGAAATGGTGCACCCATAATAGCTGAATGGGCGGTTGGCACGCAGCAGGGGCGTCGTTTTGTATACTTCTCGAAGGCTTGAAGTCTTCCAACGCTGATTTGAGCCTGTCCGATATTCATATGAACCTCCCAATATTTTCTTGTACTACAGAATGAAATGTAGGTAGGTACTTGCAACAAGACTTTTCAGTTTTCCGGTATGTGACATGTAATGACTCCTTTGCCAGATTAAGACCATTCATGTTTAAGTATAAATATATGTATGTATATACTCTGTAGTTTGATTTTTAGTTGCAGTACACAGTTTTAGTCAGACTGCTGTGGTTTAACTGACTGAAAATCTGCGTTAGTATGCAGAACTAACGCAGATTTTATCGCCGTTAAGTAATGAAGCACATTCCAGCTGGAGTCCATTTCTTAGATACCCTGAAAACTCATGACATATTTTATCGTGAAGGTACTAGAATTGCATTGATACCTTTAGCCATGGAAATGTCAAAGTGCCTACACGATACAGTTATATGTTCAATTCTGCAAGAGCCGATGTGCAATTTGCTTTAGTTTTCTCCATTCGGTCACAAATGACAAAAATAAACAGAGTAGGTTACTGTTGTCTACAAGACTGCCCGGGGATACCGAGTGCGGTTGTGGGTGAACATTTTTGGGCCGGACTCGACGGGTAACGGTGTTGAAGTCAGACGCGCGCGCCCCCACACACACACACACGCGCGCGCGCGCATACGAACACGCACATGCACACACATATATATATATATACATATATACACATATATATGTATGTATGTGGATATGTACCTGGCACGAGCGTTTTTCCGAAAGCTGTCAGACGAGGCAGCAGATCAGGCGCCGACGCATGGCTGGCATCAGTGAAGTTGACCGAACCATGTGCGATGATGTTTTATTTTTCAGGGTAGCATGTGTTTGTTGTTTCCCTGTCATACATGACAGGTCAATTTTTTTACCAAAGTTTTTGGACGAGATAGTTAACAGTCATTTAACCGTGAGGGTGCGAGACGCCACCGACAAGCAGTATGGTGTTCACTATGACTGAATGCACAACGAGAGGTCCACCGCGTCATTCGTCCAATGGCGAAATGACGTTTGCGGTATTCCTGCTGACATGAAACACAAAAGCATGTTTTTGAAATCAGGCGTATACCAGTCTTTCTGTAAACCAATACTCAGCGCTCAAATTTCAAGGCAACAGCTATGCAGCAAACCTTCACGATCAACGACAACGGCGGCAACGAGATCAGCCGTGGAACATCGAACGATGTGGGCTCTCGCGATCGGTGAAGTGTGGCGCGACGCGCTCGTGAAGTGACTAGCTGATGCTCGTCCACAGTGGTTAGTTACCTCATCAGTTAGCATACACCACGCAAATGGCAAGATAGACCTCAGAGGCCACGATGAACACCAAGTGGAACGGTTACTCCCACAGACGACATCAGTGTTGAACAAACATCAAATGCAAGTCGCTGCTGATCTGCGCCTTCTTGGTGTTCCCTGTTCTCCTGGCAACTCTGGCCGTCAGGTCATGTGCCGTGTCCAGTGTCCGTCAGGCCATGTCGAGTCAGGCCAGGTCAGGTCGGGCGGCAGAAAAGTCCTCTGCGACCGGTCTCACGACAACAGCCCTCGGCTCGCCCCTGATCTTCCTGTCGAACCTGAAGAGGCGTCTGTGGGCTCTGCGGATCGAAACGTGGTTCAGGCCGTACGTCCATGCCTCGACCACAAAGCCCAGGCAGCGGATGAGGTGGACGATAGACGAGCTAGTCGGCATATAGTAGAATCTGCTTCCGATCCTGACGCTGGAACCAATGTTGTCCAGGACAATGAAAAGGGCGAGCACCTTGACAATTCTCTTGAAGTACTTGAAGCGGTTCAAGAAGCTGTTCACATCGCCTTCTTGCCTTACGGATGGGTCGCCAGATTCCTCCATCTGGTTTCGCTGTTTGACCCCTTGAAACCCAGCGTAGAGGAACATGCCACCTGTGGTCACCACGGCCAGGAACAAAAACACCTCCAGGGCGAACATGAAGGAGCTGGACAGCTTCTGCCAGCGACACTCCGTGCCACTGACCGGCGGATGGCCGTAGCGAATGCTGAACTGGTAGGCGGTCTCGAAGTCCAGCAACGAGAGAGCGATGCTGGAGAGCGTGAAGATTAGGTATACGGCCCAGGGCACGGCAAGAAGTCGTTTTGTCCAGCGACCCATGATCGTGTAGTAGTACAGCGGGTACACGATGGCGACGAACTGGTCCACGGCAACCAGCAGCTGCGCCGTCTTCAGCGTGCACCCCAAACTGCCCTGGCTGGACTGGAGGACCGCGCAGAGCGCTTGCGGCACGAGCATGCTGAAGACGAGGTCAGCGACGCCGATGAGGGCCAGGTTCAGGCCGAAGAGAAGGTCGGCGAGCGCCAGGTTGGACACGAGGACAGCCATGGGCTCGTCGTGCAGTTGTTTGGTCATTCCAATGACCACCAGCGGAATGGAGAAGTTGAAGATGAGTGCGATGCCAACGCCAACCTTGAGTAGGGGAACCATGGTGGCGGCCCTCACCTCGGTCGAGTCGCTGGACAAGATGGTCAGCAGACACCAGTCCGGCAGCTGCGGCTGCTGTGACTGTGGTGGGGCACTGGTGTCTTTGTTATAGGACTCGAATCGGCGTGCACAAGCACATCCCCGAACAATGGTGGATTTAAGGTATGTAATTAGTACATATTTGCCGAAGCAAACACCCAATTTTCAACATCTTGAGTATTTTGATGAGTCCCGTTTTTGCTTAAAAACAAAACCAATCAATAAAGCTTGCCTAAGCACGGTGCAAGGTCGAAGGATCTTTCGACGCACGCAAGGTAATGATTTGTTATTAGGCGTACAATCAATAGGCATCACACAGCCATTACAGAAAGTCTGGATGAGTTTTTTGACGTGGAATCATTGGCGTCTGTGACAAATAAAGAATCTTCCAATTCTTTCAGGACCGTCGTCAGAGGCCTCACTTCTGGGCATACCATACGCTTAAGGGGGGGTATGTTTAGTTTTTAACTTCTTCAGCACCTCAGCATTTCCAGCTTATAAAAACCGGCGCCGAATTTTTTTCGAGTCAGTGAAAACTTCACGGTGTTGAGACTGACTAAAACATCCAAATTGCCCCTATTAAGATATTTCGATGTATGCCTCATGATTGCGAAACAACCACCAAACTCATGCCCTTTGACGATCAGATGTTTTTAGTGTTCGGATGCATCGACGAATTCGAATGATGAATTTCGGCATTAGTTCTGATTCCCAAGTCGCCCTGATCGCCCGCACATTTGAGAGCTGGCAGGATCCGTCTTGTGTACATCGAGCATTGCTGGGATACCACAAGCTTGTTTTAAAACGGTCTTCAAATCAAAATCCAAAGAGAGCCGATGAAGTGGATTTAGCAGGGCCCCCCTTCCGTACTACAAGAATAGCTTTGGCATCACAGAATTGTTTGAAAACGGACTTCACATCCAAACGCGATGGGAGCCGAAGAAGCGGATTTAAGAACCAAATGCAGCTTAGCAAATGTCTTGTAAATCACAATCACGTTTGGACTGCGACTGTTCTAAAATACCATGTTTGTATGGAGTATAAGGAATATTGTTTGTATGGAGTATAATGCGGTTTCGGATTCTGCTCTCTGTTCTTCTTTCAGGAACTTTTTTTTCGTCAGACAGATTCAAGTGTCATTCCATGGACGGGGCGAAGTTAAGTTCGTTTGCATCAACGCAGGCGTTAGATTACGCCAACTTATAGCTGTCTGGTGGGCAATGTAAAGAAATGCCACGATGCCAAATGTACGAAAGAGGCAATTACGCAGACGGACTAGGAATTTTGTTTTGCGAGAGAAGCAGAGAACGTCAAAGTGCGAATGAGGTCAGACTCGCGTCAGTTCTGAGTATCAGTGGGACATGTAGAGAAGGCATCAGTGATGATTCGAAGCGCTTCGTTTTGTTTTGTCTCAGTCGGATGAATCAATCAGTCTATTGGCCAATGAGATGGAAAATATTTAAAGGAAATTTACCGGCAACAAGAGTTAAGAGATACGATTCCGAGTTGTAGCTTGGGATTTCAGAAGCTACGTATACTTGTATATCTAATATGCATAAAGTCTTAAGGCTCTATTCACAGAGTTTCAGAGCGATTCCCCAGTGATTTCCCCGCGTCCCATTGTCAGCTGTTGTGTAACATCACGAGTGGGCGCAGAGCAACGAACGCTAGCAGATGTCCCATGTCGCATCGTATCAGTGGATGACTTCACAACGCAGTTTTTTATGAACCACGCAGCATGCGTTATACCGGGCACCCAAACGGCAGAAAAAATGACATTCAGTGGCTCGGCCGACTTGGGCGTAGAGCTTCCTGCAAACTCATAAACACGGTAACCACTATATACCGAATCTTGAAATTCCACCAGAAGGTATGAAATGTTTAGTGTTCTCCTTTGGCATTTACATTGCGTTTGCTTCTTAGTTGTCTTCCACATGACTATTCCGGAAATAATGGTTTCGCTGTCGGACATTTTGTCGTTGAATGTGTTATCCCCTGGTAACGACGTGAACAATATTATGGGCGCACGCGATGTCGAAAGACTTGAAAACGCGATGTGATTGTGTTCGTTTTCTCGTCTTATGAGGGGCAGTAAGTAACTATGCACATCGTTGTGCGTCAGTGTAGTAGCCTGTGAGAACTCCTGGTCGAGGCCTTTCGTATTCTCCGCACCTGGTTGTTCTCATGTGTTGTGTCTTCGAAGCGAGCGACGGCGACGAAGCTGCACCTGCTAGGCTTACTCGCCGTCACGCTTGGCACGGCACTGAGTCGGCGACGCTCCAACGCCGGCGGCTTTGTCGTCCTGCGTGGACCAATGAGTCGTTCGTGGACCACCTCTCCCAACCCTGACGGCATCGTGGCCCCCTGTGGATCCGGGTATCGTGGCCTCCGGTATCCGGGTACCCGGGTAGCTCTGGCGCTGCTCTGGCTGCGTTTGACTGCTGGATGCCGTTCAACCCGCCGCACCGGACAGCCGTTATGTACTCACATCACTCGCCCATGTTGACAACGCCTGACGGTCGTAACCAGGACCGAATATAAGCGGGATGCTGATTGATTATTTCAGCATTATGCATCTGAAACATAGTAAGTTGAACCCCATTCCGGTGTGGAGCGGTGCTGTGGGGGTAGACCCTCTGGTTTTTTGCCTTGAACAGTTTCAAAATTGGCCTGAGGTGCCTCCCAAAACGTGGAGCGACGTCACTCCAGAGGGAAATTAGATTTTGAAAACTTGGCGTATTACGTCGGTCGGACAAGTGACCTGGTTTCGTGAAGTTGCTTCCAAAATCAATCCAAATCAAAAATCAAAAAAATGGAAATGGCGAGCAAAAAACCAGAGGGGGCTCTGACCTTGCAGTTCGGTACGGGAATAGGTAAAACTTGCAATGTTTCAGATGGAAAATGCAGAAAAAATAAAACCATACCTTTAATATTGTGGAATGCATAAAGGGAAAGTAATGATACAGGCTCAAACGAAGCAGGTCTCTGCTGCCATGTGCCCCATAAGGCATGTTACTGGTGGGCAACAAAAAGGCGGAGGAGGCATAATTTAGAAAAGAAGTGGTGACAGGTTGTGTGAAATAGGTACCGTGATAGCTTTCGCAAGCCGTTATTTAAATGCCTGCAGCCGACCACGACTACTGGAGTAGCTTCCTATTTCCTGTCTCTTCATGGGTGTCAAGGCACCCGCAATGTGAAATGGTGCACCCATAATAGTTGACTGGGCGGTTGGCACGCAGCAGGGGCGTCATTTTGTATACTTCTGGAAGGCTTGAAGTCTTGCAATGCTGATTTAAGCCTGTCCAATATTCATATGAACCTCCCGATATTTTCTTGCACTACAGAATGAAATTTAGGTAGGTACTTACAACAAGACTTTTCAGTTTTCGTCATTCCGGTATGTGACATGTAATGACTCCTTTACCAGATTAGGATCATTCATGTTTAAGTATAAATATATGTATGTATATACTCCGTAGTTTGATTTCTAGTTGCAGTACACAGTTTTAGTCAGACTGCTGTGTTTTAACTGACATTATATGCAGAACTAACGCAGCTTTTATCGCCGTTAAGTAATGAAACACGTTCCAGCTGGAGTCCATTTGTGAGATACCCTGAAAATTCATGACATATTTGATCGTGAAGGTACTAGAATTGTATTGATACCTTTAGCCATGGAAATGTCAAAGTGCCTACACGATGCAGTTATATGTTCAGTTCTGCAAGAGCCGATGTGCAATTTGCTTTAGTTTTCTCCATGCGGTCACAAACGACAAAAAAAAACAGAGTAGGTTACTGTTGTCTACAGGACTGCCCGGGTATACCATGTGCGGTTGTGGGTGAACATTTTTGGGCCGGATTCGACGGGTAACGGTGTTGGGGTCAGACGCGCACGCCCACAAACACAGACATACACACACACACACACATATATATATATATATATATATATATATATACACATATATCTGTATGTATGTGGATATGTACCTGGCACAAGCGTTTTTCCGAAAGCTGTCCGACGAGGCAGCAGATCAGGCGCCGACGCATGGCTGGCATCAGTGAAGTTGACCGAACCATGTGCGATGGTGTTTTATTTTTCAGGGTAGCATGTGTTTGTTGTTTCCCTCTCATGCATGACAGGCCAGTTTTTTACAAACGTTTTTGGACGAGATAGTTAACAGTAATTTACCCGCGAGGGTGCGAGACGCCACCGACAAGCAGTACGGTGTTCACTACGATTGAATGCACAACGAGAGGTCCACCGCGTCATTCGCCCAATGGCGAAATGACGTTTGCGGTATTCCTGCTGACATGAAGCACAAAAGCATGTTTTTGAAATCAGGCGTATACCAGTCTTTGTGTAAACCAACACTCAGCGCTCGAATTTCAAGGCAACAGGTACGCAGCAAACCTTCACGATCAACGACAACGGCGGCAACGAGATCAGCCGTGGAACATCGAACGATGTGGGCTCTCGCGATCGGTGAAGTGTGGCGCGACGCGCTCGTTAGTGACTAGCTGATGCTCGTCCACAGTGGTTAGTTACCTCATCAGTTAGCATACACCACGCAAATGGCAAGATAGACCTCAGAGGCCACGATGAACACCAAGTGGAACGGTTACTCCCACAGACGACATCAATGTTGAACAAACATCAAATGCGAGTCGCTGCTGATCTGCGCCTTCTTGGTGTTCCCTGTTCTCCTGGCAACTCTGGCCGTCAGGTCATGTGCCGTGTCCAGTGTCCGTCAGGCCATGTCGAGTCAGGCCAGGTCAGGTCGGGCGGCAGAAAAGTCCTCTGCGACCGGTCTCACGACAACAGCCCTCGGCTCGCCCCTGATCTTCCTGTTGAACCTGAAGAGGCGTCTGTAGGCTCTGCGGATCGAAACGTGGTTCAGGCCGTACGTCCATGCCTCGACCACAAGACCCAGGCAGCGGATGAGGTGGAGGATAGACGAGCTAGTCGGCATGTAGTAGAATCTGCTTCCGATCCTGACGCTGGAGCCAATGATGTCCAGGACAATGAAAAGGGCGAGCACCTTGACAATTCTCTTGAAGCACTTGAAGCGGTTCAAGAAGCTGTTCACATCGCCTTCTTGCATTACGGATGGGTCGCCAGATTCCTCCATCTGGTTTCGCTGTTTGACCCCTTGAAACCCAGCGTAGAGGAACATGCCACCTGTGGTCACCACGGCCAGGAACAAAAACACCTCCAGGGCGAACAAGAAGGAGCTGGACAGCGCCTGCCAGCGACAATCCGTGCCACTGACCGGCGGATGGCCGTAGCGAATGCTGAACTGGTAGGCGGTCTCGAAGTCCAGCAACGAGAGAGCGATGCTGGAGAGCGTGAAGATTAGGTATACGGCCCAGGGCACGGGAAGAAGTCGTTTTGTCCAGCGACCCATGATCGTGTAGTAGTACAGCGGGTACACGATGGCGACGAACTGGTCCACGGCAACCAGCAGCTGCGCCGTCTTCAGCGTGCACCCCAAACTGCCCTGGCTGGACTGGAGGACCGCGCAGAGCGCTTGCGGCACGAGCATGTTGAAGACGTGGTCAGCGACGCCGATGAGGGTCAGGTTCAGGCCGAAGAGAAAGTCGGCGAGCGCCAGATTGGCCACGAGGAGCGCCATGGGCTCGTCATGCAGTTGTTTGGTCACTCCAATGACCACGAGCGGAATGGAGAAGTTGAAGGTGAGTGCGATGCCAACGCCAACCTTGAGCAGGGGAACCATGGTGGCGGCCCTCACCTCGGTCGAGTCGCTGGACAAGATGGTCAGCGGACACCAGCCCGGCAGCCGCGGCTGCTATGACTGTGGTGGGGCACTGGTACGCGTGCTATAGGACTCGAATCGGCGTGCACGGGCTGATCCATGAACAAGTTGCGAATTTGAGGTCTCTAATTAGGATATATCTGCGAGAGGAAATGCCCAGTGTCCAGTCTCCTGAGAATCCCAAGAAACCTCGTCGATGCTTGGAGACAAAATCAATCACAAAAGCTTATCTGAGCACAATGCAGGGCCGAAGTACCTTTTGACGCACACGAAGTAATGATTTGTCATTAGATACGTTTAATGGGCAGCAGCAGTCCGTACAGAAAGTCTTGATGCGTTTTTAACGCGGAATCATCGGCATCTGTGGCAAATAGGGGATCTTTTTGCTGTCTTAGAACCATCGCGAGAGGCCTCCCAACTGTACATGCGATACGTTTAAAAGAACATATGCTTAGTTTCCAACTTCTTGAGCACCAACTTTAGCACCAGGCACTGCAGCTTATTATCAAAAAAACCAGCGCCGAAATTTTTCTGAGTCATTGAAAAACTGCACGGTTTTGACACTGGCTGAAAAGTCTTGATTGCCCCAATTAAGATATTTCGATGTATGACACATGCTTGCGAAACAACTACCAAGTTTGTGTCCTCCAACGATTACAATGTTTTTGATGGTCGGATGTATCGACATACCCTTATTGAATGTTGAACTTCGAAATTAGTTCTGATGCTAACGTCGCCCTGTTTGCCCGCACATCTCAAAGCTGGCAGGGTCCGCCTTGCGTACACCGAACATTGCTGGGATACCGCACGATTGTTTGAAACGGCCTTTAAATCCAAATCCAAAGAGAGCCGAAAAAGTGGGTTTAAGATCCAAATGCAGCTTAGTGAATGGTTTAAAAACCCAATCACATTCGCTCCGTGACTGCTGCAAAATTCCTAGTTCGCACAGAGTAGGGGAGAGTGGGGCTTACCGTTGCAATTTTTGCATGCACCCACATATCTCAGGACGTCTTGATCAGAGCGGCATCGCACTTTGTCTAAGCCTTAACCCTATTTCCGGAGGGCAAGACGGTATGGCCGATTCCCGGCGGGGGGAGGAGCGATTCGGCACCCCCCCCGAGATCTCGAGAACACTCGTCCGATTTCATCGCAACAAACGGCAATCGATTTGCCATGACGTTAACTACATTTTTACAAAAATATATTTTCAAAATTTTAAAAAGAGCGGTTACGGAATGCAAAAAAACACAAAAGGTTGGATATTTCTGGACCTCATAACTCCGTCGTTTATAAACCGATTTTGATAAATTTGGCATGACTCGAGAGACTGTGGATGGGGCTTGTACCATTGGTCCATATATTTGACATTTTGAGAAAATTCATAGACGTTCATAGGATTTTGAAAATAAAACTAGTTTTCCGAAAACTGTAGCACTTTTTCGGCTTCTACTAGTCATGCTATGCGGAAGAATTACAAATCGTATCACAGTGTTTGTATAATGTTAGCATAGGCGGTACCAGGGACATGAAAAAGGGAACTGTCATGGTCACATGTCCTTCAAATCAACTGAAGACCTTTGACCTTAAACGACCTTTAGTGACCTTAGAGTCACTTGGAATGATCTCGTGTGCATTTGATGTTATCTGGAAACATTTTCAATCATTTGAATTCACTCTGTTTCTGAAATTTCCTGTTACGGCTGTTGTGATGTGGGGTATGCGCACCGACATTTTAGGCCATAGCTCCGTGTCCCGACCTGATATCAAGCTGAGACTTCGTACAGAAGTAGAGAGCACCCTTCTACGTCATATATATTCCGCGTTTAGCCTTTGAAAAAAATTGCGCCGATATGAAACCAAACTTTGACTTTTGTCCTTGACCTGACGTTGTGAAGTGATGTCAGATGAATAAAATTGTATTTGCATGACGCCCAGCGATTTGCCTATATACCCTAGAAAGTTTTAGGTTCTATCTTAAAAACGCTTCTTTTGACAGGCATTTTCCTTTTGCCCTGAATAGGGTTAAAATGACCTGAGGTGCCTCCCAAAAAACGTTGTCTGGCTCCGCCCCTGAGCAAGATAGAATTACGAAATTTTGTCACAATACGTAGAAAAAAATGTCTAGGAAAAATCATTAAGGTTCGTGAGGCCACCTGAAAAAACCTGGAATTGGCAAGCAAAAAACCCGGGGGGCTAATTGAGCCCTGACAGGAATAGGGTTCAACCATCTTTTACCAATCTAGGAATGGCAACAAATATGCGTTTGGTCAAAAACGAAAAATGTTAAACCTGAAAATCTTGATCAACCTTTTTTGTAACAACGTGCCCCAGAGTGGGGTAACTTGGAACAAACATAGGGTAACATGGTACACGAGAACAAGTGCGATCATTGTTAAAAACGATTACTGGTAGTCACATTTTATGGAATTAAAAGTTTCATTTTCGCTAGTTATCACGCTCAGCCATATTGTCTGTTGTCGGACTGTTCCTGCGCCCTAGATGAGTTCATGTTCAAAGCAAACACCAGAACACCCAAACTGAAACGCCATTCCGAGAAGCTTTCGGGAAAGCAAGAGAGTTATCGAATTTGAAACTGGTTTATTCAGTCCAATTACAATCAAATTACGTTCAGCTCCACTGCAGTAGACATTTTTCTTTGCTCACGGCTCGATATCAACGAACGTATCCAACAAACCTGAATAACGTAAGAACGACTCATGTGCCTGCATCAGCACCTGCATTACCTGCTACTCTCGTTAGCATTCAAACTAAAAACAACTTTTTCTCGAAACTAATCCTTGTCGATGCCAGCTGGAATAAAACCGTCGCGCTTTTCTTCCTTCCTGGTACCTTCTCTTATCTTCGTTTTCCCTGGCCACCTTGAGCCCTTTTGACTGTCACTCCCGGCAGAAATCACAGACATAGCTGACCTGACCTCCACGTCTGTGCAGCACATGCATGTCCATTTCCAGCAGGCTGTGCACGATACCCATTGCCCGCTGAGATGCGGTAAGGTATGTGGCACATGAAACACGCTGTGGTATCGTCTTGTGCATTCGGAGCTTTTGGTTTCTTTTTTTGTCTGTCTATGTACCTTTCTTCTGAGTTTTTCTCTCTACGGAACGGTGGGCTTTTTTGGCTTCTTTTTTTCAGTTTGCGCATGCGCTCTATTTCCCACCGGTGAATCTGTCAGCACCTCACTTGTTCTTTTTTTGCGCTTTGCGTCTGACACCTTTCCGTTGTAGTGCTTTTGGGAATGGGTTTAGGCGGTCGAGTACATCAAAATGAGCCCTCTTGCTGATACCAGACGTGCCCGGGACATTGCCTATCGTGTCTAGCCGCCGTCGAAGTGGTGGCAAAGGAGATTGTGGGTTGTCGCATCATCACCATTGCAGCAAGCGCAGAATTCCATCTCAGTGTGCTCGGACATCTGTCCTGGTGGCGAAAGGGAGCGCCCCGCATGCTGGCATGCCTGCTCTGACGGGGCAGGCGGGTGCCTCGCATGCTGGCACATCTGCTCCGGCAACAGAGGCGGGTGCCCGGACGTCCTGGCTGCGGAGGCTGCTTGTCGCGGTCGGCGACATAGCTCTAGTGGAACTCATCTGCGAATACTTCCCTGTCGAAGCGGTATATACCAGTGGCCTTGAACCCACCCACGATGTTCCTGTGCGGCAGATGATAGGGCTGTGTTGACGACGTCTGGTATGCCGTAGATAGTCATCGTGCGACCAGGATGCGTTCGATCCAGCCGTCGCACGCTTCATTGACGAACGTTTTCAATGGGCCATACACTGCTCTATCAAGTGGCTGCAGCCGGTGGCTTGCGTGCGGAGGTAGCGTCAGAAGACGATGCCGTCGCTGCGACAGAAGTCAGACGTCTTGACAGTTACATGAGAGAAGTGATTGTCAAGAATTACCAGGCATGGTGTCTGGCGCGACGATCTAACGTACGCATGGAAATGTTGCATGAAATGGAGGAACCCCTCTTCCCGCATCCAGCCAGAGGGATGGGCGGTGCCAGGCAAGCCAGCAGGAGCTCCATTCATGAAGTAGTCCTGGAAGTGGAAGCGCGGAAAGACGAAATGAGGCGCGATGGTCCCGCCGACAGCGTTGATCGCCAGCGTCAGTGTGGTCAGCTGACCTCTTTTGGCTGACGTCATGCCGCTGACTTGCCTGGCTCCTTTACGTGCGACCACACGCTGGGGCACCTGACATATAGCTACGCCCGTTTCATCAATGTTCCAGATATCTGTCGGGGTGAAATTGTAGCGATCCATGACGCCGGCCAGCTTGTCGAAGAACGTGCCCACTGTTACGCGTTTAAAACTAGTCGCGCAAAGTTATAATGCAGTTTTGTGCCAGAAAATGGTAACACGTCCTGGTGATATCTAATTTTTCTCTGGTTATTCACTTTTGCAGCTATACCTATGGTAATACCAACAACCAGTCATCATATAAAGTACCAACGTAAGTGCTTTCAGACAGTTGGTGGCAATATGTTATTATGAATTATCTTTAAAGACTACATGATAATACACATGATAAGAATATTTCTCTATCATACATTTGCTTCGCATAAGCACAATAAAAGGATATGCCATGAACTTTGCAAGATCCAGTCAATTCCAGTCTGATGCAACCAAACGTTTCACTGAATATTTGATATTCCTATTTGCAAGTCTTAGTGCAGTAAAAGTACATGCACCAAAGCAAAAATATTGTCAACAAGAGAAATTTAGATACTGCCGAAGTAGTTACAACCGGTTCATTTAACCCGCGCACGACCGTCGGTCCGTCTCAAACATTGGCGACTGGGGGGAGCAGTTGACTGCCCCCCTCTAACTCACGAACGGTTGGTCGCACGATAAAAATAAACATACCATTGGAAAGCCTGTGACGAGTAGAGCTCGAAACTGGTCTCATTTTTTAGTTTCAGATAACATGCAAGCCAATTCACTCCCTATATATGTTTTCTCATAGCCGACTGCATGAGACCGAGAAATGGCCTGAATCTCAAGGGCCGTGACTAATAACGCATAGGTAAAGGCACCAGCGCAGAAGTAAAGTTCTGCGGATGCCGATACACGTCTGATTTCCCAGATTTGTTCAATATATACGTCGAAACGTTGAGTTAAAGACACGGTAATTCTCCCGCCAGCTGTCACTGTGCGCCGCTGCCGTATGCGGTACCAAATTGACGGGAACTAATTGTAGCGTTCCTTTATTTCCGCGAAAAAAGACTCTGTATCAACCTTATTGATCTTTGTGGTTCTTGTGATGGTTTCTCATGCTTAAATTTTGGAAAAATTGATTAGTTACCCATCTACAAAGTTGGCGGAGCTTTATTCCCGAGAGCCTGTTTGTTTGCCAAATATGCTACTTTTTCAAACTTTTTGAGGTTCCTGGTATTAATTACGTCTGTGCAAGCTAGTTCTGCCATTTTCTACCCATTCTGAGTAATTCATCGTCGATTTTGACGGTGGTACATTTTGGCCCACTACAGTTATTCGTGACCTGACCTCAGGTCAATAGCTGGAAGTCATTGATACTTTGCCCAATGACGGCAACTAGATGTCCGCTTCACTCCACACTAAAAATGTTATGGAATATCCCGTCAATTTCCGAAAAAAAACGGCGATATGTCTTAAAAATGGCCTTGACCTTAGGTCAATGGCACGGAAAATTCCGAAAAATCTGAGATAACAGATTTGTTGCATCTATCACGATCACTAATCCCTGAAAGTATTATTGAGATACCTTGTTTTGCGAAAAAGTTAGAGGGCGCTAAACTTTTTATGACATAGGTCTATTTGACCTGACCTAGGTCAGGCACCTGACGTGACCTGAGGTCAAAATTCTGACATGAGATGTAAAATTGATGAAGCAAAAGGTACACAAAGTTTCGTGACTCTGTGTTTGTTTGTTTTCTCGCAATCCCAGAAAAACCTCAGGGGGGGCAGTCAACTGCTCCCCCCGTCGGGGACGGGTTAAAACATGTGGTAGATGTGGTAACAATGTTGATGCATTCTGGTCAGTTTGAAAGCCTCCCTACACCTATGATTCGCGTTTTTGTTGCGTGCTAGGTTATACAGCTTTACAGAGGCAGTCACCCCAAATGTTGCAGAATTATTACCATCGACCTTGAACCACTAAAGCGGCTGAATCAGGAGGGTACACTGCCACTTTCTGCGTCTTTACATCACCAATATGATGATGTAAAGACGATGTTGTTGACCTGCATCATCGTTTGCAAATTGGTATTTGGGCGAGTTGCATGGCAGTGTACATATTGGCTATCGCTAGGCAGCTAATGCAGTAATAGTCGCCTCATCTAAACTTTCTTTACAGCTTTCTACGTATTCAACGAAGACTGCAGGAGGGAATCATCGACGAAAACAAAACAGCACTATTTGTTCGTGGGTTAGGGCACATAGCTGAGGACACCACAGCTCCTGAGCTGAGGCGTTTCAAGTCTTGTGTCCAAGAGTGGGGAAGCGGGGGGGGGGGGGGGAGGGGTAGGCGAGGTCGCGCTCTTCCAACTTGAATTACTTTAAAAATTCAACATATTAAATTGCAGGCCCTATGGGAGTCTATTGTTCATACGAGTCCAGCGGCATCAATGCCCCCGTAAAAGTTACAAGGAATATATCTTTTTGGATGTTGACTTCTGATCCGTCCTAAGTCAGTAGCCCTGCGCGACCTAACAGCACAGGTTTGACAGAAATGCCAACAAAGTTAGGAATAGGTGCATGAAATTCCAGTGGGCTCCGCTTTTGTTTTTGTTTTTTTTTAGTATCGCCGAAAAGCCGAACGGGGCATTCAACTTTTCTCGGCTAGGCGTGGATTACTGGTCATCTGATACGTGTACATGGTACCCCAGGGGTCAAAGGCGATTTCCTGCAGTCATGGCAAACGCACAGCCATGGAGCTAGACATGAGCCAATATTTCCATGTTTTTTTTCGCGGGTTCAGCTTGTTTTCATCGGGCAGATACCCGTTGATGAAGCCTTCTAATATTTCATAGACTTGCTTTACATTTGTTCTTGAATTTGCATGCTTTTCAGAGAGGAAGCAGCGGAGCATCTGCTGTACCTGCTGCAGAAGTATGGCGTCGTGTTTGGACCTCCTGCGCCCCGAGGACCTCCTTGTGTGGACGGCAACGCACTGTACGTGGAGGAGGTTGGAGGAGAGCAGGTGTGACATTTCGGCCCCGCAACTGATGACGTCACGAAATTGCTCACTTGAGAACCATCTTTGCAGTGTTCGCACATAAAGTTAGTTGCATGAAGTGTAGAAACACCGCGGTTCTGATGACCAGCATGATCTTGAAAACAAACAATGGCTTCCGAGTGGCGAGTCTGGTTCTGCGTTTGGTTTGGCGTGTCCTATTGTGGATATCTGTGACTTCGTGCGCGCATACCCGTGCGTGATTTGATTAAAAAACTCAGTAATAAATGCCATGTGAGGCCGCAGCGTGTTGTTATGCATTTGGAACCGGTCAAAGCTCATGTGGATTTCAGGCGAGAAGTTGGTGGATTGGGTTTACCCCCGGAGCAATGGTACACTGAAGTCAAAATTACTCGCGTGATATGGATAGGGAACCTACAACAGGACTGTAATTTTACTCGCAAGTGGAGAAGAAAATACGTGGGCGGATCTCCTACTCCAAAATCGAGGGTTTTCGGAACCCCACGTACGGGAGTAAACGGTACGGGTTACGTGCCTGATGAGAGTTCTTGGTGTGGGATTAACCCCTGGAGCAAGAATACGTGAAAAGGAGTAATTGCCAGAAGAGGTACGATACCCTCAGACTGAGGGTAGATTTTATCCTATTTCGGGAGTGTAAAACGGTTGTTGATCCCCTCAACCCGTATACAGGGTTGACCCTCTGAGCGGGAATAAAATTGTTTTCAGTGCAATGTATATTCGAGGACCACTGGAAGTCAGGGAGCACTGGGACTGCTATGAAGCTGCTTTGGGGCCCATGACTTTCAAAGGGCCCCGAATCTATAGAGGGCCCCTGATCAGTAGTTAGGTCCAGAGATCCTCCAGATGTGTTTTTGGGAGGGGGCAGGAGTGTTTTGGTCACACCTTCGAAGTCTGCATTTATGTGATACATATGCTAGCATTTTTACCTTTATACCAATGGGGGGGAGCAAAATCATATGTTTGTCCCCTGTTTTTTCGGATGGGGGTAGTTGCCCCTTCCTGTCTCTCCCCCCTGTCTGCCACCCATGCTCACGTCGCTGATGGTATATTGAAACCGCATTCGATAGTACAGTGCCAAACCGGATTAGCAGTCAAAAATGCCTCAGACCAGTTTTTGGCAGAGAGTCGGAAAATCAGCTTCTGAGACCTGAAATAAATGGAACTTGCAATAAACTGTTGTAACCTCCATACTCCATGGTTTTCTGCATTTTTTCTGTTACTTTGCATTGTGGTTGCTTTCCATACATAATCTAAGAATAGCAGTTCTCCTCGAAGGACAGAGGTGGTGACTTTTCGTAAACCGCACCAGAACTTGACAACGCTTTGCAGGTTGTGTAATGCGTTATCCTACCAGCAGACAGGTATCCTTGGAATCTAAACGTCAAGATGACTCGTTAGTGAGGCGTTAGTGTTTAATGCCAAATGTAAATTAGGACTCACTTCATTTCACGACGCGTTATTATGCTTCAGATAGTGCAGTTTTCTCTAGTCTCCTGTGCTTGTATATAACTGTATATATCGTAATGCATTTCTTTTTGTGTTTGCCTGCTTGGTACTTAGAAGTTCCTTTTGTTTGACTTCAGTGACCATGCCGATCACTTTTGTCAACTCCAGTACATTAGACCGAATTTTAATTAGACGAAATTTAAGTCTGTCATGTCTCGCTATGGCTCTTTGATGAAATTACTGAGTATCATGGTCAACATTTTCTGCACCTCTGCTAAAAC
Source organism: Capitulum mitella (assembly GCA_030062745.1). Taxonomy (NCBI): domain Eukaryota; kingdom Metazoa; phylum Arthropoda; class Thecostraca; order Pollicipedomorpha; family Pollicipedidae; genus Capitulum; species Capitulum mitella. Next base: position 9,655,111 of record CP099848.1, read on the forward strand.
GACACTGTGCGAAGTCGACACAAGGCTTATTGACCCTAGCTGAGGTAAAATTCAACTTGCGCTACCAGGTTATGCCGTCCTTTTTTCAGCCTCCTTGAACCCTTGCCCCCCGTGAAAGCACAGATATCCGGTTTCAAACAGCATATGAAAAACATGAGCGATTCATGTTATGACGTCGTATGATCTCACCTATCACGAGCTGGTCAACGTTTTTTCGCCAAAAGGTAGCCTTGTTGCTTAGATAACCGTTCTGAAAACTTACATGATTACATGATGAGGTCGCTGTCTTTTGTACTTCGACAGTTATGTCAGAAAAACCAACGGGATAGCCAAAAAACATTGTCAGTAACACGCTGGTCAAAGTGTGACATGTTCCGAGTTCATATAAAACCTTTGCCCGTATTGTATGGCGGGAATAAAATACAAAGCATTTGCAAGTATGTCAGCAGTTTGAAAGGTTCCTCCAAAAATGCCTGCAACCCCCTTTTATGTCATGTATTGCAACGCTGATTGCCTTGTTTCATTTTACTGTCGCTGCTAATGCGTCAAAACATTTCCGTTACGTTTACGCATGGCGAGCGCGGCGTGCCAACCGGGTTTTCGTGTCTTCTCTGGTGGTAAATGTCAGCATCAAACGATATCCATCCACTAGTTATGCCATCCTATTTTAAATGCTGCTGAGCTTGGTTATAAAGCAATTCACGCTTGTTCCCGTCGGCATATCGTAAACGAAACGCGACGCCAAAATGAGCCGGGAACACTGGCGGTCATCAGAGGCGTGCCAGTCACGCGCTGGGAGCATGTGCTCTGGAACTGCGGTGTGCGGCAACACCGATTTCTCTGGGTGCTCCCCGCTTCTCCGCAGGTACAGGACTGTGCCATGCCGCGAATGTTCAACACTGCGGCCAGCGACCGGGTCCAGCGGCACCAGCCGGCCTCTATTATGGCGCGAAGGAGTTTTCTGCTCTCTGTGACACAGACACCACCCAGTACGATCCACTGCCGTTCAGCCATCAGAAGTAATCGACGCCATCTGACAGGGGACCTCTGCCCTCATTCCCTCGACTCTGGCTGTGCCGGGCGCCGCTCGAATCCACGGCGGCGCCGGCTGTGCCACCCGCGGCTGGTGGCTGCCTGTCCTCCCTGCGGACCAGCCTAGCCGCCAGCTGCTCCAGATCGGTCCGCACGCGCAGGCCGGACGAGTTCAGCTCGTCCGCATCGACCGGCAGCGACGCCACGAAGCTGACAGCGCGCTCGTCCTCCGAGTCTTGCACCATGGTCTCACGGGCGTGCTGCTCGACCTGCCCCAGGGCGGCGTGCCGTGTATGTTGAAGTTGTCCCTCCGGCCGGTAGATGGCGCGGTAGAGCGGGTTGAGCGGCGGCAGGCTGCCGAGCCGGACTGCAGGCATGTGTGGCGTGTGCGCTGGCTGCACGGAGGCCGGCCGGGCCGCAGCCGCCGCTGGCGGGGTCGTCTGCGCTGGGCGAATCCTTCGCAGCGGCACGGGCGAGCCGTCGCTGTCACTGGCGTCGCGGTCGTCGCCGCTGTCACCGCTGCTGCCGGACAGGAACGACAGGCTGTCGCTTCTGGCGGGCGGCGGTGGGGCCGGCGGCGCGGGCGGGTCCGGTGGCGCGGCGGCGCGCGGTGGCCAGCGCGCCTGGGCCGGCACGGGCGGCAGGCGCAGCTGGCGCCGCACCACCGGCCGGAGCTCGGCCTCCACCGCCTCGTCGGCCGGGTCGACCTGCATCGGGCCGCGGAGCGCGCCGCTGCCGCCGCTGCCGGACTCGAGCGACGCGACCGACACGCTGCGGCCGCCGCGGAGGCCGCCGAGGGCCCGGGCGATGTCGGCCTCGCGGAGCTCGTCGGCCGACTCCCAGCTGCCCGCGGCGTCGTTGAGAGTCATCTCCGACTCGAGCGACGCCCGGCGGCCGTCGGCCCCGGCCCGGATCGGCGCGAGGGAGCCGTCGGCGAGGTCGCCCCGCTGGCGGAGACTGCGTGCGCGACTTGAGAGGACGGTTCGGACTGCTGCTGACTTTGAGCCGTCTCGGCGCCGGCGGAAGGTACCAGAGGGCCATTCCTCAGCACCCAGAATGCTGCCGGCGGCGTCTGGACGTCCGCCGAAGCGCGGGATCGTGGGGGAGACCTCCGAGTCTGTGTCGCTAGAAGCCTCACTGGTATCCTCAACTGAGCTGCTGTCGGATACCTCAGCACGGGAACAGGAATCATCGCTCTCCATTGAACTTTGATCATCGTCAACATGGTCACTCGCGTCAGCGTCCCCTGTGGATCTTTGCTCACCTATCGTAACAATCGGCATGGAGCTGTGGCCACAGGCGTCGTCTTCCGCACGGTCGTCGTCGTTAGCGTCGGAGTCAAGTCCGGACCCTCCGTCGCTGGCCCCGTCACTGTGGAGGGAGTCGCGTTTTCTCGTCTGCGCGTCCTGGTCCGACTCATCGCTGTTTCCAGTGTCCATGTCGGAGCTGTGGTAGCTGACGTTGCTAGCCTCGTCGTCATCATGGTCTCTGGCGCCGGCGTCCGGCGCGGGGCTGTGCTCGCTGCTCGTCGCCGTCTCGGGATGGGAGGAATCGTCGGCGACTGAGTCGTTGCGCCGACCGTCATCCTCGAGATCAACCTCCCTGGACGCCTCTGAGTGACCCGAATTAGCCCGGGCAGGATTGTGACCGTTCAAGCGTGGGGAATTTGTCCGCCGGATGCCGCTGACGTCCTTCAAGGGTGATTTCACGCTGTGAAGTTGGCCACTTTCTTGATCATCTTCGTCACTTGGACCGGGCTTCGAGCCGTCTGACTCATCCGTGGCATGGACGGAAACCTGCTCGCTCATCTGTTCTCGGAACACGGGAACTGCTCTGCGGACTGGACGGGAGTCCAGCTCGTCATCGTCGTCATACGATACATCGGACAAAGAGAGCGAACGTTCGCCTCTCGGAACGGGCGCGAGACATTTCCTCCCGGCGACGGCTGGACCGGCGGCGGCCGCCTGGCTGAAAGAGGAAGACCTGGGCGAGGTTTCTCCAGACCCCAGCCTGTCGAGTGCCTCGCTGTCAGCGTCGTCGTCATCACGCTCTGACGTGCTGTTGTCCTCCGGCTCCGGACCGGACGACGCTTCCGAGCGGCTGTTGCGATTCCCAGCGGCGTCAGGCCGCGGACCGCTCAGGATACCTGCCACCATCACCGTCACGCCCTGTTCCGCCTCCGGCCCCGGCCGGGTCGGCTCCTGCCGGCGCGCCGGCGCCGCCGTCGGGTACAGCTCCTCGCAGAGCCTGCGCGGGTTGATGAGGATCTCGACGCTGCTGCGGCGGCGGCGCGCGGTCGGCGGCGTGCGTAGCAGGTCCGAGGGAGTGGCGTGCCGCGAGGAGACGGGCGAGTCCCGACCCGGTGGCGTTCGAGGCGGCGCCGCTGGTCGGGCGCCGCCGGCGCCGGCCGCGCCCGAGCCGGCCGAGCGCCAGCTGTCCGTGCTGAGATGGCGGCGGTGGCCGGCCGCCGCCGCCCGCGGCCGCGCACCATTCGCCTGGCCGCTCCTCAGGATGTCCTGGCGGTCATCGCTGCGGACACTCTTGAAACTCCCCTGCCGGTCCTCGCTCTGAAGGCTCCTAAAGCTACTCTTACCGTCGTCATCTTCAACGCTTCTGAAACTGTGCCGACCGCTTTCGCTTATTCCGCCGTTTGAATCCTCTTGGCTCTCCTCGTTCTGTGTAGTCTTAGAATTTCCCTGTCCATTACTCCTTTTCACTCCCACAGCACCGCCATGGGGCGCGGTCTTTTTTATTGCACCTTTTAGACCCCGTTTACTGCCCTGCTGCATGGCCGTTGATGCCTCCTCCGTTACTCTCTCGTTCATTCCGCTCAAGCTCCCTTGACGTTCTTCCGGTGCGTGAACGCTCTTGAAGCTCTCCTTGAAGCTCCTAAAGCTCTGCCGGCGGTCGTCGTCCTCCAGCACGCTCTTGAAGCTGCGCCGGTTCTCCTCATCCTCGCGGGCGCTGTGAAAACTCTCCTTATGGCGCGAGCGGGCGCTGGCGTAGCTGTGGCCGCCGATGCTGCGCTGCGTGCGCCGCGCGAAGCCCACGCCGAGCTCGGCCAGCTCGAGCTGAAAGCCGGGGTTGTCGAGGCCGTCTTCCAAGCTGCGCAGGCACTCGTCGTGTGGCACCACGGCCAGGTCGACGATGCCGCGGCCCAGGTGCGACTTGCGATAGCCGTACAGTGTGTAGATGAGCAGTCCTGGAACGGCGGCAGGCGCTGTTATCAGACGTCCGCCGGCTGGTGCGGAGAGCTGATCTCCCTGATTCTGTGTCCATGCGTCACCGTGTTGTAGGACTGTTGCCATGAACAGTCATTTTATTGACATGATAACTGCGTTCGCCAGAAGCGGACCAAACAGCAATGGTGGCCAGTACATCCAGGGAATCGGGTGCTCAGTTTTTCAAAGGCATGTGTGGTACATCTGACTAGAATAATCTGAGATATGAAAGACTGCTGATATCATCCTCAGACATCTTTTCACTATCATACCTGCACATCGTTCACGACTGCGACAGCAGTGAGTAGTTCTGTTACAGGCCTTGCAGTGTTTACAATAGGAATTTTGGCACGTCGTCTACCACTTGCCGAGGAAGGTCCATATGAAGAGTCGGTACCAGGCCCACGGGTGCAGCTGGTACATCAGGTAGCTGGAAAAGCCCATCACGAAGCTGGTGCCCGCCTGCACAATCACCACCTGCGGGAGAAGAAGCAGGCTGACGCGAAGACCCGAAAGCGTCGCTCAAACGCAGGACTTCCGACACCGGAGCCAGAACGAAGATACCGTCATTCCAGCTCCTTGGGATATTGTTAACATGTGGACATTATTACCTGGCTAAGTATGTTTCCCGCGGTAAACGACCACGTATTTGAAAATCCGGACCCGACCTCGTCCGTTGGACTGCCGTTACAAAATGCCATTACGGAAGTCCTCACGACACAATGCGTAACGACGTGCGCACGGACAGGCGGCACAAACTCATTAGCACGGCCCCGTAGCCTGCTGTCGCAATCTGAAAACAGTCGACACCGAGGCCTTTCAATCATCAACTGCGCAATGCCGGCTGGACCAGCATCATTCAAACAAAATGCACCTCAGATAAATGGCACACTTTCCTGCACGCATTTCTGTCCATGACCGACCCAGTCGCGCCCGGCCGGCGAGTACACCTTAGCCAGACAGGAGTGCCACATTTAACACACGAGATAAAACTACTCATCGATAGGCGACAAACATCCCTCCGTCCCGACTCGCCAGATTACAGAGAGATCAGCAGACAGTGCCGAGCCGCAGTCCGTAGAGATTGGGAAATGCATTTCTAGCGAGGGCTGAGAACGCAAGACCGCCTGACCCGTGAAGCGAATTGCAGCCTTTAATCGGAGCCAAATCCAAACAAACAAATGTTCCAGACATCACTGCTCACGCTGTATGTCACCATTCTTCCAACTACAGCTACGGGTGTGCCTACAACAGACAGTCCAGTCCCGATTACGCTACCCCGCGACAGCCAGTGGATCCAAAGCTCAACCCATCGACTTGGACACACTTTTCGCCATTCTTCTGAACATGAAAAGATCTGACTCGACAGGCGTCAGTGTGAACATCATTCAGACATTTTTCAGGGACTAGGGCACCCGTTTCTCAATATCGTCAATTCGTTCTTAGTCGCTGGTAACATCCCCAACCCGTGGAAACACGCGCTGGTGGCGCCAGTTCCCGAACAGAAAACTCATCAGATCCTGCCAATACAAGGTCAATCTCAATACTACCAGCAGCCAAGCAAATAGTTGTCAAACTTGTCAACTTGTCGAATACCTCGAGAGGAACCACCTATTCCCTTGCGGTCAGCACGGCTGCAGGAGGCGTCATTCAACTGAGACGGTCCTACACGCCGTCACCGATGATTCTCCGAGCGAGGGCTATTGACGAGATTTATATAACGGTGTTGTTGGATTTTACAAATATCCCGACGCGGTGCCTCACCAAACGTCACTGCATAAGCTCTCCTTGTACGACCTGGACAACAGATGTTGTAGAAACTACTTGACAGGCCATACCCAACAGGTGCATATAAAACACAGTGGCGGCCGAGTCGTGCGCTCTCAGACGAAACCCAAAAGGATAGGAGTATTCTGTATTCTCTAAACGTTATTCGCAAATAAGTTCAGTGTATACGTGCCAGAATCAATGACCGTTGTTCAGTTCGCCGATGATACTCAGATTTTGGTCGGAGGTAAAAAACAAAGCATTCATGCACTTGCGAGAACTGTGGAAGACGCACTGCCGTCTCTTCTTCAAGGGTTTTGCGCTAACGACATGAAGGTTAATGCTTCTAAGCCCAAATGCTTGTTCTCAGCCTTGTTCTCCGACGTTGCCCCGAAACATGCCAGCTATTCAGCTAAAATCCTGCGGCTCATTTGTGTCCGAATGTAGAGTTGTGAAAAACCTAGACGTTACAGCTGATAGATACTTCAGCTACCAGTCGCACATCGATAACATGACAATAAAGTGCGTCGGCGTCCTAATGATGATAAACCATGTCAGAGACATGATGCCGAATGGGTCGCTAAACACGTCCAAGGTTTTGTCCATCGTCATGATAATGATTTGGGCTTGTTAGGCGGGCGACTGCTAGGCCATATGACACCCGCAACTAAAGTTCTATCGAGCACTTGGAGTCAAGAAAGTCTGCAAAACAGAGCAGGCGGATTTCATATCGAAGAGGATTGGTTGGTTAGTTATTGGAGCTCAGGGGCGCACCGACTTCAAGGTCATTCGGCGCCCACATATCGAAGAGGACACAACTAATTGTCGTCAGAGAGAAGAATGGAATGATCAACCTATTACACAGACATACAGACGGATAGATAACGGGAAAGCCGATATCTGCCAGAAATCTGCGAGCACTTTCAATATAGCAGAAACCATTACATAGAAGGTGGCCGAAACTTACGATCATTGACACCTGTCCATCGTCAAACGTATTTCAGCGTATGATACGTGCGGTGAAGTTCAGTTACATGCATGCAGAAGATCATGAACTCTTGCGCTCCTCCTATGACGGAAGGAGTTAAGATGAAGAATGACCATGTATGCGATGTGCTGCACGAGATTCGTTGGCTTAACGCAAGCGAGCTGGTGTTCTACCACAGACTGTTGTGCCCGATTCACAAAGTAATACTCTCTTCGCCATGATCGGGCAAATGGCAAGCCAGCGACAGTCATACGCCGCAAAGCTCGCAACTTGTAGGACGCTACCACATATACGAACGGAAGCAGGACGCCGGAGGCTTTACAGCACCGCAGTCCAAGCATCTAACGAAGTACCACTCACACCATACAGCTCGACGTTCCGACTGCAACTGAAACGCCCAATCAGCCAGCAATGGAAGCCGCAGATACGACGTTCCGCCCTCTCGGGGCCTCGGTGGTGCTACAAACCTGGTCGGAACGAGACGCTGCCGGTGGACTTGGCGTGCGCGGCTGCACGTGTGTGCTCGCATACTATGTGCACGCTCACCTTTTCCTTCGTGATAGTGCGAATATTTCGATTTCTCTATACTGGCATACAGTAATGTAAAACCACCTGTGCGAATTTATTACGAAATAGATCTGTACCTGTACCTGTATCTGCATCTGGATCTGTATCCTGGGGATCCAGAAACAAACAAAAACACAAACGAAACCGAAATCATTCACTCAAAATATGACACCTGTCATACTGACAACATGCATTTCCACACACCAAAAGAACAGCAATGCCTTAAACTGGTCCTTGTGATCACTGGCGGGTCCAGAGGGAGCCGTCTCGGTCATGTCCCACCCCCCAACCACGATTAGGGGGGGGGGGGCAAACGGCCATTTGGCCCCACCAAAAGACATGGGTTTTTGTACTTAACCGGAGTTTAAGGTTGCTGTAACTCCGAATCCAACCTGTGGCCACCGTCTTTCACTCCTGTCCCCCGGCCGATGACCAACCATTCATAACCAGCCGCTGAAGTGCACACTCCGAACCCATGGACAGGGTCTTCCATCCCCCCCGTCAAAGACCGCCGACCTTCCATCCAGACCCAGAAAATTCTGGTTTGGCCCTCTCCCAAGCGGAGTCGCTGGATCCACCTCTGCTTTTCGTACAGTTAAGGAAGGGATGGTGGACTTTCATTCGATTGCGACGCAGTGGTGCCAACCGGGCATCACCGCTTCCTCTCTCCAATATCGCCACAGTCCCAGGCAATGGTCTTGCCACCCTCTGAAGACTCACCCAGACGCCGAGCTGCTGCCGGTTGATGACCAGCTGCAGGAACATCAGCATCACGCCGGACAGGACCCCCTGCACGGCCGACTGCACCTGGTGCTTGTTGCTCACCTCGTTGGCGACGATCACCAGCGCGGGCGAGACGAAAACTGCGCGGCGGAGGACGCAAATCAGACGCCTGAACTGGATCCAGTCGACAGTTTTTACGGACAAACGACGTCGTGGATCTAATGTCTGCTCGTGCGCTTTTGCTTCCGTTGCGTATCGGTGGAAATATTACGTGCCATGCATAAATTGCTTGGAGACATATGCCTAAGTTTCCCGAGACTGTTAAGGTTTCAAAATAATTTCCCAAAATGCGCCACGTTTAAAGAGAAACAAATCATCGATTAGAATTACCAAAGAGGTTGAGGCTGACAGGGACGTTGCCAAGAGAGGGGGAGGAGGGACATGAAAGCCATGCCCCCGAGCCAAGAGGTCTACATTAGATATTTAGCGATTTTGCAGGATACGGAATACTGATCGTATATATGCTGCAAAAGCAAACGTTATATTTTTCCGGTGAATAAGATATGATGCCAGTGACACGAAATTGCTGCTTTTCCCCACAAAATTTCGTCATATGCCAGCGGCATATGACAAAATTTGATATTTGCCCCCCCCCCTTCCGCCAGGAAAATCCTAGCTACGTATCTGAGGTGACAAAAGCCTCCTTGACATCGATGGCAGTTATCTAGCGTGCCCGTTTGTGCGGTTGTATAGATGTTATCATCGTTAGGCGCCGTGCGTGAACACGGCACCAGAAACATCGCGATAACTAAAGCAACGTCCAAGGGAGGCGACTTTACGGGATGCCCCGGTATTGTGGTGAAACCGATTGTGTACTTACAGTACAGGAGCCAGGTGAAATTCAGGACTATCAGCAGAGCTGTCTCCCTGCTCGCGTGCGATCTGAAAACATTATTTCCCGTGTGACGTTTGTGCAATACGGTCCGTGATCTTCGGACCGCCCACATACAGCCCGTTTCTCTACATATTGCTCAAAATAGGGTCCATATTCTGAAGACTGCTCAAAATACGGCTCGTGTTCCAGAGGCTGCTCAGAGGGCGGCCCATGCTCTACAGGCCGCCAGGATCATAGCCAGGTGAGGGGGTCATGCCGTCCCCCAGTCCAGCGGTAAAAGACGCCGTCAAATCCACGAGCCCACGCGATCACCACGGTGTACAAACTAGGTCAGTCAGATGGATTTCAAAAATAAAAACAAAAACGACTGCGCTGTACCGTCGACATTCCTTGAACCGACCAAGCAGCTTGACCGCCTCGCACACAAATTGGTAATAAGTCTTGAGTTTTTCCACTGCACTTCTGGCATCCTGCGCTCAGCTCCTTTCGACTGAACTGGAGACCAGCGGTTTGCACTAGATATTAAGCGATTTCGCAGGAATACGGAATAGTAATCATATAAAAGCTACGAAAGCAAGCATTTTATGTTTTTCCTCTGCGTTAGATATGAGGTAAATCGCGTAAAATTGCAGTTTTTTCCTATAAATTTTGTCATACACTAGTGAGATATGACAAAATTTGACTTTTGGCCCTCCTCCCGAGGGAAATCTTCGCTACGTGCCTGGACGGCCAAAATACGGCCCACGTTGTACAGGCCGCCCAAATATGGCCCATATCCTCCGAGCCGCTCAAAATACCCGCTTTTATTACAGACTGCTCAACATACGGCCCTCTACGCCCCAGGAGTTTTTCGTTGCCCCTGTGAGTATTCTGTGTGTGTGTGTGTGTGTGTGTGTGTGTGTAAATTTCCGGTCTCTATCCTCAATATCTATTTCTGTAATTATTTCTTCCCTCGGCGCTTCTCCGTTTGCTTGTCCGAAAATGTCCTGGCTATGCGTCCTTCAATGGCGGAGTAGTGAAACAGCTGACTACGCCGAAGGCGGATCGGGAGTCGAAGTCGAGGTTGCTGCATATGTAGCTCTTAAATTTGAACAGCGTGAGTGGGGAGAATGAAAACGTGAAGTGGAAACGAAAACGTCACATTCCCACTATATCCGAAATGTTTGGGTACTTTGTACGAAAGGTTTTGGGTGTTACATCCCTATGTAGGCAACGTCCATACATATTTTGACGCTTAATTTAAGAAATTCTCATGAGCACTAAATAAAGAAACGATCCAAATTGTTACGTAATTTTTGTGTAATTTCTGTATAGGCCACCACGCGAGGTCAAAAGTCTGTTATTTCCTTCGTTCACCTTCAGGTCTTCAGCACCACTGACCAAAAAACATACGTGTGCACATTGCTCGTTTTTTTATTAACATGCAGGCTTTTACACCCCGAACAGCTAGTGGAAGCGCGCTTACAGTCCAGCTGAAAGGCTTCATGTTGTCTGAAAACGCAAATTCAAAATGGTATACCATCCAAGCCGTGGTGCGGTCAGCCACATTCAATTGCTTCCTGCTAATTTCGCCCCCCCCCCCGTGGCGCATTTGCCATGGGCGCAGTTTAAATTATGGAAGCTGTGCACAATAGCGCGGAAACCGATGAGAAGTTTCTCATGTTTGGGAAGGTTTTACATGGATACAACAATCAGTTGTGCCTATGTCCCAGAAAGTACACTTTGAATGTCCTACATGTTATTAAACCTTATAGTCAGCACGATAAAAAAAGGCTAAAATAGTTGAAGAAACCCACTATTTTATTAGAAAGCATGGAGTGCGCAGCTTTCCTTCCACGCTGCCAACAGAAAGGGATGACTCTGGTGGTGACAATTCAGTTTCCAAACAGAGTAGAGTAAAATATCAGGTAGGTTCTCGGGAATGGAGGTGTACGCAGTTATTCAGAAGGGCGCAATACACCCTCTTTCCCCTGTCTGTCCTGGCCTGGCTTGACTTTGACCCGATAAGGAGCAGACAGCTCAGATTTAACCTGCGCACGACCGTCGGTCGGCGACGATCACGCCCGACTAGGGGGGGAGGGGGGGCGGTTGACCGCCCCCTGTAACTCACGAACATTTGGTTGCAGGATAAAAATGCGCACACGGTTGGAAAGCTTGTGACGGGTAGAGCTCGAAAGTGGTCTCATTTTTATTTTCAGATGATATGTAAGCAATTTACGCCATATATATGTTTTCTCATAGTCGACTGCATGAGACCGAGAAACGACCTGAATCTCAAGGGCTGTGACTAATAACGCATAGGTAAAGGCACCAACACAGAATGAAGGTCCGCAGATGCCGATACACGTCTAATTTCTCGGATTTGCTCAATATATACGCCGAAACGGTGAGTTAAAGACACGGAAATTTTCACGCCGGTCGTCGGCGGGCACCGCAGCCGTACGCAGTAGGAAATTAACAGTAACTAATTTTAGCGTTTCTTTAATTTCGTGGCATAAGCGTATCCATTTAAATGCTATTGATCTTAGTGGTTCTTGCGATGGTTTCTCATGTTTAAATTTAGGAAAAAATCCGTTAACTACCAATCTACACAATTGGTGGAGATTTATTCGCCAGAACTTCTTTATTTCCTAAACATGCAATTCCTTAAAAGCTTCTGGGGTTCTTGGTATTACGTCTGTGCAAGCTAGTTCCGTCATTTTCTACCCATTCTGAGTAATTCATCGCTGATTTGACAGTAGTACTTTTTGACTTACTACAGTTATTCGTGACATGACCTCAGGTCAATGGCTGGAAGTCATTGATATTTTGCCGAATGACGGTAAGTAGGTGTCTGCTTCACTCGACACTGAAAATGTTACGACAAATTTCGCCAATTTCCGAAAAAAATGACGATATGTCTTTGAAATGGGCTTGACCTTACGTCAATGACCTAGAAAATTCTGAAAAATCTGAGATAGTGGGTTTGTTGCATCTATCAACGCCACTAATCGCTGAAAGTATCATTGTGATATCTTGTTTTGTGAAAAAGTTAGAGGGCGCTAAACTTTTTTGGACATAGGTCCGTTTGACTTGACCTAGGTCAGACACCTGACCTGACCTGAGGTCAAGACTTTGACACGAGATGTAAAAATGATAAAGCAAAAGGTACACGAGGGTTCATGGCGCTGTGTTTGTTCTTTCTCTCGCAATCCTAGAAAAACCTCAGGGCGTTCGGTCAACCGCTCCCCCAGTCGGGGGTGGGTTAATTGTTGCAAGATGTCATTTCAGTTTAAAACTTGACGCAGTTCAGAATCCCTGCGAGGAATTATTGCTTTTTGTCAGGAAGATCATTGCAGCCCCATATGCAGGTCCAAACGCAGGTAATGGAAAACGTATAATCAGAAGGTTTCACTTTCGTGTTTTGTTACGCGAATCAAAACAGCTGCGACTGATTATCCATCTTTCGCATGTAAGATAGGACCAGTATTTTAGCTGACCTAGGCTGATCTTAACCCGACATTTCTTAACATTCTGGCATGCTTTGATGTCGAATATTGTTTTCGTTTGATACCCAGATGAAGGCTCCAAGACCAGCATTGCCGATGACATGACGTACAAACTGATGCCAATTTTTCCGACGTCGTGTTTTGCGTTCTACGTGACTTGTGGCGTTATCAGGCGCGTAACTAGTGCTAACATAGTTTTTTTCTGAACTGCAAGACTGAGGGTTATCGATTGGTGGTAGACAGATTCAGATCCGATGGTTGGATTTTGAGACAGCAGGGTTTGCCCTTCCTGACACCCCCAGGCGGTCGCGGGTACAGCAACACGCCAGGCGGTGCCGGGTTAAGAGGTGTCCGCGCACTCCCCCCCGTGGGAGCGTTCCTGTGGTCTGTCTCCGACAACACCGGTAACAATAACCTGACGCGCAGTCAGCCCGTCTCCGGGAGTGGGCGGAGACTGGCGCTGAACGGACGGCGCCGTACCTCTAGTTTCTTTTTGGGCGTTGAATCCCGTTTTTTTTTTACATTGGGCGTGTATGGGGTTTTGGGACTTACATGTTGTCTGACTTTGACCGAACTTTCTTTCCTGGAAACTGGCCCGTATGATGGAATGGCTGTCTGCAGAGTGTCCCTGTGTTCAGTCATAACTGTGGATTTTGTTTCCAAAAATAAAGGAACTTAAGGTTTGACTCGGATGGCAAAAATCCCTCTCTGCGGCCGCCCCCGTCCCCAGAAGTTGGGCGATGGTGCCTGTATTCCAAGTGACGTCAGCCACGTCCTGCCCTATCAGGAGCACGTCGGCCTCTGGCACTTGAGGCAAAGGCCGATCGGTGTTGAAGAGGCTGCCGCCGCGCGGGTCACGATCGGGAAACCACGTATTTTCTACAGCTTCACACACGTACTTCATGAAACGTACTCCCGGAAACTGCATTGGTGGGCGCTCGAGTGCTTCCAAAATAATTTCAAACGACATCAGTGATGATTGTCATATTGCTGATATTTCCGCTGCAAAGTCGACTAAATTGGCGAGGCGTGCTTTGACCTTTGCTGATGCTGTACAGATCCAAGTGAAGCTTACCCAGCACGTTCTTGCAAAGTCGAAAGCCGTTTGCCTCCGCTGCTGAAATACGCTGTCAAATACACGAGCCCGTGCGATCACGACGGCTTACGAACCGGGATGAATGCAAAAATAAAAACAGTAACGACTGCGCTGTACCGACGGCATTCCTTGAACCGACCAAGCAGCTTGGCCGCCTCGAACGCAAATTGGTGGTTAGTCCTGAGCTTTTCACCGCACTTCTGGCATCCTGTGGTGAGCTTTCGACTGACCTGGAGACCATGACCGCAATCAGCAGCGCCTGGAAGACGAGGAACGTGCCCGAGGAGAGACAGAGAATCAGGCCCACGTAGTCCTGCAGGGCCGCGCCGATTCCTGCCGAGGTCAGGCAATGAGCTCAGCTCACGCGCTGGAGTAACCGGGTCGGATCAGGTGGTCAATCGCCGAGGCCACAGAACAAAGTAGGACTAGACGAGGCAAGCGCGGGACGCGGAGGCCATGATCCCACCTCTGCTCAGTGTTAACTGTCTGCTCATCATTAGCCGTCTGGCGGTGCATGCAAAAAATCGCTCCAAAATCTGCTGGTTCGCTTCCCCTCTGAAAAACCTGACGTTCTTGTGACGCAGGGTCAGTCATCAGGACCACCGACTCGGATCAGGTGAACATATCTGTTAGGGTCAGACGAGGTAGAGGGGATAGAGCTTCGGGTCGGGCCAGCGAAATCATGGGAAACGCCGAATTGGTGACGACGGAAGAGTTACAGCGAAGCCAAATTTTTCCATCTTTTCTTCTGTCTCTGCTTCTCTCCTTTTCTCTTTTCTCGCTTCGCTCTCTCTACCTCCCCTTTTCCCCTCTTCCTAGCACTATGCATGCGTGCATCTCTGTCTCTGTCGCTGTCTCCTTCCCATCATTTCTCAACGCCAGCCTGGCTGACTGAGAGGTCCTCTTAGCACAACAGGTACCTGACATCACCACAGACCACAGCGGAGCGAGGGGCTGTACTAATCTCATGAAAATCAGCATGAAGGTAAACAAAATCTAAGAGGACAATGGTAAAAAACGTACATCATTGACAAAGGAAAAGCGAGAAGCGATTCCATAAGATTCATTCAGTCGTTTGAGACCAATGACGAGACCTAGACGATGCTTGGACATGGTATGGGCATGGCTAAGCCATACCCATACCATGGGCAGATGGATCAAAACCTGCTGCTTTGGTGGAGATGAGTGGTAGACGGACCACAGACCTTGCCACTGAAGCAGTCAGAAGTTACAGTCCTACCATCGCGGTGAAGGTAGGAGGTAGGCGCACCACAGACCTTATCGCAGCGGCGGATATGGACTACAGACTTACCAACACCGAGGAGATGAGAGACAAACGGACCACAGACCTGCCACCGCGGTGGCGGTGAGAGGTAGACGGACCTCAGACCTGCCAAAGCGGTGGAGATGAGAGACAAACGGACCACATACCTGCCACAGCGGCGGAGACGAGAGGTAGACGGACCACAGACCTGCCACTGCGGTGGAGATGAGAGGTAGACGGACCACAGACCTTATCGCAGCGGCGGATATGGATTACAGACCTACCAACACCGAGGAGATGAGAGACAAACGGACCACAGACCTGCCACTGCGGTGGAGATGAGAGGTAGACGGACCACAGACCTGCCACTGCGGTAGAGATGAGAGGTAGACGGACCACAGACCTGCCACCACGGTCGAGATGACGGTGGTGATGGTCGGTGAGATGGAGGGACGCCGAGCGGCCAGCCGGGACCAGAGCAGGCCGTCTGAAGCCATCTGTTCCAGCGTGTTCGCCGACAGCACCAGCATGCTCAGGATTCTGGCACATCAGACGAACTCTGTTACTTACAACTCCCGATAGGATTATTGACGGAGGAGTGCGCATGTCAGAACGGACCGTTAGTACGACGAATTTTTTACCATAATGTCACCTGAACGTTCGTAGTGAACGTTTTCAAGTTCTGGTCCATATTCAGCAGAGCTTGCTGTCCATATTCGTAACGTCACCGACAGACTGAGCCCAAGTCTGGAGCGGTGCCATCCCAGGTAACGAGCCGCACGGCGCCGAGGGATTCTCTTCGTGCCTCTGAGGCCACGACTCGGCCGCGTCGTGGCCTGAATGACAAGTTCTGTTGCGGGTCCCGCGGCGCTGGCTCCCAGTGAGTAGTGAATCTCGGCGCTGACTCCTGGTGAGTATTGAGTCCCGGTGCGTTTTGCCACATCGGGGTGGGCGGCGGACATGTTACCGTAACGCCTGCAGCGATATTACTAAATTTTCCAGAAATGTGTAGAATGTCCTGCTTATGGGAGCGGTTAATCGTCGCTTTTTCATGACGTTAATCAAATTACAGGCAGATTTAATGTTGACCAGTACCTATGTTTGACAAACGTTTTCTGTTATCCAACACTTGGACCTAACTAGCGATTGAAATCAAATCAGAAAACATTACGCGCAATGCTAGCACATGACGCGGGGGGCATAACATGTTGGGACGAAAGGTACGAGGGAACAGAAGCGTTTTAAAAAATGCTGTTGACGTAAAGACGACTCTGTTTTAACATGACGCTGTCATTTTAGGGACATAATCGTTTGCTGAGGAGAAAATGCTTGCTGTTTTGAAGTCAGCAACGCCACACACAGATGCAGGTTTAAAGGGATCTTGTATGCAGAAAACGAATCGTAACAGATCCAACAGATATCGGCTTATTGCCGATCTGTCCTTTTCCACTCCCCCCCTCCGCCTATGTTTCCGGAAACGAACATACCCTGCGGTGGAAGCTACAATTGCCCCCAGGCAGTTCAGCGTTGCCACCCAGCGGAGGTCCTTCTTCATAAAAGTTGCTACAGGAGTAGTTTCATTCTGCGGATAACAAAGCCAGGCATTTTAGGCTATGGCGATCGTCATCTGACACAGTGCATTGTTAGGCCTTGACGGCGATGTGTTTTGTTAGCACTGTGATTCTTCGCAGACACGTTGTGACGACATCATGAAGGCGCGTCAACTTCACCACCGGCGTCTACCAACTGGAGGAGCGTGTCCAGAATTTCGTCAGCTTAGAGCGGAGCGTGGTTTCAGTAACCACTAACCGTCCATACTACGGCGTACTTATTACGGGAGTTAAATGAACTTGCTGATTGATTTGCCCACAGACAGTAGAAAATGTGCTCGAGGTAGAGGCGAGCTTGATCTGAACCCGGATGTCTTGATGTCACCATTGTACATTAAAAGACACGCGTTCTCATCGGACTTCAAAACGTCTTGACATGCACGTGCAGGCGCGCACGAACGCTCAACGCAGGTGGTTCGTACAGTCTATGTGAACCTTTCTAAACGATGTTACTCAAGTTGTTGAGGGGTCAAAATGACGTCGTGACGTTTCTGACGATATAGACTGCACATATGATGAACGTCGTGCCGTCACTATGGTACCGTAAGGTCGGTCGTGTACTAAAAACCAACGTCGTGATGTCGTAGTATGTAGTAAGTAGGAGAAACATCATCGCTGAAACTTGACCTTGTGACTGTTGGGTCGTATTCATCTTTCCAATGTGTAAGGCGATTTCCAGATTGCCCTGTCAAGTTTGTTTTCCCTGTTACGCTCTGGTTGACTAATGAAAGTACAGTCATAGTCCTGAAAACTAAATAATTATGGTGGGATCTTGCTTTCATCAGCTGATGCACATCTTGCGTTGTTGACCAAATTAGAAGTTCACTGAGCCGGCGGTGTACCCGTTATGTCCCAGTAAAAGAGGAAGTGGAAGAAAACTGCCGCCGAAACTTGTTGCGCCTTTTCATCTGCCATTTGCTCATACTCTGTAAAAAGCTTGAGCCCTGTTCAAGAGAGGTGATTGATATTTCTTACGTAACAATAAGAAGAAAATTACACGCGAAATAATATGTAAAAGTGTGTCCCAGCCAATCTCTCAACTTCTTTGCCTCGTCAAACGAAGGAGAAAGACTCAAGCATGCCCCGAGACATTACGAAGTGTTGGCGACTATTTATCTTGCCTTGTTTCAAGATCTTTGCCACGCCCGTTTCCCCGGGACTTCACAGTTTTGCGTGTTAACACCCATTGCATTTACAGTCGCATCCTGAGCTCTCACCAGCCACTTTGCCAGCCCCCTCCCCGCGCGTTCGACAGGTCTCCTGGTGCGCCAGCCTGGCGGCGCTCCTGCGAAGAGTGCACGACCCGAAGTGCGGCCGTTTCTGGCGTGTTACCGTGACCGTCACGGCGTCTCGGCCCCAAAACATGCGGAGCGGCCGAATCCGAGCCTGGCCGGCGGCGGGCCGGGCGTCACGTCACGCGCCAGCAGTGCCGGCCGGCCGGCAGGTGCGCCTCACGCCGAGTCATGCCGAGTCACGCCGGGCCCCAGACCGTGAGCCGCGCCCGGCCGACGGCCGACTGAACGTCCGACAGTGACGCCTGGGCTGTGCGATGGCGACGCTGGGAATGTCGGACAGTGATAAAGGAGGTTCGTCAGCGACGCATGATCCGTTCCATAATGATGCGAGAAAATCACGGCACGGACGCGTAAGAGGTAGGCCAATGGCGCCTGCAGGATCCGGCAATGATGTATGAAAAGTTTGACGGAGCTGCGTGAACGTTTGGAGAGTCATGCATAGGTCCGATAACGACGCATGGCAAGTCTTATTGGACCATGCAAAAAAATCCGGCTCTGGTGCTTGGAAAGTCTAACAGTTATGTGCAGAAGATCCTACTGCACCGCGTGATAGGTTACGACCGAGATATGTCAAGTGTTGGAGAGCAGCACGTGAAAATCGCGGTAGTGACGTGCTCACGGTCCGACAGTGACGTGTGAGAGGTGCGATGGCCACATGTCAAGTGATCGACAGTGATGCGTGAAAGATGCGACAGTCGCGTACGCACGGTCCAGCAGTGACGTCTGAAAGGTACGACAGTGGCATGTGGACTGTCGTGTGATTGGACAATGGCGCATGGATGACTCGTCATTGTCACGTTACGGGCAGACGGTGATATCTGCTTCGGAACATGCCAGCAGAGCAGCATCCCGCCGATAATTATTGGGTTGCAGGTCGCAAATAAACAAATGTGAGTGGCGAAATAGCACGAACGGTACCCCCAGTTGTTCTAACTCGGCAAATGGCACTCACGATCTCATCCTTCTCACCGTTATCGCGCAATTCACGGAAGGCCCTAAACATGACGTCCTGATAGTCCCGGCTGACCTTGCCTGCTGATTTAGAGTGGGATGTAAAAATATCCCTTTTCGAACACCGATTTTAAACTGAACTGACCGGCTGTGAGTGCCGTTGGGCATTGGTGCACACAGCATTGTGATAGGTGGGGAGGGTAGAAGCAAGTTGGCCATGCGACCTAGCAACTGCTTCTTCCTTCTACGGGAAATGTGCATGCTTTCTGAACCTACATCGACTTCTCACCCCAACATTCCCCTCATAGGCACCAATTTAGTTTCAAGATCATCGGGCGGGCGAATTTACCGGCGTCAGATGCGGGCGCATCCCACGTGGCTGATCGCATTGCGAATTCCTCCACGAATGGGCACCACGCGTGTGGAGCGATATAACGTAAGCCGGTGTGTTCCCTCGGTTTGCGTCCGGGTACACGGTCTAAAATCTGACTCAAATGGCAGAGACCACTCGCCTCTTGCAGCTACATCTGCAATTGTGCGGATACGTACTACAGTTTGGTATCGAGTTTTATGAAACAAGGCATATTCACAGTCACGTACCCTTTCGCAAACAACTTTCTACTGTTACGGTCGCAAGAAAAAATCTCGGCGCTCGGGTTGTATTGTCGAACATTAAGCTCTTGTAGGAATCCCTGGTGCCAGGGTTGCATGGACCCATGTCAGATCCCACGGGTCGAGATTCGCCCACGTTTCTGCGAGTCACTCTCAAGCACAGTCTTCGACGCGCTTCAGTATTTTGCTTTGTGATAAAAGAGGAGAGATGTGTGGTGCAAAACTTCGACACAAGCCTTTTGGTCTGTTTTAATATGCATGCTTTGCATTTTGGCGAATTTCAGTAGTTTCAAGCACTTATTTGTAATTTACCAGCGACTGTCACAGTCAGCAGCTTTTAGTCATAAAAATAAGTTTTCGGTGGGGTCTTGTGTTTCCGGTTTTGCAATCCTGACATGCCAGTTCACCATCAATAGCAACCATCTAATCGCCGGACGTGGTGCTGTTACGTAACAGGTGAGTCACATGTTGGTCAGATGCGCTACCTATAAAACACTAGTGACTCAAAAGGAAAGTCCGCAGATCTAAAGGCAGTTGTGAAGAAACCGGGGAACATAACGAGCGAGTGATGATACACCACAGGAAACATGATGTATGTCCGACGCTGAGGAGGCCATGAAGGCTGAACTGTTTTGGCCGTGCGCGATCTCCCATTTTACAAGTTTGCGATACGAGACTCAAGTGACTTTTCGGCTTCTGAGCTGGGCTGCTTCTAACGTTTTTTTAATGAAGTGAGAGTGCGTTCGAGTCGGTAGCGTTGGAGCTAAAGCTTATGCTAAGCCATGGACATCGCCAGCATTTCATTAAGGAGCAAACTTCAAAGCAAACTTAGTCCCCATGAAAACGAAACCTCGGATTTCGGCCACTTCGTTTTTGAATTCCGGATTTTTTTCTTTTCGTTTTCTGGTGCACAAAGAAACGTTAAATTTTGAAACTCGAAATGGGCATGGCCTCCTTGCTCCCTCCGGTTACGCCTACGGGAGAAGAGTTGCTGCCCGAGACCTGATTCTGTTACCCATATGTCGCTAAATGTAGGCACAGTTTGATATGCTATCGCCAGATTTGCATTTATATATTTCATACGTAAATACGAGCGTTGCTGAATAAGATTACTACTTTTTCATGTGCCTGATTACGCTTAAACGTTATATAACAAGAACACTCAACAAACAGCTCAATACAAACTCTTAGAAAACTGCACTTCTTACACTGTGGAACCAGGTGTCAGTCCCCCGACAGCGGAGCAGCATTGGACGAACTGCATCGGAGCATGCAGCTCCACGGCACGGTCGCCCGTGACCGAGCGGACCTCACGGTCGGCGGCCAAACGCGGCGTGTTTTCCCGGAATCGAACCCAGCGCCCGGAGCGAGCCGACTCCTAGTATCCGGTTCCCAATCGTCCCCGCCCGGAGTCGGCACGTGGGGTCCGCCCTTTGGCCTGGTTGGGTCATGCCCTCCCGTCCATGCGGCCAGTGCTTTCACGGCACCGACAGTGTGCCATTCAAACCGCTCTCCTCAATCCCATTGCTTTGCAGTTGTCACAATCAGTCGAAGGGTCTCTGACCGTCACAGTCGTCACGACAGGACCGGTCAAAATGTTGAGGGTGGTTGAAATTGTTGTTTAAGCAGACATGGTGAGGAAATTCCCTATTTTCCTTCGCTCTCGCCAGGAACTAGCCAGCACGTTTCATTGCGCGGATTCACGGACAACGAAACGGCGCAGCAGCGTGTCACAGGGAAGTGCGCTCCTGCATGGAATTGCTCCGAACTTCCCGTATGTGGATGATTCAGACAGCTGAATTCCGGGGATCCCGATCACCTCCCGCGAACGGACGCGTGCGTCGCAGCCAATATTTCCAGGCTCAGCAGAATCGGATGTGACGTCCTGGACCAGCCCAAACAAACGGTCTGCCAGGGGCGGTCCGAGACCCGAGCCGTCCAGCGATAAGGCACACAGGGCCTCCGTGATGACCTGTGTGAGGTGGGAGTGGCCGAACGCCGCCGGCTGTCGCGGCGACGCAGCGGCGGGCGCGAGAGAACGACGCTTCGTCCGCTCGCCGGCAGCGGGCCGGCCGGGCCCGACGCGTCCTCTTCGTCCGCCCGCCCGCTGTTCCGCGTGACGCCACGCGTCACGGGAGGCCCACCGGGCGCCAAACAGACGGCCGGAACGCCCGAGGCCGACGGCCGGGCGGCACTAAAACGGCCCGGGGCGCGGCCGGGCGGCAGTGTCCCGCCGGAGCCGGTCGAGCGCAGGAGCCGAGAACCAGCCGCCCGCGTCGTCAGCATGAAGTCGGTCCTGCTGCTGGTGGTGGCGGCCTGCGCCGCGGCGGTCGAGGAGGCCGGCCCCTTCGACTTCCTCTTCAGCAAGTGCGACGCGCCGGCCGCCTCGGGCGACGTCGGCGAGTGCGCCCGCGATCTGCTGCGCGCGGCGCTGGAGAGGGCCCGGCCTGGCTTCAGCAGCGGCGTCCAGGTCGGCGGCCGGCTGGTGGTGCTGGACCCGCTGCAGGTGCCCGACGTGCAGGACCGCGACAACGCCCGGCCCAAGTGGGCCATCTCCAAGACGCGCGTGACCGGGCTGCGGGACGTCGCGCTCGAGTCCGTGCTGCTGAACGAGCGGACGGCGGCCGCAGTCGTCTCCGTGCCGGAGCTGCGGGCCGAGACGCAGCTGACGGTACGCTACGGCTTCCTGCCGCTGCGGCCGCGGCTCGAGGTGGTCCTCGAGCAGCTGCAGCTGCTGGTCGGCGCCAACTGGAGCGTTGAAGCCGGCCAGCTGCAGCTTTCGGACGTTCGCGCCCAGATCTGGCTCGACGGCTACAACGTCACCGTCAAGCACCTCTCCAGCATGGGCACCTCCATGGCGAAGGCTCTCAACGACAACAGCGCCGAGATCATCGAGTTCATCACCCCCTCGCTGGAGGCAGCCCTGGTGCGCAAGATCGAGAGTTCGGACCAGAAGGAGAGGAATGACGCTTTGGAGTGGCTGAGGAAGATCGTCAGTTAAGCTGCCGGTGACGCTGTCTGCTAGTTTCTTATCGTTGCTTGCACCGGTAAGCTTACTGCCTTCATGCATGAACTCATTAAAAAAACACGCTTGAGAAAACTCATCGAGGCGATAGATATAATGACGCTTTACTTGGAATGTGGCACATGCAACTTATGCAAAGTATTTCATGTTTTCATCCGTGTTACCATGCCTGTCATGTCTTTCGTGTCTACTCGTTTCAGGAAGCTTGCGAAATGAGGTAAGACTGAAATAAAAAGTACGTTTCATCCCTTTGTCTTCTCTGATATCTTCGGTTTCAAGCCCTCTTTATCAAACTTTATCAGCGGACATTGGAAACGTTGATGGTTTAGTACCAGAAGTTACATATTTAATATTGTGAATGGCCTTAAAAGGCAATGTATCATCTCAACACATGTTCTCACCTGAAATAGCCAAGTGGCTACCTGTAGTTTTAGAAGCCAAATCATAATATTGGTTAAGCCTCAAAACTCAGAGAACACCAAGAGACGAACTAAACACAAACTATCACGGGTACACACAAATACACTGAGAAACTATAGAGGCTGCAAGCGATTTCCCAAGGTTTTTCCGTGTGTCTATTCGGCCACGTCCAATTTCAGCGCTGCAAAAGCTCTGCACAGCAGCTTTGTTGCGTGACGTCATGAGCGGACTCACGACAGTGAACGCTTGCGTTCCTTGGTCTGCGTAGATCCGTATTGCGGCTTATCGACGAATGACTACATCAGAGAGCTTTAAAGTCAACATGTCCTGCAGGCGTCCCCGATGATCAAAAGATCATCAGATGATCTCTGGATCCGGAGCTGCGTCGCGCAGGCTTGAAAGAGCTCTCTTTATGCTAAGCAGCACCCTTTTTACCTAAATTAACACTGAAAACGTCATCAGTGGCATTTTTAGACCACTGAAGTGCATCTGTGAACCATCGAACAATCCAAAAACAATCGAGCAACAACCTTCTTTGAATCATGTAAAGCAGGGGTGCGGGAACGATTTCAGTGTTGGGGGTCCGCCTCAAAAATCAGTAAAGTGACCAAGGATACATGCAGACATTTAGGCATTGAGTCCTCTCTCCCTTTCTCACTACTACCCTTCCTCTCTTCCCAAGGTGCTCTTGCCAATACCGTACCAACAGGGTGGCTAAATTCGGTCAGTTGGGCGTCAAGGATGTAGATATTAATTCATGCTACTGGATCTCTCTGCTGTTAGGCTTTCTGACAGCTGTATTGCTCCTCCCCTTATCTCAGACCAACCAATGAACACTGAGCAGAGGACGTTGCCGGGCTGTTTCTAACTGCCACGGGCAACACAAGTCGGACGGGCAGGTCTGGATGCACGAAGGATGTAAAGGTCAATGGAGAGGCGGTCAATAACCAGCGGCGGCGATTCAGAACCATGGCAGGAACAAGTCTGGCACCATGAATTTCAATCTACATCCTTGACACCTGACTGAATTTAGCCACACTGCGTGCCAACAAATGCCAGACGTTATGCGAAATTTTTCTGGATTATCGGCCAAAATGTTTGAAATTTCGCACGGTTGAATTTTCGCCTGAGTTCCGTGCTCGCAGCGTTTTATTAAACGGAATGTTAAAAGCTTCAACAACTTTCTCAGGCAGCGTACCCTTGAAACACCGCGTTCAAGGTCAAATGATCCATTTTACCAGTTTTTTATATCAAACAAGAAAATGATATCAGTTCCATCAAAACCAGAATGCCGCCCTCAAAGGCATTCCGCTTACTATGGATTCGAGCAAAACGGGCAACTGCCATTCGTGGATACCGAAGCCAAGGACATCGAACGCATCCTACAATATGAGTCCAGCCACCCATCAGACACGAAACCTGTCTTTTAAAAGTGCCTTGCAAACAGAACTCATAATATCTGCCGGGACAAGGCAAATCTGAAAGAAGAACTCGCAGACATCAAAAACATCTTCCTATCAAACGGCTCTCCTAGAACATTTCATACAAAGGCATTTATACAAAGGCAAAATCAGACCCACATAGATCGTTCCACCAGCCGTGAGCTCCAGCAATACTCATCAGGGTTCCGTTCGCGAAGCGTGACCCACGGCTGGTTACGCTGCAGCTCAGGGCAATCTGATGAGCTCGCCCCCGGGGGCCGGGAACACGGCGCAGACGGCGCGGAGGCCGCCCGCTCACCAGCAGGTTATACGGCTGCAGCAGGCTGACGGTGGACGCCTTCACGACGGCGATGATGGCCACGATGAGGGTGACCGCCATGCTGATGGCCGAGGAGGAGGTGGCGCCGCGAGACTGGGTCGCTGCCCGGCCGGAAATGGAAACGGAAGTTCGGCGACGACCGGCCGAGGTGGGGGACAGTGAGGAAACCAGCGAGTACTGAACTTGCCGTCTTGAGTAGGCAATCTCGCATTTTTAATATCATACCGGAAGACCTTTGAGCGGCAGTTTGAAAGTGTTAGGGTAATGTAATATCTACCAAACAGTGCCAGTTATCATTATTTATTTTCTTTTGAATAGTTACGGGAAAAAGGGAAAACGACACATGCATTTGCCGTATTTTTACCTAAATGGGTCTTCACAGCAACGAATGTCACGCGTTCCGCCTTACCCAGAGTGGCCGTGGTCGCCAGCGTGAGGAACACGTGCATGTAGATGGCGCTGGCTTGGAAAACGCCATGCGCCATAAACTCCTCGGGGACGAAAATGCTGGTGCCATTCGCCTTCCAGTTGTCCGTAGTCCCTGGGTAACAAAAGGTGGTTAGCAGGGAATCATGGTAATCACGTTGGGAAATACATACGGACATGCTTGTTGCTATGACGTTGCAGGATCGGATTTGGGATTGAAATGTCTGCACCTGAAATACGAGGTGCAGTCCAAAAGTAGCAACCGTTTTGCGCTCAAAAATATGTTCTCTTTTAATGCGGAGGGCTGAAACTTCCCTCACTTCTCAGCCTAGTCCCCCTCCTTCTCCAGACACCGTTCCCACCACTTCACCCCGTTCCGATGGCTCTGTAGGAACTCTTCCGTGGGGGTATGTTTCTCCAGCTGGAAAATGGCGGTTCCGAGCGCTGTCCTGGACGGGTGGCGCCTTCCACAGAGGCAGTGTTTCAGATTCCTAAGCAGCCAGAAGTCTGACGGGGCCAGGTCTGGAGAGAAGGGTGGGTGCGGGATGGTTCCGATGTGCTTCTTGAGCAGGAAGCCACTCACCACACTTGCCTTGTGGGGTGGAGCGTTGTTCTGGTGAAGCAGGAAGTTGCTGTTGGCTAGCCTGGGCCGCTTCTGGTGGATCACAGGCAGCAGCTTCTTCCGGATCAGATCCTTGTAATGCTGCCCAGTGATGGTGGGGCCCTTCGGTACTGGATGAACCAGGATGACGCCCTCCTGATCCCAGAGTAGGCGTAGAGGACCTTTTCCGAAGACTCGCACTGTCGGAACTTCTTTGGTGGCGGCGGATTCACATGTTTCCACGGCTTTGACTGCATCTTCGTGTCTGCATTGTACAGAGGGATCAACAATTCACCCATTGTGATGGCGCAGCCCAAAAACTGTCCGGGTCAGCCAGATGACGTTCCAAAAGTAGCCGACATGCCTCAGTTCGCGCCTCCTCCTTCGCGCCGTCCAGCTGACGCGGCGCCCGTCTTGCACAGCCCTTCGTCATCGTATGGTCGTCGGTGATAATGCGATGAACAGTCCCATGGGAGAAACCCAAATGCTCAGTTGCCTCATCAACAGTGATTCTTCGGTCTTCTTTGATGAGGCTCTCCACTCGGGCAGCATTCTCTGCGGTCATTGATGGCCGAGGCCGCCCGGCACGTGGCAGGTCAATAGCGCAGGCCTTCCTTCCGGCTTTAAACGCCCGCACCCATTTCCGAACTTGGCCTTCACTCAGCTGAAAGCTGACTGAAGGCCAGCCGCAGACCGCGAGGAATTCGTTACAAATCTCACAAGCAGGCTTTCCTCGCGCAGACGGAAATTTGATGACGCTACCCCAACGCACAGAAGCTCATATCTGCGATTTCTGGTCCGCCAGTCTAAAAAAAAACGCTGTTGTTTAAGACTGTGGTGCCTTGACCTGTAGCGGTGCAAGGTCATATTTTTTTCAGCGATAGGCAACACATGAAAATGGTCCGGAATGGCACCATAAGAAACAGATTCTGCTTATCAGAAATTTTAAAAATACCGGCCATTGCTTTCGGACTTCATCTCGTAATTCTGATTAGAGTTGGACTACAAAACCTTCAGGAGCGGAATATTCCATTGGACTGTGTTGCTATCTTCTCAGGACAATCAAATCCATTTCTAGATCTGTTACACTGTAAAACCGTTCGTCTCGCGGAATTACCAGCTGCCTTGCTCTATCGCTCATAAAATGTGAAAAATGTAACCAGCAAACACGCAGGGCTGATGCATCCGCTGCTCCGCATTAACTAGTGGGATAAAGAGGACTGAGGACTTTCCAATAGGTCTTTTTGGAGATGTCAGGGAGCATGACCGCATTCCGACCCTAAGCAGATTCTCTGCTGCACCAAATCCCCACACACAAAACATTAAACGCCCAAAATGCTGAGGAAGACCGGGTGCTTTTTTAATATTTGGACTTCACAAAAAAATGAAACCTTCCACCTCCTTGCCAATGCTCGGTTCCTATGTTTCCATGATCTGTGTTCCGTTCATGTGCGCTGCTGAACGGTTCACTGGCACCTTTTAGCAAAATTAGCGTTCACTGAACGCTGTTTCATTTTACCGGACCGCAATTACTTCTAACAAAATCAGTTAATACTATAGTAAACACTTGCATGTTGTACCTGCGTTTGGATTTATAGGATGCGACCACTGCCAGGTGATTTAGGTGTTAGCTGTTAATGTTAGCTGGGTGCTAGCTGGCCTAGGACTGCATCAGAACAAACACTGGTTATGAAGTCAGTACGTTACCTTTTATTTCGGTGATGACAATGGTAAAGATGACGGTGATGAAGTTCAGAAGGAGCAGCACCTGGTTCACCTTGCAGGCTAGATGACTGTTGATGGCGCAAACTCCTGAAATGAAGTCGGTAGTCCTGCAGTCGCAATAACTGGCCAGAATGTAAACCAGATGCTCGCCATCAAATGGAACAGCTGCGCTGGTGGTGGCTCCCAAACATTGTTGATATCATCAGAGATGATTTGGGCCACATTGTTTCCACACTTTACCATCAGCGTAACGGAAGGTAACTGGTGTTGCATTGGCAAACGCCGTTACCCCTACATAGTTGTAATGTAATTCAGCACAAGAGGCAAGTATGTGAGAAATGGGATTTAGGTCAACGCAGTTATGGATGATAATGCCATTAGCATGACCAGGAAATGTCACGCTGTCTTTAAACGTCGAAAGGTCCTGAGGCCCACGCATGACAGGCTGCAATCATATGTCCTCATCGGATCGAACATTCTGTTTCGTTGACTTTACTCTCAAGGTAGGTATGCGCAAGGTGGCTAAACGGTATAGCCGATTCAAGATACGGGGATTCGCCCTCCTCCGCGAGACTTCGAGAATTACGCATCAGACTTCATCGCAACAAATGGGAGTTGATCCGCCATGGCGTAAACTGCACTTTTATAAAAAGTTCTCAAAATCTTGAAAGGGGTGGATGCTGTGGGCAAAAAAGTCAGATCGAAGGATATTTTTGGGTTTGTTATAACTCCGCTGTTTATGAGCCGATTTTGATGCAACTGACATGAATCGAGAGGTTATGGATGGGATTTTTATAATTGATCCATACATTTGACATTTTGAGAAAATTCATAGGCGTTTACAAGGTTCCAAAAATGAGAAGACTATTTTTAAAAAAAAGGATTAACAAAAAAGGTCAGAAACACTTTCCTAGTTTTTACTAGTCATGCTACACTGAAGAAGCACGAATCGTATTGCATGGTTTGTATAATGTTAACATGGGCAGCGCCAGGGACATAAAGAAGGGGGAACTGTCATGGTCACATGTTCATCAGACCATACGACCTTTAACCTTAAATGACCTTTCATTGACCTCAGAATCACATAGAATGACTTGGAGTGTATTTCATATTGTTTGAAAACGTTTCCAATCATTTTAATTGACTTCATTTCTAAAATTCCGATTTTTGGCTGTCGTGATGTATGATACGCTCAATGACGTTCTAGGTCATAGCTCCGCGACCCCGCCTGATGTCAACCTACACAAGTAGAGGACACTTCTCTGAGTCATATATATTCCGGATTTTGCATTAAAAAATCGGCGCCAAAATTATTAACATAAAAGCAAGTTAAGACTTTTGATCATGACCTGACACTATCAATTAACCTGAGATTGCCAAAATTATTTTGGTTTGCTTGCCCCGTTAATTACCTATACAACCATATACAATTTCGAGTTCTGCCTTAAAAACTCTATTTTTTCCAGCCATTTTGCTTTAACCTCCAACCGCGCCGAAAATGGTCTGAAGTGCCTCCCAAAAACTTGGCCTGTTCGTTCCCGAACAAAGCAGAATTACGAAATTTTGGCACAGGACGTAGAAAAAATAGATGAGAAAAGTAATCAAGTTTTGTGATGCTGTGTCAAAAATTCTGGAATTGGCAAGCAAACAGCCTGAGGAGGGCGGATTCAGCACGCCTGCCGGGAATAGGGTTAAATATTTGTAGACGTTCGTCATTCTCAACGTCTGTTTACTGAATGCTTAACCCTGTCATGCACATACGATAAACGATGAAGAGAAAATCTATTAACCCTCGCCAGGCCGGCTTCCGGATTAACGTTTGGCCGGCCAGGGAGGGGTCCATGGGAACTCCCCACAAGACCTCGAGAACTATAAGCGCCACAAAAAACAAAAACACCGTTCGAACGACCTTCGCTAAACTAGAAGAAAGCGCCGAAATTTAAGGAAATCAGGTCAATGTTGAAATCACCAGAGCTCATCTTAGTTACAATCATCTGCTGACACTTTTGTCAGAAAACTGTAATAATCAAGTCGTCCACGTGATTCCAAAGATGTTGGTCGTGAAACGAGGAAGTCATTTACTCATTTGGTGCAGGAAAGAACCATAAGGTCATGTTTAGCCATTCAACGCGAAAGTGAAATTGAGGAAAAAATGTCCTCTTTCTGCGAAGGCAGGAGTCGTTTTTTGCTCAAGGCTGCGCTTTGACTAGATCACGCCGCAAATGTGTTAAGAATGCAGTCAAGTCCGAAATTACCATATTAAGATCAAACAAGGTTAACCTAGGTCAAACTTTTAACGTATACAAGGCGGGATTTTCTGGTGTCTTTCGTATCATTTGCTGCATTGTCACATAAGGCACGACACAACATAAGATCCTACAACATCGGTTCATGCAGTATCCCTTTTTATATCGCGAAACCCCATTTCATTTCATGCCCCAAATCATTTCCTTCGCGTAAGTCACACACACCGGGCGGCGGGCGCGGCTGCATTGTAAAAGCCCAATATTTGATAGGAAGATATTTTAACGATGGCCAAAGATTTTATTTTAGTGACGAAAATCTGCTGAAAAACTTGACGGAAAGTAGGTACGGATGGGTTCTAACCATCTGTGGCCATACAAAATGTGTACGCATTGAAGACAAGCAGCATTTATAAAAAAAGTCATGAGGTCAGCCTGAGCTAAATGGTATTAGGTCAATGCTGGAAAGTAAGTTCCCACAATATATCAGTGCTTCTGAAGCACAAATGGCTACTGATAAACATTCAAAGACTATAAACCAGTGAATCACATTCGGCCACGGGTCTCAAAATTCGGTATAAAACGTGACATGACCCCAGGTCAGTTCACCAGTAGCTAGTTAACTACAAAACTAGACCACAATCTCAATTGATAGTCTAAAAAGGCCGATATTTTGCATAACCTAAGATCACTAGCCTTAACATTTCCGAAAAATTCGGGATGGCGAAATTGTTGCATCTATCGTGCTTTGTCAGTGTAGCAATTTTCAAGTTAACCCATTCATTTGGCAAAAAGATTGACTTCATTTTGCAGAACTTGAGCTGTCCTGGGTCCGTAACATGAGATAACCTGAAGTTGAAATGTTGGTGAAATGTGTAAAAAAGGTGCGTAAAAAGGTATCCCAAGTTACATGTCTCTGCACCTCTTCGTTTCCGGGTCATTCTTGAAAAACCGGGGAGGAGGTCCCATGACTCCCCACCGGCCCGGCGAAAACTAAAATTCATAACACTGCGATTTCCCTGACAGATGAATTGGCATGCTGCCAAAATGTCAAAGGAACGTTTTTCACCCCGGACATCGTGTGGAAATGGGAATTTTGCAGTGGAGGTCCGTGAATGCATCCAGCTGAAAGAAGCTGAACAGGCGATTTTGGTTTCATCACGAGGCAGCATTCCGTGGCATGTACACCGAAAGAGAAACTTTCACGACATCAACTCGCTCGCAGCCTGTGCGAGACAGGCGGTGTCTTGAGTCCTGTCGACGGCTGGCAGCAATGAGTCGATGTCCTGACTCCTGTGCACGGCAGACAGAACAGAGCTGAGCGGGAGTCCTGACTCTCAGGGATGGTCGGATCAGTAGCGCCAGGACCGTTTTGCGGGCGGCACCGGCCTAGGCCCCGGCCATCGCAGAGCCCTCTCACCTCCGACGATAAGGACCGCAGCCAGGGCGACCGGGTCGAAGAACCTCCAGAGTAGGGGCTGGACGCCGCCCAGCGAGCAGCAGTCGAACAGCGCGGAGAGCAGCCTGCCGCCCGTCAGGAAGCTGGAGTAGTAGGTGATGGCCTTGGCCATCAGCGCGGCACCTGCGGTGCGGGCACTGGCTCCTGATCTGGCCTGGGGGACACGAGAGCGACCCTGGCCAGCGCGCGGCGCTCGCCGGCCTGCGGGGTTGCGACTGTGCCTGAGAGTGAGGCGGGACTGGAGAGCTGGTGACCGGACGGGGACTGAAAGTGGAAGAGGCAACCAAGACTGAGATACACAGTAAACGGCGGAAACGGGAACTGATAAATGGGGTAACGGTTGTGACTGAGACTGAGATTGAGACTTTGTGACTGAGATTGCATCCTTGGGGGCACGCCGACGGCTGAAATATTCCACAGCATCGCATGTACACCACATTCGGTCAATTGGCACGGTTCGCCGCCAATTGTTTTGATGCATACGGACAATGGTTAAAGCGTGAAAATCCACTGGTTAAGACAATGGTGCACGTTACGGGAACCATCGGAATTCCGAATCCATGTAGGACTGTGACTGAAATATAGAGAGCTTGAGAAATGAGGCCGCACTACCAATACGTAGGGGTTTGAACTGAACAGTTCCTACTGATACTTGGAGCTTAGTTCATCTGCCTAGCAAATACTGACATCAGGAAACCAAAACTGGGAATCTAGTTAACCTGATCAAATCATAACCCAACAGATGAATGCTGTTTTCGACGACACGTCGCAATGCGAAGCAGTGAACATTCTGAGACACATTGCCTAGAGAAGCATGGCGATCCTATGTAAGGCAACGTGAAAAACGTCTAAATAAACTCAAAACGATGGACTGAGTCTGTATGGATCATGTAAGACCTCGCCTATGGGCCATCTCTCTTGGTCACGTGGTCTTGGTCACTTGGTCAACCATTGCTCAGGATCCTCCAAAGAAGGCCTGAGCAATGGTTCCCCATGTCCTCCGCGCCGAACACACCTGAACCACCACTGAGAGCACGTGTCAACGTTATCGCCTGAGGCACCTACCGATGGCACACTCTCCGACAACGGCCCAGCCGACCACGAAGGCCGGCAGCTCGCCCAGGTATGTGTAGCAGAAGCTGTACGGCGAGCCGGTCACTTGGGTACGCTGGGTCAGCTCCACGTACGCCAGCCCTGTCGACAGAAGTCAGGCCAGAGTGATATAGGCCAGTGCAGGAGGTCAGCGAGAGAAACCTCGTTAAAAAAATGCACTGTGTTGATTAAGCTGAAGATTGTTTATCGTTAGGACCGCAATTAGAACTTGTTTGGGGACAGGTCCTGGGCTTGAGTCCCAGAGAGGGTGTTTGTATTTGGTCAGTGACTAACAGGGTCAGTCGGTCACGGGCCACTACGATGTGGTTTTGTCCGACACGATGCTTACCATCCACCACCATCTGGTTCGGTGCCTGCAGCAAGCTTCCTTAGCGCCATTTCCTGCAGGGGGAGTGCTATCCGCCCCCCTCAGGTTTTTTGCTGCCAGTTCCAGGGTTTTTGACAGAGCCCCACGAAACTGGTGGCTTTTCCTAGCTCGTACTGTAACAAAATTTCGTAATTCTATTTTGTTTAGGGGCGGAGCCAGGCAAAGTTTTTGGGAGGCGTCTCAGGCCATCTTTGGCGCGGCTGAGGGTAAAAGGAGAAAGCCTGCCAAAATTAGCGTTTTTTTTAGGTAGAACTTAAAATTTCAAATGAATGTATAGGTAAGCAGTCGGGCAAGTAAACAAATTCGATTTTGTTAATCTAAGGTTACTTCACAAAGTCAGGTCTAGGTTAAAAGTCAAAATTTAGTTTTATAGTGACAACTGTAGCGTCATTTTTTTTTAAAATGCCAAACACGGAACAAATATAACGTAAAAGTGTGCCCTCTGCTTGTGTATCAAGTTCCAGCTTGATATCAGGTCGGGTCACGGAGCTATGACATAATTATCAGTGCGCGTATCTAATATCACAACAGCCGTAAAATGGAATTTAGAAATAGAGTGAATTCGAATGACTGGGAATTTGTGTGATACACTGATGGTTGGTTATTGGGGCTTAGGGGCGCACCGACTGCAGGGTCATTCGGCGCCCATGTGATACACTGAAGATCAATCTAAGTGAGCTAAGGTCACTGGAGGCTATTTAAGGTTAAAGGTCGTAAGCTGACTTGATGAACATATGACCATCACAGTGCCCCTTTTTCATGTTCCTGGCGCCGCCTATGCTAGTATTTTACAAACATTGTAATATGATTTGTACTTCTTCAGAACAACATAACTAGCAAAAGCTAAAATGCGTTTTGAGCTTTTTCATTAATTTGCTTTTTGAAAAACTAACCTTCCTATTTTCACAACTCTGTCAACGCCTATAAATTTTCGGAAAATTTTAAATGTACTGACCAAGTCCCATCCATAAGCGCTTGATTCATGCCAATTTTAGTAAATTCGGTCCATAAACAACAGAATTATAACAAGTCCAAAAATACCCCCCATTGTGAATTTTTTGCCCGTGTATCCACCCCTTTCAAAATTTTGAAAATTCCGGTTATCAAAATGTAGTAAACGTCGTGGCAAATCGATTGCCGTTTGTTGAGATGAAATCGGATGGGTAGTCCTCGAGATCTCAAGGGGTGGGGCGAATCCGCCCGTCCCCCCTGCCGGGAATCGGCCATACCGTCTAGCCCTCTGAGAAGAGGGTTAGCCTTTGTCAGTACCTGAGTGTGTGGTAAGGGTTTGCGAATGAAACGTTACAAAGCATGGACCGTCATCTGAGTGCCACCCATTTTAAGATACCCTGGTTAGTTTTACAAATGAAGCAACAGTTTCGATCACCAATCAGAAGCACAAAGACTGCAGTAGCAAGGCACCATCGCAACGCTCATAGTAACGAAGAATAGAAGTCTGAATTCAAGCTTTGCTAATGAAGGGAATGTTCTACCTTGGTCAGCTTTCGAGAAATAGTTTCGTTTGGTCCGAAAGGTACTAATGATTACATTTTCATTGCTAATTTTCCAACACACGCCCAGAAGCGTCAGAAACGTTAACCGCCAAATATCCCAGTCTGATGTAATCCAGTGACCATGACGCAATAAGGGTCTTCAGCTACCGTTATTGGCATGGACGGTCGTGGCGTCACGCAGCAGCAGTCAAACACGGGCAAACATGTCACAGGGAAAATTCGCGGGATATCACATTGAAACTACATAAATACAAAATGGAGACGTACTGTTGACGTTAAAAATCGGTGCCTAGGACGACTAGCCGAGCCCATAACTAGGTTATCTCAGCTCAAAACGGGCGTTAACCCGCCAGTTTCTCGGAGCCAAGGATGCTGGACCCGTCAATTATTTAAAATCAGCACTCCACATCATTAAAACGGAATTTATGTAAGTGGGACGCGTAACTGATCAAGGTACGTGGAAATGTCAAAGCTTGCTTCCCTGAATCCCTCCCTGGAACCGCCTCTAATTGTAAGAAAAAACAGTAACAGAAACATACGCATGGTGTAAAAAGGAAAGGAATTCTGAAAAAAATCAAGTCTCAAAACTGTTGCTCAGTTGGTTTCGAATCAACACTCGTAAAACGTCGGGGAAGGGGAGCAGATTCCGCCCCCTCACAGGAATAGGATTAAATCGGACAGTGAACGGGATGACATCTCCAGTAGGGCTTTGCGCAGGTATGTAGCAGTTTTCTGCTTGACGTGATAGTTTGACTATCGGTGACCTCGTTTGTGCCAGTATTCCTCTTCTCCAGTATTTCTCTTTTCACAAGTTCTCCTTTGTTTATTCGTCAAACACACAAAGATTCCCGTTTCACCACCTATATCCTTGACGTCAAACACTGACCACTCACAGAACTAGCACTTCACTACGTCACGAGCGTCACGAGGTCCTCCACATGTCGGGCCGATAGAGATCTAGATAGATCGATAGGTAGGTACTGAGCGAAAACCGGCCCTGCTTATGTACTACCGACGGACGGAAATGATGAAAAGGGATGGTGCAATTATGATATCATATGCGACCAAGCAGGCGGCGTTTTGGAATCCGAATATTCTGGAAAGACTAGGCTTTAGCCAATGAACGAGCGTGAGAACGCACGAAAATCAAAGAACTGGCTGGTGTAAGACGGATGCAAGAACTCCGAAGTTTCCGCGTGCGTAAGCTATTTTAAGGTTAGAAAGAGGAAGTTTATCATTTAACTGTATGGACATCATTCACCTAACGGCACTGCGGCACGATTGATGTACTTAACGCGTGCATGCATTCTCAGACGTCTTTGTCTGATTCTCTTCGGTGCCGACTTTGGGAATTAGAGCTGAAGGCATATGGTAGCCTTCATAAACCAAAGGCTTCCGAAGGAACACTTCTAAGATTTAGAGAAATTTAGAAAACATTGAAATCTGAAGGTTTTATGAGATGGGAACTCTAAAGGCATGAGGCGAACTTTGTTACAAGGTAGCCAGCAAACCTAGCGCCTCGGTGGGTCCTTTTTATACACTTTCATTACCCAAAGCGTTGATTAAAAACACGAGGGTAAAATAGACGGAACATCTTAGTTCCTACTGATATATTAAATGCAAACGATGTGTAATCTGGCATCCAGTGGGAGAAAAAATCATGAAAGTTTTCGTAATAACAGTTATAATTGTTATGCCACAATGATAACATTTGCGACGTAAGTTCACGTGAAAGTCTGCAATGGGACTGGAGAGTTCAGGTTACTCCTGGCTAACCAGTGTGACGTAAGGTTACAAACATGCTTGTATAATGATATAAAGAAGGTTTTGTCGTCCACCAGGGGGCGTGGTATTCTGCAGTCAGCCGATAAAATGGTTGCCATGCATACCAAAACTTCACTTTATATGACCTTCTCTCTGTAACCATGATAAAATCTCATCAAACATTCTGGAACAAGTCCTAAAACTGGATTATCCCTAAGGATTGGTTATAAGGGCAGAAGTTATGGCTCAAACACAGCATAAAAAAGACCCTAATGAACACTCATTTTGAACACGACCAACGACAACTTGTGATAAATTAAAGTGCTATATTCTTGCTTTAGTACATGTATTGCTAGTTATATATTTGAACATCGGAACTCCGGCTTTTTAAAGAGTTCTGGGGAAGACGGAGGATAAACCACCAAACTAGCCGATTTGAAGTTCGTGACCGCATTTGACCCAAAAGACGTCGAACTTAAAAATTTCTCACAGTAGAGTTGCTGATGCTTACACTCGAAATCTGTTACCTCAAGCGTTCATGTTTTCCAATGTATTGAGAAAATGTGGGACTCCACCTTTCGTAAAGGACGTGATTTTTAGGGATACCCACTGCCCGTACGAAAACTTTCTGTCTACGTACGAAAACTAAAATATGAAGAAGACCATGAGTCACTTTTAGTGTTTTCACCTGCTTCACCTGCTCACGGCCTTAGGGCCCATACGTTGTATATTATAGGGTGCCATACACGTCTTGATGGTTAACAAGGATGCCTTGTGGAAAGGAAGGAGGTTCTGCCACACCAAAGAGAGCGTTTTGTCGCGCCGTAAGATAAAACGGCCATTTTTGCATCCATGAACAGACTTACACCACAAGAACACACTGAATGCCCAAACCAATCAATATTTCGAAGCTAGACAACCAAATCACCTGTCCATTTCACCTCTTTAATTTCATCTGATATGACAATTCGTGAAATCGTGTATTTCCCGAAAATGAGTGCGTTTTGTCCCGCTCTAACCTAACTGAACGGTGGCGAAATATCCTGTTCATTGCGGGTTCAAGGCTCCCTTTAAACGTCGACCCTGCTGTGGCTTCAGAGGACAGCAGGTATCTGGGTCGCTGACATCAATTCGTTTATCTTATCTGGCACTACTGCGGCATGAAGGAGAAAAAGAGTAGCTCGTCTTCCACTCTGGGGTCGACTAGTTACCGCTGAGCTTTTCTGGACAAGTGTTCGGTGATATCATGTTGCCCTGGCAACGGCATACTGGTTTTGATACTCAGTTTGCAGCGAAGGACTCAAAGTCTTTCATCGGTTTTGTTTGCTGAGTGCCATTGATCTGTGTTTGCGGCCGCCCATTATCAGCCTATTTCGGGGAACAGTTACCGGCATTCGTTGAGCGATGGCTTGAATGCGATACAGATTTAGTTACAAGAGTAAGGACTAGAAGAAAACACCCAATTTTATGCAATGTTAGGTTTCCTTTTTCATAAAACGCCGTAGCACTGATAGAAAGTAGCGAAAATGTGGGCATGGTTGCAGGCCCCCTTTTTAATAACGTATTTGTCGTTCAAAATGCACATTTATAAAGTGTCTCAGCCTCGCACGTCACGTGTTGCGATGAAGCCATGATGCACCACGTAGCCAACAGGTTTTTGTGCGGACTGCTTTCTTGCCACACCCCTTTCATTCTTGTAGCCGACATGTGGTAATGCGTGCCATCCTGTGATTAAAATTATTACGGTCCTGCCCACCGTCCTGTGATGATTCCCACCGACCTGTGATGATGGCGAGCACAGAAGAGATGGTGACGCCGACCAGCGTGGCGGCGCCGGCCACCTGGCTGATGCAGTAGCCGACCAGGATGTAGGAGGAGAGAGCCACCGAGCCAGAGGCGCCGACCGTCCACAGGCGACGCACAGGCAGCGCCGGCGACGACTGCTGCTTCTTTACGCGAAACATGACCGTTCCTGGGAGGAGGCGGAGGTCACGGTCCGGACCGCAGCCGGATGGAGAGGTCACGGACAACGGCAGACGAAGCCGAAGGTCTGGAGAGGTCACGACGCTGCGCCCTGGCGGGTCAGCTGGCGGCAGAGTTCCGACGGTCTGCGCAGCGTCGTCTTCATCCGACGAATCAATCCACTCTGCGTGTCGCGAGTGCTGCCGCTCCTCAGGATCTTCAACAGAGGCAGCCGGCCGGCTCCTGCTGCTGGCACGGCACCACCGCACGCCCGGCACGGCCGCCGACGTTCGCGACACGCCGCCGCCCTCGCTGTGACGCGGGGTCGGGACTGGGCCGTTCATGCCGTCCGCTCAGATTGTGTGATACCGCGCGGACATGTGCCGACACCGTCGCCCGGCTGCGGCGCTTCTGGGTGCACGCCGCAGCGTAACCGGCATCGGGTCCTATCAACCCCTGCGCAAACACACCCGGGCGTCGCCGTGACAGTTTTAATTTGTCCCACCAGTTCGAAATGTGGTTTCGTTGGCACCTATTGGATGAGGTCGGGCAGGTTTGTCAGTCTCTGATTTGGAGCCTGATCGGCCTTCGGGCATTTTATCTAGGGCCGTAACGCGCGCCTATCTGCATGACGGGCACGATAAGGCCGCGAGACCGACTAATCCTGTCGGCCGATGGTAGCGCTACCAAGCGGCAGTTTCAGGAACTATCGAAGAATGGCGACGACCAGTTGGCTACCGCCACGAAAAAACGAAGAAAACAACTGAAAACCGAGAGCGGCACCACACGCGGTTTGACGATTTGCCTTATGTTACACCGGCCCTTAAAAATGGGTTAACAAATAGGAAAACTCCAGTAATGTTCGAACTTTCCTCAAGCGGCATTTTACCTACCATTTTTCTTCGTTCTTCCAATCCCGTGCATGCCGTGACAGCTGCGGCATTTCAAATGCCGCAGCTGTTAATCGCTTTATTTGTACTTTGGCAGACAAGACATTTTCGTAGATTTCAGCAAACAATCGTGTCAACCTAACAAAGTGTCAACTCCGCAGTGTCGTTTTTTACTGTTTTAGGACAATAGGCATGCATAAACGGCAAATGACGGGCACGGAATTGGTTGAGAATGGTAGTCCACATCAGAACAGGTCACTTTAGATAGGCCAGTGACCTTTTCGAGATCAAACAAGGTCAATGACTTAAGATGTTTGTTTCCTGTTTTTTTTATTTCGACACTAAATATGATAAAGCAGGCAATTTTGGGCTTATCTGGCTCCAGGTGCGCCATTTTTAATTCCGGAAAATCGATGTATAGTTCAAAACATAAAGTTGGACCTGATCTAGGAGGTCACTGGTTGACCTGACGGAGTCGACTCGGGTACCTTTGGGTTTCTTGGGCACACGGTTATCGATTACTTTTTGTCCCGAGGCGCCAGCTCCATTAGGGGGCCAAATGGCAAGGGGATGCCTTCTACTCCTCCCCTCGCCATCAGTGCGAGTAAAAACCCCTCCTATCTGGCGAGAGTTAAACCAACTACCGTGTGACTCTTTTGCCTCAGTCGATAACTTATTTGCTCACCGTGCCTCAGACTTAAACTGTCAGTTAGGCACCAGAGCTCATGAAATTCATGAATTCAAAAAGATGGACGTCATTTTGGACTAATATGTCGATAAAGATAAACCAAACTCTACAGACCTCTATATCATACAGCATTTGACCTTTATGGCGCTAATTCCACGTGACTTCTGGATGACTTTGACAACAAAATTTGCCTAAATATGCAGAACTGATCTGCTGCGGCTGAGTGATGAAAACTCGACGACTCTGCGCCGTTCGGTTGCGGAGTTACGCAATGGAGAAAAAAGTGTGGGCGTCCGACGCCCTTCCCGACCAATCTGCGAGATGGCACTTAACCCTATTCCCGGCATGGGGCCGAATCCGTCCCCTCTCGGGTTTTTTGCTTGCCAATCCCAGGGTTTTTCGCGCAGCTTCACGAAAGTTGGTGATTCTTTCTAGCTAATTTTTTGGCAAAATTTCAGTAACAAAATTTCGTAATTCTCTTTTGCTCAGGGGCGGAGTCAGGCAACGTTTTTGGGAGACACCTCAGGTCATTTTTGGCCCTGTTGAAAGTGAAAGGAAAATGGCTGCCAAAAATGGCGTTTTTGAGATAGAACTAAAAAAAGTTATATGGATGCGTAGGTAAATAGTTGAACTATATACAAATGTAATTTTATTGATTTGAGAGTACTTTACAAGGTCAGGTCAAGGTCAAAAGTTGAAATTTGGTTTCATAGTCACAATTTTGCCGCTATTTTTCAAATGCCAAACCCGGGGTATACATGATGTAGAAGGATATCCTCTACATGTGTACCAAGTCTTAACTTGATATCGGTTTGGGTCACGGAGCTATGACCTAAAATGTCAGTGCGCGGACACATATCACAACAGCCGTAAAATGGGACTTTGGAGACAGAGTGAATTAAAATGATTGAAAACGCTTCCAAATAAGACGAAAAGCACACAAGATCATTCCAAGTGATTCCTAGGCCATTGGAGGTCATTTAAGGTCAAAGGTCGTAAATTGATCTGAAGAGCGTGTGACCATGACAGTTCCCCTTTCTTCGTGTCCCTGGCGCCGTCTATGCTGACATTATACAAACATTAAAGTGTGATTTGTACTTCTTCAGAATAATATGAATAACAGAAACTTAAAAGGTGGTTTTAACCTTTTTGTTAAACTTTGGAAAAACTAATCCCCCTATTTTTGAAACTCTGTGAATGTCTACCAATTTTCTCAAAAATTTCAGATGTATGGGTTCAGGGTAAGTGTCCCATTCATATTTTCTCGATTTATGCCAATTTCATCAAAACCGGCCCATGAAGAACAGAGTTGGAGCAAGACAAAAAATATCCCCCTTTCGATTTTTTTCCCCTGTATCCTTGCCTTTCGAAATTTTGAAAACTTCTTTCTTTAAAAGTGTAGCTAACGTCATGGCAAATCAAATGCCATTTGTTGCAATGAACTGGAACGTGTAGTTCTCGAGATCTCAGGGGGGTGGCGAATCCGCCCCCCTGCCGGGAATTGGCCATACAGTCTAACCCTCCAGGAATGGGGTTAACACGCGCTCGGGTAGGGGTCGCTTTGAGCCTCCTCTGAGTTTTTTTCCGAAATTTGTCCGAGACAGTGCAGCGCAGCAACACCAAGCTTCACATAGCTGTTCAGATCTGAAGAGTGAATCTTTTGGTAAGAAAAATGTTAAGGTCTTTCAAGATCACCAAGTCCAAGCCGGCCAAAGTCAGGCCATGGTTCTCAGAAACGGTTCTTTTTAAGGCAAACTTCAAGAGCTTGCCCCGAATATGATGGTAAAGACTGACTTCTAAGCCTTTTTGGGAGCACAGATAACCAAGAAGAAAATATGAATATAGTGGTTGATCCGAGCAAAGGCGCATCCAGCGGGGTCCTAGAGGTCCCAGGACCCCGGAAATGGTTGAAGGGGGCCGCCGATGAAAGAAAATTACTCTCATAAAAACCGAAGCTATCCTCAAAATGCCTCAAGAACGGTAGTCAAAAGAAGACAAAGGATGAGATATATAGATCCAAGCCCAATGAGGGGCCCTTGTCGGCCTGCAGGCGGCCCTCTGCCAGCCTGCGTGGGTCCTCCGCCAACCTGTAGGGTCACCCGCTGATCTGTAGTGGCCCCGCCGGCCTGTAGGTCCCCTTGTCGCTCGGAGGGAGCCTCCTGCTTGCCTATAGCTGGCCCCCACTGACATGAAGGGGCCCTCGCCGCCGCCTGTAGGGCTCCCTTCCTTTGTGGAGGGGCTCCCTTACGGCCTGCGGAGAGGCTCCCTGGCCTGCAGAGGATGCTCCTGACGGCCTGCAGAAGATCGCCTGACTGTGGAGACCCTCAGTAAAAAATTGCTTTTGGCGCGATCATCGACAACCAGATAAGGGCCGGCTGGTTTCAACTAATAACGTTTAGGTACGGTAAGCTT
The DNA here is from genome assembly GCA_030062745.1 of Capitulum mitella. Taxonomy (NCBI): domain Eukaryota; kingdom Metazoa; phylum Arthropoda; class Thecostraca; order Pollicipedomorpha; family Pollicipedidae; genus Capitulum; species Capitulum mitella. The sequence continues at coordinate 9,696,990 of CP099848.1, forward strand.
CTATTGTAATATTTAGACTGGCTATGTCTCTTCAGGAGGCCCACTTATAGAATATTGACTCAACATTGGTCACGCAATCCCGAAATTTTGAGCAGGCTGTGCCCCTGCTGCGAGCTCCCTGTAAAGTGATATGTTAATTTTTTGTCTAGGGGACTCGCATGAAGTAAGGGGCCCGCCGCTGGGCAAAGACCCCCCAAAAATTTTGCCTGGCTGCGCCTCTGGATCGGAGCCAGGTCGCGAGGTCAGGTCGAGTTCAAAAGTCGAAAGTTATTTCGGAACAAAGAATTTCCGTTTTAAGTAACTCAACGAAAAAAAAAACAGAACAAATGAAAAAACGCAACTTCATCTACCGGTGCGTCAAATTTCAAGTCGGTATCAGGTCAAGTCACGGAGAAGTGACCAGAAATGGATTTGCGCGTATCGGCTTCCTGTAGACGCCAAACAATGAAACGCCACCGTTTTCTTGTTAATTGCCTAATTCATGGCTAAATAATACAAAACAATGGCGGGGATGACCGAAAACAAATTACGATAATTTTCATGCCATAAATCCCGATGGCAATATTAACTCAGGCGATGTTCAAGAACGCGATAACGAGACGTGGTACCAGTGCCCTTAATTCCTGTACTAAAACCCCAATCGATAGCAGGACGGCTTGCCATTTGCGAGGCGTATTGATGACAAGCGGATGATGAAGTTTCAGGGCTGCGCACGCTCGAGGTGCTCACAAAGCGAATCCAACGTTGACTTGAATCGATATGCAGTTTGTGCATTCTATCTAACAGGTCCTTTTTCCGCCTGTGCACAAGCCCTTGTACTTTGAAACTGGGCAGTGGAAATCCAGCGAATGCGATGCTGCATACATGCAGTAAACAAGTTAAGGATGGCAGATATCTCATGTCTTTTTAACCCACCATTGACAGTGGTATTTGGCATTACGGCACGATATCCCAGGAATCGGGGGAACAATCCTAACCAAAGTTTTATATTTCAGCAGGAAATTACGAGGATTTTCCACTTTCCCACCGAAATTGGTTGGGGGGGAGACAAACGTCCATTTTGCTAAAAGTGGGAACTCCAAATTGAAACTTTTAGTTCCTTCTCTCTCCCTCTAGGTATATATATATATATATATATATATATATATATATATATATATATATATATATATACATATATATATACATACATACATATATATGTGTGTGTGTGTGATATTTACCAGAACGGTGTCATTTGCTCACAGATAATCAATGAAATAAGCAGCACTAAAAACGGACAGAAGTGATCATTTCTGTGAATACGTTCATCCCTCAGAACCGAAGCTTGCCTACGCCTCTGCCACGAACGGTTTAGAAATAAGCTCCCTTTTCCTTCTGAGATCTAACATGGAACGCATATTATTATCTGAGATCTAACATGGAATTTACAGTTTACCACCAAAGTGCAGTGTCTGTGACAGGAAACGGACTCTTTACACCATAACGAAGCGTTCTCACGACCTTCTGCCATGTGTGGTTTTCCGAGACATTGCGTAGTTTTAGGGAGCCTCATTTCCTAGTTTCAGGACCTGCATGAAACTGTCTTCTTAAGTCACTTTTTTAACTATTCCGCGTAATAATCCCGGGATATTTCCTCGTCTTGTTCTCTCACTTTCGTAGTTTTCACCCTATGTGAAAATGGCCACGCAAAGTCACATGAAATGAGGCTTGGATTCAACAAACATGCTCCAGTACGAGTGCATAAAATGCAGTTTTGCAAGTTTTTAAGACTGCTCTCGATCTAGTTTGTGTTCACCTACTCCTGGAGATATGTGTGTAAATGTACATTTTTCAGTGCCCCTACCCATTCATAAACACTCAGGAGTACCTTATCTTAAAAAAAACACAAAAAACATACAGCAATTGTTTTCGTGCTGTGATGATTTCTGAGGTTCTGGCTTTGTAAAACTGGAATCTAGGATAACACGAAACATTTAGCATAGATTCTCATGTTCTGACTTTATGAGACTTCATGAGACCAAGGATGCAGCTAACGGTTTCTGCAGACTTGCGAGAAGAGCCCATTTATCCAATTCTGTTCGTCTCTTACCATCAGACTGAATTGTGACCTTCAGTGCATCGCCAGAATAACTGCAGCTATTTGCAGCATGCTCTGTATTCGAACAAATAGCCAGTTATTTACTTCGGTGAAGTTATGCGCCGCCAGGTCATGGTTAAAATCTAAAAATGTTGGTGCAGTCTTGGTCCCACGCAGTGCGCAGACTGAACACTGATGATACCATTTAAATAAATTTGTGGACGGAATCATGGTGCGATTGTTCATTGACGCAGATCACTTCGTGACTGTTGTGTAGATTTAACTGAACGTACTTAAGCCAGTGATTACACCCATAACATTAAACTGTGGTTAAAAGCACACCACTTGTATTGTTGTTGCACTTGATAGATATTCATGCAGCCCTAGCATTACAAAACAATTTTACTGGTCCCATAAACCCACTTCGCGAAATCTTCTATGATTTTTTAAATGTCGCAGATCTTCAGGATCTAACTGTCACTGTCCGCCCTGGCTGCGCACACCATCACCTGTTCAATCTGGTGCCGCGACTGAATTATGTGAAATGGTTTATTTTGAAGGCAGCGGGGAAATGTCTAATTTTGCACCACGCATGAACAAAGTGGCCAACTCAGTCAAACTTTGAACATGTGATTAAAAAACAATGTTTGTACGAAAACTGCGGTTATTATTCTCTTTGTTAAAAGTACAGACTGATTTCGGCTTATTTCGATGCCTGTGAAATTTTTGATAAATCTTGAAGTGCTTGATTGAAGCTTAGAGATAAATCTCGAGAAGAAAATAAGAAGCCAAAATTAGAACTGTTCAGCCGATATCATGACGGAGATTACCAAGAAAAAGAAAATAACCATCAGGACATGAAAAATCACATTTAAGATAGTCATAGTGTAGTAAACAGTTAGTTGTTACATTAGGTCTATTATTATTTAGTTGAACGATTCGGCCTATGCACTTTTAAACCTATTTGTTTTTTATCCTATTTTTAATTTCTTCATACAATTGTGATTAAAAACTGGTTTTCTTTCGAGGGAAAAACATTGGTAAAGCTCAGAGGAACGTTGGAGGAGCTACGGTTAGTACTTGTAGGCCCCTGGCACCACCAGACCTATAGAAAAGGACTCCCCTGAACGGTGTTCCTGTTTTACCACGAAGTCTGTTTTCATTTTTTCATTGTTTCAGATCATTTTATGTTTTGTTATATGCTTTCTATTTATCTCTTATCCATTGCGACCGTTGTTTTCGCAGTTATTCTCTATTTCGTTCGTTAGAACTGGTGGAAAATATGTGAGGGGGCTAAGTGAGTTTTGGAAGGGCCAAGGTCCGCATTGGAAGGGGGGGGGCGGGAGGAGGGACTGAATGCAAATCGACATCCCTGTTGACCAACAACGAGGAAAGGTCGGTATGCATGCTATGATGTTAACAGTAGCTGGTATCACATTTTTATGTTCGTCCCTCCTTCGGCGCCGTTTTTATCCCCTCATGTGCACCTTTTCCCTCTCTCCCCCTCACATTCCCTCTCTCTTTGCATACGTGCGTGACATCGCATCACATGACATATATATGGCACTCACTTCGTATGTTATCGTGGCCTGGCGGCCGGTAGTAAAGAGCTTAGTGTGTTAGTCTGCTAACAGATGGCAGAACATGCTCACCATTTGAGTTGGGATTCATGTGGTTGACTTGTATGCTTCCGTATCCAATATTCATGTCTGCACAGATCGTGTACATTTATTAGGGTATCCGTTTGTGTTGTTGAAATCCAACGAATGTTACTGTTGAAACTCTTGCACCACAATGAATTCACTGAACGATACAAATTTCACAGCGAGCGACAGAATGATTCTGCGAGAACATTGGTTAGAACGGGGACGGCAAGGACGGGGGAAGGGACAGGATACGAACCACTTTCCGCGTTTGAAAGTGGTTAGTATGGTATTGCATGAAAACCGTGTTTCATGAATCTGTCAGAGCCCCATTCTTCATCTTTCCCGTCCATCTTTTCTACGCTCATTGCCAAAGGGATACGACATTGTCCACTTCTTGGCCTCCGATGTATTCACTACACTCGAAACCTATCAGATCACCTGCTGTGTAACCAATATTACAGTGACCGAAGCCAAAAGAAGCACTCTGATGGGTGAACAATACAGCCGTACATCATATACCAGCTTTATTATTCCAGTGTCGCAAATCAGAATTTCACCACGCTACTGCTGTGTGTGGTCTTATGGCTCTGAGAAGCGAATGCGCTGTACACTAGAACGGCTCGATTTTAGACTTTTGTTCCGGGGAGCATTTCCTCATGCACCTTAGCCTGCATTAGGCCTTTAACCTGGCACCGCCAGGGGGGGGTGTCAAATGGGGTACCCCCGTCGATTTTTCGTGAATAACTTCTGAACCATAAGAGCCAGCCCAACGAAACTTTCAGTACCTGTTCACCAATCAATTCTACATATTCTGACATCAAAACCACTCCATGATAGGTAGGGTCATGGAGACATGACGTCATACGTGAACCCCTGCATGCATGTTTTTGCCTCTTCGGGCGGTGGCGCGAACGTGCTTCGTTTTTTTTATGATATCTGCGAATGTAATGCATAGATTTACAAAGCACACGATCCTCAAAAGGATGTAAAACCCTGACACATCAGCATTAGAGGGCATGCTAGATCACATGCATGATGATAGCTGAACTGATTTGCATTGTGGGTGACAGGAGTGGTTGCCGCCAACCTTCCCCATCGTTCAAGCCAGACAAGCAAATTTTTATGCGACTCTTAGTAAGGTTCACCAAATGCGGCGTAAGGTCAGGTCAGGTTACATCATAGGTTGATGTCAAAAAGAAATAAAATACAAGATTGTCTGCGTAAGATCGTTCAGTAGCAGCAAAAAAGCAATCATTGTCCCTAATCAGAAGATGAAGAATGACTGTCTGTCCCGACCTGGCTTGACCTTGACCCCATAAGGAACAGACCGCGAACATTTCATTATCACGAGGTCATTTTAGTTCTGTACTTGACGCAGTTATGAATCCCAGCGAGTAACTATTACTCTGTCAGGAAGAGTAATACAGCCTTATCTGGCCTGACCTAGACCGACTTTGACTGCGCAGGGAGCAGGTAATGCTAAACGGATCATCAGAAAGTTTCACTTTTGTCTTTTTGCCATGTAGATCAAAACGGCCGCGAGTAAGTATCGATCTTGGACATGTAAAGTGAGACCAATATTCAACCTGACCTGGGCTTATCTTGACCGGACATTTTTACCATTTTGGCATCCTTCCGATGCGGGTGATCGTGACGTTTCGTTTGATACCCAGTTAGAGGCTCTAAGACCAGTACTGCTGATGATGTGATGTGCGAGCCATTGTCAGTTTTTCCCACGCCGTATTATGCGTTTGACGTGACCAGTGACATCATCAGTCATGTGACCAGGACTAACATAGTATTTCCTGAATCGCAAGACTAAGGGCTATCGATTGGTGGTAGACCGGTTCAGATCCGATGGTAGGATCCTGAGATAAAGCAGGGTTGCCCTTTTTGGCATCCATCAAGCGGTCGCGGGTTAAGCTTGCCAGGCGGTGCCGGGTTAAGCAATGGAAAACGTCGAAATATAAATTCCCAAAAATACTCTTGGAATGCTAGCTTTTTGTTCAAAAGGTCATGTTTTGCGTTCCCTAGGCATTAAAGTCTCCGCCGACATTAACATTGAAAAAAGGAGGGCAACACCCAATATTTCCATTGCTTATGTCATGCGGAAACTCTAAGTTTGGAAATGATAGGACGTTCCTTGTTAAGTGTATTGATAGCATTTGGTATGTTTCACGGAAAATTTAAATGACGTATTTGCAACTTGATGAATGGCAGTGCATTCCACTTAAAACAGATGGACTATTGCCGGACCACCATGTTCCCTTTCGTGACATGTCATTGCAAAGATTATTTCCAGAGAAAGTTTGGTCGCCTTTTCCATCGTGTTTATGAGGAGAACTTATCGTTTCTGACAAGCATGGGCACTAGGCACGTGCGTGTCGAGTAGACAGAACAGTCTTGGGTATCCAATGACAGTCGCTGTCTCGTCGCTGCTCTCGGATCACGTGACACATAAGGTTCGCCATGGTGGAATAGGTAGAAAAAACAGCCTCACATTAGCGGTTACCACACGGGTATCGTCAAACATTAATCCGTTCCCGAGACGCTCAATACAGGCAATTGGTGCCTGGTGCCGGCAGCTGTGGAGCATGTGAGGAGCGGCAGGTGAATACAGCGCCGTCTGTACAGCGCAGGTGTCACCGTGTTTTATTATCTCATGCTAGTATGCTTGGTTAATATGCTCATTTTAAGTTATCTATGCAATTGGAGTTCTCGGAGAGCCTGCTGGATGGTGGCGTGCGGCATTATCGTAATGTATGGCGCAAAAGAGCTGGTGGCTCTGAAAAGAGCTGGTTATTTTGCTGTCGTTTCGGCCGTGGACCTTCTTCGGTGCGTCAGGACGTCCAGTTCCGGCGGCTGCCGAGAGCGGCTCATAGCCACATAGGTACAGTCCAGACTGTATCTACAGTGTTCTTTCGGCAGCCGCCGCGACTGGACGTACTGACGCACTGGAGAAGGTCCACGGTCAGAACGACTGCAAAACACCCCCGCTGCGCCATACAGTACGATAACGTGCACGCCACCATCAAGCGCACTCTCCGAAAATTCCAGCTGCACAGATAACCAAGACGAAACATATTAATCAGGCATAACAGCATCATACATAATCAAACACATGGACATCTGCACTGTGCAGGCGGCGCTATATTCACTTGTCGCTCCTCACATGCTTCACAGCTGCCGGCATCAGGCATCAGTGGCGTCATCGCTCTGTTCTGAGCTTCTCGGAAGTGGACTTATGTAGTGTTATGACGGTACCCCTCTGATAACTGCCGATGTGCGGCTGTTCTTTCTACCTACTCCCCCCTGGCGAGCCGTCTGTATCACACGGTCCAAGAGCAGCGACGAGACAGCGTTTGCCATCGGATACTCAAGACTGTTCTGTCTTCTCGACATGTGCCTGCTCAGTTCGTGCTCGTCAGAAACGGCGAATTCTCGTGGTTAACGCGACAGCAAAAGCGACTGAACTTTTCCGGGAAATCACCATCATATCGATGTGTCACCAAAGGGTATTCAGTCTGACAACGGCCCATCCGTTTTCAACGTAATGCATTGTCATTCAAATTGTATATGCACAATTTCCATCCTTCGTAAAACATACCAGATGTTATCAATGCACTTAACCAGCAACGTCTTAAGTTTCCGCGTGACACATACGATGACGATGCTCAGTCTTACTTTTTCCATGGTCTAAAGGTCGAGTGCAAGCTACGGTGCGTGGGGAAATGCTCCCCTGGACAAAGGCCAAGATCAATCCGATCTGCTGTACACGGATCTCATACCAGATACACGTGCCAGCCTCACAGGCCCGTGTGATGGCGACTGTTATCACCTGGATGCGATAACAGCCGTGCGCACCGCTGCCCGTGTGACAGAACAGACTAAACCACACACCAAGATATGGAAGGATATAGAAAGCTTGCAAGGATGAAACGATTGTTCTTGGTGTGCTTCTTGGTGAGTTAAGATGTGCCTTCGAAAGTTGGGAGGTCCTTGGTCTTATTCCTCTTCCTCCACTCCCTTCACATGCCCATCATGTCTGACTTCATTTCTGCAAACTTGGGAGGCTCCTCGATTGCTCGAAAGGATGGCAGTTGTGGTCCCTGCATTTCTTCCCACGACCCCGTCGCCCCTCCCTCTGCCGACGCCCTGGTTTTCTCGGCGTCAGGCTGCGGTCCGGTAAGGTCCCTGGCGATGACCGCTCGAGCGCGGCCAGCGGGACAAAGCCGCCGCGACAGCTCTGCCGGGCCCTGGGGTTCGGCTTAGCCAGCTCTGAGGTTCGGCTTAGCCGCAGCTCGGTCTGGGCTGCGGAGACGAGCCGCTTCAAGAAAACCCGTGGACTTATCGGTCGAAATGGCGGATTGTGGTGGGTTCTTCAACGGTCAGATCCAGACGGACGGAAAACTGCGATGTGCATTTTTCAAACGTGCTCATACGTTGAACGAAACACTCTGCCATTGTCATCAGTTTGACAGCGCAACAACCAGCGAGATAGGTCGAGACGTCGGCGCTACTCTCTGTTGACCATAAAATGATGGAAATACAACAGCTATCAAATAATAAAAAAATTCATGTTTGCCGTAAAATGATAGCACTATCAACGTGTGAGAGGGCTGCAGACAAGAGTGGGAATACCCAGCGGTACTTGTGCCAATACCCATCACCAGCCACCGCTCCAGTCGGAACGATTCGCCGCCGTCCACGTCCGGCGGGCAGTGCCGGACGTACGCGGAGAGGCCGCTCGGGCGCCGGCGGCTCCGTCGCGCGCGTGTTTGCTCAGAAAACGAGCGCCGATGGCCCCCTCAGGACCGGCGCCGCAGGAAAACAGCGGAGAACCGGCCGGCGCCGAGCCGGGCCGAACGGGTCGGCGCCGCGCGTCACGTGACCTCGGGACAGCGAGACGCTGGGGCGGCTGGAACGTCCGGCCGGCGCGGGGCTTTGGAGGCACTCCAGGTGGTGACCGCTTCATGAGTGGGTATGGGTGACATCGACATGGTTAGCGCAACGTGGGAAAGTGATGGGGTGCGTTTTTTTTTACTTTTCTTTATCGCACTGGCCTCATTCTCAGATATGCAAGACTTCAACATGTACAATTCGATACAGAAAATACACAGAGAAGTTCTTTTTCAAACGCCAGTTTACTATAAGTAGTTTCGGCGCCGATTTCATTCATACGGGTAATTAAGACTAAGCCAATACCTGACTTTTAAAGCCATGACGGACTGTTCGACGTCAGTTCATATAACCCGCTATTCATTGTCAGGCCGCAGGCGTTATATTCTGGCTAATTCCTGCCTGAAATAAAGAACGGCACTTTATGAATCGAGGCGTACACAAAGGAAGAATGCGATAAGTTTGGAAACCCAGAAAGTTATGTACAATGCGGTCTAATGGTCTGACAAAGAATACAAAGATGAGGGCCGAAAGGCTGTCGGCTACGTAACGGCGCACACGGCTTCCCTGTGTGACAAAGCTAAACCATGTGGACATAACAAGTGCCTGCCGTCAATACGGTTTTTCATATATTCAAAACAGACATTCTATCTAGAATCAATAAATCACAGGAAACACGAATGTTAAGTGAACAAAGTAAGGCGATGCAGCACCCGCCGGCTCACGCAATACAGAACTCGCACATTTTGGGAACAAGGAGACGCATGAAAGGAAGGAAGAACGTTTGCTAGCGGAGCCACCAAATATCACTTTGACCGAGCTGCCGGCCTGCAGGTATTACAGCACGAATGGCGACAGCGAAGTATGGTTACTCCCACGTGGACCGCTGCAGACGGCTCCGGTTGCCTGTTTCAGGAGCTTATTGCTCCACCTCAGTGAGGTAAAGGATGACGTTGTCGGAACTCTGACAGCGACTTCATCAAGGCCTCCAACTGCGAACAAGGACGAGCTCGCTGAGCTGTGTGAGAGACCTCAGTGGGACTTCAAAGGGAACCTCGACATTACTGGGTGAGAAACCTGAATAAGGGCTTCAACTTTACCGGTGGGTGTTCGGCCCGTCGCATTAATTAAAACACAAGGCAAATTGAGTCAGGATTAATAAACGTGGCATTAGGCGACTTGCGCCGCAAAGGTGTGTTGCCTGCTCGCCTGCCATGGTGGGTGGCAATATTGGTCTGGAATGCGTGGACTCGGGTAGTAATTCGACGCAAACATCAGTCAAGAATGCAAGAACAGGCCATTCATTAAAAAACTGCGACCAATCGTCTTCGCCCAGCTACATCAACGCTGTTTAAAGTTGTTTCTGTGGTAAACCAGTACTTAGCACTTAGCACTGCGTCTGGGCACTTGTACTTTCTGTCTTCCCCACCACGTCTATGTTCGCGCCTCATTTATTATAATTAATGTCATTTATTAGAATTATTAATATCAATGCATTGATAAATGCTGACCACATTCATTAATAGCATGTCAACTCCACACCGTCAACTCCTTGTTTACTTAGTTCGTTGCATTGGCTCCCTGGACTTGCGCTAAAGACAATATTTAATCAAACTGTGACAGATTATCACCCTGTTAGAATTTCGTATCCCTAAAGAAGTCTTTTAAAAATTCTGCATGTTTTAGACCCTGAAATGTTAGAGATTTTGGCAAGTACAGAAAGAGTAAAACAGTGATGGGTTTTAAGCCAGATAAAGCTCCTTCTCCAAGGTTACGGCTACCTGGCGCCACTGGGCAACTGCATGCTTATTGCTGTGTTAGGAGCTGGCGGCGGGCAAGCACTTGTTTGGATTCAATCGGCCGCCATTGAGTTGCGGGTGTGTATTGTGCAGTGAGTGATTGGAAACTGTTCCCCAAGGATTGTTTCTGAGTCCAGCCAATATGTATGTATGTATGTATGTATGTATGTATTTATCTCGGGGTCTCCACTGCATGGCTGATTATTAAGCCACGGGTACAACAAGCACTCACGAAAACATAAGAAACAGGCGGTAAAATTATTCACAGACGCATACAGGCCGCACATAGCGCCCAGGATGGTACGTCAAGCGTACGAGCCTGCATTCATCGTTTCTTCCGGTGATAGCCGATTGCACACAATAGTGGGTGTTCGGAAGCGAGAACGTCGCTTCCCAGCCTCGGTTCCCAACCGGGGGAGGTGCAGCGAGCCGTCCTGCCTCGTGCTCCGCTAGCGTATTTCACGGTCCAGATGGAGGACGGCTGCAAACGAATCTGGCTCTCCGGTCACGAGGACGCTAAACAAAACGGACCTCAGGGCAGAGTCCTGGAACTCCCATTCAGTTCGGAAGTGGCTGCAACAACCGTGTCCCACCACAATTGTCCCTCAGAGACACGCACTGAGTGTGGCCGCCGAGGTGGGCAGCGAACCACGAGGTGTCATACCCGCGTTGGCCTATGTTTTGTTGTTGCAATATGGCGCGGTCAGTGACGTCAGAACGCTTAATGAGGTCAACGAGGCACAAAACGGGGATCTCCCGCTATCGGTCGCTGTGAGGATGCGGCCGGCGACCGTTACCGGCGTGGTTACCGTCGAGTGTCGAGGACGACAACTGTGCTGGGTAGGTGAGAGGAGATGGCGATAGGAGAGGTAATGGTAGAGCTGTCGCTGGACAATCCACTCCACCACTAGAGATGACATGCCCATGAGGACCCCAGATGGTTTGTGGTGGGCTTGATGGGCTTCGGTGGACATGGGCTCCGACTGGGCTTTTTGATGGGGTCCATGTGGGTCCTACGTGGGCCATCCCAGAACTATGAAATTAAAGTGTACATCCATGTAAAGTGAGACATGGGTAGCAACATTGTCATACACGCTGATGGAGAAGTGAAACGCCTTTAAGCGTCGAACGTGGAGCTAGGTAGCGATAAATTGGTTCTGGACCGCGGTAGGTGGAACACCAAACATTTTCTTGATCTCTGTTGCATCGTGTCGGGGGGCGATACAATTTCACCTTCACCTTCACCCTACGTCACGGAGGAAGGGAGTCTTTACCTCCCACCACAGTTTTCTTGCAATCAAGATACAGCGGTGAAACAAAGACAAGTATGCAACAGTTTCGTTACCCTTCGCAGGACTGCCATTGCCGAGGGCTGGGAGGGAGGGAGGGATGGAGAGTTGCCATTGCCGAGGGCTGGGAGGGAGGGAGGGATGGAGAGTTGCCATTGCCGAGGGCTGGGAGGGAGGGAGGGATGGAGAGTTGCCATTGCCGAGGGCTGGGAGGGAGGGAGGGAGGGAGGGAGGGATGCAGGGTTGCCATTGCCGAGGGCTGGGAGGGAGGGAGGGATGGAGAGTTGCCATTGCCGAGGGCTGGGAGGGAGGGAGGAATGGAGGGTTGCCATTCCTATCAGGTTTTTGGTTTCTTTTTCAGCAGTACGAGGAGAAATAGAGCTAGTTTTCGGCACAGGAGTGTTTGGACATGCCATTGACAACATGGCGAAGTTTTTAAGACCAGTTATCCGCTCTAAGTCACGTGAAGCCACTCACCTGACCTCTCAGAGTTTCAGGTGGTCATAAGGCAATCTTTGTGCGGCTGACATCGGTAGTGACAATGACTTATACATTTCTCAATGATATGCACTCCAGTATTCAAGCATCATTTTCAACACTGGCACCGTAAAAAAGACTTATAACAATCTTCAAGTTTTCACTGACCTGACCTTGACCTGAAGAGAAGAAAATACCACTCACTACAACGATTGGCCATTACCACGATGACAGCAGAGATGGAAAACGATGAGATACCCTCTTTTCCTGTCATATATAAGGTGAACAAGTCATTTCAAGGGGTAAGGTCAGGCCGCAATAGAATATCACGGAGTCCGTGTGTTTCCTTTGTTGTTTTCTTGCTTTGTTTGCCCACAGAGTCGTTTTTTCGTCTTTCTACAGCTTGACGAACTAAATAAAAAATTATCTTGATTAGGAGGGAAACATAATGGGGTATGGCATTTAACGACGTAGACAAAAATCAAGTAACTCGTGCGGGGCAGAGTCAAAAACATTTTCGTCCGGCCAGGGCTATAATTAAAATATCTATTTCGACCCTTTCAAATCATATGTGACTTCTTAGGCCACGTCGAATAAGTACACGCATGATCTACCATTTCAATAGTCATAGTTGCGACTTTGCAACATTTCGGCGTGGAAGCCATTCTTTTGTAGCGACCTGTTTTTACAATGGCTTATCATTACCGTCGTTGACTGTTCTTCTCTGGAAGCCAAAGTCAGGTTAATCAAAAGCCAGATATCACTCCTGGCTCTTATTTCACTGATAATACCTTAATAGTACTTGATTATCACAAAACAGAATTCTGGTCATTAAAGAGAAGTCATTGCCACCACTGGAATCGGCGGCAAAAAATGCCTTACGGCTGCTTCAGTCATTTGAACGCCATGTTCAGTCACCTCAGGTTAGAAGTACGCCACAATGGACTTCTGGTGTGAAAGTTCTGCTTGTTTGAAAATAACCGCACGAGCAGTTTTTGAGACATCAGTTTATAAAATATCATTCATTGGCATTATCATTCAGGTTGCGTTGCTTAAAATTTCACTCAAATTCATGGATTTGTACAAAACATTAAAACGAACACTACTGGGTTGAGGTACTTTGGCGGCCTATTAAGTAAAGTTTGCACATAATAGCACACCAGACGGAGTTTTATTTGTTTCCACAACTCTGTACTCCACTTTACCCAGGGAAATATTTGCTCTACCTTCGTCGATATGTGCACCAAATAACTGTGCGCTTATTGAAGCGGAAGACAATCTTTGCCCTCAAGTAGCTCATACTTCGAAGCAGAGTGTGCCTTTTCTCGTTTGGGCTCCACCATCTCCACCAACACGTGACGTCATTTTCAGTTTGCCATGAAGCGTTTTTTTCCGGTGTTTGCCGGTGTTTTTTTCTGGGTTTAACTTCGGAATAACATGAAACAGAGAAGATGACGTCGGAGACGGAAAAGACTGATTATACTTGACACCAGTACAATGCACTCTTGTACAGCCTGTTCCTGGTCCAGTTCAAGCCGGAAGTTCATTCCGTAACCTGACACTGCCATTTCAATTGCTCGTGAGCCAGTACAAAGGACAGAAATTCTGCTGCAAGTCGAAAAAGTTCCATTGGGTACCTCCATCAAGTCCTGCGAGGACTCCCTCAGTTTGGCACGTGGAGTGCTGGCCGGCCTCAGGCTGCGGCTTCGAATGCGCTGCACAACCGCGTTCACTTCGTCTTGGAAAGCGTCGCCGTCTCGGACTCTGAGAAATAAAACAATAAAATACTCTCAGGAGAGGACTGCGCGTTCTGCACCCGGCTTTTGCCAAACCATCACCGGATCTCGCAAGAACGTGAGAGTTGTGTTGAGCGCAAATACTTGATACCTGCGATATATTTTGGGATGATTTAAAAGTGGGGGTTTTTCAGCGAAGAAAAATACAGCAAACACCATGTTCGTCCTAGAAGAAACTTTGATAGTTTCTTAAAAACAAAGATCTTAGATAGAAACCTTGTTTTTTTGGATTGCTTCCCTTACATGGCTTCCCACGCGAAACTGTCACTCTATCCTTGTTTTGCTACTGCTAATAAGGCAAATACAGCTACGCCCAGACAACAAGGAAATGTGGTGTACTGCCATGCGGAGCCCTCTACGAAAATTTCCGCATCCAGCAGCCGAAGGAAAACATGCCACAGTTCTGGTCGTAACTCATGGTATGGCTACAAATACGCGAGGAACATACAGTGAAATGTTACATCGAACGTGTGAATTTGTGTTCGGCCAATTCTTAGTGATAATGCATATATATTATCATTATTAAAATCATTAGCAAAATCACGCCATCATACATTATCTCGCAAGACCCTGCCCTGCCATGACCTGGCGTTTGGCGTGAGTATTCCTGTTTTGAATGAATATCAAAACCTCAAAGTCACATCATTGTTCTGAACTTGAAGGAACCCTGGTGGTGATCACCTACCGCTCAGTCCAAGACCTCCTCACGTTCCGCGGGCCGCTAGGCTGAAAACAGTAATATAGTCACAGACCTGCGATGACCAGTCCCGCAGTACGCTGTGCATAATTAATCGTATTTGTTGTACGAACACAACCCTGTTACAAACGTAGCTTAGACCAACATGTGAGTTACTGGAGCAAGCGCAAAGAATAGTCAGAAACGCTTCCAGTCGACAGCACGTTTTGGGGCCATGTGTCGATTCGTTGTCAAGTGCTTCGTATTCCAATATGTCGTACGAATATTCGTCTTCAGTGTGCTGGAGTCCCTAGTACTGTACGGTTTTTTATCTACAGCAGAAAAATCCTGCATCTGTAGCAGCGCTCCTGATAGTAAAAGCGACATAGGTGATGTTAATAAAGCGAAGAAAGTACATATATATATATATATATATATATATATATATATATACATATATATGTATATATATATATATATATATTAGGGGTAGCAGTCGTTCCCTATACCTCAGAAATAAAATAGAAACCAACGGCCATTCACCGCTATCGGATGCCAAATATCTGGTTCGCCATGAGGCTGGAAACGTAACGCTCAACCGGCCACTGCGCTTGGCCAGAAGTTCACCTTCTGGAGCCACTGCGCTGGGTCAGAAGCCCATCCACTGATGATGCTGCGCTTCGTTAGGAATTCATCTGCTGGAGCTACTGTACCAGGTCAGACCTGCTGGAGCTACTGTACCAGGTCAGACCTGCTGGAGCTACTGTACCAGGTCAGACCTGCTGGAGCCACTGTACCAGGTCAGACCTGCTGGAGCTACTGTACCAGGTCAGACCTGCTGGAACCGCAGTGTTGGGTCAGGAGCTCGCCCGCTGGAGCCGCTGTGATGGATCAGGAATTCACCGCTGGAGCCTCTATACTGAGTCAGGAGCTCAGGCGCTGGACCTGCTCTAAAAGATTAAGAACTCACCTTCTGGAGCCACTGTACTAGGTCATGGAGCTCACCTGCTTCTAATAGATCAAAAGCTCACCTTCTGGAGCCGCTGTACTGGGTCAGGAGCTTACCTGCTGGAGCTGCTGTTCTGGATCAGGACAGTCGGCTATCAGGGGATCGGCCGACAGGGGCCGGCCCGGGCTGTCCTGGCCGTGAGGACTTACAAGCTGGCCGCAGCGAAGCCCTGCGGTATGGCAAACGTTCGCCATTACAGCGCGTTGTGGTCTTGAGACAGCGATGATCCAGCTAGGTGAACAATGACTAAAGGGCGCTAATTTAATTTTTGCAGGCAAGAGTGTGGTGGCCTGCACGAAGCTACTGTCCCACGCTTGCTGCTGTGTTATGTAAGAGGGCAGGATGCCTGGTCTTGACGCAGATATGCCTTCTCGTCCCAGCACTGATGAGGTCGTCACAAACGGCCCGCGGAACGTGCCGAGGTCTTCGACCGAGCGGTAAATGATCGTCGCCATCAGGGTTCGTCAAGTTCAAAACAGTGAGGCGGCTCTGAGGTTGTGCCACTCATTCAGAACATGGATACTCATGCAGAAAGAGCAGGGCCTTGCGAGACAGTGTATTTCTGGCAACATCGCAAGTATTTCCTATCTCGAGTACCTACCGTCTTATTTGAGTGATTCAAACGGCAATCGATAGCTCGCCATCCTGACGCTTTCAGTATGATACACTTGACGTTCCTCAACGTCAGTGATGGCGCTAGAAATCGGTTCAGAGCCTTACTGGCGGCAATATGTCAATTGGTTCAGGAGCATATGAACAGTGCAATAATGGTAAGAAATAGTAATTTGAGACATTAAATAGGCTTACCACGACCAACCATTAGAAAATTAAGCTGTGGCCAATCTAGGTCACAAGTTAAGTATAAGCAATGTTTCCATTTTGTGCATGCGTCTGATGCAAAAATATACAAAAACTTCAAAAATGCATTTTCAGGTGTCCACAGTACTTTGGACATTGCAGCCAAATTAATTGAAGATAAAAACTGTGCCAAGACGCTGCGAAACCCACAAATGACCATATCTGACCCCACTCGAGGTCCTATATGATTTTCACTGCCTCATGGTGGCCTTTGTGCTATCCCGTTTGAGTTTTTCCAGCCATGTCTCAGGGAAAGCACAGACGCATGAGCGCCAACAATGCATCGAAACTGTATCTATGTTTCAGGCTGTAAGATCACATAGCCCATGAGGACCTAACCAGCCATTATTGGCAAAATATAATCGTGTTATTTGTGCCCTGAGCACCTCAAGCTCAGGGCACAAATAACACGACCGTTGCTGCCGACTTGTTCAGAAAATACTCCGGGAAAGCCAGGGGATGCGGACAAACAAATGTTCCCAGTAACTTGATTGTTATTTCCGGATGTCTGCACACCAGTGTCGGGCAGCGGGTTTCGACTTCCGTTTGCATGTCGAATGGCGTTCGTTTACGGGCTCAAACTCCGTTTTGGAATTTGGATCGTAGCAATTTTATAACTTAACTGCTGAATTTATTCATTCATATTAAGTCCCTACAATAACTTGACAATTTTCCAAAACTCTGTTTACCTGCCACAAATATTTTGAAATTGGTAACGGCCTAAAGCTCCACCAAAAAAAGCTTTCTGAGAGTCCGAGGTATTTTCAGACGCAAGAAACGTCAGTTTACTTTTGCGCAGGGCGGGTGTAGACGACATCTCAGGCAGATTATAACATCATATATATATACATATATTATATATATATAATATGTATACAGATTTATATATTCTCTATTTCCGCAGTTCCTACGGAAATAGAGAAAAACATAGGTTTGTGGTAAACACAGATCACTTTTCCTTGACATAAGCTGCAACATCCATCTTTCATTCTATTTTTTCAGAGAGAGGGAGGAGAGGGAGAGGAAGAGAAAGAAGAGAAAGAAGAGAGAGAGAGAGAGAGAGAGAGAGAGAGAGAGAGAGAGAGAGAGAGAGAGAGAGAGAGAGAGAGAGAGCAATATATTGTCATGGTCAAGCTACACAGAGCACACATGTGACAGGTGAAAACCACAAGTACGAGGCTGAATGTAGAAAACAATTCAGGAAGAAACTCCTGATTTAATTGTGTTGTCATTCAATAGCACGTTAATATATTCAGCATGCTTGTAAGTTTACGATAAATGTAACCTTGGAATAAAAACAACTTAAGTAAGGAACTGCTTTTTTAATGCGCAAATGCCTCCCTGCAATTTTTTTCGTTATTAGTTCTCATCACATGTACATCCGTTTGAGTAATATACCATCAAAACTGGCCCTCTCAATTAGCAGCACTGGCCAGAGAATAGTTGACCAACATTTATCGGGCAAGTAGGGGTTAGAAATGAGAATAGCAGTTAAAACCTGTAGGTTTTATGCCCCATTTATGGGAAGAAAAGCAAAATGTGGTCTTTTAGCTCCTTTTATCATCACAAAGTATATACTGGTTAACGTTTATGTTGATCATTTTGTGCCGACTAATTCTGATGATTTTTTTTCTTTTAACTGAAGCAAATCTTAAGTCATGTCCAACGTTACTTTGTACAACGGTCATAATTTTGAGCATCGGTTCTTAAAAGCAGAGAAACACACTAGATGAATGTAACTGGTGCCGAGTAATCCACTGCGTAAATTTCAAGCGAAATGCGCTGCATTACAGTGTCCGACATGGCCAATTTCTAAATCAATAAATAACTCTTCCTAAACGTTCTAAATCGATAAATGTGGCGAACAATGGTATCCTTTTTCGCAACTGCTCTGACTTTTCTTGATGCAGCTCTCTGCTTATGAAGAAAAACCGTCACATCACGTCAAATGGCACCCGTTAGGTGTGCTTCCGACTCCGAATGTGTCTCAGAGGACCTCCCAGCGCCGCACGTGCGAGAGGCCATCGTTCAATTGACGCCCGAGGCCGTTCATTTGTGCTGAGCCTGAAGACGGATGGCGGCCGTTTGTCTGTCGCGGACTGCATCAAACGAGTGCTACCTGGAAGACTCAACGCCCGGATTGCCATCTTCCACGAAACACCTTCGCCAGTGAAAAGACAGTGCCGACATTGTCTACAGCGACGGGGCGAGTCGACTTGAAAAGCAAGCAAATCCGGGTAAGTTTCCAAGCCTTGCTGCGTTCACACAAAAAGTCCGGAATTCGTGCCCATTTGACGTACTCTTGTCCTGGTCTGGCTTATCCAGTTAAAACGCTTAAAAAAAAAACAACAGCTCATTGTCGAATAGCAATCGCTTGGTTATTTCCCGTTAAAAGGTGATCATCGGAAGGTACCGTTCAATTTGAGACAAGCTGTGCCATGACGCACTAGTGAAAGACACGTTTGTACATAAGGTTAAAAAGTGCATTACAAAACGTACCTCCGGATGCGTATTTGACGTGGCGAAAGAAAAGCTCCTTTTGCATTTTTCGTGCCTTCTCGCGCCAGTTGCTAAGAAATATTGTATCGCTGAAAATGTCGATGCTATACTGAGATCCTCAGTAAACAGGTTTCTTGGTCATGCTATGGCAGTTACATGCATAAGCCATTTTTTCAACAGCTAGTTAACTTAAACACTTCAAAAATACAATAAAGAAGCTCTTAATGCACTTAAGTCCTCAGTCAAAGGAAGCGAAGGGCAATGATAAGAGCTTCCATGTTTAGGAAATGTAAAGGAAACAACGTATCCCTGCACAGAAGGTATGCAAACACCTTGCATTCATGTTAACAAGACGAATATCATAACATATGACTTCTTCCAGGGCTCTAGGGTTACCACAGGCTTAGTCCAGCTACCCTCACCTCTGTCTTTGCAGAAGCCGAAGCTGTCGCTGTCGTTCCTGTTTCCTCAGTCGTTTCAGGCGTTCATCCGGCGTGAGATCCTCGCCATCGTATGGAGAAAAATGGGGAAACCTGTGACCAAGCAGGCGTCCACAACTGCAGACATATACGTAGCACCGGTGGTTGAGAGGAAGCATGAATTCTCGAAGGAGGTATGGTCACACGACCGACACCTGACATCACCTTTCGCAGTGTGACCCTGATTACTTATATACTGGGTTGAACTCCGTAGTTTCACGTCATGCTTTGCTTACGCCATTCTTTTTTGTATCGCTGAATGAGTATTACTGGTTGCCATAGGACAATGCGATGATGTGTCTGAGGCCACAAAGTTACGTCCAGACGACGCATGTATAACTGTCCACCAGCAGAAAATTTTGTACCGTTTTCACTTCCAGTGTTTAACATCATATAGCCCAGTATAACTGATTAATCCGGAATACACATGACTGGGAAACTTACCTGATTACAGTCTGCTTAGTCGTAAGACCTGGTGTTGGCTGTCGACGTCTTTCTGTCGTCGACCTTTTCCTTACCTGAAGCATGATGAACGTGTCAAAAAAACGCTTGAGTCGTTATCATACACATCGCAGATTAATAGACAGCCGAATTACAAAACCATTAACAGTTCCACAAAGCAATCATACATCCATTATTTTTGTGCCTGGATAATCGCTGTCATTCAAGGAGCGCAGACGCTAACTATTTTAGCGTACTTTGTGCGATGCTTGCTGTATGAATGGAACTTGACTTTATCGCCATCCATAAATCTCTTTTAAACCTGCTTCACGAAACACGAGCACTAATTGCAGTAAACGTTCCTTTGCTCAAGATTTAATTGAACTAGCAGGTGAGGTTCCCAACAGTCTGACTAACTTCTGGCCACGTATGTCTTGGCTCTACGACAGCAACTGTCGACTACCAGGCAAGCTCACACCAAAAGCGGACCAAATCTGCTCTTGAAGTGACCCAGATCTGGGATCGGTGTTAATCAAAATGTTTGCCTGCCACCGCCGTGGTTTAGTGGACGAGGATTCCGGCATCTAGGTCCAATTTGTTGGCAGGCACTGGGTTGGAGTCCCAGTGCGGGCACCTATACTTGGTCCAAGACCAAAAGGGTCAGCCAGCCATCGGATGGCCGCTTCGTAGAGATATGCGGCACAACAAAAATCCTCCAACACACCTGGTGCGGTGCCTGGGGCATTATTGTTCTTATTATTACATTACAATACTTTGTATACATATATGGTACATTAACACTTCAATATAACATATACAATACATTACAATTATTCCGTCTCTCGAACCTCTTACAGTCGGTTGCAGCGTTCGCGTAACAAACTCGTCTGAGCATGGACAGTCCCACCGCTATCCATCCAAACACACTCGGGCTAAACCCGTACACAAAAACATTGCACCGCGATATCGTGACCGCCTGCAGATAGATCGTAAGGCGGCTAATGTACCCGGTGGGCCTGGCTCCGGTCCCTCAGCCATCTTGCATTTGATCCGAACGTTTCGCTGCGGTTTCTGGGATCATAGTCCCTTCTTTGGAGGGCCTGCTGTGATAGCTTAAAGCCTCACCTGATTGCCAATTTCAGGCCGACGCCTGCTTTGCGGGGAACGTTTACCGTGCCGTCGAAAACGACGCGGCAGAGAAGATCGCTATGTTCCTCTCCCGGGCAATTCCCGGCCGGACACGCACCGAGCGCCAAGGCTGCTCGGCGCGTGTCATACCGTGGCAGACCAGTGCTCTCCAGCCTCCCAGTATGAGCTAACGATCACGACGTCTCCTAAGGCTCCAGGTGCCGTGGCGCACCCAGCCTGTCAGTCGCAAACGCTCCGCTCTGTTCCGAACGTAGAGGGAATATCCCCAACGGGGTCTCGGGTCATTCAAGCGCCGCGGGGGCGTTTCCAACTGGCCCTCACTGCAGTGGCGGCGCCACGTGTGCAGGACAACGGGGGCCAGCGACATTTTCCAGTGTTCACGCATCACCACTGCGATAACCTTTTATCTTTCCGAAATACTGGGAGTTGCCGTCAGTGCCTCTCTCCCCGTGGCGACGTCACTGTCTCGCTGTATATGAGCGTACAAACCGTGACAAAAGCAAGACGAAAATCTTAAAACGAAGGAACGAAACACCCGTAGTGTGGAAGCGTGCGTCAAACGCCGGAGTCCTCAGTGCGGGTCCACGCATTTGCCCGAGAGCGCGCGGCGCCGGCGCGGGGGCGTGTGCGGGGAATGGAGCACTCGCGTCGGCCGGTCGCGCCCCTGATGAAATCAGCCGGCTCTGCAGCTGACCTTTAGCGGGCGCGGCCCGGCGCCGGGTCCCCGCGGTCGGGCGGCGCCACGCCGCTCCTTCGTCTCTCGCTCCGGGCGCAGCTGGGGCCGCCGGTGCCCGCAGCTGTCCGGCCCGGCACGGCGCGGCACCGGCAGCTCCGGCTCGAAGCGCATCAGCCTGACGGGCAGCGCCGGCCTGCTGGCTCGGCCCACGCCTGGGAACAAGTAGATCTGGAAGACGGCGCGCGCTGGTGAGCGAGGGTCCTCCCGCGTCCATATCGGTGCGACAAATCAGCGATCGTTCAGCCTAGGTATCCTGACCAGCCTGCAGCAGCGCAAAGACGGGGGGCTGAGAACAACTGTTAAACTGAAACCTGCGCAGGCAGGGTAGGGTCGTAAGATTGGTACTGATTTGGCTCACGACGGCTGGAAATCCGGCAGTAGGCTTGGTCGCCTACACAGTGACGGCACCACCATGTGCATACATAGGCAGTTCGAGGACTGCGCGACTCATTTCAGCGGGAGTGCAAACTCAGGAACGACGAGGACCCAGTGAATCCGAAGAGAGACAGTTCGGAACATCAAACGACGGCTTGTCCGCCACGGGATTCCCCTTCAAGTGGAATGGGTATCACAGAGATCCGGTCGCGTATCAGTAGACAAATGGCCCATAATATGTCACTGCGGATGTATAAAAGAACGGAGCCTTGAAATGTTTATCACGCGCTTCTGCGAGTAACGGGGAACAGGCATACATAACTGCAGAAGGGAGATGCGGCATATCCGAAAACCCCCGGACATTTCATTGAAACATTCCAAAACTGCTTGTCTCAGAAGAATAAGCTACAAAAACCCACTGAGGCCATTTTTGTGCTGTAATACACGCAATCAGTGTCTTGGAAAAGGTTCCATGCAACAGAACACTACGTGAAAATGATGCGAACCGACCCCGTGCATGAAAACTTTAAAGCAACTTTCGTTTAGTTTTCCTGAGTAATTAAACGACTTCCCGATTAATTGTGGCTTTCAGGCAAAATGTGGGCTCGAGGGTAGGACAATGACGAACTAGATGACATTTTTTCTTGGTATCACGAGCTAATGCAAACACATTGCATTAGCGAAACAGAACGAAGCCGTTTTAGCAGTATTTGGACCGTCACGCGACAGTATGGACTGCATTTCGACCAGGGCGTACTGATTTTTTCTCCAAATTTGAAAACGCGTTTTAAAATAAGACGTAACATTTGATTCGTCTTGTTGCGCTTCAGCACAGCAGCGGATATTCATCGATTGGTTTTAATACTTTACATCAGAGAAACTGCCAGTGAAACCTCGCATTATTTAGTGTTATTACTAAACGATTCAAATTATAAGAGAAAAAAGTCGAAGCACACAAACATCACAACGATAAAAATAGTTTTTGGGGCCCAAAAGTCCTCAACCTAACGCTTTTTGATTGGAATAAAAAACCCACAAAGTAATGAGCTATGGTCTATTGAGAAATGACAGCTCAATGACATTTAGTTTCGGAGGTATTAGCTCCCAAATAGCGTTGTGGCTGATCAGATCAAACTGGCTTGTTCTGCTTGTTGAACTATGCAGAACATGCTCGACCTACGACCTCGCTGTTGGCTATGTGGATAAAGGAGCCAGCTTCAGCTCAGCTTTCGTATGCAGCGACTGTACCTGCCACAGGAGATTCGGCTTCTTGTGGATTCAGCATGTTTATTTCCATCGCCGTGGTCTCCATGTACGTGACGTTACAACGACCGCGCCCAATGTGCCATTTTATAATGATGTTGGTGTTTCTATCCCCTGGCATTTCGCGTACAGGGATAAGCATACGGATGGTTCCATCCGCCGGTTTTTCGCAGGCAGGGTGTATCATATACGACTGTATTATATTTACATGCGTATAATACACCCCGTATTATATTACGAGCTCACCAGTGTATTATATATCCCAAGGATTTCCCCACTCACCATGAAGAACTTAAACGGTGTTTCACGAATGCCATCTGACTCAAGAACAAACTTGAAAAACCTAGAGTGGTTAATCTAAAAACTGTAAAAACTAGAAACGGGAAGCCCGATGAAGCTAACAGCAAATCGGATAACCCGTACAAGTTGGTTACGACTTTTTCGCCATCATCACATATGCCTCTGAAACTATGGGAAGGAACGCAGCCTACAACCTATCTCTAAACTGTTACCACGGCTCTTTTCGGCAACAACTTTCGAATGACGCGACCATTCGTTTGAAAATTTTGCACATCCACATTTCAAACGCTGGCCTTAGTTTCTAATGTGCTTAAACGCGTAAAGAGATAAAATTAAAATTGGGCGCTGTTGACCGGAAACGCAACAGTTCTGAGCAGCAGAGTCTTGCGAAGAGGCAGCTTAGCAAAATGACGAAAAGCGGGAAAATCCTAGCAAACCGCGTGATTTGCTAATACGTTTCTTTCCAGTTGGGCTGGGAGCGTTGGCAGTTAATGATAACCTAGTAGCCTCTCCAGTAACGTACTGGGAATGCTATCATTAGAAATCGATGAAAAGATCACTTAATTTTACATTTATTCCGAAGTACGAATAGACATAGGCATTAATTAAGTCAGGATTCTAAATATGCAATGACAAGACTGTATTCCAGCCAGCCGATTCGTTCAAAAGTTATTTGAGAAATTGACTTTGGCAAGTTTCTGGTCACGTAGGTCGTTACATACCACTGACAAATGTTGCGTCTCAGGTAACGCCTTTTTTCTTTGGCAGTAGACGTTATAAAAATGCGTTTAGATAGCAGTTTCTTTTGTCGCAGTGAAACGGGAAGTCCACATAATACGTCGTGTGTACAGACAATGGAAATATTCCGTCCAAGTAGGTTACAAACGAATCACGGCACACTCATACATATATGATAACCGTGACAGACAAGACCAGAATTTTACGTTTGCGACCTGAGATTGATGAGAACAGAAAGAAAATGAAACAGTACAAAACTTACGTGTATCTTTGTGTGCCACCAGTGGCAAATGTACTTACATGAGCCGACTGGGGAACATTGCATATAGGGTACACATTCAGATTTAGTAGGACAGTTACAACATGAACTCAAGGAAACATTGCACTGCTATTCCGGTAGAGGCAGAAGACTGCTAATCCTGATGTGTGACAAACCATGAAATGATTAATAAACATCATTATGATGAAGTAGTTAGATATGTGTGAGGAGCAGCGCTCCTCATCTGAGAATAAAATAAATGATTTCATCTAAGCCAGAAATTCCGAGAGCAAAATTTTTAGGGCCTGAAAACTTTCAAAGTACAGGAAATTTCACATTGACTGCGATTTCATCTGATGCGTAATATAATGTGGTATATCGTTAAGTAAACGGCGAATGAATAATCTCAGGCCGACACGAAAAGCCAGTATCGCCATCAAGACTACACCACTTTTTGTGAGACAACTTGCGAAGCGCACAGCCCAGACCTCCTTTTTCTCTAGATTTTTTTTGCTCTTCGTGCACTTTGATCTGATTTTTCCCCGCTTAATGTGTCGCAATTTTCAATGTTGATTTTCCTCACCAAGGTAAGACGACAGGAAAAACCCTCCATGTTGTCACTGGAGTGTCTATTAAGGATGCAGAACACGTAGCACGTCTTTCTCTGTTTCGTTAACGTAGCCGCAATGTTGTAACGCAGATGCTCAATACGGAAGTTCTCACCTTCTTCTTTGCGACGGTCGAGGCCTGCTGCTTTTCACTTGAACCCACGTCTTGCGCGGAGCTTTCCCCGACCTCTTCCTCTGCCAGGGGCGGTGCCGCCTCGGCCGTGCTGAGAAGGGCACTGCCCTCCCCTCCAAGACCGGGCATGGAGACGGCCAGGCGAACCTCCCGGCGGCGCGGCGCCCCCTTCTGGTGCCGACCGGCGCCGGCGGCCGCCGCCGTCTCCTGGGGCGGCCCGGCCGGCTCTCGCCTCTCCCGCGGCTCCGGCTCCGGCTCGGCCGCCGGCTCCTCAGGAGCGCGGCTCGCTGCCTCGGTCGGGGCGACGGGCGCTGGAGGAGGCGGGGAGCTCGGCGGAGTCGCCGGCCGGCCGCCGACCCCCGCCTGCCCGCGGTCGGCGCCTGCCGTGAGGTCCGCGGCCAGCCCGCCTTCGCGCCCGCCGACCGGCGACGTCCCCGCGTCGGCCGCGACGACCCGACAGCCGGCGTCGGCCGTCGGCGCAGTGTCGCCGTCCGCGACGACCCGGCTGGCCAGGGCGGCGACGGCTGCGGACGTGGAGGACGTTCCAGCCGAGGCTCACTCCCGCAGCGAGCACTGGGCGACGATAACCATCCCCGACGATATGGCGACCCACGGACAAACCAAAGCGGGGCTTCCGGCTGACACGGCAGTGCAGCGGCCGCGGGTTTCGCGGCCTGGGTAACTCACCAGCTCGATCCGCGTCGGTCAGCAGGGCCAGCAGGTAGGCGCGGACACGGGCCCATCCTGCCGACGTCACCGCGTCCGGCGGAAACAGCAGCGGGTTGCCCGAGTAGTTCACGGTGTGCAGGCGGGGCAGCAGCCCTGATGGAGGGCGTCGGTTGAGATACGACAGGGCGCCACGGATCCAGGCTTACACCAGCTGAAGGAAACCACCTGGTGGCCATCATGAAACGAGGGGCGAGGACGCTGCGAACTCTTCATCCAAAGTGATGGCAGGATAATTATTCATCTGTCGAAACAAGTCATGTTCGAAACAACATGAACTGACGGTTTAGAAGTAGGGAGGCGAGTTTACCGAAGTCATCGGGTCAGTAAACGGCCGTGTTGAGCGCAGGACTGATAGCAATGAGCACAGCTCACGAAAGATATTAGGTGAAGCTTGTCTGCATGTAGTAAAGTTTTCTCTGACACTGTAAAATTGCTCTGTTCCGTGTGTCTTTTATAAAATAATTCTACAGTTCTAACTCTCAATGTTGTCTCAACAGCATCAGCCTTACATGAAATCGTTCTCGGAATCGTGAAGTGGTTCGAAGCTCTGATTGGTCAGGGTGTTATTGCTGCGCCACACTTGACAACCACTGCCGTCTGCAGGTCACATAAAGAGCGCGCCGCTTACCGCTTCGCTCCCTCGGTGCGGCGGCGTAACACGTGGAGGCTCTCTCCGTACCACTCTGCGGCGCTCTGTTTCGGTGTGATTGTAGTGCCGCGAGTGGCAATACGGTGTGGACATATGAAGTAACAACTCTTTGTACAACTGAGGAAGACCTGAAAGACTCTGGACTCTGGCACAAGCGAGGTCGCCAACAAGCAAAAATATTACCCCAGGCGGTAAATCGCTGTTACGCTGCTTATTTAACCAGTCGACGAGACGCAGTTCAGTCCAAAAACTGTCAGTCCGGCACTGCTTCTCGCAGGACATCTCAGACTGTATAATCCTTTGTAGCAACAAGATAAATTGACCTAAAAAACGTCATAAACTGTCGGAAACTGATGGACTGTTTCAAACATCTTCCCTCATGTTCTCCCATTCTTCGTGCGAAGATTTTCTTAGACACCCGTTTTAGCTACACTAGATTTCAGCAGTTAGCACTTTGCTGGGAACCCTAACCGCGCTGCGTTTGATTCATTTGCAGAAACCAGCTTCCTTCACAAATTATAATCGACAACAAACTAAGATGCTACATCCCCTGGGGTGACTGACTAAATCCTGCTCGCAGCAAAATCCACCAAAATCACTCCCTGCGATATCATTTCAGCTTATGAAACGGAACTGAATATGACAATGCAGAGTTGTCTTTTAAGTAAATCCACTGATCAAGTATTTAACTAGAAATTAAATAGCATATGATGCGTAGGATGCCGGAATCCTTCCCTAAAGCAGTTTTATGATCAAAACTATTTAATTACTTCCGACGCCTGCAAGTTTTCCAGCGGCTGTTTAAGCTATCGATTATTCAGGCATCTCGTGACCTGTCATTGCCCATGTTAAATCCATGGCAATTCATGCAACATATCCACACAATTTTTCTTGACATTTGCAATCCTCGCCAGCATTCGAAATTTGGTCACCTTTGACCAGGGGTGTCGTTTTGTGTAAATGATTGGGGGGACTGACAGGCTAACCTACGTCTAAATATGAATTTGTCACGGATTTTGCGAACTTTATTTTAACTAAAGGAAATCTAGGATTTTTTTACTATTTATTGAACAAAAACTGCATGTTTTGCCATATATCTATATCTAAACAGATATAGATGCATAATTAGACAGATGGATAGATAGATAGATGAATAGGTAGATAAATAGATCGGCAGATAGATATAGATAAGGATATACGCAATATACGTATATCTGCGCTACCACTCTGATGTAATGAAATTTATGATTCTCGCTTTTACCTTTTATTCCAACGGTCATTTTTACATGCAGTTATGATTTAAGATCTGTTTGCTAAAAAAAGCGTGGTAAGGCCTCGAGTTACATTGGTCGTGCTTAAATCAATACCGGTACGCCCCAGCACTGCCAAAGCTATAGAAACCGATGCCCCTGAACAATGTATTCGTCCTCCCACAAAATCTGTCGCTATTTCTCTCCTAATTGGCTTAGGTCACTTTATGACTCATCCATATTTTCTGGTTACCTCATATCTACTGAGGACAGTGCTTCGTTATTGTTGCCCATTTCCTTGTTAAAATCGGCAGGAAATATTGCGAGAAAGGGCAGAGGCAAATCACCACTGGGGGTGAGGGGCATGGCCGTCACAAAAAAATACAGATCGACACCCCTGTCATTGACAGACAGGGGTTACGACGTTCCAGCTATTTCCGAATCTGACCCGTCCAAGTAATGATAGAAGTTCACAGGTCACTGCCACCATGGATGACACCCATATCTAATATTCAGTGAGGCTGAGCACCATAAACCACTAACAATCTATATCTTGCAATCCGATGTCGAATGTCACCGTATCGTGATTGTACCACGATGTATGACACTAACTCTTCCTCTCTCGAGAAAGGGTTCATACGCCATTTACCTATCATGATGCTGATCTCAGATATGAGAAAATATATTGGTTGTTTATGGGGCTATTTATAGACATTCCTGACAGCCATAGCCATTTCGCGTCGCAGTCCCTGAGGCCGGTTGTCGCGGGACCGCGAAATGAAAATCTGTGAAAAACGTGTAAGTAATCAGGTAACACAAAATTTGGAGCCATGGGAGCAGTCGGTCTGGGACAACTTGTGAAAAACCTCAAGAAAGGTTGTACCAACTTCTGTACTGGCGAACGGTAAGAACTCCAGGATGTTAAATACTTTTCGGATACTGTGTAACGGTGCCGAATTTGGTTTCCATTTTTACTTCATTTATCGAAGCCAACGTTTTGTCCGGCACTTTTTATTGAAATGGGAATCCCAGTCCCAAAATCTTTATCTCCCCACCTCCGCTTGTGGTATGCTTCTATCTCGGTCCCAATTTGAACTTCGGTTTCCGTGCTGCACGTCTCTCTCTCTCTCTCTCTCTTTCTCTCTCTCTCTCTCTCTCTCTCCCTCTCTCTCTCTCTCTCTCTCTCTCTCTCTCTCTCTCTCTCTCTCTCTCTCTCTCTCTCTCTCTCTCTCTCTCTCTCTCTCTCTCCCTCCCTCCCTCCCTCCATCTCCCTTGCCGTAACATTCCACATCTCTCCTTTTGATCTTACCTTTCTTTCTTTCTTTCTTTCTCTTTTCCTCCTTTTCAATCTCTCCTGTCTCTTTTGTCATCCTCTCCCTCTCTCTCTCGTCGCGTTTCGCCGACAGTGCAACACCCTTACCCGACGGCTGTGCTCACCCAGCTGCGCGGGCAGCGCTGAGAGCCGGTTGTCCTGCACCAGCAGCACCTCCAGCCGAGCTAGCCCAAACACGGCCGCGGGTATCGCGTCAAGCCGGTTGTTCCTCAGATCCAGGTAGACCAGAGACGCCAACGACGTCGACGCGCTTACGGGAAGCGACTGCAGCCTGTTGTCCGAGAGGTACAGGTGCTGGAACACGACGACGGGCAGCGTCGACTGACACACTGGACAGGAGACCAAAACTGACGCGGCGGGCAGAGCAAATCACAGCCTGGCGTCACCAAAGCCCGCAGAAATATTCTGACGAGAGGACAAACATGGTTGCAGTCATTGTAGACCGAATATGACGGTGGCAATCAAGTAAACCCAGTGAGAGGTAATCTGAAAACATGTCTTGATGCAAGTGTACATCGATGGCAAGACAGCATTTGCATGAAGCAGCCTAGTTTTCCACGCATGATCTTGCTTGTAAAATACTGAATTTTCCTCGTCAGCAAACCGCCGTTCAAATACATTAATCCATCTAAGGAAACCAGAGGCACAGTAAGTTAGTCTCAGTCTACCGTACGGTGAGCAAAGCAAGCAGGCGATTTTGACGTTCCAAATACCTTAACCCTATTCCCTGCAGGGAAGGAAGCTAAATCCCCCCTTGGATTTTCTGCTTGCCAATTCCATGGCTTTTGACACAGTTTCGCAAAACATTGTCACTTCACCTACTTTTTTGTGCGTATTGTGACAAAATTTCGAAAATGAAATCTAAAAATAAATGAAATCTAAAGGTAAAATGAAATCTAAGGAAAATAATAAATCTTAACTATTGGGGACGTTTCAAACAATGCGAAATGTACTTAGATCATTCCACGTAACGCTAAGATCACAGGAAGTCATTTAAGGTCAATGGTCGTAAGTTGACCTGATGAACATGTGACCATGGCAGTTCTCCCCTTTTTCATGTCCCTGGCACCACTTGTGCTAATATTATGC
Source organism: Capitulum mitella (assembly GCA_030062745.1). Lineage (NCBI taxonomy): Eukaryota > Metazoa > Arthropoda > Thecostraca > Pollicipedomorpha > Pollicipedidae > Capitulum > Capitulum mitella. The sequence goes on from CP099848.1 coordinate 9,727,549, forward strand.
AGATACTGTAATACGATTTGCACTTCTTCAGCATAATATAACTAGTAAAAGCTAAAAAGTGTTTTTAACTTGTTTGTTAATTCGATTTTTGAAGAATTAACTCTCCAGTTTCCAAACCCTGAGAGCGCCTATTAATTTTCTCAAGCAAACGTCCCATGCACAAGCTCTATATTCATGCAAACTTTATCAAATTTTACCATACACAGCACGGTCAACAGTAAGATTTTGACCGAGCGCTTACTTCGAGGGAAAATAATTGTAGTAGTAATTGCATGGCGCTTCAAATGCAACACTGATAAGTACTACTTACGATTTCAGCCGGAAAAATCTGAAACACACATTATTTCCCCCGAAACAGATTCCGTCGTCACTGGTATGCTAACCGCCAGACGCTCGCGTAGGGATTTTTGACGTTTCTGCGTTAAATAGTTTGTTTACGTGAGATCTCGGCGCTGATTGGTCGTCCGTCGGACTCAAGGTCCAATCAAGAGTAATAAAAAAGGTGGGGGAAATAACTAATGCGATATAAATTATCTTTGAAATAAAAAAGTTCGTCGTTGTATAATAATACTAATGATAATAATAATAATTATTATAATAAAATAGTGGTAATAATAACAAACAACAATAATAATAAAAAAGCAAAAATACTACAAAGATGGAAAAGTGAAGTTGCAATTTGAGAAATACTAAATAAAAATAAAAAGCAGTGAAATAAAATATCTGAAAAGAAACCACGGAACAAAACTGGAAAATATTAGGAAGTGAAATAAAACAATAAGTAAAAATTTACCCGAACCTAACATAGTAACCTAACCTAACCTAACCTAACCTAACCTAACCTAGCCTAACCTAACCTAACCTAACCTAACCTAACCTAATCTAACCTAGCCTAACCTAACCTTATCTAACCTAGCCCAGCACAATCCAACCTAGGAAGCTAATGTAATCTAAGGAGTATTAAATGTCATAATGTAATAATACTGATATCAGATGTCCCAACAATTATCTAATACAATAATATAACGGCGTAATAATTCAGCAGTTCCTCCAAGTTCACTTTGTGGCAACAGAATAGAATTTTCACATATATGACGTCATTAATCGCTTGAAGATGCATGCAGGGTCTACACATCATAGATGTCAATAACCTTAACCTTGGCGGCACTACATTTTCCGCCGCGGAATAATGTTGTTCTCCGCCAGTCGACTGCAGCACGGTATTACTGAGTGCTACGTTTTCGTTACCATTTTGTTGTTATTTTTTAGAAAAATCAAGTAGTGGAAAGTATGGTTAGAAACAGGATGATACATTCTTTACATTGGTGGCAATTATACAAAGAATTGTTTGCGATTTCGTCGGGCAGAAACTTACCTTTAGCCAACAGTAATAATAAATAGCGAAATAGCAATAGAGTTATAGCGAGTCCAAAAATACCACGCATTTTGACTTTTTATTCCCCCGTATCCACCCCTTTTAAGATTTTGAAAGCTGCCAGTCATAAAAATTTAGTTTACATCATGGCAAATCGATTGCCGTTTGTTGCAATGAAATCAGATGTGTAGTTCTCGCGATTTCAGGGGAGGGGAGGGGGCAAATCCGCCCCTTCCCCCTGCTGGCAATCGGATATCCATCTAGCCCTCCGGGAATAGGGTTAAGAGAGGGAGCTTACTTGTGGCATTTGTCAAGCAAGCGTACAAGGGGCGGGCCCAGACCATGCGCTAAGGGAGGGGGGCAAATCTCCATCCGTGTAACCTAACCTACCCCGAAATATTGATTCTTCTACGGATTTCGGCCACTTTGTTTCGCCGTTTTCGAACACTGGCATGCATTAAAAAGTGCTTCGAAAGGTGAAATTCAGTCCTGTCCAAAAAACGAGGGGCCAAAGGACATGTTGCACACTTTTCCAACAAAGGAGGCACGGCCCCGATGCCCCTCCCCTGTATCTGCCAGTGAAGCACACAGTATTGAACATGCGAATACAGATACACGACATATATTTGAATCGGGAAATACCCGATGCAGCTGACTGACGCACCCACAGATTTCACATTTTTCAATATTACATGTGCCACAATTGAAATCAAAATTGAAACTGGATAATAAACAGGTTCAGAATAAAATGAAATTAATTGGAATATTAGTAGCACCTGCTACCAACCGCAATATGCCACACCACAACAGCCAACGATAAGTCTCAGAGGAAGGTTCGGCCAGCCGTCAGGCGCCGAAACACGGCAGCAAATCAGGGCCTGATCACTAGTCGGCAGTAACCGCTGGCCACTGCTATTACAGCCCGGCAATATTGCCCCAGTGACCCCGTTTCCCGGTCGCTCTTACCGTAATTGCTGTCGCCCGGCTGGGAAGCGGCCACGGGAAACTGTCCAGCCCGGCCCCACTGAGGTCCACCTCACTTCGGCTTATCCCCATCTCAGCTCCACTGGGATCCAGCTCAGCTATACCGGGATCTAGCTCAGCTCGGCTTTCCTCCGGCTCTGCGTGGCTCGGCTTCAGAGCAGTTTCGTTCGGTTCCAGCTCAGCTTTGTTGGGTTTCATCCGTTCGCTTCGGTTCGTTTCTAGCTCAGCCTCGTTCCCGCCCCGTCTGTTTACCGTCGTGGTCAGCTCAGCATTTTCCTGGTCCAAATAAGGCTTACGCAGGGGCTTCCGGACCCTATCCGTGTGTAGCCGATCTTCGTCTTCGCGTGGGTCCAGTTTGGCCCTGCCCTTGTTCTGCCTTCCTCGCTCTGTGTCTTTGATGGACCCGACCCGACCAGGATGTTCTCCATTTTTTCCCCGCTTACCTCCAGCCGGACTCTCTTCAGCTGCCAACTGCACCAGACGGGCTTCATCCGTATCGAGCTTTTCCCCTCCCAGTTCGGATTTTTCCAATCCGTTTTCAGTTTCCTCCTGCCCTTCTTCAGATCTAAAAGGCTCTAGCCTATGTTCGAATTTCTCTGCGTCAGTGTCGCTCAGATCTTGCTGAGCATCACCCAGGTCCGGAATGTTCTGGCCCCTTTTCACATCAACCCGACTCTGGCCAAGTACGCTACGGACTGACTCAAGCTCACCTGACGGCTGTTCCGGGTTTGTTCCTCCCTGATCACCCCCGCCGCCCGTTTGGTCCGGCTCAGACTCAACCATACGAACTGTAGTTTCCTTCTGCACAAAGTGGATTTTAGTCCGGCCCAATTCATCCCCATTCGCTGCCATGTCAAGGGAAAGCCCAGATCCGTCCGTTCCCTGCTCAGCTAGGTCTATTTTCTGCTCAGCTCGGTCCGTTCCGAGCTCAGCTTGTTCCGTTCCCTGGTCAGCTTGGTCCCCTCCCAAACCAGCTAGGGCCGGTTCCTCCTCAGCTCGGCCTGGTCCCTGTTCAGCTCGGTCCGTTTCCTGCTCAATTTCGCCCATTCCGTGCTCAGCTCCGCCCGTTCCGTGCTCAGGTCTGTCCGTTCCCTGCTCGGATCGGTCCACTCCGAGCTCAGTTTCGTCCGTCCCCTGCTGAGCCTGGTACGTTCCGTGATCGGCTCGGTCCGTTCCGTGTTTAGTTTGGTCCGTTCCTTGCTCGGCCGGGTCCGTTTTGTGCTCTGCTCTGTCCATTCCTAGCCCATCTCGGTCCATTCCCGGCCCATCTCGGTCTGTTCCCAGCCCATCTCGGTCCGTTCCCAGCCCAGTTCGGTCCGTTCCCAGTCCATTTCGGTCCGTTCCCAGCCCAGCTCGGTCCGTTCCCTGCTCAGCTCGGTCCGAGTTTGGCCGTGCCCGTTCCGAGTCAGCACCAGTCTGCGCATCCGTCGCTGGCGAAGGAGGCTCCGTCGTGGGCGATGTCGACGTCTCCATCGTTCCCTGCCAACACGGCCGCCGCGTCGGCTCATTCGGTCAGGTTATGGCCCCGGACATCAATAAGTAACGGCCCGTGAGCCGCCACGTCTTTCGTGGACTTCGCAGAACAGACTGGGGTCGTGAATCAGTTGGGTTCTGGAAGTGGTAAGCTGAAAAGAGTACCAGAACTTTCTTCCGGAGACGATTCACGTTATTCCCATTCTGCATTTCATAACGCAGTTTACGACTGTAAGGAAAAGCTACGGTTTGAAACATCTTCCTTACGCAAAAAATACGCTCACGTCGTCGTCAGTCTCACTCTGATATGGTCGATACCTCAGTCCAGCCGCAGAGCCCTATTTTCCCTATGCTAGCAAGTTGCGTTCGAGACGCTTGCCCGTTGACATTTGGCAGGCAAGTCAGTTGGCGGCTGGCCAATACGTGGTAACACTGACTACCATACGATCGCCTCGTATTTTTACGGCACGATTAAACTTTCGCGACAAACTCAGCCGTTAACTGCCAATGCACGATCCGGTGGGGTTCGGAGTCTGAGTGGCCCTTGTTTCCTACAGGCTCAGTGAAATCAGTTTTCTCGTGTGAACGATCCCTTTCCCCACCTCTTCATGCCTTCGGAATATAGGTCGCCTCAAGTATGGTCGGTCCGAATATTCGTGTATGTGTAGCGGGGGAGTTTTTTTTACTGTTTCGGGAAGCAAAATAAAGTAATCTTTCGCTAAAGCCAGCAGTGTGTTAGCGAGGCACGACGCACGCCATTTCTCGAATCGCCCAATAGGGATTTAGACGGATACGCACGCAACATAGGGTAAAATCCAGCATTAATGGGCATTTCCAAAGCGGAAGCAATAACATTCCCACCATTGCCATCCAGCCATGGACATACTGTGGGCAATCCTTCAATGTCAACCGCAAAGCACGTAACGTCATGAAGCAATTATATCGTGCAAATCGCCGGCACTCAGTCACACTGACCTTAATTCAGGACAACCTAGACTGGCTACGCAGTTGTGGCATGGGGCTTACAATGGTTTCGTGCGGGTTAACATCGCATACCGCAAGCCTGTGTGCTGGAGGGATCCGGCACAAGTCAACAGAGGGCGTCGGCGCCATAACTTCCACACGCTGCCGCGAAGTACCACAAGTATCGCGAGCTGACGACATCCATACTAAAACTCCGCTTACCTGTCTGGCGCTGCCGCTCAAACAGTCGGCAGGAGCTTAACTGCGACCAGCACGGCACGGCCAGCGCCGAGCCCGCCGCTGCGAGTCGGAGCGGTGGGAGCCGAGCTGAGACGGCGTGACGGACGGCGTCGGCGACCCGTCACGGCCGCCTGGCTCCGTCCTGCGCCGGCCGGGCCGAGACTGGCACGGCCGGCCGTCCGGCGGCGGCTGGCTCCCCGCCGACGGCACGGGAACACACCCGTTTGATCCATACCAGACGGCACCTGAGGTGAGTCAGGGCCGCACATCGATTCGCCGCATTTTTGCGCGGCCGGCCGGTCGGTCCTGGCGCTGGCGCGTGGAACGCGGCCGCGCGAAGCGCTGAAAGCTAGTCCCCCCATCCTGAGAAGCTTTCCCGGCCTGCCGTATCGGCAATCTCATCGCCCCTGGCAACGGAGTGGTTGAGTGCTGTTTTACGTATGGTATGTCAAAGTCCGCGATTTTCGTGACTCCTTCAGTTGGTTCTTGAGCGAGTCGCAATCTGGGCGCGGACTTGACATCATTCGCGCAGATGAAGAAAGAAAGAAGCCCGTAATTCAGATATCGTACCTGACACTTGCTCTTGACATTGTTTGCGCTGATCTGTAGGTAGTGCAATGTATTGGATGCCAATGTGTTGCCGATATTACGACTCTGCAAAATCGAAGCAAACTGGAGAATACATGGGTTGAAGTTTAAGAGCATTAATGGCGTCATGTGAACGACTGTAATGTACAGGGACTAATTCATTCCCATTCTGATGCGTAAACACGCCCGGGTAGATTCATTCATGGTGAATGACATTCGGTTTAGTATCGATAGGCTCCAATGACGCTCAGGGTATTATAACCGGCTTGCGGGCCGAATACAGTTCAGGTCGACAATAGTCCAGTCAGAACGTTCAGGACTGAAAGTTCCATTTGGGCCTAAGTCACAGGAAGGACTCTTGAGAGTTGTTTTCGTACCGTTATCACCAAATTATTTATTATGTTATAACATGATTTGTCTGAACATATTTTCCGCACGTTACTACCACAACCTTATGCTGTCTGTTTGGAATGAACTGGGACGGAGATCAAATTGGAACTATGGCTTTGTTCCTGTTCGGAGGTTACCGTTACTTTGCCAAAACAACGGGGTTTTTCACGAAACTGCATGATGAGTTGTTCAACACAGTATTCGTGCCATTTCACCTGTTACGGGTCAAGAGGAGATGAATATGGTGATTTATGCTGTAATTATGCCTGTTAAGAGCAAGTACGCGGAATGGATACCAGAATCCCCCAGAAATTGCGGAGAGGAGTCTTCAGGATAACGCATCGATCCGAATGAAACGTATTTGAGACAAACTCGGCGCAATTTTGCCGCCAAATTGCCACTTGGGAGCGCGGACCGTAAAATGGGGTCCTAATGAAATGAGCGAAGGCTTCACGCTTCCCTCCTGTTATTGATGGTGGCTGGCGTGGCTTGTGCCTTAGCAGACGGAAAAACGGATGGAAGCTGACTTTCAGACGAGCTGGAAATCGCTTGAAAAGCGCCTCCAGCGGATCACAGTGTCTCAGAATAACAGAAGCAAATAGCTCTGCCGTGTATTTGACTACCCACTGGATATAATGGTCTCCAATAAAAACAAATAAAGCCAATTTTCTGAGTCACTTGCGTCACCATTAAGTCGAATGTTTTCAATCTGGTGACATCTGACTTTATAATTCCCGAGCGAAAAGTGAAATTCTTTCTCGGCTGACAGATTCCAGACAGCTCTGACTGTCAACTCCATTTCCACTGGTTGGCGGGCGCAGCACAAAACTCGACAGCGTCAACAGGTTTTTTGGAAAAGGTTTTCTTCGGGGACTTCTTTGCATACGGATGAGCGGGTGCGACTGTTAAGCATTCCAGATTGTGAGACTTGATAGATTATGGGGAAGTTTTGTAAGATGACACCCTTTTCCGGCTTAAATTGGCTAAGATGTGTGTTTACGCACAGGTAAATGCCCAATATTGAAGCATCCTGAATATTATACAGACACGGAAAATGAGACTCGTGCCTGCGCAACAGCAAACCATAATATAGGAATATAAGAAGATTGGTCGGCAGTCAGTCGTAACAGTTGCCGGCACAGTGACTGTCATCCACGTTTTAAGTCTGTTGATGAGATTTATGACAGATGAATGCAGCACGTTCATCGCTATCACGCAATCGTACGCACGCCCGAATGATGCCCGGAAAATATCGTTCATGAAACCTTAGATTAGACATCAACCGATCCCGGGAAGCGTGTCCAGTGAACGCTCATACATGGTGCTGGCAAGTCGGTGTACTATTGAAAAGTTTTGGCGCACCATCGTAAGCATAGCGAGGAGCGGATGGTAGTTCGATGCTTCCTTGGAAGCATAGTTCCTTGGAAGCCCTGAGATTTTGGTTATAAAAATATCCGAAAATGACTGATAACGACCCCAAATATTTTCGTCAAGAAATTCAACACGAACAGGGTAAAATGAAATTAGCCAGCATCACTCACGCTCGACCATTCCAAACTCGCCTATCCTTGAATTTATCATGATCCTCTGTCGGCTTCGTTACGCCAATTGTATTTACGATATTTTCCTCATGAAATTTTTCGTATCACAGTTACAGTAAACGCCAAACTACAATAAGACGACCGCCAGACGAAAAGAGGCAAATGCAGTACAAAGACACAAAAGATCACCATCAAAGTTGAAATAAGCTTCCATACTGTGAGCGCCTCTCCCGCTTTGCGGCTTAGTCGTCCCACGTGCGGACGGCCTCGTGCAACTGACCGCGCCGCAGCAACAAGTACCCGGGCAGGTTCAGCCCCCCCCGCCTCGGTCCACAGCCCCGGTGCGGCGCCACGAAACGCACGTCCGAATGGCGAAAACGCGCTTAGCTCATGGAACGAAGCCGGCGTGCGCCCCGCTGAGCGAACATTGGCATTGCTGCACATTTTTCCGAGCCCTCATTGCTGAGAGAGATGCTACTTTCCAGAAACTCCAAGACAGACATCCCCCGAATATTGACCCTATTCTTTCAGCTCATTTACAGCTCCTTCCTCTGCTCATGTACATGTCGCCAAATTCCGCTAAATGTGCGGCTGCGTCATTGTTGGGCTTTTGTTCTCCAATGTCGAGTGCGTCAGCAATTGCCAAACATGATCAAGTGAGGCGTGATTCACTGCTTCGAAAGTAAGACGTACTCACAGCCTATCACAGTGACTACTTTCGTTCTTCGTTTGTATTACCATAAGGTGTTTATGCAAAGCAGAGAAAGAACTCCTGTTTTGCATTAGTATGTTAATTGGACAGTCTCAAGAGACATTATGAGCGTAACAGATATTGCGTAAAAGCGAGCGCAGACAAAATGCTCAAAGCGCGTCCACCAGCCTGTTTTTTCCCACTTGGTATTTGTGTACCATGCTGCCTTACTTGCAGGCGCAGCGCCAGCCCCATCTCTCCTGCTTGCCCAACGGAAGTGCGCACTCCGTCCAGTCTCGCAAGCGCTAACCGAATTACGGCCGCCAGCCGGTTTGATGGATCCAGCGGCCGAGCCTCTCCCGGAGCCGCCGCGACCTTTTGAGGCAGGTGCGCCGCTGCCGACGCGGCCGGCGCCGGCGGCCGTCGGTGCCGACAGTCGACGCGGGGCGGCGGCGTGGTGCGGTGCGCGCGTCCGGCCCGCTGACGACCCCTGCAACAGGTAGGCGGCCAGCGGGGGCGTACCGGCCGTCTGCGTCGAGTGCTCTGGGCTTGGTGGGATCTATAATGGGCTTGATTTGATTCCGTTAACGCTAGGCGGATGATGCGATTTTGGGTTCCGTTGTAATCAGCCTTCCTTCCTTTCATGGAACCTCTTGTAAATGTCATTATTGTGGACGCTGGCACACCGAAGATCGTGGTCCTGCCTAAACATGCGTCACGCAAAATAAGCGCTGTCCTGATTTTTAAAGTTCTTGCAGCCGTAGATCAATTCGGTGACTCTGCCGAAGAACGAGTTATTTTGCTGTGCGTCTTCCATCTGTTTTGGACAGAGAAGTTGTACTGCAGCATTCGAAGACAATTATTTCACAATATGTAATACAAAAGGGGACAAAATGAGACATTTCCATGCCCCAGCGTTGCATGTAAGGTCTTGGAGCGCAGCTGCGTTCACTGCGTACCAATAATTAATGCCCATCTTCATTTGCACAGTGTCGAATGTAAGTACCCACACATTTGTCTCGTCATTGGTTTGGGATGTTCGACCGTCTAGGGCCGTTCGACATCATTGTTTCAGAACATCGCCCATTTGACTCCAGACGAGGACCGTCAGCCTCCATGAAAGATGCAGATTACTACGAACAGAAATGTCGGCAAGGCTACGCTTTTCGTCGTAAACATGGTTTGGGTTCCTCAACAAATTGAAACCTCCTATGCGCAGTTTGTCTGCATTCAGCCACATTGTGAAACAGAAGCTGCACACGAAGACGTGCAAACATGCGTCATCTGAAATTAATTGTAGGCTTGATATGAATGCGCGCACGAATGAGTTTGAAAACGAAGGCCTGCCATGTGGTAGCAAAATAACTCTTGACGTTTTCAGATTGCTGGTGTGGTAACAGAGCAAACATAACGCAGGACGTTGTTTGGCCGTATTCTCTGCCATTCTGTCACATATATTCGTACTGAGACTTCATTGGTTATTTGTTCAGATTTCCCGCCAGCTGAACCTGCCAACAAAAATGTCATATGTCACGCGCTTTGTTCGCCATGTTCTTCTTAATGGCCGCGAAATGACCTGAAACACCAAAGCTATCACGTAAGAAGGTTACAAGAAATTCCTTGCTTATGGAAATGTTTCGGATGTTTCCTCTCAAGAGCGCACAGTTTATTAAAAATTTGACTCCAATTTCGAAAGCCAACTATTCATTGCAATCCTCAAGGAACTCACGGAATTACGTCAAAGTTAAGGATTGACGTGGATCCAGTGGGAAATGAAAATCGCCATTTTCCCCAGACCGAAGCAATAATTGTGTTAGTTATTGATTATAAAAGGAAAAGAACCTTCCTTTTTGTGTGGCATGTCTTAGCAGTATAACGCACATGGCATGACGCACAGGCTTCTGCAAGGACGCATCACACCATGCAGCTGTCAGTGGGCATCACACAAGCAACGTCGATGACGTACCGAGGACAGCAACATAAATACTTCTTGGGAATTAAGCATACATTTGGCTAATGCCGATGACAGAGATCAAAGTTTGCATTGTCATTTGCCGGAAAAAACTGCCATGAAATTACCTCAACTACGCCTGTTTAAGTGTCCAAGGTCGATTTTCTGAAGTTAATTACTTAATGGAACTCTGACGGCGACCACTAATGGCCGTTGCACCGTCATTATGAACCCGACGTGCGGGCATAACCAAGCCCTTGATGACATCGGGACATTGGGAGAAACAAAGCCCGTAATGACTCAAAGGGAACGTGTATAATCGCTCTTCGAGGGAAAGCAAGCTGGGCCCGCAACAAAGGGTCATATTTTGGGTAGGTTGAGTAAAGAATCCTAGCTCTGAATAACAATCATCAACATGATTCCCAAGTTTCAACGTCGCAAAGAAGGCCAACAGGTCCCTCTCATGCACGTACTTGTTACGCCCGGTACGCACCACAGCCGTCGTCAGTCCTACGGCCATCAAACGGACGACGGGCGTGGAATGCGCCAGGCCTTCAACGGCGTCCGTGTCATGCGATAGCGTGCCTCTGCTCCAACGTCACGTCGACGTGCTGCATGAACAACGTTAGGCACTAAGTGCGATTAATTCTATGGGGGAGGGGGATTCAAAACACCCCATCCGGTTGTTTGATCACCATTTCCATGGTTTTCAAAGGAGCTTTCCAAAATGGGGTCATTTGTCTTATGTAGTCTCCAGACTTTGAGAATTTCATGTTGCACAGGGCGGAGCTCGGCCAGGCTTTTAGGAGGTACGTCAAGCTATTTTTGACTTTGTTGAAGATAAAAGGAAAATTGCTGTAAAATACACAGTGCTTACGGTAGATTTTACAACAATACTTCACATATGGTAGTTCATATATTTCACATATTTCAGTACATGAGTGCATAGAGATATGACTGAAAAGCAATACACAAATATTTTTTGGTGACCTGAGACCGTTTCACACGGCCATGTCAGATTCAGAAGTCGAAATTTTGTTACATGCCAATATTTTCAACGGCAATTCTAAAAATGGACAGTTCAGGACATGTATGGATCAGCCCAGGTACAGTGTCTAATTGTCTTTTATGTTTCTGGTTCATATCAGGCCAAGCTACGAAATTATGACCTAAAGTATGGACGTACCTACCCTATATTACAACGGCCATAAGCAATTCTTTCAAATATGGCCAATTCAGACGACTGAAACTCGCTTTAAAACACTATGAAAACAAACCAAAGACAATTCCAGGTGACTATGAGGTCATCTGAAGTCATTGGATGTCACAGGTCATAAACCGACCTAATGAACATGCGATCATGGCAGTTCCAAGTTGGGTCACGAAGCTATGACCCAAAATATCGACATGCTCACCTCAAATTACAACGGCCATAAACATAATTTTTACAAATATAGTCAATCCAAACAACTGAAATGGTTTCAAAACACTATGGAAATAAGCCAAAGGCCATTCCATGTGACTTTGAGGTCTTCCGAGATTATTTGAGTCATGCGACGAACGCAGTTCTCCTTTTTCAAGTCCCTGACGTCGTCTATGCCTACATGTAATACAGCATAATACAATTTGCACTTTTTAAGTATAAGATGATTAGTAGAAGCTGCAAAATATTTTAAACTTCTGTTTTGAAAGTGAAGTTAATTCAGCTTTGAAAAGGGATATTCCTCAAAGTTGTTAAGCGCTGTGAATATCTATGAATTCTCTAAAAATTCTATATGCATGTGACAAAGAGAAAAATTTCATCGATTAGCTATCAGCTCATGTCAATGACATCAAAATATCGCAGTTACAAGTTTTTGTCCCCTCTCCTCTCCTATCCAGAAAAACAAGAACACCCACCTACAAAACAAGACTTCCAAAGTTTTGTCATGGAAATGTAGCTTACATAATGGCAAATCGAAGTCCGTTTTCTGCGATCAGATCGGACGGATATTGCTCCAGATGGCAGGGAGAGGGGGGGGGGGCAAATAGGCGCCCATACGGGAATGCGTCCAACCGTTAAGGATACGGGAGGAGAGTTAAGCCGAAGCTTACATGAAATACATGAAATTCGTAGTGAATGAATCCTAAGTCACAACGGACAGCTTAGGTCAGCCAAGTAGTGATAAATTCAGTCCTTTCAACGAGCCCAATCACGTATGTTGAGCTTTCATCATGGGCGTTGCCAGGGGGATAAAATATGTCACTCCTCTTGGTTTTGAAGATGTAACGATTCTCTACGCACCAGAAATGAAAATAAATGCAAATTTCCGGAACTTGAAAATAAAGAGACGGAGATCCGAGGAATTAACAGTTTTGAGGGGATAATGCTTATCATGGGCAGGGCTAAGGCTCTCCCTGGCAAAGTCCGGACTACGCTTCTGACCGTTCTTGATATCAAACTACCAGACACTCCGAGCGTTGGCCAAAGAAGGGTCTGTTTTATTCATGTCATATTTTCAAGATGGAGGCCTAATAACTAGATTACTCAGATACTGTCGGGGTAAACGTCACACCGCAATAGCAATGTCAGCAGGTCAGAGGATCTTGCACTTCAGTGCATCTGGACGTTAACATTCGCACTGTGAGGAGTGAAAGATATTGCCACGATGATTTGTTGAGAGGGAAAACGCATTGTGACTGCTATTTGTTCTCTTCTCAGTCGCTCACCAACGCAAGCGGATACTTCTATAAATACATGTTCATATTTTTAGACAGCTGGTATAGCGAGGGAGCCTCGCAAGACATGCACTGTATGCGTAGTGAATGTGTTTAACCAGAAAGCAACAGACTAGCAAAGTGCAGCTAGATACAGGATTCAGTGCTCTAACACAAGCCAGCATGAAAATATGACCATGCAACGATGTATGCGGAACCATGCGGGCGGAGGGAAACAGTTTTGCGACCTTGTTACCAACAGTTTGACCATGTTCTTCAAACAATAGGTGTTCACACCGAGGCCAGTTCATCTGAAACAAATCTGCTGTTTGAAAGCTAACTGAGAGTCCTTTTGCGCTATGTTTACTCTGTAACGGAGATCTGAAATCTCCTTTGTTTTGTCACTTCCCTGATGTAATTCTGTCTGTAGAATTGATGTAGAAACCGACAGTCTGATTCCTTGAAGCCCTTGCAGTTAAACGTACGCCAAAGCCATAGGCTTCTCTGTCCCACAAGACTAGTGATAATACTAGAGAAGTCTGTAAGCGTAACTTCTTGTGCATATTCCACGCATGCTATGCAGACCGAGCTGCACATGTTCATGTCGCAGACTTCAGTGCGATCCGATCAGTCGTCTAATATAGATGAGGTCTCCATGATGGTATTGCATTGTACTGTGTTGTATCGCGAAACTGGGGCTGTCCTAAGTATACTCGCTATTAGACCCAGCGCCACAAAGAAAAGAGGAAGAGGTGAACCACAGTCCCAACAATACCACCAAACGGGTGAGACTTCGTTTCACAGGTTACGTAGATAAACCAATAACACGTTTCTGCAACGCATACATTTCAAGTAACGTTTGAGGCGGTGCTTAACACTGGCACGAGCAAGTTCTTACGTCGTGTCGTTTGGGGATGTAAAGATAGGCGTGCAGCAGCAGAAATTTCGTTTGCCGGCCGCAGGACGCAGTCGAGGCACATTCAGATTGTCATCTCACCTGGTGCGCCTGACCCGCACGCGCCTGTATCGCTGGATGTCACAGGCAATGGAGCCCGGCTGACCATGATCCAGGGCTCTTTTATGGAGGCAGTGTTTGTTGTAAGAAAAACCGCTCAGCTGGCAACCAGCCAAGTCCCTCCCTCAGACCCGCGACATGTTCAAATTTTCGTCGGACAAACGAAACCGCTTACGGCAAAATCGGAAATTTTCTGGATACGAGACGGATTTTTATTAGTTCCACTACCATGTACCGAAAAGCAGTAACGTGCCTGAGAGGCTGTCACCAACAGCTTCACCACCACTACGGTTGTCACCAGCAAAAACATAACGTTCTCTGGACGAGGTGTCGCAGCTCGGAGAGGCTGGACAGAACGCCAGAGGACCGGCGACACAAGTCGGTAAAATGTGAGTCCCAGGTCAGATGTTTGTCAAAGACGACACCGTGATGTTTAGTTTCCGGGCACGGCGAAAGGCGAGTGTCGCCAGATTTGACGTTTATGTGTCCTATTGCCAAAAGAATGTGACGGTTCCCAAATACGACCGGCTGGGTGTTGCCCTCGTTGACCCTGAGACACGAAATCACTGCCCCAGCGAAGCAAGTCCTGCGATCATGTCCGGCAGCGCTGTCCTGGGACCACTCACGAGCACCTGCGTGCCGTTCGCGTACTGAAAGACCTCCGCCTCCTGGGCGCACAGACCGGTAAGGAGACAGAGAAGAAGACCGCAAGAAGACAGTAAACATTGCGGGGCCGAACGAGGAGCCTTGAAATGCACCCATGCTGTTAGGTAGCGATTTAGAGAGAACTTTTGAACCAGGGGATCAGAAACACAAACGCTTTGGGTGTGACCGGAGAGATAAGAGCTGAACCAAGAAGCGGAAACATCGTATGAATGTAGTTTTTCGCAAGCAGAAGGCCGTGGTCGATAAAATCAAAACCTTTACCACGATCAGTCAGGCAAAGAAGAGAGAAGTCGCTCCGGTCCATTATTCATAACCCATGATGCGATCGGTGACGGACACCAGCGTGGATTCTGTCCTAGTGAAGAGGTCAGAAGCCATGCTGGGTTGGAGACAGGAGATAGTTACTAGACATGTAATCGCAGACCCGACGTTGAACAATATCCTGTACCAATTCTGCTATATGTCAGGGACAATGGAAATTGGCCGCGAGTTGTACGATATGCTGGCGCATGCGTACGTATGTGGATGGCGCCATGAACATCGTTTGTTTTTTTTTAGCAACCTACTCGGCAGTGCGTTTCGCGGACGAGCACGCCGCAACTACTGGTGTACATAGCCGACAACGTTTGACGTTACTGCCAAGAACAGAAGCCGACTTTACAACAAAACCGTTCTGGCTTCCTTCCTCAGGCGTTCGCCGAAGCTGTGCCAGCCTGTGTGCGCTGACCCCAGGCGCTGGGAGCTGACCTGACCCAGACATGGGCGCCGGCCAGTCGCA
Organism: Capitulum mitella; assembly: GCA_030062745.1. Taxonomy (NCBI): domain Eukaryota; kingdom Metazoa; phylum Arthropoda; class Thecostraca; order Pollicipedomorpha; family Pollicipedidae; genus Capitulum; species Capitulum mitella. The sequence continues at coordinate 9,742,901 of CP099848.1, forward strand.
GGCCGAGGGCTGCGAAACGGACGACATGGAAAGTAAGTCCCGCACAGCACATTGGATGGCTGTGGCAATCATGTGGCAATATAGGCAATGAGTAATGTAGAAGATGAGGCTGAATATTTGTGAACTGCGGAAGCAAACGAATATCGCGGTATTCGTTCCTTGCCAGGTAAAAACCCACCGAAATAAAAACAAAGACTTTGCGGTGACGCATTTCGGACGAGATTCAAACTAACTGGGATATTTACACATGAAATTATTTGCAGATGCAATTAAAATGCGAGGCGAGGCAATATGGAATGAAGATCGCCCTCGCTCCAATGCCCGGGTCCCGCGGGGAAGTGTTATCGCTCGCCTATAATCAAGGACTGTTCCACGAACGCTTGTTGACAGCCGCTGTTCCAACTGCCTGCAGCGGGCGTTTATGAAATGCAAATACTTGAGCATAACTGATGTGTTCCCGTTTCTGACGAATGCCCACGGGAAATGCGATATGCTGCGTGGCTGCGATGATTTGCGTAGCTCGAGGAGGTATTCCATCTTGCTCAGGCAGGAGCTCTTGGTTGTGAGAAATTTCTGAAATCGGATACAAATGCCGCATTTTCCAGTACTACAACGGCAATATTCTTCTAATGTCTTTACTTAGGTAGTTCGGAAAACGTGTTATATTCAGTATCGCCCCGTTGTGTTTAAATGACTGATGGCGGAAGCACAGCTTTCAGAAGAAATAAATATTTTTCCTAAAATGTTAACTAAAAATCAGATGAGGGATGACTTATTCAACGCCTGCTTGCACTCTGGGCATCCGTTTGAAGTATTTCACTCGGAATGCTTGAAAAAAGTTCTAAGGTAACAAAAATTTTCCATTATGGAATACAATCGTTACTTCAAGCCATTCATGGCATGAATCTCGCAAGGTGTTCGTGCCTGGTGTATTGGCTCAACATATTCCGAGACGGTCGACACGTGGCAAAAAAACACGGCGTAGTCCGAGCACTCAAGCGGAAGTTCTCCGCATCACTGCCACCGCCGTCGGGTGGCCCACGAAAACAACACTATCGATAAACGTGGCAGGGACTTCAGCGGAGCCTGTCAGATCGGTAACATAATCCATCTCGGAGGCCGGCTCGGACAGGACGCCAGAGCTCTCCAAAAGTTTTGTGCAGCCTGAGCACCGAGTGTTCCGCTGATATTCGAACCCCGTCCGGCAAACGGCAAACACCCTCACCGCGCACCGTAGCCAACCACTCGCCTGCGCTGGAAAGATCGTTTCTTCGACCCGTGCCTTCCTTGGTTTTGTTATTCGGTTTGTTTCATACATTTTCAACACCATCCCACAGGACGCAGCAACTTTTCATGACATTCTGCCAATTCTTTCAGAAACATTCTGTCAGTCCCAGTCAGGCACGCAAGAAGAACACAGTAATATACACATTACCATTTTACCATGGCATGTTGCGTCCGGTGCTGGGGTGACAGTCGGAGACGGGCGGTTCCACGCGGCCGCCACCCGGCACGCCAAAGCCCTCTGCGCGGCCGTGAGTCTGCATCTTGGTAGGTGCGGACTCCGGACTCAGTCTGGCAGGCCTCGAGCACGGAGACGGCGGATGGCCTCTGAAACAGCGGGGGGGGGGGAGAAGAAGCCGGGACGCTGTCGTCGTTTGGCGCCCTGTAATTGACTTGTTCACGTCTGTCAGGTCCTCGGTCTGCCGCCATATGAGAATGCGTAGCTTCGCAGTAATGGACTGACTGCGCGTTTGGTGCCCGTGGCTATTTTAAGAAGAGCGGGGGGACGCATGCACCTGCATAATCATGGCAAGGTCCTTGGTGAACCGTGCCGAAAATGAGAAGTAGATAAGAGAATCCTGTTCCATTTTCTGACGACTTTGTAAGCATTTCCCTCACAAGACAGAGACTGGTCCAGGGTGACGTTCTTTTGTCGCTCTGAAGTGAGGCCACTTTTTCTACTGCTGTCAACAGAAAAGTTGTAGAAAGTTTTATTTTTTTAAGGGACTTTTCTTGTTTTTCGCCCCAGCAACAGCTGCATTGTAAGTCGTACTATAGTGCGTTACGTACTGAAATGGAGCAACATTGGCGCTTCTTGAGTGACGAAGCTGGTGGTCTTAAAACGTTCGCATCGCTGTTTTCGCCACTCGAGAACTTTCATGGTTATGGAGATAGAAACCTGTTAAAGGAGGCATTTAAAAAACGTTTTCGCTCGACGTCTGACGGGTGTACGGCAAAAGTTTGCTGAGTGCTACGTCTCAGAAAAGTAACAAAACAAAAATGTTTGCAAGAATCCCTCGGAAGGGAAGTGCGAGGAAAAACGCCTTGTGCTTCGCTTCTGGAAAACAGCTGTCGTCGCGTAATAGCTAGCCGATGACGCAGGCGGTCCCAGGGCTCATCGAATGCCTTATGTCGCTTTAGTGCTTACAAATATTGCACCTGGTCAGGCTCGAATTTGACGACGAGACTGCAGATGCGTTACCATTTCATTCCACTGTTTTGAAGTCATTCGTGAAAATAACCAGCCGGCTCCTGCTCTTGAGCAACGTCACATTTAAAAACTGGAAACGGCTCAAGTGAAGATATATTTGTTGCGAAAGCGCTCTGGGGCCCGCTTTTTAAATACATTTCCAAAGTTGATACCCAGCCACAATAACCAGTTTAAACGAATGACACTGGGTAGGACTGGAACGTCATCCTTACTCGATCTTCTCTTTTCCCTAAACAAATTTCCAAATTCAAGGGCATGTGGTGTGAACAAATCTATCGGCCAGTGAACCGTCCTACTGTCATCAAAAATTTGCGGTGGATCGGACTTAATTCGTACTGAAGTAATTCGTCCTGCGGACTACTGCAGCGGGCAGCGGAATGTATAGGCGGGTGACTCTATAAGAGAAAAGACTATATGAGAATACGAGACGCCGCCTCCGGGTGCCAATGGTCTCGGCTGTCCTTCGACGAGAGCACTGCGCTCGGCCGGTCCGAGGCCTCGCCGCCAGTCTGACGCCCGCGGCGCGTGGCGCGGCGTCGTCCGGGGCCTGGCTGCCGGCGACACGTGAAGAGGCCGCCTGCAGGGACGAGTGACGAGTCGGCTCGGTCACGAGCGGCCGGGGGGGGGACACTCAACGCCACGGCGTCACGTGATGCCGCAGGCCCCCGATCGACCGGCGCGGGGTGGCGGAGCCCTCAGCCGAAACTCGCAGACAGTTCGTCCTTGCGTGCCGCCGCGGCGCGTGTTGCTTGCCCATGGCCCTCGCTGGCCGTCCTCTGTCGCCTACAGCCGTTCCTGCTCGTCTTCTGTCTTTCGTGGCCCGCTCACCTGGTCGTTCAAAGCCGTCTTTGCTGTCCGTCGCTGCGCTCACCGTCCGGCACCGTTTGTAACCACTCACGGCCGCCCGTGGCCCTCCGTAACCGCACGCAGAAGTTTGTGATGGTCTGTGGCGGCCTACGGTGGCCCGCTGCTGTCCGTTATGGTCTGTGACAGCCTACAGTGGTCCGGCGTTGTCCATAGCGGTCTGTGACGGCTTACGGCAGCCCGATGCTGTCCGTGATGGTCTGTGAAGGCCTACGACGGCCCGGTGCTGTCCGTAATGGTCTCTGGAAAGCCTGCGGCGGCCCGCTGTCCGGGGTAACCTGAAGGCTCCTCAGAGACAGGAGCAGCTGCGAGTTCTTACCAATCAGCGACGACCATTAGGAACTGCGGGATAACTTTCCCAGAGTTCTCAAAGTGGTACGACGTAGCGGAGGTACCGTGAGACCGAAACATGTCTTTGATAAAATGGTTTTGTATGCCATGGGGCGGCCCTGTGTGGCCTTTCAGGACTGAGTAATGTTGTGGGATAGCGTGTGCTGCGTCCATGATGTGCCAGTCCCATACGTGTTCGATCGGTGTCTGGTTTGTTTCTGCAGATCAGTTAATTCCTTAGACCACGGAGATTTTCGAGAACCTCGGAGCTGCAAGCAATGATACGTGCACATGGCCATGCATGAGGTAAAAGCGCCCCAATGCAACGAATCTCTTTTTACCAAAGATGGCTCCAGATACATCCCCGAGACTTCCCCTTGCGTACAGAAACCTGATCTGCGGCGTTATTTCGATACCACCTAGAGGCACCGAAAACCAGGGCTTAATTCAAGCACTTTTCCATGCATCAAAACCTCGTGAGGATGAGCTAGAACGGGCGTGAACGTCCAGCAGGCTCATGGGAAAAGCAACCTGTGAGTACTTGAACCACCAGAGCGGTGGCCGAACAGACAATGGTCCTCAACCCGAGCGAGCGGGTCGATTTTCATCGCATGGGCAGTCACCGCGCCGCCAGAGCGGTTGAATACCCAGAAGCGTCGGGTCGGAAACTCGCCGGCAGTCACCGGCTGGCGAGAAACAAATCCGATCTGCTCACGGCGCAGCTCGCCATCGCGTCTCAAGTTGGCACGGCCGGCTCTAAGAGACCTTTTCACTTCGGCGTCGATGCCGATCCGATTGCCGAGGTCGGTGCGACGTACTGGAGCGGCGGCGGCTGGGCTCTGGGAATGGCGGCGGTTTGGACCGCGGTTTCAGAGGGCGTGAGGTGTCAGGGCGTGGCGGGGGTTCGACCACCCTCTTCGTGAAGGGAGCGCTCGCCGGCGTGGTTCGTGGGGATCGAACAAGACTAAACGCCGCCAGGAGACCTGGTCCGCGCCATGACGACCACTGCACCCCAGATCACACAACTCTGACGAATTGTGCAAAACCCATTACGTCCTTAGATCGTTTTGCGTGGTCTGGATACTTTGTCGCTGCGAAGATATGTCTTTTAATATACTTGAATAAAACGGGAACTTTAGAAGTGCGCCTGCTGCATCTGTAGGAAGTGTTTGACAGACATCCTCTATCGTATTTGTACGTGAGATGGGATCAGCTTGAAAAGTTTCCGCAGTTCTGAGAAACTAAACCCCGAGATACCTCTCAGATGCACCTGGTCCCGATCTGCCGAATACAGAAAAGCCCAAGATACCGGATGATGGTCGTAGTATCTGCAAGACCTACTTGGAAACAGCTTGAAACGCGACCTTTAAAAGCATGCAGAGAAAGGGTTTGATAGAATGCACTGGAGTAAATTCGAAGCGAGCACTTTCAGCAAGTGTGAGAATATCCGGCTCTGTTCAGTTCATTTCTTTTCTAAAAACAAGCAAGGGGCATTCTACCACGGGCCAGCTGGACGGTCTGTGACAGTGTCCCTGCTCAATAAACTCTTCACGCTTCACTTTTTTGCGTGAGTGAAAACCGTGTCTCCACCTGTACGAACCTTGATCTGCACAACGGTTACTCACCGTCCTTGGCAATTAGCGGGGCACTTCCGGGATGGCAAGCCGGACGTTTACCGACCACAAGGTCCGTATCGGACACGTGCTAGCCGACCATTAGCATCGTCCTGCCATGCAGTCCTATGGGACTCTTGTTGGAAAATGTGATCATACCATCACTGTGCCCTGCCCCGATGTGTTCTTCGATGTTCTGACCTATCTGGACGTTTTCTACTGCTTCTGGACATTGGCGAACCCTTGATACGGCCCACAGCCAATGGTCAGCCGGCTGTCACTACACCGAGAATGTTCTCTTTCCACACCAAGGAAACTTTACCAAGTGTTGCGTTTCCGCCGCAGTAACGACAAATGAAAGCCAGTGTTTGGAACTGGGCTTGGAATAGTAAGGCACGCAACTTGACTATTGGTATTTACAGCTATATATTAAAGACGGGCTATGCAAACAACGTATTTAAATCTGTTACATTTTCCTTCAATTCTTAGTGAGAAGAGCGGCAACATTAAGAAAAATACCTAATAAAAACTTGTATTAGCAAAACTGCTCACTTGATTTAGCTCCCCTCGCAGCACTGTACGATACGGCCCACAGCCCACTGAAAGACGGACACCGAGTGCCCGCTCGCCCAAGACGGTCAAGGTGTTCAAAGATTCCCACTTTGAAGGTGTCCTAAATTACTGAGTTTTCTTTATTACAGAACGTAAGTTAATGAGCTGTCTCGTGTTTTCGAATTTGAGTTAGACCATTTGTTAATGAAGTATCAAGAGTAAAGTAAAAACCCCAAAGCAATCCATCAATACCTGTTTTGTCAACCAGCACGAGGAAACAAATAACTTCTGTTTACAAGACGCAAGGTAACAGCGAACTTCTCCACTGTTTGCGGTAACCGACTGTATCTTCGGAAAAGTAGCAAAAAGTAGCGACGCACCAAAAATCTGGTTCATTGACATAGCTCGCACTGACGCAACCAGAACTTGCAGTCTAAATAAGTTCAGTTTCGTTGCATGTGCCAGTTATTTTGCCGTGGAAGTGTAACGAAACCAGACATTATTCATGAAATAGGGCCTCCAGATAATATGTTGCATCCCAGAAAGGCAAACGTATCATTCACGCCACACGAACACAATTCTCATTTGGTCTTCTCGATTTCAGTTCAGAAATGACGCGGAGTTTTTCTCTCAAAATGTAACAAAACGCAAACCTCCTGAAAACGGATGACTGTATCAGAAAATGCCTGCGCATCTCTTTTCACTAAACATGTTTTTTTATGAACACTTTATTTTGATGAGTCCACGGGTCACTGCCGCACACCTAATGTTGAACTTATCTGGCATTTAGCCAACATTGTCATATAAAACCACAAAGTCACGGGACTTTTTCAAAGAGCTGTGCACACATGATAAAACTCCTCATAAATTTCTGCGTTTGCGAAGCAAACAAGATATTTCATTCTCGCCTGAGCGCGTCCTCTCCGGGCACGTTTTGCTCCATTTCGTTACATTCATCACATTTCATTCTCCGTGGTATTACACCGATTAGTTCCGGAACTGGCCGCTATGGCGCTGACGGCTGATGTCCGGCGGCGGACAATAGCGAATAAATGGGGTGGCGGGCTGGGCATGTGGGCACACGCTTGATGGTCAGCACAGATGCAGCCAGGGGGCGGGGGGCCGGGCCCCCCTAGGCGCCGTTTTTCGTGAAAAGCATTGCACATCATCTTCCCGACAGACGGTTTTCGTCTGATTTCAGTTCACACTGAGCTCCCCCCCCCCATTAAGAAAATCTTGGCTGCGTCCCTGGTCATCAGCGCGGGCGGCGTTCCAGTTCGCGATTGCAGAGTACTCCGTGATGGCTGTACACGATGTGATGTCGCTAGCCGAGTTTCAGGGAAGGCTAGTGGGCATTTAGGGGAAGACGCCATGCAGGAAGCGTTATCTTCGCGAAAGTGGTTTGCGGCCCCTGGCTTATCAGTTGGAGAGAAGACGAGGTAAACCCTTTGGACTGTGATCTTGATGTCACGTACTGTTCCTGGTTCTTATGCAGGGACCAGGAAAACGTAGTGAGGAGGAACACAGACACTGTTCTTCATATGCAACACCACAGAGCACAGATAAGCTAAAGAGGGATGGACACGACCCCTCGGCCCATAATGTCTGCACCAGTGCCGGAAAATGACGCTGCGAGGCTCCAGAGAAAGTTCGGCCTGAACTCGTCACTTGCTCGCTGCTTGTGCTCGAGGTGACCGCTCAGGGACGCGGGGCTCCTCAGCGGCCTCGGCAGCCGCGGGCCGGCTCTGGCTGGCCTCGGCGGCCCGGAAGCCGGCCGGACAGTCGGGCATCCTGGCGGGGTGCGAGGCGGCGAACTCTGGTCTCGCCAGCAGCGCCTGCTGCAGCCGGCTGATGACCGGAAACCGGTCCACGTCCACGCCGAACCGGCGCTGTGCGTTGAACACCTGCGGCACGAGGCAGCAGTCGGCCAGGCTGAGCTGGTCGCCGACGCAGCAGCGGCCGGCCGAGGCGGCCAGCAGCCGCTCCAGCGCCGTGAAGCCGCGCTCAATCGCTTCCTGGCCCCAGGCGCGGCCGGCTCCCCGACCGCCCAGCTCCTCCAGCCGCTGGTACGCGCCCGACTGCACGGGCTGCATGCCGGAGCCGATCAGCTGGCAGATCTGGCGCACCAGCGCGCGCCGGCGCGGCTCGCGCGGCAGCAGCGCCGGCTCCGGCGCCACCTCCTCCAGGTATTCCAGCACGGCCAGCGACTGGGTCAGCACCAGGTCGCCGTCGACCAGCGCCGGCACCTGGCCGAGCGGGTTCAGCCGCAGGAACTCGTCGCTGTGCTGGTCGCCGGCTGTGATGTTCACCGCGCGGTACTCGTATTTCACGCCCTTGTACTCCAGCGCCACTCGCACTCGCCACGCGCACGAGCTCATGAAGAACGAATACAGGATCATGGCGGCTTCAGAAGTCGACTGTCCGCACGCCGCAACTCTCACCGCGCCTGCCGACGCCGCCCGGCAACCCAGTTGCGCCAGGCTACTGCGAAGTGGTGACGCGAAGCTGGCCTTGGACAAAGGTCAAGAGCGGCGGCGTGATTTAAGCCGCCTTCGCCATCAGCTGATGGTGTCACGTGCCGGCGGGTGGATCGAGGTGGATGGTTGGAGTGCCTGTTTCAGGCTCTCTAGGGCCTAGTTTCGGCGCCCGGTATCTACTACAGCACGGACAGTACCAGGCTGAGCTTAGGTGGGGAGGCGGATAACGGAGTATTAACATGAAATTAATCAGCATGATTTAACCCTGTTCCCGGAAAGCTAGATGGCATGGCCGATTCTCGGCAGGGGGCGGATTCGGCCCCCCCGAGATCTCGAGAACTACGCATTCGATTTCATCGCAACCAACGGCAATCGATTGGCCAGGACGTTAACTACATTTTTGTAAAAATAACTTTTCAAAATTTTGGAAGGAATGGATACAGGGGGCAAGAAGCCAAAATGGGGGCATTTTGGACTTCCTATAACTTCGTTGTTTATTGACCGACTTTGATGAAAGTGGCATGAATCAAGAGATTATGGATGGGATTTTTACCATCGATACATACATTTGAAATTTTGGGAGAATTCATAGGCGTTCACAGGGTTTCGAGGACAGGAGGATTAGTTTTTCAATAACTGAATGGAAAAAAATTAAAAGAACTTTTTGGCTTCTGCTAGTCATGCTATGCTGAAGAAGTACAAATCGCATCACAATGTTTGCTTAATGTTAGCATAGGCGATGCCAGGGATATGAAAATGGAACTGTCATGGTGACATGTTTTTCAGATCAACTTGTGACCTTTGACATGTAATGACCTCCAGTGTCCTTGGAGGCACTTGGAATGATTTTGTGTACATTTGATATTATCTGAAAACGTTTTCAATAATTGGAATTTACTCTATTTTAATAATTCCATTTTACGGCTGTTGTGGTATGGGGTACGCGCACGCACTGACATTTTAGGTCGTAGCTCCGTGACCTGACATGATATAAAGTAGAAACTCGATACGCAAGTAGAGGGCACACTTCTACGACATATATATTCCGGGTTTGGCATTAAAAAAATAGATCCTAAATTATTACTATAAAACTAAATTTTTGCTTTTGACCTTAACCTGACCTTGTAAAATGACCTCGGCTAAACGAAACTGTATTTATGTGTTGCCCAACTATTTAGCTATACATTCATACCAGGTCTGAACTTTTTGTCTCAAAGATGCTGCTTTTGGCAGTCATTTTCCTTTTACCCTCAACAGGGCCAAAAATGGCCTGTGGTGCCTCCCAAAAACCTTGCCTGGCTCCGCCCCTGAGCAAAACAGAATTCCGAAATTTTGTCACAGTACGTAAAGGAAATAGCTAGGAAAAAGCAATAGGTTTCGTGAAGCTGTGTCAAAAACCCTGAAATTGGCAAGGCAAAAATCCGAGGGGTTTTTCATTCAGATTGAGATTCAGCTCCCCTGCCGGGAATAGGGTTAAAATAACATGACTACGAGGATCATGTCGAAACGTGAATTTTGCCGGTATGTTTAACATTCGCCCGGCGAGGTGAGTTGTTTTAGGACTCCCTGAGTTTTCAACATTTATACACCTTGACTGAAATTTTGGAGTTTTTCATGCCAGAGATCGTGACCCGTGGCCTCTTTGTCAAGACCGTGTCAGTCGCGTTTTTAATCGAATCGAGCAAAACATTTTATTTGCTGGAAACTGGGTATCGCAGTGTTGTATTACCTGTTTCATGAACAAATGTCGGTATCAGTTACCTGATTTTAGTGTATGGGAAGCCAAGCTAGGTCAAACGTGAATATCAAACATTCACGCCAAACGCCACTGTAGTTTTGTGTATGCGATAAATGATACCTGCACTTGCAACAATGCTTTATTACGATCCCCGTCAACATTATTTTGACGAGCATCGTTTGACTTCATTTAATGCCAGTTTGTAGGTAAAGGTCAAGCTGGGTCGGAGAAATTCGAAAATTCGAAAATTCGGAATTCGACTGAGCCCATAGCGGTGACCTTGAGAAACCATCACGGCCACCGGAATGATATGCTGGGATAAACTGTGTGCCCGCCTACCTGTGCACCAAGTTTGGTGGCTCTGGCTAGAGCAGTTTTTGACAAGACGCGATTTGCATAAAACGGCATGAGCGCCCCTAACGGTGACCCAAGGAACCAAGTTGGCCGCGACCCCAAGTAGGGAGCCCCTCACAGGTCGAGGAGAACTTGTGTACCAAATTTGGCACGCTTGTCTTCGCTCGTTTGACCTGTGGCCCGACAAAGATGTGGTGAGACTGTTATGTCTGCCGTTGTAAATTTTAGCTATGATGACATTTTGGTGCCCTGGGAGGTCACCCATTGACCTAGATCCAACACCCTATATTTCGGGGTCATTACCGTGACCTGGGAGGTCACCTGTTGACCTGGAAGCAAAAATTCGGATATCGTTGAGTTGTTTACATGACGAGCAACATACTGTTCTTTATCGAATTACTTTATCTCTCTTCAACAGTTAGTAGAGGGGGATTGTTTTAGGACCCCGCCGGGCGGGGGTGTAAAAATGGCCCCGCCGAGCAGGGGTTAATACAGTAAACATTTGTTATCATGCAATCAAGAAACTTTGCACGAGCAGTTTTCTGGGATCGGTTTCTTGCATCTGTTCATGTCCACGGGATCCTGCAGTTCTCGACTTCATTTTCTAGTTCAGTGGAATAAAACGTTTTTTTTCTGTAAATGAGTATTTTAACATAATCCTTTTACCAAACTGCCCCAAAATGCGGGAGGAAAATTAGTGCACCTGAGCTTAAGACAGCAACAGAATTTCAGGCCCATCCAAAACTTGTAGGCATCTGTATGTAATGCTTCGGTATATTTAATACTTAATAATCTTAATGCATCTGTATGTAATGCTTCCAAGCCGTGGTGGCCAACACAACAGGTGATGATGTTAAATATTAGCAGATGGTGATAATTCATGATGTTCCTTTCCCTTTCATTTGGGTTTCAACTCATTCTTTCAGCTTGTTAAGCCAATTTATATTTTTCCTTGTCTCTGTCTATTGGTTCTGACGATTAGTAGTTTAGCATTAGTTGTCTATACATTTGTTGACGATTTTCCAACATCATCAAGGAAGTTTGAATGTTGTATAAACACGTTAATCAAGTTGAAATTTGGCATACCGGAAGCCAGTATGCCTATGATAGATATTAACTCAATGAGCCCAAAAGGCATACATGAAATATTTGAAAATTGGAACTTTCCGATCCAAAATTCTAGCACTCGGCTTCACCTCGTTGAAGAATTTTTGTGGAACATCTCAGAAGATTCCGTTTCCCTGGCATCGTCCAAGAATGTATATTAGTTTTCCTCACTGCAACTGGCAGTCAAAGAAAGCGAGAAACTTCCCCGGTCCGGCCGACAGCCGAAAGGGGATTACCCGTCCGTGCCCGAGACTTCCGTCTGCACTTCCGCATCGCCTCAACAACTGGCGTCGGAACTTGGGACGTTGCGCGTCCGTCGCAGAAACGGCGCGACACGCTCTCCGCCGCGGGCCATGTCACCTTTGACCTTTGACCTTTCGTGCGGCGGGCGCGTGTCCCGGGCGGTGGGCTGGCTGGGTTGCCAGAGCAGTGAGCGGACGCCGCTACATCGCCGCCGGCTGTCTGCCGACCCAACCGACTCCGACTGCCTGACGAATCGCGAAGATCAGCATTCCCAGGGCACGCTGGCCCGTGACGGAGCACGCAATTTGGTCCCCTCGTCAGCTCCGTTAGCACGAAACTGGACGCCGGACAGGCCAGTACGTTTGCCGTTTTGCTTGCCGGGAGGTCAGACTGCATGTCGGGCGCTGTAGTCCTGACGGTGGAAGTGGGACAACCCCCGGAGAAATTTCAGAACGCTCCCAGATGCCGGAAATATGAGCCACGCTTCCGTTCAAAAAAACAAAACAGAATTAAATGGGATGATTTATGACGCATTGCGTTTGTCCTGCAAACTAAAAACAAAAAAAAACAAGACTAGAAGTTGTGGTTTTGCCGATACAGTGGCCTAGTAACATTAAAACCATTTAACTATACGTCCTGCTGAGACCATTGTATCATGTGGACATTTATTACGTGAAATTTCAAAAACCAGATTCAGCAGCTTGCGATATCTCTGGAATTTAATGCAACATGCGTGATGTTTTGTTTTTGTTCTTTTCCGAAGATATGGCTACCAAGCTTGTTTTCATCTGCGTAGGAACGTTTTCAATGTTGGTTGCTTGCGATGCCACGCCAATAATTTATTGATTACTACAATGGTGCGGGTGATTCCCATCCCAAAGCCTCGTTGTCGAACTACTGATACATTTAATGTGTTAATATCATCGACATCGTGGTCGGTAGCTTAGCTGAGCAGACGTTGGTTTCCCTGTTCTGGCGAGATGGTTCGAGTCACTTTAGCGCGAGATATTTGATCCTTGGGTCAGCTCGCGACAGGCCGAGAGAAGGTCAAGCTATCCACAGCGCGGTCGCGTTACAAGCTCTGGTGATCAAGGGTTCAGATACCAAACAGCATCGAAGCAAATCAATAGAAACAATTTATTACGAAAAGCTGAATTTCGTATACCCTGGCTTACGAAGAACGCGTGTGTGAAAATCCTGTGTCGGCATTCTCTGTCGCTATGATTATCATCATCCGTCTTCACTGAAGTAAGAAAGTTTCCCTCGTGTACGCTGACGAACGTGACGATTTCTCTTGCAGTCATACCCGACGAAACATTGCACTATGCTTGCAGGCATGGGCATTGTACATGGCCGTGTAGTAGCTGTAAACGGCCATACCAGAACCAGAACCAGCAAACGTACAGATGGCGTCTTACCACTTTTACGGCTCAGTAACACCCGCCCGCAACGTGGTCACTTTCACAAGCTAGTTTCTGTTGCAAAAAGAATTCACCAGCATCGCCGTAATAAAGAAGGGATGGAATGTTAGCCATCTTCTGCTCAGCTCCTAATGTATCGTTCGCCCTTCGCAATTTTGAAATCGATCGGCGGCGTTTTCCACGACATCGGGAGGTCGGTCGTGCTGCCGGTCGACACACCGATGGCGGCGGACAACTTCAGTCATGTCGGGCCGTAGGAGGAACACTACGCTGCGTATGGAATAGGTCCTGCCAGACAAAGAGCTACGAACATTATGGGGAGTTCGCCCACGCAACAAATTTGCAGTCCAGAGGCACAGGTAAATGGGTCATGTGAAAAGGGGTCAGTCGAAATCAAATCGTGACATTGAAGCATTCTGTCTCTTTCCTGCGGATCTATTCATTAGGTCTAAAAGCTTTGTGGGGGAGTTGTTGTAGATGAATGTACTTGCCCCCAAGCACGAGCGATCTACGCTGGGCAGTCGAGATCAACCGTGGTTGGACATTGAAAATGAAATATTTTGTAAAGGGTGTGGAAATTTAGTGGGAGGTGGTTTTCATTGCATGGTGAATGCAGGTGCCTCAGAGCATAAGCAATCTAGTCCGGGACAGTTGAGGTCATCCTAGGTCAACTGGCGTAAACGCAAATCCCTTTCTTTTTCTTTAGATCTGTCCAAACGCTCTGAACTAAATCATTTTGTTGATCCTGGTTGACCAGAGATGACCTCAGCTAATCTAAATACGTCATTTGACTTAAGTGCGCATAGGGGTATCCCACCTACTAATAAGCCACCAGATTTCATTATGCCTCATTTTGACAAAAGTGCAACATTTTAAAACATTGGTTTGGCTTGATCTAGATTGGCCTGACCTAAGTCAACCTCGCTATGTGATACGTAAGTTGATCAATACGGACCAGGGTTCCAGAAAATTGGGTTCCGATCGATTCAGCACATCTGGCGAAAGAAATGGAGTGCTACTTTTGGGACATTTGACGTCATTTGACCTTGACAGACTGAACAAAGGCTAGGCGTTTCTGGGGAGTTGTAAGGTCACTAAGTAGACTTCCTCCCCGCAAAACGGCGTTAGAATCGGTTGGATAAATCCGGAGACAGGAGAGGGGGACAGAACATGCCCCGCCAGTGGATGTAGTTTTCAGAGGTCGAGTGTTCAGCGTTTTAGCATGCGTTTAAAGTAATTGGTAGGTTTTCGGAAATTTTTTATGCTCATGACCTTGATGCGACAGACACAATGGAAACCTTTTGTTGCATTTCGAAGGGATCTGCGAGTTAGAAAAGTCAGATTAATTGTAGCCACTTGTCAAAATAATCGTGGCTTGAGGAGTCAGTGGCGAAAAGGCTGACGTAATGCTTTGAATATTCGTACTAACTTACCTGTATTAGATGTATTTTTGAACTTCATCGATTACAGAGCTATGTCCTTTGTTCCAGTCAACTTCGACCATTTTCAAGTTTTGAGAGCCATCGGGAAGGGAAGCTTTGGCAAGGTGAGTTACCGCTGTGGATTGAGACTGTGGCAATATGTAGGAGTTGTTGAACCCGGATGGCTTGTGCTCATCGACTGAGAGATGAGATAGCCTAGGCTTCTCCTAGGCTGCGTACCGAATCTTAGTGCTCACATTTTCTTTGCCCTGGTGCGCAACGCAACGTTTCCAAGTCTTCCAACGACGAACGTACTTTGGTGACGAGGACGGAAGGCATTCTTCGTCGAGTTGCGAGGCCCTTAACCTCCGTGCTCTTTTAACGAAGACGTGGCCCTCAA
Organism: Capitulum mitella; assembly: GCA_030062745.1. NCBI lineage: Eukaryota > Metazoa > Arthropoda > Thecostraca > Pollicipedomorpha > Pollicipedidae > Capitulum > Capitulum mitella. The sequence goes on from CP099848.1 coordinate 9,757,915, forward strand.
AACGACGTCGTAAGTCGCTGCAGGAAATGGACGATCTTTGGAAAAATGTGGCCATTCCAGCAGCACAGACGAGACCAGACCGCAGACCATGGACGCGAGACGACATGCCGCCGAAATGTTGCTGACATTGTGACTGGTTTGGATGGAGACAAAGGCCGGGAGCTAATGAGTTTCTGTTGCGCTGAGAAAGCATTTCTGGAAATGCCGGAGACTTCTGACGCCAACCGCCGGCGCCAGCCCTTCGTTAAGGTCGTTACGTCCGCTCGGCCTGAGGTGGCCTCTCCCTGGATGAGATTGGAAATCGATGCGGAAAATTTCGCCGCCGCCTGCGGGTGGCCGCCGGCGTCGGGCGCGGCGGGACGCTATCGGTTCCGTCCGCCGTCCGCCGTCGTGTTCGCCTGCGACGGCTGCCGGCCGCTGAACGCCGCCTGCGCGAAGCCGGCAGCGCGGCGATCGATTTGTGAATGGTGCGCCGACGATTCGTGATCACGGAGCGTCGCCGGCGGCGGCGATCGATGAGTCCGCCCGGCGTCGATGGCAGTACGCCTGGCGTGACGACCCGCCGTCGCTGCCGAGCTCCGCGAGGACGGCCGGTCTGCGAACGCTCGCGGCAAAACCCTGGGGACCGGCAAAACACCCCTTCTCCCTGTCATAAGTACAGAACAGTGACAGAGATCTTTAGCCGTGAATTTTGAAAATGCTAACGCGAAATGCCCCTTCAGCTTCCTAATGCCACCCTTTTTATTCGTATCCGTCCAACCAAAAATGGTCTCGAAATTCGAAATTCGAACTAACTTTGAAACGATCATGAAGGGATGAAATAAAGTAAGAAGGGAAGCCTTTTCGTCTGACAGACCGCTGCGAATTTCGTCTTGCTTAGTTGGGGCCCCATTCGTGTTGCGTACCTGCGTATGTTTTGCGCTCCCTGTTACGTAAGTGTATTTTAAGCAGCTGTTTATTGTCATCCTCGTGACTGAAGATACATCCCTAGGATGGACCAACAGTCACGCACTGGATTCTGGAACAAAAAAAAAAAATGAATTGTTCTTTGTACCTACGTCTATGCTCCACCTGTTAACCGTCGCCAGGCAGGAGATGCTATCGTCTTTCGCCGGGCGAAGGAGGCCTCTCCTTCCCATTTTATCTCGGGAGTGGGAAGTGATAAGTGATAAGGAAATGATAAGGAAAGTGATAAGGAAAACCAGAAAACTATGTTGAAAGCCATCCACTTGATTTGTCACCTTCAAGCAGTCGACTTTCGCAAACTGTGGGCGTGACTGTTTTTGGCATTGCATGCACAGCGATGTTTTTGAATGGGTGGAATTGCACTACAATGTCCCCATCCGCTGCAACGAAGCGCGATTCATTGTACAACGAAAATTTTCAACGTTTGGAATACGTCCAGTAATTGCACTTATAGTGAAATGGTTAAATCCCTTGCGTGGATAAAACCTAATTAGATTAGCACAATCCCGGTCTTGACTGAGTGCTGTGGCTGAAATATTTAGCTTCATTCTCTTTCGCAACAGTATGCAGTGTTTTGCACCACTGCAGCATTGAGCAACATGGCGAAATACCACACAAATGCGAAAGCACACGCACCGGAAATGTTGCAGGGACATTTCCTGTATTTCACGTGTCCCACAGACTGGGCCACTTTGAAGGCAGTGGATACCAAGAAATGCTCATCAATGTTTCTGATGATCGGAAGTGCAAAAACTAGTGGCGTTGTTGCGTATTGCACAATGACGCACATTCCAAAAAAACAATAGCGTCCAATAGTGACGTCTGGAAAAATAAACCAAGACCGTGATCATGCTCGTGAAATCAGAATTGGCAACAATGGGAAATTTTAAGACGTTTGTAAATGTGGAGCATTTTGCAGACGTTGAACGTCATACCTGCACGCCTTACGACACCTTGGTTTTTCACATTCGGCGCGCTGCGGATATATTCAAGCGTGAGCGATGTCGATAGGTACAGTTCGCTGTATTGTACAATGGACATCTTTAGTGCATGAAATGTAGCGCAAATCATCTAAAAGCGCAAAAAAAAACATTTAGTTGAGACGACTATTTTTCATGCCAGTGCTGTCTTGCATATGCAGCTGCATGGCTGGTGGGCCGGTTAATTACAGATGGTAGATAGTCAAAAGGTGTGGCATAATTTCGGAGAGACAAGTCGCGTCGAAGCTCGAATTTCTTTTGCGATCGAGGCCGTCACCATTTTATTAGTATTGTCAGGCAATTTGCTTGTGGCGGAGCGCCGCTGTTCGATATCGGCGGGGGACGCTAATGAACGGCTCGGTTCCTAACGAGAAGACGCTTTATGTGATTCGAAGACGATGGTAAGAGCGGATGGAGAATAGTTGAGGCTGCTGGCGGCTGCGTCAACGGGCACCTTGGTCTTAGGTCAGAGGGCTCGGAGAACCCCATCCGCCATTTTTAAGATTACACGTGAATAGAACGGCGCAGAGATATTAAGCTGAAGCTGACTTGATAGACATTCTTTTGTGCTTTTTTGTCTCTGATAGGTTGTTCATGGTCAGGCCCGATACTCTGGGACTTCTGTAGCAAATTGAAAAGTGAATGTGGTACTACAAGATAAGGCCATCAGTGTTGTCAGCTCAGGGAACGGAGGTGTAAAATTCCTAAATGGGACAGGCAAATATAACCCAGATTATTTTTATGAAAACCCAAAACGTACAAAGAAAGCGCCCCCATAAGACCAATCCTTTCGCAGATCCCCATCCCGGCATATGTAATAGTATATATGGCATATAATAGCTCAGTAGTTTAACTCACTCATATCGCCGCATGTACCGAAGACTCATTTACTGCAATCGCCAGACAAATCTATACACGTGCTAAGGGCCTAAGACAGGTAGGGTATCTTAGCGTCTCTTGACTTGTCTCATGACGTCTCCGAAACTGTTCATTAACGTGTCAGTTGATGAAGCCATTGAAATAATCCTTGAACATGTATATGCGCACGGGTCCATTCCGGCAATATGGTTACATGAAACTGTGCTCAGACCATTATTCTATATCTGCACGAAACACCCCTTCCCGATGCCCAAAAAGCGAATTTATAGCCAGATTGATGGGGTCGCCATGGGGTCACTGCTCGGTGTGCTGTTTGCGGGACTCTATTTGAGAACATTGAGTCACTCTCTGTCGACAGTATGGACTCGAAGCCGTTCACATTTTGTCGATATATCGAAGACATCTTCGTCGATGTTCTAAACAAGCCTCAGCTGCTCTGCCTTAAGCCCGAACCTGAAGAGAATTCAGTTGTACAATTTACGGTAGAATTATCAATCAACACAATTCAGTTGCTAGATGTAGCTGTGGATGTAGCTGATACGGCTGTTAGGTAGCAACTATGAAACTTCATATATATATATACATATATATATATATATATATATATATATATATATATATCCAGCATATACCAAGCTGCAGAAAACCCACAGATACCGACATATACCTGAACGGTCTTAGCAAGAACCCGGATAAATATAAAGGAAGCGTGATCCGTTCATGCATACACAGAGTGCACAAACATGCACCAGGAACTCGACAAGATCAGACCCGTCAACAATAACTACAGCCTCACTGATATAGACAACCAGATCCGACGGCAGCTTAATAAACACTTCCACTCACCAACCGTAAGAGACAGCAAAGAAGTAAGAACGGACGTACGACTATCAGCTGCCTATAAGGCTGAAGAGAAAGTTATCCGCGACGTAGCAGCAAGAAACTGTATCCCATCAGATCCTCATAAAAACATCAAGCTCACAATTTGCAACAGAAGTCCCAGAGTATCGGGCCTTATTATGAACAACAACCTATCAAAATACAACTCCCTACTAAAAACGACTAACGTCGTATGAATTCAAAAGCCCCATCGGCATATGGGTTCAAATGCCCCATCGGCGACTGCGCGCGCCGACCAAACTCATCATACATTGACCACACCATGACCACTATCGAGACGAATGACGATGCACTTACATGATGGTGCCCCGAAGCGGCCCATGAGATCCACTCATGAATCCCAACTGACACGAGCTGAACTGGTGGACAGTGTCACTATAGTGGCAAAGTGCGCTCACAAAGGCAAGCTGGAAGTGTGGGAAGCCGTTATCCGAGGTAAAGACTCCACCATTAACCGACAGATGAACATGCTGGGAACGCTGTGGTCATGACGGCCAGCCTCTGGCACCTGGAATGTACGGTGTTCGTCGTTATTAGAGGTGCCCACAAGTATGCTCTGTGCTTGATTGTAAATATTTTTATAAAACCGAATGACTTTATAAAATCAAACCAAGTGACCAAAAATGCAGAAATGTTATTTTGACTCGACACGACCACAAATATTTTGCATATTGGTATCATGTATAACTGCACCTTTGTTTGATGCTGTTGACAGGACTAACGAAATATTACCGGTAATAAAGGCACCCTTCTACAGTTTTTCCGATGATGGAAAATGATTGATTCGGAGTATTGAATCAGTATCCAAGAAGCACGTCAGTGTCATATGTGCTGCCATTTTTAACAAAACGTTTCTAAAGAAAAATCTTCTCTTCACCGTTATGATATATATGATATATATATATATATATATATATATATATATATATATATATATATATATATATATATAATGGCATTGCAGGCTCCCTTTGCGGCCTCGGGGCACTAGCGATGGGGCCATTCGACGACTCGCAGCAGGTACAGCATTCGACTATCATCCTTCGCCACTATCTCGTTGCGCGCTTGGAAAAGAGCCACACCTCGCTCGGCGAAGTCGTTCACCGTCACGATACCGCGCAGGACTTCATTGGCGTCCTTGAAGCCAGATGCTGTCTCCCAATTAGCGGGATCGGCAGCAAAGAAATTCTTCTTGGTCCTGGAGGGCTTCAGGATTCCCACTGACTTTGCCGTGGCGAAGTCCGCGATGGTCTTCCTGGCGAGGACCTCCTTTGCCACGAGGTCCGCCTGCGCTCGCTGGGGCGGATTTTCCGATCCCTGTTTCTCGAGTGTCGCGACAGTCCTCCTTTCTGCCTCATCCTCGTCGAAGAATGGCAGGCCAGCTAATTCTTCGTTAAGGTACGAGTACCATAGTTGATTAACGAACTTCTTGGAGGTCGCCTTCGGCATTTCACCATCCGGATAATTGGTCAAAATCTCAGGAAAGCCAGGTCGTCCACGGGAGGTTTGACCGCCGATGGAGCGCACAACCATGCCCTAACGTACCGAACAACGATGAAAGAGACGAAGCGCTTGAGTGCCTTCTTGAATGCCTTGAATGCCACTTGAATGCTGAGAGTCAGAGGGAACTGATTGCGAAACAAGATGATCTTGATCCCGTACGGTCGTAAATCGAGCGTCCAATCCATCTGGCACGGTGGAGAACACCTGGTTGGAGAAGCTTGACTACCTGCAGAGACTCTTCAAGAGGAAGCTGATGAGCCCCAACAACTCACGATAATCATCGCGTGGCTGGATTTTGGCCAGCTTCTCGGGGCAGAGGGCGACAACACGATCGATGGAGCAGAGAAACGTCTCATTCACTGCTGGCTCCAGGTCTTCACGCATTATGGGTTCAGACTTGCTCCGATCAATGCGTCTCCATCTCCCCCGAAAGCGAATGAACAAGGATATCGCCGATCCCGAAGACGGACCGGGGCACGTGGAAACCCGCCTCTGTCGCCAGTTCGAAGATATGATGACGACAAGCGAAGTAAAGGAGCATCTATCGCCCACGACTTTATTGAAGCAACGCGCATGCTACCAGCAGTTGTCAAGCATCACTGGAGCTGGCATCGAAGATCATTCCGACGACCTTATGCGAGACCTCCCATTCTTCCAGACAATGCGTGACAGAGTCGGCTGTCGCTGCGCCAGTTCCGCTTGCTAGCTTCGGAACACCGAGGACCTTGGCGACACTTCCTGGACGGGCTAGGATGACAGGGAGTCGATCCACCTTCTCCTTCCCGTCGCGGGTACCGGTCTGTCGGCCCAGTGGGCCACCAGGTTGGAAGGCGCGGAAGAAGAATGCCGAATGTCCTCCGCAATGGCTCTTTTCTGCAATGTGCGCGACCGCCTCATCGAACAATTGATCGACAATTCAGAGGAGCCGTGGCCGAGGGCCAAGGCCGTCGCCGATAGGAGATGGATTGCAGAGCAGTCACTGAGCTTGGTCCGATCGAGGGCTGCTGCCAGATCGGGACTGATGGTGTTTTCGGCTCTCCTGCAGGGCCGTTTCGAAGGAGAAGGCATGGCGAAGGGCTGCGGTTCGTCCTCATCCGTCAGTTGTGTGCTGTCGGTAGACGAGGATTCCAACTGGGCAGCTGCCTTCGGCTAGGCTTGCTCTCCATTCTGGCGGTGGGCGGTTTCTGCGGCCTGCTGTTGCAGTTGAAAAGCTTTCTCCTCTTTCCCAGAAAGGAACTTATCGACCTCTACCGTAAAGCCTGGGCGGCCTGGCTCCCGTTGGGACCTGAAAGAGCCTTCGTCCTCTTGGGCTTTAATGGTCTTCATGGCACCGATATGGGCAATATAAAAGAGGTCTGTGAGGCTGCTCCTACATTCCTTCTCTTTTTCCATTTGCGATGTGGACCTCCTGCATTGGCCTTTCATGCCAGCTTTGTACTGGTCAGGCTTCCTGTCCCGCGTTGCTACCACGTTCCGTTCCTGCGCAGTTGAAAAAAACCGGCTTTGTGTCACACCCTCATCATTTCGCAGACGGTCTGTGTTTCAGCCCCCTCCGGGTAAGCTTATCCGAATGGGGAAGCTCATGGGTGTCACTTTCTGTAAATAAGTAGGGGAATGGGGGAGAGGCGAGGAGCCAACAAACTAACGTCCCCCAAATGTGAGTTTCTCAAAGAATTTAGCCTACCTTATTCTGACCGACGGTAATTTTTGGACTTTTTCGCATTTGCGCGTTTTTGTACTTAAGTAGAACATATTTCATCAATATGCACACATATATATATATATATATATATATATATATATATATATATATATCATTGTATTAGGCTGGGAAATTGGTGACTGCATGTCTGATGTTGGCATGACTAGCATTTCCGAGGCTTCGAAAAACTCAAAACCGCATGTAATGTCAACTTGACAATGAAAAGAAAGGTAAAATTGAATTAGCCTTAAACTCATAATATCGAAAAAATAACACGAAAACAGATTAATCCCATATTTCGACCCCTAACCTTTCCCAGGGATGGTTTTTCAAAAGGAGGAAAACACCGACATCGACGAATACGAAAATGAACATGTTCCTGCAGGAAACGTGCATCCATCATAATCAAACACCGCCATATAACGAATCCAACGTAAACAGACCGCGACAACCAACGTCATGTACATAACTACGACTACTGGTAACTACTGGTATGGGTGTTCCATAACTACTGGTATGGAACTGGAGGTATCTGGCGGCAGCATGAAACATTGGTGTTGAGGATAGGCCTTGCATTACGCGTTTCAATCGGTTCCGCAGTTTTGAGTTCTGCTACGTCTTTGCAAGTCCGGATAACTTCAACGGGTAGAGATTTAGATGCAATGTTAGATGTCTCATTCACATGTGGGTGGGATGTTCGAAAATGGTCACGAAGAGGCGTGTTCCTAGTTTTGTTGTTGGCGTCCCTCAGATGTTCATTGTCCCGCAAGAACTATCCTCAACACCAATATTTCATGCTGGCGCCTGTTACCTCCAGTCCCATACCAGTCATTATATAGTACCCATACCAGCAGTTATCCGTTGCCGTAGTTTTTGATATGACGATGATTGTCGCGGTCGTTTTACCTTGGATTCGTTATACTGCGGTGTTTTATTAGGATGGATGCGCGTTGCCTTCACGGACGTTAATTTTCGTATTCGTCGATGTTGGTGTTTTTGTCTTTTTGAAAAACTATTCTTGATGAAGGGCCGTGGCCAAAATATAGGATTAATTTGTTTTCGTGCTCTTTTTGGATATTATGAGCTTAAAGCTAACGCTATCTTACCTTATTACAACGATTATGCTCATTAACGTACTTAAGTCCATTACAAATCAAAAGAAAGGTTACAGCAAAACCGGCCACCCAGAAGTCCAATGATAAAGTACAGCACGCGGCACAACTGACCGTCTTACCGGCACGAGCACAAAGCCAGCGACCCTGTGCGGTCAGCTCCGGCGAAAGGTCAACCTAGGTGGCAGCAGAACACTGCCAGACGTGGACGCCGAACGTGTCATGACTACCAGGGTCAGGGCTGCGATATTGCAGTGACCAAAATGGTAAAGTGTTGAAAATCTTGAAAGCGAAGCTTAGCTTTGTCCCATTTTAACGTGCAAGAGAGCATTGGGAGAGCTCAAATGACTGTCGGAGCGGCTGAAATGTGCACTGGAGGAATCCAAGCCCCTGCAAAAGTATACAAAAGGACATCCCTGGCGGGCGATCGGTCAACTGTAATTGGTGCCCAATTTGTCACTGTGGGTCTCCTGGCACCCATAAAGAGACAGAAAGCCACGCCATGGGTTGTAATCACGTGCAGCCATTTCAGTAACGGTTTGTGAAAACTATCACTGAGCCTATTTAACCAGATAACCTGTCACCATTTCTTTTCCAAAAGTTTATGCCATTATATGCTTATTCTACACTTTCTGCCTTTATGTTACTCACCAGTAAAATGCTTTTTGAAACGCATGACGAGTTAAGCCTGATTCGTTACTGCTTGCATGCATGATAATTTTTGCTTTATACCTTTTGCAATAAAGAGGGCATTTATTGACCCTTTTCATTTGTGCATTGGAAAGAATGACAGTGCAAACATTTAGCGCGCCCTCGGTTTGATTCGCTGTCATTACCGAGTTGTTCAGAAACATTGAGGGAAAAAGTTCAAGAATGAAAACATTACTCCCGGAATAGCTATATGGAAGAGAGACCTTGCAGGCTAACTCATTGTACATACAATTACACTGAATTCAAAAAATTCAGCTGCGGTCTGATGAAAATCTCATGATTTATGTGCCCAGTAGTTGTGAAGCTACTAGCATCCAGAAATTGTCATGGCTGGGCTGAACCGCTCAGTTTCATTTTTTTCCCCTTGGTGAAGTAGGGCTAAGGCTCAGTTTTCGGCCTGGCTCATAATTACAGCTATTTATCCTATAATTTTCCTTTCTCTGCACTAGAACTGGCATAAAACAAGGGGGAGAAGGAAAGTAAGTTCTGGAGCAAAATTAGCAAAAACCCAACATCCACGTTGGGGAGGGGGAGGCGTTTCCTTACGATTTCGTGGGCAAAAGACGTGAGAAGCACCAAGGCATATATTCAAGCTTCAGAACCGCCGAACCAGACTCATGTCACATAAAAAGGCAGAATAATTAGTGGGCCTCAGGTCAATGAACTGGACTAAATATAGCAGAATTGTTCCATTTTTCATGTTCTACGAATGTGGCAAGTTTCATGTCAATTGTGACATTTCATAAAAAATTATGCTATTTTCATTTTCTTTGGAACATGGTTCTACCTCAGATGACCTGGGTCAGTGACCTGAGATGACCTCAGATGACCTGGGTCAGTGACCTGAGATGACCTCAGATGACCTGGGTCAGTGACCTGAGGTGACTTTAGGTTTAGAAATTGACTGATGGTTTAAATATGATCCTTAATTAGGTAGCCGAGTTTTATATCCTTGGACATTGCCGTTCTTTTTGGCCATGTTCAGAAAACCGGAGGGGGTTCTGATAAACCCCTCCGGCCCGGCAATGGTTAATGCATACATATTTCGTGTGTAAATCCAAGCTTCTCCTGGCATAAAAAAGGTTGTGTGTTTTCATAATCGTGCTCAAAGTTCGGGAATGTGTAAAGACCATTTTTGGCTTTGCTGAATTTTTATCCCAGGTGACTGATCAAAGAGCGCCGTGTTCCAGAATGTGAGATGGCAGAACATTTTATGAAACAAAGTGGATGGCATTTTAAGGCCAATTTTTCGAAGGACAATTTGCCTGAGACTTTTATTTGTTGTAATTAATGGTAAATTAGACTCACTGATCTCTGGGCTTCCTCGTCGTTGTACTGTCGACCTTCTCAGGCAATTTTGAAGTTGGAATAAGCGTATCAATGCTTCAGTACTGGGACGAGATTACTGTCCCTGGTGACCTGTGACGTGCAGTAATGCCACGTTTTCAAAATGTGTTTCAGAGGCTGCAACATAACGTAATTGCTTTCTTAACAATGAATATATGTACACATACACACACAAATACATATATATTTACACACACATAGATATATATTTACACACACACACACACATATATATATATAATATATATATGTTGTTATGTGTGCTTTGGAAGAAGCAGTATTTCGTAAGAACCTCGAATCCAAGGGTAACCTAATGTCACTTGACCCAAACTGACCTAATCTTACCTTTTGAATTGTGCTGCTTGCTTTATATTCAGTACTGCCGCGAATGCCTGCTGCGGTCATCCAACCTTTTGCATCGTTATTTTTGGGAAAACTGGGCAGTCATGGTTTGCGAAGTGATGAATAACTGTGACTTGCTGCTTTTAAGAATGTGAAGTGTGCACTCTATGGTGGTTTGATAATGGAGTGTAACGGCTAAAATGCCGTTTAAAAAGACGAAATGATGACAACCAGGGGCTCAACCAGGATTTTCATTGGGGGAGGGGGTTGGAGCTCAGTGTAAACTGGAGCTGGCGGTATACATATGGACCAGCTAGGTCGTGATACCAGTCAGTAAAGCTTAATGATTCAATGAAATCATACGAAAATCGCCTGCCGGGAAGACGATGTGCAATGGTTTTCACAAAAATGCGGGCCAAAGGGGGGGGGGGGTGGGGGCGGGGGCGGGCCCCGGACCCTCTTGGCTGCCCCTGTGATGACGACACAAAAATGCCTTTGATAACTCGCAGGTTAATTTATTTTCAGTAGCTGCACTATCTTACGGAATGTGGCGCATTTAAATTAGAAGTTTGGCACGCATACAGCTGTAACTGCAGTAAGCAATCGTAATCGTATGGTTTAAACGATTCTCTGCCGGGACTGAGGGACGGGACATTCATTCATTCATTTATGTATTTCAACGAACGGACAAGACCAGCACTGAAAGTGCACACAGGAATGGTGCAAAAGCCCCGACAGGACTCAGTTTCGCCACCGTTTCGACGACATTTGTTTTTCAACGACTTACAACGAGGTTTCAGACGTTTTATTTCATTTTCATTGTAATGCAAGAAAAATTCATTTGGTATCTGGCACGTGACAACAGAATAACATCGCCTCGAGTCTTTCAACGAGCGACAGTTGAGCATGTGTCTCGTGCAATATGAGACCAAATGTGATCCTCATTAACATGGTGAAATGCCTTGTGATTCATCCGTCGTCCGAGATTGCATTGCTTAGCCGCGGTATTAAGCAGGCAGTGCTCCTTTGGACGCTACGCAGATATGAGTGCGAAGTGAATATATAAGTCTCCATAGCCTATACGCGTCTGTGATGCCATGTTTTCCCGATTTCGTCACTCTTCTGTTTTGCTGACAACGCGTTGCGACTTGTCTAGAATCTACACGGAAGTTCTGCTAACGGATATGGATGAAAAATTATGCTCGGAACGACCGGTCTATGCAAATATTCCTTGTCATGGAGGAAAGTTCAAAACAAGTTTGCCTGCCGCTATTTTGAGTGAGAGCTTCACCTATGGAAATACTTTGTGCTTTTTGGTTTAACATTTAATGAAATAAGACGAAAAGCTTGAATCGCGCCCGGGCAATTTACAGGAAGATGGCTGCAGCTGTTATGTACATGTACTGCATGACGACGTTTAGCCTGGTAGCCGGCACGATGACCGGAATCGGAGGAAATGGGGCGACAGGTCAAGATGGGGACGCTTCACGTGATGCGGGTCAACCGTCAGATTATACCGCAGTCGGCCGCAGAGCCTTTGTCGAATCATTAGGCTTTACTGACTGGCATCACGACCTAGCTATTCCATATTTGTGTCGCCAGCTCCAGTTATACTGGCTTGATTGTCAAAATCACGGGATTGGTAGGTCCGTAATATAGCTTACTGCATTTTTACTACCTATGATGGACATTCCAACCGCAATCGTTGGGCTATAAAATTTAGCCGTAAGGCATTATCGCCCAGCTCCGTCAAAGTAATGCTGTCGTGTCTTAACGCCATCAGACTGCCGTAAAACGCCAAAGTACTGTACCGATTCATAAAACTCCGGATTTCGCCCTTTTTAATCGTATTTAAGTTCGAGTCACTCCATTCGGTTGCTGGATTTTTGAAGAGTGGCACTGCCGTCGTATTGATAATGGTTTGCACGTGTCACTGCGTTTTGTTGTTTGGAAAACACCAGTGTCCAAAGTTCATAAGCGGAACGTATGGTCATTGGCCACAAATGCATGTCCACCAAGCCGTCGTTTATGGACGTCCTACCAGTATCATTTTGACCTGCGGCAAAGCCGTTCTGGCGCCCAGGTCGTTTCATCCAGATGTTTCCGCCAGATTGCGCAATCGGGTCACTCTGCCGCCACACGCGGCAGTAGAATGACCCAATAAAACCGGGGATCGATCAATGGCGTGCGGGGCGCACCTCTCCGAAGGCCGCGCCGGCTGGAGCCACTCCGAACACCGAGGGCGGAGGGCGGATGCGCGCTCCCTGGTCCCGCTAGCCAGCCTCGGGCGGTATCTCCGGCCCGACGCACCGACATCTGACAGCGCTGTCTGCCGGTCGAGGGCTCGTCGCCGGCCGAGGTCGGCCTATGCCCCGGCGGAGGCGGCGCCGCGCCGGGAGAGCGCGTGGAGACGACGCGCCGAGTGTGTTTGGACAGCGTAATGCGGGAGTCGCCGTTCGGCCGGCGGGGACGGCGGAGACGGCGGAGACGGCCGAAAGGCGGCGCAAATGCGACGCCGGCGACCGCGCGGCTGCCGCCGCCGTCCAATGTGTCGGCTCTGCCGGCGGGACGGCTCCAAATCGGATGCGTCACGAACAGGCTGCCGTTTCCGCGTCACGTCTGAACTGCGGCCAAACTCGCGGAGGAACGCAGACGCATCGAATATGGATGCCGAACATCCCTAGCACGATTCCCATCTCAAAACGGTGCTTTGAATTCGGTAGCTAACGTGCTGTGGCATATATCTGATCCTATTTCCGACTGAAAGGCTGTTCTGAGGAGCAATGACTACGGCGGATCCCCGCCATATTCTTCCAGCATTTCATTAGGCAGTGCCTTCAAAAGTTCGGCGAGCAGAGGATTGAGAGGGAAGTTGCATTTTATAAAGCTTATTCTGAAAGTTGTATGATAGGACGCATGTCTGAGAAACCATTGTGCTGGCCTACGATGGTTCTGAACTATATTCTGTTTAGGATTTCGTTTAAAAAGGTAATTTTTCATCGCTGATTCCTGAAGACCAGTAGGCAGAAATGCATGCTGAAAATCATGCGAGCGATGAAAAAGTCATCTTTTGGGGCAGACAAAAGATAACGTGATAAAATGTTGCTTGGAAAAACACACTTATTTCAAAACGTGTCGTCACACACACCTCAAGTGGTACGGGACTCATCCAAACCCCTTACATTTACAAGGAATGTCACCTGCTCCCCGTCCCGCAGCTCCGGCCGCGCCTCGTCCTCCATTGCCTAACATTCCAAGCTCCACATAAATGCACGGCCGGTTCTTCCTATATCCCTCTAAACATGAGAAAGGCACTTCCGTGTTACCCTGAAGGGTGCACTCAGAACCCGACTGAAGTGAGTGCACTGTCAGTTCCTCCCATGTCGCTCTGAAGCAGACGAACAATGTCTCCTGTCCTCCTGAGATACAGGATCATTTCCTCCCATCCCCTGAGAAGTGAGATCGCTCCCTCCCATGGCACACCTGAAGTGTGCGCTCTGTTCTTTCTATCCCCCACCCGGAAATTTGAGCTCGGTCGCCACTGACGTGTGGTGAGGGGGTGTGGCTAACACCTAACTGCGCGCTTCAGCAGACGACACAGCTCAATACGCGACACGGTTCAGAACGCGACACGGCTTCAGTACGTATACTTCAATACGTGGCACGGTTCAGTAGGCGACGCGGTTTAATTCACGACATGGTTCAATACGCTAAGCGGTTTAATAAACGTCACAGTTCAAAACACGACACAGCTTAAATACGCGACACGGTTCAGTAGGCGGCACGGTTCAATACACGACATGGCTCAATACGCGACACGGTTCATTAGGTGTCAAGTTTCAGTAAGCGGCACGGTTCAATACGCGGCACGGCTCAGTACACGACATGGCTCAATATGTGACGCGGCTCAATACTTGACGCGGTGCAGCAGGTGACTGATGTATTGAACCGAGCTGTGGCGAGACCGGGCTGGTCCGTCGGTTGGCTTTGCCAACGTCGTAGGCTTTTTGTGTCACTGGCCTTAGGCGGGGATAGCGATCTGTCTCCAGGTTACAGACCGCAAATCGCAAGTGTCGCTAGTTTGCCACGGGCGAGAGCTGAAGCCAGCCCAGGAGTGACATATACCTGTCAACGTGGAGGCTCTCAAAAAAGCAAATTGTTGCACCGCCTTACCAAAAGTTCCGGCACTGGTCCATTGCGGCGGGGGGGGGGGGCGTCGGGGGTACCACATTTGGACAGCAAAAAGTAGCAGGTACCTGCAAAACATCACAGTGTTCCGTAGAAGGTTAAGACGCTCATGGAGAGGTCAACGACACTCATTTTACCCGATGGTAGCCATTGATAATATACAGTATTGATGAACATTTTCCGGTTTTGTTTTTCTCCGAATGATTGACAGAATGGTACGGAGGCAGTTGTTAAATGAGACGCCAGTCACGGTTTTGATACCCGAAGGAAATGTTCACCTGCTTCGTTCCAACTCGTCATTACGAGTGGCTGGCAAACTTGCTCAGCGCGTCGTGCTGCCGCTACATGGAGTTCGGGCGGACCTCGCCAGACGGGTCGGCGTCGCCTCTTCTTCCGTCACGCGAAGTCGGCCCAAGTTCCGATCACGTAGCTCTCCTGTAACCAGCGAGACAATCGGCCGCGACGGAGGCCGCTCGTTGTCACATTGCAAGTGGCAGCCTTCCAATTTGCCGACTGCCGGAGCGCGTGATCCGCATGCGGGAGAAAACCGGGCCGACCGGCCGGCTCAGACGGCCCGTTGGGTTCGACTGGGACGGCTGGCCGGGTGGAAGCGTCACGCCCGCTGGGCGTAATTTCAGAGGTGACGACCGCCTGATCGACGCCAGACGGTGAAGTGCCGAGGCCAAGCATCGGTCTCGGTGACGATGAAGCCGAAACCTGAAAGAAAATGGACGATGTAGGGCTGTGGGACATGGCTCGCCATGATACTTTTCCTTGTCCTTCAGATCTCCCGGTTTCCGCAAAACAACCACAAACGTGTGGAGTCCATTGCTGGTAGGAAGTGGATGATGTAGGATTGCAGGATGTAGTTCGTCATGATACTTTTCCGTATCCTTGAGCTCTCCCGGTTCCCACAGTACAACCACAGACGTGTGGAATCCATATCCAGATCGACATGCGATGAATATGGGTCAGTTACACTGCTTTCTGTTAAAAATGAAAACAATTTTACCGGTAGAGTGGCAGCAGCTGTGCTTGACGAGAGGGCTTTGACGATAGTGCAATGCCAGAAATAAAACTGCCTGACATTTATGATCTCTTGAATGTTACTTCAGTCGCGTGGCAACGGGTGCACAGCATCACTGGATGAGCGGTTTGCTCGTTCAAGACCGTTAAGGAACAGGAAATGTGGCGATTATATTACATGCCTCGTACAAAATAAATTTGGTTTCCAAAAGTGCGCAAAGATTACAACGAAACGTTCTAGGGAACTAATAATCCATATAAAAAAAAAATACACGTTCCCTATATAACATACTCAGCTGTAACACCCACAAGACGTGTGAAATATGTGAAAACAAACAAGCTAACCATAAACGATTTTCTGCAGAAAGAAAAAACGTTGAATTTCATTCGCATCTGGGACAATAAGAAGTTTAAGAAAACTTGGTTTGCTGACCACGTTTATGATTGTCTTTACCTCTAGCAGTCGTGGTTCAACGAAATCCCTGTGACTAGTTGGTATGCATCTTTGCATAGGACATTCCCTTCATATAGCTGGTATATTATCTGTTTTTTTTTCGGAGAAAATATAAGCTTGTTCGTGTAAAAGTATGGCCCTTCAGAGGAATGCTCAGTGCTAAGTTCAGAGACGTTTTATGGATGCATAGTTTCAGAAAAGGTATCTTTCCAGCAACTGCTGCTATGTGTCGTTACATTGTTTTTGGGGCGAATGGAAACATCTGGAACGACTCGCATTTCTCTTTTTCACAAGCTGTTTGATTTTGTGAAGAAGAGAGGCGATTGGAAAAAGAACGCAATGAACAATGCCACGTAATATGGCGCACCAACAAGTGAGAAAATAATGTCCTGTTCAGGAAAAAGCCGCTGGTATTCTTTGCAGCATAAGCTCCGGTGTTTTCCAATAACGACGGGTAATTCATGAAAGTGGAGCCCTGCGACACTCAACAGGCGGCGTCATGCGAATTTCACGCCCTCCTGGCTCGCTGCTCCTCACGGGCCCGGCCTGAAACGACCCACTCAGCTGCAGCAGCGGTGGGCCATCAGACGGGGCCGAGGACTCGGGGCGGACAGGCGTCCTCTGTACTACCGCCGGCCGCCGCACCGTCCGCTGAGCCGCCTTCGATAGCGCCGCCGGCGCCGCCCGGCCGGCCACGCAGCAGAACCTGACGAATAACGCCTCCGAGGGGCCACCGCCGTCGCTGCAGCCGCAACCCCACCGGCCACGCAACACCCCGAGGAGACGCCGCCGCGGTCGCCGGTGGGGGTGGAGGAAGTGGAGGTGGCAGTCACAGTTGGCCTCATACTGACGGCCAGTTATTTGCATTTTCAACTCGGGGAAAGTGAAATGGACGTCCGGTATTGGCTAGCAATGGCACTTTGCAACCTTTGGCTGATCGCGCTGAAAGAAATATGGACCAAGCACTGTGTCACACACCAATAGTTCTGTGAAAGTATCTTATCGCAAGGCATGATGACTACTGATTCGGATTCATATCTATATTCCTGCACAAGCTGGTCCAAAAATATATGTACGGGGCGTTCAGGAGAAACTCAAGCAGCCAGATAGCTCTGCGTGCTAAAGGTTGGAAGTACCTTAAATATAAAAGATGTTTTGTAAATCAATTCAGTTATATATATATATATATATATATATATATATATATATATATATATCCTGAATTGATTTACCTGAATTGATAATCAATTCAGTATATATATATATATATATATATATATATATATATCCTGAGTTGATTTACTAATTATATACATATGTGTGCGTGTGCGTGTGCGTGTGCGCGTGCGTGTGCGTGTGCGTGTGCGTGTGCGTGTGCGTGTGCGTGTGCGTGTGTGTGTGTGTGTGTGTGTGTGTGTGTGTGTATTCAAAATATGTATCCAAAAATGAAACTTTCTTGTTTGTCCATGCAAAACTTTTGTTTTTTATCCGTTAGCTTGGAGGCCAATACAAGGCAAGTGCTGTGCAAGGGCAAGGATCAATTGCTGGGACAAATCACTTGCAGGTTCTTATGAAATCAACACGATCCGAAAAAATATGTCGAAAGCATCTTATTTCAACAGACAAGTAGCAACAGATAAGCTTTAGTTTTTAAGGATATCCATGGTAATGCATTTCTGAATTTAAAGCTTTACCAACTCGTGGTCTTCAAATGCCAACAAGATACCACGACGTTAGGAATTGCTCACTGCGCACTAAAAAAAATGCGTTAAAATAAAAAGAAATGGAATATTCTAGCCGCATGCTAGCCGTGATACAGTTAAGGGCGTATCCCTAATCCATATTATGCCCATGTTTTCCAGAATTTTTGGTTAATGGGCGTCATATAAAACTTTTGCGCATTAAACGTTTGAGGCTTTGACATCCAGCGCCATATAGCTTTATGCCCCCTTCATTAATGCATTATGAGCACACACTCCACCCAAATTGAGGCTAATTTGTCACACTTGTAAACAGCAGAAAAAAGTGAGGACAGAAAAGAATCACTCACTAGACATGCGGGTCTTTAAAGGCTCCTGGAATCGATCAGGACCGAGACGCGTCACCACTTCCGGCAGCGGCAGTCGTACGGTGCGGCCGCCCGGTGCGCGCGCAGCAGGTGACCACCAGCCGTGCGGGTCGCGAGGCTACGCAGCAAGCGGTCCTGACGGGTAACTCGGAACAGGTCGCCTCAGAGAGGCAGCGCATGAGAACTGCGAAATCTGTCTCCTCCCCGTACACCTGGACTTTCCGCACAGCATCTGAGAACTGAACGTCGGACATTTGGTGAGTTGTTAGAAAGCGCAGGTTATGCTGCACGCTAGACAGGCACTCAAATTTACTGCGGTGGGACATAATGATGCTGGCCGAAAAGTTGACAGTTTTCAGGAATCGAACGTCATTAAAAGCTGAACAGTTTCTATACGAGAAAATGTAACATCTCAGCGCGAGATCACCAGGACTTGGACGACAATGAATGAAGAACGCGGCGGGAGGAAGTATATCAAGTGACTAGAGAATAATCAGACCAATACCTTCGCGCGCCACGTCGCTGACATGCTCATTCCAATTCAGGTATCGGTTAAAAACAACCCTGAAGTTTTTGACAGTTTGTTTCTCTTGAATGGCGCAACCACTGATGGCTGGAGGGAGGTTCCGGATATTGTTTCTGATGACGAATTTCGGTTTTTGATTCATTGAGTCTGGGAATAACGCCAGCAGTTTCCGGATGATGCAACGTGAGCATTTCCGGGTGCAAGACGTCCGATCCTGGTCGCAGAGTTGAATCCCTTGGTAGCCAATGGCACAACCCACCATGAATAGCCCATCTTATTACGCATGTGTTGACCTCGGACACAGAAAACTTCGGACGCCTCGGACGTCAATGTCGCATCCGGAAACTGTTGCGTCTGGAAATGGCTGGTGTACGGTGACATAAAGGACAGAGAGGGTTACCATCATGAAGTTTATGAGAGACAGAAGGTCGCACTTGGCATTGGATAGAAGTGTATCAGCACGCTGGGTCACATGAGTGTGCCGCGCGCGCTTGCATGCGTTCCTGGTAGATTTCCATGATGCTAGAAAATGGACAGGAGACAAGTAGTTTGGCACATGCAATAGACAAGGGGAGAACCAGGAAGTGTCTGTGTTGCAGAGTTCGGGTTTGGAGAGGAGTTGGGAATCTGATTTGAATCTGAATCAGGATCCGAGGAATGCCTTTAGAGCACATGCTGAGACGGGAAAAAAGAGAAAAGGGTGATTTTGGTCCTTATTCGAAAAGATACGGAGAGTGACTGTGAGCAGGATGGTTTCTGTGCAGTGGTGACGACGGAAACCGTGCTGAAATGAGGAGAGGTGACTGCTGGACATGAGGGTATATAGCTATCACACGCATAACAGTTTCAGTCATGACGGCGACAATGAGGCCGTGTCGAAAGTTGCAGGTA
This sequence comes from Capitulum mitella, assembly GCA_030062745.1. NCBI lineage: Eukaryota > Metazoa > Arthropoda > Thecostraca > Pollicipedomorpha > Pollicipedidae > Capitulum > Capitulum mitella. The sequence continues at coordinate 9,777,510 of CP099848.1, forward strand.
AAGACGAATCGCCGGTCTTTGCGGGGAAGATCTTCAATAAAACATCGGAAAAAAGAATGAGCAGCTTTTATATAAAGATATTTGAGATAAATCGAAAGATGATGGAAATACTTAACTTCACCATCAAACGAAGAAGTTGTTACAACACATCTCTGGAAAAGAAATAGGTCGTTTTGACACCAACGCCCTTTTCCGCCAGGTGTGCATTGTTCGGAGGAAGAGTAATAACCAGATGTACGCCATGAAATACACAAACAAGCGCCAGTGTCTTGAGAGGGAAGCCGTGACGAACGTCATCCGTGAGGTGCAAATCCTGTCGTCACTAGATCATCCCTTCATCATCAACTTAAAGTTCTCCTTCCAAGGTAAGTCCTTCCTCGGTGTGTCACAGAGAATGGCTGGGATTGGTGGTGAGGAATAGACGTGAAGCTCGTCACAAACATGGCTTTGTGTCCGAATGCCGGGGATAGGGCATTACGTTCCTTCGAAAGCCCTTGACGTGAACATGATTTAGAGGGGCAGACTGCACTTTTAAGTCCAATTGAACTGTCCCTCGCATTTTGCCTTTTTAAAGCATCGATAACTGCTGGTTATAACCCTTGTTTAGAGACGAATCCACCGGAAACCGTTCCCACTCACGCACACACTGTTTTCTACTCTTCCATCTGACTAATACCGAAGCTAAACAGCATCTACGACTGGTGGCCAAAGCTTGCCGCCTAGTGTTTTCCTTTTTGTTCCTTGCTTGTTCTATGTGGCGTGTATGCCCGCCGTTCTTGAAGTTCTGTTCGCGTGATGATCATACTTCGGGTGTGCAGAGGCTTTCATACATCATCGCCTAGTTTTTCAAGCGTATTTGCGATGTTCTGGCACCCCACGTTATGTCCAGCTTGATGAAAAATACAAGCCGCACTGGCTGATGGGTCCGCTAATGATTAATGGGCCGTTATCACGCATTCCATGTTGTTTTGAAGGACAAAGGGCACGCGGTCGCGCTGCCTCGCGTTATCGACAATGCAGAATTTTGGCGTCTGGCCATGCCGCTGGTGTGCTCACCAATCGACAGCACTTGGGAAAGCAAAACGGCCGCAAATCACGGATAAAAGCTCCGAGGTCCGCCGTTTTCAGCCCATCCACCTGCGGCTCTCCATTCAGGCGCGTGTCCTGATCCGAACGGTCCTGACGTCACACCTGGACGCGTGATCGTTCTCCAATCCGCTCCGTTCGCACTAAGCGGCGGGGGGTATCAGTGCGGGATGCTCAGCGTCCGACACCCCCGGCCGGCGGAGAGGGGTCGTTATTCCGCCCGAGCGACCCCGTCGGAGACGACGACGGTGGGGGGGGGGGGAGGCGGTGACGCTCGGTCGATATCTGCCGACCGTAATTAGGGCCCAGCTCGAACCGGCCGTCGCTCGGCAGGCGCGCAGCCCGGCCTGCGGCGGCGGCGGCCGCTGCCAGCCCGGGCACCTGGTCGGCGCGGAACGCGGTCCGTTTCAGAGCCGAGCCGCGCGCTGCCGAGGCGCCTCTCGTCGTCAGAGTGACGTCATAGCCTAAATGATGATGCTGAATGATGGCACCTGTAGCGCTACGATTCAGGTCTGCTTGGTGTAAGCCTGGCCGTGACTGGAACACAGCTCGGAGCTCTGTGGGCAGGTGCGAATCTTCAGCCCGTAGAGCAACCGTCAGGCTGCTATCTTTCAACGCAGTTCTCCGCAGATGCATGTTGCAGGGCTCCGCTGTGCTTCGTCTCCGTATTCGGAAGCTGTACATTTTAGGACTTTGGCCTCACATCCCACGATTCAGTCTCATGTTTCAGAACGTAGAGTAGCACATCACCACCGTTTAACGCCGCAGACCACCATTTGTTCCGCCATATGCGCATTACGTCACCCTCAGGTTGCAAATCAGTACAATGCGGCATTAATGTGCGCTCCCCTGATTTTGAGCGTCTTGATGATGTCCCCTGCTTCTGCGTCGTTAGGGAGCTTCGTGCATAGTTGCGTGCCATTATCTGACCTTGCAGCCCCCAGGCTTCCTTCGGGTAAATTCATATAAGTCTTGCCTTCTATTCAGTGCTAGCTAGCCCCATCCATCCATCCCGTTGTCTCGACGAGGGGTGTGGCTCCGTCGGTCGCGGGGCTCGACAGCGCACGGCGCCGGCGGCGGCGACGCTTTGTCTGGCGCCGCCCGCGCGGTTGTCTGTGTCGACTCAATCAGGGTCCATTGTGAGGCGCGGTGCGTCGGCCGCGACGCGGCGCCGGCGACGCTGATGGCCGCCGTCGACGGCCGGACCGCCGGCGCCGGCCAGACATCGATCCGGTCGCCACCAGGGACGCGGATTTCGGCCGAAGATGCCTCCGGCTCACCTGCGGCTGCCCCTCCCCCTTCTTCGGGAGTGGGCTGTGGAGGGGGCCGATCCCCAGAGGAACTCCGCCGCGCTGGGATACCGTGATCACGGCGCTTTGCCAGCACCGGCCCATCGATATCACCTCGGTCTTAACAGAGAATGAGATGGCACAGCCGGTCGTCAATAGCCCTTCTGTTGACGCCATGTGTGCTCGGTACGGACTGAGTTTCAAAACGGCGTGCACCTCTGATGGTTTAGTGACCGGTACGCGTTTGTCGGGAACGTTGCTGAGGGTCTAGATGGACTGTTTGAATTCCAAGCGAGACATAATCGTACGATGTTATCGATGAAGTCGAGGAAACTCTCGTTGTGTCTCCGTCAAACAGTCGATGGTGTCCACGAAAGTCAGCATCAATATAACTTTCGAAGTCTCTGATAAGAGAGCACATCGTTGGGGCAAGCCTGGTTTACCTACATGAACCATGGTCCTGCTCACGTCGAAATTCGCCCATTAACGGACATGGACAGTGCTTGATGGGGTTTCCGCCGCGTTGCCCAAACCAAGGTCAGTTCCAACCGAACTTATGCGGTCCGATCGTCGATGAGACGTCGGCGCCTGGGGTGTCAGCTGCCGTCAGGATTGTCCTGCCGGCGCCAGATATGTCGGCTCCAGTCAGGGCAGTCTTGCCCGAGGGTACCGAATACTGAAGCTAAAGTTACTCATCGTGTATGGGTCTGTCCACCAACGAAGCTCATATTGGACATTAATATATTTTTAAAGGTGCCTGCTGTTAAGCATAAGCCACGAGAAACCCTTAATTAGATAAGCCTCCAGTATTTTAAAAGGATGTATGTCTTTAAAAATGTGCAACTGTGAGAACGATTTATCCTTACAAACAAACGCATAGTTAATTCCTTTGCATGCCAGAATGTTTTTTCTTGCCATAAGCGGCTTCACTTCATGCTGTTTCATTTTTTATGCCTGTCCCCGAGTTCTGGTTGCACTTGACCGGCTCTTTACCGCCAAACGGCCGGCGGACAACGGTGGCAGCGTTTACGATAGCTTCGGTCCGTTCAGATATAGAACGAGTCCAGATATCGGCCCCAGAATGAACAGCCTGGCCGGGGTCTTTTTTGCCAGTTTGGTTCCCATCTGGTTTCTACATTATGCGGTCAAACACCAGGTATTGCTCGTAATCTCCTCTGGATGGTCATCACGGTCGTTAAGTAACATTTAGACGTCTTTTTTTCGCATTTGTTTCATCGTCTCTAGGCCGTTAATATTTTCAGCTGTACTGTCGTCCTGTTCGATGTTATAAACTTCCAGTAGCGGGAAAATGCAATCAGTCGCCACCTGGCCAGCGAACCAAAATAATGCATGCACTCTTCCTAAATTCACCAAGGTGGCACCGTGGCACGCAGGACAAACTGGCGCAAACGGCGGAAATTTAACATGAACAAAAACATCGAAAAAGGTTAAACCGTCTACTCCCGCGATCAAAACCGGCTTAGATGGAATGCAGTCTCGTGAGGCGTTTGCTTTTGTGCTTTGAGAATGCTGCCATTAAAATGCCCAGACCCCATTGTACTGGGGGGAATATTGGCCCACATGACGGGATGGATGCAGTCAAATTTTCTAAGCGTTGTGGCTGTAATGGGCTTGTCAAACGGCTGCGAGGTGGCTGAGAGGTTCCGTCAGGGCCACGCGCTGAACACTGGGCCAACCCGTTGAGAAATTTAGCTCAGCGATTGGCGAAGACTCCATCCGGCACGAGTACCGTCAGACTTTTGTGATGTATGCCCCACGGTTATCGAAGGGCGGCGACGCTTTTCTGTGGCCGACACGGCGCGGTCTGCGGGAGGGGGGGGGGGGGGGCGCTCGGTCAGACGGGAAATTGATGCCAATTTGGTTACGCTCGCCGCGATCAATACTCAACAGGTCGGCGAGTGCTGCGGTGTGAGCCGGCGGCGACGGGATCGGGGGAGGTGATTGCGCGCTGGCGATGACAGATGACTATTTGGCATTCATTGGGCGTGGGAGGAACTCGTAGGTGATTTCCCGTCTGGATTCAGACGATGACGTTAATACACAGAAAAGATGGCTCCCGTTATTTCCCTTTTTCCTTCCGACATCGGCCGGCAATACGGAAAGACGTCGTGAAGGGATTTGCTATTGAGAAATGAAATGGATTTCCTGCAATTTAACTTGTAATTTGACTTATTAAGAATAACCGCTAAGTTCAGTTGAAACCTCTCGGTTACCACATGGCGCACAATACCTTATGCTTCCCGTGCGCTTTTGTGTGCATCAGCAGTGCATTCTAAAGGTAAGGACAAGGCCCTTTATACCAGGTATGGTCATCCGGTGATTTAGCCGTTCCGTGACGCAGGCGCGTGACGTCACTAGCCGCGTGTAGACGAGCATTTGAAAAGTTGCCAGATTCCCGACCAAGTTGGCCAGTAATCATCCGCGAGGTTCTGCATTTCCTTCATTCTCCCTTCATTATGAAGACATGGCCGCTTAAGTGATGCGGAAGTGTCCAATGGTGCTTCGTGGTCCCCGACACTTATTTACAGGTCAGCCTACTTCTACGGCCTAGCTCAGTGAATCAGGTCAGGCAACTTGCTGTGAGGTTATTTTGCCAAACCAAGTCCGCGTACCCACCCTCTTACCTTCGTAAGGTTTCGAAAATGACGAACTCGTAAAAGCTACAATATGTGTCAGTAGCGAAGTTCAAATTCGCTTCGTCTTGCCCGTGCCAGTACACGCCTTCGGCTGCCTGGCTCACGTGCTTCACCGCTCAGCGCTATATTTACGACTGACGAGACGATCCCACATATTGCCGCCCGAAACTCGACGTGAGGTCGGGGTCGGCTCCTCAGCCCTTACATATAACGCACTGCACTGTTTTGAACGACGGGAGCGGCCCTGCTCACCAGGAAACAAACGGTTCGAACATACATGCATGCTTCTGCGAACAATTACCACATAGTCACTAACAAAGACTGCATACGAGTACAGTCGTACAAAAAGAGTGAAGGAATTTCAGGCTCCCTTACCACTCCTGCTGCGCTTCCAGCTCATCAGCACTTGACCAGCGTCTTTGTTCCAAAATCTTTTCGCCTTGTCAACGTACATAGTATCTGTGGATTTGGCCAACGGCCGTACCGGCTGGACTCGGCCGACTGGCTAGAAGCTGCTAAATGAACCGCAGAACACTCGAGGGAATTACTGCGCATTACATATAGTACGCCATGCCAAGGCAACTCCTGACTGGCGCAGCCAGGGGGGGGGGGCCAAAGCCCTTCTTTAGGCCCACATTTTTTTGCGAAAACCATTGCACATGTTCTTCCCAGAATGTGGTTTTCATATGATTTCAGTTCACGCTGGGCTGTGGGCCCCCTCCTTAAGAAAATCCTGGCCGCGCCCCTCCAACTACTGTTTTTATTTAAGGCTTGTTTGTATCGTAACCAAGTCATTCTATGACGTCAACCTCTATAACGTCAACATGCACCTTTGCAGAACCAACTTTAGTGTTAATCCGCTGTGTTTAAAAGCTGGCCAATCTGGCTAACTTGGCCAGGAATCTGGCAGCTTTTCAGATGCCCGTATAAATGCGGCTACTGATATTCACAGACCCGAACCGCCACTGCACCTAGTTTTTGAATTGCACCTAGCAATTGAAATGTCGTCGTATTTGCTGATGATGCGATTTAACAATGCCGACATGGAGTGACCCTTCACTATCAAAAGAGCAAAAAAAAACGTTTTTGCCCAACTTTTTCTATTTACCCTGTATAACGTGTCAAATGGCGCCGTGCTGATCCATGTCGATTTTCCCTTTTCATTGATTTCCCACTGATGATTTTTATTGCGGCTGTTGAATTGATGAGTTCCGCAGTCGATCTAAGAATCTTTTTGCGTGGTTTGTAATGTATCCCTACTAAACGTATCTTTTGGAAAAAATCCACAATACTTGACGTAAGCCCACAGCTCTCAAACCCTCTGGGGACCTGAAAAAAAATAAACCAGTAGTCTTCCTGTTGCTTGGTGTGCAGGTAGTCACGGAGCAAAGCTCCATTCTTGCTTCCTCATGTATGTAAATACCTAGGTAGGCTCTGCGTCGACGACAAGCTGATAAAAGTACGAGCTGGTACATGTGCTGCCGTGTTTTTGTGGCACTTGTTAGTTGAGTTCTTGGACCTCACTGTCGTCTGTTTGGTTGCCCCGCACGTATCCATCGGAGGACGCGTAAACTAGGTGAAGCCAACAACTGAAGCAGTAGGATCAGAATGACATAAACAACGCTGAATGGAGTAGCCACGAAACAGTACACAACTACGGTAAAGTCTGGTTTGAATGCTGCGCCAAGAACTTCACCAGAACTGTCTAGAAATCTGACGTCAGTGGTATTCACATCCCGTGGCAGTTAAAGGGATGGCGCCCCGCCACCTGTTAAGGGCGACAACATATCTCATTTATAAACTGATGTTTGACAAATCCTTTACCATTGTGCACGGTACGAAAATGGCAGTGACTACCTCATGGAGAAAATTCCAATGAAACGAGGCATCATTAAAGGTGTCTTCAACTCATATTTGGATTTAATACAAGTCACATCACAAAAAGGGTAGAAAATATGCATGCTTTGAAAGCGTGGGTTTGAGTAACGTTCAACGGCTTACCTTCATCCCATGGGTACAGGAAGGAAAATCATGTTCGTAGAGCAAGAGAATGTCGTCGGGAAACCCTAAAATAAAAGCTACTTAGAGCCGCATCAAATAGACATAATACCTCAATGCATCTAATACGTCGCGTATATGTTTTTTTCACCGGCGATAAGGCTCAGCTAACACAGTACGTATTAGTTAACTTGTTTTTCAGTAAATGGGAGAGAAGGGTCGTCTTGTGTGGTAAAAACCCCTACATTTCGGCATTAACTAGCATGCCTTGGTCAGTGGGATTAGTGACTACCCGACTAATAATCCGATGACGAAATCATGCCACCAAGCGCAGAAATACAGGGGCATTTTTACATCATAAAACAACCTTTTACTATGAGCACTCCGAAAAACTTCATCAATGAACTGAATAAAGTGTCATTATAGTATCGTGTACATTCTTTTTTTAATTTTTATTTTCCATTGGCAAATAGTTCGAAGTGCATGGGTGATATGTTTGTCTGCCTGCAAAAAGAACACGTTTCGCTGAGGCATTTAGCTCTCTTTTTAGTTGGTATGACCCTACCCAAGTTGGCAGTTCATTGTCTCTGCTTGTTCTCTGATGCCTGCCCACATATGTTTTACTGTGATTTCGCTAACTCGGGAAATCGTAATTTTTCTGTTTTTTTTCGTAATTCACCTTACCCCAAAAATACGATATAGTTTCTGTTCCTCTACAGTTTACGAGATCACAACGTCATGATTCCGTTTTGCATTGCTGATATGTCCACCATAAGCGCATAGGAGGAAATTTTTTTCTCAGAGTAGCTGTCAGTTTGCCATCCCTCCTTGAAATTTTTGACATAACTCGCAACAAATGGCAACGATATGAAGTTTCCATGAGCATAGACTGGCCATCACGACCACTTGTCACTTGTTGGAAAAACTCAGAAAGGCCACCATAATTCCCGCTCCTACCACTTCATACAAAAAAGCGTTTTTTTAGGGGAGCCTGCACACCGGTATCTGTGTTAGGATAAGCCCTTAAAAACAAAACGAACCGTCATGTTGCCCTAAACATGTCATGCAGTCATGGCTTTGCATGACTGGTACGCCGTTAAAACTTACATAGACGTCTAGCGTGCTCCGCATGCGGAACTTCACCAGTAACAGACAAGTTCGATTGCTAGGGATCCGCAAAATTAACCCATGCATTGTGCGTTAAAATTTAACCTTACCCTTGAGATCGCGAAGCTCGGCGAAGTTTTCTAAGTTTCGTTCTCGAAAGCTTCCTACTGACGAAAAACGCCACGAAGTCATAATTCAAGTTCTACAGAATGCATCCTTCAATGTTTCGGGGATTTTACAGACCTGACCTGGGGTCGGACATGCCTTGAGCTGTTTTCTTGCAGTTTAGCCGGAAATGGCGTTGGATAGGATGCTTCACTTCACCGAAAAAGAGGTGACAATGGTCATTTGGATCTGCTACAGGATACAGCTGAATTTTGGCCTAAGGTCTGCAACCTGAGGTCGGAATACTCGATCTTACTAATATAAGACTAGACGGAATATAGCTGCTTTACCATTCGTTCCATGCAGTATATAACTGTTAACCTTCGCTCACGGATTGCACTCTTTGACCCACCCTTTTTACCGCATCTTCTTTCCTTCTTTTATTGTCGAAGGACTTGACTATTCTTAAATTGTATTTTCCCTTTTCATCTTTTCTAGCATGCGGTTTTAATGCTAAAAACATATAGCTGTTAGACGACAAGGGTTTTGACTACCTAGTACCGTCTTTTAATCGTAAGTGGTGGTTAAAAGTCCCCAATTTTTGCCAGGATGGATTTTTTTTGTGTTGCGAGCACTCAGCATCGGAATAAGACGGGTCCCAGACTGCAGTTTTTGCGAAACACTGCACACAGCCGATGTCAAGTCAGCGTTGCCGGCGGAGACCCAGACGTCGTGAGAGCCAGCGATCTGTGTCAACCAGTCGGCCGACCTCGGCCGTTTGAGGAGGCATCGCTGCGTTTTACGGGTCTAGCCTGCGGCGATAAAATCCGTCTGCCACCAGTGTGGTGCGCCGCTGACGTAAACTCGCCACAGTCAGATGTTTATGAGCGGCCAGCGCCGTCCAAGTCGTACTAGCCTCGACCCCCCTGCGGCTTGGCAGTGTAACTTGGGCTCAGCGGGACGGAAACTGCAGCTTCCTGCACAATGGCGTAAGCATCGCAAAAGTTTGGCGTCGGGCGGCCGAATTCGGACGCGCCGATCAGCTGGTGTCTATATGAGGCGGTGCTGCCCATCGCGGAGACCTCCAGCGCCCCTTCACCGCCGCCCATTCCTCGCGGAGGCGCCTTTGTTCCTGGGACCGGCTGGCTGGTGCCGGGTCCGGGCGGCCGCTGGGGCGACTGGCGGCGGCGCCGCGCAGGCCGGGCGCCGGTCGGCGGGACTCGCTGCGGGGTCCGTCCCGACGGGCGACTCGGCGGTGGCGGGTGTCGCCGGCGGACGGACGGCTGGCGGCTGCCGTCGCCGCCTCCCGGCAGCGGGTCGGCGCCGGGGTCGGCGGGGCCGGCGGCCCTGGGTCGGCGAGCGGGATCGGGCAGGAAAGCGATCCGCTTGACGGCTGGGGATGGACGTGCGCCTCAGCCAGAAGGCGACGTTCGAAGTCGGAGAAGTCGTGTGCCGTTCGTTCGGCGTACGCAGCTCATATGCAAGGCGTTCGGAAGTAAAACAAAGTCTTTCGTCGACAGCATGTAACGACGGCTGCGGAGCTATTCGTTCGTGAATGTGCCATTTTTTCAGAGCTGCTTTATTGCATGACTAGCATGGCACTGATTTGTTCATACCTCTCTAAAAGGTCAGCTCATGAGACACACATGTTTCCGGAGACATAAAAAGAAAATGAGAATTAATCAGTGTCGCGCGTCATGGTGTAGCTCGTAAATACTTTAACTAGTCACGCATCTGACATGAACCTGTCCCCACGGATATTAATCACCTCCTTCCTCATTCATTACAGCTCGTAAGTGCTATTGTAAATCCATTTTTCATTGCATTACTGAAAACTGTCAGCCTTCACATATTCTGTTAGTTGTACGTACCTTGTGTTTTTGGGAACGTCAGCATTTTATTAAAATCATTGATGTGCTATATGCGTGCTATAATGCCTCTCCTAGCTACCTCCTTGGCTGTTTTGGAAAGTTATTCCCTTTCGCGATCTTTTCTTGTTCCTGTCCCGCAGGGCTGTCATGTTTCTGCAGGTCCCCTCGAGAAGACTCCCTTCACGGAATGTGTCGGTATATTTTAGAGTATTATCAGTCTCATTGATGAATAAAGAGAAATCTCTACGCTGGTTTGGGCGATTGAAACTCAGTGGCCCAATCGAAACCAGTTCAGAGAAGTCCGTACACTTAAATTTTATTGTATGTCCAAAAATCGCCATCGCGTGCTGAACACTCCTCAGACCGGTCATGTCAGAGTGTAGACGCACCCGTAGTGGTGGACGAGGGGCTCAGACCATCCTCAGAGGTGGACCAGCATGGCTTTCCCATAACAAAAGGAGAAAATCCCGAATCGCATAGAGATAGGTCTCTCCCGCGAGAGGCATTGTGACGCCACTGCGACGCAAGGCAAGTAACGTATCACAATACCAGGACCCCTCCAAAGAGTTGGTCGCCAAGAAAAGTAGCCGGTTGTTTTGGCAACATTGAGCGAAGGATGCGGTACAGGGCTAGTGCATTAGGGGGACCGCAGTTGTGAGTGACTGGGTCCGCACTGTGTTGCCCTGGGCTTTCTTCTCGCCAGCGGTGCGCAGTTCGGGGTCGCGGGGACAGTCGGACTCAGCGGAGTGCTAATCAGTCTCCATTTATAGCCGGCTGGATTTTCCCAGAGGCTGTCATTAGGGATGCGCCTTGTTGAGAGGCGGATCTGCAGGAATCTTAGCGCCACGCGGCCTTCGACAAACGGGCCTCTGCTGCACAGACTTCCAGTGAAGGTTCCAATGGAAAAAAACGGCTGGAGTTCTCCCTGCAGTGACGGGTCGCTGGATCCAGAGAGAGAGAGAGAGAGAGAGAGAGAGAGAGAGAGAGAGAGAGAGTGGTCTTGGGATCTTCGATCTTCCAGGTCGAACAGTGAAACGTGGATCACGCAATGGGCAAAGGAGGCTAGACAAACTGATGATTATGGAAGAAAGCAATCTTCTTTATGCCAGAAGAGGCCGGATTTTCAAGTAAAACTTATGCGTTAGTCATCGAATCAACGTCAGAACATTCGTTGCACATGTTTTAGAAGATCTGTAATACATGGTTTGGAGGCGAAACAAATCGTTCTAGTTCCAAAATACAAGACGAGGGAAAGGGGTGGTTACCAACCCCCCATGAGGTTTTGGTTAGACTACCGGCGAACGGCTCGCATCAATAGCCTGAAATTTTCGGTAGCGGAACTTGCATTTTTTCTGTATCTTGAAGACATAAAATATCTTGCCTCTTGAGATCACTGACTTATGAGATCATTCTCGAGGGCTTGGAAGTCGTTTTTCGAGGTCAGAGCTATGTTTTCACCCCACATGGTGTCTTTAAAACATCTAATAACTGTTCTGATTCCTGATAGCAAAAGGGGTCCGTAACATTCCTAAGTACGTCATGAATCTGCCACCAGTGACAGACCGAAGGGCACATGGCCGGTGGCTTACTGGCGAACATGAAAACATTTGCGTCAGGAATTCGTTTTCTCCAGAAATCCTGTAGTTTTTCCGGCCATATAACAACCTATCTCGAGCAGCTGACCTTTTTCACATTCATTCCATCGAGGGAGCCTCACTAGCCCCCACTGAGGGTTCTGGTTCATGCATTTGGCCGTATTTGACTGATCTTGGCATTGTGACCTGCTCATTTCATACATTCGTACAGCACATCTGCGAACATGAACATTGTCTATCAAACCGCTGTTGAGGTATGACATGTTTGCCAAAGTCATGTCAGTTTGGATTTGGCAAACGCTGCGAATGGTCGATACAAAAGGCCTATTATAGTTCTGTTTGAAAGATCAAGATCCCTGAAGCACCCAAGACAAGGAAGCAGCGTCCTGAATCACGTGGTCATGATATGAAATGTCTGCATTTAGTGCAACATATGCACATGTCCAGTGTTTATAACATAGGAATGTACATTTGTAACACTGTAAAATGGTACACCACATCGCACAATGTTGCTTAAGTATATGGTAAGGTAAGTATATGGCAATATAGTAAAATGATACAGTAATACAGTAATAAAGTACAAAGTATTATAGCAGGTACAAGGTATGTAGTGAAGATAAGAGGACGGGATAACTTAGCTCTATATAATCCCACTCTTAACTCAGCTGAATTACCAAATGAAGACTAGAATCCTACCTGCTGGCTAAAAATAAATATACGTAAACATTGTCGCGGAAATTTCAATGGTCGCACAGTTCGGGCGTTCAAAATCTGCGGGCTGTACGTGGTCCCGTGTAGTTCCGAGTTCCTAGCCCGGAAATTTGGTACCAACCGGACGCATCGCGATCGAAGCACGCGGCAACATCACCTGCTGTGTGTGCCGCGCTCCAAAACCGAGACAGATAAGCGTTTGCTCTGCAGACGTGCGCCAGTTTTGTTCAACGAGCTGCCATTCGAAGTAAGCCGTTTGCCCGTCATATGTAGACATATGCTTTGTGGGAACGTTGTTTATTGAATGTGTATGAGTGCGTGCGTGAGTGTTCTTCTTCGCTAGGCGTTTTTTTTTCTGTTATAGCGTTCACCCCTTGTTTTACGTGTTTGACGCTGGGCCTAATAGCCACCAGTTATGAGGACAACCCTTAGACGGTACAGTACAATGCAGTACGATACAGTGCGTACGCCCTGTTAAGGTTCATAACTACATTTTGCGGTTTTCCTGTATTCTGCATCATCTTTCATTTTCGAGACAGTAATGGAATCCTCCTAGGCCTCCACCTCCAGCGACCGACACAATGACCTTCTGCCGGGCGAAGCTGAAGCATATTTTCCTTAGACGTTCTCTGGTCGATGAAGAGCTCTTAAGGCACTGGATGACAGAACGTCCCTGTTCGTAATCCTGGGCTGTACGCCTGGTCGGAAAAAGGTCGTCTCGTTTTTTCGTGCGTCATATCCAGAGACTGTCAAGCTGCTCGAAGTAGCAATACAATTATCTCGCTCCAACGCTAATGCTTGGAAATGCCAATATATCTGTGTATGCGAAACGTGGATTCTTCCTCGCTCTCACTTTCGAAGTGATAGACTTTGGTGGCGTCGCCAGCAAAGATACACGTCACGAACACGACGAAACCGGAGGAGCGTGCTGGTCGTCCCGGCGGCTAGCGGCGATCATTTTCCGGCTCCGAGGCTCGGCGCTGTCGGCGCCCTCTGACCGAACACCACTCAGGATCGGCGCAATGGCAGTGCTGACCGGCGGCAGCGGTGACTCAGTTTCGGTCTGTGAAGGGGGGGGGGGGGTCACCGGCTGGGGCTGTCGTCCTCGTCTCTGTGATTCTGGTTGCGTTTGAAGTTAAGATCGCCCCCGCCGTGGCCTGATGGATTAAGAGCCGGGTAGCAGTGGAGAGCCGGAGAGCAGAGTCTGGTGAGCAGCAGTCACTTGATCCGAGTCCCAGAGCGGGCGCTTGTGTTTGGCCCGAGGTCGAGGGGATCAGCCAGTCGCTGGGCGGCCGAATCGCGGCGTTGTACGTCACAGTGGAGATACTCCAGCGCCATCTGGTCTGGCACTAGAGAACAAATACTCCATTTTTGGGGACAACTCTATTTTTGGGGACTTACAGGTAGCGGGGTCAGGGTCCAGCAGCAAGCCGGCATAACAGCCAAGTGTTTTGGAGTCCACAGATATTTGCAATAAATAAATACATAAATTAAGTCTTTGGCACCCAATGGGCTATCATTGACCATCAAACTGTCAAACTAGGCTTGCCACTGTCTAACAAGGGTGATAGTCTGATAAATAAATAAGGGTAAATGGATAAATAAATAAATAAATATAACATAATAATATAATAAAATGAATAAACAAGGGAAAATAATACTGGGGAAACTATGGGAAATATAATGATATGATAAAATGATTAAACAAGGGCAAATATTACTCGGGAGACTATGGGAAACCATGGGAACGGGAAACTACGGGAAATGGGAATAATTGTCACTCCTAATAAGGGCGCCTGAGTGCTCAGATGGAGGACATGATCCAACGGCCCTCCTCCTCTATACACGAATGAAAAGGCCACACCATACCCGGCAAATTTTGTACCCCTGATAAGAATGAAATGTGTAAAATCTTGCATTCTGCTCGACTTATGTTTCTGCTAATGGGCAATTGTGCTTAATTTGCCGCGCTGCCGGTCGAGCGATATCGATGTTTTAACGGCAGGCTCTCTGCTGGGCTGATGGTATTACCAATGGATGATTGCATTTTATTTTTCCGCACTGGTCGCCGAGCGAAACTGATTACGCATAATCGCGCACCGACGCCATATTGTGCCCCGTCGCCTGAGTAAGCGGACAAACGTACAAACAAGAACCGCACGTTCTGCCATCACAATTTGCCACATGCTGTTTGCACATAGCGTCACATTCCCTAACACGAAGTCCCAGCCGCACCGGGGCCGGCACGCTGGCCACGCGTGCGTGACGTAACCACAATTAGGCTGATTAAACGTGCTATGGTGAAGCTGGGCTCCATTCACGCAGTGCCCGACGGCGGAGTTCCGCCGACCCCAGGGGTGTCGCTCGACGGCGCAGAGCCATTGCCATGGGGCCGGCTCGGCAGGATCAGCGTGTATCTCCAGCTCGCGCCGAGCCGCAATGTCCATCGCTGTCACGTTAGACAAATGGAGACGCTCGTGATCTCCTCGTACGCCGCAACAGCATTCAATGCCGCACCTCGTGTGAGTGCCGTGTGACCATAGTCGTTACGAAATACTAGGGAATGGCGCCGATTTGCGTTAACAAATGCAGGGATAGTCAATCAGACGCACATTAACTGGTTGTCATGTGAGACATGGAGAGTAAGAGTATGACTACCCAGGCCGTTTCGTCTGAAATCTCGCGTAACGACAGGGGCAAAGCTTTAGACTCAAGCTTTAGACTTTAGACTCAGTCTTAGACTTTCAGACGTCATTTCTGGCCTCGCGTTTTTTGTGCATGATCAGGCCAATGCCTTGGCGTCCAGGGCAGGATAACACCTTAACGCACACACACACGCACACGCTCGCACACACGCAGCCACGGCATCCTTGGAGGCTTTCTGGACGCTGGAGAGCCATATCCTAGATAATGCCCAGACATCGGAGGGAAAATGGACCACCTCTCAGGGAAATAACAGCAAGGCAAAAACGAAGGCGAGTCGTCCACCGACCGCCAGTGGTCGTAAAAGTCCGCAGTGCGTCGTCCCAGAGCAGTCTGCGACGCTCTGTCAGGGTTTCAGAAGCGGTCGTCTGGGCACGGAGCCGCACAGTATCCCCCGAAGTGGGCCCCGCGGCCGCGACTGCACTGTCGTCACGTCTTCGTTCGTCTCACCACACCAAGAGACGACCCGTTCGGAAATCATGCTCACATGCAATGCTGTGATGTCAGGTCTGGGCACATTGTGACAAAGTGTCCTAAATACTCTTGCTGCATTGTGGTGAATCCACCATAGTCGGAAATCCATCAAGCCTTGAATGTGTTTTCCATTCCCCAAATGGAATCAGAGTCGTGGTGTGACTCTTAGAAATACCATTTGGGTCCTTCGCAATATCGTACGCCTCATCAGACTTCAGGTCTTTCCCACTGGTGTCACTTTTCAAAGTTAAATTCGTTCCCGGGATCACGGAGGTTCTCGATAACCTCTGTAATCGGCCGCTCACTTGTTTAGGGATTCCCATGCTGGCAAAGATAGACTGGAGCCGCTCCGGTGCTTGGTATTTGGCTGTCGGGTCAGTCGCCAAGTGGCCAATGAAGGGTCACGCTGACTGTCATGCGATCCTGACATTCCCTTGGTGGGCATTAAGCTTCCGCCACGGAATCAGCCATTAACTAGAATTACCCGATCGGGTGTACGGGTCGAAGTTCGTGCACCGAGCTTTGCGTAGCACGAGTCTGATTCCAGTCAAGATTCCAGCAACCATTCGGATAACGGTAGAAAAGAAAATAAACACGAAACGGCGCGGGGCTATGGTCAGGTTGTGCGTGGGATAATAAACATTGGTATGACAGACACGTAAATGGTACAGTGTTGACTCTATGATGGCACAAATTTATTGTCCGGCTGCTTGCTGGCTGCATTTTGTGCAACTACAGGCTCTAACACGGTGGCGCAGCCAGGATTTTCTTAAGGGGGTTCATTGTGAACTAAAATCATACGAAAATCGCCTACTAGAAAGACGATGTGCAATGGTTTTCACAAAAAATTCGGGCCTGGGGGGCGGGCCCCCGGGTCCCCCTTGGCTGCGCCTGTGCTCCAACATCTGTTGCATGAACGTGCATATGGCTATTTTTGGAGAGAACCAATTTTCTGACTCATGCTTGCAGATTTGTCGTCACTTCTAACATATTTCAATAAATGCGACTGATGCATGAGACAGCGTATCGGTACATTCGACAGTACTTGGTGTGGTCCCCCGCGTCGTACGGTGCAGCCCGCAGGAGGTGGGACCTAGCGCATGGCATCAGAAGTGGCCGGCTAATCAGCGGCGAGCATACCGTTCGGCCAGCGCGTGGGGAACGCTCGTGGGTTAGTCACACGGGATCTGAAGACGTCCAGTACTTACTGGAATTCTCGAGAAACCGTATGTCTGCATGAAGTTGGGGCGGCCGTGCGGAGAGTTGAGTTGCACGCAGCATACGGTACGCGCTCAGTCAGTCTGGATTCCCGATCGCACTCGGTGAGCGGACACCCTCGCGTGTACGACAGTTTTGCTATGGTGTGTGATGCCGTGAAATTGGCCGACCCCTTACCCGGGCTTCTGTACGGCCAGCATCGCGAGATCTTCGTGAGTCTGAGATATTGGACAAAACGGCGATCTGACCTTCGCGTTATTAGTTCCGAGACCCTCAGTCCAATGGAAAAATTAGTGGAACTTTGGGGAACTTCCGGATCGATGAAGATCTAAAATTGGCCCTCCACGTACGTTCGGTCGGGATGAGACTTCATTTATACCAGTCTCAGTTTTGCATACCGGTCCTGTGCACACCATAACCGGTACTGCGAGATACCAAGAGCAGGTTTGGCCAATGGAATTTTTCGGCTCTGGCAGCGAAAGTTCGACTGAAGACAATGGACGAGACAAAGGTTGTGATTTCGGGTCACACTGGACGCAGTTTGTCGGGATTAACGGGGACGAAACGATGGATGGTCCGATCGGTTGCTATCATCGCCATGACCCCGGGAAACTTAACAGCAACCTCACTCCACCTTACAGTGCGTGTTAAACATAAAATATCCATTTTAGGTTTTACCGGCGTGAAACCTTGTTAATTGCCACAACCAACGGGTGCATTTTGTTTTAAGACTCAATGATCCGCGAACGTTTAATGAAGTTAGATTTCAGAGAGCGTTTGCAAAAATTCGTGAGATATGACGTGAAGGAGAATATCGGAAACTGGCTGAACAGAAAACACTTATTTTTTCCACACATTAAGAAGTCGACCGGGAGCTGGCTGACAGTGCCTTGCCGTCCAGTTTATTTGTTCATTCCAGCAGAATCCTAACATCTGGAGCCCGGACAGTGGCGCTCCAGTCATCGGCTGGCCTGGTGGGATGCCTAAATATTTAGACCCCCTCTACACCTCCTGGCGTGCTGGCTCGGCCCAAGACGGCATTCTTAAAACGCGGCCGGCCTGGCATGGTTCTGCATGCATGGTCGTTCTCACCTGCATGGTTCTCAGTCATTTTTTAGGGGTGGGAGACGAGGGGTCTGTAATTTTTGAAACGCGCGTCGATAGGGAACTTCTCGTACAAATCGCGTTGACTGAAGAAGACGGCAAAAATTGATCCACAGTATATTTTATTCGTGTTCCGTTCAAGGGTCTTCAAACAAGCACCACCGTTGAGTTCTGGACATAAATGCGTCAGTTCCAGAACTGCTTGCATGGGCATGTTCGTGACGAGATTTCTGGATCGGACGCCATGATAAGACATCCTTTGACCCGTCCTTTCCTAATGAAATCTCATATTCGCATGCCAAAGACCAAGTCGTCGGAGGGCCCCCACTTTCTGTCGAAATCCCATGCGCGGCTTCAAAGGTCTCGTCTATCGTGAAGCCGTGGGGACTTCCAGCGCGCAGCACAATCTCTCTCAGGTTCCATCTCCTGCCTGAAGCTATGTCTGATCCTCCTCCAAAGTGCCAATAGGCACCGGATTCTGCCGACGCAAAGCGTTTTACGCTTCGCTGAAGACCGAGTATTTTCGGACCGCGGAAAGTGCTGCCCGAAGGCCCGCAACATATTACGGCCTCTGCGACGCGCCTGCGGTTATTGGATTCGGCGCATGCGACGCGATGGCAGCGCTGGCGGCGGCTCGGGGCGCGGTCAGAGCAATGACCGCTGCCCGGATCGCCGGGCCGGAGGCGTTCTGTGGACTGCGCACTCTCGGCCGCCGCGTGAACTCCCCTGAGGCCAATCCGACGCTCTCTCCGCAGCGGCCAGTCTGGCGCTCGGGCCCGCACCTCTGCCGCGGCACGTAGCTCGGTCGGTGTCCGCAATGGTGCCGTGCCAATTTGCTAGCCTGCGTCCGTGCCTCTGCGGGCTCCATTTCTGCGGGCCCCCGTCTCTGGCCGCACTCTCCCTGTGGCTCGGCGGGCGTTCGGCTGGCAGGAGCTGCGAGCCGACGGCACGGTCGGTCCAGAGACAGACGGCCAGGCTCAGACGATCCTCGCCTGGTACTGGCCGTATCCGATGACCGGATACGAGGCGCCGTCGCGTCGGTCTGGAGGAGAGCGCCGTCGGTCCGGCCGTTCGCGGAGGTCAGGGTCGGAGCCGGCCTTGAGGTGCGGCCGACTGCGAATTGGGCGCTTACGGCCATTTTGCCGAGCCCGGTAATAACCGATGGTAATGGCGGCCCAGTCCGGCTTCTCGTGCCTGGAGCCAGATACCCGATACCCTTCCTACTAGCTGAGTTTTATAGGTTTCCCGGCTCGGTCCGATACGGCCGTGAGGGCTTAAATTTCGCACATAAAGTAAGCCGTCGTCTTCTAGACGAAATGGAAAATGGGTTGTTTTAGCGTAATTGATTGACTGTGATATCTTCGTTCGAATCTGACACGACCACTGCCATCATACATTTTCGAATGCGACTGCTGGCCATTCCCCGCTTGCCAGACAGTCTATTTCCCGCAATGCGTCTAAATAGCATGCAGTTTCCCGCGCCACGTACCCTGATGAACTTCGATATGTAGGCAATTTTCTTCTAGTTCTGTTTCATCCTGCATGACCACGCAACGTACCGACAGAGTACGTTCTGAATGACCGCTGCGAACGGGCGCAGCAGGCTGGTTGGACAAGATAACGAACATCTGGTAGAAATGTACTGGCATGTGTCAAATGGAAACGGTCTCGCACATCAGCAAAGCAATGTGAATACATATCAGCTGTTTCTTAGATAAGTCTTTGGTTAACTGAACGATGCCCATGCGTACGTCCACGGGAATCGTTTTCTATAGGCTAGTAGGGCCCAAGCTTTATCAGTGCTGATTTCAGCTCCAACATTGTTCCCTGAGCCCGCCAATGTTTTTCCCCCAATGTCTTAAAGGGAATACACGGTCTTTGTAAGCAAAATTGAGTTAGCACGTGATTCGAGCACTGCAGAGCAGTTGAGGTTGGGGAACGGTCAAAGAAATGCTGAAAGATAACATAAGGCCTGTCAAATTTGTCTTTGAAAACTAAAAGTATTCCGTACCTCGAAAAGAGATGGGTCTTATTGCAAATGTTTTCGTTTTATATAGCTTTTTGAAGTATGTTTCCACTGAATGGTATTCTTGACATTTTTCCTTACGACATAGCCGTCTGATTTGCTCTTAACCGAAAAGCAAATTGTGGAGCTTTGCCCCATATCACAAATTACAATGAGCAGAATAGCGTTTTGAGACCAGTTTGTCGGTCCTGCTTCATCATCGCCGACGTTACGTTTGTTGCTTTCACACACCGGCACGCCAGCTGTTGCTTAGGAATTGCAGGCTTACGCGGCGGAATAATTCAAAATTGTGTCCATTTCGCTTGTACTCACTGGTGAATGGAGTTGGCTGATGTGTTCTGGTATCACCATTGTCATTAATATAAGCCTGAACACAGTTGGACCTCACTGCGTTACATTTGTTGCGAGCGAGGGAGGTGTAAATTAAAATTACTGGGTTGCAAGGTAACATAGTATTCAAGGGAACCGTGTTTTGGGAAATTATAAATATTATATATATATATATATATATATATACATAATAAATAAAAGTATGTATATCTACACACACACAAACACAAATATATATGTGTACACACACACACACACACATATATATATATATATATATATATATATATATATATAAGGAATACTTTTTGTTGGGAAATGCTCATTGGACAGTAGGGGAATAAGACAACCGTGAGAGTCCGGGATTCCTGCACACGAATCGAATGGTTTGTTTTCTAGCTTCTCTTCCGACGTATCGATCAGATACAGAATCGGATGTCGATACGGTCGCAAATGCAGACACCGCAAAAAGTAGTTTACCTTTTTATTGTCACTGCCGCACCATCTTCGCAACAAAGATGAAGTGATGGTTCAAAGCCGCTCGATGTCAGCAACTGAACTTACGTACCTTAGCATCAAGTACCAAAACACCTCGCAAAGATGCATTTTTAGCGTTTTTCCGGGCTATTTCGAGTCAAAAACCATTGCACGTCATCTTTCAGGGTCAGACACGTTCATGCAACACCAAATAATCGCGTTTCTTTGCAGTCACCAAAGGCCGTATATTCTCTTTAAATCATAAATGTATGGCATGAAGAGCAAATTCATACCGTAGAGTGATCGTACAGATCATGAGCTACTGTTCTTGAAGGAGTACATAGCCAGAGATGATGTGAAGACAAGACTTCCTATGAGGATTGATGTCAAGTAGAGAAGGAGCCGGTCAACAGAGTCCGATGAGTGGCAGATGCTCGGTTCAAGTCTCAGAAAGGCACCTGTAATCGGTCGGAGACCGGCTCGGTCAGTCGGTCGCAGGCGGACGGGTCGTGGGGTTCTGCAGCACCACAAAACTACCCAGTGCTATTTGATTCGATGCCTGCCTCGAGAAAAATTTTTCCGTTTGGAATCATATGGGCAGCAGCGCCTGCGCAGCGAGCTAATATATATAATTTGATAAATTCGAAATGGTATTAAATGCAAGAGTGCCTTCGGCAAAGTAAAGTAGGTTAAGTAGATTGAGAAGCTCACGTTTGGGTGGAGGTTATTTTGTCCTGCCCTCGGCTCGGCCGTACCATTAATTTACTCAAAATGACACCACTGCATACGTCCCTTTCAATATATTCCTCATTTGCACCCGTGTGGCCCAACTTGGCAGGCCGGTGACGATGACTGATGATCTGGAACCCTGAAGATTGATGAGATGAAGATTGATGAATTTGAGAAGAAGAAGAGCCCTGATGGCGCCCACTGGGTTCAGTCTTATACGGGTGGGAAAGTATCTGCATTGCAGTACGAGAACCAGTGTTCTCAGCTCCTACAGGCAAAAATGACACCTCATTTAACTGCCACAGATGTGCGAGACTACTGTTTGCATCATCAGCTGACCACAGAGAAAGGTGTAAAAACAGCACAAGGTACACTTAAAACTAATACAAGGAAACTAGTGTAGTTAAAGCTAAATCGCTTATGTCAGAAAGCAATACAAGAGAAAGTGTAGTTAAAGCCAACTCGGTTATGTCAGCGCACACAAATTAGGAACTGCGACAGGACAAATCACGCGATAGCATCGCGAAACGCCATAACGCTCAGAAAAAACAGCGACGTCAGCGCACAACGCAGACTCAGCAGACCTCCATTTCCATTTCTGGACAGCGACTTGCTATAAGGATGTAAAGTGACCCTGAAGGTTTTTACGGTGCGGTCTGTGAAGGGGTTTCCAGACCGACATACTCAGGAGACAGGACAGTGACGACCTTGTGCTGTTCCCGACTCCCTACTTTATTTCAGGAATACCTCTCATTAAAACAGTATATACCGGATGCTCGAATCGCAAGGAAATCCATCGGACAATAATCCCTGACCCGCACTGGACCGCTTCAGTGGACCTCTGGTATTAACAAAGCAGAAAAAGTGCATACGTATGAAATATGACTGAACTTCGAGTCTGACGTGGCTGAAATCGGACCCCGATCACCGAACATTGAACAAGTGGTCGCTGGTGTCGGCGACACCCGCTGGTAGCACTGCACAGTCTCTGAACAGAAAGCCGGTATCACTGCGCCGTCTGTTGTCTGCCTAACGTCTCCCCGCCGTGTTCTGCCCGAACAGACGAGGAGGACATGTTCATGGTGACGGACCTGCTGTTGGGAGGCGACCTGCGCTACCACTTGTCGCAGGGCGTCACCTACTCGGAGGCCGGCGTCAAGCTCTACTTGTGCCAGCTGGCCCTGGCTCTGGACTACCTCAGGTCGAAGCAGATTGTTCACAGGTGAGCCCGCTGAGCCGGCACAAGGAGTGCCAATCTGCGCACTCCTAGCGTTTTAATCCATGCCAAGCGTGGATTAAAATGCTTGGAGAAAGCGCCTAAACGCTGTGTGCTACTTCTTTAGTTGGAAATGAATGAAATGTTTTTGTTGGCATGCAGACTGCACATGCCGCATTTGCTGGATACAAAATTTGTTGAAAATATCTTGCTTATTTAAAAAACAATGTTATCAGGCTGCTAATCGGAAGCTGACCATTCAGAACTGAGGTCGTCTGATGTCTGCAAAACGGTGAATCAGCAACACTTTCAGCCATTTTCACTTTGGCTCCAGATGCAGGATTTCATTATTTTAGATTGCTGACTTGCTTTATCCACGACTGAACTGTCTTTATTTGGTGCTGGAGCTAAGCATGCTATGAAAACTTCAGAATCCGTGTTGAATCCTTCCCACCCAACGTCATTGAACTAATTTAAAACTAATAATAAAGACAAAGAAGAGCTGGCACGCCACTGCCACGCTTGCCACTAACCACGAAGAAATAAAGAAATATTGATATTTAAAAAAGTGGCGAGCTGCTTCCACAATGCCAGTCGTAAAGACCAGAGTCATTTCAGTTTTCTCAGTCAAGGATTTACTTGGCTGTTTTCCCACGTTTGCCTTGCTGAATTAGGCCTTCCTGTCCAACTGTGTCGGTCTTGAGAGGTCCAATAGCCGTATCGCCGAATGCTGATTCACGAAAACAGTGGCTGGTGAGAATTCAGTTACCGAAAGCGCCGTCAGATATTGGTTCGGGAAAATAGTATAACATTATCATATATTTGCTCCAGAGATTATCCATCTTTATTATAAAGTCATCATTCGTCTTTATCATAAGGCTCACTTCACAGGTCAGGCAAAGATCCCAAAACCGGCAGTGGATGAAAACTATCTTGAAATTACTGAACAACGGAACAGCAGGGGAAGAAACCAACTTTGCCATGACAATGTATTATCGCAACAATTCATCTTTCACCAAAGCTAACGTGTTGCCAACTTGAGTCACGATTGCTGAAGTGCTGCTAAATACCAAATTGGTTTACATTCGAACGAGTTTCAAGATCGCATCCTTTCCTCTTGCATTAAATCCTTATGAGATATAAATGCATAGAATACTTTGTTTGTAGAGGTACACATGCGCCACGAACGAAGCTTAACTAGTCTAACCGGCACGTGATCCGTGATCGACATGCCTCGGTTTAGATGTGACTTGCCAAGCTTACAATATCACATTCATGGCATCCCTGATGTGCCCATTGAAATACATAGTGGAACGATAGTCACGTGAAGACCAACTGTTGTAAATGCAGTATGTGAGGACCGCATTTACATTTCAGGTTATCGCTCTTCAACAGCCTGAGCTATGATGACCTGGTCAATATCAGTCTTTTGTTTCGCTGAAAGTAGCCGGGGTATTCAGACGGGTATTGAAAGTTTGAACTAATTAGCTTTTTCCATTCCTACAGGGACAGACAAAATTACAAAATGTCAACCATGCCCCAGCCACACGTGTTTAAGTAGAAATTTTTGGTATTTGTCACATTGTTTATGTTATCATAAGCATGCGACATGCGAGCTGTAATCAGTGTTACTCAGGTGGAGAACACTGCATTTACAATGTGAAAAATGCGAAAGGAAATCGAATCGCGACCATTTTGTCTGTTAAGTGCTTACTCATGGCGCCCAGTTGTGCAAGTCCTCAGTTTCATATTATCTTAGAAAGCGGCATGAAGACGGGCCATTTCGACCAGTTTTGACTTCAGCGATGTTTGATTAACGATCCACCCTGGTGTGTAATGAGTTTCTGCTGACCGATCACGACGTTAACTGAAGGTGAAGTTAATCAGTTGTCGTGATGAATAAGTCCAATGCTCACGATGCCAGTTACAGAGAACAGTTTTCGGAAAGTTCTGTTTATATGCCACCTCTATATGTCTTGGAAGGCATCTGTTCCATGGACCCGTTAGTTCTAGCGGGAGATTTTCCTCACATAATGAGTGTACGGAGCTGCGTGCCCGTTGCCATAATGCCGCATGCCACAACCCTCGTCCTACGATGGGACGATTTGGTCCCCATGCCATTTCTCTCTGTAGCTTGTGACCAAGATAAGGCAGCTGCATGACAATTTGCGCAACTGAATTCTGTTCGATTCTGCATATTTTGAGACCTGTTTCAACCGTGGGTCATGTCAGGTCACGGAGATGCAAAGCCATTTTCAGAGGCATGTTGGGAGATTTTGCCATTTTCTTTTGCAGAAACTAACGAACTGATTGTTAGACAAGAAGCCAAAGCATGTACATACCCAGCCTGGCCAGAGATGGTCCTGAAAGGATCATGACCTGTGATCTTTCGAAAGTCGGGTAAAGTCAGTGGCCTGTCTTGATGTTTTTGGGAATAAGACACAATGCAGAAAGTAGATGTCACTTGTTAGGTCAAGATCACGGAAAAGTCGCGTAAGGTCACCCCACACCAGTTTGAAATAACCTGTCGCATTTCTTTGACGATATGTTACCGACCAGTCATTCACTCGTAGATCGATTCGAAATCTCATATGCAGTGCTCATTTGACCTGATCTAAGGGCATCGCTATCTTTGAAATAAACATGAGTTGCTGGGACCTCGATAAAAACATTGCACAACTTTCATACATCAACGTTAACGAAAAGTAACGCATTCATCCGATGAGCAAAAATTGGCCATTCTGGTCGTAGTGAGACAGCTTGACACAGAGTACAATCGTTAGAGCTGCATTAAAAACACCGGATATGTGCTGCAGGAGAAAAAAAAACAGACTACCACACCGCATTTACCCGAATGTTCATCACTGTTAGTTTTCGAACAGCCGGGGGGGGGGAGAGAATCGGCCCCACTCTCGTTGGGCGCGTTAGTAAAATATTCCGTAAAACGAGGGTTAACCTGTCCCCGACTGGGGGGCAGTTGACTCCCCCCCCTGAGGTTTTTCTGGTATTGCGAGAGAACGAACAAACACAGAGTCACGAAACTTTCTGCACCTTTTGCTCCATCAATTCTACATCTCGTGTCAAATTTTGACCTCAGGTCAGGTCCGGTGCCTGACCTAAGTCAGGTCAAACGGACCTATGTCGAAAAAAGTTTAGCGCCCTCTAACTTTTTTGCAAAACAAAATATCTCAATATTACTTTCAGGGATTAGTGATCTCGATAGATGCAACAAATCTGATATCTCAGATTTTTCGGAATTTTCAGGGTCATTGACACAAGGTCAAGCCCATTTTTAAGACATGTCGCCGTTTTTTTCGGAAATTGACGCAATACTTCACAACATTTTTAGTGTGGAGTCAAGCAGACATCTAGTTACCGCCATTGAGCAAAGTATCAATGATTTCCAGCCATTGACCTGAGGTCAGGTCACGAATAACTGTAGTGAGCCAAAATGTACCATCGTCAAAATCGACGATGAATTACTCAGAATGGGGAGAAAATGGCAGAACTAGCTTGCACAGACGTAAGTAATACCAGGAACCTCAAAAAGTTGAAAAAGTAACATATTTTGGAAATAAACAGGCTCTTGCGAATAAAGCTCCGCCAATTTTGTACATTGGTAACTAATCAATTTTTCCAAAATTTAAGCATGAGAAACCATCACAAAAACCACAAAGATCAATAAAATTTACATAGATCGCCTTTTTTCGCGAAAATAAAGGGACGCTAAAATTAGTTCCCGTCAATTTGGTACCGCATACGGCAGCGGCGCACACCGACAGTTGGCGGGAGAATTGCCGTGTGTTTAACTCAACATTTCGGCGTATACATTGAAGAAATTTGGGGAAATTAGACGTGTATCGGCATCCGCGGACCTTTACTTGTGCGCTGGTGCCTTTACCTCTGCGGTATTAGTCACAACCCTTGAGATTCAGGCCGTTTCTCGGTCTCATGCAGTCGGCTATGAGAAAACGTATATAGGTCGTAAATTGGCTTACATATTATCTAAAACTAAAAATGAGCCCAGTTTCGAGCTCTACTCGTCACAAGCTTTCCAACGGTATGCTTATTTTTATCGTGCGACCAACCGTTCGTGAGTTAGAGGCGGGCAGCCAACTGCCCCCCCCCCCCCTCCAGTCGCCCATGTTCAAAGCGGACCAACGGTTGTGCGCGGGTTAAAAGTGTCCACACAGAGCATGTGAACAAACATCACGTGTTTGCGGTGAGATTGGCTTGTGCAGTAGGTATACCGGCTGCAAGTAATGAGTGCAATAGGCTTACTTGGGAGATCACTTTATTTTCCCTCACAATTTCTTGTTTAATGAAATAATGGGCGACATTGGCTGAAGCCTCAATGATACCAGGTGCATCTTTTCGTGCCATGTAAATTTCATTTTCATGGCTCTCAAATAAGGGAATATTTACTGGTATTTGGTCAGCACGAGACGATCAACCTCACTGCTAAAGATAAAGTCAAGTATCCCTGTGGTGTAAATTGGTGACTTACTTCGGTTGCAATTATCTACTTGTTTGGCCAGAGTACGATTCGGCAGATATTTTGCCTCTTTGAAGCGTTGGCCGTCGCTAGAAACTCGTGAACAAAATCCGGAGTCTGTTATTGTTACCGGGATAATCCAGATAGTAAACTTTGCAACGACAGGCAGTATTGTCCAGTGCTTTTAGAACGTTTGTGAGGTAGAAGGTGCGGATCGTCTCACGGACCTGCTGGTATTTAGCGACCGATGGTGGTATAATAAACTGAGCGTCTCCGGCAGTGCATCATTGCCAAAGTAAACTAACCAGATTATTTTGCGCTATTTCACTCGCGTGTGCATGTATGTACGTGCGTGTGTGTGTGAATGTTGCATTATTTCGATGACTTTCTGCAAGCATGCAGAGACTATCAAAATGATCATCGCTTACGCCCGCAATTGTCTGTGTTTTGACTTGGCTCAAGAATAGTCTACGGGATGATGCCCTGTATTCGTAATGCATAAATGCATTCTTAGAGGCCCGGGGGAAATCTTAGCAACGCTGGCTTCTGTCTAGACTGTCGGCTTGCATATAGTCCCTCGAACGCAAAGCCCATGTACAAATGCGTCTGGGAATCCAGTGGATGACTTTGACCATGAGGGATATTTCTGATGATGTTTTGTGGCCTTTATTTATTGTAAAATGTCAAAGAGCATTAGTGATTTCTGTTGGCTAAATGCTTTTTAGCTGTTATGTCCCCTGCCGACCCACCAGAAATGCTAAAAAAACCGGAAACTGGGATCTTTCATCAAGTATGTTTTTGTAGTAAGTATATATAAGTAAAAGGATCGTTCTGCCTTTTCAAAATCCCGAGCGGCATAATCAGTACGCATATGAGTAACAGGCCACTGCAAAACGATATTACAATATTTGTTTTATTTCACATAAACACAGTTCAGCAGCTGAACCCTGGCATTCGGTTGAAATTTATGCGGAATAAAAATGTATATAATTTCCAAAAAAACGACAGCTCGATAAATGGATACCGTAGCTTCCCAGTGAGGCCGGTTAATGTATGTATATGGCTCCACAGAGGTTGATATCATAGCTGCCCGCTGGGGCCGATCAGTTCATTTATATGGCTCCACGGTTGCGCTGCTAATCATTCACATTACCGTTCCGTTCTGTGTTGCAGGGATATAAAACCGGACAACATTTTACTGGATGAAACAGGTGAGTAGTGAGTTACCGAATCTACAATGTCAACGAGATTTTCAATAAAGGTGTGCTGTCGGAGAGATGATGGCTACTTGACACTGAAGGAAAGTAACTTCAAAACCGCGGTAATGCTTTATACGGCTTTTCCTTTGCGTTGCGACGCGTTATGTTGGTAGGCGTGGGTAGTAGGCACCGCGGTAATCGTATGAAACGATTCTAGTTTATTTATGGCCACGATAACTCTTCCAGGGCCATTCAGGCTACACAGTAACTATTGCAAGTCACGAACACTAACGAAACCAAGAAGAGGGGTATGTATTTACAAGTACCCGGCCACATCCACTATGAAGGGATATTTCGTGGTCTTTTCTATGCAAGCCACGGTTCGCAGATCATTTGCAAAATGTGACAACAGGAGTACCACTCTACACACAGGTGGAAATGAGAACACACGATAAAAATCAGTACCATTAGTTCGACAACGTAGATGACTATTTCATGTTTTAAGGTACGCTTCAACATCGTGGAAGAGGAATGTTGTTAACTGTGACGTATGACGTGCGTGGTATACTCGGTGCATGCTCGGTAGGTAAAAGTTCGCTGGCCGAAAGTGCTGAAAGTACAGGGCACCTGCAACATGTCTGTCTGGTGACGCGACAGACGTGGTCCAACAGATACGCAGATTGCAATCTTAAAATGGTGTGCAGTATGTTGACGTCAGCGACAGTGGCTAGGTTTTTGACAGTTAGCCACTTGAGTGACCGTCTCACATCAGGTATATGCTGGAATTTATGTCGACCTGACTGCGAACGGCGAAATGCAACACCTTTTGAGTTGTGGGTAACTGGGGTGGAGATGCGGTACCCTAGACTGGCAAGCAATGTCTAGTGTGAGACAGCACCAGTGTCAATGAGACGAGGCAGGAGCTGTGGTGGGAGAACGCCCCTGGCGTGCAAAAGACCAGTGAGTATGCCACACTTGGAAACAACGCTGTAGTGTGCGGTTCCCACATCAGACACGAGTTCATGACCACGCCTTTGTTCGTGGCCTTTGTTTAAGGTACAAGAGGCTGCTGTATGTACACCGTGCCTGTATCTGTGATCATGTTGGGGTTGCGGCTGTTACCTGACAACATAAAGTCGTTTTTTGGCAAACCTTCATGCCGTGTCGAAGGAACCAAGTGTAGACACTGTTGAACACATTACTGAGCGCGGCCGTTACTGCGGGCAGCGTACCGTGATGACCAGCTGGGCATAATCGACGTATCGAACAGTACATATGCGGAAGCCATATGCACTGTTCGATATCGATATCATTGGGAAGTCATGTCGATCTCATCGGGAATGTAAAGCGTTACGTCGCTACTGGCGATGTTAAAGAGCAGTGGCCCAAGGCACGATCCTTGAACGTGCTAACCTGCAACGCTGTCGGCTCTGGAAGGCTGTCACCGGTTTTTACACGTTGCATGTGACTTCCCATATAGCTGAAAAACCATCATGGTGATATCTGCAGCCAGTGAAGTTTCTCCACTACCACTTCATGAGCCAATATATTAGAACACTTGCTAAGGTCGAGCAGTGCCAGCAACGGTACCTATGACATATGCAACGATACAGTCACCGGTGCATATGCCGGCATATGCCAGCAACGATACCTCTGACCGGTCCATACCCTGCAGAATATGACCTGTGATGGTTAAAAGAGCTGTAAACGTTGAGTGGTGGGCCATAAAATCATGCCTGTCGCCACGGAACAAACTGCTCTGCTGGATCTAGTCGTTGATTTGGCGATGCAATTTTTTCGACAATTTTGTAGGCCAGTGGAACATTTGTAATGGGCCGGAAATTGGATCCATTCGAAGACTCAGCTGACTTATGCAGCGGAATGACTGTAGCAGGCTCCAAGAGGACGGCACAATCTCCGTAACGGTGCTGCAATTTACAATGCGTAATAGTGCACGTCACGTTTGACGCAGATGCACAGAACGTGAGTGTGACTCGCCAGTGATTTTGTGGGTGGGGGAGGGTGTAAATTGGTCGCGCCCTTTCTTTGAACCTTGCAGGCATTTAACCCTATTCCCGGAGGGCTAGACGGTATGCTCGATTCCCGGCAGGAGGGGGGGGGGGCGGATTCGGCCCCCCTGAGATCTCGAGAACTACTTGTCCGATTTCATCGCAACAAACGGCAATAGATTTGCCGTGACGTGAGCTACATTTTTATAAAAAGAAATTTTCAAAATTTGAAATTTGTGGGTACAGGGGGGCAAAAATGGCAAAATGGGGGTACTTTTGGACTTCTTATAACTCCGTTGTTTATCGAATTCAATCGAATTCGATCGATTTCAATGAATTCGATTGATTCAATGATCGATTAAATGAATATCGAATCGATTTCAATGAAACTGGCATGAATCGAGAGATTATGGATAGGGCTTTTACCTTGGGTACACAAATTTGAAATTTTGAGAAAATTCATGGGCGTTCACAGGGTTTCAAAAATAGGAGGATTAGTTTTCTAACAACTGAATGAACAAAAAAGGTAAAAACACTTTTTTGGCTTCTGCTAGTCATGTTATGCTAAAGAAGTACAAATCGCATTACATTGTTTGTATAATGTTAGCATAGACGGTGTCAGGGACATGAAAAAGGGGGAACTGTCATGGTCACACGTTCTTCAGATCAACTTGTGACCTTTGACCTTAAATGACCTCCAGTGACCTTGGGGTCGCCTGGAATGATCTCGTGTGCATCTGATATTACCTGTAAACGTTTTCAATCATTTGAATTCACTCTATTTCAAAAATTTCGTTTTATAGATATTGCGATATAGGGTACGCGCACTGACATTTTATGTCATAGCTCCGTGACCCGACCTGATATCACGCTGAAACTTGGTACACAAGTAGAAGGCACCTGTCTACGTGATATATATTCAGAATTCGACATCTGAAAAAAACGGCGCCGAAATTATTGCAAAAAACTAATTTTGACTTTTGACCTTGACCTGACCTTGTAAAATGATTTCAGATAAACAAAATTATATCTGCACATTGCCCAACTATTTAGCTATACATCCATATAAAGTTTTAGGTTCTATCTTAAAAACTCTGTTTTTGGCAGACATTTTCCTTCTACCTTCAACAGGGCCAAAAATTGCCTGAGGTGCCTCCCAAAAACGTTGCCTGGCTCCGCTCCTGAGCAAAGTAGAATTGTGAATTTTGTCACAGCGCGTAGAAAGAATAGGTAGGAAAAGTCACCAAGTTTCGTAAGGCTGCGTTAAAATTCCTGGAATTGGCAAGCAAAAAACCCGAGGGGGGGGCGGATTCAGCCTCGGACTGTGCTTCTGGTTGCAAAATCCTGGAACAGATCGGCTTACTTTACAGATTGGTGCGATCAAATTATAACTAAGTATTAGTCAGTTCAAGGAAACATATAGGCGCAATTCCGTTCCTTACTTACGTTGCCTTATGCGTTTTTTTTTTCTTTCTGCGGGCACCACTGGTTTTGATCGATTGTGGAAAATTTGCTTTAAATGTCATGGAAAAATGGCATGTGCTGGCTGTGATGACATTTACGACAGACATGCGGGGTTTTCTGCCCATTTGTTGCAAAGCATGGGCACCTTAGACTGATGCGTTTGGTCAGAAATGAGATATTTTGGAATTTTCATCATACGTTGTGGGAAGAAAGCAAAAGCATCATTACATCAAAATCCAGTGTTCTTTAACAAGCAGACTAATCAATCCCTGGTCGCAACAAGATGTGGTGTTCAAAGTCAGGAGATTTGTTGGTTCCTCAGACTTAGGAATACACAGACTGGTGACCGGCAGATTGGTGACCGGAAACAACGGCTTGTAATAGTTAGTTGCTGAATGCAAACCTGTGGTCAGTTTCCATTATTTGCGTGTATCATGGCCATATGGACGTAATGGCCTAATCTGGTGACTTCATCGAGCCCATTTTTGCGAGCTATGAACAGCTGGGCGGCTATAATCAATATCGTGTTATGAGGAAATAACACACCGTGGCAATCATGGACATTCGCTGTTATTACTCCTGATGTTTAATGATGACATGATAGGCAAGGTGCGACCCAGCAAACTTCCTGACACAAAAGCTAGTCTTAAAAATTACGACTCAAGCTAACTATTCTGAGAAATACTGGCATTATTTACGGGGTACTTAAGGGTCGCTGTGTTGTGCAGGCATCTTTCTGAAAGACTAGCCGCGTAGAAGAGGGTCTCCGAAAATCACTGGCTGGAAAGCAGAAATCTGTGCTCTCATGCCATAAAAAATTAATCGGAGAACAAATGCGACTTTGTTAGGTCGGACAGGGATGGCAGATTTGTGTAGTTAGTTATAGCGCAAGCTGGTGAAATAAATGCCAAGCTATTTTTGTATGGAGAGAGTATGGGGGTAACAGAACGCTCACCTTGTTGAGAACAACGTATTTATTTCTTTTATGGACGCTTTTTCTTTCCCTCGGCTTGAGACATTTAGTAAGGCAAGCTTTTTGGAATGCATTTAATGTGCGTGTGTTATTTTGGTGGCATGTCCCCACTTGCGTAGGAGATTTAATGCTTATTAAGTGGTGAGTTAATGCGGACTGCTTAAAAACTTTCTGTGGAACACAGCGTTGAACCGCGACTGAAAAGTCGCACAGCGGAGCGGTTCCCATGAAGCGGTTGTGAACAACAGAGAAACGCAACACAGACTTTGTCGTGGACGATTTTACACTTCACCGAAACACTAACTGCTGGCCGCTATGCCAGGCTTTTTTAAGAAAACTGATGCAGTGCAGCATGAAACTTTGTGCAGTGCACTCACACAGCTGTCATGCATGATCAGTTGAAATTTATGTCTTCAGAGTACTCGGTATACAGTTTGTCATCCAGTACCGATTCGAGAGCTTTTGTCACCTTCAGAGAGGCTTGCGCCAGATTTCAAAAATTCCTATTCTGTGTTGCTTTCTGCCTCGATGTCACATATTGTGCTTTTGATTTTTGGTATATTGGCACGTAGCTAGGGTTTTCCTGGAGGGGGGGGGGAGGGAGGGAAGGGAGCAAATGCCGAATTTTATCATACGCCACTGGCATATGATAACATTTGTAAAAAAACAATTTCATGTAATTAGACTCATATTTAACGTGCACCGACTGGGTGAAGGGCAGTTGACCGCCCCCCTGAGGTTTTTCTGGGATTGCGAGAGAACGAACAAACACAGAGCTGCAAAACTGTGTGTACCTTTTGCCTGATCATTTTTACACGTTGCGTCAAAGTTTTGACCTCAGATCAGGTCAGGTGCCTGACCTAGATCAGGTCAAACGTACCTATGCCCAAAAAAGTTTAGCCCCCTGTAACTTTTCCGCAAAACAAGATATCACAATAATACTTTCAAAGATTAGTGATCTCGATAGATGCAACAAATCTGCAATCCCAGATTTTTCGGAATTTTCCGGGTCATTCACCTAATGTCAAACCCATTTTTAAGACATGACGTTTTTTCGAACATTGACGGAATATTTCATAACATCTTCAGTGTGGAGTGAAGCAGACATCTAGTTGCCGCCATTGGGCAAAGTATCAATGACCACCAGCCATTGACCTGAGGTCAGGTCACGAATAACTGTAGTGAGCCAAATGTACCACCGTCAAAATCAGCGATGAATCACTCAGAATGGGTAGAAAATGGCCAAACTGGCTTGCACAGACGTAAGTAATACCAGGAACCTCAAAAAGTCCGAAAAATTGCATATTTTGGAAATAAACAGGCTCTCGCGTATAAAGCTCCGCCAGTTGTGTAGATTGGTAACTAATTAATTTTCCAAAATTTAAGCATGAAAAGCCATCACAAGATCCACTAAGATCAATAAAATTTACATGGATAGGCTTTTTTCGCGAAAATAAAGGGACGCTAAAATTAGTTCCCGTTAATTTGTCACTGCGTACGGCTGCGGCGCCACGCCGACAACCAGCGCGAAAATTGCCGTGTCTTTAACTTAACCGTTTCGGCGTATATATTGAACAAATCCGAGAAATTAGATGTGTATCGGCATTTGCGGCCCTTTACTTGTGCGCTGGTACCTTTACCAATGCGTTATTAGTCACAACCCTTGAGATTCAGGCCGTTTGTCGGTCTCATGCAGTCGGCTATGAGAGAACATATATAGGACGTAAATTGCTTACATATTATATAAAACTAAAAAATGAGACCAGTTTCGAGCTCTTCTCGTCACAAGCTTTCCGAAGGTGTTCTTATTTTTATCTTTCGACCAACCGTTCGTGAGTAAGAGGGGGGCGGCCAACCGCCCTCCCCCCTCCAGTCGGGCGAGATCGTCGCCGACGGACGGTCGTGCGCGGGTAAAGGAACAGGAAAATATTTAGTTTTTGCTTTTGTAGCATATACATGATTACTATTCCGTATTCCTTCAAAATCTCTGAAAATCAAGTGCATACCGTTTGACTGGGAGAGGGCATGTCCCCATGGCGTCCTGTCTTGCTTCGTGATGTGTGTACGCATACAATGAATACGTTCCGTTTTTTTTTTCTCGCCACACATTCAGCATAAATCCATTTTCTGTCGTCATGCTTTCCATAAAATTCCGTTTTTCAGTGCTGTATACTAATGATTGCGGTACCTACCTTTGTATTTTCTTGGTGATCAGGGCATCGTCTCTGTTCATAAAGGGGCACCCCACCACAGATCGACCGCAGCCCGACGCCCTCATCCCTCAGGTTTTGTTGTGGACTTGTGAGTGGGGCCACCCGGTGCTCTGAATCGACCTGTGGACCTACGCAGTTTTCAGCTCGATTCAGCCGACGGTTTCAGTCATAGAGTCGGGCACCTTGAGAAATCAAAACAGATGGTTATCTTTAACGGCCTTTTTGCCCCATAATCATGCAAGGAATATAATAAAGTTGGTCATCATTAAAACGGCAATGATGCGAAGTCAATGGCAGGCTTTTTTGCTTCCCTTATTTTTCTTTTTCATTTTATGGAAGTTCGGACTTCCGGAGTAGGCAGCCCGACCGCGCTAGTGCCCGAGCCTTATTTCGTGGTTTGCGTGGTACCGCTACTAAATATCTCTTTTGGAACATATCGCTGATGACTGGCTATGACAGCGAATGGCAGCCGTCCGCGGCGGAGAGCCGCTAACGTGCAGTCGTCAGGGCTTACAGTAAATGAAATACATGATATATCGGGCGCGTTGCATCAACAGCCGAACGATCACGGTTGCCAGCTGACCGGTTGCCATGCTCATTGACTGTGCTGTTGTTCGAACCGGAGTTGCAACGGAAACGACTCTTGGTGCTCCCTGGTCGTGACGCTGTTACTCGGCGCTTGGGTTGTGCGTTCCTCAGTATGGTTGCACGCCCGATGATGGAACTAACTGTCGTCGTTGGATGTGCCGCTGTGCTGTTGGCGTGCCTTCTGCCGTCGGTGCGATGTTTACGTAGTTTAGCTTAACGCAGCAGATCGATGATTCAGATTGGCTCGGCGTCCCAGAGCTGGCTGATGGTCGAATCTCGTCGTGTCTCGTGATCGTCGAGTCTTGTGGCATCACTGCAGGATGCCACGGCCGTTATTTCTCACGCACCGCGTAGCTCGCAATGCCCGATGATGCATTTATCACCGGATTTCTTTGCCAATGCGGCAGTAGTCACCAGAACGGCGGCTGGAGGTCATGGCCCAGGTGGTCCGTGTGATGATCCTGGCCCTCGTGGTGGTCCGGCAGACGAATATATCCCAGGTACCCGTGCGGCAAACTCTCCTTGCTGTCCCTGGTAACAACGGCGACGTGTGCGCCATAACGCATCGTGTATCACCGGGCTGATCCGCCTGCCAGGACTTCCCGTGTCCCGGCCGGCGCGATGGTGACGCAGCCGTCGTGTCTAACTGGTTCGCGATCCTGGCCGGCTTGATCGAGGTCGGCCTGGCCGCGCGCTGATAGCTTCTTTCTGGCCGGGCAGCGACCCTGGCCGGCCACGCAGCCTGCAAGGTTTTTTTGGGTGCTGGCCCATCCGATTTGTCGTGATGGGCGGTTCGCCTCGGCGGCTTGTTTGCTGGCGTGCCGCTGCCAGCAACAGGGAATCTGTCCCGCAATAAAACGACGCTGGAAAAGTTGTTGTTTTTGTTGTTGAAGAGCACTGGAAAATATGTGCTCCAAATACATGTTATACTCCAAAAGTTTGCTTTGCCTCCACCAGGAATCTACATTATAACTGTTGCGTCATAACCCTAAATGCGTCTGCAGGAAAATGACTCTGTCTCCTGTCAGTAAGGAGGCATGATGTCAGAACTGACTGACGCCAAGAACGCCAGCTTAAACGAATATTACTCTTCGCAAGGTGTTGTACTCCAAAACACAAGTTGTACTCTTACACCAGGAACAAAGAGCAAACACTTAATCTAGTAATAAAACATCAAAAATTAAATTAGTCACCCACACATAATGTGAAGACAGTGTATAAATCGATGGAAAACTGCAAACAGTTCAGTGCAAACAATCAAAGGGGTAGATCAGCTGAAAATAATGATGAATAAAATGATTCCAATTATAAGCATGGCTCCGAATTTCTCAATTAAAATAGCCTACCATATAGGCAGCTCATTGCAGGCATTGGCGAGATCCTCAGACTGCACAGTAAGGAGATGTTCAGCACTTTGTTTTTGGACATGTTGGATTTGCTGAAGATGCTTGTCAGAAGCAAACTCCTGCTTCCTGGCAAAAAATCACAATAATCAGTCATGTGATGAACCCCAAGATGGCGAAAAAGTCATTGTGAACATAGCTATTTACAACATCACTTGGCCTCAAAGTTCTGACTTAATCACTGAAAAAACTGCTAAAAACATAGCAATGCTAAATTGTTTATTTCCAACATTACATGGCCTCACAATTCCGACCGATTCCTAACTACTTCCTAAAAACTCAGTACTTTTCAAAGGTTTCAGACCTGTAGGAATTTTGTTCTTAATTTTTTTTTTAATGGGGGCTCCCTTATTCTCATATAAACGGAATGTCATTCACTGGAATTCGCCATTATCATGATTATTAATAGTTTGTATGGTTTACCACATAAACATAAATCCACTGCTTATTCCATAATAGCAATGCAACACTTCTGAAGCATCAGTTTAGATTGTGTACAAGTATGAATGTATATCTTGCACACATTTTTCCCAATACTGGCTTATGCACATAACACAAAAGTGCACATTATTTCCATTCTGACCTCATTTTTTTAAATTTTGTTATCATCAACCTCAGGTCGTGGAATTAAAATTTTTAACTTGAGCACATTGACGTTGCACCTGAGGATCTCCAAGTGTGCCGGAAATTACAGGTATGCTGAAAAGATCTTGTTGAAGTGCATTCTACTTCACAACCTGGCCCATGCCAACATCCTCATCTTGATGGAAAATTTGTAGATGGGACAGCTCCATCTCTCAAAAACATTTTACACATGAATCCCATGGAACGCTTCATGGAAGAAGCTGGGTCAAAATCTATTCCTTGAAAATGGTTTTCACAGATGAAGCAGTTTCGCGTTTCATGGAATCTTTCTCGCACAAAGGTATTTCCACTCTGCCCTTCTGTCGGCATCCTTTGGGAACCTGAGAAGTGGCGATTTAGGAGACTCCTTATTACTCGCTGCGCACGAAGCTACGGAGCAAAACCCCACTTTGGCTTCCCCGTGCAGGTAAATGCCTCGGTCACGAACTAGTACTCAACTACAGTAAGTCTTTGTGGTTTGTGGTAAAGTCAGGTTTCAATCGGCTAATCGATTACTGGATTATTTAACGACGCTCTCGACTGCCAGAGTCATCTCGCGTCGCAACCTCTCACGACGGTTGTCGCGGGGACGGCGAAATCTGGTTTTTAAATGCTGCACCAAGCTGCGCCATGAGCTGCGACAGAATTGCCTAGACGTCAGTGGTATTTTCCTCGCTATGGCCGCTGACGGGATGACATCCCCTGCTTACACCGGGATTTCGGCCCCACAGCCGAATAAAATTAATCGGGTTACAGTTTTGGCATGCTTATCGGTAGTCACATGTGCTTCGGAACCACTTATATACAGCAAAAACCTGCCTGCCATTAGTGATAGGCCAAAATTAGTCATGAGCCAAAATTAGCCAAAATTGGTCATTAGCCAAAATCCGATTTGACCCAGGTTAATCTGATTTGACATTTTGAAATGTTATGCTTGTTTGAAATGCGGACACACTTTGTATGACCACTAGCGACATAAACTATGCCCATGCCTTCTTTCTTTGTGGCTTGTGTTTCCCCAGCCCTCTTACGTTTCGCTACCAAAAGAGCCCTGTCCATCACGAAAATAACTTCCAACCAAATATTGCTGTTTTATAATGCGGTCGTGCCGGCCGCCCTGCGTCTGTGTGCTGCACGTGAAGAATGCTTTTCGGCACTAGTTTTATGTGAAGAACGGGTATTATATGAATCGATGTTATATGATGTTCTGCAGTATCGTTGTAACAAAATTTTCGTTATGGCTTTAGGATTCCGTTGTCTGAAAGCCTTCAGATTTCAATGTTTTCTGAATTTCTCAAGATTTAGAGACTTATCTAAAATGTTTGTTTCTGAAGACTTTCCACAGCTACCACACGTTTCCTACTCTAGTGCTCAGAGTCGTCATCGAAGAGATTGAGACAATGATGTCTGACAACTTATTTATGTTTTAAGTAGATCAGTCGTGCCGCAATGTCTCTAGGTGATTCGTCTCTGTCATGTACGATGCTTCCTTTCTTCTGAAACGAAAAGCGCTCTCATAACACAGAATCTCAGAACCATTTCATCACCCATCTTTGGGAACTGCAGTGCGTTTCCACACTCTCATTGGCTAAATCTTGTGTTTCTAGGATGTTCAGATTAAACCTCACGTTCTAATTCCATAGACGTAATATCATTTTATCATAACTCCATTATATCGTGCAATCATTTATGCTGGTAGGTAGTGCATCAGCGGCGCCGATTTCTGCTCAGTACGTTAAGGCTCAAGAGCAAGCTCAGTGACACTCTGCGTGGAAGACTGTGGTAGCATTTGTGATGTCAGCGTGAAGAGTGACGGTGCCCATGGTATTAGTGCGAGAAGTGGTCGTGCATCCACTTGCATGCCAGTGTGTGTAAGAAGAAAATGGTGTTCGTGAGGTTCTTGCATTCGTCTCCGGTCCGGTGCCGAGTGACTGACAGTGAAGGCTGCAAGGACTGAGTCGATAGAAAAGACTGGCACAAACATGGTCACCAATAGTAAAACAGAAAACTCTGCTACAGTCTTGTCTGACCAATGGTAATGCTGTATATAACTCAACAGACACCAGAAACCCTGGTCGTATTGGCGTCAATACTCTGAACTAGATCGACCCCTTTTTGTACCTTAGCGTGGTAGCTGAAGGCTCCATATGCATTTCAGACACATTTGCATCGTACTGAAACCAAAACACATTCATATGCGTTCAGAAAAAAACCGGACTCCTGCCCTTGCAAAAAGACGATTGTCTCTTTCACTTCTGTTTTAAATGGTTCATTTTTACCTCAGACATCCTTTTCCGTCACACACAAGATCAGGGTCTCCTTCTGCTGCTGACCTTTTTTGATCCAATTTCAAGCCTTGGTTGTCAAAACTTTTGCTAGAATGTCAAAAGGGCAATTGGACCTAAAATACCCCCCTGGTGGCCTAATACCGTCCTTATTGAATAATCTGAGTGCTTCGTTCTAGTTTCGACAAGGGCTTCCGTACGGTGTTTCTTTTTTTACTCCGTCGTGAGACTTATTGTCCGCGAGATTTGGGGGCGGGAGATTTTCATGAACCGAACCCGGCAAAGATGGATACGAAGACCGGCCCGGCGAGGGTTAATATGGATTTAGCCCGAACATGCTGAAATGATATGCGATGGGATCAGGGTCTATGACACGGTTAACGTACTGCGGGAACCTGAGGCTGTGAACTATGGCTATGGCTAAGAACCGCAAGTCGTGGCAGCTAGTCCGAGTGCTGACCCACTTTGCTCTGTCGGCAGAATAATTTTGCGCAGGCCCCAAGTTGTTTTCACAGTGCGCATGCTGTTGGACATGGATGCTTGTCATCCACCAGCATGCTGGTGGGTGACAAATATACCGTGAACTGCGGCTGTCGGTTGGCGTCATACTGGTACGAGCCAGCCTCGTCTTTTAGGTCCTGCCATCTTGGGCGTTGAATGCGGAAACACCACCTGGACGAACCCAGCTTAACGTTTTAACTGATTTTGCCGAAACCTCGCCAGATGAGCCTGAAGGCCGGCGAAGCGTGAAACATTAATTTCACGTCTGGAGCGGACTTCAAGTTCATTAACTGGCGCTGCGAGGTGGCAGGCCTGGGACGATCGTGCCCTCCCCACCCTCTGCCTGCCTGCTGACCTCTGGCCGTCTTAATGAACCCAGCCTCGGCCCGGGACGTCACGTACTGGACGGTCCAGGGTTTAAGTACTGCCCAGCACTGGCGCCCGCCGCCTTCCGTTTGGCATTAGTAATGCCTGAGACGCTTGATACCGAGGAGCCTTTTTGTCTTCTCAGTTTGAGACCCTAACTTCGCCACAGAAAGGAGCATGGGTGATATTAGTACGACAGCCGTCGTACGATGACGGCCTCCTTTCTGAAATGTTATTAAGTTAGTAGTGTGTTTTCATTCATTTGCTTAAGGACGAATCCTCACCAACGTTCACCATTTAACTTCGGAACCACCTTCAACGGAAATGGGGGATTGGTACAATCCCCGTCAAGGCATTTCTTAACCTCACATGGTAAAGTGAGAGACAACCAGCAGGCAGCATGGTCCTTGGCTACACAGAGACACGTCATTCGACCAGTTTAAGTCACGTAGTTACCTCAAAGGTGTTATGTCATGTGGAGGTTATGTCAGAGTATTCTGGCTTTCATTAGATGACTTGAGAAGAAACCCATGGGGCGCTTCTGGGGGGCCCAGAACGGCCTCTCACGATGAATGAGCATGGAGGACTCAAAATGTTGTTGCTGTGCAAATGAGCGTTGTCGATTGAACGATAACACTCCCAGGTCAACACAATGTCGAAAAGGTTATTGAAATTAAATCATGATTTTGGCTTAAGATGACCTTTACAAAAATAAGTTAAGTGCGATCATTGACATTATGGGTGATACCATGATGAGATTTAGTGAGAATGAGTGCCGTAAAACACATAAAACACCCGTTGTTAAAACACATAAAACACATAAAACGGCCGTTGCCCCATTGCGATTATTGTAAGACACTCATCCAGAAATCTAGGTCAGTGACCAGTGAAATTATCGAGATAAAGTTTTCATGAAATATGTAATGATATTCAAAACTCAGTTGTGCGTTACTCCAGAGTCATTCTGGGGCAACTGGTAAAAACCCTAAGGGAAGGATTGCACCAGCTATGTTGTCCCTTCGCCTATTGTCGTCACATCGATGATATTTTAATGACGTAGAAGTTGAAGAAGCGCTTCAGATATTGAAAATGGAACCAGAACGAATCTCATGCCGTGCTTGCACCAATGAAAACTGCACCAACAGTTAACTACCATTCCTGGACACAAGCATCGACGGCTAACTGAAGCTCGCCGAATTGAAACCGAGCACGACGTAAAGCGAACTGCCAGCCAGTGCGTCAAGTGTGTCGTCAATGCGTGGAATGCAGTACGGCGGTAGCCGCGTTTTCGCATTTCACGCTCTGAAGTCCGAACACAGGCGAATCGCGCCATTACGGCGCCGGACCAGACGTATGGGAGATCCCCAATATCCATTCGCCTCCTCGATCACGCTCTGTGGCACTATGTGCTCAAGCTCCTCTTTCACATCGGCTCGCAGGCGGGGAGGAATGCGGCGAGGCGCCTGCCACGCAGGAGATGACGACCAAGTGTCGATCGTGTGCTTCACAATAGACGGGTGGCCGAGCCGACTTTCAAGCATGGACGAATATCGCCCCACCAACGTCTGGAGTCTCTGATGCTCTTGGTCACTCAGCTGAGCACCAGTCAGTCGGATCTCCTCCTTCAACCAGAAACTCTCAAGAGATTCCTCAGTGCCATTCTCGCTCTGCGAACTGCTGTCTCCGGACACTCGCAGCTCCTCGGCATAACCACCCTCGAGCTAAATGCCGTGAACCGCGTCTCAGTCTGCCTCCACCAAAGCCGGAAGAAAACACAGTCCTTCTTCCGCCCA
Source organism: Capitulum mitella (assembly GCA_030062745.1). Taxonomy (NCBI): domain Eukaryota; kingdom Metazoa; phylum Arthropoda; class Thecostraca; order Pollicipedomorpha; family Pollicipedidae; genus Capitulum; species Capitulum mitella. Next base: position 9,820,119 of record CP099848.1, read on the forward strand.
TACCGGCTCCACGAGAGCTGGACCTTTGTAGCTGCACTTTGGAACCGGACACTGCAGGAACATCTCGGTCCCCGGGGACACGGACACATCCTCGGCATTCGCGACTGAGCCCACCGTCACAACCTCGATCGATCGTGAGCTTACACTCTCCACTGGAGCCAAAACTAAACGTTGCTTCTTAAAATGCACGACACAAGGACAAACCCTCAAAAATACTAAACCTTTAAGAACTGGGACATGTCACATCGGCACCACAAGTGGCACTGAAAAGCGTTGTTCAGCGATTTCAAAGTTAAGCGCAATGTTACCTAACAATGGAAAAGAAGACTGCGAGGCCGTCTTGGTAACTATGTTTTTTCATTAGAAATACTTTTGAAATGACTGTGGGGAATGCATAAATGCCGTGTAGTTGCAATGTCTCACCATGAAACACAAGCTAACACTGGGGCATTTTATTTTCCTCATCACTCCCAACATTCACCGCGCTCAGCGCTGTCTCAACAGAAGCGTCGTTCCGCTTGATCGCGGCTCGTCTGCGCAAGCTGCGCGCAGCGCGATTAACTTCACTCGGTCCGATGACTGCCGCGAACTTATCCATTATCCGCCTCAGCTCTTGCAACGTCGTAAACATGCACTTTGAAATAGTTCAGCGAAGGATTACTTAAGTACATTTTATTATATTTATTATTTGTTTATTGTTTTTATTGTTTATTTATTGCATATAAAACATAATACATGAAATATGATTTATTATATTTCGAGAAATTTCATGAGCAAACAGGGATCGCGATAAGAAAACGACCCTCAACCAGTGATTCACTGGATTTATGAAAATCGTACTTATGATGTGTGTATATCATATAAATCACATTTTTAGTAAGATATGTCATATGTACGTGCAATGTGTTTCGTTGTTTGTCTGATAATGCTCATGGGAAATGAACGAAATGTTAAATGATTTTGGAGGGCTACTTTCTGTCTGGAGGAAAAGAAGCGAAAGCGTGTACAAAGAAGGGAAAGTTTAAGGGAGAAAGCGATAACAGCTAACTTCGCTGTCATGCTTAGTTGAACTTGCATTAGTGAGAATCCGCTCGCAAAGTACACAAACATATGTATTTGCGTCCTTTGGTAGAATATTTTGATCAACCCTCGCTGAGCCGGTTTCTGGATCCTTCGCCTTCGCCAGGCTGGGGAGGGGTTCATGAGAACCGTCCCCGAGTCCTCGAGAACTGAGTCGTATAGAAAAAGTAAAACACCATTGGAAAGGCCTTTACAAAAATGGAAGAAAGCACGCAGATTTGGTCCAATCATATCAGTATTAAAGTCATCATAGGTCATCTTAGGTCAATTCGCTTGCTGACGTTTCTGGTGGAAAACTGTAGTAATTAAGCCGTTCACGTAGCACCAAAGATGTTACGTGTAAAAAAGACCTCATGTACGTATTTGGTGTGGTAAAGAGCAACTGAGGTCATATCTTTTGTCTTTGTCTGTCTTTTAGATGCATATTAGATATGAAACCATCATTTGACAGTCAAAGAAGTTTAACGTTAGACTTTTCGCGCATATGAGTTGTAAATTTCTGGTGTCTGTCGTATCATCTGCCGACATGTCATCGATCAGACACGACACAGCATAAAATCCTACAAAATCAGTTCATGCATTATCCCGTTTACGTCATGAAATCCTTGCCCAAACCATTTCACGGAAGTCACACGAACGCCGGGCCCGGCTGCAAAGCCATTGTACTTGACAGGATATTATTTTAGCGATGACCAAGGTTTTTATTTGGCCGACCAAGAATAAGAGGGCTGGGGCAGTAAAAACTAAACAGAAAATAAGCCTGGGTGTGGTTCTTACTATTCGTGGTCGTACAAAATGTGTACGCATTGAAAACAAGTAGCATTTATCAGAAAGTCAAATGGGGTCTGGGCTAAATGGTATTAGGTCAATCCTGAAAAACAAGTTCTTACCAAATACCAGTGCTCTGAAGCACGCATGGCTGCTGATGCAAGCTGAAACATTCAAAGACTGTAAACGGATGAATTGCACTCGGCCGCGGCCCTCAAAATTCGGTATAAAACGTGACCTGATCCCAGATGACGTGTGAAGAGGCATATTTACATGTCCAAAAGATGTGAGAAACACTAGACAGAATATTTCAAGTTCAAAGCTATTGAACTAGACCCACAGGCCTAGCTGACACCCTAAAAAAGGCCCAAAGATGTTCCGACCTAAGGTCACCGACCTTGACATTTCAGAAGAAATTGAGGTGGCAGAATTGTTGCATCTGTCCTGCTTTGCCAATGTAGCAAATTTCAAGTTAATTGATACCTTTGACAAAAAGCTATGAGATTGTTTTTTTGGAACATGGTCTCACTTGTCCTGTCCTGGGTCAATGACCGGAGGTGACCTGAAGCTGAAAAGTTGGAAAAATTTGCAAAATGGCGTGTAAAAGGGTTTCCCAAGATTCATGTCTCTGCGCCTCTTCGTTTTCTGACCATCCTCGAAAAACCTGATGACCTCCGTGCCGGCGAAGGTTAAGTCAATTTTTTTTTTAAACGCCAAGGCATTCTTGCATTTAATGAGCTTTTTCGTCTGTTGTTGTTTCCGTATTAAGTCATCGTCGGCTTTTGGCACGTAGTGAATGGCGCCTCCAAAATTCTTAGTATTCAACTTTTTCATGTCAGGTGACCCCGCGACATTGTAACGAATATATGTCGTGTGACGCGGGGACTCGGCAATATTGAAACAAACGTCGTGTATCATAACAAATGTCCTTTGGGATACAGCGCACTCCTTGCCATCAGTGCTCACATCGGCAACACCGCAACATCCCTGACTAGACGCATAACTATGTCCTTGTAACATGGAGGCCTGCTTAATCACAAAGAACAACACCATTATAACTCGCCGCACCGCGAGCTCGAACATAAAGATCCTGGGGACAGATAAACGGCAACAGATCAACGACGCCTAGTTATTCGGGATATGGAGCAACTTATGAGACGCCACGTTAACGCGCGCGGGACCCTGCAGTCGTTCGAAGGACCGCCATAAGGCCCAACACTGTGAAAAGATAGTGTACTGATCCGCCGGATGTTATTTCAGCAATGCTTGTCCGTCTACAATTGTGTGAACCAGGAGATCCGTGTCATTACTAACCGTGTGCTTTCGTTTTGAATTTTAGACCACACAAATCCTGTTGACCCATACTTGTCTCGAGGATGTCTCATGTGTACACGACACGTGAAATCAGTAATGAAATATTACTTTTTCCATGTTCTTTATATTATAATGAACGCTGGCAACGTCGTTTATGAACATACACATGAAACGAGAAGAATTATACGACTGCAATCAAAGACCATCCGGAATGCGAAGTTCACTGTAGTTTTTAACAAACAATGCAATATAAATACAATATATATATATATATATATATATATATGTATATATATATACATATATATCATCAAGTGTCTGTCCAAAACTGGACTAGGCTGATTCGGTTAAACTGGAAGGCTTACCTGAACCAGTTTTATTGCTACCTATAGCGTGAATCAACGGGGAGCTTCCTCGAACTATACGTGGCACGTAATTGGATTTGTCAAGTTGAAGCGAATGACGTGTGATTGGGTTTCCAGAGCATATATATATATATATATATATATATATATATATATATATATATTGTCAGGTTGAAGCGAATGACATGAGATTGGGTCCCGAGATCATAAATATATATATTTGTTTGATATCTTGAGAGTCGTCACAATCCCTTTTATTTAATTCCTCATACATTTTGGGATACCACACACCAAATTGCCCAGAAACTCCGGGGAAATTTCAGACCATGCCCTTGGAGTGTTTCTCACAAGTGTCGTTTCACAGGTGGCCGGGTGCAGCTTTGATAGGCTTTCCTTGACGATCGCCCAGAGGTTCTGTATAGGAGACAGGGCTGTACTCAGGTATCTCACCCTTCGCCCAGTACCCAGGAAGGATCTCCTGACACCACAGCGGAGTGTTCTTGGTCGTGTGCGTCGGAGCACCATCTTGCTGAAAAAATTCCTTGTGACATGTCTGGCAGCAGCTTCCTTTTGGTTAGAAGGTTTTTTGTCTCCTGGTGGATGGCTGATGTCGCAGTCTTCTTCAGTGTTTCTTCGGTGTAGTATTCAGCCTAATTACTTTGTCATCTCGAAAAGATGTGAAGCTCTGAATCCTTATGGCCTGCTTCTTTAACTGCGTTTTCACGGGCATTTCAAAGCTGCCAGATTCCCGGCCAGGTTGGCCGGATTGGCCAGCTTTTGACACACAGCGGATTAATACAACTGATTTTGCAAAAGTGTTTGTTGATGTTATAGAAAAGAATGACCGGGTTGCGATACAAACCAACCTGAAGTAAACGCAGGAGTTGCTTTGGCATTGCGCACTATATGTAATGCACAGTAATTTCCTCGGGTGTTCTGCGGCTCATTTCGCAGCTTCTGGCTACCCTCGCCGCGTCTCGTCGGTGCGGCCGCTGGCCAAATCTAGTGGTTCGCAACCGCTTTGTGCCTTGACAAGGCTGAAAGGTTTTGGAAGGAGGGCGCTGACCGGTTGAATGTTGATGAGCTGGAAGCGCAGCAGGGGATGGTGAGGGAGTGGGAAATTCCTTCACTCCTTGTGTACAGGTGTACTTGTGTGTAGTCTTTGTTAGTGATTGTGCAGTAATTGTTCGTCGAAGTATGCTGTTATACTCGAACCATTTGTTTGCTGGTGAACAGGGCCGCTCCCGCATTTAGAACAGTGCAATTTCATATGTGAGGGCTGAGGAGCCGACCCCAACCCACGCCGGCTTTCGACCAGCAATATGCGGGGTCGTCTCGTCAGCTGTAAATAAAGCGCTGAACAGCGATGAGGAATCTGAGCCAGGCGGGCGAAGGCATGTAGTGACGCTGGCAGGACGACAGAAATTTGAACTTATTCAGCTGCCACATGTTATATCCTTTGTTCCAACAAGTTTGCCATTTCCGAAATCTAAAGAAGTGGGTGGGTGTGCGGACTTCGTTTGGCAAAATAACGTCGCGGCAAGATACCTGACGTGAATCGCTAAGCTAGACCGTAGAAGTAGGCTGGCCTGTAAATATGCGTCAGGTACAGCAAAATATTATTCGACGTTTCCGCATCACTTAGGCTGCCGTGTCTAACAACATGCGAAGGGAGCCTGAAGGAAATACAAAACCTCGCGGGTGATCGCTGGCCAACCCGTCCGGAAATCGGGCAACTTTTAAAGTGCCCATGTAAACGCAGCTACGGCCTCCGACACGGGGACTTGTTAGATGTCGTTCGCCAAATTCGTTTGTTCTGACGGTTAGGAGGGTGGTCGAGCTCGAAATGAGCCACATCCGAGCACATTATCTGCCTCTAATCAAAAATGGTTCAGTTTCGCCCTGTCCGAATGATTTCAAGCCTCCTTTACTTCTAAGTTTTGGTTAACTCTGGTTCCGTTTGGGAGTCTGAAGGGCTTGGGACCGAGGTTTGCCCTGAAATACGCGTGGACAGTCTGGTGCGATACTGGATACTCCCTGGCGGTCAGTCTGGGCCAACTTACTGGTCGACGTTCCTTTCTTCAGTGCTGATTCGGCAATAACGATTTTCGCCTCTCTGCCTTCTAGTCTTTCACCCCGTCCTCTTCTGTTTTCCGCAGGTGTGTCATCTTTCCAACGGGAAGCCCACCGGTAAACTGAGCGGACATGACCACTCAGTTCCTTGGCTACCTGCCATGGTGGCCTTCCGCCGACCGCCACTCCGGCTGCCCAGTGGCGAATTGTCAAATTATGCTCCTTCACCATTCAGGGACACGCTATGCTAGCTGGTCTGGTACTGGTCACCAAGTGGCCTTTTCCGCCTGGGCGTCGCCTCAGGTCAGGCAGGAGTGTTTGTCACGTGACCCACAGCTGTGCGGTGTCGCCAGAGGGCCGGTCGCAGAACTTCCGACTGTCGCTTTGACCGAACGGCAACGTTATATATATATATATATATATATATATATATATATATATATATATATATGTTAGGCTCATTTCAGTTAAGCATTAATCAACTGGATTCCGTTCTCACGCGATTATATATATATATATATATATATATATATATATATATATATATATATATATATATATTGTGGACTGTTTTCGTCGACGATGAAACAAAGAAAGAAAATGAATCACGATAGCCGATTCTCGTGAGAACGGAATCCAGTTGTTACCCGCGCCCCGCCGAACACCGGCGACTGGGGGGGGCAGTTGACTCCCCCTCTAACTCACGAACGGTTAGTCGCACGATAAAAATAAGCATACCGTTGGAAAGCCCGTCACGAGTAGAGCTCGAAACTCGTCTCATTTTTAGTTTTAGATAATATGTAAGCCAATTTACGCCCTATATATGTTTTCTCATAGCCGACTGCATGAGACCGAGAAATGGCCTGAATCTCAAGGGCTGTAACTAATAACGCATAGGTAAAGGCACCAGCGCACAAGTAAATGTCCGCGGATGCCGATACACGTCTAATTTCCTCAGATTTGTTCAATATATACGCCGAAACGTTGAGTTAAAGACACCGTAATTCTCCCGTCAGGCGTCACTGTACGCCGCTGCTGTATGCGGTACCAAATTAACGGGAACTAATTTTAGCGTTCCTTTATTTTCGCGAAAAAAGACGATCTATGTCAATTTGATTGATCTTTGTGGTTCTTGTGATGGTTTCTCATGCTTAAATTTTGGAAAAATTGATTAGTTGCCAATCTACAAAGTTGGCGGAGCTTTATTCGCGAGAGCCTGTTTATTTCCAAAATATGCTACTTTTTCAAACTTTTTGAGGTTCCTGGTATTACTTACGTCTGTGCAAGCTAGTTGTGCCATTTTCTACCCATTCTGAGTAATTCATCGTCGATTTTGACGGTGGTACATTTTGGCCCACTTCAGTTATTCGTGACCTGGCCTCAGGTCAATGGCTGCAAGTCACTGATGCTTTGCCCAATGACGGTAACTAGATGTCTGCTTCACTCCACACTAAAAATGTGATGAAATATTCCGTCAGTTTCAGAAAAAAACGGCGATATGTCTTAAAAATGGGGTTGACCTTAGGTCAATGACCCGGAAAATTCCGAAAAATCCGAGATAGCAGATTTGTTGCATCTATCACGATCACTAATCCCTGAAAGTATTATTGAGATATCTTGTTTTGCGAAAAAGTTACAGGGCGCTAAACTTTTTTGGACTTAGGTCTGTTTGACCTGGTCTAGGTCAGGCACCTGACCTGACCTGAGGTCAAAATTTTGACACGAGACGTAAAATTGATGGAGCAAAAGGTACACAAAGTTTTGTGACTCTGTGTTAGTTCGTTCTCTGGCAATCCCAGAAAAACCTCAGGGGGGGGCAGTCAACTGCCCCCCCCCAGTCGGGGACGGGTTAATGCTTAACTGAAATGAACTTAACATCTCACTAAACTAAACAACGTTCAAGTTCACGGCCACGGGCTTCTTGCGGTCGTGAACCTTGATGAGGTTTGATTAATCTGGAAGGTCACACTCTGACCAGTTTTATTGCCACCGAGAGCGTTAATCAATGGAGAGCTCTTCGAACGACACGTGGCACTTAATTGGATTCGTCAGGCTGAGACGAATAACGCTTGATTGGTTCCTCAGATCATGGTCCCAATGACGGCGCTGAGGTCTTCAGTCATCACGCTGAAGGCTTTTTAATAATTATGGCGTCTGCCTCTACAGCAGACATTTAATAATGATGTCTCTGCCTCTGGAGTAATATGGAGACTACGAAAGGGCTAACGCATGCACTTCATTAACTTTTTCTTTGTAAGGCCACCAAATATCTACTCGTGAGATATCGCAGATGAAATACCAAAATGACACTAGCGTGGGCATTTTCTTATATCAAGGGTCGGTGGTCCGATGTATCCTTGTGTCAATCATCGGTGCTTGGAACCGACAGATCGTTTTTTAAGCCTGCATAGTGGAAGTTCTAAAGAGTCGTGTAACTAAAGTATCTGAACTCAACGCCATTTGTGCACACTTCTCTTCAAACAGTTCATCGGAATGGATCGTAAAGATATTGCATTAGTGACCAGAGCCGGGCTTGGATCCAGACGGAATGCAGATAAGCCCTCTGCTGCATTGTTTTACCCAATCCCTGAACAAGACGTGTGGTCCCGTCATCTCGGAAACCGTCGTATTCTGACAAAAACGAATCGGTACGCGGGTGACGAAATGTTTACCCCGGCCATCGTGAAGTAAGGTGCGAAATGGGGATGAACTGCATTACATTGGGTTCCTTGCACATGTCTACCAGTTATTTTGTCATCCCTGGACTGACTTCAGTATTTCACCACCTTTCAGCTCCTGGGAAGGGGGTATTACTTCTCCGTTTCTATGAACACCAATAGGTTTTCGTTGGAAGTGAAGCCGTAATAAATGACGTGTCACTCGGAGACCCCAGAAAAGACGCATTTGTCGCCTCGATGACAGTGATGATGCCACAGACTAAGTCTGAACGACAAAATAGACGCTAGCATGCTGACAGCTCCAGAGGCGCATGAGTAAGGTTGAAATAGTCAGAAAAAACACATATGGCATTAGATGAACTTGTTTTATTTACAGTATATTATATTTTTATGATGAGACTGATATGTTTGGTGCAGGATTTGACGTAAAACCATAAAATAGCACTTGTTCATTGGTATCTAAAATACTCCACCCGTCAACGTCTGTTCATATTTACCTCAGGAAAGAAGCAGTGAACTATGAGGGCAGCATAACTGACAATTTTACGTTGTCTGAGGTCACATATTATGCTTTTTGAGGTAATCCGGCGATTATGACGTCTCTGAGCTGATCTATAGCAATCTGAATCCTGACATCAAAGAGGCTCATAATATACATTTTCTACGCTAAACCCATCATTGACTAGGAGAGGGGAACCGAAAACCCCCCTCTCCCCCGGCGCACTTCTTCTATGTCTCCCAAACGAATAAACGCAGTAGCGTGGAACGTCCAGCAATTTTTCTTACATGAATTGTGCAAAACGTGACGAAAAACTGAAAACGAGGTCATCCTAGGTCATGCCTTAATGATGCCATCAAGACAACCATGTTTTGTGACTCGACGTTCAGTTTTACTTCTCTGCCGTGTCGCTGGTGGTTTTACAGTGCACGGTGACTGTGGCAAGCCTTACATATCAGCACGATCTTAGAGTTCAACATAGAGCACCCGTTTCCTCATGCTAGTATATCGCAGGTCAAATATGCATTTTCCTCTTTCCGGTCAGTGAGAATACATTTTACGAAAGAAACTAAAGAAACTAATTTTTGGAAACATCCGGACAAATTATTGAATTTTTTTTACAAGATGCACATACAACTTATTTACCGGTTTCTTGCAACAGTGCACCTTTTATGTGGTGAGGCTCTTAGTGGTTTTATGCAAATTGTAGCTTCGTGAGAAAACTGGTAGCATCCGTTTGACGCTCTAGATGATTGGTGTGAGAATATCGGCCTTTGCAACGTTGTGCGACATTTCGTCAGAATGTGTGACATGGGTCAGACTGACCTGAAGGGTCACCCAGAGATACGAGATAGAGTTAATCATTGTGCCCGTGATACTCCAGGTTTTACAGCTACAAAACGTGGCAGTGTTGCGTGTGCATGGTGATAAGGGCAATCTGAATGGCTTAATTGTACCTAAAGCTCTTTGGAAGTACCTTTTTTTGCAAATCTCTGTGTCACAAGGGCCGGGAAACATGTACTGCGTGACTCGTGACCACGGGCGTCAAATTTGACCTAGCCTGTGGCCTTCACCTTTTATGACCTTGTGTCAGGTGGCACTCAGAATATGGGACCAAGCTGCCCGAGACGTATTGCAATCTAAACTTCTGTCTTGGTCTGCCTTTCATTGCGGTTAGGTGACTCTGGAGAATAGGGCCACTTTTGGGCGCTTGACCTGACCTGTGGCGTCATCAGTGGCCCAAAAGTAAAAAAGTGTGTCAGAAGACCGTTTGACGGTTTGACGCTGTCTATTTTTGTTCTTTGTTTGTTTTTGTTTTAGATCAGCCAAATCGGACAATTGGTTCTCGAGGTGGGTCTCTCGAGAAGCCCCCTTCCCAAGTCAATGGAAAGCGATGAAATGCCCCAGTCAGTGCCGGACTAAGTCAGTGCTAGTCATTGCGAGGGCTTATGCCGAACATGTTATCCTCAGTGAAAACACTGGGTGTCAATGGATTAATTACAGCGAAAACCGGCCGGAATACTAGGAATGCCGGACGTGGAAAACAAAAGAAATGAGATGTTGAAAGCTGCATTGACAGGAATTCACCTTTATCATTTTACCACATTTTAGTGTTGATATTTGACGCTGGGTTTTCTGACGCTGCAGTGACGGGAATGGCATAAGCTTGGTGAGATCTGTGCGGTATATGTATTTGATCAGCAGCGCTAAGCTCGGTTTTCCGTCCTGATAGTCGCTGTGCGATGGCGTGGCCTTCTGCATCAACCGGTTGACGTCATGCTCAGCTCCTCACAGTGGAGCTTATGAGGCCTGGAAGAGCACGAGGCAGGGCGACGAACGTCCAGAACCGCCGCCTGCCGTCTGACAGTCTCAGACCTGCGGCTAGCGGCGAGATTCTGTCACTTCTTACATAAAACTACCAACCACATGCCACCCAAGCCTTGTGTGAAGCGACTTGCCGCTCCGCTGGATGCCCACTGCAGTCACCATCATGGCCGGGTTCCGTCTGTTGCAGGCCATCCGTTCTTGTCCGACTTCAATACTGCCACATACCTGGCGCCCGGCGAGGAGGCCAGGTCTATGACGGGAACCAAACCGTACATGGGTAAGTCATGCGACAACAGTGAACGGGTTGGCGACAGACGAAATCGCACGCAGACATCTTGCTTGTGGTTCGACATAAGTGAGGAGAGCGGCTTTCTGGCTTAGGTTCGAGTTAGGATCAAGGTATGGTATCAGCCCGTGGAAAAAGAATCCGGTTATTGTCAGCCGTTCATTTGTAGTATTTGACACGTTTTCAGGTCAGGCTAATCACAAACATTTCACTCTCCAAGTTTTTACGGCGCCCCGGTTGTCTTCTGTGATTCCAGAGATTTTCCCATGATTCTGCTATACTGAGTCCAGGCAAGACCATTTGAATGCGCCACCGAAAAGTGATTCGAACGGCCCTGGTCCACTTTTTTCCTAACGAACATGGTATTTTTTAAACGAATAGTATGGTTATGTGGTTAAATGTCATGTTTTTCTCAACAAATAAAGTACCTCGTTTGAAATCCACACTTCACAGTCCAAATCGGTGTTAAGTGCACTTAAAAAATGCAAGTTGCATATGCAATGATTTTTGGACTAGTAAGGATGCCCGTCATACGCGACAGAATGCTGTTCGTATGTTGGTGCAATCTCAACCCCACTTATTGCATGAATCCTTAACTGGTGTGTTGTGACTTATTCACTGTCTATCACGTGCGTGCCAGTGTGTCCAAAGGAAGAAACAATGGCACGCCAGCTGATTGCACTGTTTGCTCTGACAGGGTCAATTAGTAATCAGCCTGTTCTGTGTGTACACTATGTCACCATAGAAACGCGATATCATTTACATATGCTGCCAAGCGCGAGCCCCTGTTCTGTCGATACGTAACTTGTCGCGTGACGTTCGATGACAATGGACCGCGCGGCATGGAGCGTTATTGTCTAATGTCGATCCGTCCGCTGCGAGTGCCCTGGTAAGTCCAGCAAAACAAACACCCGAGTATGGTCCACGCTGGTTTTTAACAAGTTCGCTTTAAAAATCACAGCAGTGCTGCTACTAGTAATAAGTAGTAAGCCGCTGTCGGCATGTGGTTAGAACGCCATAAATACTTTTGACAGAATCGGAAAAAAGTCTTAATGAGCTCTCGAGCGTTTTAAGTTTTTACAAATATTATCAAACGCTCGTGGAGCTCGGGGAAACTAATATAGATTCAACAAAGAGTGCCAACTATGCATTCAGTATAAATTACGCACAGTGCAGGAGCTACTTTTCGGCTTCTGTGTATAATGTTTCCTCAGTCGTTGCGTGGGTTATTTGTTTTTAATGTGCGACGTGAGCTATGACAAACTCTTGTCAGAATGGAAGTCCTTACGCTAATTAATTACAGCATTTTCGGCATTTCAGTTCATTTGAGCATTTCATCAGAATTCAGCATTCCGGGATATTCCGGCATTTTAACGTACAACATATTTCCCATATTTTGATACAGGTTAATTTCATTAGACTGCATCAAGACGCGGTCCGGCCGCCAGCGACCCACCCTCGAGCCGTGCCGTCCGCTGTGACCCTCAGCGCCGGAGATCTTCGACTGCCAGTCGGACGAGCGACGCGGCTACGGCTTCCCGGTCGACTGGTGGTCGCTGGGTGTGGTGGCGCTCGAGCTGCACCAGGGCGTGCGGCCGTTCGACATCCACGCCAGCACGCCCATCAGCGACGTGCGCGAGAGACTACGCGCCCCTCCGCGCTGTCCGCCCTCAGCCAACCCCGGCTTTGTGGCGCTCGTCGGAAAGGTGGGTAGACTGTGCCTCAGGGGCTGTCGCGTTCGATAGGTTGTCCTGCCGTGCTGGATGCATCACTAGATGTGGATGGCGCAGAAGGCATGGATTTTAAGTGTTAACCCTGTTTCCGGCAGGTGCGGGGGGCTCAATCCGCCCCCCGGGTTTTCTGCTTGTCAATTCCAGGCTTTTTGACGCAGCTTCATGAAACTTTGTCACTTTTCCTAGCTATTCTTTCTACGTACTGCGACAGAATTTTGAAATTCTGTTTTGCCCACGGACGGAGCCAGACAACGTTTTTGAGGGACACCTCAGGCCATTTTTGGCCATGTTGAGGGTAGAAGGAAAATGACTGCCACAAGTAGCGTTTTTAAGATAGAACTTGAAACCTTATATGATTGTAGAGTTAAATAGTTGGGCAACGTGCAAATACAATTTTGTTTATCTAAGGTCACTTTAGAAGGTCGCGTCATGGTCAAAAGTCAAAATTGGCTTTATTGTAATACTTTCGGCGCTGTTGTTTGGGATGCCAAACCAAGAATATATATGACGTAGAACGGTGCCCTCTACTTGCGTATCAAGTTTCAGCTTGAAATCGGGTTGGATCACGGAGCTATGGCCTAAAATGTGAGTGCGCGTACCCTATACCATAATAGTCGTAAAATGGAATTTTTTGAAATAGAGTGAATTCAAATGACTGAAAACGTTTGCAGATCATAAAAATGCACACGAGGCCAAGTGACTCCAAGGTCACTAGAAGTCATTTAAGGTCAAAGGTCACAAGTTGATCTGAAGAACATTTGACCATGACATTTCCCCCTTTTTTCATGTCCCTGGCACCGCCTATGATAACATTATGCAAACATTGTAATACGATTTGTACTTCTTTGGCGTAACATGACTAGCAGAAGCCAAAAAACTGTTTCTACCGTCTTTTTTCATTCAGTTGTTAAAAAACTAATCCACCTATTTTTGAAATCCTGTGAAGGCCTATGAATTTTCTCAGAATTTCAAATCTATGTACCAATGGTAAAAGTCCCATTCATAATATCTTGATGCATGCCAGTTGCATTAAAATCGGCCCATAAACAGCGGAGTTAACAAATACAGAAATATTCTTCATTTTTGTTTTTTTGTCCCCCTATATCCACCCTTTTCAGAATTTTTAAAACTTTTTAAAAAAATGTAGTTTACGTCATGGGAAATTGATTATCGTTTGTTGCGATGAAATCGGACGAGTAGATCTTGATATCCCAGGGGGGCCGAATTCTCCCCCCCCTGCCGAGAATCGGCCATGCCGCTAGCCCTCCGGGAATAGGGTTAAAATGCAATTTGCGTTAAGCTGGTGAAGTGGCGGGTGTTTTAATGTGTCAAATGATGAGTTGAATAGGCAGGCTTCACATCCAGCTTGACATAAGCTGAGGAAGCTTTCGATCTCTTGCGTAGGCATTCGATGACTTGACCTTTGACCAGAGTTCAAAGATTATGTACACCACGTATCTACTTGTGATGGAGGCGGAGAAAGATACTTTCACGTTGGCGCCGTCGTCGTGAAATGACTCGTATCGCTCAAACGTCGCAAGGTGATTTTATTTAATGATCGATCAGTTCGAAGAATTAAGGGAAGTTGCCCTGTCCGTGGCGTTATTATCCATGCCCGAGAATCTGGAATTACGGGAACAGCAAAATGGATGGCGTCCACGAATCGGAAATTTGGACTCGAAGTATGTTTTACTGTTCAATAATAATCTGGCTCACGTGAGTCGACTGTATATAGTCTCGGCGTACTTCCCAGTCATCAAAATACGTTCTGAACGCAATTCCCATCCGTAATTTCCATACAGATGGTCCCAATGTGATCCGTGCTACTTCCGCATTGTGGCGTCCTAAACGGGACGTTCCACTTTAACGATTGTTGTAACCTGAGAGAGCCAAGTTTTAACTTGTAGTCTTCGAAGCTGATTTAAAAGGCACACCATGCCTAGAAACTTAACATCGGCAGAATTGCAAAGCGATTTCCCGCCGATTTCTCGCGCCCTATTCATCCGTGTCCTACGGTGAGCTGATGCATGATAGAAAGAACGTGCGCAGGTCCATGAACGTTCGCAGAATATCCATGTTTCGTAATAATGAAAGATAGCGTCGGAATATACGAGTATGCTAGGTTTTCACGAACCAGATCTTGTGGTACGTCTTGGCATTTGCCAGAAAAGGGAGTGCTGAAAATATTAAGGGGAATATTTCTTTTGGACCGTCCTTTTCTACGTATCAAGAGTCGACAACGGTGGAACATTTTCTTTAAGCTACGAAAGCGCTGTTACGAACCTGCTAACTTCGAAAAGCTGGCTAATTTTCCGGAAACATTTAATTGCAGCCTTAAGTGACACTAAGTTTACATCACAGGACGCCTGGTAACACGTTGAGCTTATTAGCATAAAAGCCCCATTTTCTCGGTATTTGGTGGCTATGTAACAGACGCAAACAGTCGTGGTGGATTGCCGCTAACTTCACTGAACCAAAAGCTCGAGGCGTATGGTTGGTCGACTGGGAGAAAACAATCACTCATTTGATGACGTTCGGAAGCGAGCTTATAACTTTTCAAATCACGGTATGATCCTCACCATGCATGTCCAGTACATGGTAAATCATAGATGTCAGTCGCAACTATGAACACGTCCACACCCTGCATATCCAGTACAGGGTAAATCTTAGGTCCTAATCACAACTGTGAACTCGTTCACCCACCTGCCAGTATTTTCTACCTCGTTGACAGCTGACCATTGCTTTGGAGAGCCGCTGATTGGGGCCTTGCTACCCGAAATTTTGACGTCATCTGTTGCATTGCGCAGCATTTAAATTGGGCAATATGCATGCATGCTTGCATGCATTTATGATTAAAGCGCTGCCGAAGTGATACCAGGCTTTCTAAATATTCGAATCAAAGTGAACCGTCGCAGGAGTTCGAGAGAATCCATACAGCAGTGACGCGCGCAGTTAACAGGTGACCAGAATAGCTTTCCCTCGCCACCGTGTGGGCTGAGCAGTCTTAATGCTGCTGTGAGGGAGATGCTGCGCAGCGTTCCGTCGCGACCTTTTGCTTGGAGACCGGCCTCTGCGTGGAATGGCATAGTCAGAAGGCGAGATATTCTGGTGGGCTACCTTTCCTGCGGGGAAAAGTTTTTATAACCATTGGAACGACTGAGCTACCATGTATCAGTCACTGCTGTCTGCCTTTGGCTCTCTTTAGCCCCTTTTCTTTGTAAACCTGTTTTCCAGTTCACTTTCTGGATCACCAGAAGATGGCCCAACATAAGTATTTGTAACCAAAGCAGCGTTCCGTGTAATGAATACTTTTTGGTCATCTCAGTCGTCCACCGTTCATCGCTATGCATGTCAGAGCTAGAAACTGGCCAAGTTACGTTTGTGCTGACTACCACACCATCGTGTCGTGCCCTCGGCGGCACGTTAAACTTTCGCCACAAAATCGCCTGTTACATGTAATTGTGCGATCGGATGTAGGGTTGCAATGCAATACGCAACGAACTCTGCTTAGCATATGGTCCGATTCCAACATCACCCCAGCAGCCATTCGGCCATTTCTGACGTGGGCTTTAAGATGAAATCTTGCAAAAATAGTGGGTTGCTTCTGATATATGACGAAATGCGCAACTACTCCATTTTTGAAAACAAGTTTGTCGTGCACGATGATCTTTTCACCCGAAATGTCCTCCAGGTCATTTTACAAGTTCACCTGCTTCCCTCAAAAAAGAACCAGCCACCTGCGTTGTTGGACTGAGCTGCACCACGCTGTCTCGGGCGTTCAGCCGGACTGCAGACCATGCAGGCCGTCCCGCCGACACGCTCATTTTGGCGCCATCTGCGGATCCCCGATGTAAATCGCCCGCCAAATGGCCGCGCCGGGCCGGCGGCGCGTCGGCTCCGCGGCCGCCGGCCGAAATTGCTGGCGGCGGGAGTCGCCGGCGTCGGACTGCCGAGTTGCCGAGCTCGGAGCTGCGGCCAGACGTGGTGAGCGGGGAGCCCGGGAGAGGCGGGCCGTGCCGCGCTCCGGCGGTGTGAAGTCGGCGGCACCGTGGCCCGGGAAGCCGTCCGGGGGGTCCGGGCTGCTGTTCGGGCAGTACATTACCTCCAGTAGTCAAACGTCTGGTCAAAATAGAGGGTATAACGCTGGTTCAACACTTTTAACCAACACTTTCATTGGTTGCGGCAATAATTTCACGGACGAGAACTAATTCTAAGTGAAAAAATCAGTACGACCATCAAGAAACTGCCAGTGCAGTGAAGAACTGAAGTTTTGTGCAACTCGAAGTGTCGTAAGACCATGCCATAGCCGAATAGATAAACAGCAAGGAGGCACTGCTATTCTGAAAACAGATAAGTAGATGCGCGGTCTTGAACTCCCGCCGTCACCATTTCCTTTCCTTATTTCGTGCGCTGGCATCTGCCTGAAAATTACGCGCTCACTGCAGTGTGTGTGGGGGGGGGGGGAGGGAGGCATGTGTTCCACGTCTGTCTCATGATCTGTTCAACCGAATGCAGCTAAATTTCGGGAAGCAGTCAGTGTAGTTATCACAAATCCCTGTAATTAAATTGCCAAGGTGCAATAAATCGAGGTCAAACGAGGTAAGACACGGAATATCTACCATCCATTTTCTTCCTCCAGATTGGCAAGTGATCGCAACCATATTTTGTGCAAGCTTATTCCGCGTTATTTCGCATGATGAATTCATATACGGCATAGCGGATTCTGTCTAGGCCTACTATGTTAATATCAATGTGGGCCATTTTTGGAGAAGACAGAATGCTACATCTTTCTAATTAATCTTGGATTGCTGCAGTCATTTGGCCCGACGTAACTTACCTGTGCTTTGGAACATCTGCATTCACCGTGCAGTGAAAGTCCCCACCAAAGTTTCTTATGAACTATTTGCAAAGCGTTGCATTTGCAATACCTGACTTTGTTTAATTTCGATTGAACTGATCTGGATCACTTGTGCGTCATAGTAAGTATATTAATGCTGTATCCTAATTTTTCCTATTGTTTCGTTTAAATTGGATAAATGGATGTAAAGAAAAAATAAAGAATGTTTGGTGCGGATTCCTGATTCGGTTGAACTAAATTAGGCTCTATGTGCATTGAATAACAAATTTATCACAAGGGTTAACTCCTCATAAAGATTTGTGCCTGGCTGCCCGTCAGCACCTGCTCCATAAGTAGCATAGCATTAGCATAGTCAAACACGCGTGCGGCCGTCCACTGTCGACGGTCGGTGGGCTGCGCGATCCACCTGCCGACCAGCATGGATCAAGAAAAATCGTTTTCCTAGATGTTATCGTTTCACCGTCTTTGCTCGGTCGCCAGGCACATCGTTACAGTTACTTCCTGATGTCCCCGGACATTATGACGGCACTCAACCTCCATGGACGGTTTCCGACGGAGCCGGAACCAGATGCAGTGAACCGGCGGGAGGCGTCCGACGTAGGCACTCCCAGCCTGGCGTTATTCATTGCAGCCAGTCTTGGCTGAGGCCCGTCGCCCGACAGCCCGCTGGCGTCATGACAGAGCGGTGTCGCTACACGCTGCAGATGACGCGCCGCGGCCGCCACAATACGGGGGTGACACAGCTGCACGGGCCGCCCGCTGGGTGCTCTTGACGCGCTCAGGAATGGGCCGCTGACAATCCCGGTAGCGGCGGTGGCTTCTTTGTGTCGCACCGCGCCAGAGCGTAGCGCCGTTGAATGCCGGCACGGCGGAGACGGATGGAAGTAGCGAGGATCTCACGCTCCGGTGATGGAGAAAACCTCTGCGTATGGAAATGCTTAGTGTGGCTTTCGTTGTGATAGACTGTTGTACCTCTGCCTCCAAGCGATACCGTAATGACTTTGGGCTTAGCCATGGTATTATGTTTACAGAGTAGGCAAAGAGGTAGCCCCGTCGACCTTTAAGAATTTCAGCGTAATTCCTATCATATCCCAAGAAAGAACATGACTCCAAAATGGCCCCGCCTACTTCAAAACTGTTCTTACATCTGTGTCTTTGTGCCTTAACAGAACATGCTGATTTGATAGCTGTGGCCGTTATTTCAAAGTAATCTAGAAATTCCACTGTCCTGCTATTTCATAACTATGGCTGTAGGTTCCTCTCGGAAAATACACATAGCCTTCTTTTGACGTGAGTTTTGTTTTTACAGAGGTCCGTTGTTGAAATGCGTACAAGGAAACTAGTTCTGAACCTTTTAATAACGTAATGTTAGTTAAAAAATTCATTTGGTTTTGTTGCCTTGGTGTTTCATCTAATGCCGTAACTGAATGATGAATTTTGGAGCCTTGGATATGCTTTTAGTAACAATCACCCAAATTAATTCGTGGCGAGGAATTATTTCACGCATTTGTGATTTACTGAGTATTAGTGGTAACTTCATCTCACGAGTAACTGATTTGGGCGAGATTTCATTGCACTTGTTTTGACCCAGCACTGACAGTTTTCAAAAGTTGGTTTCTGATCATCCCTTAGGCTGCTACTAGTCAGGTGCTAGTGACCACCAGACAGCAGCCTAAGGTACACTCATTTTAACAAACTAGGATCGCTATGGTTGCTACGTATAATTGTGGACGTCCACTACATAGAATAAGGGAAGGTATGTAGTCACTCCCTTGAGTCAAGTGGTCTATTGTCTACCATAACGGTGTCAAAACCAGGGCCGGGCAGGCCTAGCCATAAACCCGGTTTGGTCCTGTCCGGGTCCATACCAGGTGCTTGTAGGAAATTTGCCCATATTCCTTCGATTTTCTACTGACAGCCCCTCAAAAAAACTAAGCCTAGACCGGGCCTTGTCGTCATATTGTTGCTCCCCGGCCCCGGACACTCTCCAAGGCTGACATCCATGTATTGGTAAGATACATACCTATATATTTGGCGATTTGCAAAAAGCACAGGGTGGGGTGGCTTATGGAAATATTGGCCTTACCCGAGGAGAATCTGGCGGTTATTTTGTATGTAAATGAAGCAATGAAGTGTGAATAGTTGTCTGACTATGCCTTCTAGAACTTCTCAAAATTGGTTGCAATACAGGGGTGTCGATCTGTATTCTTTTGAGAAGGCCCTGACCCACCCACTGTTGATTTTGGCCTACCCAATGCTGGTTTGGCGGCCCCCCATGTTTTCCGCCGGTTTTAAATGGACATTGAAGTAATATAGAGTAATAATAATGAGAAGAACGGCCGCAATACGAAAGAGATGGTCGGAAAGTAAAGAATATAAAGTCTAGGTTATACATATATATGTATATATATGGCATATATTACATATATATTATATATGGCATATATATATATATATATGTATATATATATACATGACAATAAAAGCAATTTCTACTTCATAAAGAGCAACAAAAAAACTTATATATTTCCGTTGGCCGAATTAAAGTGAGCTAAATCCGTTGAGAAACCCACATTTGGGGGAGTTTAGGTTGTCGGGCTCTCGGCTCGGCCCCCCAATGATTTACAGAAAATGACACCCCTGTTGCAACATATATATATATATATATATATATATATATATATATATTGGCGGACAAGGAGAAATTAGTGTGTTTGCGTTTGTCTCCTCTTTGCAGTTTCTAACTCTCCAGCAAAACGACTAAAATTTTTGAATTCAAGCGTTTGTGGGGAAAAAATATGATCTAACAGTCGTAATATGGGATGGCAGTGGTTTAGATCTGATTTACCTATAAGCACTTGATAGCGGCCCAAATGAGACAAAATTAAATTCCGTGTGATGCTGTGTGTTGTTTTGCTGTTGTTGGTTCTCTCCCTTTTTTACTTTGAATGCGTGGAAAGTTGCACAGAAGGTTAGTGCATTAGCTGTCTGGCGATAGCCAATTTCCATACTGCCGGGTGACAACTTACCTAAAATCCAGTCTGCAAACAATGGTTCAGGTATGACAGGTATCTTAGGTAGCAGCCAAATCAGAATCTGTTTTCAAAACTTGAGCAAGGTACGTCCAGTTGTGCAGCACCAGTTCCGGGAGATATGCAGTGCCAGGAGACCTTTACTTTCGCACAACTTTCCCAAGATTCTAGCATATGCCCCTAACTTTTACAGCCACCCTAAAATATACAAAACTAGCTCAAATTTCAGTCCACAGTAGGATTTTGGCCTACTGCTTATAGTGTGGGAAAGTTATCATAATAGTGGTTTTACGATGCCTGAAATGTAATGTTTTCATGCGCTACTTACTATTTCATCTGAAATGATCGAACAAATGCATAATTTGTGAGGCCAGTAAAAGTAAACAACTCTTATACCCAATTACAAAGTGTCATGTACGTGGCGCATGGTGCTTTTTGTAGGAGATGGTATTTTCTGCTAGGTATTGCTATTTATTTAAGGTGCTGCTGGAGCACCATCTGAAAGATATAAAACTCAGCATGCACAACTAATCCAGGTTCAGTTCATTGTATTGGGATGGATCACATAATGCACCAAATTTATTCAGTCCATTTTATATCCTGCAACCCAGCTGCAAAAAAAAAAACAATATTCAGAATAGTTTTCGTGTATGGAATCTGGTTACATGAAATTCCTGACATATGGAAGTAAATCTGCCAGTCCCGGCAAGTCAAAATATGTGTTAAGGGGTTCGGATACATGGAATTTTGGCTACATGAAAGAAATTTTGCGTCCCAGAAATCCCAAACAACCGCAGTTACCTGCAGCAAAATCTGTTAGACGTTTTGTCATCATCACATGATCAAATGTGATGCAGCGTGCCTTGATTACATGCCATAATTGCAGCACACCATCAAATGTAATGTTTTGGGCCAAAATTTCAGCACATTCCTGCCAAAATTTGGATATACACTCCAGCCAGTGCTGTTTGGCTGCAACATTCCTGCTTCATGCAACAAAAAATGGAGAGCCTGGACATTTTTAATGAGTGTTGCCATTGTTTGCTCTGTAAAAAAACAGCATAGTGGGGCCTACCATGTTGATTTTTACATATACACAAACTGCCTACTCCGTATCATATGCAGTTCTTGGGCAACAAACCCATGATCATCGTTGTGTATCGTGTCCGTCACCTGCAACTTTCTGTGATTTTGCACTCACTTGTATTTGCCTTACTGGGAAGCAAGAGTTAAGTGCGTCACAAGCGCGCGCGAAACCTTTATCCGAGATGACTTAAGGTTGCATTGCACTCCCATTGACTATCACATCTTAGTCATAATGCCATTTGACATTGGTAAAGCCCATCAGAGTATGTATGTGCATCTCACAGTACGTCCGAACACAAAAACATCACAAAATATGCCGAACAGTACCATCTCCAAACGCTGGCAACACACAGTTGTTTCTTTATTAGTTACTCGTGTGCTGACAACCCATAGGTCTGTATTTCTAACAATGGCTTGCGGTTAAAAATCTTAGCGAAATGAGTTTACAGTGTAGTGGCGCGACGTCACGTGGGTGCATAATGACTGAACTGCGTACGAGTACTGCCCGTTACTACGTGTGTAATTATGACCCAAAGACAATTGAAATGACCTCACTTAGCGTGGCAAAGACGATGCAAAACACAAACTCGAGATAACTGGCTCACTATGCACCTGCGAGGCGGCACGCCACTACAACACATGAGGTTAGAAAATGACGAGACCGGGACGCAACAGCAGTTTACGGACAGTACAGCTGTAATACGAACGTGTTCTGTGAGACGACCTCAAATATGGGAAAATGTATATATACATGGAAATTTGTGAGCTTTAAACAAGCTGCTAAATTCAGACATCATCTTACAATTACTGGAAGTAGGGCGTTAGCCCTATAGAATCCAATATTTTGATAAGTCTTTATCCATTTGCTTACCTACTGGCGGTATATGTTACGTGTAAACCTGGTACACCGCGAACAATTTTCAAATGGCTATTTATGAACTTGTGAGCACAAGCATACGAACTATATATATATATATATATATATATATATATATATGTGTGTGTGTGCGTGTGTGTGTGTATGCCTACCAGTTCTCACTAAAAAAAACCGTCACCGACAATATGCTTTTCTTAGAGATTCGCCTTCGTTCCGCTTCACAAAGGTGTATGGAATAGAATTCACAATCACAAAAAACTCCACGATGCTACGACAGTGGCGACGTTTTCCGTTACACAAAACCTTGGATGCGGCAGTCATGGAGATACATCAGCGTCAAGTTCTGCCGCATTTGCGAAAAAATATGGCACAAAATAGCTCAAAGGTGTTGCAACGTTTTTCTGCCCGGTTGGACTCTGTCTAGCAGTTGCAAGAGTTTATGTGTTGACGCAGTGTCATTTCATTGTCGATTATCTTCAAGTTCGTTTATGTGATTTCGACTTTTCGGATAACACTGAAGGTCGATCTCGATAAACAAACAAACCATTTATTTCGGACGATTTCACTCGTCCTTGGACACTGGTCGAATACATGGTCACAGGCAAGCAAACACAAGTGCAAGAATTCGAAAAAATGCGAGCAGTCCCGCGGAACATTAATTGTGGCTATACTTATACAAAAGAGACATAACCTAGAAATGCGCTATCCATATTAGGCTAGTCGAAATCCCTAGCAAATTCCAAATTTACGCTTTACATGTTCTGTTCATTTCGTCGATCGCTGTAACCTGTACTACACTTTTCACAACGTATAATCGTTCGCTATAAAGTAAACCTGTGCTCTGTATTCTCCTCGTCATATCGTTTGCTATCAATTAAACAGTCTAAAAAATGCTTTACATGGTTCCACTGCCTAAATGTTGCTATAACCTCACACTACGCCGTGCAGAATCGACTGTAGAATTCGAATTCGAAAAAAACTGTTTTACAGTCCATTCTGCACGGCGTAGTCTGAGGTTATACCAACATTTAGGCAGTTAAACCATGCAAAGCGTTTTTAGGCTGTTTGATAGCAAACGATATGACGAGGCGAATGTAGAGCACAGGTTTATTTTATAGCGAACGATTATACGAGTATGTGTAAAGTGTAGTGCAGGTTACAGCGATCGACGAAATGAACAGAACATGTAAAGCGTAGATTTGGATTTTGGTAGGGATTTCGACTAGACTAATATGGATAGCGCATTGTTAGGTCATGTGTCTTTTGTTTAAAGGTAGCCACAATTAATGTTCCGCGGGACTGCGCGCATTTTCTCGAATTCTAGCACTTGTGTTTGCGTGTCTGTGACTCTGTACTCGACCAATGTCCAAGGACGAGCGAAATCGCCCGAAATATATGATACGTTTTTTTTTATCGAGATCGACCTTCAGTGTTATCCGAAAAGTCCAAATCACACAAGAGTTTGTTAGCAGAGATAGTTGATTTCTTCTTGCTGAAAGATGAGACTTTGGAACTACCTGACATATAGAAGTACCAATCAAAAGTTGATACTTCTCAATATAGTGAACTGTTGTCATGTTTTGAACGTGGTGTCGTCACTTATACCAAAAAATGTCATTTTCACTTAAGAAACATTGTTAATGGTGACAAATCTTTTGAACTACGGTGGGTTAGTGAATTCGGTTTACATTGCAACCTAAAATGATAATGGGATATGCTGCTTGTTTGGTTGTCAAGACTTCATGGGTTAGGCAAATCTAAGACTAGTTGCCTGCTACCTTCACGACATCGCCAAAAATATTTCATCGTGTTGATTAATTCCTTCGCTCATTGTTTAAAAAAAGTGCTGTGGAACGCATGTTTTGATCTGAGGTGGCCATGTTCCACCTCGTAGTCTTGGAAATTAAATACTGATGTACATTTTCTGAAGCGTTTATATTCACCGAACTTCAGAGCGATTTCCCATGAGTTTCACTGTGTCCTCTTCAACCGTATCGTATTGTCAGCTGTTGCTCGACATCACGAGCGGGCGCAAGCCAATGAAAGGTCGCAAAAGATGGGCATTGCTAATCGTGAACGCTTCTGGGGATCTGCCGGGAAAATGAGTGCCGCAGATGTGATCATCGGCATTTCTTGGCTTAGCCGATTCCTTCTATTGAAAGTCGACTTAGATGAAGCATTCGTTTTTTAGCTAGCTATCGGGCACTTTGCGTTCCTGCGCGATGTTTTGTGCATACAGGGATATGCTGTGTGGTCTTTTGAACGATAGCATTTGCTGGCTAATGTCTTCCCACGTGCTTCTTGTTTCAGTTGAGGTTTTTCGTGCGCTTTTTCATTCCTGTCCATTTTTCCGGAAAAATGCTGGAGGAAGAAGCCAGCGGCTGTAAACTATCAGCACTTTTACCTAAACAGCGCAGACACCTTTCGACGGAGGGCTGGTTAGTCATGCCGTTACTGACTGGGTCATGATGACGTCACACATCACACAGATGTAGGCTCCGGGCATGGTTTAAACTGTTTATACCTGTGTACCTGTCTTATCGTATACCTGTTTTTCTTGGGACATGATTTGCAGAAAGGCTCTTCAGAAATGCCGCATATACAAAATGTAAGATAACAGAAGTCGTATCTGACCACGGTTAAGTTAAATGATGGTCGCCACGGTTCTGATTAATCTTTGTTACAGGAAATCAGTTCTTAAGATTAATCTGGTACGATAAGACTTGTACATCTTAGCGTTCGCCTTCAAAACTCCTCATCTTTTCGCTGTGTTTCCGTGGATTTGTTTGCGTTTATCATTATCACGGGGAAAGCCGTCGAATAACAACAACGTTGCGGAACGTTGTAGCATAACAATGAGCAGAAGAAAGGCTTGTATCGTGGTTTTGCGCGCGTCTTGAAATGCTAGGGTACCAATGCTAGTGAAACATCCAAACCGATGAGGAGATGGCAACTCCTATTAGCTTTCATTGCTGACGGCGCTATACCGTGTGCAGTTAACGGTATTGTCACGCGGAGAGAAGGACGATTTGGTATTCTGAATTATTTTTGTTTCTAACGCCAAACTACTGCCGCGATGATATTTAATAAATTTTCCTGCGTATCATTTTGCATATTAGACGTAAATTTCAACGTCTTATGTAGACCAGGACCGGCTCCCGGAGGTGTTTTGGGGAGGCATGTCAGGCCATAAAACCGCGTGAAGATAGGGTTTATCGGACGCTTGCTGAGCTTTCATTGTTACAGTGACGTTCTGTAGGAATATTCACAGCGGCCCTACGTTCGTAAGCCCGGTTCGCACCGTGCCCGTATCCGTCCGGATCCCGGATCCGGATCAGGAGTGGTTCAGGCCGTGATTTGTCTGGATACGTGGTCTGGACCAACACGGACCACTACTCTCCACAAAAAGATCATATTTCTCTGGAGAAGAAGTCAGGTAGCTCTTGTTCAGGTCCTTGGAAACGCAGCTCATTGCAAAGTTCAGTGTTTTCATCTACTGGAACAGGTGCTTTATAAGATTTTTATACCACAGTTCCCATAGTTACCATAGCGACACTGCCGGGTTTTGGTGGCAAATAATTGCTTCATGTTCGCTGCGATGTATTATTTCCGTCACCGTTTAGTCTACGTGAATAGAGCGATACTAAGTTAATTAGTGAGTTAAATGCGTTACTATCAGGAACTTAGTGAGTGAATTAAGTGAGTACAACTAAGAAGTTAATGGACGGGCTAATTTCTGCTGCAGCGTTTGTGTCGTTATTGGACGACACACTATCGACCACTGCGCCTGTAATTACGCAACTTCTGCGAACAGCTATACTCGTGGCAAAGTGTTGAAAAACCAGACCAGCTCTGGCTTTGCTGAACGGAAGATGCATCAATGAGTCGGTTCCAAGGCATTCAGGACCGCACCAGACCTCGTTCCCGATACGTATCGCGCCTGCAGCGAAAAGCGACTGGAGCCATGAGTACGGTGGGCGTCAGCTGATTTTCGAACGGATCCGAACGAGTGCGGACGTGGCGTGAACCGTGCGAACTGAACCTACAATCGACGGTGACTTGCAGCTCAGCTGACACAGCGCTGGTCTCCCTGTGTTGGTAAGACGGGATCGAGTCGCCCGGCGCTCGATGTTTTGGCCCGCGGGTCAGCTGGCAGCGAGCTAAAAGAGGATCAGGCTTATTGCCACACGGCGTGCTGCACCTTTAGCTGCTCGTTAAACGGTCGCCACAAAATCAACCGTTACATGGAACTGCTCGATCGGATGTAGGGGTCGGCGTATGTGCAATAAACAATGCTTGGCGCGGGCTCCGATTCCGGGCATCACCGCAGCAACCATTCATATCGAATTTATAATAAGAAATGCCGGAACATTGCACTGCACTCATAATCGACTATCTTTTCGTAGAATAGTGGGTTTGAGACATATGTAAACAACACTGGAAGTTGTGCTCGTATGCAAAAGGCATCTCAAAAACTACGTAAGGAAGTTGTGCCAAACTCCATTTACGATGCTCGTCTGATTCAATGCTGGTCCAACGTCTGCAAAATAGCTTTAACCCTCGCGATGTCGATTGCAGCGTTTTGATAGTGTTGTTTGTGAGTTACGACGCTTAGTTTTTCGGTCTCAGACATCTGTTCTTGAGTGAGGTAGCGTATCTTGCCAGGCGTCCGTCGTCCGTCTGAGGCCTGTTGCGTCAGAAAGCAGGCCGTCCGTAAGCCGGACGTTTTGATAGCAGTTAAATCGTTTATTTAGTAGCCTTGTTTTTTCAGCATGCATTCATATATTCAGGCGTGAGTGCTACGTTAAAATCAAATGAAGTACCTACGCTCTTCAATGGAGGCTCCTGCGAAACTGCCTCGTCCATTTACGACGCTGGCTCCTCCATTTCACCCTCTCTGCGGGAGGTCTGACCACTCCGGCCGTGGGCGTCGGCACAGAGGACCACACCTCGTTGCCGGAGCCGGGGCTGGCGCTGAACCGGACTGGCTGCGACCGCCGACCGGGGCCCGACTGCGGTTCAGTCACTGTCTGCCAGGGTCCAGCCACGTCCGACCAGAGCCCGGTCAGGGTCCGGCTACGTCCGGCCGCGTTCGACCAGGGTCAGGTCACGGTCCGGTCAGGGTCCAACCGCGTCCGGCCGGGGTTAGGCCACCTGGGGCCAGGGTCCGGACAGGGTCCGGTCAGGGCCCGGCCACGTCCAGTCAAGGTCTGGTCAGGGTCCGGCCAGGGTCCGGTCAGGGTCCAGCCAGGGCCCGGTCAGGGTCAGCCAGGGTCTGGTCAGGGTCCGGCCAGGGTCCGGTTGGCGACGGCGGCCGGCCGCCGTGCAGCCAGGTGCCGGCCAGGTGGGCGGCTGAGCTGGCTCTATCAACGGGATCAATACGGCGCCGCCGGGAGATGGTCCGGCCCTGAGGGAGTTGGCAGGCACGGTGACGTCACACGACAGGGCTGTGCAGGGGCCAACCGAGGCAGGTCGCACGGGCGGCGGGGTGGGTCCCCTGTCCTGGGAGCCCCTGATGGGGTTAAGCAGGATTGACGTCTGGCGGGCGGGGCATTACACGCTGGGACTGATGGTGAAGTTTACTGCGGACCGTTGCTGAAAACGGCAAAGCTCAGAACTGCCACTCTCGGGTGATGTTCGCGTGGTTTGCCGTGAAAGAGACCTCATTACATTTGGGATGTAGTGGGATGGCGACGTGTTTCGCGTCGTATCGTCGGTGTCTTGGTAGCATTCGCCGGTAAAAGGTCACATTTCATTAAACATTGAAAACCAGTCGGCTCGGCGGTGGTTGCACTATTGGGACACTCGACGCACAGTGTCTGCGACTTTGAAGGCATCGACGGCTGTTGAAACGGTTTTGTAATTGACGTTCCTTTGATACCATTCAGGCGAAGTCGCTAGGGTCTAAGGCCAAGTCGCACACTGAGACGCCCGTTGAAATAGCAAAGTTGTGAAACTGAGGCCAACCACACCAGACGTTTCTAAATCTGTCAAAAACACGGTAAACATTGTGTGCATGTTATCTAAAAAAGTCAAGAACAATAATGGTTTGGCTGTTTAAAAAACAGCAGTGTCTCTAAAGGGCAGACGTTTGGTTATTATGCACTATATGCGATCTAGTCATGTGATACTATATGATGTACAATGATCAGTTGATAACAGTGTAACGCAGCTCGATGTGGGTCAGCTGGTCTCTTCACTAAATGTATGCCTTTCACTAGTTTATGGCAATACCCGTTACTTTGGTCACTTCTCCCTTATTGGAATGATGTCGAAAGAGCTTTTCACATGACGGAATTCTGGCGAGGTATTCTGGTATTCTGGTGCTTCTTTCTGTTGACTATATAATTTACAGCACGCATAATGCACACACGAATGAGAGCGCAGTGTATGAGTTCAGTCATGATGACTGACTGCAAGCACCAGGAGTGCTTTCTTGGGCCATTTAGACCTTCGCTTGCGCCCCCTTGAGCCGTACCAGGTTTGATGACGTCACGCGCGTACTGCTTCGTCTGGGCCAAGCTCACCGCCTTGCTGATGGAATGGTCGGCCAGTCCCGTCTCCGGAGCAACGCTCACGGTCGAACTGATTGGACTCCATTGCCTTTGGAAGCAGACTACGTTTGACCGATAAAAGAAATTTAGTGAATTCTGAGAAACACCTGTTCCTTTTCTATGTACGATTGCGACGTCAGCTCCCCGTGTATGATACAAAAATAATCAAACGACGATGAACTTCACGCTCATTAGGCTCCGTTGGCATGGAAACGACGTGGTGCAAAGTTTGGTACTACATTCCTGCATGCATTGCGTGAGATGCAGGACGTTTCCGGCGGGCTCATACCTTCTTTGCAGTTAATCCGGGTAAGCCGTTGTATTTACTTTATGGCCACTCTGTCCATGAGGTGCCTTGTCCCTTTGAATCACTGTTGCCACAGGCAGCTCTGTCCGTCTGAGCCGCTGTGGCCCGCGCTGTGTTCCTTCGAATCGCTGTGGCCTTCGCCGCTGCCTGTCAGAGCCCGCTGCGACTGGTCTGCTGTGTTCTTTTCAACCTCTGTCTGTGGTCTTGGCCGCTGCCTGTCTAAGCCCACTGGGCCTGATCGACTGCGTCCTTGAGCTGCTTGAGTTGTTGTGCCCAACTGAGCCAGCGTGAGTCGCTGTCATTATCTGAACCGCCGTCCGTCCCTCAGCGGCTGTGTCGGTCTGGGCCGCTGTGAGCTGCTGTCCGTCCTCCGGCCGCTGTGTCGGTCTGAGCCGCTGTGAGCTGCCACGAGCTGATGCGAGCTGCTGCCTGTCCTCAGCTATCGTGTCCGTGTGAGCCACTGTGAGCTGCTGTGAGCCGCTGTCTGTCCTTCAGGTGCTGTCAGTCTAAGTCGCTGTGACCTATAGTCCATCCTCAGTTGTTTTGTCAGTTTGACCCGCTGCGATCCTCTGTGAACCGCTGCGAGCCTCTGTGCCGCCGTTCCTCCGGCAGCTGCTGTGTTAGTCTGAACTGCTGTGAGCCGTTGTGAGCCGCTGTTCCTTCGGCAGCTGCTGTGTTAGTCTGAACTGCTGTGAGCCGTTGTGAGCCGCTGTTCCTTCGGCGGCTGCCGTGTTATTCTGAGCCGCTGTGAGCCTCTGTGTTCCGCCGTTCCTCCGACAGCTGCCATGTTATTCTGAGCCGCTGTGAGCCACTGTGGGCCGCTGTTCCTCCCGCAGCTACTGCGTCAGGAGCCGGAGCGGCGCGTGGCTTCGCTGGAGCAGATCAGGGCGCTGCCCTATCTGCAGGACGTCGACTTTGACGCCGTCTACAACCGACAAGTGCCGGTGCCCTTCATACCGCCGGTACGGTTACGTCGTTTGCCTGTGCGTTAATACGGCCTGCGTCGGCCAGTCCGTTGTACTCTGACGCTAACACTGGTGCTCCAATCCAAGGTGCCCACTCGCCGTCCGAGGTGGGGGGGGGGGAGCAGGGAGCGCGCTATGTTTGAGAGTAGTACGGGCGAGGTTAACCTGGTTTAACGTAATGCGACATGGCCGGCCTCAGGTGCGTCATTGTGGTTGGTTGTTGTTTCGACCGGTTGGGTTTGGGTTTGTCGAAACGGTCTTTGGTTGGGTAGATGCAATGTGCCCAGGGTTGGCTTTCTGTGTTTTGTTTTATCGTGTCCGTCCTTATCTTGTTGGCCTGGCTAGCCAAACTGCAGCATTTTGATCATTCTGTGATTGATGTGATGTGATAGTGCACCTCGCTTGGTAATACGTGGCGAGACAGAGTTTTACTGGCATAAGTCTGACTCAGTCCGTCAATGCTATTGCGTGACTCTGTTCCTTTGTGGGCCCCTCGGTTGGCTAATGAGGCCTCGCATGGCTGCCCGCGTACAAAAGCCTAGCTGAGCTGATGGAAGCCTGTCAGTTGGACGGCAGCAACCGACCTGAACCCTGCTTCAGCCGTCGGTGTTTTCATAAGTTCGAAATTCTGTTTAAAGGAAGGACGTTGCCTTAAGGAATCTTTGTTTCTCAGATGTCTTCCGGCCAAAGCTAGCGAACGCACTTTGCGACATTTTTATAACTTTCCTCTTCCCTTTTCTATTGCAGTGCACCTTTTATCGTTTATTAGGCGGTATAACTAGGAAAAACGGGTATTTGAATGCTAATGTTTTGCAATTGTCGTTAACTAAATGTTAAAGATCCAGGAAGTAAGCGTATCGCGAAAGGTCAGGTGAGTGATGTTTTGCTAAATGCAAAACAAATGATGGCTAGGTTGTATCAAATGTGCGCTGAAATGACGGGAGACGGTCAATTACTTGAACCTAGGATGGCAGAATTCATCTTTCATTTAGTCTGAGGAGCTCTTCATCGCTACATATCATTTGCAGTGTTTGCCAGATTTTGCCATTTTCAACCGTGATTAGATTTCTGTAGTCCTAGAAGAAAACCTCGTTAATCTTAAAAGCAACACCTTCATTTGTGATGGCTCTTAGTCTTTGAATGCTCAGGGGAAGGGAAACCACAGGCCGTAAACGGGAGACTTGTCCCGCGAACAGTCTGACAGTTTCTCCTCAAGAAACTCTTCAGTGGCGAAAGTGCAGCGTATTGATTCTTTGGTCATGAACGAGATTGGCTCGAAACACTCGCCGGAACGCCTGCCGGCCATTTTACGTGCACGAGTATATTGCAGTGTCGGACAGGAACGATTTGTCAAGTGGTGTAATTTGCCCGCCGACTCGGGGGAACAGTTCCAATGAACTCACCGGAAAGATGGATCGAATATTCATGACGGCAGAAACAAAGAAGATTTTGACGGGGCTTACGTCTGCCATACTGTTGCGTATTCGGAACATTTGCTGCCTGTAACCAAAACGCATTTTATTCAGTAGCTCTTATCGACCTGCCCCGTCTCCCCCCCCCCCAAAAAAAACGATGCCTTTGGTCAAGTCCAAGATCTGGCGCTTGGCCAAATCTTCCGAACGTGGCGGAAGTTCATGGAAGGGAAATGTGGTGCCAGAGGGGCGCCTTGTGTAGCGTCGAATAAACCACTGGTCGTCTTCTTTGATCGGTGTAACCCATCTTTCTCCTCACGTCTCACGAGTGATTGGGATTGAATGATTGCCTGAATTGCGCTCAAAAACTAACTTGGTCTCTTACCAAGTTACCTTATTGCTTCAACACATCAATGTGAAGCGGGTTCGGTTTTCCGATAGAAGTTAACCGAAATATGACCTTACTCCAAAACACAGGTTAGAAGCAAATGCTGACACTGCAATGCTCGTCAGTTTATGAAAGCAGCCCTGGAATTGTGCAGTCGGATGTAGGAGTTTAAGTTGGTGCAACAAGCTCAGTTTAGCAGGGGCTCCGATCCCGCACTCAGACCATAAGCTTCGGAACCTCTGTGGAGACTGGGGGCCAAAGACGATTTTTGCCTCGTTTCTTTCCATGCACTGCCGTAGGGTTAATGTTCAATGCTGTCCAGAGGGGAGGGGGAGACAGCTGCGCCACCTGCCCCCCGTTTCGTACGCCCTTAAATCAGACTACTTGAATCAAACTTATTAAAAGAAATCCCCTGTGGCAGTTCCTCCAGCCTTCCGGGCGGCTGAAATGTCAGCTGCATTACTGGTACGTGGTGGCGCTCTTTCCGTCGCGGCCAGAGGCGCGTGGCCTCGCATGTCGCCGCGGACAGCCAGATCCGGTGTCGCCGCCTTAACCCTTGGCCTCCTGCCCGGAGACGGCGGAACGAGCGCTGAGATTTGGTGACATTCGGTCACGTTATGAACACGTGAATGCCGTGCTCGCGTGCCCTAGCGTTGCCCGGCCGCTTCCGGCCAGCAGAATGTCAGCTAGGACTCGCGGACGCGGACACCACGAGACCGGTCCGGGCTTTTCGCCCACATTGCTCTCGGCCCGAGTGGGAAAGTTGCGCGAAGTAAAGTTGCCAGACATTCCAGTTTGGCAGTACTGCCGGCAGATCGCTGTGTGCGATGGCGATGCATCGAAACAGAGGACCTTGGTGTTCTCATTAAATTTATATGTGATGCCAAGGCCGAGTTGTGTGCGCTTAGCACGTGGCTATCTTCCGAAGTTACCATCGGTCCAGACGTTTCCATATGAACGTAACATCATTGGAGTACGATAAAACGAAGATGAGGCAAAAGTCTTGTTTCATTTTTTGCCATGCTTCATGTGACGACGAGGCCTCTGACGAATCACGACGTGTCCCACACAACCTGTGATCAGTCAACGGCCAGTGGTCTAGCGTTATCCAATTTCGTTTGTCCTTATTTATTTCTTACGCCCCTGAGGGAGAAATGCTTTATGTTAGGGTGCCGTGGTACCCAGCAAAAGATTTCAAGGCTACAAAGTCACAAGAGCTTGATACGATTTCATGTCCCATGCAATTCACTGGCAGTGGACGGCACGTCGAATCATTCTCGAATTGTCCGCTTGATGACCACGTCGGAATTGTATCCCACAGAGAAACTCCCTCAACTGCGACCCAACCTATGAACTGGAGGAAATGATCATTGAATCAAGGCCTTTGCACAAGAAGAAAAAACGGCTTCTGAAACAGAAATCAGTTCGAGAAGGTCTGGGTCAACAAGCTGAGCAGGTAAGAACTGCGGACGCATCATTAGCATTCCGAAACCGAGAGCCTTCGCATAAGTTTCAGATGAAAAACTGAAAGATTCCGCATACGAGATCGTCCAGAATAACAAAACGGACGAAAACCAAATCAAATTCGGCTATGTTTTCACGATTATGCCCGTTGCGTGACGTCATCAACGAACACATCAATGTGGATATGATAACCGTTGGTTGCGGAATTTTGGCACGAGCGGTTTTTTAACTGCACAGATTTTCAGATAACATTATCACGATACGGAGTCGGCAAAGGGTACAAAACATGGTTTGTGCGTTTGAAATACAAAGCAATGGGAAATGGGCAGGCACGCAAAACATGTAAAAAAGGCAGAACATCCTCTCGGAAAGATTAAGCGTTTGCGTTAGCATTGCCAGCGCCGTGCAGGCGGACCGCGGTTGCCGAAGTAACGTCAGTATTCCTTCGTATCTGAAACTGTGTTACCTAACAGGAATGTAGCCAGTATTTCTGTCACTGAAGATCACACGGATATGTATTTTTTTATGAATGGAAAATATGTTCGAGGTGAAAATTCAAGTCACTCATTTGATACACTATGCTAACTTTCAGCGTGATGCGTCACTCAAGAAATACAGTGACATGAGCATCCAACACATTTTTCCTTCGCTGCGACTCTTGCCAACCCATGCATATAAGCTGGGTTGGCCTAGCTTGGTACAAACTACCACATTTCTCCTTCGCTGCGACACTTGCCAACCCATACATATAAGCTGGGCTGGCCTAGCTTGGTACAAACTACCATTATTATTTAATATTTTTTTTTTATTATTTAATTTGTATTTTATTTAATTTGTATTTAATCTGATATTTCAAATGTGTTCGTATTGGTCCGGAAATAGTTAGACATACCTGAATTGCAGGGAATTTACGGGATCAGTGAACAACATCAAACCAGTTTTCTTATCGTCAGCTTCGTTTAAACGCCGCGACCGTGGTTTGCCTTCTCAGTATTCCGATGAGGACTTTTCTTCTTCATTGCACTGCATCAGCGGAAAAGTGCACGGTTTTGTCTCAGTCGTGGTCGTTCGTGCAAATGTAGTCGGCCGGGCGTCCATCAGAGGCTGGCAGAGGCAGGCTCGCAACGTCAGCCTACTCTTGCCGTGGAATACGAGTCCCCGGTGAGGCATCACCGAACAATGTCTATCACCCGGCGGGTCCCAGAAGGCATGAGAGGAGACTGCTGCTGAACGATGAATAGACACAGTCCCACGGCGCTCTTCATATTTCCGGCTCGGGTTTGCGCTTTATGATGGTTGGAAAATTGAACGTGTGTGTGTAGTTCTAACGCGTTTGACTTTGCGTTTGGGTCGTAAGGCTGTTGGATCATCATTGTTAGCTGAGGTAATACCGCGTATCTTAACTATGGTCGTTGTGAGTTTGTTTTTTATCGATTATCTCGATCGATCTGTTGCATTTATTTGAAAAATATCACTAATTTGTTTGGTACTTCTTTAAGCCAGCTTGTGCGATTTCTCCGCTTTTCATTATTAATTTGCTTTCTTAGCATTATCCAAATTAAAACTATGGCTATGTAGGCGTCCGCCTTACGTGATGGGAAAGCTCTGCCGTAGAGGTTTTGGGTAAAGGTGCGAACCTTTTTGGGGCATCTCGGTTTGTATTTACCCCGCGACGTGGAATCAGCCTCTTGTAAACCAGAACGAACATATTTGACGGGAAAACAGTCTAGTTCATGACTGGAAAACGCCTCAGGTCGGTGGAAGCCATGAGTCCTTGTTTAACCCAAAGTTCTTACCGATAACGTTGCACCATCTCTCTCCGGAGCAGGGAAGTCCTACTCAAAGTCGTTTACGCCTCCATCTCGTGAACGCAGTAAAATATCTCCGTAGACATGAAGTGGGACTTTTGAAACGTTTTCTTTTCGCCGCTAAATTAAGCCATTAAGGAGATTTTTCCCAGAACGACCTTGGGCAAAGCTTTCATACTTAATTTATAAGCTTTTACATAGAAACAAACAAGCTGCGGATTGCATCCTATTCCGTGCTGGGGGAGCGCATATTCTGCCCCCCTCTCCAGTTTTTCGCTCGCCGTTCTTGGACTGTTGGGAACTCCTTCACGAAACTTAGTGGCTAGTCCTTAATATATTTTTCACATGTTTTTTTATATAAAATTTCGGAGATATTTCTCTTCCAGAGGCGGCTCCAGGCTCCATTTTTTGGAGAGGGAAGAAGCATGTTTGAGGAATATGGCGCCTTCTGGAGATCACGCACTTCGATGTGGCGATGTGCTATTTTGATGTCCGTTGCAATGTCATGGGCAATTCAGATGACCAGAATGTATGTAACCTGCACATCTCAAAGTGGTTTTAAGAGAAATATTGTTCCATGTTGGATCCAGGAGCATGCAAAAGGGGCATTTATATTTTCTTATTTGTAAGAATTTATGACTCATCGCATGAATAAAACAAAGCTGGCGTATGATAAGACAGATTTATCCTGCTTTATGTATTTAATTCGCCTACATATACCGCCAGGGGCGCTTCCAGACATCGATTTCCGGGAGCATATTTGGTCCAATAACATGTTGAGTGGGTTAGCAGACATTTGGATCTGTGTGGCTGATTTTATTAGCTCCACTTATATTACTGTCAAATGCCAAATGTTTCAGTGAAAATAAATATCACGGGCGGGCCAGGGTAGTGTAAAAGAGTATATTTGATTTCTTGTTATTTCTAGAGATTTATGACTCGATTTACGGAGTAGAACGCAGCTATCACAATGTAATTATTGACCCCTCTTTTTCTGGTACCTAGATCCACCTATGAGCACTTATAATGTGCACATATTGTGGCATGCAGCACATGTGCGATTTTTTTTCTTGACAAACATTATCTCACCAGATAAAGGATATTTGATACGAAACCTCACGTTTTCAGAAATAACCCTTTTTTATTTGTCTAGATTACACAGCTACAGCTATGATTCTACGAGTATTGCTTCAAAGTGTGATGCGCTTGTGATCTCAGAATAAGAACTTGCACTCAGAAAGGAACGCAGAATGCACGATACAAAATGGTATTCATAATATGTTTGAACATGCTAGGAAACTACCGGTAGTCCACCGCGTAGAAAGTTACCTCACTTTTTCTGATAACTGGATCCGCCTTGGGGCATTGGTCATACGTATGCAGTTCGGCATGCGACACACATGAAAATGTTTCCCGAACACAAATAAGGTTGTTAGAATTCAAATGTGTTGTGGAATTAATTCACATTTCCCAAAACCGTGTACTTCTTTTTATGTGTCCTGGATACGCCTATGTGTTTTAAAAATCGACCTCTTCCTAACATATGTGACACACCTATCATTGGTTGGTAGAATGGCATAAAGAAGAATAAAATCGGTCCTAAAGTGTGATCAGAAAGCTCTAAATGTGATCAGATCGTGTAAATAAACTCCTACCAATATCCTCATTTTACCCCCTTATCCCTCCTTTTCAACATTTTTAACCTTTCGTCTTCTGAAACGTAGTTCTCAGTATCGGCTAACGAACGCCCTTGCCGCTAGAGAATCGGACCAATACTTTTCGAGCAGAATCTCCCCAGCGCGGGAACGTGCGTAGCGGGCAGGAGCACGGAACAGGGCTATTGGTCCGATTTCCTAACGGAAAATGACGACTGATAGCCTGAAGCGAGATCTGTATTTCTTAAAAAGAAAAGTTGAAATCTTGGAAAAGGGGTCCGAATGAAGGGATAATTAAGGGTTTACGTATACAAGCTTTCTGACCAGATTTTAAGACCAATTTTGTTCTGCTTCCTGTCATGCTTCTTACAATTGATAGGTCTATCACATACGTAAGGATGAGGGTGGTTTTCAGAATTCCATAGAAGTATCCATGGCACATAGAAAGGTACACGTTTTTGGACATGTAAATTCACTCTGTAACATATTTTGAGGCTGTCGAGCTTATTTGTATTCGGAAAACATTGCCATTTGTGTTATATACATATACATAATGCGTATAATATATACATATGTATGTATGTATGTATGTATGTATGTATATAGACATCATCTTCTACTGTTGGCCAGAACGCTCATTTGCCGGCAATAATTCTGAAGAAAAAATTTTGGATTTTGGGCTAATCCAGATACTGCTTGACAGTTTCGGACAGACATCCAATATTACCGACAGCAGCCCGCCACTCCGGCTCCTACAGCCGACTTGCCGCGTCACAGTTGCTGCTCTGTCAGGCCCGGAGGTGCGCTCAACTACACGGGGCTAACACGGGGCGAAAAGTGTGACAAATCGAGGGTCTTTTTTAAAAAGAACCACTGTGATGACGCGATTGAGTATCAAGCCGGTCAGCTATTCACACACCGCTATCTATTGGCAATGGCGAAATGACTGCTGGTGTGGTGAGGTATGCTTTGTAGTCTGAGAAAACAACTGACAGAAGCAGTGAGGTGTACGCATGGGGAATAAAAAAGGATTCCGAGTAGACTGGCCTCATCAGAATTTCTGAACAGCGGTCGGAATGGCTGACGATAACGTTATGATTACGAACTGGGAAGCCAAGGACGTCAATCACGCTTGTTGAATCGGCAGTCGGACCCCTGCTGCTTGCTCCTACATCGGCGATTGGGTATAAACTATGCGATATTGGTTTTAATGGGCAGAGAATACGTCATAACTCAATCTGAGACCATGTCTGTCTGATATGGTCTTATAGGTTGCAGTAATACGGCACTTCAAGGTGAGCTGCATGGCCGTGGACCAGTCGACAGGCTGCCACCGCTACCCACGCTGTAACCGCGTTTGGATTTACAGTTACGTTGTCATGAATTTGATACATTGAGGAAACAGCATGCATCAGGTTGAGGCACCAATCTTCTGCATCTGGGTTATAGTTTGCGATATTTAGCACCATTTACCTGTTTTGTACGGCGGCCGACTGGCCGCCAAATTCTCATTGGCGTCATGGCGGTCGCTGCAGTCAAATTGTCGTTGTCACGCGTTTTCGGACCGGAGCGTTCACCTGGTTTAGACAGCCTTGCGTCAGGCGCCGGTTTTCGGCGTGCCGCGTCACAGCGCCTGATGTCACTTGTGTACCTGCCTGACTTCTGCGGGGGAATTCGTATCGTTACATTTTTTGTCAATACCCAACCCTTTAGCTAATTACGCAAGAAATATGAAGCGTCAGTAAGCATCAATTACTTATCAGGTGCCTAAACCTATAGCTAATTACGCTTGGTAGTTAGGGAAGTTTTTGTATTGATACTGCAAAGTCAAGCTCTGTGTTGTCATGTAACCACATTTATTGCATTAATAATTGCCAAAAATCGGTTTTAAGGCAGTTGCTATCCTGCCACTTCTTTCGTGTTCCCGTGCTTTTGAACCATAAAATTATATATATTCTAACAGCATGGAAGGCTTCACGGGTCCAAGAGGAGGGGGAGGGAGGGAGGGAGCCTCCTAGGTGTTGGGGCTTCCTTGACATTGGGGCTACTCTTACTTTCGGGGGCGTCCAGCAGCGCTCGGCAGGGGACTTTTTGTGCTCACCTAGCGTCCTGTGGTGTTCAAAAAACTTCCTAGGGCATGTGGTGGGCCCCTGTCAGGATCCAGAGGTCTCCACTGACCCTCAGGGGGCCTCCTGTGGCATTCTGGGGGAGGGGTTCCTGAGGCCATCGGGAACCTCTCGTGGCGCTGCGGCGGCCTCTTGTTCCGCTGCAAGGTCATCTAGGTACCAACAGGGGTCCCTGTCATGTCACAGGGGCTTTTGGGGTGTTCAGAGAAACCTCCTAGAGTATGCGTTGACCTTCACCGGGCTCAGAAGCCTCCTGTAGCGTTCGAGGGTCCTCCTTATACCATCGTGAGCCTTCCCAAACCGCTCAGAGGGAGGCGGCTGTCCTCTTCCCACCCGCCTTCGGTATGCCACTCCCCGTGACGGGGAGGGGATTCCTTGTTATGGGAAAACTTCCCATGGCAGTGAGGGGGCCTCCTTTGGCAATGAAATTGCCGTTCTGGCGATTAGCGTCTCACTATGACGAAAAAGAGCCTCCTGTAGTAATAACTCCGGTATTTGCGGCGCCGAACTGGCCTCCTGTGATGGGAAAAGACCTCCTGTGTTGGTAGTTGGTCTCTTGTGGCGATGACAGACATTTCTTTGATGGTGAGGAGCCTCCTGTAACGCTGTAGATCCCTCCTCGGGGGTTAAGGGCCTCCTATGGCTATGGAATGGTCTGATGTGGCAATATAGGCTATAAAGGTGAAGGGTTTTCTGTCGGGGGAGCGGCACCTCTAGAGTCTGACGGCGAGTAAGCCTCCTGGTAAGGCAAGAGGCCTTCTCGTGCTAAACAAGGGCCCTGGGGATGTGAGGGCATTGAGGTATAAACTGCAAATAACTTGCCCTGTTAATGCCCGTCACTGCCCGATATTACCAGAAATGTGGTTATTTGAGACGTGCCACAAAAGTTGACGAGGAAGATTATTAGTGGGTATTTAAAGCCTTTTATGTGCTGTAAGAAACATGTCAGCTGAGCTTAAAAAAGACAGTTCCAGTCACGCCTACTTGTAGATTATTTCATGACATTGCCTATGGCAGTTATATGTGTTATGTGATGTGTGTAGTTTGTTGCTTGATATTTTTTAGTTGTCATAAAACACTATAGGAATTGCCCCTCTTTCAGAATGGAGTGGGCTAAATCCATCGAAAACCATGCATTTGGCGGAGGTTATGTTGTTCAACCCTCGGCTTGGCCTTGCCAGTCGTGTATGCAAAACGATATCCCTGGTATATATATATATATATATATATATATATATAAGTGCGACAAGCGTATATATATATATAAATATACACATATATGCACATATATATCCCAGTGCCATGTTCTTGTATTTCCTTTGCAGCTTTGACTGCTTATTTTGAGTTAAGTGTATGTCAATCGTAACAGAAAATTCGGCAGTTGGACTTCCCAACTTGGCACATTGAATCGGTTTCCATTTTATGTCATTGGAAAGCCCTGTCATCTTCCTAGAAAGCACTTTCCATCGTCTTTTCGGCAAAAAATTGGTGAATCGTGAAATTCCACATAGAAAAATGCTTTTAAGCTCCCGTGTTAAGTCCAAGGTTTTGTCAGTGCGCGCGCCACATGGAGTCTTCGTAGAGCACCTCCACTCCGGAGACAGACGGCGCCCCTGGTTTAACCGTCGCACGTCGCCGAGGGTTTGGGGACTATCCTGAGTGTTCACGGTTTGCTGGTGCAACGCGGCAGCCTCCCTTGCTGCGGGACATTGCAGGCGGCGCGTCGGCCACGGCCAACAGTGGTGGCAGGGCAGAACTCGACGGAGACGCAACTTTCGGCGAAACTTTAAATTGGTTCGCCCCGTCAGAGCA
The DNA here is from genome assembly GCA_030062745.1 of Capitulum mitella. Taxonomy (NCBI): domain Eukaryota; kingdom Metazoa; phylum Arthropoda; class Thecostraca; order Pollicipedomorpha; family Pollicipedidae; genus Capitulum; species Capitulum mitella. Next base: position 9,861,086 of record CP099848.1, read on the forward strand.
GGGTGCTTGGGCGGACTGGAAGGCCTGATTGCCGCTGGCCGGGGGCGTCGGCTCTGCTGCCTTGTTTTGCCAGCCGGCCGGACTGAATGCAGCACGATGTCCTCCGCTCAGTTTGACGAAGTCAGAGCGGAGTTTCGGGAGACGCTCGCGTTCAGCTACGGGTCTGACGTGCTGAGCGTCATGGATCCGAAGATGTTTGATTGTCGTCCTGGCATGCAACGAACGAGCGGGAACCGTGCGCAAAGAAACTTAGCCGGGATGTTCTTCACCCGTGCACTCCCGGGTGTCCGAATCACCCTTCGCTAACTGGGGGGGGTCCTCGAGAACCCCCCATGATCTTAAGAAGTAAGTGAGCTACGGAGATAAGAGTGAAACCAACCAAAAGCTCGTAAAATTTATGCAGAATCCACGCACGTTTATTGTGTGAATTAGTAGTTCAGGGTCAAGAGGTCAAACAAGATCATGTCATGACGTGCAAACTCTGTGGGTAATAAAAGCGAATAACGCGGTCCCATGAACTGATATTGGGTACGGTGCAGACCAAAAGGGCCAAAAGCGTGTTTTCATTGTCAAAAAGTTATTTGTTACTCCTCAGGTCACGTGATGTCAGATCAACAGCCGTTGGAATATCATACTGATTTGTATGATATTTGTATGATTTGGCACGCAGGTAAAGCTGCTTCAGGCATATGTCTTGGATTTATCATTACAGATGTTTGGTCATATATGGCACATTTCGTCAGAAAAAGACTAATATATGTCATCGGAAGTCATATTAGGTCGATTAAGGTCAGACCATACAATATTGGTATCTTGTGACTGGGTAAAGGTGAGAATATCAAAAACCATTGGATCACTAAAACCATGCCAATGTGGACTTGAATGGCATGAAAGTCAAGAACAGGTCAAGTCAGGTTAGGTCAGGACGATAGCAGGCAAAATGCATTTGTTTTGTTCGGAAAATCACGGTACCTCAGAACAATGCGAAGTATTGAAAAAAACGCCTCAGGTCATGAACAGTCTGGCATCACTAACACAAACACCCTCACGGTCAGTACGTTCATGCAAGGTCATCCTGGGTCAAATTGATAATTGTTTACATCTCAGGAACGACTTAAAGTAAACATGTGGAACCAACTCTGTGCATTGTCCTAAAACATTTCATGAAAGTCTGCGGCGCCTCAGGCGATAAGTGACCTTTGCAATGATATCGGGTCATGTCAGGCCACATGAGGTCATGTCATTTCAAATACTTTATGTACACTACTCATACCTTACCAGAAGTGAACAGTAAATGCATTTCAGATCCATTTGGTCGTATATTTGATTTTGTAGCCAACTGGCTACACCTTAGCCCGCTGACCTCTCGAAAACGTTTAAAAGTGGACGTCGCTGTCTTCAGATCGTCTGCGGGCCCAGACAAGTAGGTCTCGCCTTCCAAGTGCAATGCGTTTAGTGATCCGTTCTATTTTACAAATGGGCCATTCATTTCACGTCAGACTGCACTAGATTCAACCCGGCCCTTTTGGAGTTTGATGGAATTTGGTACGATTATATTCACCATCGAAATATTGCCAGCCATAAATTTCCAGCCTTTCGTAACCTCCGAGGGCAAAGTTACAGGTCACGAAAGATCACTGATTTTTCCAGACATTGCGTGGTTCAAATGCCCATTACTCGGTGATAGATTGTCACAGAAAGGTGCGATTAGCGCCAGGCGAAAGCGAAATGTTCCAGCTTTCATAAATATGTTCACGCTTTCGGTGACCTCAGGATGACCTTAGACCTGACTAGGTCACATGAGACATTTTCGGTTTGAATTTTGTTTGCCCACCGTGATCTTCGCTAAAATGTGATACAGTATGTCCCCAAGTATCTAGAATGAGGGTGGCAAGAATTAAAATCGGAAATGGGAAATGGGAATCTCTGAAATATTTCGAGTTAGCGTTACCAAGTGGCAGTTGAGGAATATGCACCGAGGCCATTTGATGAATATTGATTCATTTCGTGTTTTTCTTTTGTCCATTTGTTCTACAGTTGGTGTGCACAATGTCCTGCGTACCTGCTGTACGTCAGCTTGGTTTTAAATTGCTTGACACGAAAGGTCAAAGGTCATGGCATCACCAATCGACCTTTCCATTCACATCCGACGTACTAGTTCTTCAAATTTCCACGGAAGTGACTTTATCGGGCGTTATTAGGCCTGTAAGCCAACTTAAACTATCTTAGTCGAGCTTCTTGGCCTTTTGAAGGTCAGCCGAGGTCATTGGCATCGGTTGGCTCTGGATAGCCTATTCGGATCATACGTAGATTTCTGAGACCCTGATTTCAAATTTCACTCCCGTTTTGCACGCATCGAATCAGTTATGTTCATTCCATATCCGCTAGAGGTCGTTGGCTTATATGTCCTTCCAGCCTGTACATGTTTTGACCTAATTTAGCCTGCTCAGTTGACCGGAGGGTAAGTTGTAGGATTCCAAGGGTCTAAATAGGCATCATGGTCTTTGCGTGAATAATACATGTGAGATTCGGAATCACTGCCCTAAACAAGCTATGAAAGGTCTGAGGCAAACAGGTTGTCGAAGGTCAGTCGAAGCCAATGGCCTCGGTTGACGTTCAAAAGACGCCGATGCTCGGCCAAGATTGCCTCAGTTTGCTTAAAGACCTAACAGCATCCGATAGATTCACTTCCGTGGGGATGTGAAGAACGGGTAAGTCAGATGTGAATGGCAGAGATTGATTGGTGGGGTGTCATGACCTGCGATCTTTCTGGTCAAGCAATTCAAAACTAAGCTGATGTGTAGTAGGCACGCAGAACATTGTGTACACCAAACTGTAGAACAATTGGACAAGCGAAAATCACGAAATCAAACAGTATTCGTGAAATAGCCTCATGCCATATTTATCAAGCGTCACTTGGCAACACTAGTCAACACGGGGATGTACTGTGCTACATTTGTTTGTGAAGATCACAGTGGGCAATCGTTGCTCAGACCGAAAGTGTTCCATGTGACGTAGTCATGTCAAGATCATCCTGAGATCACCGAATAAAATGAACCTGTTTATGAAAACTGGAACATCTATCGTTTGAATCGCGCTAACCGCACCTTTCTGTGACAATACACCACCGAGTTATGGGCATTTGACTCATGCGATGCCTGTAAAAATTCGTGACTTTTTATGACTTGTAAGTTTGACTTAAGAGGTCACCTAGGCTAACAATTTATGGCTGGCCATTGTTTATAGTCACTATCAGCGCACCTAATATCATCAAAATTGAAAGGGGTCGGGTCAGTTCGTGTGCGCTTTGACGTGGAATGACCCAAACGCTTTACCACTTATCCGGGACTTCAAGTTTCGTATGCACGTAATCTCATGACATTTGTATCCTTGTTACTGAGCTATTTCAGGCGTGATGAAGTGACTATTGTTAGCGGAACATGCGGACTTTGCTAAGTATTAAATTCATGCCCGTTTCTGGTCCTGTCCCCATGAGCCGTGTCGGTATCGCATTCAGAAGCATTTACCTGGAAAGCCTGACATCCCACAGCGACCTCATTATGGGCTGAACCGTTCTCGACATCTCCCGTGACAGTCAAAAGCCTGTGACATTGAACGTATTTGTAACCAGTGGTGCAGACAAGCAGTGGTCAGGTTCTCCGATTCCGACCGCTTTCTTTAGCCCGCCGCAGTCTGGGCTCCACCCATAGATTCATATCAGCGTCTAGGACCTTCAACCATCCTTCGGGAATGACGTATGAGTGAGTGAGTGGGGAATGAGGTGAGGGTGGTGTCGCTGACGCCCGGGCATAGTCATCCTCGTGACGGTGCTGGCTCCCGACATTTGATTGGTGCTGAACATGGTGACACCTTACATCAACCTTATGGGGATGGGGATGGTTGGGATGGCTTGTCGTTTACATACGCTTTTAATTAGGGAAATCTCAATCATGTTAAAAATAAACACATCAGTGAACATGACAGGATGTTGCGGGCATTTCCGTCCCATCCATTCCATTTCTGGCCCATTCCCAAATGCTTTAAGGGGTTTTGCTTTTTATATGTTTTTTTTTTGATAAACCATGCTTTTAACACGCGCACTGAAAGGGAACTCTTTTTGTTCCCCCACCTGTTTTTCCTGCAAATCTCGAGAACAGATCGGAGTTAGATGCTACTTCTTTGAGACGTTTATGGCAGTTGAATAACTCGGCGATTGAGAGGAAAAAATCGAAAATGGGCCGAAAATGTTTGAATTTTGAAGCAAAATAACGTTTGTTTAACGAAAATAACGTTTGCCGTTACAAATGGAAACTTTAAGAAAGGACTGGCGTTCTACGTAAGATTACCGCTTGAACGCAGTCAGGCGACGTCATTCGGGCATAAATGATGGATGTACGAAGACCAAAGCCAGGATCAGTAAGGTTCAAAGTCATCAAAGGTCAAGGTCAACCAGCTTGTGACCTGATCAAGATTTGCTTTGCAACATGTCGGTTTGTATGAAATATGCCTTCAGAGACCCTAATAAAAACACATGTGCGCACACTGATACGCTTATACCAGGGTCAGTGTGATATTACCAGGGTCAGTGAATGTCACTGTCATCAAAGGTCGAGGTCAGATATCTTGTGACCTGGTCCGGATTTGCTTTGCGACTTGTCAACTTGTATGGAATATGCATTCAAAGACCCTAATAAAAATACGTGTGCGCACATGGATACGCTTATACATAACAGGAAGTGCAGGTCAAGGTCATCACAGGTTAAGGGTAACTATATTGTGACCTGGTCCGGATTTGCTTCGCAATATGTCGATTTGTATGAAGTATACATTCAAAGACCCTATTAAAAACACGTTTGACACATTGATACTCATATGCATTTACCAGACTTGTGCTTGATTCCGCTTGACTGGAATTGACTCCAACTCAATAACAAAGCACATGACTCCGAATCCGAATCCAGTTCCAAGCAACCAATTAGAAATGGAATCGATTCCGAATCCAGTCCCAATGTGGCTAAAACTGTCTGATTCCGAATCCGAATCCGATTCATACAGACAATGTAAATACAGTATAACCATAATATAATACAGACCAGTGTAATCAATAACAAATTACGCTTTCATATATATATGTATATGTATATATATATATGTATATATATACATCCAGGTACACGTATATCAGTAAGATATTAATAATCAGGCAGGTAAACCTACTGCTACCAGGGGTCAATTTAAATTCCTTGGGAGCAGCCATGGCCTCCCAATGTGGATCTGCCCCCTCCCGGTGTATTAGGCAGGCCCCCTCCCCAATATTTTCTGTCGTCTTTAAAGAGGGGAAGAAAGCTTTTAAGATGGTAAATGATAACCAAGTATTAAAAATGAAAATTAATGCCGATCAGACTAAGGCGGCTAAATCCGTTGACAAACTCATTCGGGGGAACGTTTGGTAGTTAGACTCTTGCTCTTCCTCCCCATTGTAGCGTTACACCCGTTCCGCTCTCCGTCCGGTCTGCTGTAGTTGTCCGAATGCTGATGATCGTCTTGTTGTTTGTGGTCGAGAGAGAGCAGAGCAGAGCAGAGTGGTGTCGGCGATGGCGGGCCGGCTAGCAAATCCAGAATCCATGACGGGGTCTGGGGGTTACGAGTTTTATACCTGGCCCGGGTGTGACGTAGAAGTGTGACGCGATGGTGAAGAAGTAAGTGACGTGTTGTGTGGTGGCGAGTTGTGATTGGCTGAGTCCGATGGAAGGTTCTAGAAGCTTTTGGGGATGAGGCTGGGGTGTGAGCGCGTGACCGGTGCGTGGTTGGTCGTCTGGCACGTGTCTCTGTGCGGGCCTTGTGTCAACTTGCAAAAAGATAAACGGCTGGCTGGCCTGGGAGTGGTGAGGCAAACATGTATGATTAATTGCTCTGCTTCGGCGGTAGCAGCGTCAGAAATGCGGTCACAGCAACAGAATCACGCAGGCTCATCTCGCGGGCGCAGCGACGAAATCAATGTCTTCTCGCGGACACAGCGACGAATTCGTGCAGTACAATTGCTACAATATCTCGCGGGCTACAATATCTCGCGGCGGTCAATATCTCCTTGCGGGCGCAGCGGCAAGCTCATTGCTACACCATCCGCCCCCCCCCCAAATTATTTAAACAAAACGTTGTCCCTGACTGCAGTTACCTAAACTATAAATTTACATCACGACCATTCAAGCTTCTCAGTTGTGTCATGCTCTTTGTCCGTTACTTGTCTCACCTCACGCAGGATGGACGGATAAACATTATCACACTTGGCATGTACCCAACAATATTCAGCTCTGGCTAATTAACCTAGGCTCAGCAGCTCTGCCAGTCTCTCGCGAGTCGTACTCATGTGCCACATTATCAACCATTGCCTAGCGTCACTAAAGCAAATACTACCCGAAGCGAAAGTTCACCACTGTGCAGTAGCTAGGCTAACTGATTGTCGAGCAGTGCCTGCCCTGATCCTAGTTGCAGAAACGATGCGGGCGGGGGGCAGCACCTGCTTTTCGTTAATGTTTAACACTTACCACCCCTGAGGTGATGATTCAGAGCACCGCCTTCGGTGGTGCTCTGAATGATCACCTTTTTCAGGTGGAACTAAAACTTCAAACGGCCGAAGAGTTTTCCGGGACAGATTGATATAAGGAAAGAGGAGAAGGATTAGGATCGAAGAAGGGGGAAAGGACGTATACAGACACCCCGCGCAGCGGCACAACGTGGTTCGAGTCGGCGCGAGGTTGTTTGCATAAGTAGTATTGATTATGGTATCTAGCACTTAGGAACAGTGTAAACATTTGAATACAAATTATTGCCATAAAAAAGGCAAAATTTCATCGTTTGCATAATATTCACATTGTAAAAAACTGAGCTAAGAAAATAAGCATCACGTGGTACCTGAATATAAGCACGGCGTTTCCGCACCATTTATAATGTACAGTTCTGGCTCTCTTGCGACATGCCTGAAGTCAAAACAACATTCGTAACCAGTCAAATACTTATGACTTCAGGCAGTAAGAGGAAGTATTTACGCTCTATTTACACACTATTTGCGACGTACAGTTGTGGCGTTCTTGCGACATGCCTCAAGTCAATAACAATCGGCATTCGTCACCAGGCAAATACCTATGAGGCGGTAAAAGTAAGTGGAGGTATGATAACACTACCTAGTACCTACTTACTGTCACCCAGGAAACTCGTGTACCAGTGATTTCTGTGTATCCTTTTCGTACTTTTTTTGTGTTGCCTTGAGGCAAAAATCCTTTGATCTCATGTTAACTGTTCTATATTTTAGAGAACGGCCTCATTTCCAGTTACCAGCCAACCTACCTGACCGGCAATGTCCAGCTCATGCCACCATAAATAAACAAACCATTGACATGAAGCTGCCCAAAACTGCTCTCAGAAGCCTGTATTGCATATAAATGTGTAACTGTTAATCGTTATATATACTACACTTTTTTAGACACCGAAGCAGTGGTAAGTAAAACTGATAAAAGCGGAATCAGTTATTTTGCCTCTTGATTCGCTTCCTATTCCAGTGTTTCCACGGAGTAACCGAATCAATTGCGAATCCGACTCAACACATCTCCCAAGTGAATCGATTCTGGATCCAATTCCGGGCCAATGGGAAGTGAATCCGGATTCGGTTCCGATTCCGCTGGAATCGGGCTCAAGTCTGGTATATACATATATACATATACTTACAGACATAAATATAAACGCTGGAAGTACCGATGTACCGATGTTGGCTACCTTTGCTGAAAATACGCCAAAAGATGCGTGCAGAACCTTCATTTACACTCAAGCTGTCCTGTGTCGCTCAAAATCTGATCTGCAAAAGATGAAAACATGACGGCATAAGTCAATGACCTGACATGACCACGGCCCGAAATACCCAGTCAAGAGGTCAAATCGATGAAAGTTGTCGTATTCCACGTTTTACTCTCAAACAAACATCCTTTTCCAGTTTCGTTCGAAAAGTTGTGCAGAATGGCCTGTGCGGGCAGAAAAAGTGTCCAAAGTTGGCCTTTTCGACCCCATTTGACCTTGAAGACAATGATCTAGGGTCATGAAAACTGCACATAGTGCAAATCGTTACGGCCCTATCCTGTTTACAAAATTTCATGTCTCTAGCTTTTTTTCCATTTTTGAGATCGGAGGGGGTCCATTTGGACCCTTTTCCTGTGCACGTTAGCGCGAAACCCCCTTCTTCTGCGCGGACTAAAGAAAAAGTTTTGCTTGTTATTGAGAAATAAGCGTCCGCGGTAAAGAAGTAGGATAAATTTGCGGCTTACCAACGTCGCAAGATCACACTTCCGGGACTCGTCCTGATGAGTTTTGAATGTTGCGGCAAGCGCAGATTTCCCTTAAATCCTGGCTAAAGCCAAGGATGGCAGCTGCGTAATGGATCCGGAAACGTACACTCCAACGCTGTCTGCAATTAGACGGCGGAAATTGCTTGCTCAGATTTAAAGTTCTGGTGCAGAAGCACTGTAAACAATTATGGCATTGCATCGCTAACTCCATCATAACCATAGAGTAGGGTGAAACGATCGAAATGGACGACGACGAGGATATGAAATTCTTTTGTTCATGGTTTGTGTAAGAAATGTTATCGTCTTATTGTCAATCCCATCCATTGTTGCTGCTATTCTAACGATGGCTTTCCTCTTGACGAGTAACTCCTGGTTGAGACATGTGCATGTTGCCCTCGTAAATGTTTGAATGACAGTAAATTTGCTCCACCCGACCCAAGAAGGTCATGTTCACTTCCCGTATATTGTTTCTGGTGCATCCGATTTTACCTGCGAGCGTTTATTTTCTCCGCGTTTGTAGCGAAATTGTCAGGCAATGCCTTTATGTGTCTGCTTGGCTGGTCAGATGATCGTTATGGTTTCGCTAGAGTTTTACCTCCAGCAGACGTTGCATGCGCCAAGTGGCAGCTTTCGAAGTTCACCCTGTTATACAATACCTGCTGTCTCCCTTTGCTTTGATAACTCATCAGCATAACTCCAGATGGATGAGTTCCTCCGACAGCGGCTGCTCTTGACGTAGTTGGGGCGTTCCGGGACCAATTGGCCAGGCACCTACCCAAATTTACTCACCATTGTCAACATTTTTGTTCAAAATTGGTCTTAGGAAGGGTCCAGCGTCTGGCCCAGACTGCATATTTGCGATTCACAGCTCGATCTAACCAAGGGTTTTGGAAATACGACGGCCAGAATTTTCAGAATAGCTGCGATTTTGGCGAAAAGTACCTCGACATATTTCTCCATATCCAAAAGACAACCAGTCGATTTAAAAATGCCTGCAAACATTATGGTCTAGCACAACTTTGTGAAATTCTTTTTTCCATTTTTTAGACGTTTTGTTATTTGCATGACCTCGTGACCTATTTTTCATGTGAAATACTGAAAATGTGGCCTTCGACTCATGTCAAACGTACCAGTCATTAAAATGTCCCCTAAAGTACTGGCTAACATAGTCTGGGGTAAAAATGGCGGAGTTCCACGTTCCACGCCTGAAAATGCTGGAGTGAGTTTTAACTGCTGGCATGTCGGTGAGACACAGTGGTGAAGTCCGTACCCGCCCCCACATACCGAGTCGTTTTATCGTGTGCAGGAAGCGAACGATGAGAAATGTGGTCTGGGCTGAACTCCTGACAAGTTTCAGCGACATTGCGAACTTCATTGACGTTAAATACCTATTTCGTCAACGCCAAACCAAAACATTTTGACGTATTTTGTCTCGGTACTCAGCATGGAAACAGATGTGACGAGCATGATCTAAATAAATATATTCAGAATAAAGCAAAACATTTCCTCATTTATGAGCCATTCCTTCAGCACTTTGTTCTGGACAGTCGAGGGCAAAAAACATCATGCGCTGTTCACCAATGATGCGTTTTCCTGGAGTTAAGGGTGATTTGTCACACGTCTGCACACTCCTCATCACACTTCTTGCGGACTCTCCGCACGACAGTTCGTAACAGAGCACATTGGTGTTGTCGACGGGTATTTACAAACATATGAAACCTCTGTGTTTCCTTAACAACTTTAGTTTACTCAAAACGCTGTTTGAGCTTGTCCTCCAGCCTCTCAGTCCTCTCAGTCCTCACCGAACGCTAGAAAGTACTTGATTTCGCTGATACGTGTATTACAAAACTCACATGGTTTTGAAATCACATGGTTTTGACATCAGTAAGAATATATGATATGAGGTCCTCTGAAAGCTAGCTGTTGCCACATAACATTCAGTATTATCACCTAGTCCGCCAGGCACGTTTTTACTCTGAGAAGTCATAAAGAAATTCCACTCTGAGTCTACGTTAGTTTGTGGTAGCACAGGTTGGCAAGGTTGAACCTATTTTTGTGCTATACCGCACAACCATGAGATGCATGCATCACATTAGAGACAATGGATAATACACTTCTGATGTGCGGAATGAGTATTCGATGAAATGTGTGCACCATGACAGTTTGGTGGACTCCAGAGTCCAACAGAAACCAGGAACTAAACTGACCAAGGTCCGCGTCGTCGCTGTACTACATCACAGATGGGTGAAGAATATGTACACTGGCAATTGTTCCCATTATCGCCTTGCACAGAGTCCTGCATGGCGAAGGGGAAACTATCTGAAAAATTCCCGTTGAGGACTTCTCCACAGAGAATCATTTAATTCTCTTAAAACGTCCCTTTCAGCAGTTTCATACATTCCGCGAGCTTTGCAGGCGCATAATGATTTTTCGTTAGGTCGTTTGGTCTGTGTTCAATATCGATACAAACCCATCAATTGGCTGAACTATTTCCGCGAGATTACAACAGCCTGTCGAAATCCGCTGCCGATATCTGACGTCCGGAAGTCCATTACGTGAGGCAACTCTAGGAATTCTTTCACGCGTCGCTACCAAGAGCGTGACTCGCAGCGGTGCATTATGCTCTCAGCTTTGTCTGCACTGCGTACGCAATTTTCATTGAGGCCATTGAATGCAAATCCACACACAGTGAGGGCATCTACCTGCATCGTTGGGTTTTGTTTTTTTTGTACAAATACAAGTCGTTTGCGTGCCACCTGCGCCAGCCAAGACACGGTGCTGCGGACGCACAGTCAAACGTCGAAAACCCATTTTTGGATAATCTTTATCGCTTTAAAACATCTTATGAGTCACACGCAGGTCTCCTAGCTCAAGCCTTTTGTGCATCTTAACCTGTTCCCATTCTAAATTGTGCATTAGCGACGAATCTTTTCCCCGGGATACATCTTACTGATGTCATGGGATTCGTAAAACGCAGAGACACTTCTTTTGATGTTTGTCGACAGTTTCCCCGTGCTCATCGCTGGTACATCAGGAAGAACATACGCTCACTCCTCAGCTGCCTTCTTATCTCATCAGCAACGTGATGTTTCAAAGAAGGGTGTCCTTTCAGCGATAGGATGTTGAGCAGAGTCAGAATTTACGGCTTGCGATCATGATTTGCTAATGCGTTGAAGGTGTCCCGAAGGCCTTTCGTCAATTGTTCGTAAAGGAGGAAAAATCTGGTCACTGAAAAAACATCCTAACTTTTCATTAAGTTAATAAATGAAACTTCTGAGCATTGCACTTCATGGGATGCATGAAATGCGTCTTCTCAGTCGCAATAAATTGTATATTGCTTGCACTTACTGAACTTGTAACTCCTTTGTGCATACTAATATTACGGGAAACGTTAGCTGGCCGACGCTTGGTTTTGCGGGGTGGGGGGACAACAAGCTATTTTACAAGCTATTTATGTGCATTCAGTGCCATTACCATTGAGGTACACAATATTACCGTTATCGAGTCATTGCTAGAATTCGGCGTTCAAAGGAGGGGGGGGGACGGTGCCCAGTGCCCCTCCCCGTTCTGACGCATATGCCGGGCGGGTAATGGCGACACTCATTGTGCTCAGCAACACTGATATTTAGGACTCGCTCCAGCATTTTTACACACATCCCCCCGCCCCCAATCTGATTACACATTATATCAGCCAACATCATAGGCAACGTTTCGGTTTTTGCTCCACTTTGACCTGAATATGTTGTCCCATTGAGAAACTGACCTAAAAATTAGTTCACCAGGCCAAATGTACCAAAAATATTAAAAAGAAACGAATTGTGCGAAGTTATTGTAGACAGTTATGAAAACAGCTATATGCCTTCTGTTTAAATTGATTGGCAATTCTTTGCTTTATCGGGCGATATGTTGAAACATTTTTCCCGTAAGGGCGGTAATTCTAAAAAGGAATGATCCGCTGTATCTCCTAAACTGCTTATCCAATAGAGCGGAAAATTGCGAATCTCAAATTTGGACCACTCCCTGGACAAAATTTGATCGAAATCTGAGATTATGGTGTGTTTTGCCACGGTCGATTTGTCTTGGGACTCCCCGGTGATGTCAGTCTTCCAGGCGAAAGCCTCATCTGACATCCTCTTGGTGGCGATTTTTTGCATTCGTAGAATAAAAATTAATTCTCGCCGGGGCCGGGGGGCCGTGAGAAAGCCCCTTCGGCTGTTTGAGGATACCCAAAAAACTAAGAAAAGCAGGGACGACGGGAATTTTTGTTGCATTTTCAAGCATCGTTTTGCACGTTTTGTTAGTTTCTAGACGTCGAGTTACCTTAGGTCACTGACCCGGTCAGATCAAATAGGATCATAGTACAAAAAAGTAAAGTAGCATAGCATTTTCCTAGAATGCGTCGTGAACATGAAGCTTTTCGCATTGACTGAAATTGATGGATGCAGAAATTCTGCTGCCTTAAATTTTTCGGAAATGCCAAGGTCATTTACCCTACGAAATCCAAAATCTTGGCCTTTGGGCCCGGTTTGGCTGTTCTGAAGTTTGAGTTTGGACACTGATACTTCTTACCTCCTTTTCGTACACGATTTTACCTCTCTGCTTTTAAACTAGGATTAAATCGCTTGTTATGCTGAATTTTACGACCTGCAACCGAGTATAATTTATCCCTTTACAGTCAAGGGATGTTTATTTGCAGCTATGTTTTCAATGGAAGCACATGACTGCACGTATATGTTGAAAACCTACTTGCATGGGCACCATAATCCCATTTGACCCAGGCGCAACTGATTTGACTTTTTGAAATACGTTGCTTGTTTTCTATGTAAACACACTTCCTTCAACCGAAAGTGATTAGAAATACACCCATGTCTTTTATTTATACATCACGTACGGCCCCAGGACTCTTATTTTACTTGCCGAAATAAAATCCTTTATATTGCAAAAATAACTTCCATGAAATGTAAGATTTTTACTTGGCGGCAGGGCCTGCCGATCGGCGGTGTCTGAGTAACGTACATGAAAAATGGTGTGGGACATGGGTGTTATGATGCAGGAGGGATAAAACAGGAAACCATGAATCTATATTACACAAATTTTATGCTGTGTCTTATTTGATCAATGCGGCAGATGATAAGACAGACATCAGAAAAACCCCAGCATCAGACGTCAAAATTGTGACATAGACTGGCTTATTTATCCTTAATGCCTATGATGGTTACATACTTGATATAAATACCAAATACATTTGAGGCGTATTGCAACCAGGGGCGTAACCAAGGGGTGGCGGCCATGGTCCCTCTTGGAGCTGAAAGCTAACATTTTTGTCCGCATGTTTTGTTAACATAACGAGGTCCTCCTCTAAGTTCTGAGACTCTTCCAACGGTGGATCTTACTTTTCCTTGGGGACATAAAGTTCATGTTATTTTGTCCACAGACATGGACCCATCAACATCGGCTGCGTCTCACCCCCACCTACGTCCGCAGACGGAGGACCCCATCAACACCTGTTGCGTCTCACCTCCAACTGCATCCACAGATGGAGGACCCCATCAACACCTGTTGCGTCTCACCCCCATCTGCGTCCGCAGACGGAGGACCCCATCAACACCTGTTGCGTCTCACCTCCAACTGCGTCCGCAGATGGAGGACCCCATCAACACCTGATGCGTCTCACCCCCACCTGCGTCCGCAGATGGAGGACCCCATCAACACCTAATGCGTCTCACCCCCACCTGCGTCCGCAGACGGAGGACCCGATCCAGCAGCGGCTGCAGTCGGTGGCCGGCGACTTCTTCGTCTTCGACCGCGAGAAGGAGGTGGCGCGCCAGCAGCGGGCCCGCCTCGAGGAGGCCTGGGAGCGCGAGCTGACCGAGAGCATGCAGCAGTCGAAGCCGATCTCGGAGGTGGACGGCTCGGCGCTGGAACGGATCCGGAGCCGGCTGCTCTCCGCCGCCGACCCACTCACCGAGGCGGAGCGTGCCGGCGCCAGCCAGACCGTGCAGGCGCTGCAGGACCTGCACATTGACCGGCCGACGGCGGCCGCCGGCGCCGCCGCCGCCGGCAGCCACATCAGCACGCCGGCGCGCCGTCGGGCTCGCCTCCGGCATCAGATGACCGTCACCTAGACGGCGCTGGCGGCGGGCCGGCCGGCCGCGGCTGGCGCTGCGTTGATGGGGAAGGGCGGGGTGCGAGGTAGCGAGGGGCGTCGTGGCGACGGTGGTGGTCTGGGGAGGCTGAGATGCCTTACGCTGGCGGCCGCGCCCCGCGGTGGGCCTGGCCGGTCATCGTTTTCCATCGGTGGGCCGGCTGTGGCTGCAGGCGCGTTTTGACGCCGTGGGTCACTCAAGGCGTGACCCCATCAGCCAGTTGTCAGTCATTGACCAGTCAATGACCAGTCATATGGCGGAGGCGACACGCCGTCAGTTAGGGCGACCGTAACTCCATCAGGCCGCAGAGTCGTCACTCCATTGGCCGACGCGAAGGTGTTTTCACCGCCCGGCAGCAGTCTGACGCCATCAGCTGACAAGGGCCTGACGTCATCTGTCAGCTTAAGTACGCATCTCTGGCATCACACGACCTCGGTTCACTCAGTAAACGCAAAGGCGCTGTACGTAAGACTGAGATGACTTACCGCACAGGCGGGCGACAATCTTGCAAGTATTGTAGTCGTTTCAGAACGGACAGATTTTTGGTGGTCACCGCACGTTTGTAGCGTGATCACAGCCGAATGTTATGTACTTAAATTCATGGACACTGGAGTTGTAAATGCGTATGGCGATGATAATGTGACTCACTGTGAATACCTGTGAGCAATAATTGAAAATGCATGAGTTTAGGCAGGAAAGTCTCGAAACTTGTATGACTGAACTGTTGCGACATTGTGGGTTATGATTTACATGAAAGGATGTGGCTGTGGTTTGGTGTACGTAACAGCATGAGGAAATACAGTTTTAATGAAATATCCCTGGCTTTTTGAAGGTCTGTCACACAATTATCATTTTAATGCAAAATGGCAGCACTGCAGTTGAGTGGGAAAATGTACGCCGACCCCACATCATGTTCCCGCGTCCCGTGCGCATCTCTGGGTGTATCGCGCCTGTGTCGCTCCGAGACTTAATGCGCGTGACGTCAGATCCAACCGCCCAATCAGCGCACGGGCACGCCACCGCTGCGTCAGAGGTCGACTCACTCAGCATTGGCTTTAGACGTCGTTGCGTGGGACCGGGAGCCGTCAAAATTAGGCCTGATTGTTTTGGAAGGCGGCGTTTATGTACGACACGGCCGGCTGACGCAGTCCGAGTAGCGTGAGTCGCGTGGTGGAAGAATGGCGGCACGCATTTCCAGCGACTGAGCTACATCGCTGCGGATTCCTGTTAAATAAAACGACCATTTTGAGGCTATAGAAACCCAGTGTTTTAGGTTTGAATCCGGGCTCACGTCTACGAATTCGAGAAGTGGAAACTAGTTGGTAATGCGTTTGGTGCGCAATTTGCGTAGTGGAATGCCATCTTGATTAGACAAATGACTCACTCACAAGAACGATGGAACCTCCGTGGAGATGGGGAGGTGGAGGGGGATGTAAAGTGATTTTTACTTTGTTCTTTCCGTACAACGCCATGGGGTTAATGTTAAATGTTGTTAAAAGTTGGGGGCAACTGTCCCCCTGCCATCCCGGTTTCAACGCCCCTGCTCAGCGTTCATGACAACTGAGGATGATATAAAGAACATCGCTGATGTTCTTAGGCCCGCAGTAGTAAGAGAAATTCCGCAAACCCTTTCGAACCACGTGTTTTCAGGATCACAAATGTACAGAAAATATTTTAGAAGTATGGGAGTAATGTCCGTTAGTTGAAGAATAAGCGACCTGGTGACCTGGCTGAGGCGTCTTTGTATGACTGTACCGAATTTCCGTGCTTAACACGATCAGCAAAAATTAGGTTTTATTTACACTCCTCGATCAGCAAAAACAAAACCTCGTGATGCTCGTTTCCGTGTAACCGCATTTCAGCATTTCACGCAAGTCTGCGAGGCGCACTGACAACGTCATCTGCTGGCAGAAACACCACATTCAAACATACCATGTGACGGCATTTAGAGTAAGATTGGAACAAGTGAAGCAACAAGCCTAGTCTGATCCAAGTATTTTTTTCTTCCATAGTTCATAGTTGTTCATCGTCTTGTGCGGCGCTGAATATAACTTAAAACAACGTATATATTCGATTAATCAGTCAGTTACAAATTAAAAGTATATTATGCTGAACATTTCGGCCTTGCCGCATCGCCAGGAGTAAAAACCAAGATTATTTAAAAGCCATTCTTCAAGACATTACGTACAGCTCTATATCACTTTTAGTGGGACAGCAAGGAAAAATTGTTTTGTTCAAATTCATATACCGCATGTACAGATGAATGCCGTAAATCACATAAAAGTGGTTGCATTGCTCCTGGCGGAAAAGGCATTGAGACCATTATTGTTGCTTTCGTTACGAGCGACACAAGAGAATACAAAACATGGCGAATTAAATAGCACAGTATGCTGAAAAACCTCTGTTTGACACCGTCAAACGCAAACAGTTTCGTGAAAGCACACGCGATAGTAAATCGCTTCAGTTGATGAACGACAACCATGAATAAAATACTGAACAGACCCCTGAGTAATATCTGCCAATAAGACTGCAAACGTGGGCCCCATGACCAGCGAGACTAAGATATTCGCCGTTTCCCTCTGTGATTGAAGGTACCAGTAAATCTAAACATCGAGGTGCGGCAACGTCAGTGCCGGTATATTCAAGCTGTGCCCGTACTTGGGTATAATCAGTAAGTCCGTAAGCAGTTCCTATAAACAAACACAGAAAAGAACACGAAGACACGACGGCTATCTGCCGATGAAACACGACTGACTGCGGAATTCACCTAGAACACTACCGTCTACATCACCCAAACGGGTTGCCAGCTTCCTGAATCTAAAATTGCCGTAAGCAAGTAATTTCTGAAATTGCCTGGGGCAATTTCAGGAGTTTTTTACAACTGGAAATGATCCTTGGCTAGATTTTTTTTTGTAAATTTGATCCGACTACCTGGCTATGGTGCCATAGAATCAGAGTACGCGACAAGCACCAGCTGTTGCACGGACTCTGATCCGTACATGCAATCGAGTAATTTCAGGAAACGGCGTAATCCTGAAGCAAAAGTTTGACGTTCCGACAGGAGCGACGCGGTCGCGCAGTAGCCGGTGTTTCAAGCTATAGCTCGGTTGCCAAGTGGCCTGCGGTAGAAATAAGGAGCGTCGAAACGGCTCTGACGCGCCTTGCCAGGAAAGGAAGCGGTGACAGACGCTCTACCAGCCGAGGGGAAATTGCCAGAGTCTTATCAAACCTCGTCTTTTGAGGTTTGCAGAGGCGTGTAAAATATGAGATAAAACTTAAAAACTGGTATACGCTAGTCTAGAAACAAATGACCTCGTGGTCAATGTCAAACCTTATTGGATGACCTTTCGTCAAACTTACGCACTTAACGTTCTTCCACCACAAGCAAGTTGGAACCACTTTCTTTGTGTGAGAAAAATACAGTCTACAGGTGTTCAAAATACAGCATTTGAACATTTAAAGACAGACTGCAAGGTCCACCAAAGCCACGTGTTGCCAGAAACACTGACAGTACTCAATCTGACGCGACCTGCGAAAACATTCCGGGTAAAATTGGGCCAGCTGAAACTGCGAACCTTGTTTGGACTTGATTCCTTTTTTTCCTTCGTCAGTGCGTAAAAGTATGTATATTTTCCCCCTCATATGTCGGCAGGCATCAAGTTCAAGATCATTGCTGCATGTTCAAGATGTATGCTGTACGCTGCTTTGCACGCCTGCGGTACGATGCATCGTTTAGAAAAAAGAACTAAGCCGAAGTAACACCAGTCTACCAAGTTTTTTGCAAACTTTCCACCATGAGGCCATGAGACCGACTGTTGGCAATGTATGATCTTCGCTTTCTGAATGTGCTCTCGATTTGGGAAGGTTCACATGATATGGCAAGCCTGCATGCCAAGAAAGCATGCATTTTGCTGTTCGAGCGAAAGCTGTGGGCTGAGCGAGACGGGAAAGGGCAGCTCCCTACGGCAAACCACGTGCCTGACTCGGGTTGATTGGGCACGAAATCGCGGCGTTTCGCCCGGCTAAGGACCTCGTTCCTCAAGTTATGCGGTAACGAACTCCGTCATTGGCCTCCGCGGACTCAGAGGTGCCAGCCGCACGGCGCTAAACCACCACCGCGCCAGCATTCTGAGGTCCTGCTGCCGCTGGCGTTTGTTCGATCAGACGACGGCTTGCGCCTGGTTTCAATTACCTTTGATGTCGGAACAATATACACGATCTCTTTTATTTGCTTCGGGGTCTATGCTCTGACAGTCCTCGGCATGAAAGTTTTTGTGGTAGCATGGATTTCGGTTCAATGCCCTTGTTTTCTATGTGCGGCCTTGGATGCACGATTCATGCCATCGAAAATAGTTTGAAATATACAAGGAATCAGGACTATTCCACCCCAAGGCGAAAGGAAAGTTCGGCGAGATCGCGGGGCGGTCGCGTCGTCGCCTTCACTGGGTCGTTTGCAAGCTTCAGAACTTCTGGGATTCTCCATAGTTCCCGGCAATTCATTTCCGAAAGCCGATCCTTCAGATCAGCCGAATGTGTTGTTTGGTTTTGATTGACGTGCAATATATTACCCAGGGAACTTGAAACTTTCACACAGTAGAGCTCCTTTTATCCCTACTCACGTCCAGCAGCACGTTCCCAGCATGGCCGAAAGTTCACGTAATTATTGGGGAGGGTGAGTGTCTGAATAGGATTTCAGCACATTTGTTTTCAGTCATTGCCCTAGGCCTAACGTGAAATTATCTAGAAGGTGGCGGTCCATACTCCTCCCCTCTCCACCCCGAACGCTGAAGGTATCCAGCGACGGATCCCAGCTTTTACGGTTTCCGACATTGGAGGAGAGGCCGCATTTCGTCCCACTCCACTGCGAGAATTTTCAGAGGCCCTCCACTGGACGCGTTAACTTTCTTTAACGAGTCAAGGAGTTCACGAGTGAAAATTGTGCCGGGGCCCGCATAAGTTCCTACAGCATGACCGTAATGCTAACACGGTTAAATAAGAGTCCCGACTAGCTCAAGATGATCAGCTAGTCCATCAAACTTAAGCCTATAGACTCAGAATTAAAACTGTCTAACACATGTTACGATTACATCCGATTTAGTACCAATATGATTTTAGCATGCCAGGTGACAGGTGTCAGCAATGTGTCCGATTTCAACTAGAACTAAGCATGAGCTGGCAGAATACATGATACTTTGGAATAATGTCTTAGAAATGACAGCTTGCTAGTTGCATTGGTAATCTGCAACACAGTTAAATCCTCTCATGGCGAATCCCCTTATAACGAAATTCAGCCAAAGCAAACTAATTTGTCTGGCCCCCTCGACAGTGAGTGTAAAAAGCCGAATATAACGAGGTCGGGTATGACCAGACTCCATTTTTGACATAGGCTCGAGTTTTGCGAGATTTAAGGCAATTTTTGGTCAAGGTGAAAACTTTCGACTCTGGACAAAATGAAGCAGAGCAAGGATAATTCAATGCACTTGTGTCTATTGCCCGAAATCTTTGTACCGCAGGCACCCTCACCAAAGACTAGGGTGCCTTTCTGGTGAGGTTACTAAAAGAGGTATCTCTTTGATGGGTGATTTGATTTGATTTGATGGCCAGGGCATGTTCGCCACTGGCCTGCAGAAAATTCGTTCGTAACACATACGTCAATGGACCTCAGTATATCGCGCGTTGCTGGGATGAAGGCATATTTTGCCACCTCCCTGTCTTCGAACCCATTCCGCCGATTGCCGCAAAACTTCAGGGAAAGGAAGTTTGCATAATGAACTTGTCTTCTTCAGAAAATGAATGGTCTAAGTCACGTCTGTCAAGGTCGAACGAATGAACTGTCGAATTAGTAGCGTCTCTCATTTCTCCAAGATTGCAAACTGATGGCAACAGCATTGTGAAGTCTTAGTCCATACCATGGCCTTACATCCCACGAAGCGAGGTTGACCTAGGCCGGGTCAAACGAAGGTCACCCCAAGTCGTCATACAGACTTGTCAATAACTAGAGGCAAGCCAGCGCGTTACGCGATTGGTCTGGGGTCAAAATCGAGGTTTTGTATCGCACGCAGGCCTATGAGCCCGCTTAGTAAGCGACATTGCCCATATGAAACACCGCCTGCCGTCCTCATGCTGGTACAAATAAATCTTGCATCTGTGGTGGTTTGGTTATTTAGTTGCGTGCTCTTTTTGTTATCCGTTTCGTAATGTTTGACGTTTTCTCCTCTCGCCTTGAGACTGTTCACATGGATATCGTCGGTCCACTGCTACTGTCCACTGTCCACTGTCCCGCACGGGCATGGTTTCTTCACGTCTCACAGATGCGTCCTGACTTGTTTCGATCGTTCTGCCTGCCGGATGGAGGCCGTCCCGTTGGTAGACATTACGGCAGCGTGTGTGGCCTCAGCCATTTTGGATACCTCGGTAGCCGGGTGTGGCGTGCCACTTTACCTTGCAACCGACCGCGGCGCTCAGTTCGAGGTCGAACTGTTCCAAGAACTTTCGGCTATGATTGGCTTCCACGGATTGTGCACAACATCGTACCACGCCCGTTCCCATGTGACAGTGGGACGTCTCCGCCGGACTCTGAAGTCTGCTATCCGAGCACGATGGCAGGAGAGGCTGCAAACCCTGCCTGTCGTGATGCTCGGCCTCAGAGCTATGCCCAGTGAAACAGGCTTCGCCGTTTGAGGCCTTGACTGGGGCGCAGCTCCTTTTCCCAAAGCAGGCAGAAGAAAGAGCCAGTGCTTCCTCATGGCATAGGTTTCCACGCCAGCTCTCGAAGTACATGGCTGGGATCGACTTTATGCTCTTGTCGCGTGGGCTTGATCGTAGCGATCAATGATATCGCAGAGTTTTGTTCCAGAAGATTTGCTTAGTTGTCCGTATGTTTGGCTGCGAGTGGACCGGGTGCGTCACCCGCCAGAAGCGCCCTATTCTGGTCCGCTCAAGGTTATGTCTCGAGGAGACAAGCTATTTCGGGTGCTGCTGCCATCGGGCGCTACGGACGCCGTTTCCATCGACCGGTTGAAGCCGGCCTACCTGCCGCGGCAGCGGCCTACATTCGACGCTAATGCAGTTCTCAGCAGCAGCAGCAGTCGGTGTACAATGAGACGCCGACTCGAAGCCCGGCATCGACCTGTGCACCAGAGCAGCTGTCAACTCAGATATCAGTCAAAAAAATCGTTTTATACCGGAGTTTTTGAAAGTGTTTATCACTGTTTTCTTGCTTATTGGCCTGCAGATTAGAATCGTAATTTATTGTCAATTTGTTTTTCATTTCCGTCTCGTAACATTCAGTTATAGCAACATTTATACATTACTCCATTTTATCATCGTTAGCATTTCCTGTTTAACGAACTTTACAACTCTGTCTCTTACTCTTTCGCCGTTGTTCAGAAGTGCGTATCTTCCATATTGACCTCATCGTTTCCGTTATGTTTTCATTGTTCACTGGTGAATCAACTTGCATACATTCTCAAAGCATCAAATGCCACGTTTTCTGAGGTTTAAAGTCTACAGTCCTTGTGCTCTCCTAAGGTTGTGTCTTTCCGAATCATTTTCATTTAACCACCCTTGAACACGCACCCACACACCTCTCCGCAGACGGAGGATCCCGAGTCCAATAAGTCGCACGTTCACATGGGTGGCATCTTGCCGCTGATGCCATGAAACTTGCATGTCGTGCATGGCGTGTATAACTTTACAGCCCACCTCAGGACTTGGCACCTCCAGCACTAACGGTTTCCACTAACCAAAGACCTGAATGACAAAGGGGTCCACGCACGCGCTTAGGCGCATGCGTCCCGCACACACCAGGCTGAAGTTATTGACACGTAAAAGAGCCACATGTATCGAATGGCGCGTATCACGTGCTCCTGCTCCTCAATTTTCAGCATCCCAGTGGTACTGGTTTTGCGGCAATGAAGGAACGGTATTAATGGCTTAGGCACCATGGGTTTCACGTGCAAGCTGCACTCCGGTTTCGGTCTGAATCTACCGAAATTGATTGTTAAGCTGCTCGTCCACCTTTCAAAATCATTATCGCACGAAACTGCGCCGTTTGCGTTCCGGCTTTGGGCCCATAAGAAACACAGGGTTGTTAAAGAGGCGCACGCGCGCTGCACGTGACCCGTTGTATCCTCCCTACCTCGGATAGCCCTGTTCCTGCTGCTGGTCTATTTGCCCACCAAATTTTAACCGCCTAGGTCACTGCTGACGGCATTCGGAGGTCGTCAAATCCAAATCGAAGCACATGCCTGTGGATCGCCAATTTGACACATGTGGTTGACACATGGGTGTCAACCACAAAAGCTCGCACCCACAGTTGGAGCCCGAGTTGTCACCAAGCCTTGAATCAAAAGCATCTGCCACTTTACCTGTATCCATCTGCAGACGTCCGGTTCGCGCCACGTGACACGTGCTGCATGTTATAAATCGGTTCAAAACCTGTACCACAACTTATCCACCGAGTCGGCGCACCCGAAGGTGCTACTTGTATCGCGATCAGCTGGCAGAAATGGCAACACAATGAAAACGGCTGGGGGTGTTTAGTAGATGCGGTACGTCTCCTCCTCTCACGAGCTAGCGCCGCCCCCTACCACTGTGCGCGCCGCCCCTGCTCCGAACCATCTGGAGTCCGCCGGCGTCTGGGAAAGGGGCAGCTCCAGCTGCCGTGCGCGGGGCTGCCCCGTCCGTGTAAAAGCCGGCTCGGTGGCAGCGCTGAGCTCGGGCTCCACACGCACCTTCGTGCGGCAGCTGTCCGTCCACACGGAGTGAAGCTTGCCCTCCCGTCTGAGCTGGGAAGCGATGTGCAGCACTCGCATGTTGGCCTTGGTCATGTTTTCCGACAGAGATGTTCCCGTTATCACATCCACTGCAGGCTGGATCGGCTAGTATCAGCTCTTTTCTTTCACTGCGAACTCGTTAAGACGAAAACTGAACATTGACCGCACGCTTCCAGGGCTTCCTCCCAACGCGGTGGCTCAGGTGTAGGCAGGGCTGAGCGTGAGCTGAGAGTAGCTGAGCTGAGCGCGGCCGCTGCGGCCACTGCCAGCACCAGCTAGTTCGCACCTTCCAAAGTCGATTCGGGTACGCCGCTGATATTCAGGCAGCAGTGACGGGCGTGCTGCCCCGGCAAGTTCAGCTCAACTCGTACTTCCGTCAGGTACCCCTTCAAGTTCGTGATCTCCTCGTCTTTCTCTACCACCGCGCGCGCCACTGTAACTTCGCAATGAGCAGTCCCATCACCTCTCTCATCACAGTGACAAGCTCCGGGTCCTTGGTACAGTCCACGAACAAAACGCAAAATCGTCTGTCGTCGGTGTCCTGTCAACCAGCACCCACTGATCGCTCACGGAAGCGGAAACAAACGGCCGTCCTCCTGCAGCTCGGCCGGGGGACGGGGAAGGTCGACGATCCCGGTCTGCGGTCGGGCTGAGACTCCACAAAACGGGAAACCAGAGTGACAAGACCAAACGAGAATCAGACATGACATCACTCGGGGAGCCAGAGGGAGGAGCCATTCACTTACCATGTGAATTGAACAAGGTCGGTACCCGCAGTGTTCTGGAATCCAGTGTGGTGACGTAGCGCTCTCAGCGCCATCTATAGCCATTGATGTGATGTGGCGCCACCTATGTTGCGACCACGAACTAGTTCCGTGGCGGATGAAACTTTTGCAGTTCATTCGTCGCTGTGGGGTACCTTATCAAAAGGGTTTCTCAGTGCGGAGGAGAGAGCCGATTTGTTTCTTACACTACCTAGGGCATTCTTTCACTTTTCATGTGATATTGCCTTGAAAGAAATGAAGTGAACGGGATATTTCCTCTGTCCTGTAAACGTTACATCGTCATCATTCATCAACCAGATTTTAAACAAAACTTTCATCACTGTTACCGTAACTTTCCATCGCTTTCATGCTTTATTTCTCATAGCAGAGAGAAAAATACGATGTGACAATGACGGCGCTGCAAAGCAAGCAAACGTGGCAAATTTGACCAGGGAAAATGTGCAGCAAACCAAAATATATTTTCCTTTCAATAATCCAACGAATCCCGGAGTGAGTACTTGTATCTAGATTTTTTATGTATCTGTTCATCATTATGCCTCTGCTTCCGCAACGAATTAGTAATAATTACATCTTATATTCATCACCATCTTCAAGAGCATGTTGGTGAAGTTTAGGATGACCGGAACCCAAAACTTATCTGTTGTTTTTTGCCCGTAGGATTTGCCCGGCAATACACACGTGTGTCCGTACATAGTATTGTTTCGGCCCCATATAGTAATGAAGGTGCGTTTTGAGCTGAGATGGCCAAGTTGTAGCTTAGTAAATGTTTTTTGTCATCCTAATATTCCGGCATTTCCCGTATTTACGGTGCTTCCAGTCAATTTCCTGCAAATTTGTTCCGTGTCGTATTCAGTGACGATGAGAGCAGGGGTAAACCAATGAACGTTAGCAGAAGACCTGTATTGTTTCATCATCAATGGGTGACGTCAGAATATAGTTTTTAATTGATTACATTTGTCGATGCTTCAAACTTTTCAGGCAATTGCGAGCATTAAACATGCGATGAGTGAGGTTTTTTTCGGAGTGCGAGAATTATTTCATTTTAATAAGCTGACTACACCAAGGTGGAACATCTTTAATTTCGTCTCGACTCACCTAACATATGGACAGGCCCAAACAAGGCTGCTAACTTGCAGCCCCAAAGGACTCAAGACAACCAAAAGTAGTAACTCAAAACACCATAAGGGATAAAACAGAACACAGAAGAGGGACCCGTGGGATCCGACTTCTTTGACAAACCTGTCTCTCCGCCCTTAACCCAGGCCCGGCGGGGAGGGGACCCTAAAACAATCCCCTCTTAACTTTTGGACCAAGAAAGATAGAGCAACGCGGCAAAAACCGGTTTGTTGTTCGTCACGTAAGCAACCCAACTGTGTCCGGTTTTTGGTTTCAGGTAGGTCACGATAATGACACCAAAGCGGCCGTCATAATATAGCAAAGTTTTGTCAGCGACTCAGTTTCCAAACTTGAGACAGTAAATTGATTCTGTGAGCACCAGCGTATTGGCCTTTGTCTTAGCTATAGGCAAATGCATGAGTTTTGGGTCTAGGTCAATGAGTGGCCTCCCATCTAACAAAAGTGTTATCATAGCTGAAATTTGCAATGGGAGTGATGATAGTCCCATTACACTTTTGTCAGGTCACAGGTCAAACCAGCTACGACAGTCGTACCAAACTCAGTGCACCGGTTCTTCTCGGGCTGGGACAAGGATCGCCTATTTGGAATCGTGGCCATCTTAGTTCCCAGGGCCACCGCCAGGGGCGCTCATGTCGTTTATCGAAAATCGTTTCTTTTCGAAAACCACTCAAGCTAGAGCCACCAAATTTGGTATGCAGATAGCTGAGCAGGAGGCATATCATAGCATATCTTTGTGGTGGCCGCGACAGTTTCTCAAGGTCATTGCTAGGGGCGCAATCGAATTTTGTATTTTCGAATTTTCGAATTTCTCTAACCCAACGTGACCTTGACCTACATATTGGCTCGGCATTACGTGGAACTGTGTTCGTCAAAATAATGTTGACGTGGTGAATAGTACTAAATTATTCTTACAAGTGTGGCCATCACTTATCTCGCATACAAAACCACAACGGCGTTTGACATCAATGTTTGGTATTCACGTTGGACCTAGGTTGACCTCTGATGACGTGGCTTTTCCCATACACTAAAATCAGACTTTTGATACCCACATTTACAAAAGAAACATGTAACACAGCATGGCAGTATCCAATACCCGACAAATGAAACGTATTGTTCGATTTGGTTAAAACACGACTGACATGGCATTGCAAAAAGATCACAGATCATGATCTATTGCATGAAAGATATCGAAAATTGTATTCAGGCTGTATAAATGCCCAGAACTCAGCCAGAATAGAAATCAGCGCTCTATCTTCCGCCACTTAACCCTATTCCCGGCAGGGGGCTGAATCGGCCCCCCTCGATTTTTTGCTTGCTAATTCCAGGGTTTTTTAACGTAGCTTTACGGAACTTGGTGGCTTTTCCAAGCTGTTCTTTTTACGTACTGTGATAAAATTTCAAAATTCCATTTTGCTCAGGGGCGGAGACACGCTACGTTTTTAGGAGGCACCTCAGGCCAATTTTGGCCATGTTGAAGGTAAAAGGAAAATGGCTGCCAAAAATAGCATTTTTAAGGTATAACTTAAACCTTTATATTGATGTATAGCTAAATAGTTGGGCAACATGCAAATACAATTTTGTTCATCTGAGGTAACTTTTGGGCGCCGAATGACCCTGCAGTCGGTGCGCCCCTAAGCCCCAATAACCAACCAACCTGAGGTAACTTTACGAGGTCAAGGTTCAAAGCCAAAATTTGGTTTTATATTAATAACTTCGGCGGAATTTTTGAATTGCCAAACTCGGAATACATATGTCGTAGAACCGTGCCCTCTAATTGTGTATCAAGTTTCAGCTTAATATCAAGTCAGGTCACGGAGCTATGACCTAAAATGTCAGTGCGTGTACCCTATATCACAATAGCCATAAAATGGAATTTTTGAAACAGAGTAAATTCAAGTGATTGAAAACGTTTACAGACAATATTTAATGCACACGAGATCATTTCAAGTGACTCCAAGGCCACTGGAGGTCATTTAAGGTCAAAGGCCACAAGTTGACCTGAAGAGCATATGACCATGACTGTTCCCCCTTTTTCATGTCCCTGGCACCGCCTATGCTGACATTATGCAAACATTGTAATACGATTTGTACTTGTTTAGCATGACATGACTAGCAGAAGCCAAAAAAGTGCTTTTACCTTTTTTCTTATTCAGTTTTTGGAAAACTAATCCTCCTATTTTTAAAACCCTGTGAACGCCTATGAAGTTTCCCAAAATTTCAAATGTGGGTATCAATGGTAAAAGTCCTATCCATAATGTCTCGATTCATGCCAATTTCACTGAAATCGGTCCATAAACAACAGAGTTATAAGAAGTCCAAAAGCACCCCCATTTCGATATTTTCCCCCATGTATCCACCCCTTTCAAAATTTTGAAACCTTCTTTTTAGAAAAAAATTTAGTTCACATCATGGCAAGTCGATTGCCGTTTGTTGCGATAAAATCGGATGTGTAGTTCTCGAGATCTCTATATGGCCGATTCCCGGCGGGGGGATTTGGCCCCCCCGGCGAGGGGGGTTGAATCTCCCGCCGGGAATCGGCCATGCCGTCTAGCCCTCCGGGAATAGGGTTAAATGTTGTTCAAGAATAATCGCAGGATGTTCTAAAACGACCTTACCCACCGGACGAAGGTTAACCCTCACCCAATGGGGTCGTTTGACGCCCCCTCAGGACTTTTGGTGACAACAAAAAACAGCGCGCTAAGCAAACCAAAATTTTTGGTACCTTTCCTTGCATTCTTTGCGCATGCCCTGTAGATTTTTCAAGTTCTGGTCATGTTAGGTCACTGACCTAGGTCACGAAAGAGGTCAGTCTCCGATTTTTTTAAGTCTTCACAAACTACGCTGTGCGATTCATCGACCAAAAACTTTCAGGGATAGTAGTCGAGGACATTCCTAAGAATTGAGCTATCTCGACTTCGTTGTCAAGGTCAAGGTCAATGGTCTGAGATTAGCTCAATTTTCAACATTTTTCTCTGTTTCTAACGGTTTTGAACCGTTTCCTCGGGTTGCTGGTGTCCGAAATGCATTCTTGGGCCAAGGAAGTTTTTGTACACGGCATGGTGTTGACGCACATGAAGGATCATGAGGTCAGGTCAGGTTCCATTTGGGATGAATTAACAAAAAGGGGTCTAAAGTCCTGCTCTGGTGATGCCGAGGTAAAAATGTGCGCTGGAGTCAACTTTGTAGTCCAAAGTTGCATCAAGATGCTTGAAAGCTCTGAAATGACCTTACGTTACCGAAGGTCATACGATGTCGCAGTGGTAGAAACTGGAATGCATTCCCAGTGCCTGAAATACATTCCTTGGCCAAGGAAGTCACTTAATACGACAAAAAGTGTTGACCCACGTGAACGGTCATGAGGTCATGTCAAGTAACATTTGGTGGCAAAGAACGCTATGAAGTCGATTCTGCAGTCCGAAATTGACTCAAGACGACTTCATGCTGTAAAATGACCTTTGGTCGCCTGAGATCATGCGAGGTCACCGTAGCAGAAGCTGAATTCATACCCAGATGTCAAGCTTTATCTGTCTGGTTTACCTCATGAGTCAATGGCAGATCTAGGCATCAAGAAATGAGACCTAGGCGTGCTTCAAATCAGGTCATGATCCTGCGTCACGCCAGGCCTTATGTCCGACCTTATATCCGACCCTACTGATCAGGGTTGTGGAACCCAAGGAGTTTCAATCCAAGTACTCCTTGCCGCTTTGTGCGCATTGCTATTGATACTCGACAGAACACGAAATAAAGCAAAGAAAACGGCTGAATGTTAGGGTCAGATCGCAAGGCCAGGTCATGTTACGCCGGTCCATTGACGTTTTATTCCGTCAGCATTACGAAAATGTTCTTACAAATCGTTTCTAGCGTTCTGGAAGCATGCAAGGACAGCACCTTGCCAGCGACGTTCAAAAACCTCACAAATATAGCGAATTGAAAAATGACATTATAACAGGTCACTTGTTGCAATATGTGACTATATGCAGGTCATAAATCATACGTCACCATAATGTACATTCTTTTTAGTTTTCCATTGGCATGCTCATAACTGCTCTAGGTTTATTCGGGATGGAGCTAGAGCGCTCCTAAAAAAATCCTATTTTTGCAGATATTGGCCAGAAATGCAATATAATTGCGAAGGTTGCAAAAGTCTGCGTGCTTTGGAACATGCTCATGTCGACGAAAAAAGTTTCGTTTTTCTCCAACGTTTCGTTTGCGAGATGGAGGGATTCCTGTGTGTGTACTTCCCCTCCCCTCCCCCCGGGTTCAGTTCCCCGCCCAACGTCAGGATGTCGGTTGGGTGCGGGTTAAGAAAACTGATATCCACGGAGTCTGCCGAATAGTTTCAATAGTGTCATCATCTTGACAGCCGTTTCAAAACAATGTTTATATGGTTAGGCGCAGAGAGCAGTGTGCTACTCAATTAGGTGAGACACGCTACGAAATTCAACACTCGTGTGCTTTGACGGACGGCATCGTATTCTGCTCGAATACGTAGCGCAACAATCCGCCATTAAAGTCCCTAACAGGCGTAACATTCTACCACCGCCAACAGTGCGGCTGGCGGCCATTGCTCCAATGAGGTCAGGTGACCGTAATCCTGCGAGCTTCGGGTACGTCTTTACTGCCAGGTCAGCGCTACTGTTCTGCGGTGGTGGCCACAAACCGACCTGCGGCGGCGGTCAGTGGAGCAGTTGAAGACAGTACCTGAGTTCCGTTACCACCCGAAGGTCTCATCTGCTGGTGCTCGCACATGGCTGTCCCTATCTGACCAGCCGTACGGAACCAAAAGGTGGCTCCTGAACCGCTTGGTATTTCAAGGCGGTATCTAGCCTATTGCTGTCCGGGGATTACCTTCCCTGACCTCCTGAAGGTAACTGATTTGCTATGCAGAGGCAGCAGACCGCCACGTCCTAACGAAAGCCTCTGGCCTTTTGCTCCTCCACTCGCAAAGAGCGTCTGCACATTTGCCATTGTTATGGCGCAGTTATTTAGGCAAATTTGTAATTTACTGAAAATCTGCAGAACTGTGCCTGGAATCAACCCATCAAAATGCATGAACCATGTGTCTGCTAGTACCCGTCACCGAAAGGCACGTTAACGCCGTCCGCGAGGAGGCCTGAACGGCGCTCAGCGTTTGCGTGACGGCCTTCCGGGAACTTTAGAGGAGTTCAGCCCTGGTACATACCTCCGGAAACGCTAACCTTCGTGGCTCAAGATCTGACGCTGTGTCTCTGTCCGTACGATCACAGCCCCAAAGGAAAGAAAAGCTCAGCGCGCTGCGTGAATGGCCGACCGGTCTGAGTTTGGCCGCCTTTTGACTGACACGGTCGATTGCTCAACCTGTGGGTTAATGGCCAACTCGTTAAACCATGAAGTTGCGTCAAGAGTGCTACCGACCGGGTCGTGCTCGGCCTGTCTGTTGCGGCTGACTAATTTGAGAGGCTGACTAATTTGTTAATGGTCGGCCGTTTGGTCCGCGTGCGACCACCACGCCAGATCGTAATTGTGTGGTCAGGATGTGAGTGTTTGGTAACGGTGCATCTTTTGATCCCTTCGAGATTTTACCGGGGTTTGACCGTTAAATGAGGCGTGCAGCCGTTCGACACGGTATGACTGCATTGCTATTTGTGACCGCCTAACATTAAGTCAAGGTGCGGGCTAATGGTAACGTAAAACAATTTAGTTGATACATCGTGTGCCGAGAGATTAGGGCCTGACGGTGAAGCTGTTACGTCAGCCCGTGACCGTTTGGTCCGTGCCGTATTTCCGGCACGTGACCGACTGGTCGCCGTGTGTTTGGCCGGTCAGCCTGTGGCCGCCCGGTCAAGCACGGCCGTTAGGTCGGTGCTACGTGACCGGCTGAGCCCCGTGGAATGTATGCCGCGTCTTTGGCCTGGTTGTTAGAAACGATGTGGAAACTGTATCGGGTGTTAACCCCATTCCGTGCTCCTGCCCAGCACGTACGATTCCGTGCTGAGGGGATTCTGCCCCTGCGATCTTGAAGACTTGGTCTGATTTCATTGCGAAAAACGACGCTCGATAGCCAGTAGCAAAATTTATATTTCTACAGAAGAAATGTTGAAAGTTTTGAAAAAGGCGGATAGAAGAGGTGAAATGCAGAAGTAGATAGAACTTCATTTATAAGAGCTTTCTGGCCATATTTTATGGCCGATTTTGTTCTACCTCATGTAATTCTACCGGCAATAGACAGGTATATCACATATGGTTAGGAAGAAGTCGATTTTCGGGATTTATAGGCGTATCCAGGGTACACAGAAAGACGTACACGTTTTTGGGGATGAAAGACGTACACGTTTTTGGGGATGTTAATTAATTCCACAGTGTCATGTAATAAACATATGACAAATGCCCAAAGGTGGATCTAGTTACCAGCAAAAGTGGGGTAACTTTCTATATGGTTAACTGTTGGTAACTGGGTACCATATTCAAACATATTGCGAATACTATTTTGTATTGTGCTTAAAATTAGCATTTTGGGGTCATAAACGCGTCACATTTTGAAATGACAGATTTATAGGCATAACCAGGGCACAAAAAAGGAGACAATTTGTTGGAAAATGTGGAGTTTTTTGCCGTATATCATGAATCTGTTGAGATTATATGCGTCAAGAACACCTTTCCGTATGTGCCACATGCCATATTGTGTACACAATACATGTGTTCATAGGTGGACCCAGATACCAGAGAAGGACAGGTCAATAACTGCATGGTCATAGCTGTATTTTATTCGGTAAATGGAGTCATAATTTCTCAGGAATAAGGAGAAACAAAATACCCCTTTTTACATTACTCTGGAGCCGCCTTTGTTTTGTGTTTTCACTGAACTGTATGCCATTCCATCGTAATATATATGGAGCTAAGAAAACCAGTCACACAGATCCAGATGTGTGTAAGGTCCACTGAACATGTTAATGGACAAAATATGCACCCGAAAACCGATGCACGGAGACGCCCTTGGCTGCATAACAGGTCAGTTATTTGTCTATATTAGGATAAATACGTCTATAAACACATTAGCTTTGTTTTATTCATACAGTGGGTCATAAAGTCGTAGTAATCTGAAAATAGAATTACCCCTTTACTTGCCCTTACATCCATCATTAAACACCATTTTTCTTAAAACTTTTGAGAGTGTGTAGATTACCAATGTTTTGATCATTTGAACTGTCCGTGACATTATAAAGGACATCAAAGTACTACATGACCATGTCCAAATATGCTATCTCCAGAAAGCGCGATATTCTTCAAACATATCTCCCAAAAACGCGCCCTGGAACCGTCTCCGAAGAGGGAAAATTTTCGAATGTTTTCGCAACATGTGAAAAAGATATGTAACAAAAGTCATCAAGTTCATTGTTGTAGTTCCCAAAAGTCTGGAATGGCAAGCAAAAAACCGAAGGGGAGGGCAGAATCTGCCCATTTCCCAGCACGGAATAGCATTAAGCCTTCGATCGTGCTAGGTATGTTTAAATGTGTCTATAGTGGAACCCAGAGGCTCTCCGTTGAAGTTTGGAGCGTCTCAGGCGTTTAAGAGACACGAGACATTGCTACGTGGTAGATTTCGTCATGAATGGCCCTTCTAGGTCTCTTTTCGCGCGTCAGAGAGCACATAACGATACAGTGGTTCACGCGGGCATCGAACCCAATTCCGCGGTCTGACCTCCGGCAGCCAAAACGGATGCTAATCAAAACAAGACGTAGCGGGAAATTCAGAATGTGCAAATGGCCGGATTGGGTTATACCAGATTCACAGCGGTAGAATCGCGCTCCATACACCACTACGAGGACGAAATTAGACAGACCAGCGCCAGTTTCTCCAGCTGGCTACGGCTACCACCCACGGCGTCAGGCATTCACAGTCAGCGGAGCCTCCGGTCATGGGGCGGCGAATCCGCTGCGGCCGCAGCCCGCCGCCGCGCGCCAGGAAAGCCGCCGCTGGCCGTCGGCGCGGGCCGTGTTGACGGTGCGCGGCCGCCGGCGCCGCTGCCGCCGTTCAGCCGGCGCCGTTTTCACGTCGCCGCCGCCGCCCGGCTGGTAACGGTCGACGGTGAAAGCGGAAGAGACACCGCGGTCGCGCGGCCGACGAGCCTGACGCGGCGGCGGCGGCGGCGGCGCGGCGGCGGTGAGCGGGATGAGCGCTCCGGTCTGGTGATTCCCGTTCACGGCGACTACCATGAGGACTCGCGGCAAAGGGGACGGGCGGGAGCAGACCTTGCCGGACCATCATGGATCGGTGTCGGAGAAGGGGCGGGGGCAAAATGCTCAGGGGTAAACACTGACCGGGTCTGCGCGTTCATGATTCGTGCAACGCCTCTTTTCACGACATTGGTCACAGGGTGTTCCGGTACGACTCGGTCGCGGAACATGCACCAAAGTTGTTGAGTTCTTGATTTCACGCCCCAGCTTGTTCGTGTGTTTAGCGTTCTCATCAAAGAGCGTCGATCGCGAAGATGACGCTCAGTGATGTAACAGAACACTGACGTCCCACTGCATTACATCGTGATCCAACGTTAATGTTCTACTGCATCGGAAATGCGCTGATCAGCACATTGCTGGGTCAGTTCAGTTCAGTTCAATTCAATTTATTTATGAGTCTTTCCAAAGCGTGGATTACTGTTTGATACGGGTCGTGTTTTCAACCTGATCTTGAACTGTCCTGGTACGTTTTGGCGGTTTATTAGATTCTTATACGCGCATGGCGGGTTTTCTTTGTTGTACCGTTACACGACGATGCTCGTTTGTTGCGTCGCTGCAGTGGCATGGCGGCTGTCGTTGCGATATGTCTGTGATATAGCGCGCTGTTCAGTCGGCCTTGACCGGAGTTCCGGCACGTGCAGACATTTAATGTAAATTCATGACGGGAATGTATGGCTCCGGTGTAGTTCATCACTGGCGATGGCAATGGCCGATACTGTATGCAAACAATGGTGCGTTTCCGAACTAATCGTGCAGTCTCAACTTGCCTTTCACGGCCGATTTTTGGGTGTTTTGTTGTGTTTGCGGTGATCATTTGTGCGTGTAAATTTCTGTTTTAAACACCTACTTTCGACCTTTTTTAAAACGAGTTGACACATTACAAACAGCCAAGTCTTTACAAGTACTAATATATTCCCAGGAAATGGTGTCGGTTTTGTTCTGAAATCTAGACCATCACTTGACTAAATGGCTAAATGGGCGTTCACTTCATCAAGCACCCGAGAATTTACAATTAGCACCATGCTTGAAGCAATGAACAACCCACCTGGTTGAACATATTTCATCACTGACTAAACAAGACAGATGTACATTGAGCCCATCCCTCGAAAACACCATTCAGACGCTTACAGCTTTAAGAGCGTAAGTTATACCTTTACGACAGTGAAACTATGGTGCGTGGAATTATCCGACACAGAGAGATAGCAATTTGTTTGAGAAATGGCTGCTCCATGTGATTACAAATGTCTTTAATGTTCATATTTCTCCTGGGAATTATTTACCGGTTACCATGAAAACATGCGTCATGTGGTTGGGCCTTCGTGCGGGGCATTGCAGTATGACTGCATTTTGACCAAGAACAAAAAGCAAGAACCAAGAACAAAAAACAAAACTTTGCGACGAAAGCGGGTTACCAGGACTGGAGTGAGCTCACTCCCATATAAGAGCAACTGACGACTGTCCTCCGATACGTATCGGTTTAATTCCGACAGTCGGAAATGATCGCGGAACATTCAGCGGATCAATCCCGCATTCCAGTAACCTGAAGCCACCTCTGATATCTGCACCGAAACATTAGCACTGATATCGACGGCCGCGTGAGGCACTTGCCGCGCCTCACCTCGTCAACATCACGACACTCTGAAGCGCCTGGAATGCCACCAAAGTGAGACGAGGTCGGCAATCCTGTCTAATCTCCGGCAGTGCAGGGGTCGCCGACCAACCGGCTGCGGCGGCGGCTCTCGGCCGGTGGGCGGGCGCCGGTTGGTCGGACGCCCCTGCACTGGCGCCGACGGCGGCCGTGCTACCTGTGAACCACTCGGCAGTCGGTGCCCAGGTACGAGTGGAGGTTGTGCGGCTGCGCCCATGGAGGCTCCTGCCACGTGCTCTGCCACATCAGGGTCATAGGTCAAGGAGACCCGGTTCGGAGAGGTGGAACATGTCGCAGCAAATGTGGTAAGTCGTGCGTTTATATGTTGCACTACATTATGTTAATTTTGGGGCAGCGTGCATCTGTTTTCGTGAAAAACCCGAATCTGAGGTCGCAAAAGTGAGAAAGTGTGGCTTGCTCCGTGTGATCATGCGAAGATGTGGGCAGCAGTCGATACACGTGCTAATTTATGATTGTCTCCTACGCGAAGACTCCTTTCCCGCCTAGTGCCATTTCATCCATGTCCGGCACTTATACGCAAAATTTAAAGTATTTTGCTCGGTTGAACCAAGGTTGTTTTGCCCTCACCAGACACTGACGTCACGTACCCTTAATATCTTAGAGATGTTGGCTGTCCCAGCATAAATGCGTTAACCTACGACCAACAGAAAACAACGTATGCGTCTGCATTAACAATTTTTGGACGCGATGTGTCAAAAAGCGGTAAAACGCAGTTATATAGCTGCCTGTAGAGCAGGTATTGCACGTACAGGTTTCAATAATTTTAATGTTAGCTCTATGGCATTTCATGGCAAGAAATTGCCGGGAAATAGCTCTGGCCCTACCAACCTCGGCAATGCCACTACACCCACGTTGATACATTTTTTAACCCCTTTACATGCATAAACATGCTAATTTACATCCACATATAAATTTGGGCAATTTACTGGGCTATGATTTTAATGAGATAACCCACAAAACGTTGCATAAGGGTGCTGATTATAGAACATGCAGGAAAACTTTCGCATTGCCTCTTAGGCTGGACAAACCATACGAGAGGCTGTATTTAATGCGCTGTCTGTCAATATGAATAACGAACTAATCTGCAAGGATGTGATGCATTGTCCTGCATGGCAAAACCAAGCACTTGAAGGGCTTTGACTGTGTTCGAAACTGTTTATTGCATCCAAAGACGCGGGAATACTAGAAAGGGTGGAACTAAGGGGGGGGGGGTGGGAGAGCGGGTACATTGTCCATTTCTTCCATGCAACGCCAAAAGGACTGATGTGAAAAGCAGAAGAATGGATGGCTTACGCACACTAATCCTGGTTGTTACGCGTATGCTTGCATTGACTCAGATATCGTCTGGAATCTATTTGCGGACTCTTGTTGTCGCCGTGGTCAGAGGTGCGGGAACCCCTCCGCAGTTAACGTGGGGGGGGGGGGGCAAAGTAGCATTTTGGGTTAGTTTTTTTCCAGTCAGCGTCCATAGGGTTGACGTTCGAAAATGGGGTTAAATTTCGAAAAAAATGGGGCTTCTGCCCTCCCCCCGCTTCCCGCGCCCTTGGCCGTGGTAATGGTGGTAAGTAAAAGCAACAGCTGCTCAAGCTGCAGCATCGCGAACAGAGCAAGACCAATGCCGCTCAGCAGAACGGCACGCGATTGCTCCCGCCACCAGACCGAAACAAGTGGGACGGGACTCGAGAGACAGCGTAACGGACCACCGCGGGAGCAGATCAGCCGCCCACCAGATCCAGGACAGTTTTCATGGCGAACAGAGCTGCTCCCGAGAAAGACCAGCAGACCAGCACCAGGACAGCCCCTGAACCGTATAAACGGATCGGCATCAGAGCAGTTTCCGAGATAAACCGGTACACCACCACAACAGCTCTCGAGACGGACCAGGGGACCATTACCAGAACAGTTCCTGAGACGGACCAGGGGACCATTACCTCGACATTTCCTGAGACGGATCAGGGGACCATTACCAGGACAGTTCCTGAGACAGACCAGCGGGCCATTTCCAGGACAGTTCCCGAGACGGACCAGGGGACCATGACCAGGACGGCGCTGGCTGCCGGGCTGCGGCCGGGTTTCGCCGTCGTTCGGGACGTCGTAAAGGACCGGTTCCGGTGCCGCTGCCCGCTCCACATCTCGGCCGGGCCGCGGCCGGAGCCGAAGCCTCCCCGATGTGGGCCAGCCCCGGCCGGGCTGACTGCGGCGGACTGTGTCCCCGCTCCCGGAGCTCCCCGGCAGTCGGGCCGAGCAGCCCTCTCCTGCCGCCGCGGCCGGTCGCGAGCTGGACGGTCTGGGCGTCCGTCGCGACAGGCAAGCAGCGTGCTGTAAGCTTAGGTGACAGTTCGGCACCGTCATGGTCGCTGTCTGGGCCATGGAAACACTGCCATGAGGCATGCATTTCGCACAGAGAGCAGCTACTACTAGACTGGAAAGTTCGTGCCTGCTCCTGAAGCAGACTGGTAACAACTGGAGTAACTATAAAAAGCTGCGTCAGTATTTTCGAATGTCATTGCACCGCTCAGTACGTCACCACCTCCTGATACAAAGATCACCCAACTTCTGATGCAAAGACCGTTATTGATGAGTGCACAAAGGCCGAGTGCGTTCTCAACCGTTGACATGACGGCCATTTTTTGCGACCCCTTCCCGGCTGCATATCTCCCCGACATAGTGATCTTGGTTTCATCTATCAATCCAGAAATGTTCAACGGTTTTCCAAACATTCCGCGAGTGGTATCGTTTAACTGATAAGGAACGACGTGCTTCAGCTGCATACTGAACACGCATCAGACTGGATCTCACTGGCCATTCGCCAGCCACACATTACACGTGGTCTCGGAACAGGCTCAGTCGCAGGAGCTACCACGAGCGGCAGTTTGCATGTGTCACAAGGCCGTTCAGGTGCATCTCATACCTGCCCAGCCACCCTCCAGAGGTGTGGCCAAGGGGGAGTGGGCACAGTTATAACTGAAATATTTGAAGTGACGTTGGAATATTTGAAAATTTTCTTATAAAAAATCATTTCAAACAGTGAAATATCTGAAGGGACGTTAGAAAGGAAAATTTTGGGGAAATTTTGACTGAACATCAAAATTTTTAGGCATAAAAAATTGAAATAGATAAAAATTACCGAAAATTGAAAATAAAGGTGTCGAAGTCCAATGAGGTTTCAGTTTTGGTGGGGTTGAGTTTGTTCTGGCCCCCTTTGTGACGAAATCTTTGCTACGCTCCTGCCATCGTCTCCAGCTCTCGTTGAGGCTCTGTACAGTGAGTCGTCGACGCCGACGAGCTCCGTCCTAGCGTTCCGGCCGCTCCTGCCCCGAGCCGGGCCCGCTGCGGCGCTCTGTCCCCGTCGCCGCGCACTCGCGTGTCACGGCCTGCCCCGGCTGCCCGATACTCCGCGTCACGGAAGAAGGAGCGGCCGTGAATCGAATCGAGAACGCCGAACGCCGGCCGTCTCTCCCGGCCGCACGACATCTCAGGCGCGTGCACTTCATGAACTGTGCCTCGTGCACGTTCCTCGTGAAATCGAGCGGCGCCTAACGAGCCAACCGCTCGCGCCGGACGGCAGAGCTCTGCCTCGCGTCAGCCAGCTGTCGGGAACAGATGATTTGCATGCTCTCTGAGCGTCGTCCAATTACTTCGTACCAAATGGTCGTTGTACATGCAAAGCTGACAGCCTTAGCCTAATGCCGAACTCGTTTCGCGCTGACCTCAAAATGAATGTTTTAATATTATGAAGAGCTTATCGGGTAAACTCTTTTCTCGGGTAGTTGAAGTGGGCATCGAACTTGGGTCAGAGGAACGATTGTTGGTGGAGTGTTCGTTCATATTTTTATTCGGAGGATGTTTCCGTTCAAACCAACCACTGCCGTTTGCAGTGGTTGGCTTGACCCGTAGGGTCATGGGCAGACATGTTGTTTGGAAGGGACTACTAGATGTGCGAAGGAAATAATTCAAACACGTTCCTCTTGATGGTCTGTGTGTTATTTGTTGTTCCCAAATGTCGGCTGTTTGTCTGTGATGTCGACTGGCCATTGTCGACAACGCAGTGTCTGTAGAGAATATGGAAGTATGGCGCGTTATTTGCTACATCAGCTCCGTGCACGAGTCCTAGCGCTACGACATGCTTGACCTTCCCACGTGGTCTTAACATAGGTCGATGACCACAGGGCCTTGAGCGTTGAGCACGGCTCTGGTTTTAGCCGCCTGCGTCTCGCAACGCCAGCCAAGGGATGCAACTTTTCGCCGGCACGCACTGGCGGCCCGTTCGCTTTGCGGTCAACACTTGACAGCGGGGTCGCACATCTCGAATAAACACGCCACCGCGGGGTGACCAATGGCGCGACTCCGCGGCCGAAGCGCCGGCGGGCTCCGGCCGCCGCCGGTCAGTCGGATCGCCGCTCGCCGGGCTGGCTCGCCGATGCCCGCTGCCGTCACGGCGCCCGTGGCTGCCGCGGCCGTGTGATCGTGACCTGCGGGGGTGAGTGGTCGGGTCGGGCCAGGGACGCCCGGCGGGCACGGCGGCGAGTTTTTGTCGGCCGGCCGGCGGGGGCCGGGAGAGAGGCCGGCCCGGCCGGGAGCCGGCGGCGCCGTCAGGGCTGGCTCGCCGGCTGATCCGGCCGGCGGCCGCGGATCACGCTGATCCCGTGCCGATCAGGGCCACGGGCCCAGATCTGGGCTAGATGTGGGTCCGGGCCGGCCGACCCTCTGCGCCAGACCCCGGAGTTGGGAACAGCTCGGCTCCCGTGCATCTCGGGCCGATTCCAGCTCAGTTTGTGGTCATACTCACGGGATGTTAATGAAGTCACTGTTGCCTAAAACGTGAAATTTTACGCGTTTAGTGCATACCTGGTATGTCTAGAGGCATTTTCATCTCTAGATTCCTTCTCGATGGAATAACATTCGTCAGTGTTCTTTCAAGTGTGACTAATAGATGATCCACGTCGGGGCTTTAACTGTGAATAACTCCTTATTTAATACGCCTGTATGCTTCTGTTACTATTGAAGCATGCTGCTTTCAAGCGTTTTTGACTTTTAACGTTTTGTTTTTCACGTGGTTCTGTTATCTTTTTAACAGTTATGAAATTTCACAATAATTACTGTTGTTCATCATCCGTAAGCCGAGTTATTCCCGTACGAACTTCTTGGCGAGAAAGCCGTAGGTTTCTTAGCCGTAGTTATATTTCTGATATTCTGTCTACGGAAACTTAATACGCCTTGTACGTTATATGAAATAGACTGATTTTGCCACGGGGAATAATACTTCTGCAAGAGATCCAAAGTTAACGTAAATTACGAAGTCAAATGAACTGACAACATGACCTTTGATATTTTACATGTTTCTGGTGCAGAATGTGACGAGAAACTCAAAAATAACATTTTGCTTGTATGTTTGTTTGTTTTTGTAGAAGATGCACCTCGCATCTTGAGCTCAGTCGTCCGGTCTGGGTGAAGTTATTTGTCTCGTCGACGTCATTCAGTTGTCTGGAAAGTTGCTTTTTGATTCCCTGCCTCAAGAATATTTCCGTCTTTAGAATAAAGGTTGCCTTCGGAAAAGAAGCTAAATCAGCACATTGTGATGAAGTCCATAAATTGCCATCCATAACTTGGATCGATGAAAGTCCTGCGTGGTTTACATGGTCTTTCTCTTGGCTCATGTGCCATCCAGGATGAGCTTCGTTCAGCCCCTACTTAAAGGAAAAGAAGAGATACGTGATGGCAAAGATCGTTTGAAAATATCATTTGTGATTCAAATTATGGCGGGATGTGACGCA
The DNA here is from genome assembly GCA_030062745.1 of Capitulum mitella. Classification (NCBI taxonomy): domain Eukaryota; kingdom Metazoa; phylum Arthropoda; class Thecostraca; order Pollicipedomorpha; family Pollicipedidae; genus Capitulum; species Capitulum mitella. Next base: position 9,901,921 of record CP099848.1, read on the forward strand.
ATCTATGATGACTCGATAAACTGTTTTTACTTTTTTTGGCAAAAGATAAGTCGCGTGTGAGGCAGGTGCAGGGGAAAAAACGAATGCGATTGTCGTTTGTCGTTCGGAAGTTATGCCTTAAAATCCAAACGGGTCAACAGAAACTCTTCTTCAGCAAGTCTAGACTTAAACGTTATCAGTGCTGAACATACTCAGAACGTTTAATACACGGTACACAGAACGGACGGTCTGTGTCATCCATCTAAGAAGCATGCTTTTTCAAGCGACGAATTCGGAAACTTTGTCGTTTGTTGCGCAACGGGAGGAAAAAGCGTGCCTACCCGGACTTCCCCAGCATACACATGTTCAGTTGCGCATTGCAGCTTTAGGATATCTGTACTGTAATGTTAACAGGAAGTATGACGCTACTCCGCAAAAGTTCTTAGTAGTCCTAACTGTAAACAGTCTGTTGTATTTCGTACACGGCTTTCTAAGAACAAAGAGAAGTTTTCCCGTCGAAGATCAACCATTTGAGCTTGTATTTTTTCCTAATCTTAAACTGCATTTGCCTAGGTATCTAACGGATCATCACTCTTGTGTAATTTATGGTGCTCAACACCTTTGTTTGAACAAACCAGGGAGACGTTTTCCTGACGTATGATTATTGCTGGTGTTCTTTGACCTATGCATTGCATGATAACGCCCTATCCAACAGGCTCCATTCCGTGGTAAAACCAGTCCCATACGATACCTGCGCTACTGGAGCACTCATGAAACCTTCCAAACTATAACGCTTAATTTCAGAACAACAAAAAGTACGGGAACATCGTGTCACGTGATGCATCGTCAGACTTCATTGTCCTCCAGAAGGTGACGTGCCGTGTTTAGAGGAACTGAGATCACATCTGGTGTCGGTGTTTATTTAGTCGAGCTCTGTGGGACTCCACGCTGCCGTTCCGTCCGGCTGGTGTTCCGTGCGGTGTCCCGCGTCCCCTGTCTGCTCCTCTCGCCTCTTTTCGTCCGAGCGCGGTCTCCAGCTGGACGGCACGTGCACGGCCGGCTTCTCGCCCCGGCTGTGCTGCGCCACCACGTTGCCGACCTCAAGGCGCTCTCCTCTGAGAATGCACGGCACGGTACAGGAGTAGATCACTGTCTTCGTAGCAGAAGTCCGCGTGACTGGCCGTACTGTCCCAGGTCCGGGGACCAGCGGTGGCTCTTCTTCCTGCTCTTCTCCAAAGGAACAGCGGTAACCCGTCCTTGGCTTCCCTCCTAGTCGCGCTGTCGGTCGCAACCTCCGTACATTGTCGACCGTCGTTGGCGGGGACAGCGGTAACCAGTCCTTGTGGAGCTCATCTCCCTAGGTGTGCCGACGAACGGAGCCCGGTCCTCGTCCCGTCTCTAGCTCGCAATCTACAGGGCAGATGTTCTGCCTTGCCGTCTTCTGACCTCTCTTCACGGGCCAGGCTGACTCCTATACCGTCCGTCTCCAGCTCGCTGTCCTGTGTCCGCTGTCCGCGGACGGGTAACCTTTGTCTGCTGTCTGTAGGGAGGCAACTTGTCCGCGGTCCGTGGGAAAGTTAACGTTTGTCCGCTGTCCGCGGAGAGGGTAACATCTGTCCACTGTCCGCGGGGAAGATAACCTCTGTCCGCTGTCCGCGGGCGGGTAACCTCTGTCCGCCGTCTGTGAGGAGGTAACCTGTCCGCTGTCCGTGTGGAGGATAACTATCCACTGTCCGTGGAGAGATTAACCTCTGCGCTGTCCGCGGACGGGTAGCCCCTGTCCGCTGTCCGCGGGCGGATAACCCCTGTCCGCTGTCCGCGGGGCGGATAACGCCTGTCCGCTGTCCGCGAGGCGGATAACCTCTTTGCGCTGTCGCGCGGGTAACCTGTCCGCTGTCCGCGATGACCTCTGTCGGGCGGGCGCCGGCGGGAGCTGGCCCCGATTCGGTCCCGGCCGGAATGTGGTCGGCTTGTTTTGGTCGCGCGGCCGGGAAGGTCGACTTGTTTTGGTCGGCCGGCCGGGAAGGTCGGCCGGACGGCCGGTCGGCGCCGCTCGGCCTCGGTCAGGGTCACGGCGCCGGGCCGCGCCGTGAGAACGGGCCCGTGCCAGGCGCCGCGCGGCCGCGTTTGGCAAGACGTTTCCCAAGCGGCCCGGGTCAGGCCTGGCCTCGATTCGACACCAGCTAGCGGCGGGAGGCGGGGCCACAGGCGACCCTGCGATGCTGGTCACTCTGACACGGCAGGCCGGCACCGACCGACCACGGTCAGCGGCCTTGTCTATTTCGGCCTTCTGCGCAGGACGCGAAGTTGTCGTTGCCACGGTGACGTTTGTGAAGGAGGCCTCTCCGCCGACGACTGGTTACTGCGGAGACGCTTTTTTTAGCTGTTTGCGGCCTGCAGTTGTTTATGTGTCATTCTCGTCGTGGCTCGCCCCGTGCGATCTCGTCAAAGTCAAAAATGTTTTTTTCAGGTTCCCGGCGTTGGGCATGGTCATGAAAATAAACAACCTTTCTGATACCGGAAGAAACTTGGGTTTACACGCAAAAGATAGAAATATTAGATGTGTAAGACGAGTCCTTGCTCATATAATTTATCACGTGTGATAATTAGAATTTGGTGAGGCTGCCAGACGCCTTGAACTGCTTGGCAACATCTCGGTTTTTGTCATGTTTGTGGGTTGCAAATAACTGTAAACACGCAAATACCCTTTTTCTTTCTTCATAGCATGCACACATGGTGGTCAGTTTTACCATCTTATGCGATACATTACGTAAGACCCGCAGGTTGCACGTGGATGCAAATGTGTCGTTACCACAAGTCTGCGTGCACTTTGGCGACGTTACTAAAGGCCTGCGTAACAAACAGGTCGCGGAACGCGCGCAGATCACGCCCCCTGACCAGGAAACACCGTCACGACAAGGTTACCCGGCGTGACTGCAACTTCTTGGCTGTGTCAGCCGTTCTCTGTCGCCATTTCACACCGTTCCAAGGCTACCAACGCACTGCTGGCGTTATTGATAGTATCCTGTTCAGTCTTTTCACACAGAAGCAAAGAATAAAGCTAGGATCTTGCCGAACTCCTGGTCCAATGCACACGACGAGAAGAGCGTTTATTGTGTGTTTTGGCTCCATGGGCCGAGTCTCAGTGAAAGTGATAGCAGGCTGTCAAATGTACCAACTCCACGTATGATTTTTTTTCTGATCGTCATGCCCTTTACGCCACGTCACGCAGGGACGGGCGGCGACGGGACGGGCGGGACGACCGCCCGCCCTCCCTCCTCCCCTCCCCCTCCACCCGGGGCATGTAAGCGCCTCCGCTGGTTGGTCCGACCACATGCAGCGCAGTCGAGTCTTAGTCACGTCCATTATCGCTGCAATTATTTTTGCCCTTTTAACTGCTGCGGAAGCATAATAAAACTGCGTCAGAAATGACTAGGCTAATTTGAAATCAACTTTTCTTCTTGCGCGCAGTAACGATGACCGTCAGCCGTTGACGGTTCGTCCGATTTGTTTCTGTGTCAGCGATCCCATAACATCGTGACAGCGTTGCTATGGTTTCGGAGTCTCACGGTGCGTTGCTAACGGTGGGAGTCGGCGATACGGTTCATCCGAAAACAATCTTAACGCTGTAAACGTTGCTGGGATGCCGCTGCCGGGAAGTCACGCACAGAAAGTGGTACCAGAGAAAGCTGCTGGATATGCGCCGGTGCACGATTCCGCTATTTCCGTCCAGATGGATGCTGCGGTGATGAAATTACGAGTCAGCTTTCGGACGAAACCTCCGCGCCTGTACGCAGCGTACCAGAGCACAGAACACCGACATCTGAAATGCCGGTCGTGGAAGCCTGTTTTTGAAGGAAAACAAATCTCCTGAATAGGTCTGACGTTACCCCGAAAATGTTGAGATGATGGACACCACAACAGAAGCTCATCGAGGATCTTGGCATGGGCTCACCAATATGTGCTACATTTGATCGATCGATGATCTAGCCATATGCCTAAATTGTGAGTTTATTCAGTTCTTAAACCTTCGCCAGCGAGGCGTCCCAAAAACCCCCTCCTCAGGCTTTCTAGACGTAGTGCAAATTTAAGAAGAACAGAAAAAGGCAGAATTTTCAGAAGCAGTTGGTACATTATTTTTGGATGCTGCAACACAATTTCAAAATCAGGTCATCTCAGGCTATTGACCCACTTGACCGTTGAAAAGGGCATGACAAAAAATATCTAAACCCGTGCCAGTGGTTATCAAAAAGAGTCATTGGCAAACGGCAAGGCTACTCGGACAACCCATTCTTTACAAAATGCATGTTTTGTATTTTTTTTCATCTGACCTTACCCGAGGTCAACCGTACTGACGTGTTGTTTTTGGTCTTTCTGTCAGTAATTACCCAATACAGGAGACCTCTGGATAACAAAAAGCATCCAGAACGTCTAATATGTTTTTTGAATGATACAACATACCGTTTGTGAGAGGTTAGTCATCTGATGGAAGCTGGTTACAAAGTCGAATGGACGACAAAATAGGCTTGAAATGCATGTCATGATGAGGTATGATGATGTATACTTCACTTCATGCTCGTGAAGGCTTTGAAATGACACGGCCTATGACCCTGTTACCATAACTTGATATCATTTCAAAGGTCACTTTTCAGTTGGGACACCGTAGAATTTCATGAGACGTTTAGGGAAAGGCATAGGGTTGATTTCGTATGTTTGCTTTTGTTATTCTGTGAAACAAGTTCATTCGCTTGATCTAGAATGGCCTTGTATAACTGTACTGAACGAGAACGCTTTTTTAGTGACGTCAAGCTGTTTTATGATCACAGACATGTTTCAGCACTTCGTTTTGTTCTCTGGCACCATGATTTTTCGAACGAAACAGACATATTTTGCTTGCTATCGTCCTTGATCAGACCTGACTTGGCCTGTCCTTTCCATGTCATTCAAGAACATGTTAACATGATTATAGTGATTAAGTGGCGTTTGTGTGACATTCGTACCTTTACCCGCTTACGAGCACGAATGCTGGAAGAGTTGACCTGAGTTGACCCGATATGACCTTAGATAACATATATTAATCTTTTTTTGATAAAAATCGCCGTATTTGACCAGACACCCGCAATGCAATTCCAAACACGTATGCCTGAAGTAACTTTGCTTGAGTGCCAGTTTCGGCATAAACCAGTGTTGTATTCTAATGGTTGTTGAACTGACTTGACATGTCCTGAGGAGTAGAAAATTGCTTTTTGACAGTGGAAAACGTCTCTGACACTTTTCGGGCTGTTCAGTCCTTAAGACCAGTTTAAAGAACCGCCATATTTGCTTTTATTGCTACAGATTTTGGACGTCATGACATGGCCTTGTCTGACCACCTGATCATACACTACTAAGTCGTAGTCAATGAATATTCATTCATTCTTCATAAAATGCGACGAGCTTTCCATGAGTGTCACTTTCATCTCCGTAGCTCTCTTAGTTCTCGAGATTACTGGGGTCTCTTGGGAACCTCCCTCCCGGTAAGCGAAGGGCGATTCGAACAACCGGAGTCCTTGGTCCCTGGTCCTTCATCCTTTTTTAGTAGACTTCTTGATCATTGGCTTTAGATTGCTGGATAAGATTATCATTATTTTGTTATTATTTCATTATTATTTTTTATTATTTATTATTTTTATTGTTATTTTTATTTATTATTTTTTTCATTTTTTCGACAAGCTATTTTTTGTTCCTTTATGTGAAGGAAAACAGAATATGTAAAGTGATGGAGTATGCTGAGGCAGTGAACACTGTTAACTCTTATCCTAAGACGAAGAACTTTTAACTATAGGTTTTGGCAGGGACTTATACCACAACCTATCAGTATCGTACCTTGAGAAAGGAAACTCATGGCCACTTCAGACTAAAGAGAGGCCCGTGCGTCATAACGGGTTAAGTGGCCCGTGCGCCAAGTGTGCATCAAATCTGCGCCACGTTTCAGGAAACTCGTAGTTCAGCAGTTCACGTGGCGCTTCCGTCTTGCTGCGCGGACCATGTGCACTACACCGCTGGTCACCCGCAAAACAGAGCGCTGATCATTGTCACAAACGAGAGCGAGGTCAGCGCTGTCGTCAAACCGACAGCTCGGAGCTGGCTTCCTGGATGCCGACCAGTTTATTTGATTGCTTTGTCGTGGGGCATGGCAACACGCCTCCGGCCACGACCAGCAGGATTATTCGGGACAAGGTCACGTCGGCTCCGAGCGGAGAGCTGTTTGCCACCCTGCAACATCGCAGAACCAGAACATACCAGCACGCGGACGTGTCGGGATTCCTGGCGCACGTGGCAACGCTTGTCTCCGGTCGCTGGTTGTTGTGACCGACAGTGGCTGACGGCTTTCAGGCGGTTGCCGTTCCAATGGTGGCGGCGGGATTCTTCAGTCTTCTTCTGCTTTATGGCCTGGCGCTGACCTCCGTGACCGTCTCTCGGGCGCACTTCTTCCGCGTGAGGCCCAGGACGCTGCAGCTGGGGGACAATGAAACGACGGGTGAGAGCTCGCCGGCCCCTGATGTGGCGGAACCCGCGGTTTTCGCGTCGATCGCACGACGTGAGTGCGGAGAAAGAAGTCGGATAACGGTAGTCATAAAGCTGGGGACAAATGCTCAGTCATTTCCCGCCATTGAATAGTTTTATTGTTCACCATTAAATGTATCTGCAGCGTGAACGGCAGCTTTTGAACTGTTAACAGTAACGGGATCGAAATAAACTCAGCCACAAACACATGAACGAGTATCGTGATGACACCGCCCCCGTCTTCCCCGTCGACGGGTCGAGAAACCACGACGCTATCGCCTTCTGAATACACTGTCTCATCTGGAGTTCCATCGGTGGAAAGAATTCTGAAACGATGAATAACTAGTTCGCGATTTATCTGTGCGCGTGCGCGTGTGTGTCTGTGTACATCGGAAAGTGATAACGTCGGAATGGAGTAGCCTTTACAACGCACCAGGCAAAACGACACGCCAACCGTTCTCTGTCCGGCCTGCTGACAACGCGGAGTCATTTCAGCGCTGGTCAAGCAATGCTACGGGGTCTACGGCTGCTTCGCCATCACCAAGGAGTGGGTGTCGTTCTCGCGGCCGATCAGCGTGCTGCCGCAGTCACCCAAGGTGATCAACGTCAGGTTCTGTCTCTACACGACCAGCAACCCCACCGAATGTGAGGTAAGCGGAGAACTTAGACGTGATTTACTGGAACTACCGTCACGCTGCTGATGTGTGGGGTGGGCGAACGGTTTCCGTAAAGCCAGGACGGGTCACATTTGGAAATGTAATCTGATCGACGGCTAGAACGTGAAAGTTATTAGCGGCCCGTGGGAACCAGCAGAGAAGCGCGACTTGGAGGCAGCTGGACCATCGCTCATTTATTGGCCAACGGCCAAAACGACAGAGGGGTTTCGGGTGTCCGTCTTGTGGCCGGCAAGGTCGTGTTACGACTGACGTGATCCCGCCAAAACACGACCACTCACCCAAGGGAAAGTCCGGGTGACATGTCGCCGCGTGGGAGGAGAACGCAACAAACAGCGTCGGGTCTGCCTTTTCACTTGAAGAAAATTGCTTAATTGCGGTCATTACGGCTGGCTCTTAGATTATTATAATTGAAAAATGTACTATAGAAAAATGGCGGTGTTTGCCTTCGCCTTTGCGGTTATCACCCAGTTCGCGTTTTGTCGAGGGAAAAAGAAACACGAGCAGAGGAAAATGAAATGTAACAAGACCGTTTCGGGCTGCAGTCTCGCACCATCCACGGCAGCTAGTCCACTGTTTATTACCCCAGCCGCACTGCTTCTACGCTGCCGGGGAGGCCAGGTTGACGGGCTGAACGCCACGTCCTTAACAGACTGAGCGCGGCGAACCGCCTGTCCGTCACGCCGCCGCCGTCTCCATGGCAACGAGGTGTTTTCCAGCCATTTACCGAGCCGTCCGCACGGTCGGCGCCGACGAGCGGCCCGGACGCGAGGCTGGACATGGCGTTCCGTTCCGTTCCGTTCCGTTTCGCCGGGTGCTATCCGCCGGTGGTCGCAACCGGCTGCTTGGTAGAAACCGGCGGGCTTTGAATCGAGAAGACGTTGTCGGGATGTTAGCGGCGGGTAGCCCGTTTCTCCCGACAGCTGCTCTGCGTGAGACGAACAATGGAATAGAACAGGAATGCATGTAACGCGCACCTGACGGCCAAAGCAGAGCAATCCTGTTGCTTTCCACGGAGACGTAGTGGATCTCCTCGTCATCTTACATGGATGCACCTCAGGGATCCTAATGTTTTCCTGTTCCTTCTGTCACACTGCCAGAAACAGAAAATGAGCACTTCTGTACGCGCACTAAAGGAAAAAGCGTTGACCAAAAGTTTGCATTTACGAAGAGGAAAATGTCTATCGGAGGGTGTTTGTTTATGTGACCATTCCTATCCAGTCCGCGAATGTTCAACGACAGTCTCTCATATGACCGTATGCATATTCGTGCCTGAATGTTGAGCGAATGAAGTGCATTCTTATCAGCCCGGCCATTTCTTTCCAGCGCATGGACGACCGGCGCATCTCATCGATTACCTCGTCGTCGTTCATGGCCGGAAGGCCAGTCAAGTTTCTCGTCCACGGCTACCTTGACTCGGGGGAGAAGCGCTGGATCAAGGTAAGTTCGCCACTGACTCTCTGAGTGTCTTTCAAGGCTCGCCTTCCCATGAAGAGCCCTTGCCCTCTGTCATCGGCACCGTGGCGAGGCTGGCCAACATTATCGTTTCCTTCCCCTCTGCGTGACTAGTGGTTTGCCTATGCTACGTTGTTAGGGCCAAGTCAGAGCTGTGAATAAACCACAACGGCGGTTTTGGTCCCTTCCCCTGTCACCGTGTTGAAGGCTGAGTGCTCTTTCTCGGTTGTCGTTGAAGAAAATGGTGGCCGAACTGCTCGAGCACAAGGAGATGAACGTGCTGGTGGTGGACTGGGTGGGCGGCTCGGGCCCGCCCTACACCCAGGCGGTGGCCAACATCCGACTGGTCGGAGCCGTGGTGGGCAACTTCATTCGTCTGCTGAAGGCGAGTCTGCGTCTGGTCTGAAGCCAGCGGCGTCATGGGTGAAATGATATAAAACGCTTAACATCAGAAACAAGGCGCGTTCCAGCAATCTGTAATGCCCGACGTTGCCTCCTGCTAACGTTTGTGCGTGGTTTTACATCTCATAAAAGCTATGCGATGTCGCTAACGCGATGCCGCGGCCCGCAGAAGCTGTACGGAACCTCACCTCAGCACGTGCACATCATCGGCCACAGTCTGGGCGCCCACCTGGCCGGCTACGCGGGCGATTTCCTCAGCCAGCGGAAGATGCGGTTGGGCAGGATCACGGGCCTGGACCCGGCAGAGCCGCATTTTGAGAACACGGACCGCGTGGTCCGGCTGGACCCCTCCGACGCGGCCTTCGTCGACGTCATACACACCGACAGCGGACCGCTCATCTCAGGAGGTACGTATAGTGACGTCATACACACCGACAGCGGACGATTCCTCTCAGGAGGTACATATAGTAACGTCATACACACCGTCAGCGGACGTTTCATCTCGGGAGGACATATAGTGACCTCATACACACCGACAGCGGACCACTCATCTCAGAAGATACATTTCCCTGGAAATTAATGGAACGGTAGTGTTAAGTATCATTGTGGAGCTGCATGGAGTGCAGATGATCTCCTCGCTTTATTTTATTTATTATATTCCTCGCTTTATCTTTATTTGATTTCCGATTACTTACCCTATCAGGTAAGTAACTGATGGACTAAAAAGAAAACATGAATGTGCCGTCTGTCTCTAATGTTGTCAGTGACGTCTCCAGCTTGATGACGTCATATGTTTGTGCAGGTTTAGGACTTCTCCAGCCTATTGGTCACATGGATTTCTTCCCAAACGGTGGCAAGAAGCAGCCAGGCTGCGGGACCAGTGTATTCGACGCCATCAAGAAGGAAGAAGGCAGTCTGATCTACGGTGAGCTTGACGTCTGCCAACACACGGCCAATACCAGATTATGTGCTCAGAAGCAAAAGATCCGAGCGACCTCGTGTTGTGTCTGGACGGGTATGTAGAGATGCAGCCGGGATTTCTTTCAAAAATGGGGGACATACCCTACCCATAAACAGCGGTGTAGCATAGATCATCCGGGTAAGTGGATGGCACCAAACTTAAACACCTAACAATGTCGGCGAGGAGGCGTACTTCTACGTTTTGAAGAAACGTTGCGGCTAAGATCTATGAGATGGTGTCATAGGGCAAGAAGCTAATGCGATTTTTTTGACAGTGAACATTGTGAATAAAAAGAGAGGGGCTTCAGATGCGTTTGTTTTCCTTGGCTATGTTTCCGTGTAGATATCCTGGAAAAGGGGATTAAAGATAATTGAAACGGAAGGTCATTCCCTATTAAACGTCATGAACATGACGAAAGAAAACATCCATGTTCTCAAGTTCCGTCTTTTTACGTCATTGACTCTAGATCATCTGCAATCTTGTATTGTATTGTGGCCAATGGGCGTACCTGACCGGGCCGGATTAGTTTTCCATGGAAACATTTTCCTTAAAGATCACTTGAAGATGTACCCAACTTGATACGTACATTTGATCATTGCCCACTCCTTGTTATGAATGGTGATTACGCCATTGTTTTTTTAAGAAAAAAGGTATGCACAACGATGCTTTAATGTAAGATGAGGTTCCTTCGCGATACTACATCACATTTGCGTAATGAGGGTCAAGTTCGTTACATTTCCGGTATGTCTCCACCGCAGGACTGCGCCGGTTCATCGGCTGCAATCACCTCCGGGCCTACGAGTTCTTCACCGAGTCCATCAACAGCCCTTGCGCCTTCATGGCGATGGAGTGCGACACGTGGGTGAAGTTGCGGCGACTCGCTGAAAGCCGCCAGGTCCCAGGGGGTCGCGTTCCGTAGCGTCTCGATCGCTCCGTCTGTGTATTCAGTACGGTCAGCCGTTTTTGTCCAACCCTCCGTGATGTGTTTGCTGATTTTAGTCGGCGAATCCGGCCCGCAGCTGTTCGTGACCTTTCGGGAAAGGCACAGATGCCTTAGCGATACGAAACACAATTCTAGTAACATAGCCAGGATGGCTCCTCCTTGTTTCTCGCATCACTTCAGTGCGATTCGATATGGGTTATGGACCAGACTGCCGTCATTCAATTGGAAACAATCCCTCTCATGAAGTTCGATGCGCTGAGTGAAGTGAACCTGATGGGAACCCACCCCTTGTTGAATGACTGCGCGGTCATACGTACTATGTATATTTGACTCTGACCGAGAAACCTTTCACGTTGTCGAATTTGTCCCTACGGTAGTTTGATGTTTGTTACTTCTAATCGTTTTTAAAAATTACGCCGTAATGCATCCCCGATCGGTCCATCCTTCGATAGTTTTACCACTTCTCATCACGTCGCCCAACTTGCAGCAGCCAACACCCCTCCCCGTCGTCCGGTCTCCACTGCGACCAGTCACCACCGTCCCTGACCGCTCTCGCCGCCGCCAGTTACGACCACTTCAGCGGCGGCCTGTGTGCGTCCTGCTCAGCTGACCAGGGCAACTGCCACCGGCTCGGCTACCACGCCGACAAGCACCTGACGCCGGCCGACCTCGACAAGATGCACCTGCTGAGCCAGGTGCCGACGGACCCATTCGCCATCCCGCCCGACGGCCGCTCCTTCTACCTGATGACCGGCAACGACGCGCCATTCTGCCGTGAGTGGCGGGAGGCCCGGGCTGGTCGCGGGGGGAGGGGGGGAGGGGGCGGCACGCTGTGAGGCTTAAGATGTCTGGGATGGCTCCGTTGGGCTTTGAACGGCGAGGTTAGGTGTTACTGGATTGTGTAACGTGCCATCCCTTGGGTTATATATCCAGGGCTATTGTCAAAGTAGTTTAATGAGAAATTGTTAAGTTCAATGACAAATTGTTATGGGTAGTCACTGTTGGTCGGTTTTTGCGTAATATGATGTTCGTGGCCTTCGGGAACTGCTATTACAGTGAATGATGCAAAAGTTTGGCTCACATTTTCTTAAAAAAAAAACATCCCCTGCCTCAGATGACGCCAGATGTGTTGGTGACATCATGGCGACCTTTGACGCAGGTCGGCACTTCCGGGTGACCATTTTCCTGTCGGACATCCCGGCGGCGGTCCGCCACGGCGGCGACATGGGCACCTTCCGCATCAGGTTCCACAGCGCCACGAACGTCACCGACTGGCACCGGCTCAGCGACAGGTGAGGCGACCGGCCAGCGCCTGCCGTCAAAGGTGTCCAGCCCGGACAGGAGATGTTGGCTTCAGTCAGTCGAGAGCACAGGGTGGCAGGACGAGTGCAGTCATATCTTCCATGATGATGATGATGGTGACTGCTGATGGCACGACATTGGTCATCCGTTCATTCGTCCAACCGGAAGAACATGCCGATCGGCCTTAGTTTTCATGCACGGTGATGTAGGACGTCGTAAGTCATCTGCATATTTCGCTTTCACGGGTGTGGGAACATTTTTTAAAGCTGCTTGGGCCGGATCCATTTGAGGCTGTTTTTTGTGGAACATCGTAAGGCCAATGTTACAATTTGCCAAACATGCAAGGGTGTCTGTTCAGTTGCGTATTACATCCATGATCACTGTGGATGAACAAAGTTTTTGACAATGAGTCTTTTACCTTTAAAACCTATGTAAGACTCCACTACTGATTAACTGTTTCGCAGACAATATCTCATTATTTGGGTGGTATCAGCTCGAACTTATTCCAAATCTTAACTTTGGCCGCTGAGAAAGTTTAAGCCATGTTTGGCAAAGGCAACCGTGGAAACCATGGTCGCCGCGGAAAAAATCGAAGGCTTCGGACAATCATATAACATGGCATTTCGTAACCATAAACCAGTCGTGGCCAGGCGGGAATGGCATAGGTTCGAACGATGGTAGTCCCTGTCGCAGTCGCCAGCGCCCGATCACGAGGTCACGTGACGGTGTCCGGCTGTTGCAGCGACATCTTCTTCGAGCCCGGCCAGAAGTACTCCCACATCAGTCCGGTGTCTTTCTCCGGAGAGCCGGTCGCCATCGACCTCGAGTGGAGCTACTCATCGTCTGTGCTGAACCCGCTCACCTGGCGCCTTCTCTCCCAGCCGATGATCCACGTGAACCGCGTGGTGGCCGTCAGCATGGAGTCCCGGAAAAGGTCAGAATCGCACGGGGGACTCACGTGAACCGCGTGGTGGCCGTACGTATGGAGTCCGGGAACCGGTCAGACTTATGCAGATGATTCGGTTCACGTCATCCATTTGGGGTCCTCAGCCTAGAGGCCCCGAAGAAGTTAGACTGCGAGGGCGTGCGCTGGTGAAAAGGAACGGCGTTTTTTTGGGCCATTCGGGGAGCTGGTGTCTTTTGGGCCATTTTGAAGTGTTTTGGGACCTGATGGGCATGTTTTGAGTATGTTCATGTGGATGTCAAGGTCAGCTGTTGTAGCCTGCATGGATGTGACCATGCGCTTTTCAGCCATGGGCGACAAGGGATGAAAAACGAAGAAATGAGGAGATTGGGAAGTAGGCTGAGGCCTTGCGGAAGCGTAGAAGGTCAAACAGGTTCAACGTGATGGGTTACAGTTGGCGTGAAAGTGCTGTTATCAACGCAAAGGTGGTAATTAGAATAAACTGCGTTTTTCGTCAGGTGTCGAATTTTTTTATCACTGTGACACAACAGTAGTCATTCATAACAACCCAGTTATTTTTCATTCTGTCATACGCTCCGTTTCTAGTGTTTTTTTTCATAAAATAACCGTAACCCGATGACATGTTAATAACACAACACCCTTTGGTTTGTTAAAGAGCTTTCATGGTAATTCTGTCAAACAGATCAACATTCGGATGACAGTGGTTCTGCGAGTTAGTTGAAAAAAAAATTATTAAGACCTCTGCGTAGGTATAGCAGGGAACAAACCCGCCATAGTAACACATGCTGCTAAGGAATGTCGTAAAGCGCTGATCGACCTGTCTGACCATCAAATGTTTATACTAACGAATTGATCATGTTAGTAATCTAACCATTTTTAGCCACGTTTTAACCATAAACCATTTTGTTTGCCGTATATGAGATAAAAGACCATGAAACATTTTCAGCGATAAGATTACGAAGGAATGCTGTGTCCACGGGCGTCCTACACGCCAGAGCTCATGATGAATCCTTACATAAGTTCCTCTGCGACGTTGCTCTGATTTCGTGGCAGCCAGGCTGCGGCCGTCACTCCGTCCCCTTGCCGTTGTCGGTCGGCACATCCCACCACCTGGTCGGTGCCCTCAGGTACGTGTTCTGCGGAGAGGACCTGCCGCTGAAGTCCGGCCGGCCGGCGCGGCTGCGCTTCAACCCGCGCTGTCGGCAGCAACGGCCGCCCGGCGCCGGCTCACTGTTCGCCTCGCTGGCCAACATCGACCTGGTGGGCACCGTCGGCAGCAGTTTCTCCGAGCTGGTCGACTCGGAGGCCAACGTCATCCCGACACGGCGGCGGCGGCGGCGGCGGCGGCGGCGCGGGCGCAGGCGCGGGCGCCTCCGGCCCGGACGCCGACCCTGGCTGGGCTGAAGGTCACCTGTACGCTCAGGGGTCAAGGTCAGCCGAGTTTCAAGGCGCCGACTGGGTCGACGGTCGCTTCCCTGCCGAGAAGCAAGAGGCTGGCTCCCAGGAGTGATCAGCAGGCATGCCTGCTGCGACTGCTACTTTTATGGAGACAGTGCGTCCTGATACTGGGCAGTCATCTGGCGTTGACAATGGCTAAAGGCCCTGTAACATTTGGAATGCCGTGCGATGACGCGTTAGCTGCAGGCCTCCTTTGCGCAGACTCCGTAAAACTTGAAGACGCTGCAGATCCTGGGTCACAAGATGAATGGGACCAACATGGGCGCTCTGCGAGCTACACCTGGATGCATGTGATCAGTGGAACAGTGCAATATGATAATTATCTACCTCGCAGGCCTGACAGTGGAACAGGAAAGTGCTCGCACCATGCATTGTTAGGCCCTTTGCGCTATGTTGCCGAGAAGCCGGCAAAGTTGCTTGGTTTAAGTGTACTGTTCCGATGAGTTTTTTTTTGCGCCCTACTACATGTCATACTGATGCTAATGGCAAAGCACGCGTAGTTAAGACCGGCTACTGTCGTTATACTCACTGGGATTGTGGTCCCAAACGGAATGGTCTCGATTCGAGTTTGTCACACTTGCCAGGGGTTTGTGCCGCGCTCGTCGCGCGTGACCCGAGGAGGACCGGACGCAGTCGGCAGCGGTGTTTGCATGCGGACGCTGGCAGTGTTCCGGGGACCGGCGGGGACGGTATTGGGGTTAACTGGCGTCCGGCGGCGGCGGCCGGCGGCGCCGTGGCCCGGCCGGCCGGCGGAGGCGCTGGGCTGTAGCGCGGCGCCAGCAGCCGAAATACGCCGCTGGAGCCGGAGCTGGAGACGGAGGAGATGGAGCAGGAGCCGACAGGAATCGCGGCCGTCTGGAGCGGCGGCGGCGGAAAACGGACGGAGTGATGACTGAAATCGTGGGGAAAGTTTGTTCTACAGGATGCACATGCTCAGTGTTTGGTTCGTTGTCCGTGTATGCGCTCAGTTGTATTTGGTTTCCGTTGCTTTTCATGACGATTTTGAAAATTTTGTCCTCTTAAATGCTTCTGGTTTCTTGTTTGTTGTACTTTACATCGTTGATGTTCGGAATCTGTGAAAGTTGGATGTTATCACGCACATTAATACTGAGTTCTCGTACTACGTTGCTGTTGGCTCTGTCTATGCTGCCCGATGTGAACGTAGAACGCAGAGAAATGGGCGAATTTACCTATGTTGGATGGTTACATGCTGATGTCTGCTTACTGCTGTGGCCAGGCGTAAAATATGAATAGATGCCGTTATCAGTAAAATGCTTTGATTGACGATAATTGTCACCCAAACAAAAACTTACCAGAAGACGCCATTGTCAAGATCGATTAGCCTCTAGAATTTATTACTCAGCCAAATGGAAGGCGGAGGGAAACCGTTTTCAGTGCAGCTCAGTGGCTCATCATTAATACAGAAAGTCCGTGTTCGTTAAATCAGACGTCTACCCATAAAAGCACAGAAGCTTCTCTCTTTATTTTGTTATATTCTTAGGGTCTGGTGGCACACGATAAATCGCCACCCTGTCTAATACAGGCGGAGACTTCTTCAGATCGAATCACCTCTCCCTCCAGTCATTCGGTTAGCCGCCATGACGTGATACTGATTCACATGGAGCATCAAAGTCTTTACGCCTGGTATTACCTCGCGTCATCTTGTTGACTCAAACGCTCGTTCCGCCAGTGGCTACCGATTTCCGTAGGACTCATACCACATTGCATCACTGTATGATCCTGGTGACGCCCGCAATAAATCTGCACCAGGTGATTTGAACGACGTTTTACCGTCCACTGGCGTCACGGAATCTAATCTGTCGGTATTCACTTCCCTGAAGCGCGGTGGAAATCGGTCTCGTCCGTGCCGGTCGTTCGTGGGCTGCACTGCTTGCAGATCAGGCCAGCGTCTACCTAACCTATTTGGTCTCGTCTAGCGGCGTTGGAAGCACACAGCCACGGGGCGCGAGTCAAGAGGACTGTCACTCGCCTAGCCCAGCTATGCCCGCGCCACCTCGGGACTGAAAAATCAACTAGCAGTTTGCGTTGGGACATTTCTGGTATTGCATAAATACATACATAAATGCATTTTCTTCAACTTTGTTCTTGCTGTCAACAACCTTAAACACTTTAATAGCGCGATAAGGAATCTGCCATGTATCATGTGTTAACGAATGGGTCGAGAGGCTTTCAGCTTTCACCCTCACCAGGTCTTTTGTTAAGCTGCTGCTTCCTCAGTTTTAGGAAGCAATACCCATACAGAGGCAACGAAACACGCTCATTCGCCTGCGGTTTCTTTTTCGATCGTTAGTAAATGCTGATCTGCTAGTGTTGGTAACACTCCGGGAATGTCTGGCGACGCTAGCCCTACAAATATTCACAACCCAACTCAGCCTTCGGATGTCCGGCTGCGCTATGGCGACGCTACCATAGCGCAGCCAAAGGGAGACGTGCATTTTTGTAAAAAACATTGCACATCATCCTCCCAGCAGCCGGTTTTCGTATGAATTCAGTTCACCCTGAGCTCCCCCCCCCCAATCCTGGCTGCCCCCCTGTCTAGTTGTTCTAAGGTAAACATAAACCAAGGTGGCGTGGTGTGAATCTTTTTTATTTCTTTCACTGACACTTTTTATTACACTAAACGCACGCACGGACAGCAAAACGTTGTGCAAGGAACATGCTGACCTGAACAGTAAACAATGGATAATCTGTCACATGTTCAGCTAAATTTAGATGCAAAACAACGGCTTGCGGCCAGGCACGTCCTGTTCGGAGAATTGTTGACGCAGTCCGGTGTCTGGGTGCGGGCTCAGGCGGCTCTGGCGCCGCCGCGAGGACCTAGACCTTGTCACCGTCTGGACGCCTGGCGCTGTACCACTGACCTGGATCACGGCGAGAACCCGCGCCGACCAGTCTCGGAGCCGGTGACGTCATCGAGCACGGACGGCGGCCACCTCTCTCCCGCGTCAGCTGGAGCCGCGCAGGCGACAGCACGGCTGGGGTGGGGTGAACCGCCGCAAAACTGAAGCGGGCGCTCTGCCACCGATATCGCCGCATTCCGGACGCGTTTGTCGCGTTTGGTCACGCAAACGTTTTGGTGTGGGGTAGGGGAGGAGAATGAGGCGACGACGAAGATTCTAAAAATAACTATCGTACGCCTCTGTTCAGTATGCACAATGCGTCGTCCAGCGCCAGACCACATGACACTGAATCAGATTCTTTGAATGAAACTGTTGCTGCGCTTTTGGCGTACAACGCTTTGGTCCGTTTATGTCATAAATCGAACTTCTGTAGCACCTCGACAGCTATCCCAAACATAGGCAACCTTAACATTCGTCCCCCCCCCCTTTCCGACGAGTTTCTGAAAACATCAGTCAGTTTGCTGCGTTAATGAGTCTCTTCACCTTATCTTTTCGATCCTTGATTCCCTTTCCCAAAATCATGGCCCAGGACCTGCCCATAATCCAACCTCGGACGTTCCAGTTTGGTCTCCAAGCTCCACAAAAATACGCCGATCAGTAACAATAAGCTCCTGCAGACTAGTCATTTAGTTTTGTCTCGGTGATCCATCCTCTGCCCGCTAAGCCTTTGCCCGGCCGCCGAGCTGACCCGGAACCGATCCCTCCCTGTGTCAGAGGCGGTACCTGGGCCCGTGGGACCGGTGCTTTCTGGCAGAGACCGCGGCGGAAGAGCCCGGCGCCGTGCAGTGCTGAGGTTGACCGCCAGTCTGAGGCGCCGCGGTACGGTGAGGTGCGGACGGTGCCGCGTGCAGTGAGGAGGCCTTAGATCACGTGCGGAACATGTCTGTCAGCTCCTTGTAATGACCGACCTCCTGAAAGGTGAGGGATGCGTTTGGTTCCGAAGCTCATCGTTGCCAGCGAGAAAATGAGGAAGACCGACATTGATGTACTGGCGAGTGATCAAATCGGTCTTTTTGCCACCACCATTGAATACGCCGGCACTTTTTTCGCATGTTGACCGCCAGTCATTTCCTTCCGGGCACGACCAGCCAGAATCACGCTACACATGTAGTTAATGTCCGTCTTGACAGTGTGCATCTATCAAGCGTCGTCTTAAATTCATGCTAGATTTTCTTAACAGTTACAAACAATTGCAGGAGAAGCATCAAAAAGAACACGGACGCATCCTATAATGATTTGCCCAGTCACCTTTCTTTCCTTCGTTTCCGCATCAAGGACACATGGCTATATTTAGCAGCTTGAGCCATTGTTTTTGGTGCTCAAGACCTCAGCTACGGCCGTTGTCACTGGCGCCGCGTGAGCTAGTCAACCAATGATGCTGAGCATAACATTCTGTTGCAGATATCGGTCAATTGGAGTTATTAACACTTGCCGGTAGGGGAATGGGGCGTTGAGTGCCACCCGCAAAGCAGTGTTTCGGGGACCAGGGCAAAACGGTGAACGACAGCGCGATGTCGTGCGTCGTCGTTGCAGCGCAGTGAAATTTGGCGTAGCTGACGATATATTCATTGCGCTTACTTGGAAAAAGAGTGACCCCAAGTCATCTCAGGTCAACGAGGTATGATGTCAGTACTGAAGGCTTGCATAGCTTTTTTGCGCCAAATGTCGTTTTTTACGGTTTTGGGGCAATAGGTATGCATAAACGGCAGATGACAGGCATGAAATCGGTTGAGAAGGGTAGTCCACGTGCGGATACCTCACTTTAGACAGGTTAATGACCATTTTAAGGTCAACCGAGACCAATGACCTAAGATAATCTTTTGGACCTTGAATGTTTCTGTACTAATTTTTGGCAATGGAAATGGCAAAAGAGACGATTTTGGGCTACTAGGCCCCAAATATGGCGTATATAAACCCAAGAAATCAATTTATCTTCTCCTATGTGCATATATGTATATATGGAATACAAAGGCCATTAACCTATCTAAAGTGATGAACTGTCATGTGACTACCTTTCTGAACCGATTGCATGCCTTTCATCTGCCGTTTATGCATACCCATTGCACGAAAACTGCAAAAAACGACATTTGGCGCAAAAATGGCTATGATACATGTGGGTGAAAAATTAAAGCGATTAGTGAAACTCTCAGATATATATATATATATATATATATATATATATATATATATATATATATATATATATATACATGGGGGTTCCACAAAATCGCTTCAATGTTTCACACACATATTGTACCATGTTCGTCGTGATCACAACCCATCGTACAAGCAATGCCAGACTGACTGTTCAACATTTAGGGGTCCCGCAAATTGATGACTTTGAAAATAAATACCGCAAAACCATGGTTGACGACAATCGTGCAGCAACGAAGATCCAAAAAGACGACAGGGCACTCCTGGCGACAAAGCAGCACTCTTGTCGTGATGCCCTTGCTCAGAGCTTCACACGATTTCGTCTTTTGTTTTCTTTTAAACAAGTTTCCTGTTCTGGTACACCGGCCTCAACAGGAATTGCTTCTGGTCCTACTTCGTGGTCGGAGTGGCTGGTGAACTGCTTGATGAGGGCAACCGCCCGCTCGGCGTGGTCATTGACAACGGCCAGGCGCACAACCATTTGCTCTGCCGCCTTGTGCGCCTCATCTTCGTTCCATGACTGGCCCGGCTAGTCAAGGAAGCTCGAGTGAGTCAAGGTCCTCAAAAAGATCCCTTGTCTTCGAGGTCGCGAAATCTGAGAGGACTTTTCCCCGGAATGGCCCGATGTTTTTCCTTTCGAGGCGTTTCGACGCCTTCTTCGGGGCAGGCCTCCCCAGACTGAGGTTGATCACCATGCACTCCTCATCCTGCGGGAGAACCCGATCGAGGAACGCCAAACCAGCTGGAGTCTCCGACGGGTACCGGAGATGGCGCTTCGTGACAATTAGCGCTTGTTGTCCGATGTCGCGGCCTTCCTTGTCCTCAGATGCATGCAGGTGTTGAAGGAATTCCAGGCCGACCCAGGGTGCGAGGTCCGCCCGAGGCGCACGAACCCACCCTCTGACAAAGATCAGTGCAACGAAGAGACTCAGGGTCGAGATGCCCTTGAGCTCCGTGGTCTTCAAATCTGAAACTGAAAAAATCTCAAACTGCCATTGGAGCAGGAACAGTTCGAACGCTTAGATGGCTTTCGCCATCCACCGCTCGTGGTGGTAGGCATCAGGTCTCCTAAAACGTACCTCAGCAATCGTCGTTGCTCTGAGGAAAAGGAGAACAAGCTGGAGTAGCTCTATGCAGTTGTCCCCAAGTATCCTTGTATGGCTGGGTCCGGAGCAAGGCCTCCTCGATCAGTGACACGGTTCGAGTTTGCATGTTGGTCAGCTTTGCGCTAGTTTTGATATCAACGAGCGAAGATTCACCTACGGTTGCCACATCAGGCATCGAAGGAGTTCCATTGCTCCTGGAACTTAAAAAGATCTCAATGTTTGAACGGGAAAAGACTCACCGCGGAGGAGAAGACATGAACTAGAACTACTTCGTACACATAATGCCTGCAAGCGAGGAAAATGCGATCCTTTTCCAAAAGTTCCTCGACTTTCACGCAGACTCCAGATGGCGACCTGTGCTCGAAGCGGTCGTGTGGAAGGGCAGGCCTCTGATCCCTGTAGTTAGCCCATGTTTTTGGACAAACTCGACGGCAACACGAGCCATCTCCACGCCAGTGCCAGCGGTGCCAGTGCGTGTCATCTCCACGTCTGTCGAGTCGTGACCCAGAGATTTCGCGACGACAGCATACGACATTGCGTCGGATGAGAGTTCTTAGCACAGAAAGGCTGAAGTCAAGTTTAATTGTTGTTCTAGACTTCCTTTGGTTTGTACTTTTGTGTTTTGTGTGATTACAGGAAGTCTGCACGCAAAAGGATAGCAAATATTAGTAAGGGGGAACGCATACAACTCAGCAGAACATGAGTCCACTCAGTTTGACACGACCCATACCCAGTCGTACCTTTGCACACAAATGTACAAAACGCATGCTGGTGCATGTCCATGTCGGACTCAATATCTGTGCAACATGCGCATACCAACAAGAGCAAACATGTACCTACGGAAGTCTAAACGCACAAGTACACTCGTACCATGCGTTTAACTTTTTGGTTGGAAAACATGAAAATGGAGCGAAATGTATTCTTCAATGATGATCCAAGCTTCGACGTACATTCTAACTGCTTCCATATGCTGTACTTGAATTAAAACCGACGAAAATGCTATGTCTCTCGCCTCTGTTATGTTGAAAAGATGGATACTTTCCGGGAACGCTAGGTGAAACGGAACATCACGTTTCGTTGCAGGTTGCCAATTGTTTCTTATCTGTTTTTTCCAAATTTTATGATCCTCTGGCAATTAATCATGATCTTTCAACGAAACGAATGAACAAGTGCCTACCATAGTTCGTAATTACAACTGTAACGGGAATAATTAGTAAGTGGCTAGGTAATCCCACTTAACCCTATTCCCGGCAGGGGGGGGCTGAATGCGCCCCCCTCAGGTTTTTTGCTTGCCAATTCCAGGCTTTTTAACGCAGCTCCACGAAACTTGGTCACTTTTCCTAGCTGTTCTTTCTACGTGCTGTGACAAAATTTCAAAATTCTATTTTGCTCAGGGGCAGAGCCAGGCAACGTTTTTGGGAGGCATCTCAGGCCATTTTTGGCCATGTTGAGGGTAAAAGGAAAATGTCTGCCAAAAACAGAGTTTTTAAGATAGAACTTAAAACTTTATATGGATGTATAGCTAAATTGCTAGGAAATGTGTAGATGTAATTTTGTTTATCTGAGGTCATTTTCCAAGGTCAGGTCAAGGTCAAAAGTTAAAATTTGTTTTTTTGCAATAATTTCGGCGCCGTTTTTTTCAAATTCCAAACCCGGGATATGTATGACGTAGAAGGCTGCTTTTTAATTGTGTATCAAGTTTCAGCTTGATATCAGGTCGGGTCACGGAGCTATGACCTAAAATGTCAGTGCGCGTACCCTATATCGCAATAGCCATAAAATGAAATTTTGGAAACAGAGTGAATTCAAATGATTGAAAACGTTTAAAGATAATATGAAATGTACACGAGATCATTCCAACTCAACCAGACCAACAGTGACTCCAAGGTCACTGGAGGTCATTTAAGGTCAAAGGTCACAAGTTGATCTGAGAAACGTGTGACCATGACAGTTCCCCCTTTTTCATGTCCCTGGCACCGCCTATGCTAACATTATACAAACATTGTGATGCGATTTGTACTTCTTTAGTATAACATGACTAGCAGAAGCCAAAAAGGGTGTTTGCCTCTTTTGTTCATTCAGTTGTTAGAAAACTAATCCTCCTATTTTTGAAACCCTGTGAACGCCCATGAATTTTCTCTAAATATCAAATTTGCGGACACATGGTAAAAGCCCTATCCATAATCTCTCGATTCATGCCGGTTTCATCGAAATCGGTCCATAAACAATGGAGTTATAAGAAGTCCAAAAATACCCCCCATTTTGACATTTTTGCCCCCCTGTATCCACAAATCTCAAAATTTTGAAACTTTCTTCCTATGAAAATGTAGTTCACGTCACGACAAATCGACTGCCGTTTGTTGCGATGAAATCGTACGAGTAGTTCTCGAGATCTCAGGGGGCCGAATCCGCCCCCCCCCCCTGCCGGGAATCGACCATACCGTCTAGCCCTCCGGGAATAGGGTTAAATGTGCATTTGTTTTGAATGAAACAAAGTTACTTCACGTCGCAAAGCATGACACGCGCTACAAACACGCCTTTTGGACTCACCGTTCATGTGCCACTGTTATTCAGTCAGAAACTGGATCTTCTTAAGTGTCGATAATTTGGTTCAACAAGTGAAATCAAACACACGTGCGGATCGACCAGGAGACAGGGCGGGCAAATGCCAGACAGCCGATTACTGAAGCTTTGCAGTTCCTCCGATGGTATAATCCCTCCGACGATGCCCTGCTGGCTGTAATTCCAACTTTCGCCTGCGGTACCCAATCCTCACGAAGTCAAACTGACGATACATGACACACTGTCTGATTCCCTCTGCCGATACAGTCGGCAGAAGATTAAATCGGTTGTTAGGGTGTTTACGGAAGTTATTTCGATTTCCGTAGCTATCTCTCGCCGCGGACTTTCCAGTCAGCTGGTCGCGGTCGAACGCTGGACAGCACTGTCGGCGGTCTCGGGCCGCAGGCTTAAGAGAGGATGTCGGCAACCGCGCCATGCCATTCCTGGAGAAGAGGATTAAATTGGCGGATGAACGGGATCCGGTCATGATCAGAGTTAAGACACGTTACGTGGCGGTGGCTTCGGCGCACCCACTTTCTCTTTGACACTGCGGCCTGTTCGCAGTGGGTTGTGAAAACAACAAAAAACAGAACGCCTGTTCTATCGTCATGGGAGATCGCTCGCATGACCACACAGAGATAACCGTACACACAGACATACACACAGTGTATGTCTGTGAAAGCAATGGGTTTAGGTTGCCCTACTTAGCGAATTTGAATTCAGGCAGTGAAGGCATGAAAAATACTGTGTAAAAACTGCATGTTGTAAAATCAAGTGAGGGGGAGTCGCCGATGAGTTCTTCACCTTCCACAAATCCTTCATAAGTCTCGGTGTTTAATCGTTAAATAACTTGAAAAACACGATGGACGGTGAACATTAGATGCTCGTTTGCATTTTGAATGTGTCATCTTTCAGTCGCTTAATTTGTCTTCTCTACGCCTCACATTTCCATTTCAACTGAACTGTCAGTCTGTGAGTAACTGAGGCTCAGTATCCTTCTCATGAAGCAAGGCCAATTCGTTGTCACGCGGCGCCTCTTGACTTCCCGTGTTGGGTGACCACGGAGCTCACAAGGTATGCCCACGGCCAGTTCCTTACCGGTTTTGCACAGATCAAGTAACGTCATTTCGTTTTTTTCCGGACCTCAGATGAAGAAATAGCCTTAATGGCTGGATGGTTACACTACAACGACGTACATTGCTCTGCTTTTGACGAAGAGAATTAACACTTTATATTGTATCGGCTGCAATAAGTAGGCCTGATCTTACGGTAACAGAATTCCTTATCCTCGTTTCACCTTGTCTTGCGTACCTGAATGCCGCTGTAAGATCTTGGTAACCCAACGCACGCGCGCACAGCTGTTGCACATTTAAGTGTTCCTCCATGCAAGGCTTGAGCAATTCAGTTGCGTAAAGGACAAGCTGGCTAAAAACGCGCAGGCCCGTGCTGGCGTCAGATAACCGTAGGTACGATCATTGCCGGTAGAAGCAAAACAATCGGCTTTGCATGGAAAAATCATGACATGCAAATTACGGGCGTCAGTAAGGTGTGACAACAGATTCCGAGCCTGGGTTCATCAGGTCTCACTCGTTTTGGCCGACTGCAGAAGGCTCCAGATAATGGGCCAACCGTCTTTTCATCAGGCAGATCGTCATGACAAACAAACGCTCCAAGCGGCTGCAGAACCACCTCAGGGCTGCCGGGCGTGGGGTGAGGTTACAACCAGGGTATTGCCAGACGGGGGGAGGGGGGTGCCCGGTGCAATTCTCCTTTTCCTTTCCCTCTATTTTCTCTTCCCGAGATACCCCTTTTTCTAACCTTCTCGTCCTCTTAGGGATGCATCGGGTCGTGACTTTTGTGATCCGGCCGGCTACCGGACACGCCGAATCGGGGTGCCGGATGATACTGAGTATTAAACTTATCTATTTTTGGTCACTATTTTTACCGGAAAATGTAACGAAAAAGATTAAACTGAAAAGGAAAAATCCGAAAAAAGTGCTAAATAAAGTGTAAACATTGCGAATCATTCACCATAGTGCTTGCAGTCAGTGTGAGGCTTCCATAGGTTTCCTTGTGAAAAACAAATAAATGCATAAAGAACACAACAATCAAAGCGCAGTTCGCCACCTTTCACTGCATGCAAAGACATGGATGTAACCATGGTTCAAAAATTGGGGAGGGGGACAAACTCAATGCAATCTACGAAGAATTAGGGGAAATACTTTTTTCGGTCGTTGCATGATAATTTACGGTTGAAATTCTTTTTGTTGGACTTCAAAGCTCAACAAATTGTGTTGCCAATGAGAGGAATTATCTGATAATCCAACAGTTAAAGGGACAGAACACCACTTCTCGAAAACTACATGGGACATGCCCTCCACCGCCCCTGCAGAGATTACACCCTTGGGCAAAGACTCCAGAATATGCAGAATGCCATTAACGCACCTTGGTGGAACTAGAATACCTAGCTTGATTGTCATTCTGTACGAATACTGAGGTATACCACTTGAAGTAGATTGTCCCTTAATATCGGATGATTTCAGAAAGATAAATATTTCAAAAACAGAAAGATCATGTACCACAAAATGGGCTGCCGAACATATGCTGGCAGTTGTTTCACAGCTTTGAGCTTGAGTCCCTCTCTTGCAAAGCATGCCTGAACCCTCCCAAACTAAGAAGGAAAAGTGGTGCTGCAGACAGACCTTAGAACTGCCCGTTACATCGGCAATCTAATATAACAAGGTACATTTCTCCTGAAACGATTTTGTAGGCAGACATTAGAACAACTTCTTGATCGTACAACGGCAGGCTAAATGTCCGGCAATATCCGGCCGGGCCACGGAAATATCCGGCCGGATACCGGATAATGGATACCGGATAATCTCTAGTATCCGGCCGGACATCCGGCCGGACCGGACCGCCGGTGCATCCCTACGCCCTCTCTCACTCCACGTTTACTCTGCCCCCGTTCTTCCTTTCTAGAGAAAGGAAGAGCGGGGTCTTCATTCTTCAACTCGGCTCTCTTTTTGTTCGCCGTTGAATGTTTTATCACCGTCACCTCTGTTTACGTCTCCCTTTTTTGCATTCTTCCTTTCACTGTCTTCCCGTTCCGCCTCTCGCTTTTTACGTCTCATTCAACCCTCCTCTCTCCCTCCTCCGAGGCGCGCTACGCACACGCACCGGGCCTGCCTCTCCTTCAGACGTCGGCACGGCCACCGCCGTCGCGCTCCCAAAGCCAGACGGCGGCGGCAGTGAAAGCGGCGCCTCGACGGCGAGAATGGCGCGACTCCGTCACGGCCCGGCCGGCAGTCAGCTGGGAAGCGTGACGCTCTGCATGCCACCACGCGGCCTCCGCCATGGAAACGAGAACGGCTCCGGCGGAACTCTGCTGGGCCCTGGCGTCGAGAGCTTTCACGAGGTTGACACTTTCTCCTGATTATACGTATCGTCAGCGTTAAAGCTTTTTATTCTGCCGCCTCTGCATTTATGAAGGTAACGAAGCTATTACCCGCGGTGGCGGCCCATGGTGGAACGTGGCTGTGTTGCTGGATTATTTTACGCAAAATTCTACGTTCCTGCAGACGATGTGGTCCTGGATATGTGCTACTCCCTTCTACCTCCTATCACTTTATTCAGAGACGTCACCTTCCATAGAATGTTGGCGCTAGACATGAATCACGCCTGCGTCTCGGCATAAGATGGTCGCCTTCTTAGCACCGGATTGCAAGTGGTGCTTGCACACCGAGTAAGCTGACCTTAAGTCTGAAAGCAGGGTGCCGTTCGACGTGAAATGGCTCGTGGCTGTCTTACTGGCCAGCTCAACTTTTAAATTATTTCAAGTGTTTGCTCTCTGCCCTGCAGCATTTTTCGTCACTGGTTTCCTTTTCAGCCTTTGATTACTATACTCGATGATTATATTCACTAACGCATCTCTAAAAAATTAAAAGGCACAACAGCATCACTATACGCTGTTACGAAATGCTACATGAATAAACGATGCACGCGTACGCGAGTGCGGGTGCGGGTGCGTTGAAACACGTTGCTCCCGAGATAATTTTGGTACTTTCCCAAATTCCTCGAAATAACTATGTACGGGCACGCGTTGGTGCGACCGATGTTCTGTAATTTTTTAAGATGCTTGATGCGATTAAAACGGAAAAGTTGCAACTATCTGCATTGTAGTGGTTAGACAGGGGAACAACCAGCTGGCGTTGCGACGCCATTTCGTCACTGTGAATTCCTCCACATCTTGGGTATTACCTGGACCAGTGGATTGTGCAATCATGTCGAGTCCTGTACATGAAAGCACACCGTAGTCCGGTGTCAGTGTACAATTCTGCGTAGACATATCTTTCATGCATTTGACAGCCCTCGTTCTGGTTTTTTTTTGTCTTTTCTGCTAAGGTGGTGTTGCTGCGATTCGGTCGCAATATTTCCGGGCAGTTCCGTACATAGCCACACTCTGTTCACCCCCAGCGCTGCTTCTGCTGTTCGCGTTGTTCGTCTGTCTCTCTGCGTCTGACCAAGATGGAGACAAAGAAGCAGCGCCCTTCGGCAACTCGGACGGCATCCTGCCCATGCTATTTCGGGGCATCGGCGGCACCATCGGCAGGATATCCCAGTACAACTGGGCCAACCTGTGGAACAACCAAACCGCCAACATGATCATGCGTGGGTGACCTTTCATGACTTCCCCTCGATTGCTGTCAACGTTTTGTTTTGGTCATCGATGATGGCAAGCCGTTCGGAATGGGACTCACTCGTAATATCTTCATTCTCTTCTCCGCGTATCACGTTTTTAGTTGCATATTGGGGCAGAGAATGCACCTCTGGCCTAGAAGATAAACAATATCCAGCACTGCTCGTCGTCCGTTTTCTACTGGCCAGCGCTTTCGGCACGTCTCTGCTTGTTCTTCAGGGGACGACGTGGTCCAGAGCAAGTGTTACGGGGAACTCGGCTGCGTCACGTACACGGACGAATGGTACCACTCCGTGTACCGGCCGGTCAACTTCTTCCCGCTGGAGCGGCACCTGGTGGCCGTCAGGTTCTGGGTTCACACAAGGGCCCATCCGCGCCAAAACATGACGCTTTCCGCCGGCGACTCGGCCTCCGTCGAGAGGTCCGGCTTCGACGCGCAAAAAGACACCAAGTTCATCATCCACGGCTTCCTGGACACCGGGACGGACGACTGGGTGCAGGTATGGAGCGATACCACTGGGGTCTGTTGATGATGTCAGGGCTGGGTTACAGTGCGATACGCACTGGTTTGCTGCAGCTAAGGTTTGTTTCCTTTTTCCTTCAGGGATTCATATCCAAGTGATTTGAATGTGGCAAGTACCCAACGAATCTGTTTTAATATCACGCTAATGGCTCGAAGGGCCATTTTTATCCTTTCGTTTGCGCTCTTATTATATACCGGCATATCAGTTTTGTAAACATTTTGCGATTCGTTCCATCTAACGTGGGCAGCATTGGATATCAACAGCGTCACAAAGTATGTACCACTGACATAAATGGACCTTCCATTTTACGACGTCTCGCAGGAAATGGTGCAGCGTTTGTTGGACACCGGCGACTTCAATGTCATCGCAGTGGACTGGAGGTTTGGAGCTATGCCTATGTATCAGCAGGCTGTCTCCAACACTCAACTAGTTGCCATGGAAACGGTTCATCTGATCAAATGGCTACAGGTATGTCTGCCCCTGTTTTGCACCATGCATATGTTTTGTTTTGGCTGGAGGCGGTTGGAGAAAAAGTGGAAGGACATAAAGAGAGAAAGAGAAAGAGAGAAAAAGAGAGAGAGAGGGAGAGAGAGGGGGAGAGAGAAAGAGAGAGACGGGGAAGTGGTTTGTTTTTTGGCATTTTAAAATCTATTTAGGGACATTTAAGGATGGCCATTTGATTACTTTTCGAGAAGTAACGCGCGTTTTTTTTTGCCTTAACATGCATTCCTTTCTAATGCAACACACCCTGTCTCCCTCGGGGTTTAAACGGAAACCGTATTTGTCACAGCTGTAGACGCGTTTCGTAGTGGGGTGGGACTGTGTTGAACGGATTACTCGGTTCTTTCATCCTGTCTTCCTCCGTATAAACACAGCCCTGCGGAATTCACAGCCTCACGTCGCGGTCCATAAACTGGGCCGAATCTCACCGGAAGTTGGACCGTTCCGGTCAAAGCTCACCCTCGTCCGTGGGTGGCGACCCGTGCAACGGCGAGCCGTGACGCCATGGACGCTTATTGTACCTTGCTGACGGGGCGTTCCAGTTCACATGAATGCTGGCACAACACTGTCCTCACTGCCAAGTCCATGTGGAGGGGGGGGGGGATGTAGTAAGGTGACGAAATGCACGACGTGTAATGAATGAAACTTACTTTCATTCCACCAGCTGTTTTGTTTTGTGACTCCTGTCGTGCATAAAAACAACGAAGGTATCGATGGAGTGAACACAACGTGATAGACTAACAAAACTGCATCACGCAGCAGGGTACGGGAGGATGGGTGGAAAATGGGTCTTCAAAGGGATTTGAATTATGGGATATCTCCCTTTATGATTTCCGTAGGGAGATCGCTAGAAAGTTAAATTTTGCGGTACGATAATCGGCACATTTCCGTTTTTGTCCTGAAGTTGGATCATGCTAGCGAATGGCGCTGTCTCCTGTCGTGCTGGCGGGTGTGCTGCGGTGTTAAAATGATTAGCCAGTTCGGAACACCATGGCCAATGACGTTCTTGAAGAGGCCAGGTAAACTGCGAATCACATGACACAATAAGTCGGGAACCAACAAAGTTCGATCAAAGTATCATGAACATGATCCCACCGGCGTTATCCTGTCAAAAACCGGACACAGAAGTTCATTAGCTTCCAAATACGGGCAACGAACTAGTAATTTATGGCCTGCCGTGCATTTTAAAGTTACTTTCCGATAAACCGTGTACGGCATGTTTCTTTCTGATAGAGATGACTAGGTGAGGTAAACATAACGCGCAAGACAAAGAATTAAGAGTTGTGTTATTTACGGACTTCCTGCATTCTCCGGTCTATTTTTACTGGCATGGTTAATGCTTCATAAAAAAATAATCGTCTTGTAGTATGCTTATTTCTGTAAATCCCTGCTCTAATTTTCTTGATATAAACATAAATGAACGCCTTACAACCGATGTAACATTCTAAATGTTGACCTGTCTTCCGCGACTTGAAAATGCTTCTGTTAGATGCCATCTATCGATAGATAAACTCACTAGAAGTGTTATTCTTCACCGTACGTTGCGGGCTTGTGGTTTTACGGCTCATGGCTTGTTGCCATGTAGCGACCGTGACCGCGTCACATCCAATCATGACTACATCCTGGCTCCTGCAGTGGTCGTCAGGCAGTGCGTCCATTGCGTCTAACGGCCCAGTAGAGTTCAATGATCAGCACTAGGGGAGGAACGTCTTCCGTGAAGGGGGAGGGCACCAGCTACTTTTCGAGCCAGTTCTTTCCATACAACGCCGTAAGATAAATGTTGGGTTTCGCCACTTAGGGGGGAGGAGTACGGCTCCCCCGTGCACCCCCGTTCCGCCACCTATGCTGATCAGCAGCAGTCCGCTTCTCCGCACTCAACAAAGTCCAGCAACTACCAGAAGGCCGCACCGCCCGCACCCAGTAAAGTTCAGTCACCACAATACTTCCAGATTGTCCGCAGCCTCGCCCAGTAAAACGCAGCGATCACCGTCCTGTCCGCAGACGAACTACGGCCTGAACGTGACGCGTGTGCACGTGATCGGCCACAGTCTGGGCGCTCAGACGGCCGGCTACGTGGGCGCCCGGGTGCCGGGCCTGGGCCGCATCACCGGCCTGGACCCGGCCGAGCCCGGCTTCCAGTACATGGCGGCCACCGTCCGGCTCGACCCCGGCGACGCCAGCTTCGTCGACGTCATCCACTCGGACGCGCGGAGCTTCATCACCACTGGTGAGCGTCAGCTGGCGACGAACGGTGGAAGCTGCCGCTGATTGTGGGGCACTCGGCTGGAATGAACGCTGGGTGGCTGCCTCGTGGTGATAACCTTGCCAGGTCATCAATCGGGATGTGCGTGGCGGCGTATTTCGCCCACTCCGCTTGTTGTCTGCTAATGATTTATTTTAGCATTCCGCCCACGAGCATCGCCGGTTAATTCGTGCAGACCGGTCCTGACCCCTCCAGCTCTGTCCGGCAGGTCTGGGCATGATCCAGCCGTGCGGTCACCTGGACTTCTTCCCGAACGGCGGCAAGGACCAGCCCGGCTGCAGCTCCTACACCAACACGCTGGCGGTGCTGCTCGAGAGCAGCGTCGACGACTTCGAGGCGGAGCTGTTCGCCTGCCGGCACATCCGCGCCGTGCGCGTCTTCACCGACAGCATCGGCTTCAACGACGCCTGCGCATTCGTCGGCCACGAGTGCGAGAGCTACGACCGCTTCCTGAAGGTGCGGCTCGACGGTGGTCGCGGGAGGTGATGGTGGAGATGATGGTGGGGACCTCATAACGGCAGAGCTCAGGTGGGGACCGGAATGGCCCAGATCCGTAACCATTTATATGCGGAACAAACACCCTCTCCGCCTCCAGCCTTCTGCCGACCTGGAAATGGTCGTTCGTTATGTTGTATTGTATATTGAACTGAACGGTTGTGGTCATATTGCGTTTTTGCGTTTCGCGAACTGTATGACCTCCTTTGGTATGTGTTGCGCGAAACCATCATATCGCATAATTCAGTAATCGATGGTCCAGTTGCCTGGGTAATTGGCTCATTTCGAACGCCTCATCCACCTGCACTTTTCAGTAGTCGATGTGACGTACTGCAAGTTTGGTTGTCTACACTGGTTTATAAAAACTGAAACATTAGCTTTTTGTTGTTATACGTTTAGTGATTTTCAAAGTTGACTTTTTTGTTTCCTACCAGAAAGGGCTTGGCATTATGTAAATGTCAACACACTAGTGCCACGATTGCTGATGCTGTATGTATAATTAACGGTAGGTAGGTTTTTGTTCCAATAAGTTCCAGGTTTTAGATCTGTTAATACGAGGCTCACCGTTTTTCTCTTATATATGTACATACGCACCAGCAACAGTAAATGATCTGTCAAGTTCAGATGACATCAAGATTGTTATTTTGCTGTTATTTGTCCCTGTTTCCATTACAGGGTGAATGTGCAAGCTGTGGGGCGAACAACGAACACTGCGCGTCCATGGGCTATCATGCTGACAAATACCCATTCAAGACGAAAACCAATGTTCCGTTCTATCTCACAACAGCCGCGAAAGCACCATATTGCCGTAAGGAGGATCCCTGAATCATGTATATGGTACTGGTGTGACATAACAAACACGGGAATCACTACATGGAGGTGTGAGTAGCGCACCTCTTTTTGCTGCTCTTCCTCATGTTGCTTTGCATTGGCACTGACGTTGGATGAAGCCTGGATTGTGCACACAAATCACATATTGATGTTATGACTCTGTGGTGTGTTTGGTCTGACACTTTGTTTGTGGCTTGTTGGTTACACGCGATGAAGACGGTTACGCGTGATTCGGTCAGGACTGATTATTGCGGTCGCATATCAGTCGACCACTGGGCTGGACGTTTCCAGTGAGACACTACCGGGCCTCCCTCGTCCTGGCTGACCCCGATAAGAAAAAGGCCACGGTCAAGGGCCACCTCATGCTGTCCCTGTACGGACCCAGAGGCAAGCTGGAAAGATACCGCCTCCCCAAAAAGTAAGTTCTGGGCTGAACAGTGTTTGTTAATGAACTCTTCAGGACCATCTGTTTGACTGTTCACAGATGAAGAATGATCGGCTTACCTGTGCCAACCCGCTGCTGCAGGACCTAAGGGAAATTCACTTCAATGAAATCTTGTGGTAGTGACATAAGCCTAGTTAGAGGTGTTGTGTGTGTAAAACCACTTCCTTCTCCTGACCTATAAATCTGTTCTCACTTATCCCAGTTAAACTTATTTTTTTATTATTCCTGCGCACCATGAGACAACGATGTGGTGAAGAACGGTGCGCAACAAATTTGTGGACTCTCGAGGGACTTCGGAATGTTTGTGGATTAGGAAGCGGTCCTGCAACTAAGTGCTCATGCTTAGCCTCATATTTCATGTATGCAGATAAGGAAACACTTCTGTTTTTACTTCAGGTATGTATGGAATATCGATGTTAAAACACGACCTGCCAGATCTTCCCTCTGAGGCCAGGACGCACACTTTCAGCCGCCACTAGCGGCAATCGTCAACGCGACCCCGCCTTGCTTTTCGTCTCGTGGCATGCTGCGTAACAGGAGGCCGGCGGTGCGGCCGTTGCAGAGAAACGGCCACTCTGAGGCACGGCCAGTCGTACAGCTTCCTGGTGCGGACGGCCACCGACCTGGGGCCGGTGCACCGTGTTCAGGTGTCGTGGCACGAGGAGAGGGGCTCGCTGCTCAGCCTGCCCTGCCTGCTCTGGTGCCCGGATCGCTCCCTGGTGCTCGCGGAGATCACCGTGCTCGACATGGATGCGCCCGGGAGGTGAGGATGGGGCCGGTGTGGTGGTGGTGTCAAGCTGGGAAATTGATGCGGCCGTTTGATGTTGTGCGTGGTTAAGGTTAAAAAATGATATAGCTTCTGTAGCGGTACTTGACAGTAAAAGACCACTTCAAAACTAGGTAAAGCAGGTTTAGGGACGGGGAAACTTGTCAAGGATTGGGGAAAGGGGACAATGAAGGTTTCGTCGGACTGGGGCCCAAAACTACCCTGGTAAATAAAGATATTCTTAACGCTCTGTGGTATGGTACGTGAGTGTCTTATTGCAGCTCATGGGCGTAGTTTTTTATTCGTTGGTGGTGCATATCCTAGAGAGCCCGAAATATTTGCGAATTTAACGCGGGATCCTATGGGATCGGCACCCGCAGTGACGTGGATTCACCAAGATAATGCGTGGGCTGGGACCGCCAATCTGTTTTGAAAACTAGATTTCCTGCCGCAACACAATTTACAAACCTAAAAGTGCTTTTCGTTCACATTGCTGTTAAGCGTGAAAATTAAACAAGTCTGTGCTGGCGTGAGTGGCAAATGATATCAGGCGACATATCCAACTAGAACATTCACTTTGAATAGACGCGTCCGTTTTATTGCAATTTTACTGCACGCGGCTATTCAGTGGGCTGTATGTGGAAAGGACGCAAACGCATAACTACCAAAATACATTTGTCTGTATATTGCGAGGCGATGCACTGACGGCCATGCTGTTCCCATTGCAGCAGTGAGGCGACTGTGCAGCGGTTTTGCGCCGCAGACAATACCGCCTCCGTCCGAATTAGACCAGGCGGCGGGAAGGCGACGCTGTACAATCGCAGCAAGTGCCCCGGGTCGGACGACGGCGGAACGTCGCCGCAAGCGGCGGTCGCATCGCCTGCGGGTGCCACTACCGGGAGACCGTCCAACCCGATAGCGGGCCTCAGTGGCCGAAACCAGAGACTAAGGTTAGACGAACGCACAACAGATGGCGGTGGGCCGAGGAGGATGCGTCCCCAGACGTCTCAGCCCCAGAGAAACACCAACTGGTTGTGGAGACTGTTTAATCTTTTGCAGTAAAATCAACCGCACATGCCAATTGGTTAGGCCATTGCCCGGTCAAAAGCAAAACTATTTAACATCATCCACGACCAGAATTTCAACGACTCATCGACATCAGAGCATCCCAGCCCTCATGCGCGTGTCAGTCACGTTTTTCGTTTGGGTCTACATTCAGGTGCTTTGTATTCCAGAACAGAATGTGATAATTTCCAATATTTTGCAGTGCGTTCATGGCTCAGGAAAAGAGTGAACGGTCTCCGACAGTCTTCATATCCCAAATGACCTCAATAATGTTGATAGATGTATAACGGACGTTGTATGACCGGAGATCATTTTCTTAACACTACGTCGTTAAGATTGTTACGGTGCCGGTGCTGACTACAATAATCCCGCGAGGCATTCTCACCGTGTCACTTCGGCAGTACGCCGGAGTCCAGCATGCACCAGTAGGTCTGAATTTCACACGCGTCTTTCCCACGGTCTAGCAGTCTTCACATCACGCGGCCGAGTTCGAAACATCGCGTGTTGATGCTGCCTTCCGATAGTGTTTTGTAGTTTGTTATCAATTACAGATGGGACGTCGACCAAACGGACTGATGTATTGTGCTGCCGTGGACGCTACAACGTTTGTACGTAGCCGCATGGTCGTTTCCGATATGACCAATTCCATGAGATTGCGCCCCACGCAAGCGTCCTCCACGCAGTTTAGTAATATATGTATGGATCCGGGACATTGGGGGGGAGGGAGCTGTGGTGCGCTTGAGGCTGATGGAAGGAAGGAACTCCAGACCTTAGCGTGTGTCATGTGACATGAGAGCGGACAGTTTTTTTGTGGCGATGTAGGATTCGGTGTCCGGCCCATTGTCTTGCAAGGCGCATACTAGCCGAATGAGGACATGAACTTTATCAAATCGGAGAATTTGTTCGCATGGTAACAAGAGTGAGAGACTAGTGAAAACCACTTCCTTCCGACGTTGTTGGCTACGTTTAAGGTTATCGTTCAGAGTGCTTTTGTTGACATTGCAGAATAGGTTAAGCGATGATCGTGTTTGGAGTGCATTTCCTTTCTACTCGTTTTATCGTCCGCATCATCTCGCTCACCATGTAACACTTCACTGTTCGCGCCGAAACGAGTTCCTTCACCGGTCCGTTTGCAGATCAGGCTCAGCAAAGCTGTCACGTCTGTAGTCTCCAGCAATGTGAATACATTCGTCTTTTATCATTTACAGCCCGTTGTGTTGCACCTCACGGTACGGCAGCTACTTCGTGATGGCGCTACTTGGTGGACGTTTTACTGCTCAGACTCGAGAAACGGAGGACAAATTTCACGCATTCGGTTTCTTCCAAACTTCACCTTTACATCGCGATCTGCCTCTTGGCAATAAATTCATCGGCAAAACTACACCATGTTTGCTACGCCCTGAATGGTGTGCGCTATTGATTCTAAGAGCGCTTCTGACTGAATTTCAAAGAATGCCAGATGAAATTAATTTGAATGAAGTTTGTCTATTGGTTTGACATCAGAAACGAAACGAGTTTCGCAACAAGTCGTGTGCACGCCGATACTGATGAAATCATTAGAGTAAGCCGAATGACATGACATGTTCCTGAGCGACAGCCAACTGCTGCATGGAAGAAGTCTCTGGTGTGGGAGATATCTGCGTGTGTAATGGAACACTTTGTGTAATGGAATCATTACATTACATTCTGCCTCACTGACGCAGGCAGAATGTAATGACCGCAACAATGCTAAATGAGGTAGGAATTCGGTATCTGTTGTCCTGTGTAATTAGCAACGGTGTCCGATGACACGTAACGCTGTAAATGGCTCAATGGTTACAGACAGTTATGACTTGGGCCGTTTTAATGATGCTATTGAAAAGAAAGCTCTTCATCTAGGGGCGTGATGTGAGGTGATGTGCGAATACTTTCTTGTGTTTAGTTCTCTCACTGGGGCGCATTTTTACTAATGCATCTACGAAGGAGGCCGATTAAGCCCCCAGATGTTCAAAAACTAACAAACGTTGACTCTGCACTCCAGCTCAGGCTAGGTCAGCTCGGCCAAAATGGTCATTTTTCATATCTCTGATGAATGGGCAGCACCTGATTATCGTTGATGTGTTAAAGCCGTGTAATGCTTCTGTCGATTTTCTCGCTGTCGGTGAGTATTTTTAAAGCCCTTGACTAGCCTGGGTCAGACCAAGTGGGCATCTTAAGTCAGGTTTTCAATTGACCTGAGAGCGATTGGCAGGTTGGTAGCACAAGAGGGTCACGAGGTCGACATGGCTCTCGGTAGTCAGACTGGATACAAACTTTCGTTTCTTATTGAACAAGCAATGCGTTACTTGGTGCGAAAAATGACAAAACCACTCTCGAAAATGACCTCATATCTCTGCCAGCATCGATGGCAGAGATATGAGATATATAACAAACAAAGCCGAAGAATGACATATGCACGAAAATATGAGAAATGAACAGAATTCAGCTCCATACAGTCTCTTATAGGCGCCCTTCTGCAACGTTCCAGAGCTGCAGAGAGGAATGACACGGGGAGGCCAAATGTCCCTCCCTGTCCTCTTCCCCTCGTAAGGCGAAGGGTAAATCCAGGACTGGGTGTCACAGGTATTTTGGACGCATTACGCGGAAGCTTAAAGCTCTAAAAGTGATTTCAGCTACATTTTGTGCCGTTTGCGCGCCGTGCACTAACATGAGCAAACAACGACCGCGGACCGTGAGCACTTAACGCGGCTCAAATACCGTTCTATAAACCAGGACAAGCTGCTCCTGCCAGCTGGTTGACCCAGTGCCGCCGGCGTTTTTTCGCCGCCTTTGGCAACCGTTTGCCGTGGCTGGTGACGCCGCCGGTCGATGCCTACCGCTGCCATCTGCAGACGCCACCTCTCCTCGAGAATACCCACACCGGAAAATGTCGCCGGGGCTGAGACGAAATGGCGCGCCGGGTTCCGCACTTTGCCATTTCCACGTGCGTTTGTAACTATATCCAGCGCTGTCATCCTGGGGAGCGAGGAAACGGAAAAATGCCGACGTTCCTGAGTGTGTGTACCAGCCATCGACGTCTGCCTAATGCAATCCACTAATCTTAGACGTCGTCGGGTGCGGTTGTGTCCATTCATCCCTCGCTGCCCCCGCCTGGGAAGTGCTGCGAAGCTGGCCCACTCCCAACCATCGAAGTGGCAGCCGGGCTGGGGGACCGGACAATTTCTGACACATCGCCGACTGGGGCCGCCTGCAGCCAACGCGCCACGGCATGGCGCCTATTAAATGGCCGACAGACAGGTGGCGCACAAGTGATATCCAGCACATCATTAACGCATAAT
Organism: Capitulum mitella; assembly: GCA_030062745.1. Taxonomy (NCBI): domain Eukaryota; kingdom Metazoa; phylum Arthropoda; class Thecostraca; order Pollicipedomorpha; family Pollicipedidae; genus Capitulum; species Capitulum mitella. Next base: position 9,940,215 of record CP099848.1, read on the forward strand.
GAGCGTATAAAGCAGCCGGGGACGCCTGGGAGGCAGCTATCGAGTCAGTACAATGCATGTGACGTGGTCCGTCTGGTTCTTCCTGCTTCTGGCGGCCTGCAGCGGCCGTCGGATACATCGACAGCATGCCGACCAGCAAGGTGAGAGCCGGACACTAAAGACTTCACAGACGTCTCCTCACGGCAGCTGGGAACAGGATATGGGGATCGGGAACAGGATCGGTGGAGCGAGTGACTGCTTACGTGGCAAGGCGTTTGGGCGAAGGTGCATAGTGAAGCCAGCTTACCTGCTGCGCAGGGCAAAACATGAACTTGTTTTAAATGAAAAAGTGAAAAAGCATGTGAAGATTAATCAACACGTTGAGTGGACAGATGTATTGAAGCGGACACAAAAAGAGAGAAAACGCCAGTACAGCCCACTGGAAGACAACACGTTTACGAAATAGAGAATTTGCATGATAACAAAAAAGTACCGCATTATTCCGATAGAAACGACTACCAGATGTTACTGAGCAGCTTGACGCAATCGTGCAAGGTGCAAGGTGGATTCCTTGAGTGTGTTAAATCGTCCGTCAGTGATAAGTTAAAACGAACCAAGTCGTTGCCCACCCGGCCCACCCTTCGCCCTCAAGGTGTCCCATTGACGTTTACGATCACCGATTTCAGTGCTGCTGATGACCCCGTTACCTTCAAACACATTGGCGTTGGCTTTTATACATGATGACGTTGCTATAACATTCCGCAGCCAGTGAGCTCGTATTGCCAGACGCAGCTAACAGTACAATCCAGCCCTGGAGCTGCTCTCGTGACGATCCCGTTCGTCGTCCCCCGGCGCTTTGTCTGGCGCGTCGAATCCGCCTTGCGTCGTGCTCGTCTGTCGGCTGACGCCGGCGCGATGCCGGCAGTGCTGCTGATCGAGCTGCCCAAACACCGGAACACGGAACCGGCGTCGGCGTCGGCGTCGACGATCGACGACGGCCGGAGCGCGGCCGCGCCGGTCGACGGTGAGAGGGAGGAGGCCGTCGAGGCCGACGAGGAGGGAGCCGCCGGAAGGGAGGGGGCGTACGCCATCGACGAGGATGAGGAGGAGGCAGGCGACCAGGAGCCGAGCGAAATCGACGGCGACGACGACGTCGTGGTTTCGGCCGATGTAAACATGGAGAAAGACGAGACTGTGGAAACGCAGGAGCGCCCGCCCAGGATCATTAAGAGGTCAGCGGATGCATGTCTGAAGTAGATCTGCCGTGGGATAGTCCGCACGTTTTCTCTTGCTATCGTGAGCAGTCAAGCACTGCTGAGAATATACGCCACTACACTGAAATAATTCCTTTGTATTTTAAATAAAAATGTGTGACGCGATTCCACACCTATCCTTCTGTTACTAAACCAGCTTTCTTTTTTTTCTTTTCCTCAGAAAACTTTTTGTCGTTGCATTTTCAGAGATGTTGTAGTAGAATGCTTTATCATTTGCATGACGTCTTATTCAGTTACACTGCTATTTGGATGTGGCAGTGTTTTAAAGTTATTAGGGCAAGATATATTCGTCTTCCGCGATTCTCTCCACGCCAAAGATTTAACGTCGAAATTATTTAAAGTTGGTAGGGCTGCCGTCAAGTTGGTGGACCGCTATCATGCCTGCCTTAACAGGCTGCCGCACACATGCGCTGACGCATGCCAAAACTTTTATTCCCAAGGTTTTCAGACGTCCAAGCTAAACTTCTTTACGCAGGCTTTATTTTTCTTGTCACACCAGTGAACCTGCTGGGACCTCTGACGATCGCCGCGGAGCGAAAAACACCAGACGACCGCTCAGATTTCTGTCGTGCCCAGCTGAATCCATTTTACGTCGTCGTAGGCAATGTTACGGCTGCGCTGAGGTGGTCTGCTCCTGTCCGGACTGCGCTCGTCGGTGAAGGCGGCACGGCGGCCCCACGCCAGCGGACAGCTCTGAAGAAGGCCAGGAGCTGCGGGGACGAGGTGAAGACGCCGCTGTCGGCGCCGGCAGCCGGCCAGCAGTGGTGGCCCACGCAGCGGACTGGTGCTGTTTACCGCAGGCACCGCGTGACGGTGCCTTCAGAAGACCCGAGACGGTCCAAAGCGCCGTGGTGATCTGGCGGAAGCTTTGTCCCACACATTACGTTTGCCTTCTGTCAGCGCGTTTGGGAATGATACCGACAATGTCACCGGTGAGCCGGCTCTGACGTGCACCCCATTTGCAGGGACACGGATTGAACAGTTATGCTGGTCTGACAATGCTGGATAACAAGGGCTTATGTGAGCTTGTTTTGTCAAAATACCTTATTGTAATATTGCTGTAGCGGCCATGTGTTTACTGCCTCGTGAGAATGCGGTTCTTTTTCACAGGGGACTAGGTTTCTCGCAAGGGTTAGAGTTAACCTGATATTGCGAATGAACATCGCTGAATAAAAAATACACTGCTTCTTACATGCTGTGTAGCCTTTTTTCAATGTTGGATGATTCATACCATATTGTATAAAAAATAAAATCCTTCACACTGGCAGCACGCTGTAAAACTTTGCCATGCACAAGAGTGAACAATAACACCGAACATTTATTAGTTCCTAGAGATTTTCAGAATTGGAACGGGTTACAAAGAAGGCAAATCATTAAGTGCGTTTATTATATATATTTATATATTTATTACATATTTATATATTTATTATATATTTACCTATTTGAAAATTAAGACGTATATTAAATGTTTGAATGGAATCAATAATTGCAAGTTATGTCTCCTGCATTAAGAAAACACTGCTTGCCTGAGCAGCTCTCGGTTTTCATAATTTCTCGTGATCAAGATCTGGATTTGTATTTCAAAATGAACTCCGTGAGGATTACCACGAGGCTGAAACAGTGCTGAGAACATTGAAATAGGAATTCCGAACCTGCCATGCAATTGTCACAAGTCGTCAAAATAGTGAGCTTAATATAGTCAGGTTAATGCTATTACAGGACAGATAGCAAGGACATTGTTTATTGACTAGACACACCATTCTCCATCACTCGCCCAATCACCAGTAGACTTAATAGTCTCTCTCTCTTTCTTCACTCTCTCTCCCTCCCTCCCTCCCTCTCTTTCTCTGTCTGTCTGTCTGTCTGTCTCTCCCCCTTCTCTCTCTCTCTCTCTCTCTCTCTCTCTCTCTCTCTCTCTCTCTTCCCTTGACCGACGCGTGGGCCGTCGCGACGGCCGGGTATCTGAGGCAAGTTAACAGCTGCTCGTATTCGCCTGCTGTACTGGGGATCAGAAAGACCGGTGGTTTAGCTATCCGCCATCAATTGGGAAAATCGGCTTATGGTTCCACTAGAAATCGGCCAGGATCAAGCCACTAAAAGCCAGCGCGACTGGGCATCAGTCCTCCCTGTGTTAAACGAGGTTAACGAAGTGATGTCGCATTGATAACAGCCTGCGGCGTTCATAACAGACGTGTTTACGCGTGGATTTTCGGAGATGCAATTGTCCATTTGTTAAGATGTGTGCGCGAGTTCGTTACGGGTCGTAAGATTTCAGTAGGGGAAAAGCAATAAATGCATGATGAAATAACGATTTTAAGTGAAGGAGGAACTACGTGTATGTATCTATACTCCGACCCTGAATGCCATGCTCTGGGCTTCTTATTGCGAGGCGCCTATTTGGATAATCCACTTTCAACCAGAAGTCAGCCACTGTAACAGCCGTGCCACTTGCACGCCGTGCCGAGTGGCACGGCGTGCAAAATGCGCTGGATACCTTGTGGTCACGAATGTGATGTGAAGGCAACACAGGAGGCTTCGTTCTTGACATCAGCTGCAAAATCTCCCCGTGCTTCAGGACAGTTTGAGGAATTTGCGGAGTCTGGTCCGCAGACTCTGAGCTCGAAAAGAATAGAGAAAAAATTGCGCATTTCGAGGAGTTTTTACGAACGATCATTCGTTGACAGTCACGTCAACTGCTCAGCCTGCCCTGGCATCACCCCTCACAAAACGACGAAACAAAACCCCCTCGCCTGTTGCCACAAACACGTGTTACGATATAGAAATGCTCCGGTTTATTGGTGTCTAACACTATATCGCGCACCGCGCATCGGTTGAAGACAAACACTCTTGGCGAGTGTCCGCGGCCGGGGTAATCGGCCACGGCCACTCCCGACACCTCCGCTTCCCAGGGAAAGCAAAACAGTGCGACGCGCGCGCCTCTCGACACGCATGAAATAAATAGGGAATGGTTAAATATGCACGGTTAAAACAAAGCGCGGTGGCCGCCGGCAGCGGACACCAGTTCGCCGGGCGGGAACACCTAACACGCACGGTGACAGGGAGGACTCTCCTACGACGATAAACGATGATTCTGGCCGCAGCGCGCTGGCCCCCTCTCGGCCGAACGCAGGATGATGGGAGAACAAACACAACGCGCCGGACACCGCCGGAAATGCAGGGGCCGCCACCGGCCTGCTCCTATTGCGCTTATGGTCGGTGACGGCCGACGTAACGGGTCGGGTCTCGGGAAAATCCGACGGAAACTGGACACACGCGGAAGCAGGCCAACGGGTCGCCCTCACAAGTGAACAGCGGTGCAGCTGACGGTCGCACAGTGCGCGGACAGCGGCGCCTCGTGAGACCGCGGTGCGACCGAGCGAGGCAGCGGCAGGTCGGCGACGTTCGCGGGCAGAAGCGGTCCAACACCCGGGGTCTAGTGAAGGGGAGGGAGGCCGGACGGCGCCGGCTCGCGGTACAGGAGCGCGGCGGCGGCCGGCCGTCAGCGCAGCACATCGAACACAGTGGCCAGGCGACAACAGTGCGTTAGCTCGGGCCGCTCCTCCAGCGGGCGGCGCAGCGAGGAGGCTGCAGCTGCGGAGCAGGCGGCCGCCCAGTTTTGATCAGAGCGCCTCCGGGCCGCGTGCCCGGCAGCAGTGTAGGAACAGGTACGCGCGCGGGGCCGCCGCGCCCGCCGGTGCACATCAACAACGAGGGTAGGGCGGCGGCCGGCCGCCTAGCACGCCAGCCGCCGACGATAAGTCGCATCTTCCCCGACAGCCACGCACAGTGTAAAAAGGGAGCGCCGCCACCGCGCACCGGCGGTCCGGTGACGTCACCGGCGCCGGATGACGTCACACCTCGGTCAGGTATTTGAGCGGGCAGGCGCCCTGGCGGTTTTCGCCGTCGCGGATCATTATCATGCCGTCTACCTCCTCCCCTATCTGGATCACGATCTGCCGGCACGGTGGGCAACGTTAACGGTACAGTGAGCTCCAGAATAAGGCACCAGGGTCACAGAAGGGCCTGTAGACAGATACGCCGGGAACATCGGGTTATCACGTCCATATAAAACACAAACATGGTTTGGGAACGCAGCATCAAAAAAACATCGTGTCATCATACATGAAATGCATGATAATTTTGCTTGTTGCGCCACATGTGTCACATCTATGCATCATTTGAAGACCATTGGAGACTTTCTCAATATTTATGAGCCCCTTATTTGACTAATAAGTCAAGCATCAAAAAAAAAAAACCGAAAACTTTCCTTCCAGAGAAAATCCAATATACGCAGCACAATACTAAGAGGCAGCTGATAACCACATCTAATTCCCGATGCATGAAGAGAACTCATGGTTTACGACAGTGACGACAGCATGGTGATGTGGTTAGTGCTGGTGCAATACGACCGCGCGAAGGCGCAGATTTGAGTCCAGCTAACTGAACATTTAGCCTTCCCTCGTGACAGCCGCTGTGACAGACTGTCACGCGAAATGAGCCTTGCGTTCCAATACGTCAAAAAACGACCAAGTACCCAGCGGACCGAAAACAGGCGTCACAAAACTGATATATCAGGCATGCTGGAATTTGGACAAACCTACTAGTGTCACGAACACTGCACCACTTATTCCGAGAAAACCCACTCAGCCTCATTCCAAACACCACCCAGCCGCCCGCATTCTCTCGAAATTTTTGGTAAACCTCTCGTGGCGGCGTGCTCCAGAGGTTCACAAACCCACCTGGTCCCGCAGCAGGCGCAGGCCGTCCTGGCCGTCGGAGACCTGCAGGTTGTGAGTCACTTGCAGCGGCCGTTCGCCCGGCTGCAGCTTGGTGATGTATTTAGACGGAAAGAAGCCCACCTTGCCGAGACACTTGCCCTTCCACCAGTCTGGGTCGGTAGTGTCGATGACCGTCAGCTTGTAGCCGGCCCTGCGGGACGCACCGTGGCCAGCTCAGTGTTGTGCCCTGTCATTGTCGAGAGGTGACCTCCGATGATGACCTTGCAGCGTCAATGCTGCTCATATCGTGATGTGTCATCAGTTCTGATAGAACTGCCAATGAATGCTGTCTACTAAGATGTCGCATCGCTCGAATTTCCGTCCGCTTCGAAGCAGTCACTTAGAATTCTGTCCGCTTCAAAGCAGTGGTCGCGCTAATTGCGTACATTTCCAACCCTCACAGTTCAACGGACACCAAGATACGCAGATATAAAGGTAGGTAGTAGTTGCCACAATTATCTTTGGCTTTGCACGAATAAGAGAAATGGTAAAATTTCAAGGTGGGGAGAAATTAGTCTTTGGTCATTTAACACAACGATGCAGCTTTCCCAAAACTGTTGGTGGGGAGTGAAATGCCATTTTTAAGTCTATTGTTTCCACGCAAGGCCATTGTCATAACGTTAATTCACTCGTTGAGACACGAATGCGCGCAAACCATTTATATTCACGTTCCATCCACCGTTTGACGGTGATAAGGCACGATGTCGAAATGTGTCAGTCCTTTGCTAGCATTAACCCGAAAAATATCCAGCACGCCCCACATTAGCGACGGAAATGAGCCAGTTCGGCGAAGATGAGCCTACTACAATTTACTGCGGTCCATTCCATCGCGAAATGCATCAGCACCACATTTCGTTTGGGTGAGCCTCAGACGTATGAAAATGCATATCTAGTAGAATAAAAGACGTGGTAAATGTCTTCTGCTATTGAATCATTATGACAAAAGAAACTAACTACTTTCGTGAAATTTGTACGAGGCATAATCACTGAAGTGTAAAAAAAAAACACTTAGCACGCGATACAAGTGGACAAGCAATGAACAAAATGCACGTGGTGTTTGCATGTCGGGAAAAAAAATGACACCGAGTCAATCAGGTAATATCAATCCGCCATCCGCTGGCGCTTTTAGAACTGCGCCATTCACGGTGGGGGGGGGGGGGGCATTTGCCGTCGTCTTACTTCGTAATTAATGGACCGATCGAAACGTTTCAAAAGCAAACGAAAACCCTCAACAAGAGTTTGCAGAAAATGTGTGGTTTTGGTGCTTAAGGCCACAGATGACGTCGTAAGTCGGGTTCTAAAACTTTCCAAAAGTTTTGCCAAAAAAGGTCAAACAAAAGGACAAATAACCACGGTCACGAACAAAGATCAAGATCACCTTAAATGTTAAGAACATCATTTTTTGTAAAGAATAACTCCAAATACCACAAACTGTGTTATGTCCCAATTAGAGGGCAGAACACACTCTGTTATGAGGATCAGCGCCTCCAATAAACAATCTAAATTGCTTTACATTAAGAAAAATGAATGAAATGGACTCAGTGACCTTGAAATAGGTTTAATGCCCTTGACCTGAGCTGAACTTTGGATGAAAATGACGACATTTATCTAACTTCGGTTGGTCTATTCAAAGTTCATTCGTTGATTACCTCGGCACCGTCTGGGGGCGTCGAATAGGGCACCCCTCGAGTTTTCGTAAATAACTTCTGCACCGTTGGAGCCAGCCGAACCAACTTTCAGTACCTGTTCCTCAACCAATCTGACATATTTTGACATCAAAACACTACCTATGCTAGGTCAGATCATGCAGATATGACGTGAGACTTTGCAAGCGTGTTTCCACCTCTTCGCGGTAGCGCAAACAGGGTTCGTTTTTTGTAATATTCGCGAATATAATGCATGAATTATTTGATTTACATAGGACACGGCTCACAAATGGATATAAAATCGTGACACGTCAACGGTAGAGGTCATACTAGGTCACATGCATGGTGACAATTGGAGTGATATGAATTGTGGGTGACAGAAGTGGTTGCAGCCGACCTTCCCTATCGTTCAAGCCAGACAAGCAAACCTATATGCGCCTCTTAGTAAAGGGTCACTAAATGTAGCGTTAGGTTATGTCAGGTCACGTCATAAGCAGATGCCAAAACGAAATTAGATACAACATTGTCTGTGGAAGATCGTTCAGTGGCAGCAGAGAGCAATTATTGTTCCCAGTCAGAAAATGAAAAATGACTACCTGTCCTGACCCGGCTTAACCTTGACCCGTTCAAAAGCAGACAGAGCAGATTTAAATATCACGAGATACAACTTCACTTCTGTACGTGGCGTAATTAAGAATCACAAGTAATTATCGCCCTTTGTGAGAAAGATTAATGTAACCCCTTTCTGACCTGACCTAGAATGACCTTGACTGGATGAAAAACAGATAATGCAAAACTGATCATCAGAAGGTTTCACTTCCGTCCTTTTTGTCCTGTGGATCAAAATGGCTACGAGTAAGTATCGATCTTCGGCATGTTAAGTAAGAGCAATATTTCACCTGACCTTGACTGACCTTGACCCGACATTTTTTTCTAAATTCTGGCATGTTTCTGATGCAAAAGATCATGAACTTTCGTTTGATACCCAGATGAAGGCTTTAAGACCAGTATTGCCGATGATATGGCGTACAAACCGATGTCAATTTTTCCGACATCACGTTATGCGTTTACGTAATCTGTGACGTCATCAGTCATGTGGCCAGAGCTAACATAGCATTTTCTGAATCGCGAGACTCAGGGCTATCGATTGGTGGCATATCAGTCCAGATCCGACGGTCAGATCCTAAGATAACATGGGGTGCCCTTCTCGACCCCAGGCGGTCGCGGGTACAAAAACACGCCAGATGGTGCCGGGTTAATCTTTACAACAAAATTTCTGGCGAATCTTTCAGTCCAGCTGGAACCTGAACGTCATTTCACGCAGTGCTTAACTATGACATTCCCTTGCTCATCATCTCGCAAGAGTTTGGACTAAAAATTTGACAGAACATGTGCTAGGGCTTCATCGAAAAGTATGCAGAGTTTCGAATTGATGTCTGGAGCGGCTTGGAAGTTATTCAAGAAAAACTCAACGGGTAAAGATAGCCCCAAGCAAATGGCCAGTTAGATGAGACAAATGTATACAATGCTGTGGAAGTTAGACCCGGATAGAACACAGCACTACCCCTCTGTTGAAGTAAAACGTGCTTTACCAATTTTTTTTTTTTTTGTCGCTGTAGCAATCGCTAACCAATAAATTAATCCACAGAGCAACTCACGATATGAATAAAAACCCAATGTTACACCGTATTATGACGCAGACAACCGCAAAACGAGATTCAGGTAGTCGTAAGAGCCAGCCATGCTATAGCACCGACAAATCATTTATTTACGTACTGCTTTGAACAGAGTTGAGGGACTTTTTAGCGACAAGTTCGTGCTCTAATTTCGATCGTGGTCCCAGAGACACGCCGGTCACCGTTCCAGAAGGTCTCGGACCATCACCCGAAGCCCTTCCTGGCCGCCGTTACCGAGGATCCTTGGCTACCGTTCCAGAGAATCCTTTAGTACTGTCCCGGGGCTCATTGGCTTCCATCCCACGAATTCTCTGGTCACTATTCCAGATACTCTGTGGTTCCTATGCGAGATGCTCCCTGCCCTTGTACCGGAGGTTAAATGGCCATTGGTCCAAGGGCAGCAGAGCCTCCCTGCCCCTGATCCTGACCCTGATCCCGGATGTTCCGGGCACCTCTGGGCGGCGGTCGCCGCCGCCGTGCCGGCAGCGGTGAGCCCCGCTCGGCCTGCCCAGACTGCCATTAAGCTCTCGCCGAGAGCCACTCGGCCTGGCAGCCGGCACTCGTGCCGGACGCTGACGGCTCCAATTTGCGGACGAGGCCGGACCGTCCAGCTCGGCCAGCTCAGTCGGGGGGGGGGGGGGGAACACGGCCGCCCGTGTGGCGACAGCCGCGGGGTGAACAGAGCATTACGACGCCGAGCACGGCCGGGGAACGACACGACGAAGTGTAAAGCTGTGGCGACGCCGTGAGCCGGGGAACGCAGCTGACTGACGCTGAATGTAATAGCGAGACGATGCGCTGTGGTGCAACGCCGAGTGTGGTGGCCTACGCAGCGCAAACTGGTGGCAAGCAGCGCTTGATAGCATTAGGTGTCAGCCAACACCGTCATGACGTTTCGACGTAGCGAAACAAAAAACGAGAAGGGTGCAGAAATGAGGACGGGTGAAAAGACTCATACGGCAGGCCATAGTCATGGAGGATTTGCGTTCCGTCTCCAGCGGGATGCCCCCCCCCCCCCCACCACCACCACCATGTCAGAGAGAAACGATCCCATCGGCGAATCCGCACCAACGTCTGTTAACGAGATTGTCAATCTCCAAGAATCCAAGCTCAGCTCATCAGCCGCCCGCACACAGAGGCGCTCCTCTAACGGCGCGCGCCCGGCGCCCGCTGCGACTCGAGAGGCAGTGTCGATCGGTCGGCGCTGCTCAGTCGCGGTCGTCAGTCTCGGGCCGTCAGTCGCCGCACGGTTCAGTCCGGCGTTCACTCGCGGCGACTGACAATCCCGAGCTTCGTCAGAGTTCGTGCGGCGGCGGGAAGCCGGCCGGCCAGCCGGCACTCACTTCAGATCCAGCTCGTCCTGGTGCCGTGATGAGAAGTTGTAGAGCACCACGTACAGACTGGTCGGCAGCAGGCGGTGCGGCTTCTGCTGCAAGAAGCGGGGCAGACCGGTCAGCAGGCCGCGGGGGGAGGGCACATGGGGACAGACAAGTGGCTAGTGGCGGGACCGCTGTAACAGACCCAGCGACAGACCAGAGAGAAGACTGACTCGTGAAGGACTCGGCAGCCACTCGCAGACTTCTCAGAACTCGGAGCGATTGACGGTCGCGAATTCCGTGACTTGGCGTTTCAGAAATGGTTGGTCATTAATGTGGAGGCTTAAGGTTAAACACATCCTTCTACAGAAAAGCGAAATGACTTCCACGAGGGGATCACGACGGAGGTTGGAAGATGATATGGCGTTACACCGGAGTTTCCGTTGGGGTATTTTCTGCCGATCTTTATTCCAAATATTTGGCGTTCCCGGCTGTTAGCCTATCTAACCGTGTTCAATAAACATAATCCTGACTGAGCTTGAAAATATAATAAAACATTGAAATATGGCACGAGGGTTTTTTGATTCAAAACAATCTTGAAAATATAGACTGCTTTTTCCCTGCTGCTTTTTGTCTTGGAAAAAATGAGAGGTCTTCTCCCAAGAAAAAGAACATGATTCGTAAATTTCTACGTACATCCCCTAGCCGCATATAGACAATCCAACCACTGTTCCTTATCGCAAACTGTACTCGACAGGCCTTTCTGACACATGAGCGGCACACTTAGGATTTTCCTGGGAGAGGGGGAGGGGCAAAGCCTTCGAACGATGGGCCTAAGACGTCAGGGGGTCTCCTCGTACGGCAGCATTCATTGCGTTTGTTTCGCAACCAGCAGCGAACCTGGGCAATTCCTAAGCGAGCAGGAGGGTGGTTGGGATTTTGGCGAGAGGAGGGGGAGGAGGTTCTGACCCCACTGGAGATCACTATGGATTGCAGTCTCGTGCGGCAGCCTGTATTGTCGTTGTTTCGTAATCGTGGGCGAAAGTAAGATTTGAATAAGTGAGATTCGGAACTGCACAGGTTTCTTTATAGACGAGCAAGGACCCCTTTATGGGCCAGTTTGGGGGACTCTTTACAGGGCCACCTCTAGAGGCCCACAGGGATCCCTCTACAGACCAACAGGGCATCGAGCTCTAGGTTTACAGGTTTACGGCGTCTGCTCGAAGCTGGTCAGCGGCGAACCGTTCATGATCGTGGTGGCTTTCGCTAAGCCTGGTCACGTTCGTCATCGACTGGTGCTAGTAAGCCGTGGTGGTGTCGCACTACCCCACGCTGAAGGCGGCGCTGAGCGAGTTTGACATGCCCGGCGACCAACAGAGCGCTGAATAGTTATTTCATTGTCTCAAGAGAAGCCTGTAATACGCGAGTCCCGCCTTGAAAGTCCAGGGGTTCGCGCGAAGTGGTATATTCGGATTTCCTTTGGAAACCTCTATTGTTGCAAGTTACGCCACATTGCAAAACTATAACGTACGTTGGCGTTACGTTGGCCATAAGAATCGTAGGGAAAAGCTGAAAACTGAATTGTGCTACTCATGACATGAGAGTTTACCGGAAGCGTAGGCGTATAAAGTTGAGAATACACTTTTAACTTTTCGCAGAATTCTTCTGGGCGAACTATTGTCTTTTCCAGTTACTGCCTGACAAAACACAACAAAAACAACAAGATGAGTAACAAGAACAGTTATTATCTAATTACTGTGAACAAAGACCACTCGTGATTTTCCGAGACCTCATCATTGGGCTTTTTAGCACAACTGTTCCCAAGTGCGGGATAAAAAGCAGTAGCAACGTTATAAGGACAGTGACTGGGCCATTTCTTTTGTGAAAAAATCTTTGACACCAATTTAGGGGCACTGAATATTTTCCGCAGATGAAGTTATTGGCGGAATCTTTAAACTTCTTAGAACAGAAAAGTGCAAAAAAACACACACATGTCCCGCAGAAGTTTCCGTTGCGTCTGTCGGAATGATCTTTCCGAACAGTTTATTGGGAGCTGAATGCGTCAATTAAATTTCAGTTAGCTTTTTGCCCGTCCCCATGCTAATCTCAAGCAACAATGGTCTGATTTCCATTATTCGATTACTCAAACGGCAATAAAAAAACACACAAGACTACATCAGGAGGTAAAAACCAGCAACCAAGACGTAACAATATATGCCAAATTATTTGTGTTTTAAGTGTTTTTTCTCAGAAAAAATCCGACGATTCAACCATTAACTCCACTCATCAAAATCAGTCTTAACATCGTGGTCATAATTCAATTATTGTGGCAAAGTTGCAGCATTTTCCCAGTAGCACGCTGTATAAGCCACAGACACAAAACCCCCGACAGCGCGTGACATTCAACTTGTTTCTCAGCTACAAGTCCCCGTTGATGTTTGTAAGCACAGAGACCAGGCTTCCAATTCAGACAAAAACTACAACCTTTGCTAGAGATGAGCAAAACGTTTGACGGTCTGGTTTCCGAGTTTTAAATAGGGCGCTGAATCCACAGAATGATACGCTGCCCATACATCTGACCTTTTATGCTTCCGATATGTCAGTGACTCGAAAAACGTCCAAATAAACTGTTCGGGAAAGCGGCTCTGATAGACACACCGGAATTCACAAAGATTGCGTTCATTTCCGAGACACGCCAGCTGACGCCACCGCTTCTCGTCGTGACGCAGATCTTATCCAGGATTCAAGTGGCAGCCCAATTTCGTGTTGGGACTACAGAACACCAGCTTTGGCAATTGCTTAAAAACAATCAACACCTTTGAGTTTTTACGTGGTAATTATGCACGCACATAATTAACCTGGTAGTGACTAGGGGTTTTCGTCATCTTTTAGCTACCTTTTGTGCCCTACCATGCTCACATCAAAAGTCAATGTCCGATTTCGATTATTCAAACGGCAATCAAAGATCTATTTTCCTGAGGCTACGGTTCCTTTGCACTGATAACTCCAGGGGTCAGGTCAACGCCGTTACTTTGACAGCAATTTTCCGACCTCTTCAGAGGCACACTAGCATGCCAAAAATTGTCGACATTGGCAACATTTAGCATATTATGATATAGTTTAAAATGCATTATCTGATTTACTATTACTTATGTTTTTTTTTGTTTTTACACTTCATTATGTGAAATATCCGTTTTTGTCATACACATTAGTAAACATCTTATTAGACTACCGTATTACATAGAATGAAATATTAAGTACGGTGCACTGGAGGGTGCCCAGGGAGAGAGACGCAGATGACCGCGCTCGATGACCGTGCGCTCGCGTTTTGCCGAGGAAGCCAGAACTCACCGGGGATGGGCAAGGTGACGTCGAGGCAGAGCTCTGCGACTTTTCGTTCTCGTCCGGAAGGTCCAGCGACGACATCCGCATGGCTTTCGCCGACAGCAGTCGCCGGTTGTGCACGGGACTGGATGGTGCTGCAACCAGCAGCAGAGCGGAACCGACCGTCAGAGGTGAGGCCTTCCAGGGGTATGGGTGTGGGGACGGTTTCTGCGGCCGTGACAGAAATGTCTGATGGAAACGGTAAACCAAACCCTGCAGACGGGTTAACTCGTTCTGGACGACAACAGACCAGACGGTGCATCTTGAGATCATGTGAGGCAAAACGAAAAACAAACGAAGCCGGGTTTACATAGCATGTTTAATATGTACACTTACAGAATTGTTTACTGATAATGCTGAAAGGATGCGACTGGACGGCTCGCTGGACGTTTAACACCGAACATGGAGCTGGCACATAAACAGCTGGCTATGATACACGCTCGCCAGGCGGCTTCAGCCGTCAGCATCTCAAGTTATCGCTGACATCAGGCAAGTGTCATGGCACACTGCCAGATGCGTCCAGGACAGTCTGTTGGTGGCAGTGCGAATAAAGGGTTTTCGTTGGAGACGTATGTTAGTTCTGAGCGTTCCATATGCACAAGAAATCCTTCACTTTCACACCAGGCAGGCTTTAGGCCAACGCATGTTGCGTGTTGCGTGGTTCATGTCGTGGGGTTTGTCTAAAAACTAATAAAACACAAACATTCTATGATACGTTAAAAAGTTAGAGAGTCAGATCGTGTATAGAAAAGTTAAATGTGCCATAAATATGAAAATATAAGCCAAATATGTGCGGAATAGAAACATCACAAAAAGGAATGCACACAGCATAAAGTGTTGAGGTGAGATATCTGACAATCGAGTGAACAGGCAGTTAGGACACCGTGTAAACTCATGCCTCATACTTGGACGGGACATCAGCTTCCGCAGTTTCCGAGTACCTCTCACCTAAGCATGGGAACTGACACAGTCAAGCTTGCCTACAAATATTCAACCCACACTGACGGCAAACGCAAAGCCAAATGCAACTATTCCGGTCTAAACGCACGATCTCCGCTTCCAGTGCGCACTCTACCGTTCATCCGACTCTACCGACGCCCCTATTCCGGCAGCCACTGCCCGCGGTTCTACCACACGCCTATCCGGCGCCGACAGCCGGCGGGTGACGAACCCTACGCCGAGAAGCCCCGGCACTAGACACAGTGTGCTCCGCGGCGTTCTCTCCCTCCGCCTACGGACTACAGCCGTCGGCTACGGTCAGCGCCGGTCGGCGCGGTGTACCGTGTCCGACTGCAGGACTGGTGGAGCGCGTGCAGGGCGCCGAGAGGGGCACCAGACTGGCGCCGCCCAGCCGCGCCTGGGTCACGTCATCGACCAGGTCCAGGGAGGTGGACGACGGCTTGGCGCGCGACCGGCTGTGCGCGCTCTCCAGAGCGACCAGACTGAGCGCGATTGTCGACATCCGGAGCGCGCGCACTGAAACCAAGGCCGCCTCGTCACGCTCCGGCCGGCCGGAACTCGCCAACTTCCGGTCACGTCGTGCGGCTTCCGTTTAGCCTCAGGGCGCCTCGGCGTGTCTTACCGTTCCTGGTCGAGTTAAATGGCATGTTTAAGGTTTAGTTTAACGGCTTGAAGGCAAGCCAAATGGAATCGGATAGCCAAATGGAATCGGATAATGTCTTGACTTCCTTCCCTCCCTGCCGCGCAATGTCTCGGTTAAAGCGCAAAGGAATGTGAAAACACCGGACCCACTGATTTTTCGAAGCGACGGCAAGTGACTCGCGACCTACGAAACGCCACCTATAGCCATGATGATTTCTTCTAAAGAATCCCGATGGTTTTTATGAACATAACGCTCCTTTCTTCGGCAAAACTGCCTCTATATCTCAGCCTTATCCGAGATCGGACGCCGGCGCCAGGCCCTGTTCGCGGCCCAAAGTCACCGTCACCACGGAGTGTCACACCGGCCCGACGGACCGACGCAGGGCGCGGGCGGCGCACATGCAAGCCGTTGCCGACGTCGGCAGGCCGTGGGCGGCCGGCCACAGGGCCGGGGTCGGACCTGTTCACAGTGCGGAGGCCGCAGGCACCAAGGCGAGCCAGTGGATGCCGAGAATGACAGTCCAGTGGGACAGAAAAGAGAGAGAAAGAAAGAGAATAGCCACACATTGCAGCAGACCGCATTCGCATAACCGATCAGAGTGCTGTACAGAGACGAGCTGGAGCCCGCTGGAGGCGACCGTTTACATTGGCTATGAGACGAGAGGTAGCTGCCCCCCGGGCCGACGCGCCGATGTCGCTGCGCATGCTCAGTAGACTCGGGTGAGTCCAGGGAAAAGCTCTTCATGCGCAAGCTGAGCTTGTTGCGACGCGGACTGTGCGGCGCTGTGGAGGGGTTAGAGGTCAGCAGTCAGTCGCCTCGGGACATCGGCCGGTCGCCGAGGGCCGGTCGGACTGGGCGGCCGGCGGCGGCGGTCGGCAGCGCTGGTCGGCGACGGGTCAGTGGGGGGGGGGGGGGGGGAGCACGGCAGTCGGGTCACTGCACACCACTCGGCGGCCTGGTCGTATGCGGCCGTCGGGACGGACTTGTTACAGGGGACTCCCGGCCAGCTGCGCCAACAACAGGCTGGACCGCCGATGGCGACCTCTACCGTTTGGATCACACGCCGCCGACTCCGCCTCAGCGGATTTCGCTTTGGCCGGCCTCCTCCGTAAGCTAAATCCCCTGAAAAACTCTCTGGCCGGGCTTTTTTCCGTGGCCTCCGGTTTCTGGCGACTCTCAACGGCTCTCGGCGAAAAATCAAAAGGGTTCGCCACCCCAGTTTCGGGAGGGGCTGAAAAGAAGATGAGACAGTTACCGAGCGGCGCACAGCTCAAAGACGCGCCGCAAGACCATCCGACCGCACAGCACGCCAATAAACAGCAAGAGTTTCGGCACAGAGCGGCACGCATTGCGTCGTAACGTACGTTTGCCATGGAGGACAGTTTCAGAGACAAGCAACGGCTGAAGACGATTACCACGAACGCCATTTATGACAACGGGTTTATTCTGACACACAGTATGAACGCCTGAAGGGGTGACTGCATATCACAAACGGGGGTCAATAGCTTCAAGACAACATCCAATCAGTCATGGGAATACTGGTTTTCAAAGCGGCATTTGGCAGACCACACGAATATTAAGAGATCTTGACAAACGCTTTCGATGAAGTGACGTCATTTAGTAACAGACATTTCATAACAGTCATCTCTGTTCACACACTGCAAGCATCAAGCTGGAGAGGCAGCAAACCAAACCTGTTCATAATGTGTTGCATGACTTAGCCTGTTCATTACGTGTCACACTGACCACAGACGTGGCCATCAGAGACAATGATACGGGCTGCCAATGCCTACTCTGCGCTCGCGACTACACACCTTGTGCCACTAATAGCATATCGGTGCGTGGACTGTCGCCAGGGTAGCGAAACATACAGGGAATGCTCCACCATGGTCAAATTTTGGTAATGTGTTACATTTTCAGCGCCTAGTTATCTGAAAGTATCGACAGTTATAAAAAAGTGTAAGCAACTGATGCAATACTGCAGACGTTCACTGGGCTTCATCCACTAGTGACGTCACGTAATAAGAGAAAATAGGACATATTAAAAAGAACACAGGAGAACTGTCGGAAACGCTTCGAAACTCAATAAGTGTTGAGTTTCGGGACATTACATATATTATGAATGAATTTGTACGATATCAGACCACAACTTGACCATCTCAGCTCACGACGCCCGTTAACGGTGGAGCACTCCCTTTAACGAGGGGCAGTCCTGTCAGTGGCCGGAAATGAACGCGAGACATTACCATACCGCCAGTCTACAACCGAGCAATCAGGCCGCACTGGACGATTCTGAATTCATCGATCTGAGGCAGAAGCGCGATTGGCCATGTGCGTGGTGTGATTCGGTGCATGCACGGATTGGTGGCCACTACACGAGCGGGCGGGGAGCCGTACTTGAGTGGGCAACCTGCACAACTCTTTCGGCCCCGTTCACGGAGACCGTTCTGTAAGCAGAGAAATCCGGCGACCTCCGACGCCAGTCCTCCAACTGAACCCTGCCTAAAACACGGAACACCGGCACTTCGTGAATGGCGGCGTCCCGACACCGGATTCAGGTGGGACACCGGACACGGGCGGAGTCGATCTGGAAATGAGGCACAACCACGGATCGCCACGATGAAGAATCCTCGGCCAACAGCGTTCCGATAGAGAGGCAGGTCTGAGAGGTGCTGGGTGCCTTGATGGAACGATGGCCGTGACCGGTGTTCCATCAGAAGCGTATTATTCACGCTTGGCGAGTGACGAGTAAACGAGGCGACATTACGAAGCAGGACAACGGGGTTCTGCCAACAAAGTCTCTCCCGAGAATCATCAAAGAATTTTAGACCCTTCAAAAACATCAAGCTGAAACACCACGAAAGTCAGAGTGCGTGTTTTCGAAGCATTACATTCCGACATCCACATCTGTCGCGGTCGCGGCAATTCAGTCCAGCTTTGACGAGACTTCGTAGTTTTCATGATAAATTCTGCACGCCACGACCGACTATAATCTCTTTGGTTTTGAAACGGGAATGATCCACCCTGGTCGAACTGGCATATAAAGATTCGGTTGTTCCGAAAAAAAATGTAGCTGATGACATTTTCAGTGTTTGCTATTTTCCACAAAATATCGAGAAGCCTCAGAAAATGTGGCAAAAATAAGAACTATATTTTGTCGTCGTCCGATGATATTATGCAACACGGACCTGCGTAGGCCTAGAAACGCAAACATTCATTGGTTTGTGTCAGCTCGTGGCGTCAAGCAACAGCTGTAAACAGGGCACGGCCGAAAACTGCACACGGGGAAACCACGAGAAAGTCCTTAGGCATAATGTACATTACCGTTTGCCCCCTTACACCAAAGGGAACGATTCTGTCATCTCAGTTTAAAATATACGTTTAGATGGAAGATTCCCTTCACTGCTATACTGCAAGGTCAGCCGGCCACACCCTGCCGACCTCACAAACGTAGCTTCTCGCGATGTTCTCTGAGCCTTTGCAAGTCTTACAAACGCGTAGAACGGCGGCATGAGGCTAGAATGAAGCCACGGGGAAACCCCGCCTTTCATAAGAAGCAAAAACACCACAAAACAGTTTTCTCACGTTTCGTCGGTCAAGCCAATCAGCGGCCAAACCCAGAACAACTGGAGCTCTCTGAAAATTAAAGTAGTCGGCGTTCCGGCCATCCTTTCTGATAGCCCACAAGAGAAACCTTTTAGTGCATTTTCAGTCGTTGGACAGCTGGAAAAGCACGCCGACTGCTGCGATCGTCGGCAAATTACGAATCAATCCGCACGCGCCCGGGCCGATGGCCAGCCGGACCTCAGCGGGGCATGGTTAATTGATGCCGTCGGGTAATCAACAAGCAGTCGGGCTGTTTTTTTGGTGAATGAATAACGGCATTGGTCAGATAAAAGATACTGACCGAATGCCTTAAAACTATCATGAATCTGGTAGATACGTTTTTAGTCAATAACCGTAAAATCTACGACCATGCTAAGTTTTGCGTTTAGCATGTTTTCTTGTATTAGTGTGTGAAGAAAACTGTCACCGAATCATCCCCAAATAAAGATATATAACTAGCAATGCTGCTGCACAGCTACAGCTCAGTCCATTTGCTGATTCGACTGTGTTCAGACTCAAATAAGGGCACCATCCTGTGACGTTCGCGATCAAACTGCCAAACTTCCCCGTCAAAAGGCGGTTTGTTGATGGTCACCTGAATGGATGCCTTTTTACTGGATTCCCATCGCCGCAGCCAGAAAATATGGCTCTTTCTTTTATCTTTTAGCTAGCATAACGCTCCTGTTGTTGTGGCTGTAATGACCCGCGGCCACCAAAATGGTCTTCAGAGATTATTTACGAACATCGCTTATGAAGAGTGGCAGATGTCGGTAATCGCTGAAGCGAAAGCGAACGCCTCTGTCAGGAATAGCGGTCCTCATTATGCTCGCGACACGGCGACCAATTTCAGAGGAAAGATGTGTACTGTACTGGACTGATCAGACCACGGTTCTTAAAAGTTTTGGTTGCCGCGGACTACAATGGACGTTGCTTGGTTATTTGGAGACAGTCGCATGATATCGCACATCAGACTGAGAAAAGGGTCAGGAATATGGCGCCGGAGATCAGAAGTAACAGGCACGTACACGACCTCCCAGTTTCCACGACACATGCGTGAAAATACACTGCAACACAAGGCCTATCGCCAGCGAGGAGTCGTTAGCTGCGTACATCCAGACGAGAGGTCTCTTTCAGTGAAGTCCCACTGCCAGCTGATCATCGTAGCCCTCATCTCTCGGCAAGAGCTTCAGCTCTTTCCAGGGACCGAGATCGAAGTCGAACACTGCACGCCACTTCGACGGGTACAGTGCCGCCAAAGGCGTGGACAGCCGTAATTAAAACGACTGTCTCGTGCGTCAGTCCGGCCGGTATACGTCAGCACCTGCTACTAATGATCTCCCGCCCCGGGCACGTGCAGTTTCAGAACGGTTAACGACGCAGGCGGATTCACCTCCGCTATGTTTGGCTCTGACTTGATTAGTACATTAGCCGACAACGTTTCAGCGCTGATTTGGGAACGATGATAAACGAAGGAAATGTGGGCAGATCTTCAAAGATGATGAGGCTGCAGCTTGTTTTGTTACTGCTTAGAGGCGAGGTCGATTAGTATTCTTCTTCAAGAGTCATGACTCCCCAATGTGGATCTGGCCCCCCCAAATGTGGTTTTGCCCCTCCCCATTTTCCGCTTAACATAGCTAGCTTGTCATTTGGCAAATGGTGACCAAAGAAATAAAAAAAAAATTACTGTCGATCAACATAAAGTAGGGTAAACCTGTCGAGAAAGCCACATTTAGGGGAGGTGAGTTTTCTGGCACTCAATCCGTCGCGCCCCAATCATTTGCACAAAATGACACCACTGGACATGTAACTGAGATATTTCTTCACGATGGTGGTCTTATTGGTTATTGCTTTTAAAAATCATTTTGAGCCACCATTGCTTTTGAAATCTAGAAGAACACCTCCACCGAACTAAACAGGCATAATCCGATAATGGTCGTGGCCAAGAACAGTCACATCCGCAGGGTGTCACGCAGAAGCAACGAAGAAAAGTACCAATCGTACGCGTAGATACAGACTACAAGTCAAAGAACGACGAGGTGTGCCTGGAAATGCTCATTAGTTCTGTTCACACAGCAGTTACAGAGGAACAGTTACAGCCTCGCTATTCCCAGTCCAGTCGTATGCCCAGCACAACTGTATGCATAGATACAGACTACAAACCACAGAACGAAATAGCTTGCCTGGAAATGCTTATTAGTTCTGCTCAGACAGCTGTTACATAGGAACAGTTACAGCCTCGCTATGCCAAGTAGTCAAATGTGGCAAACAGAGTTATTGCCGCATCCAGCAAGCAGTCGCACAACCTTCGGAGCCAGACAACAGCAAACGCTGCTCGCAGTCATCCAGAAGAACAATCGCTGGGACCGGGGACTCTGCAATCAGACGGAAATGCCAGGACCGGGTCGCCAATGCGGCTGGCAGCGATCTGACGCTGCTGGTGGGAAAACTAACTATACGAAGGTCCTGTTCAAGTAATGTACGGCCGACTGTTTAAGCGATGAATGCTACGCTGTGGAACCCAACGCAGAAGTCCGAAGTTTGCTCGTAGGTGAGATATTTCGGAGGGAACCGAATTCGTGTAATACAAAAATTGCCATAAAACGGTAAGGAAATGAATGGTATTGTAACATAACCTCATTTAATGCCTTGAACCAGCATCTTTTTGTCCTGTTTTTGAACGGCAATGGATATTATGGTAGCATCCGAAGGGAAATAATAATAATATCCATACAATCTGGGCCCATCACACCAAGTGCAAAGTTACATGCACCTCGTGCGAACTGGAACGCCATCATTGAAGCATTTGCACGTTTCAACAGACGAAAAACCTGTTCCATCGCACGGTCTCATCCCCAGCTGCATCTCATCCCCAGAGCAGGCCGACCACGCCACCGCGGTCTGCATCCGAAGGGACCACTGTGGTGGGCCTCCTACGCCGCTGGTCATCGACCTGGCCCATGACGCCGGCGCAGGTGTCACTGACCTGAAGAAGAGGACGAACCGCGCCCGAGCGCCGCCGGCGGCGGGTTCAGCGTACGCGGCGTGGAGCCCTGCCGACGCGACATCTGCGACGACGACGAGGTCGACGAAGCCCGCAGGTCGTTGGCCGAACTGGCGGTCACCAGGTCAGGGCCACAGGCCGGGTTAGCTCGCTGACAGGCGTCAACGGGCTCATGCTGTGACGTTACAATCAATGCTTTCCGTGTGTTTCACAGACGCATTTTCTTTTCAAACCCACGGAGACCCACCCTCACAGACCCACCCACGGTTGCGTCTGTGAGTTCTTTTCAAATTCACAGACGCAAACCCACATTTCTACTGCTAGCATTTTATCATATACTAACCCAAAACATGGCGTCACAGCAACGTCACACTATCAGGAGGGTGCACGAAACCCAAGGCCAGAAGTTTCGCCATTCAGAACAATTATGCTTCTCTCCATGGAAAAGCTGCACCCGAATTAATGCAGCACTCTATGCGACACTATCTCCCTGACGATCCAAAAGGGGCATGTCTGATGATTTCCTCACCCGTCATTGCCAGCTTTGGAGACGGCTCCATCGGGCAACTTGGCCAGGCCCGGGTAGCCCTGGTCAGAGTCATGCTCTGAAACACCAGGTCACGTCCTTGTTACCGCTTCCACTGCCGCCACACCATCTATACCGGTATTAGAAGCTCCCTGAAGACGGAACGGGGAAAGCCTCTCTCTCTCTCTCTCTCTTTTTTCTCTCTCTCTCTCTCGCACGCAATACATTTTTTCACGCTGATATCTTTGCTACGCTATACTATAACAATCATCCACGCCGCTGTGGCCACTGCGGTCGACGCGATTGCGATAGCAGGATAAATGACACTAGATAGGGGAGGTGACCTGACAAGGTGTTAAAGGTTGTACGGAGAAAAAAGACAGGGAAAGCAAACAGTGTGGTGTAGCTTGCTGTGACGATAACGCGTGAACGCTGGCGACGTAGTCGCGGTGCAAACGCGTCGTTCAAATAGGGTTTGCCATTGCTCATTTTATGGCTTTCACCACGTATGGGTTGTAGCGAACAGGGTTGAGAAAACGAGAATACACACACATAATATATACATATACTTCACAGTATATATATGTATATATATATATATATATATATATATATATATATATATATATATATATGTTTAGTATCTGGAGACTGTGTAGTTCAAGAAATTTCGGACACATTAACACAATGAGAATTTTCAGTGTTCATAATTCTTGAACTTGCATTGGATTAACAAGTTTACAGGTCTCAGCACCGAAACACAGGCCTGAGGTTTTGAGATTTGCCATCATTGCGTGATTTAGGTTTGAACACCACTGCAATGAAACATAATTACGTCCGTACGAGTTTATATAACGGGATTCCACGCAAAACAAAACACATCTTGGACTGGCACGGAGAAGCGCCGAAGTGCATTCGTCATACGTGCCAATGTTTGCCAGCAAATCTTAGCCATGTGCCAAAAAGGAGATTAAAGATCTGGATAACCTCAGTCAACAAAAACAGCGCTCCAAGTGGCTATCGTCCACATCAAGGACGCTCATTCGGGGGAATCGAAATACATTTACCGCGTTTTCTACTCCCAAGATACCAAGTCATTTATGAAATCGTCGCGGCAAAGAGATAACTTTTACGACACCATCTTTAGGGTAATGGGTGGCGTGATGGATTGAGGGGCACCCAACGAGCATTGCAGACCTGTAACGACTTCCGGCGGCGTGTCGGCGTTGGGAAGAGCGGGTCTGTACGATTTAGGGAGAAATGTGACATTTAACCCTCCTTGTAACATCATCAGATTGGTAGACAAAATTTACAGCAAAAGTATTGCAGTAATAAAGGATCTTGTTCACTTATCGTTACAGCCGAGGTTATATATCACCAGACACCACCAGACAGAAACTCGAGCTGTCAGGCTTCACCAACAAGTGGCCCCCTGCGTTTTAAGAGATCTGCTGGCCGACTAAATGTTGTCTCAGAACGTTTCTGTTGGTGCTGTTTCTACTGGTGTTTCAAGCATTTTAATCGAGCAGTCCAAAACGACGTTAAGGTATTTAGCAGTCAAACATTGCCTACTGATTCATTCTGCACACAGACCGACAGCCAGACCTCAAGTGGCTATGGCAACCTGCCCGTGCCTTTCGTAATAAAACAGAGCCATCATGGATGTCCAACATCATCAGTACATGCAAAAAAACAGCTTTTTTACACCAGTGCCCATACATTCTATCATTAATGCAATGCAACCGACTGGTCTAAAAAAGGCGGCAAAGTAACACGTGATTCAGTTTTGTGAGGGGCAGACATTTTGTACACTGGAATAGGTAAGAGTGCGTTCCGACCTATGACTGAGTTCATTTGACGTTTGGATAAGAAAGCACGTGAATTCTGAGCTGCAACATGAAACAAGACTTGTAGGTTTGGAATTGCTATGACGTCACGCTAATGTTGCACAGGCGATAACTTAACGACAACGGTAACAGTGAGGAATGGTGCTCTTGGAAAAGCAACAAGGGACAGAATCTGACGGGAGGCTGATCTATTCAGGGGTGTGAACCATTTATCGTATGACCTGTATTCATGTGGTTGTCTGTAGGCCAGCCTGTTCTCAAGTTTACTGGGAAAAGTACTCTGCGCTTCAGAATATTCTTTCCACAAGGCTTCACCGTGCGGGCCTTGGCTGAATGTTTTCGCCTTATTGGTTTACGTTAATGAGTTGGGTTGCACAAATTTGTGACATATGGAAACAAATAAGCAAACAGTGGTGTTTAGGAACTCACGGACTTCCAGCACAGCTTGAGTTGTTAAAATAAATTCATTTTTCTTGGGAAGCCACTTCTGTATCAGTAAAGTTTATAATGCATAGCCTGCACCTTTAAGCATGGCTATTTGCAGCAACCCTTAAGATGGCCTGTTGCTGGAGCTGACACGTTCAGTTCGTGTGATAAAAACGGCTCTAATTTAAACGGCATTCGCTTCCTTAAAAGAACGAAGAACGGGGAGGTAAGGTTTGTAGGGGTTAACATGGGTCATGAATTTACAATCCAAAACACAGGTAGGCTAACCTACGTCAGCCGAGGTCAGCCAGCGTAATATATTAACATAGGACATTCTGCGTTTTCCCTTTAAAACTATTTACCTCACCTCAACGAAACTTCGTGCGGAATTAGTATACAGGACGAACGTAGTTACTCTGAAACGCAAGCACTGGGCAAGTCAAGATCAGCCATCACGTCATCCTCATTCGGTGTTGGAAATGCGGGTCAGGTATTATAAGTGCAGCTTTTTGTGAATGCCGCACGACGGAATACGATGGGAAATTTGACTGGATGATGAACACAGGTGCTCCAGAGCACGGGTAGGTCAACTGAGCTTATCCGATGCCAGATTGTCATGATGGATATTCTGTCTTTTCCTTTTGATTCATCCAATGATATCGGTAATGCTTCCTGTGGATGCATGGCGTTCACCTCGGTTAACTTCGGATGGCCTAAAATGACCTATTTAGATTGTCTGAGTTACGAATATATAAATCTATGGTATAACCCACCTGACTGCGTTATGCTCTAGCGTGGCAAATCAAAGAACATTCCCAAACATTGACCTCGTTTGGCCCCATTTTGAAATAAAATGAACTTATCTGACCCAGGTTAACGCCGGTCTGCGATATGGAATTTCATCACCCGGACAAACTTCCCTAGAAGTTTTTTTTTGGGGGGACCGGTTCTGCAGATCTGGGGAGAAGAAAAAGTGCTGCACATCCAAAGTCTAAACTCGCTCGACCTCGACTGACCTGACCTCGGTCACTTAGGGTCTGACGTTTGTCGAAACATCATGCACACTGCCTTCCAACAATGTTTCCTTTCAATCGGCCGAACAGACAGGAGGTAGGGATGGGCGAAATATGCACCCACTAGCGCGCGCCATTTTCAGAAAGCCACCAGAAAGGGTGTTAAATGTCGAGCAGGCATCTGTGCTTGTCAGAATATTGCGCTCACTGCCTTCCCACCATACTTCTTTCCAGTCAGTTGAATAGACAAGAGGTAGGGAGGGACGGAATACGCACCCATTAATGCGCGCCATTTTCAGAAAGCCACCAGAACGCATATGAAATGTGCAGACATCTGTGCTTGTGAGATACAAGCGACCACGAAGGGGACAAACAGCACAATTTACAAGATTTCTTCCTTATGGACGGCAAAAAGTTGCTCACAGCAGCCCATTCAGACAACACAAAGTTTAAAAGTGACACATGCTGCCACCAGTAGCAACATCTTTCAGCCATGTTCACAAAGAACAAGAACACGAACATGTAGCGCAGCCATTGCCCACTCAGAAGATCAGGACATCGAAAGCACAAAGACAGCCCACATCATGTCAATAAAGACCGTGAATAAATGTACGCTTGAAACGGGATGCCTGTTGTGAGTAGGCAGTTCAGTCCCGAAAAGTAATAGAAGGGTGAAATAGAAAATCATTACCATGACATATGCAATGATAGCATGTTTACGAAATAGACTGTAGGAGTGGACAATGAACAGTATTCCGCGTTACAGGTAACTACAAAGTAAGTGGCATTATACAGATCCAAAGATAATCAGGACAGCACCATATCGGGGCAAACTGATGTGATGGACCACATTTAGACCAATACATGCAATACCACCATGTGGGGAAACCTGTTGTGAGTATGCCAGGATGAAGTGAAGTAATCTACCTCATTTTCCATGTCGCGTGTTTCAAATCGTGCTTGTGGGCGCAAATGCCTAAACTACAATGTCGGAACAGCTAAACGAGCTGCGCACGGAGTGCACGGGTGTCGTGGTCTGATGGACGACGCAAAGTGCGCAGACGAAGCACATCTTGGGCAGAACAGCTTCCGTTGGTGCCAACAGTGCCAGGAAAGACAAACTAAAAAACACTGAGCAAGTTAATGGAGACTAACAAAATGAAGCTTGCGTCTGATTTGCGTTTGAGAGGACTATCTAGTAAAAGTAGTTTACTCAACCAACAAAACACGAAAATATAAATAGAGGAGATTTACTGTCTTGGGAAAACGCTTTCCTAAAGGCAAGTCTCTTTGATATTGCCATTCTAAGACTGGAACGGCTGTCTGAAACAAAGCGAAAGAAACCAAATTAATTAATTATATCTGACTGCATCAGAAACGCTCCATACACTGAATGAAACACGAAAGAGAAACATGAAAATAAAGTGCCAACACTGAACAGAATGTCGAAGGACAGCAGACACAACCTTTGTTCACAAGTATTTGCGCGCGGCTATGTACAGCGTCTGGCAGAAGAGTGACACTTCAGGGTTTTAAGCGGTCTCGTACATTAATCCAATGAACATTAGTGGTGCTGAGGCTAATGACACCTTGCAGTGCATATGCCCGCATATGTTTATAAAAAGTTGTCCATTTCCATTATATCAGGCACAATTAATTTCCTAATCGTGGCCAAGCTCATGCAAAAGTCAGTTTGGCTATACCCCGTGCAAACGTGCAAACGCTTGAAAAGTCACAGTAGGTTAAACTGTGGTGCCACGCGTATTAACCATTGCAGACAGCAGCTGAGAAAATGACAATAGTTGGATCATGATATGCGCTGACGGTAGACAAAGCTTAGACACAACGGCTACTGAAAAAAAAAACACTTGTAAATCGATGTATGTTCACTTTAAGGTACACCTTCACTAGCAGCATATAATTTTCCAGCTACAATACTTTCTCGTGGCCAACAGGTAAAACACAATTATTCCATTACAAGAAATTCCAAACCTACCAGCGTTTTCCTTCCTCAAAGCGTTGTCAAGACGACAAATGCATTTGACATCGAACAGCGTATCTCACGCTATGTTTCTTCACACATCTTCAAACCTCCACACCAATCCGAAATCACAACTTCCGAATCAATGGGTTCCAACACCGCATTCTTTATCAACTATCCTTCCTCCACCAGCTAACCAGCAATCCCGTCCTCCACCTTGCGAGCAACGCGAAGGAGTACTCCAACAGCACCAGCACACGCCATGCGGACTAGTACGGGCTATGGGCGGTGTCAAGCAGAGGTGTACGCTGTAGTAGTGCTTCCCGCCAGCGCCGGCGGCGGACGGGAGGGCACGTTAGGGTTAGCGGGGCGACTGTCGACCGCTGGCGGCACGAGTACCTCTAATGGTGGGGGTGGGCGGTGGAAGGGAAGACTCTTTGCGCTTGGCGGCGGCTTGCTTCAGCAGGTCATACACGGGGTCAGTGACCTCGGCTCCGGCTACAAGGGCAGAACAGAGAGGTGCCACTGAGCAGCTGCCGGGCCGGCCATTTGGCAGCAGCGATTGGTCTCGTCCGCTGCCCGCGCACACCAGGTCATCCGTCTCCGACGTAACAGTACTTCAGCGCCGAGTTAACTGCGCAAAACACGATCTTCGGAAATGATCTGTCTGAAAACTGCGCGCGTCCAAAAAACGAAAATACTGCGCAACCAGAAGCAAAACCAAACACGCTGAAAAAGGCAAAACCAAGTTTGTAACACACGGCACAGCAAATGAGCACACTAGGACATTGGTAAACACAATCTTCACTGCATGGCGAAATATAACCGACGTGGTCATTTTAAACCGGCAGTTATTTTTAACAGAATGCTTCAGTGCATGCGCGACGGAAGGAGGCGAACAAGCTGCTCTGAAAATCTGACTGCTTGACTGAAGTCGCGGCCCGACCCGGCTTGGCCCGACTCGTCGATGGCTTCCATCTGGCTAGGCACTGGTCGCATAATTATTCCGCTTTTCCCCAAACAAACTCACGAACCATTCGACATGCGACTGAACAGTCAGAATTTGCTAGGCATCGAAAACGCTCAGCACAGCAGCGTGAGCAGCAGCTGATCTGGATGACATGAAGACATCCTGCAAAGGCAAATAAAACTGCGTCGAACCGATACCCCACTCTCTGCTGGCACGACGGCTCGTTTTACAAGTTTCTGATATGCACACACGTATCAGTTTCCAAGCACCTAAGGAGGTGTTTGCAACAGTCCAGTCATCTAACTCAGCTTAACAACATATTTTGGCTTGAGGCCCTCATCACATCAAGGGCCATACATCAGAGGCATAGACCAGACCAGAGACTTTCTGAACTTTCCGATTTTCGTTTGAAATGGGGACGATTCGGCACCTTCACGATCTGTCAATCCAACGGGCCGATTTTGACTGATCAAGGCTCAGAAGAGAAGCCTGTGATCTGCACCAACTTTGATTTGTACAAAAGTAGCCCTGGCGCCCCCAGCCTCTGGCATACGGTGCTTCAGATGCTCACTTCGGGTCTGACATTCACCTTTTAGCCTTGATTTATCCTCGACGCATATCCGAAAACAATTTTGGGGGCAGTGGCGGATCCAGGATCCCAACATACGGTGTCGATATCCAAAAACTGTCAGTTTTTTGCCATTCAGCTCTGTTAGGCTAACAGGGCAATTTTTAATACCCTCACATGATCCAATGGGCAGATATATTTGAAGCACCAATGGTGGGCCCAGGAAACCAAAACATGAGATGAATATAATCTACTGGAGGCGTAAATGGTGTCTTCAAGGACAGACCCTTACTTTCCTGCTTCTCTCCTTAACATTTTTTTCTGGGTCTACCCATGCCTATGTATATATCATAAGCGCCAATACCGAGCTGAAGTCAGTAACGAGAGCCACTGGTATGTACGGATCGATGTCAGAGCTTCCCAGATTTGTGCACCTGGTTCAGGCCATGATGTGAATTTATGTTTGCAAAATGTGTTTTTCCTACCAATGCTCATTATCTGTCAATACGTTTGCTTACCGATGAAATGCCCCGTGTTTTGGCCTTGCTGGAAGAGCATCAAGGCTTATCAGGATAAACTTCAGTCTTTGGGCTGGGTTTGCAATGAAGTTTGGGCGTCACAGATAACATATGAAGTGTGCGTCATTAGAGCCGTGGGTGTGCGCGTTTAGGAAGCCTGTTCCCAAGAGCGCACGAATGGAGGTCTTTTGGAAAATGCTTTTCATTGCCAAATAGAGACATCAGCCTTCTCACTTTAGGATTAGATGGACAATTAACTGTACTACGTAATGGCAAGGTTGCAGCCTTTGTAACTGAGCCGTTTAGGAACAATTGCGATTTGATCGTTAGGTGCGTGCCATTAGGGCACTTTCCCCTACGTGAGAACCTTAAGGAAGAGCGATTTTCTCCCCTCCGCTGCGCATGATGATTATAGGGCAACAACCGCGCGTGTGAAAGACAATGTCCCATCTTGATCGGCTTTTCAGAATTATAGCCAGGTTGGTCCAAAAAATGTCGCTGATGCCGTTTTCAGCACTCATGTTCCCAACAAGTATCTAAAAAATGTCCAATGTGAGGTCGATCAAGCTATATACTGATATCACTCGCAGATGATGACGCCGCACAAATACTCTGCTAACGTTCCTTGGCCTGCTTCTGCTCGTGTCCTTGCAAAGACTGACAGAAGGATACGAATGAACGAGATACGGTCAACTGCGAGAAATCGCGTAAGAACTCGATAAATATAGAGTTTGGACGTACAGCATACGCGTAGATATACATATAATACTATATATATATATATATATCAAATCGATTTTTTAAAGTTAAAAGTACAATGTGACTATCTCGGGCCAAAACACATGCTGAAGGTGGACCATTCACTGGCAGCCTGACAGCACAAAGCTGTGGCATTCCGGTACCAGGCAAACGAAACCGGAACCGGAACCCGTTTGAGCGATGCGCTATAATTTTTGCCCCGCTGGGATCAGCATTTTGGCAAAGACGGACGAACAAATTAATAACTGGGTGAACCAAAGCTGTTGGGTAAATCCGACTGCTTCTGCCGTCGGCAGAAATAACGCACGTATCGTCCCTTGTTCCGTGGCGTCACAGAACATCCCTCCTTGCGTGAACTGTATCACTGGACACCAATGCCATCTTGTACACCATCGCTACAGTCCGTAAGCTGCACCACTGGACACCAGTGCCATCCTGTACATCGTCGTTACAGTCCGTAAGCTGCACCACTGGACACCAGTGCTGTCCTGTACGTCGTCGCTACAGCCTGTGGCCGACGAAAAGGTTCCCTGTTCTGGCATTCCGAAACATTAGCAGTTTTCCAATACGATTATCTTCAACAACCTTTACAGTAATTGAACATTTTTGTTTTGTCGCTGCACTCATGTTTTCCGGACATTTCCTACCCCTTCAATGAAACCTTTTTCTGGGGCACGCGTCATCCAACAACCAGCCTTAATACTGCAAGCATCGAAGCATTTTCTCAGTACAGTGCAGTCTGTCAACGGGACATTTTCCATCGCCAGGATTGCAGTGGCATGTGCTCTGCACCAAAGTCACACCGGAACACCTGCTGATTGAAGCCATTTCAACCAAGACCGTATAAAGGAAACAAAGTCAAGACACCATTTGTTTACGTCTGCTCGAAACTGCCGATGACGTCAGCGGTCGACTCCGTCCGGATCGGTCCCACCGCACTCAGCGCTGTCAAGGATTCTCAAAGCCGCGATAACTGACGAATAGACTAGAAGTCCGCAATCACTTACGTGGTACGTATAAAATTATTTACCCATTGAAACGCACCGATTGCTGATAAAATAAAAGTGCATATGCCGTTTACTTTTCAGAATGATCATTCCTACAGGTCACACCTTAAGCACCGCCAGCCCTACCACCGACTGGCGGTTGATTTCGTCCACGGCTGCGGCACACTCACAGCAGTGGTCACCCGGCCCCGAGTGCCCATGTTTGTAGGCTACAGTTCGGCATCAGCAGTCACAGCGGAGGCCGATTGGCCCGACGTTAACCCGGCACCGCCTAACGTGTTTTTGTACCCACGACCCCCTGGGGATGTCAAAAAGGACAACCCCTTGTTACCTCAGGGTCCAACCGTCGGATATGAACCGGTCTACCACCAATCGATAGCCACCCCTAGTCTTGCGATTCAGGAAATACTATGTTCGCCCTAAACACGTGACTGGTGACGTCACAGGTCGCGTAAAACGCATAACACGACGTCGGAAAAACTGACGTCGGTTAATACTTCGTGTCATCGGCAGTACTGGCCTTAGAGCCTTCAGCTGGGTATCAAACGAAAGGTCACGATTTTCTGCATCAGAAGCATACCAAAATGTTTGAAATATGTCGGGTCGAGGTTGACCTACGTCAGGTGAAATGTTGGTCTTACTTTAAATGATAAACATCGATACTTATTCGCTGGCGTTTGGGTCCATGTGATAAAAAGGACGGAAGCGAAGTCTTCTGATGATCAGTTTTACATTACCTGGGTTTCATCCAGTCAAGGCCAGTCTAGGTCAGATCAGGCAACGTTGCAATACTCTTCCTGACAGAGAGTAACAATTCCTCACTGGGATTCTTAACTGCATCAAGTACAGAACTGAAATGACACCTCATGACAATTAAGTCTGCGCTGTCGCTCTTCGTCGGGTCAAGGTCAAGCCAGATCAGGACAGATAGTCATTTTTCTTTTTCTGACCAGGAGCAATAATTGCCCTCTGCTGGTACTGAACAATCTTCCACGACAATGCTGAATTTCATTTCGCTTTGACATCTACCTATGACGTGGCCTGACATGACTTCACGTTACATGTGGTGAAACTCTTACACAGGCCACCGGCAATACCTGGTCTGACGCGCTTTTATAGAGCTTGACATTAATCAAACTAACTGTCCATATGAAAAACGGCCGTCGCTGCTTCCACTGTGAGAGTATTCATTAGTGTCCACTGGTACGGCCATATTCAACCAAGTATCACGGTCACAGCCCCGCACATCACACGAGAACATCCCCCCGCGCCTGCTTGAAGTGACTGCATTGCGGTCTCTAGATCGCTTATTAATTTTGGTAAGCTGCACTCGTATTCTAAACATCTGCTTCTTTACTCAAGATTTATTTTAAATATTCCGCGCCAAACGACACGCCACATATGACGCACAACACACAGCGGCTTACGCGCCGGACGCAACCCGCAAGGATAGAATGTCTTCTTGCCCGCGTTAGTCGGTGTTTCCATGGCAATCGACCATGGAGTCATATTGGCAGTCGAGACAAGTCAGTCGAGACAAGTCGAAGGCTGGCGTCATATTGGCAGCATTTGGCAGTGATTGGCTTCCCGATGGCCCGCTACAGTAAGAAACCCCCTGATTTCAGCCACATGTTTGAACTTTGCTTGTTGTCTTTTGTTCGCCGTCAAGCCCTCGTGCAGCGACTAAACCTGGAATATTTGGTTCAGGAAGCCACCAGGTCTCTTGCAGCCTTCCAAGACAAATCGTTCAGGATAAACACACCATAGTCTCAGACTTTGATGAACTTTGTCCAGGGAACAATTTGTGGCCTGGATTACAGATTTTTAGTTTCAGCTCGATTGGATAGGTAGTTCAAAATCGGAAGAGCTGAAAGCAGGCTTTGCACGGATTCAGCAAAAGGAGATTACATACATGGCGGTCGTCCGGAAAAGTCCAGATCGAGATGTTTGTCAGTGTGTTTGTGTGTGTTCAAACTTCGGAGTCTGCAGCGTCCGAACGCGTCAGCCGATCGCGACATAAATCACAACATTGGTGCGCCGCCGACTCGGCAGACAAATTACGGTACAAGTTCTGAAGCGATTCGTGACGTATGACACGTGCCATGTGGCGCGAGCCGGACCTCTGCATAATTCAGTTAATCGCGGGTGCGTGTCAAACGGAAGGTGCCGTTGACTCAAGATCTGGTGACATCGTGGGCTCCTCTTACGGGTACTCGCTTTTGTGGTCGGCACCCACGTGCGATCCACGTGACGAACCATCAACACGTGTTTCGACTTGGACTCGGGGACCTCCGAGTGCTGGGAACAGTGACTGAGGCGGCTTGAAATTTGGTGGGTAGATAGTCCAGCACTAGGGCTATCTAACGATATCACATACGATGGGCAGGGTGCAACGTGTCACGTACAGCGTGCGTGCGCCTCTCTGACACCCCTGTGTTTGTTATGGGTTCATTGCCACGATGAAAACGGCCCAATTTGGTGCACGTTGGCTTGGAAAAGCGGACGGCAGATGGACGATCAGTTCTGATGGATTCAGACATAAGATGGTCAGAGTTCAACGGGTCACGTGCTGTGCACCTGAGATTCTTTTTTATGGACCCTTCACTAGACGCCAGTAGTGCAGTTTACTGGATGATACCATTGTAGATACCCTCTGATGGCTGACGGTCCTGGCCTAACGGCAAGAACGTATGAATGCGCCAGAATGCGCTGGTTCGCGCCCTACCGGCCCTAGAATATTTCCATAGCTCATCGTGCGCTGTTATTACGCAGATTCCTTTCGCTGTGCAAGTGTGCCGTTGCGTACATAGTAATATGACTTGCAAGTATCTTTTACTTATGAGTTGGGGAAATGTTTGTGCCAAGCCGGTGCACACGTCAGCATGCGATACAAAGCTGCAGCCTTGACTTCAAACCGATCGTGTAACGCTTTGGATTGCCTCTAGTAAATAAAGCGGAAAAACATTTTAGAATTAACGCGATTTTTCGCAGTAGTGGTCCAGCATATCTTTCGATATAGCCAATGATGATCACCCAAATTAAAAAAAATCATATATCTGTGATCAGCATTGTACAACTTTGCACATTTTGTTTCTGTTTCTGATTTTCTTTTTTGCATATGGCCTGATGACTTCGTTTGTGGCCACCGATTCAGGTCAAAATGAACAAAGGCTAAAACGCTGGCTTTGCTTCAACGTCCATAATCTGTACTAAAAATGGACAGGGCGAATATATGTTTAAAGATGCTGGAGTGAGTCCCAAACGCCAGCACGTTGTTGAAAACAATGAGTATCTTCATTACCCGTCCGCCATATGCGTTCGCGGAAAAGCGGCGGACAATGTCCATCCTCTTTAGCGCCGAATTTCGACACCTATATCATCATGGCGTTGTCTGCAAACAATTGTTAGTAAAGTGACTTGTATCCCACCCCCTTAAATCCAGACGTTCCGCCACTTATGCCACCCGTGCATATGGGTACGTCCATATGAGTTACGACCAGCTCAGTACGTATAAGCGTTTGGCGATATGTTATGGCTGAGATGATACATTTTACAAAATGCTATGATAATAGAAATCTGACGCTTTTTTAATGGACATATTTCTCGCTTTTTTGAGATCAGCTGATGAGAGACATCAAAAACGCCTTAAACGCATCAACCAACTACCATCGCAGACTGCAAATCATGACTCTGTATCAACACTCCATCGCTGAAGCAACAGCCTTCTTTGAGACATCGCGTTACATGGTGCAAGTAAGAAGGCAGCTGATGAGTGAAAGTGTCGTTCTTCCGGATGCACCAACGAACAGTGCAGGGAACTGTATACAAACAACAAAAGAAGAGTGTCTCTGCGGTTCTATGAATCTGATGACCTCAACAGGATGTATCCCGGGAAAAGATTCGTGGCCAGTACTCAATTTAGCAGAAAAGGTTAGGATGCAGAAAGGACGTGTGTTAGGATACCTGCAAGAGATGGTTAAGATGCTCAAAAACAATGAAAGGAATCCGAAAACAGGATTTTCTACGTTTGCGAGCGTGCACAAGTAGCACTGTGTCTTGGCTGGGGCAGGTTGCAAGCATGTAGTTTGCGTTTGTATAGAACGCCAGAACCCCAAACTGCAGGTAGATGCCCTAAGCGTGCGTGGACTCACAATTAAGGACCTCATCGAAAAGTGCGTATGCAGTGCAGACATGGTTAAGTGCATCACGCACCTCTGGGAGTCATGCTCTGGGGAACGAGGCGTGACAAGTTTTGGAACAGCTTAACATGACGAACTTCCTCACGGACATCAGATACAAGCAGTGGATCGAGACGTGCAGATGTAACCTTGCCGGAATATTTCAGCCAGTTGATGAGTTTGTATCGACGTTAAGCACAGCGGTGCATGACCTAACGAGACACCATTATGTGGCTAAGCGGCTCGGATGTGAAACTGCTGTAAGAGACGTTGTCATGCAATGAAGTGGTTCTCAGCTGAGTTTCGCGAATAATTTCTCCTTCGTCACCCAGGACTCTGTGCAGGGCATTCATTGGAACAATCGCCAGTGCACTCTTAATTCGTTTTTTACATATATACTACAGACGAAATGACACAACTGAAATGACGGCCCCTACTCATTTAAGTTACTGCTTTCTGTCGGATTCGGTGATCCGACTGTCATGGTGCATGGATTTCATCACGTGCTCATCCCCGTATATCAGGAATGTATTACCCAATGTCTCGAATGTGATGCGTGTTTCTGATGGTTGTACAATACAGTACGAAAATGAGCTCAACTTCGCAAATCTGTGTTACCATGTAGAAGCCGAGTGGAATTCCTTTGCCACTTCGCATGGCAAAAGAACGTCATCGAATACGCTGTGCTGTTAAACAAACACTGCAACGCTGGGGCAAGAGCTGGCCTCCAGAAAACCTCACGAAGCCGTTTTCTTTCTGCTGTCGACCTACCTGAGTTCCGTAACATACGTCAGCAGCGACATCAAGTGTTTTCTTTTGTTCGGTGAAACGACTGGTAGGCTGGAGGATAATCTCAGAGTTTTGAACAAAGCAGCCAAAAAAGGAACACAGAAGTCTGATGGGTTTGTACGTATCAACAAGAGCTATGCACTCTGTTACGAGCTGTTGTGCGGAGAGACTGAAAAGGTGTATAAGAGAAGAATCTAGACGTGTGACAAACTACGCATATCTGCATAAAGAAACAATCTTGGTGCGAAGTGTATGCTGCTTTTTTGTCCGTTGTTGTCAAGTAGAAAACTTCTGAAGAAGTGCTTCATATAGACGGCAATGTTTTGCTCAGTTCTGAATACCTTTTAGACCTTGTTCACCACTATGGTTTCTAT
Organism: Capitulum mitella; assembly: GCA_030062745.1. Taxonomy (NCBI): domain Eukaryota; kingdom Metazoa; phylum Arthropoda; class Thecostraca; order Pollicipedomorpha; family Pollicipedidae; genus Capitulum; species Capitulum mitella. The sequence continues at coordinate 9,977,434 of CP099848.1, forward strand.
TTTGAGCACCAGCAGACAAAAAGCAAATGTCTTGGTGCGCGATCGACGAACTAAACATCTAACATGACTGGAGTTCCTAACTGTCCTGTAACTTGTGGACCGTTCGGCTTAGATCAAATCTGCCGTCATCCGTTTTCCTAATACGTCAAAACGAGTCAGTATGAGCGGGCGCTTACTGGGGTCACCACTTTTCTCACCGACATGCCGGCATTTTAGGTTCGCTACAACATTTTTGTCCCAGATTATGTTAACCAATAATTCAGGCAACATTTTAGGGATTGTTAATTTGACAAGAATCGGTGGCTACATTTGAACGATTTGGACTGAAAACTAGGTCAGGAGGTCAAAGGCATAAAAATGTTTTCAAGATAAAAAAACTGCGCTAAACCATGCTGTCCGCAGATATATGCTTTTCGTGTAAATCAGCAGATTGTTTTTTTACGGATATGGAACAATATGTAGGAGCATTTACTGCCAAAATCGCAGTTACTCCGAAAATAAAGATCACCGTATCTCCTAAATAAATGATAAGATCGCGCTGAAAACTAAAAATATGAAATAGGGGCCAGATATTTCTCAAGACCAATTTTGAACAATATCAGTGCCTATGGTGTGTAAATCTGCGTAAATGCCTGGTCGATTCGTCCTGGAACGCCCCAGACGTAAATAATGAGCATCGAAGTCTTTCATGTACGCATCGTTGCTTTCATTCCATCGCATGTAAAAAGCCTTTCAGTTAAGATGACGCCGCAATCTTCATTCTTTCTTTCCATTTTCTTTTAGTTTCTCTTAATTTGATGACGAATGGCATTTCGTCTGACAGATAGTCGTAAACATTAGGTTTCGTCAATAGTGTGGTGGCAGCACTCACTTTGTGACCGACAAGGGAATGATCGCCGTGAGGAGCATTCTGCGTTATGTCTGATGGTTACAAGGCTCAGCATGTCTGACAGCAATAGTGAGGAAACCTGATCATTCGTTCCTTTAATTTCCGTGTAATTTAGACAAGCCGCCAAAGAAAATTTGGTGAACAGTACATTCCGCTTGAACTCATAAGAATCCCCAAGAAAATGAGAATAGTGATTCCTCGGAAAATGTTTATTCGCACTGGAAAACATACAGAGATACTTCCCACACGAAAAAGCACCCCAATAATGCAGTGCCAACGAAATTTCCTTCAGAGAACGTTAAGGAACATGATATTATTTCTTCCGCGGAAGTTTCCATCCCTGCCGGAAATATCTCATCACACGCCAGATCATTGTTGCTAGCTTTGCGGAGCATAGTTGACACATCCCATTTAACCATGGAGGACGTCATAGTTCCCTGTGTTGCGGAGAGATACCCACATGCAGCCCAATGGACAGCAGCAAAGATATGTTGAACAGTTAATAAATGCTTCCGAATATGAGCTGTTGTGTGTTACCTTCAAATGACTCGACGTCTGATACAGGGCTTTTAGATGGAATGCCACAAATGTGAAATTGCGGGAAGAGAACATTTTGCTTTAATCTCCAACGCCTCGTCCAAACGCTGCACGAGAGTTCCAAAGCTGGGTTCATTTCCTGCTGCGGCCAAAATGCTCTGGAATGGCGCCAACATGTGCTCTGATCTCGTCCCCCTATAAATCATACCTGGGAGAGCACAATTACTACTCAGACCTTTTACTTTAGCCGTTTTCACAAACGTCAGTTCGCTCATTAGTGCCCAACACAGGATCCGATATGGCCCTTCAGATTTTAATTAAAGAAGGTCGTAAAACCTGTTTTTAAATGCCGGATACGGCTGAATTTCACCGCCGGGAAGACGGCAAATGCGGCCACTAATCGCAATGGCTACACAGCATTGTGTAATCGAGGGTGTGAAAAGCACATAATTTCCTCATGCTCTTTGTTCATGATTATGTTTGAGGAAGGGGTTTAAACAGTTTAAACAATGCCATCCTAATAACTAAAAACGAATCAGCTCCCCAACTGTCGTGAAATCTTGATAAAACGACCAGAGTTCTATTTTTATGAGCTTTTTGTAAATACACCCCAAACGTGCTGAAGTAGGTAGCGCTGGATCTGAATCCATGCTAAGTCCAGGTTGTTGCCGAGGCCTGATCCCGGGGCGTTTTTTTCATTTTATTTCTCAGTTTGGCTTATCGGCCAGACCTTGGCAACGTTGTATGGAATAGATCTCTCTTGGCCCAACAACTTACGAATTATAAATAGCATAACAAATATACTACCTTCCATCGTTGTATATCTTCTACATTCCTGTAAACGGCACAAAAGGTGATCGATTCGGTCTGAAAGGACGTTTCGCACCGTAACTCGGCCACATTTTCACATAAAAATAGCCATATCACTACTCGCAATATCGCTATGATTCATTTCTAGCCCACTTTTTACCTGGTCACACCGGAAGTCGAATCTGGTCCCAGTACAGAGCAGCCGGCCGGCAGCGACAGGTGCGAGATCTTCGTGTCGTGCCACGCTATCGATTCGGCGGACAGACCGCCGGACTGTTGCTGACACAGACCGGTGGTACGGGCCGGCCGGCACCAGAGCCATCCGTCTCGCTACAACGGCACGCCCAGACCAGCACCGCCGCCCGCCCGACGTGCGGCAAACTGTTGCGGCGGGCGCCATGCATCGCCGCAACGAAACGCTGGGGCTCGGCCATCCTCATCCCGACGCTTCAGAAGCTTTGGAACGTGTCATTGATGTAGGCGGTATAAGCCCTGTCAGGTACCTTCCGCGGATGTGTGAGCAGGCCTCGCGAGACCCCAGGGTCAGTTCCACGCACACACTGATGGGTGCTCTCAAAGACGTGGTACCGCTCGGCTGCAGATATCAACAATTTTCCCTGACTTCGTCCTGCTAGATCCGAGACCGCAGTCCGTAGATTTCACCCCAGTCTCCTGCACCGTTGATTCTCGCCCCGACGCTAAAGACACCGTTCATCTGAGCCCAAAACCAGCCGCCGTGACGACCAGCAAAGCAGATGAAGTCGGATCCTCTGAATGATCCCCGAGGGCCTAGTGGGGTCTATTTAGTCGCGGTACCTCGTTCTCTGCCCACGCGGGACGACGACGGGCGAACGCGGGACGCCGATGGGTCTCCGGGCGCTCGTAGGCGGGGAAACGAGGAGTTCCACCGCCGCGAACAGGTCGTCCATCGACAGGTGCTTCGCCGTCGACGCCGTCTGCGCGGTGGCCGGTCGCCGCGGCGCCTCTTGTCTCTGCGCCAGTTATGCCCTCCTTGCGTCGATTTTGTCCTACGTCCTACAGCTGCCGCATGTTGCCATTGCGAGCGTTTCTAGGCAAACGATGTTTTCCGCCAACCACCGTCGTCTGCGCTGTTTCGCAGTCCTACGATGGAGAGCACTTCATTCTACCCGCCTGCACACTGCCATCCCAACCGGCACCTACCGATTCAGAAGCGGCGTCCCACACCTCCCCATCAACCACCGGGCACCGGCGGGGAGGGCGGGCGGGCACCGTCTGCCCTCAGACTGCCGGCGGGCCGGCGAACGGGAACGGAGCCGGCGCGGAGCCGAGCCAGCCACCGAGCCCAGGGCGGCGCGACCGGCACTCACTGGGGTCCTCGGCGCCCTCGATGTAGCGCGTCTCCAGCTCCGAGGTCGACTTCTGACGGCGCAGCAGGCGCGACTTGGGCTGGCAGCGCGGCACGTTCGACTGGCACTCGCTGTGCACGTTTGTCTTGCACAGCCGACACTTGAGACCCTGTCGCGTGTGACCTGTTGGCACGAGCGTAGCGGTACAGCACGCAGCTGTTACTGAATGACTAATGAGGTCAGATCTCCCGCGATCACAGCAATACTTGTGACCAGTGCAGGATGAGTTGGTGGCACGAACACCATGAATCCAGGTATGCCGTATCGTCAATAGCAACATGCCAGTGCCGGCATTACATTAGCCCAATCAGTCACTCTGCTTGCACGCAAAACGAACCTTCTCAAACATAATGCATATTCTGAACGAAATCGGGAAGGAAAACAAACGCGTAGCGAAATTTTCACGCTATTTCTGCGAAATTGCCAAACGAACATGTACGTTTTCCTTTTCTACTAAATCACAGCTCGAAAAGGCGTGCGAAGAGGAGAACTGTGTTTGCAAGCAAAAACATGATAAAAAGACGGCAGTGACTATCAATTTTGTGGCGCAGACTGCAGACTCAGCAGCTGCGCACCACAGACAAACAACAGCCTCCACAAGTGCCTCATCAACAGCCAAGTCAGGCGTTCTGCGCGCCACTGCGTCTCGGCTTCCGGGTCCGATCGTGAGCCCAGAGGCATCTGAGGAGGCAAACGGCACTGGAGAGCCAGCGAAGATGCCGCGACAAAGGAGACGCACCCCGGGGTATCAGTTGTGCAGGTGTCACTGCCGGACGCACTGCTAGGTCGACGGCCTCTGCGTTACCCCGCCCGGAGGAAATCCCCCCCCTCACAGCCCTTCTGCACGGATATTTCGGAGCCAAAGGGCGGGTGAAGCAGACTGGCAGACCTGGCGCGCCCGGGGTGTTGTCGAACGGGCCGCGGTGACGCAGTGCACCGCGATCATGTATTCACGCGATCAAGAGACGCATTTATCCTCTGATAGCAGTGATTTCCTATGCCCATTTGCGTTTTTGCCCCTTTCCATCTTTTTGCCGTTGTCTCCCGTCATCCATCTTCCTGGCTCTATTTGTCAGTCGGCCAGGGCGTCTTTCTCTCTCCTCCTCTCTCTCCTCTTTCACCCTCTCTCGTTCTCTGCACGTCTGCCTGCCCGGCTCCCTCGCCGTGGCAGGCCAGTCGCCCATTCGCCGCATTGCGCCGATGAAACAACGGCTGATTGATCACCCGACAATACAGGCGGGATATGGCTTACACCCACACTCACGGTCGATGCATCATTCGACAATTTTTCCCGGAACTGGGCAACACCCACACCGGCCTAGTTCGGCAACAATGGAGACCATCGCCCACTTTGCGCCCACGCTGCCACCCCCGCTCCTAAGCGGTGCCATCCAGTGTCAGCCCACCCAAAGAAGGACTCATCCTGGTCTACAAGTGGAGTGCCAGTATCAAGAACCATGTAGGACTGCAGACGCCCACTCTGGCACAGCCTGCGGTGTTCCCACGCCTGTTGTTTCATGGGGCGGTCGAAACAAACCTACGGGGATCGCTTCCTCCTGAAGCATCCCCATCCGGAAGTGCCAGCAAACATCGTCCACAAAGAGATCCCGGTGTGATGTACCGCCCCCAGCACAGCCCCCGCAGGGCGCGCGGGCAGCGGGCGACCCAGGGAGCGCCGCCGTCGAAACGCACCTCGCAGGATCTGGTTGCAGGCGTCGCAGGCGGTGATCTTCTTGTAGGTGTACTCCTGGAACCAGTGGGCGCCGACCGGCAGGCTGGAGGCGGCAGGCCCGTCCGGCGGCCGGCTGCCCTCCCGACCGTTCCTCCTGCGACAAACCGCTTAGGTTACCTCCGCTCCGCCTACCCTGCCTACCGAGGTGACTGGTAACTCTGCGAGCTGTGCTTACTCCATGCGAGTCGCGGGTTATCGTCAAGCTTGTGCTCTGGTTCCGTCTTGGGCCCACTTTGTACCGAGCCCTTCGCAGATGAGGACACGGGGTCAGCCTCACCTGGCGAGAGAACAGTTTACGAGGACTGTCATGTCGTCAACGAATTCACCTCAACAGTCTCCCAGTGAATCCCACATGATCCTAACGATAGTACACGTCGCGTTATAGTTCCAGTCGGCGTACGTCGCTGGATCTCGTTTGGACGACAGCAGATTCTGCTAGATACGGCCACAACGCCACCCCTCCTTGTTACCTCCCACGCGATGTCGAAACAGAAAAGCCCGGAGCCAGATCTCGCTGCCCAGCGCGGGCGCCGACGCTGGCGCAATTCTCCTTGTTTACCGCCGGAAGCCTATCCCAGCCAATATACCCGACATGGGGCGTCCAAGTGTGGGCGTGCGCTCGCGGATATAGCCAGCTGGGGAGTGACGAAGGGTCTGCCGCGGCCGCCGCGTCTCCCGCCGTGCACGACCGCAACAAACACAGCCGCTGCCGCAGCCGCGAAGCGCCGCTTTCGCCACCGCCGTCGACAGCGACACGGCCAGAACATCGCCTTCGACGCCGCGGCCGGGGGCCCAGCGACGGCTCGCGGTCGGTCCGGCGGCGGCCGGCGCTTTGAGTCGAAATGTTGAATGACGCTCGGCCCGAAAAGAGGCTAGCAGTTACCTGCGTGGTTTCTTCCACGGCGGCGACAGAGAGCTTGTCTGTTTGGTGTAACAGACTGCCCCGGCTGCCCCGTAGCGACAGCCGGAGCGCGGCAGGAAACAAAGGCAGAGACCACAGGTACTTTCCAGCTGTTGTGACGAAGGAGTGCGCACAAGAGGCCACGCACAGGAACAAATGGCAGAGTAGAGTGGGGCTTTGTTCAGCGAGCCTCGACACAGCTTTCCGAGAGGGAAAAGACTGGTTGGAGACGTACTTGACTGCCCTCTGCAGAACTACTTCACGTCGGTTGACAAGCAAGCCGTGCCTGATGGCGGCACAAATGGTCGCCGAGTTCCGAAAAGGTTCGCTATCACGACAGGATCGCCCCGCTCTCAAAAATAACACTGCGGGATGATATTGTTCGAGCTATCCTTCAGAAGCAGGAAGATGATATTTGTAAAAACGTATCTATCTTCCACGCAATTAAACGCTACTATTCATGTTAACCCAGGCAAATCCGTGGTCCTTTCACACTGAACCATACGATTTTGCAAATGTTTCCCAAGCTGAAACTGTAATGGAGATGTGCATATTTCAACGAGCCGGCTTTATCTATGCAGTAGGCTGCCTCAGCCGACTGATTCGTTTATGAAACGCGAAGCCGCGAACCGCGCGCACCGCCCCCGGCCGGTAACCGGCCACCATCATTTGCATAACTATTCGTCGATTCCCGCTTCGCTGAAGGATTAATGGTGCGGCCTCATCTATAATCATAACCGACTTCTCGTCGGAGGCGGACGCGCGCGGGGCGCCGTGCTGGCGGCGACGGAGCGCCGGGCGGCCTGCCGTCGCCGCCGACGCGGCCCGCAGGCCGACGGGTTCGTTACGTCGGCGGCGCGCCGGCCGGCAGGTCGCCTCTACAGCGGACGGCGGCAATCAGGGACGGCGCCGCCGCGGCCGCCGCCACGCCTGGCCCTCAATGGGGTCTAATGGTGGTGCCGGCGCCCATCAGCGCAGACAATAGGGTTACCGGTGGCGCTTGGACGCCGAACAAGCGCAGAACAACAGCGGAATGACAACTACGCAGTGCCGGATGTCTGGCGGCTTTGAAGCGTGTTTGGCGTGTTGTTAGGTGATTCCTTCGTAACTGCCACGTTGCGATATGAGATGAATACAAAAACATACTGTTCATTGGGTTGTTTTCACAGCGTGCTACAACGAGACAAACGGAAATAGCAAAAGAAGTAGTCCGCCCAAATTTCGGTTATCAGTTTCGTACCAATGACATTTCATTAATTTCGCCAGATGGCCACGGGAAATTCTATTTGAGCCTCATATTTACCCCGCCTATTCCCATGACATCCGTCCCGCCGACGTCAACATGTTGTTTTTATCTATACGCACCTGTCCTGCCCGCTGTCCTTGTTAAAGCCAGACGACTTGAGCGACTTGAAGGCCTTCAGCCACTTGGTTTTCATGCCTGCCCGCTCACTGCTGCTGGTTCTTCGTTCCCTGTTCCCGTCTCCAGACGCCTCGACTTTGCTAGCGAACAGGTCACGCTGCCAAACAAACGCCAGGTCACAGCGGGCAGCGGGCCGTGCGGACGAGACATGTACCCAGAAGCGTGCAGTGCAGGCGAAGGGTTGTGCAGGCTTTCTTTTCGATTGCATAGTTATGGACATTTGATGGTATGAAGCCCTCCTGGCAGCCCTAAACGACACTGAAATATGGAGATGGAGATGAATGTGGTTTAACACATCCTGGGATTATTTCCCGATATATTCATGAGCAACGGACCAGAGATGAATCGGATCTCGGATGGCAGTATTGCCAAAAATCGGAAGCTGTCTGTGATCGGAATAAATGTGATAACAGCGGTATTTTTCATCAGCATGGCCATCACTTCGTTTATTTGCAAACTCAGGCCGCCGAACGGCTAGTTCGTCGCATGTTACGACGTGATTACCCAAGCTCATATAAGGCGAGGTCAAATATTTCATCATCTTTATATTAGGCACGGCAATGCGCACCGTTTCACAGATCTGTGGAACGGGCTGACATGGGATAATCCCTGCACTCACTTCAGCCATTGACGCTTTTAAGTTCGAATAAAAATGATCTAGATCGAAGTTCTCCGCAACTGCTGTACCAGTGGAAGCGCTAAGCTTCCCTCGCCTTCCTCGCGTCCACTAAACGGCCCCAGTCATCGATCATCCGCGCCGGGGCAGCACGGCCGCAGAGGCGGCGGAGTCACCGCGCTGCCCCGGCCGGAGGGTCGCCATTTGCGCGAGCCGGGTGGCGTCCGTGACCAACAGGCGTATTGACGTCGACCAGAATACCCAGCCTGCCGGAGGAGGCGGCGGCGGCGGCGGCGGCGGCGATGGCGGTGGCGGCCGACCGCCGGCCGCGCGCGGCCGCCGAAATTAGCCGGGCCGCACCGGCCGTCTCCCGATTGAAGTCGTGCCCCGCACATGTCGCGCGGCTCCGGACGGCGCCACGGCCGCCATCAGGCTCCGGCGGGCTTACGGCGTGACGCGGAGAGCGCCGCCGGCCGCCGGGCCGGCTCAGCGTGTCGCGCCGGCGGCCGGCGTCGGCTAATTGGAGGCGCCGGCGCGCCTGGCGGCGGCGCAGCGAGACGGCCATGAATCTGCCGGCGCCAGGGCGGCGGGCGAGGCGCCGCTGCCGGTCTCGGCCGCGGCCGCGGACGACGCCGGCGGCATCTGTTCCCGCTCAGCCGCGGGCAGTTTTCGAGGGACGGCGCCTCTCGGCCGGCGGCCGTCTGGTCCGCCTGGGCGCGCCGCTGCGGGTCGGAGACGCCCCCGGCCGCCGACGGGCAGCAGGAGGCGGTCTGGTCGCGGCCACGGCGTCGGACAGCGCATCCATTCCACTTAGTGGCGGCGGCGTCGCGTCGATAGCGGCGGCCTGCGGCGGCCGGCCGCGCGGGCGACGCGTCGGCCGGTGGCTGCCGACGGCCGGCAGGTCGACCGACGGTCGTCCGCAGATCGGTGGCGACGCCGGCGACCAAACGATTGGGACGTGGCACTTGGACGGCCGGGAAAGCTTTATACGCATGCCATGTTGGCAAAATGACGATTCGTACTTTTGAGTTTGCTTGTAGTTCCCAGCTTCGCGAAAGAAAATTAACATTTAATTTCGGACGTCCTCATTAACAATGACGGCATGTCATGTCTGGGTACAGTTCAATAGCACGTGATGTAGTCAAAGCATTTACGTACATTTTAGTACAAACATGACATGGGCATTTATCTTCCCTGATCTCATCTTTCCAATTTAATCATCCACATCGGTAGCCCCTAATCTCACACTCCCGTGAATATGTCCAGTGGAATGATATTAATACATAGGTGTCAATGGTCCTGGGCCTAATGACGTGTCCTGAAGTTTAAATCACCGACTACAAACCTGTGAAGTATCGAATGAATTACAGAAATGCCAGCCGCCTAATTTTTCCAAGTCCTACCTGTGAGCTTGCGTGCAACATGTAACCCACACGACTCCTCGTTCGGATTTTGACCAACAGGTGCCCGATGATGTAGTCAAAATGGCCATTAGCCAACAGTCGATGTGTTCTGTCGCTCAACCAAAGCATTTAATGCCGCAAAAAGAGGGAGCTTGGTCAATTCATTCAGGTCAGAAGAGTCATCGCATTTTGCATGTGAACAGCCCAACACAAGGGATTTTCTACGAGAAACCTGCCAACTGCATCTGGTCTGGTAAACGCGAGAAACCCCACTTAGATGCTACAAGATGGTGTCTGGTGCCTTGTACGTGCATTGCAATGTCCATGCTTCAAGTTCACTTTGAGCAAGCATCCGGAGAAGCTTTCTGCCATTCTAGCATTAGCTAAGTGCAGAACTTTAGAGGTAGTAAAATACCGTCCATTACGGTTCGTACAACAAAATGATGTCAAGTTTCACCACTTAGTAACCAAAATTTCAAAGTCAGCCTTCAGTGAGCCTTGACCAGGGCACGAACAAAAATTAACCATTTTTCCTCATCAGAAAAAACGAAGTCAATATTTTAACCGTGCTATTTCAGTTTCCCAGGATTCGGCCTTTTGCAGCACAAACCTCCCAACAGGAATCAACCTTTCAGTTGTGTTATTTCAACTTCCCTGGTTTCGGCTTTTCACACTGCAAACCAATTAAGAGTAGAGAACAACTTTTCAGCAGTGCTATTTCAGTTTCCCGGGATTCGGCCTTTCGCAACACAAACCGCCCAACAGCAGAAATCGACATTTCAACTGCGTAATTTCAGTTTCCCGGATTTCAGTTTCCCAGGATTCAGCCTCCCTCAGCACAAACCGCTCTGCAGCAGCAGCACGAAGCACTTCGCCCGCCGGGCGACGTGCTTCGCCGGCCGAGCACGGCCCAGCACGCCGCCGCCGTGGCCGCCGTCGACGCCGTAGTCCTGCGATCCTGTGGCGGCGATCCGCGGTCGTTTGTCACATGCAGGCGCTGCGACGACGTCAGGTGCCGGCCGCGGGGGAGGGGGGCCGGACGTGCGCAGCTGCGGCGAGCAGCGGCGCGCCGCTCAACGATCCGACACCGGGCTCGCCGAATAAACGCCTCGGGCGTTCTCTTTTTTCCCTCCCTTTAGAGATCTGCGATTCCAGTGATAAATGACAACGCTTTACTTCGCGCAGTTTTAGGAAAAGACCTTGAAATGTCATGCCAAAGGAGGCACACGTAACTACATCTCCGCTGTGGCCCATTTCAGATCTTCTGGTAGTGGTCCTCAAGTGATCACGAGCATAGACCCAGTGATTATCATCGTGATTGTCTCTGGATTGAGAGTTCCGGGACCAAATCCCAACGGACGCAAAGGGTACGAAGGCCTCGGTATGAAAATTATCCACATACAGATACATGTAATCTACTCGCACCCGCGAAAAGCCATAAAGATCAGGCATACTGCACTGATGTTACACCCGCAATGTAATGATTGGATGCAAAGCCTGTTTCGCTTAATTCTAGATGATCCACCTAACCTGTCACACATGTCAGAGACGACAGCTCTTACACATGTATGAGTTCTCACCACCCACCGCCATAACAGCTCTCGCGCGGACCTGTCACTGCCAAGTGAACTGTGCATCCGTTGAGAAGGAAATCCTTGGAACGCAGAAACATTTTGAAACGGAACACACGTTTACGCGTTTACTTGCGTAACTGGCGTATCAGCGACGAAATGCCGTGAAATAATGAGAATGTTCATTTGCAGCGTGCCCCGCAGAGAGCTCTTACTGCATAATTACAGTCACTCGGTTTCCAGGGCTATCATCAATATTTCCCCACTGCAGTCGGTTCCACGCTGTCACATGCTAATTTCAAATCCAAACCTTTTAACCAGACTATGGAAGCGTCCTCGACTTGTGCGAGGCTGCACATCGAATCCTCTGAAAGCAAAGCCGGCTGATTTCTCCAGGGAGCCTGGTCAGCAGGGCGCGGCCCGCTCCGAGCCGACCGCACGGCCGCAGCCGCGGCAGCTCGGGCCTCTGCTCCGCTCGGACCGCTCGCCGGGTCCGCAGCACGGCCAATCCCCCATTCGCCGCGGACAGCTGAAGGGCGATTGGCCCCGGCGGCGAAAGGAGATTATCTGGGAAAAGTGACGGGACAATGGGCCTGGCCCCGACGCTGTGCAATTGCAGCGCCTGTCCCCAGCGAGCCAAAAACGAGGACGGCACGTTGAAAAATAAAATTTGTCTCCCTGTCACCGGGCCGCATATAACGTCAGATAGGCATCCGCGGAAATTCGGCACAGGTCCCGATTTCCGCGCATAATGCGCCTGCATTGGAGATTGAGGTTGGGCTCGTCGTTTCAGAAAACGCCAGGTCTGAAATGGAATTGGATCTACGTCCTAGCTAAACGGACAACAACTCTGGGCTACCGTCCCTCCCGGGCTAGGAAGACCGCAGTGTTGACCATCGCCGCAGCGACGCCATCGGTTTGCCGAAGACCATCGCCAAAGCCAGTCTATTGGCCGTGACAGGGCCATCACTGGATGGCTAAGCCCGACAACAGATCTCGCTCACACCTCCGAGAGCCGGCGAAACAACGCCGGAGCGAGGTTCGGCTCGCATTCGGGTCCGGGCCGCCGCGCGGCGGTCCGGCGGGGACGTTCTGATCAACTGGCATCGATTTCAGATACGGGCGGCCCGCCGCCGGCGGTCGCCGAAACTTCCCAGATATTGTCCGAATAGTGCTGGCCCGGTTTAACAAAGTGCCGTCTCTCATCTTTGATAGGGCGCGGCGCGGCGGGCCGCTGGAGGCCCCGCGTATTATCGTGCCAGCGCCGGAACACTCCAGCCCCTACGTCAAATTTTCAGCACCGCGGTAGATACAGCGGGGATGCCTAGACCGCGTTACGAGCCTCGAACCAGAAAACCGGGCCTCTGAATTCGAGCAGGCGCCGCGGCTCTGGTAGACGGAGGGGTCAACTGTCTCTCCGGACGAGCGTCGTTCAGCTGACTCGGCACCGCCGGAGCGACAGCCAGCCGAGTCGGCCAACTCAGCCCGACCCGCAGAGCGGCCGAGTCAGCTGAGAACCGCCCGGTGCGGCAAATGACGTCACTGAAGCGTCGCACCTGAAGACGTCGACCCGTCCACTTGCCATCACGCAACGTCTGGCTGCGACGTGCCGAGGCTCGACCCGCGGCATCGATTTGCTAGGAGCTTTCAGACATGAGTGCGCAGATTGGACTGGCTGTAGCAGAGACGTGAAAACACGGCGGTCTGACGGAGTCGCCGAGTAAAGCGCGTCACGTCGCCACGCCCGAGACACGAGTCCAAACGAGTCGAATCCACGCGAAGCTATCTCCTTGACACCATCACCTATGGCCGCCGCGCTGTGCTCTTGGCTACGGTTTGCAGTCATTCTCGAACACATGCTGTGTGGTGGACGCGTCTGCAAACCGCAGACGACAGTGCCAGCGGCTCTGTCGCAGTCCAGCTTGGTTTGGTGCCTGGAGCAAAACTACTCCAGACATTCGTCGATCTGGGAAGCGGGGTTAGGGACTTACATAACAAGCTCTGCGCAGTCTGAGGTCTGCTCCCGACGCCAGCCACTTCAAAAGCTGTTTTCAGATTTATTTTCTGTGTCATTGCAAGGATGACGTCCCGTCTCTCGTCGCTTTCCAATTAACGTGCGACACACTGCTTTTGTTAATGGTGGACTGTCGCGGGCAGACCGGCATAGCTGGTAAACAGCCGCATAAAGGCGCACTGTTCACCGAAAGTGCCGGCCCCGTCACGACTCGTGACCGGCTTAACTCATATCTGACGCGTGACGAACAACTGGATCGATGACAACAGCGCCATTCACTCAAAACGGAAACCGCCTCCCGGAACCTGGTCAGGCCCTGCCGGGCACCCCAGGGCACGTAAGAGAGAAGGCGCGGCGTCATCTGGCGCGGTCCCTGACGTCAAACATGTCCAAATTTGACATGCCACGGGTCTCGGAGTCAGGACCTGCCTAACGTCAACCAAGTATGCCCAACCAACCCTGCCAAGCCCAGCACGATGTCAGCGACGTCTGTCTGAAGTTGGCCGGATGCCGTTTCGGCTCGGATACCATTTCGGTAAAAACAACGAGCTCAGCTGTTCTTCCAAGTAATTCATTATATGTTATGTTCATATCTGAATTATATTGTATATTTTATTTCATATCAACGTATTAGTAATTTAATTAACTGTGGAAATTGCCTAACTAAGTCTAATGGCCAAAAATTGATAACAAAACGACAATGTTAGCACAAATACACGTAGCTTGGGTCACCTGTTGGCAATCAACAGCAAAGGTCCAACACGTTGGCGTAGTTGGAGCAGTTTGGTTCCGGCAATGCGGCTGTGACCCAGTTATTGAGGCAATTCTTCTGACGAAGTGGCCCATATAGTAGCGTATAGAACGTGAACAAATGTCACAAAAAATCGTAGCATCATTGCCTCAAAGGACACGTGTCACGATAATCTTTGCTTTTGCATGGCAACGTTCTGGGAATCTTTGTGCATTTGCGACCGGAAATCGCGACTTCCACCTCGTTCCCAACTCAGCAGACAGGAAAGCTCTGACAATCGTTACAGGTCCAAAGGGGGACCATCTCCGTAAAAGTCTATTCTCAATCAATGCCCCCATGCTCAGACATCAAAACATTGATGACCGTAGTTCACAACGGCTGGGATCTCCGATTAACTCTGCAGCTGGCCACGAATGACAGTGTCGGTGGCGTCGTTCAACGGTCAGTGCCATTACGGTTCGCGTGCGTCGAACGCCGGCCTGCGGCGACAAGCCCCCGATCGTTGATGATTGATCACTGATCTTTACCGCTTGGCCACTGATCACCGAAAGTCTTCTAATGACGGCGGCGGCCGGTGACGACGGATAGCGGCCCGCGCCTAATGGTGGCCTGAGCGCTTCCGCCGGTTGACCTCCCGCCCACGCCGGCGGCGGTCACGTGACGGCCAGGGCCCGGCGAGCAGGAGCCCCTGCTCCAGCGGATATCAGTCGGCGGCCGGCGGCGCAGAAAACGGTCATCAGGACCGCCGGTCGCCGCGATGGCACGAACGCCCGGCAGTGGCGCGAACGTCTGCGATTGGCGGCCGCCTGGCGCGGTCGCGAGGTGTCGCCGGGCTAATGGTCCGTGACACGTCGTCGTCGGCTGACAAAGGCAGGCGCGCGCGTCGAAAATTCATGCTGGCACGGCGCCGAAGATTGGCCGCCCAACTGAGCCAATGGTTCAAAATTGGCCCCAGAAGCTTCCGCGTCAAAGGTTTCAACAGGAAGACGCATCAGTCAATGCTGGAACCACTGCCACGGGGCGCCACGGACGCGGAAGGCTGATACGCTGGTGTGAGTTATTCAGGGTGAAGAGCTATAACGTAGGGAAAAAAAAAACAATCTGGAACTGGCACCTGCGCGTGACGGAATGACGGCATAACCTCATTATCACAAACATAAACGTGGCACACGCAGTTCCTGGAAATTAGCTCAAAACTTCAGTGAACGCCGATGCCTAGCTATGCCATGAAACGCTGGGGAAAACAAGGCTCTCGCATTATGTCCACAGCCCGGAGTGGAACCGTTTGATGTCGAAGCTAAAACCACGTCCGCGGCGACGCGACCCGACCTGCATGTCGGCACACCCGAGTCCGACGAAACAGAAACAGCAGCGACATAGCGACGACACACACACACACACAAACACACACACACACACACACAAGATGTTTAATCAGGCTGCTAGCAATGCGGTAATCCAATCAACATCTCGCGTACGAACAGTAAAGCCACGCGGACGTAAGTAAGCACCATCCCAGCCACCAGACGCTGAATGGATACTGCCAGCTGTTGGTTCCGGACTGTGCGTGAAGACCGAGCACTGGCACCGTCCGGACCGAACCACAAAACTGCCGATCTCCTATTCAGCGCGAATCGCGCCTGTCACGCGGCCCAGTCCCAGCAGCTCCTGAACCAGCAGTCAGGGTATCATTGCTCTGGTGAACAGAACTGCAGGGTGGTGCGTCCAGATACGCGCTGCTCACTTTCATGGCGAAGCGCGATTATGAACCAGGCTATTACATGAAGCAGGCTGAGATAAGACAAATATTCGCTTTCCTCACAAAACTGTAAAGTTATCTTGTCAATATATGTCACAAACTAAAGACAGCATCGGAAGGAAAGCTCTCGAACTCGCATTTCTCATACGAGGTTAACTTTCGGACCTGTGTAACAACGCAGTACACAACGAACCTTCGAAAATGATCGGCGACAGCACCACGACGCAGAGGTTCTTATAAAGCCGCAAGCGCTGTGGCGTAGGCACACCGGAGAAGTTCGAACGGGGGATAGAACGTGCAGCCATAGAACAATCCCCTTCCATTACCTGTGTGCGCACATGCTCTCTGCACCACAGATGGAAGAAGGCTTCGATCCTGTATCCTGCCTTCCGATTAGATATGCAAATGAGGCTTTCAAAGAGTGCATAATTGTTGATTCATGTTGGTTCACTGGTAGAGTTGCAATTTTGAGTACCCGCAGGCACGGCGCCGTGCCTAAACTTAGGCACGACGTGTCTAGAGTGGGTCCTGGGCTTAAGCAGGCCGTACGTTTGCCTTGTCTCCACGGAATGGGAGCAGAATATGGGTCTGAAATACGGAACCTGTGACAACAAAACTTGCGACAACAGTAATAGTCGGCCACTAAGCACACACATGATGGCTGTTCAAAGCTGTTGCAGCCGTTATAAACTCAGACATTTTGCACATATGCTTACATATGTAACAAACTATTGGGCGGTGACCAGCCGCGTCCATGCCAGGTCATGCCGTGTCCATATCAGGTCACGCCGTGTCCAAATTTGTCCCAGTAGAGTTGCGCCGCGGCTAGAGCCGGAGACGGAGCCAGCATTTCGAAAAACTATGCAACTCTATTCACTGGTTAACCCTCGCCAGGCCGGCCTCAGGATCTAACTTTGTTGGTCCGGTGGGGATTCAATAGCGCTCCTCCCCCCAGGATGTCGAGAACTACAAGTCTCACAGAAAACGTAAAAACACCGTTGAAAAATCCTTGTCAAAACCAGAAGAGAGCACAAGTTTTTAGTGCAATCAGGTCAATATTAAGTCACCAAGGCTCATCTTAGGTCAAATCACCCGTTGACATGTTTGGGCGGAAAACTGAGCCATTTTTTTATTCGCGTCTAGGACTTTGCAACATTTTGTACACATGTTGTACACCACAAAGCTGCCTCTTTTTTGTCCTTGGGCAGAAGGTGATAGCGAATGTCGTTTGGAGCAGTTGAGAAATTGTCTAAGGCAGCCTGAAACCAAATAGTGTGGCATTGGTACCAATTAACTCATGTAGATTGTCACCCAAAAGTCACCTGTGAACTGCTGTTCAAACAAACGTAAACAGTGCGGATTCATTCACTGATGGGAAACGCATTTACATCTCAAGATTAAAAAAAGAAAATTCCAAGAATCGAAGGACTCTCCTAGTTATGTATTCATGTTTTGTTTTATAAAATAAACTGAGTGTACAACTCTCGACGACACAGCGGCAGCCGACCAATCTAGCAGTGTATAGAAATCTTGGTTGAATTAACAAAAAACGGTGTAGTTTGTACTTAAGATGACCCAGCATCTTCATCACAATGGTTATTTGGAAACTTGGACAAGTTCAGAAAAAGATACTCGTATGTTGTGACAGTCTTTACAGGACATAAATGTCTCGTCAAAATACTTAAAACAGAGATCAAAGCTGAGGGATTTTTGAATCACTAAACAGGATTGTTTATTCGGACAAAACTGCACGATAAACCTCAGTTCAGCTCATGAGAAAGTCTGACAGCTCGCAAAAAGCAAACAAGCAAATTTCTAGGCTGCGCAAAAAAATGATTAACCATGAATCGCTAACATTGCTTGTATCAGCAAACCCAATAGGTGCGAGACGCCAATGCCTCGAAACAAAACCACAGAGCAAGTAAAAAAAAACAAAAAAACACGTGTGCGTCAGACTGTACGACTACCAGCTTAGGTCCCAGGCACGTCTGAGCGCTCGCTCGTCGCGCGTTCGCCTGCCGCCCGTGCCGGCGCCCCGCGGCGGCCACACGTGGCGCGCCACGTGCTGTCGGACGACGTCGGCGCCGGCCCAGAGAGCCGGAAGCGACTCGGGTGCCAGCGACCGGCGTGCTCTCCCTTCTAACGAAGCGCTCAGGCAGCCGGCCGCGGCCGCGATCAATGGTTCCGGCAGGAGCGGCGGCAGCCAGAGCGGCCCGCACAGCCGAGCAGCGGCAGACAGAGCGGCCCGCACAGCGGCAGTCAGAGCGGCCCGCACAGCCGAGCAGCGGCAGACAGAGCAGCTCGCACAGACGAGCAGCGGCAGCCAGAGCGGCCCGCACAGCCGAGCAGCGGCAGCCAGAGCGGCCCGCACAGCCGAGCAGCGGCAGACAGAGCGGCCCGCACAGCCGAGCAGCGGTAGCCAGAGCGGCCCGCACAGCCGAGCAGCGGTAGCCAGAGCGGCCAGCACAGCCGAGCAGCGGTAGCCAGAGCGGCCCGCACAGCCGAGCAGCGGCAGACAGAGCGGCCCGCACAGCCGAGCAGCGGTAGCCAGAGCGGCCAGCACAGCCGAGCAGCGGTAGCCAGAGCGGCCCGCACAGCCGAGCAGCGGTAGCCAGAGCGGCCCGCACAGCCGAGCAGCGGCAGACAGAGCTAATGGCAGACGCCCGACAACAGGGACAGGAGGCACGGACTGGAGGCGGGCGGCAGGGACAGGAGGCACGGACTGGAGGCGGGCGGCAGGGACAGGAGGCACGGACTGGAGCCGGGCGGCAGGGACAGGAGGCAGGGGCTGGGCGGGCAGAAGCCTGATGGTAGAGGCTGAAGACGGGCAGAAGCCGGGCGGCAGGGACAGAAGGCAGGACAGGCCGGGGCCACGGATAAGCACCGGGGTGGTTCGCGGAGGTTCGGCAAATGAGAGAAAAGCTAATGGCAACATTCCTGTTGAGCCACAGGAGCAGACCGTCGGGTCTCCACATGGTCCGTCAGGACTCCACAGGCATAACGGGCTCACACAACATATCCACCAAACTGGACGCACTGTTACCAGCAAGACTTATATTTTCGAGCAGTTATTCGGCCCCCACAGATTTCGAAGGCTATCCGTTCGATGATGCTGTAAGATATCTTATAGAGTCCTTGAGGCCCAATCTACATACGTTTATAAGTGCCCAAAAATAAGAACTTAAGTGGTTAGGGCAAAAATAAAAGGGAACTTAAACACCCGCAGTGGAAGTAGTTTCGCACATACACGCACTAGAAGAGAGGGCACAAAAGTGCCCCCTCGGATCTCCGAAACGAAGAGAGCTAGAGATATGAATTATATGGATAGGGTGGGGCCTCAGTGATTTAAATTGAATGCAATTTTCATGGTCCTAGGTCAATATCTTCAAGGCCAAATGGGGTCGAAAAGGTCAACTTTGGACACTCGGCCCGTACAGGCCATTCCGTGCGACTTTTCGAACGAAACGGGAAAAGAGTGTTTGTTGGGGCGTTAAAACGTGGAATACGACAATTTCCATTCATTTGGCGTCTTGACTGAGGATTTCGGGCAAAGGTCATATCAGGCAATTGACCTATGGCGTCATTTTCTCATCTTTTGCAGATCAAATTTCGAGCAACAAGGAATAGCTTGAGCGTAAATAATGGCGCTATACGCATCATTTGGTGTATTTTCAGTGAAGCTAGTCAACATCAATACATTTGATCACTTTTACCGTTTACTTACCTCCGCAAAGTCAAAAGAAGTGAAGCGAGGTCACTGATCTTGGACCAAGATTTTACCCACAGTAAGATTTATGCCAACTGTTTGCGCTTAAGTTGTTTTGTTATAATGAACCAAATTACACGGTTTAAGCACTGTAAAACGTGAAATTACATATTCATATCTAAATATTTATGTATGCATGTATATGTACATATATATGAGCATCAGTGCGCCCAACGTGTTTTTAACAGGGTCTTTGAACGCATATTTCATACAAATCGACATACTGCAAAGCAAATTTGGACCGCGTCACAAGATATTTGACCTTGCCCTTTGATGACCTTGACCTCAACTGACCCAGGTTCATATAAGCAGATCAGTGCGCGCACACGTGTTTTTATTAGGGCCTTTGAACGTATATTCCATACAAACCGACATGTTGCAAAGCAAATCTGGATCAGGCCACAAGCCAGTTGACCTTGACCTTTGATGACATTGACCCGCACTGACCTTAGCTTTGGTCTTAGTACATTCATCACTTATGCCAAAATGATGTCTCGGATATCGCAGATGATGCCTCGAATGATGTTGCGGATGAATGCAACAAATCTGCTATCCCAGATTTTTGGAATCTTCCGGGTCATTGACCTAGGATCAACCCAATTTTAAAGACATATCGTCGTTTTTTTCGAAATTTCAAGGATTTTTTCATAACCTTTTTGGCTTGGGGGTAATGCAGATATCCATTTACTGTCAATGGAATGTCATGAATATCAATGACTTCCGACCATTGACCTGCGGTCAGGTCACGAATGACTGCTATGAGCCAAAATGCACCGCCGCCAAAATCGGCGATGAATTATTCAGAACGGGTAGAAAATGGCAGAACTGGTTCGCACAGCTGCGAGTAATGCCAACAAGTTTAAAAAGTCGCAAAAAATTGCATATTTTGGAAATGAACAGACTCTATTGAATAAAACTTCGCCAATCGTGCAGATTGATAACTGCTGAATTTTTTTTCCAAAATTCAAGCCTGAGAAACCATCACCAGAACCACTGGGATTAAGGAGTATTGCATGGAAAGACCTACGTCACGAAAACAAAGAAACGCTAAAATTTGTTCCCGTTAATTTCATACCGCGTTCGGCTACGGTGCCTGCCGGCAGTGGGCTCGAAAATCGCCGTGTCTTTAACTCAGCGTTTTTGGTGCATATATCAAACAAATCAGAGAAATTAAACGTGTATCGGCATCTGCGAACTATTGCATGTTCATCGGTGCTTTTACCTGGACTTTGGTAATTACAGTTTGAGTTCCAGGCCGCTTCTCGGTTTCATGCAGTCGGCGGCGAGAAAACACACATAGAGCGTAAATGGCTTGCAAATTATCCAAAACTAAAATGGGATTAATTTCGAGCTGTACTTGTCACGAACCTTCCAACGGTGTGCTTAATTTTATAGTGCGACCAGCCGTTCGTGAGTTAGAGGGGGCCAGCAACCGCCTCCCAGAGTCAAGCGTGATCGGCGCCGACTGCCAGTCGGGCGCGGGTTAATCATGGAGAACTGAGTAAACATGTCATTACGGACTAATATCATTCAAGAAGCTTATTAAGCCGCCATCCATAGAATAAGTTTAACCGTATCGCAAACGACATCAGCCCAGTAATCCAAAAACTCTTAGTGCCGTTTCAGAATCAGCACTATCGTGCACCTTCGTAGACAAGCGTCATCCCACGCAGCATCGGCAGGCGGCCGGCAGCCGGTGTCGCTCAGCAAACCCAGCACGGCGAGAGCACGCAAGGAGTCGTCCATGGCCATGCTCTATACGGGACAACGTCCCCACTGGGGAGAGCCACAGGACGGCTGCCTGATCCAGGCACGGTCCGGTATAGATCCGCGTCCAGCTGGGGACGGACTGATGGCTCAGAGCACGCCACCGAGCCCGCTCTGTTGCACGCCACCCGCCCCTGGCGTGGTGCGCCATCGAACCTCGCCCACCGCACGATACCGGATCACCGCAACGTTCGTGCGAGCCTCACTGCACGTCACCGTCTTGCTGGTCGCTGCGAATATTCTGACTGCGCATTACTACCCCGGCGACGAGTTTCACAAGTCACACCTCGCCTTTCTTCGTTTGCGTTTTTTCTTTTTGTTATCCTTTCTTTTTAATGTTTCCTGCACATTGCGGGAAACGGCTGTATTGCTCGTGCTTGCATGCGCAAAGCAAATGCTCAACTTTATGCGTAGTGACGGGATCAACAGCGAGACGAAAACGAAACGAAATCGTCCCATTAAAGAAATTTCCCGACAAAGCACATCTAGTTCTAGGTAATTTTGGTCCCGCAAGCAAGTAATGACATAATAAGTATGTGTTCGATACCGCAATATGCAAGCATCCACGTGGAATTCATGTATTTGCTGGTAATAAACCGCAAAATTGAGACTAGATGACAGGTCCAGATATCAACCACTGAAGAGTTAACTTCCATTTTTAGAACTCGCGAACAATAGGCCAGAAACCATATCAGAGCAGGATAATGTCGGTATGTCCATGAGGAAGTCATAAACATAGCAGACCAAATATTCCCCGCAAAGTTTGCGATGTTTGAAAGTTTGCAAGCGGTCTTTTATAAAGGAAATCACCACTGCGCTCTGATGAGAAAAATAATTAGTAACAGGGCAGCTTGCTTCGTCTAATTTGGATCAGTTCCTAAGAGGAAATGTTCCTAAAAAAGTCTTTACTCTTATAAGGCACCTATTACTTAACACATTACCGCCTATACAGATAAACCGAAGCCCAAACCGCCACGAAGAGCAGGACTCTACTCTCTGCCTCTTACTTTGCACAATGGAACGGGACTCAGAGGTCGGCTGGAGCCTGCAAGTTACGCTAATTTACCATATGGTTACCCCGTGCTGCACTGATGACCCCCAGATCTGCGTCATCGCTATGCTTCTGAAATCCACACATACGGACAGAGAACGAGAAAGGACACCTGGGGATGCCGAGAAGGAAATTTGGCGGGGGCGCCTCACCACGACTATTTCACCAAGTTGACTGTTCCGCAAATAATAGATTAACACGCCCTGTTTGTCATTCAAACGACATGAAATATCGGAACTGGTTTTAATCGCGCGCTTTGTTGTCATTGTCATTGTCACAATTAGTCACCATAACAAAATATCGTCATTGCCGTAGTTTGACAGTGTCTTTAGCATGAAGACACTTATTTCTAGGCCCATGACAACCATGGGTCAGGTCAGGTTGGCACATTCTGTCATGATTCGAAAAGAAATTTTGTGGTTGGCAGATCCGAAGCAAATCATCAAGAAATCGAAACATTTTGTTTAAAAAATTGTGGACTGCCCTATATGATATCGTGACATCCGGTACCAAACAGACAACATTTATCGTTTGTATTGTCTCGCTCGTGTTTGACAACATTTATCGTTTGCACTGCCTAGTTCATGTTTGAAACGTTCCGAATGCCTAAAGGGAAAACTAGGTAAATGATTTTACGAGTATTTAACTTATGAAAAGTCAAATGAGATCTGCCTTTAAGAGTATTTCCAGTTTGGCTGAGCACAAGCTTCGACCTTCTGTTACACAAGTAACTGGTTAATTTGTGCAAACATTGCAAAATCTTCGTGCATGCCTTTGAAAAAGATTTCGTCTCCGTGACGTCACAGGACCCAGCATGGAGACGGGTAGCGAAACATGCAGAGTCGAATGTAACTTGGTTAGCCAAAGTTTCATACAGATGTTCCGCGCCGTTCTGGAGCTGCAGAAGGAAATGTCATGGTTGGGACAACTCTGCCCTCGTATGGCGAGGACTAATATTCCTGAACATGTCAAAGCCCTCTATATCAGCTTAATTTCTGAAAACCGCACCGGTCGTTCCGGTCTGACACACAGCCGTCGCCCGGGTGTTACGCCACGGCTGGCGCCAGGTCATACACAAATAGTGGCATCGAGACCACTTCCTAGACTCGCAGGCAGCTAACGACACCGGACCTAGGGACTCCTTACCAACGCTGTCATGATGAACCCCAATAAAGTATCGGCAGTACTGCGTTAAATGAGACGTCGGGTTCACATTTCACGACTGCATGGCACCGTAATGTCAGGCGTGTCAAACCATCACTTAAATATCGCCTGCTAGCTGCTGCAGCTAAAATGATATTCACTTAACTTTCAACTTCTGGTTGTCTCCTGAGTACAGAAGGCAATAATCTGATAAGCGCTTGACATTTTGCAGGGAAAGAGGGACACGCTGGGCGCAATGGAAAGGAAGTGCCATTGATCTGACACGACTCCATGGCCACAATACATGGAACGACATACACGATACATCGCCATGACCTTCCGTAGGTGCATACATTAGCAAACAGTTACGTTGATCCATCGACCTTTCAGCCAGCCAAAGGCGTCTCGGAAGAATGTCAAACGACGCAAAAGTTTAAGAAGGTCATCATATTGCTACCTCGCATGTGGGTGTTGGGAGTCCTTTAACGTGACGGGGTCGATCCAACCTTTTAGCAGTTCGAAAACTACCCGGAATAATTCTTTCGGGCAATTGCCACGCGATAATCCGATTTTACTTCTGCAGTAAACAAAGCCATCATTTGTTCCGATCTGAAGTAACATGAGTTTATGTGACCTCTTATTAACCTTCAGGATCACGCAGGTAGTCTCTGCCATTGGCGATGGCTCCATTATGTTCAAAATACCCTTGATCCCCAGAAAAGTAAAACCAAGCAAATGATTTCATTTGCCCTTCGAAAAATCACTACACATCATGAAGTTTTCAAGTGCACCCCGGGTCAGGCTGAATACAAGTTTTGACCTGTTCCTAAACAGCGTTAGTTTGTAGGGAAAATGCATGAAAAATGCATTCCGTGCTTTAGTATACACTTAAGTATACACTTATGGGTAAAGTATATATATCATTGTATATATGACTAAGTATATTCTTTAGTATATGCTTTAGCCAGGACTGGAATGGATCCCAAAACATGCCGAATAAGATAGCACTAAGCTAACCGAAGTTTCATGCACCTGTTTCCAGACGTTCCAGAGCTGCAAAGAGAAATGGCGTAGGGTCGGATCAGTCCCTTTTGTATGGCGAGGGCTAAATACCCAAATTGACTGGTTTTCACTGTCGACTCTGATTAATGGGCAAACGTCTTCCAAAATCATAGTGCAATGTTTCCCGTGGAAAATCAGAAACCGGCAAAGCAGGAAACGCAGAGCCTTTTCTTAGGTGTGTGATCCCAAAACAATTAGGCTTCCATCACATTACTGGGCGCCAGCAATACATCCGACGCACATTTCAAGAGCTGTCGAGGACTGTATGCTTCTGACACTTTTCTTCCACTTTGGCCTGTATGATACGCAGATGAAGCTTTGGGACATAGAAGAATTAAAATAAACCAAGCAAACATGAATCCAACGAATGAGTGTCCTGTATCAACTCGTTTCAACATCTGAAATGATTTTCCGTTGGTTTGAGTTACATATCATTTCATCTTCAGTTGCCATGTCATCGGTTTAGGTGCTCACCTAAACCGATGCGCCTAAACCGAATCGAAACAATTCGCCCACAACAGACAAGCAGAGACACCTGTTACACTAAGGGCCTAGGTGGATTTCAGAGAAGTATCAAAATATTTGTGATGAGCAGAAGCATAGAGGATATCGACCAATAAAACCGGATTACGTTAGCTTAGTGGGCTGATCTTGTTGGATTGTTCGACGAATAAATTTTCTCATGAAACCGGACATCCTGTTAACCGAGCTGACGACCCAACAAGCTTCATGGTCATTTCTACGTCCTGGAGACAGGCTCAAGAGGCATGCATCTCCGTGTAAACCCTCTTGGCCTTATCGACACATGATGTTTTGTTCGACGTAACGTGTACACATCGTATCGCAATCGCGAGAATGTATCTCCGTTTCTAGTGTGGTGAATGGTGTGACTGTGTAGTTTGAACGAACTTTTTCGCTTCCTTTCCCATAGTTTGTTCCATAAAAGGATTTTCATCGATTCCAGACTGACGTCAGTTTCTACGGGTCCGATTAAGGAGACAGGATTTCCGTTACTCCTGTCGGCGGTTCGCCGTCGCCAGCCGCAGTATCCCGTCTCGCTCGCCCACGCCCGCCCGCACGGCCCCCCCCCCCCCCCCCCCCCCGATAACGTCCCAGCTCCAAATCAGGCCGGTCAGCGTCGGTTGGTTGAGCACGTCCTCCCACGGGCACAAACGGCGCGCCGCGGTCGTCCGGTCTGGCGGCAGCGCCACCTCATCTGTTGACGGCGCACGCCATTACTGCACCGACGCCGGTCACCTC
This sequence comes from Capitulum mitella, assembly GCA_030062745.1. Taxonomy (NCBI): domain Eukaryota; kingdom Metazoa; phylum Arthropoda; class Thecostraca; order Pollicipedomorpha; family Pollicipedidae; genus Capitulum; species Capitulum mitella. Next base: position 10,003,277 of record CP099848.1, read on the forward strand.
ATCCCGCACTGGCCGGCGACCAGATTAATCACCGCCGCCGGCGCCGCCGCAGGCCATCTGCCAGCGCCCGCTCGGGGATGCCGCCCGACGGAGGACGGGCGAGTCGGCACCGTCGTGTGAGACGGGCGCCGACGAGCGCCGCGCCGCGAGACCACTCCGAACGTCGAGCCGACCTCTGACCTCCGATTGCAGCGATAACAGAGGAGCGCTTCAGCGGAGGCGCCGGTAACCTTTGACCCGCCGGAAAAGCGGCACCGGACCGAGGTGAGCAAATTGAAATTCACCGGCCGCCGCGCCCGTGACCGGCTGGGTAAGATTTCGTCGAAAATGAATGGCAGCGCCGTCAAGGCGCCGCCTGGGATGCCGCGGTCCGCCAGGAAGGAGCTTCTGCGTAACGTCCGACCTAAGGCCGCTATAACCGCCAGATGGCCGGGATATGAGATCCATAACTCAGCATCGACGCCCCGCGATGCGGTGTGATGGTCGGTCACAGAGGAGCTGTGTTATACGCCATGTCGCAGACGACCCAAGGTTGCAACCTCAAGACGGTGCTCAGGCGAGAACGAAAGGGCTCTCTAAGGATGACAATTAGCGAAATTCTTGCAATCGTCCACGACGCTCGAACACGTCGTGGCCTACTTTCATATTTCTTTCGGTTTTGTGTGGGAGCCAATTACAAAATTATATTTTTTACGTCCCAAGTCACCGCAGATCACAGTAATATTGAAGGTTGCTGATCTGGGCTACCTTTGTCATACACTGGACTTGCGGAGTGCAATTTCATTTTATCTGTAAGGTAATATGACCTTTCACGTCAAAAGCTGCACCCAAGATACCTGAACCTACCACACGGATTTCATAGTTTCAACGGTAATGGTTTCCGATATCATAGGGGTCCATTTTGTCACTTTTCCGCTGTGCGTGCTCTCAGATGCCCTCCTTCGCGTGCGTTCAGCTACGTTAAAAGTCGCCCGAGATGCCCCACTGCACGCATTATTTTCCAGTACAAGCTTCCTGAAATGAGACACAAATTTGCAACGCACCAAAACATTGTCCTTTCTGGGAACTTTTTGACGTATCAGCTATCAGAACTTTTTGACGCAGCAGCTGAGACTCGCCTGAGTCATATGTAAACGCCAACATCAATACTAATCGCATTCGCATTACGCCGATAACATTATGGTAACCACTGATCAACCACGTGAGATTGCAAATTTCCACCCACAGCTGTCCGGGCATGGATGGGTTCCCGGCTTCTTTCAGCTTCAGCTGACGGGTCACAAGATCACAAGGCATCTCTCTACCTTGCCGACGGAAGACTTCATGGTAAGCGTGCCAGTGTCTGGCTTTCTTTTCGCGGATGGGCCTGTATCACTATCATCAGAAGTTCGCATGGCACGTGCCTTCGCTTGCAAAATGCGGCGGTATGCCTTGCCCGTCCATCAGCTGCACGAGCTCGAGGACAGATGTCCTGTCCCATTCTTCAATTGAAGAGCTTGCTACCGCCCAGGCAATGGTCAGGATATGCATTAGAAACGATATGCGCTAGATTGCAACGATATGCATTGACATGTATTAGAAACGAGGAAAAACTTCGCCGGGACTCACCTGAGCTTTCACAGCAGCGTAATGGATCTGCGCCACTTGCAGGTCAAACCGCTTTGTGCTAATCTCTTCTTGAAGTTCGTTGCTCTTATTAAACAGATTTGATTCCAAACTCCTGCAAAAACAGCGTTCTTCTGTCAATCAAATGTAAGATATGACGCGTGCCTTTTAAGTAGTGCAGCAATTGCACGCATTGTAGCAAAACATTTCATACCATTTTATTTATGCGTTAATCACAACTGTTTCACGACAGGGAATTTGTAAATGCTAACTCAAATGGGACCCAAAAGGATGCCCCGTGTTTTAGGTTCGACCTTTAATTAAAACAAAATTAGCATCTAAATTTCGAAAGCAACACTTACAAATTAAAGTAGCCTAGTATGTCAGGAAATGCTCCGTTTCGCTGAACTACAACAATGCAAGGGGCCATGTCATGTTATGCTCATTACTACACCGTTGTGAAAAAGGCTTACGTGATGTATAGCATGAAATTTGCAGCAAGATGGCTCAGGCAATGGCAAAGGCAACCCGCTCCCGACGGAGGGGCGGTTGCCAAATCCAAACATCCATTCACCGTCAATGGGCAAAATTCCAATGACGTCTGACCACTGGCCTGCGGTCAGTTCACCAATAACTGTTGTGAGTGAAAATGCACTGCCATCAAAATCGGCGATGAATGACTCAGATCCGGTAGAAATGACAGAACTGGGTCGCACAGTTGCAAATAATACCAAGAAGTTCAAAAAGTTTTAAAAAATTGCGAATTTTGGAAATAAACATGCTCTCGCGAATGTTTATTGCACTCCACGAATAGTGCAGATTGATAACTAACGAATTTTTCAACATTTAAGCACGAGAAACCATCACTAGAACCACTAGGATCAAGAAACAATTCTTGGAAAGGCATATTTTGCGAAAATAAAGTAACACTAAAATTAGTTCCCGTTAACCTCACAAACCTCACACCGCCCTCGTCAGCGGCGCGCGCCGTGCAGCGTTGCGAAAATCGCCGTTTCCGCGTATATATTAAACGAATCAGAGAAATTAAACGTGTATAGGCATCTGCGAACTTTTACCTGTCCGCTGGTACCTTTATCTAGACTTAACTAGTACAGCTCTTTATTAGTATAGCTCTTGAGATCCAGGCCATTTCTCGGTCTTATGCAGTCGGCTATGAGAAAACGTATACAGGGCGTAAATGGCTTACACATAACCCAAAACCAAAAATGAAGGCAGTTTCGAGCTTTACTTGTCACGAGCTTTCCAACGGTGTGTTTATTTTTGTCGTGCGACGGGGGGTCGGTCGTGAGTTGGAGGGAACAGTCAACCGTCCCCCCATGTGCGGGCGTGCATGGCGCCGACCCACAGTCGGGCGCGAGTTAAATAAAATTTGTTTGCAAAAGGGTAGAGCGGGGCAACACGCCTCCTTTAGGTAACGCGCCCCCTTCCCATTACCTCCAGTATTCAAGGTTATTAACAAAAATGCGATTGCAAAATAGCGAAATTTGTCTTCTGCTGTTACCTTTCAGTTGCCTTTGTGCATGCCTGCGATACAAAGTGGATGCGCTGGAGAGGCAGTAAGTTTTCGGCCTTAATTTGTGCCATTTTTAGTGTGAAAGTACATCGTGTTTGCACAGTACGATTTGACGCTTCTGCCGCGATATGCCGATGGATCAGTTCAACTCTGCATTTGCTTTCTTTGGATAACAAAGGAAAGTGATAAGAACAGCTTATAAGTTTCGGAATAATGTTTCTTTACATAGAATAACGTTCGAGGTAATGCGCCCCTCAAATATCAGGTAGTGTTCCCGGGGAGTGCTGTACTCGTGAACGTGCTTAATGTGCCACAAAATTTAACTTGCCCAGAGAAGATTCTAATTGTATTGTATGGACACATCATACATTACTCGTTTGTTTGATAACCGATGGTTGATGACCATTAACCCTGGGCTGATAACATAACCATGAGGGTTGGTACAGAGTTAAGGGTTGATAATATAACCACAGGTTGATAACCATATAAAGACCATGGGTGACACCGGTGCTTATGACTTAGTAAGAATGAGCACATCCGACGTTCATTCGATGAGGACTGTCGCCGTTGAGCAATGTCGATATGGCATGTCTCCGGGAAAATGGCCGATGGAGCTATTAACTCGACAGTTTTAGGAAGCACACATAAATGTTCCAAAATAATGTAAACATAATTTCAGAGTTATCAAAGCGGTCCTTCCGGGACAACTTGCAAAAAAACTCAAGGAGTTGCCCCCCTCCCCCCACTGGCGAATGTTGTCGTATGGTAAAAACAACATTGCCAATCGCCTTTGCTTTTGCCAGCCGAGCAAAGGAAGGCAAAACTGTGCCTTTTCGTGCGTCCTCATTACCTCAGCTCGTGATTTTTTTAAAAAGTCTATGACAGGAGAATCAATCGCGTGCCAAATTTAGAGCCAGATCGAAGAACGGTTGGCCGCGTTTGTGAAGAGCGACGGCGCATGAAACGGGGCGTTTTTCGATCCCATCGATGCCCGATATAGTGTTGCATCATGGTATATCTGAAATATTTTAGGCCGACTTCCTTGTGACCAGGTTTCAGCTAATCCTCAGCCGCTCCTACATTCATACCTAACTACTGATTATCTTCATGAAATGGAAGTTAACATCGATTTCATAATAGATGGTGCCCGGAGATAAGAGATCGATAGAAAGGCGCAACATGACCTTCGCAGTCATCGGCATTTTTGCACAAAAAATATTTTCGTTCTCGTTGATGCAGCTGCACATTTGTGCAAATATATCGTCACGTTACATCCATCGGTACTCGTCTGTTGGGATCAGAGGAGAGACGATGGTTGAAGTGTCTGAAATGTGTACAGAACAAGCTTATCCCAAAAGATAATTCAGCCATAAAATTCCCCGTTCAGTTCGGATCAGACTGTTGCATACATTGCAACACCCACTTTTGTGTAAAAAATCCCGATGTAAATAATGTAGCGAACTTCCAACTTCTAGAAAAGAACAGCGTTTTAAACTTTAAGTCTGATTTACATGATTTTTTAATTGATTTCTCATTTGTATTTAACCTTTTCATGTTTTAATGTTGTGTTTGAAGTTTTACTTATTGTTGGTGATGTGATATTAGATGTAAATGAGATAACATTAAAAAACGTAGATAACACTACTAAAAACAAGTAACATAACACTACGAAACGCCTAGCATTAACGTTATCAGATATCGTCAACATGAAACATCTGAGTTTTTGCAACGCCCACTAAAGGAACACTGGCAACAACTTAACTTTCCGCCCATTTATATGGCGTTCACGGCAACCACCTCAGATCTGGATTCAACCACGGCGTAATGCCACTCTAATGTACCCTGAGCTCACTCGCACAGCTGCATCGATCACCACTGATCCGGTTACGCCAGGTCGAACATCTGCGCCCTGCCTGGCTGGCAAAGGTGTGCGTAGAACAATGGACCCGCGGCCTGTTCAAAGCCACAGCACCAGGCGTGGCTGGTCAGGCGTGGCCCTCGACCCCGAGACGGAAGGTTCTCGGTTCGAATCTGGCAGAGGGCGAGGTTTCGCCATCCGCCAGTCGCCCGCACGGGCCGAGCGACGCCATGCAAAATGGCCTAGGCAGATGGAAACGACGAGAAACTGAAATCCCGAAACTGAAAACTGACCACCCAGCCGGGGCCGTGTGCCGGTGTCAGGCTGCGCACCAGCGGACGGGCCGTCACTCCGGCCAGCAGCCGACACCGTCAGTCGGTCGATGGATGGCTCATCCGCATGCACCGCAAACGCCGCCGCCGCGACAATTTCTGGCGCGGCGCGCCGCATTCAGATGCAAATTCATCTAAGGGCCCGCGGCGCTCCGGAAACAGTCCGTTTATCGAAAGATCCGGTGCAGATCTAGGCCTGAAAGGAGCTGCCCATTTCATGCGAGGCCAGCGTGCATTTAGACGTGTTGCCTGGCGGCCGGCATTTCCGCAGCGCGAAGAACGGACGCTCCGTTTCTGCCAGAAAACAGCTTGGCAGCCCATGACGTGCCTCGGACACGTTCAGAGACCGATACACCGTTTTTAGTGTAACAATTTATGCTATATGTAATTGCGTTTAACCATAGAATGATTAAGGTGCGAAGCGTTTGGCAACAGACTTGTCTCCTGTTGTCTCCGGGGAAACTGTGAGTGCTTCGGTTTGGGATATAGGTGGAGGTGGGCCAAAGCACACTCAGACATTGAGGCAGACTGAAATGACAGCAGCATGAAGAGTTTCAGGTCTGCCGCAGCCCACGAACTTTAATTAACCTCTCATTATTTTGCGCCTAAGTAACTCTCAGACGAAACTGTATAAGCACACATCACAACGTTAACGATCATTACCGAACGATTGAAACTTGGTCGCCGAAAATATGCGGAAGTATGACCATCAACCCAGAATAGCTATGTGGACAAAATAGACGGAAAATACTTGGAACCTAAGGTACTGTAGATGGGAATGAGGCCTCTATAGACATTAGCCATTTCCTTCTGACATCTGCACGATCCAATGTCCTTCCCGCAAAAAAAAACGTTGCCGCCGCGCCGACCCGGTCCGCTCAGTTCGATTTCTATGCTCCCTTCCGCAAAAATCGTGTGGCTGACGTCCTCGCTTGTGACTAAACAATTAACTCAAATGAAACTCACTCAAGTGACAGAAGGATGGAATGTCTTCGGCAGGTGGTGGCGTGAATGGTTATACCACCCATCCTCACAAAACGTTAAATAAAGCCTCAGGCCGTCGTTGATCTCATTCTGAGAACTTGGCACCGACTCGTAAACTCGGCTCATTTGATTGGGACAGTCCGAAGCTTTCCATCAGTTCATGGCCAAAATAAGACACAAAATCGGTTGCATTCTTAGCGAACTTCCCCAGCCGGAGTTTGGTTTTCTTTGCAGCCGGAGTATGGTTCGCTAGATGCGTTACTGACAGGCGGGCGTCACAAGATGCTGACCGTATTACGGCTGGAAGGTGGATATGGGCGCTGCGAGTGTGCTTTCACAGTTCGAACAGAAACTAATCTTCTTAACGCAAGATGCCATGCATAAGAGGTGATTTTCGATATTGTTGGAGCGACATAGTCGTGAAAGTGATGCGCACATTTGTTGGTTATTTTCATCTTTGTTCAATCCAACGTAGCTAACATTTCGTCCTCCAGCGTTGGTTATAGGATTGCCACGTCTAGTCGTAGCAGCCATAATCAATCCAAGTACTTCTAGCAAGCGTAAAAAAACATGCGAACTGTATCATCTGAGCACGCCTCAGGTGCTTCGACAACTGTTGCAGTGCCTGATCAGCTCGCGTATTCACGTAGCCGAAACCGCAGCGCAATACAGAATGTCTGTCTTCAAATGAACATATGAAATACGCCACATCGGATGAAATTCACGCAACCAGAAATGGGCCAACAGCAGGTATTTATCAGACTCTACGCCTGTTGCTGTGATATCCCCACCTCTCTGTCATGAATTACGATGATGTTGATCACGATATGAGGACCGATGATGGTGTTTTACTGTTGAGCTTGGATGACATCCTCTAAAATCCTGTGCCACGGTGCGTGATGCCACAACTCCGTTCCTCGCAAATGATCCATTATTCATCCCGAGGAGTCTTCGTTCTCAGAATACCGAATCGAGATGTTTCTGAATGTCGCAGCACCTCATGGAACTGTTATCTTGTTGAAACACAATGCATGCGTTGAAACGTCTCAGGCCCATATGCGTATATTTAAATTGCCCGTCTCATCTTCAACCAGCTAAATTTTAAACGGTCGCCTAAAAATACCTGTTTGTGCAAACGTTGCAGACTAGTGTAACATATCTGAAAACCGACTTTGATTTTTTGGGGTTCTTTCGGGTAAATTCACAGCACGCAGCCCACAGATGACATGATAATTTCACTTACGCACAACAGGTCTTCTTCTCGTTCCATGTATTGCTTTGCTGCAAAAGCCTGCCCACAATCGCTCGCATTTATCTGCCGGACCGTTTGACCCAGAATGCGCCTGATCTTGTTGGAAGGGGGGGGGGAAGGAGCGGAGGGGAGGGCGCATCCGGTCACGAGCGCTGCCGGCGGACGCTTGACCTTGGCCTAATGGCCGTTATCGGTCACCTGCAACTGGGAAAGGTCAGGCGTTCATCACAGTTCAGCGCGGCGAGACGCCGGTAATGTGGTGATTGGGCCGGGAGCTGCCGATGATGTGTCTTGGACGCGTTAAAAATGCGCCCCCTGACGTCCCGTTCTTACGGCGGTGTCGCAAATTATGACCCGCCATTTATCCTGACGGGAATTTATTCCCAGGGGAATATCGTGCATTGGCACAACTTCAGGACCAGGTATCCACAGAGACGAGCTCAGTTACTGAGGCGTGCTCATTGTCGAAACCGTAATATTAAATTGGGTATGGAATGCTTTCTTCTACAAGCAACTTCTCTTTGCATAAACTGAGAATACCGAAACCTGCTACCTACTAATATCAGCGCGATGATCTTCAGTCTGACGCCACGGCTGACTGACCCCAAAAAACACAATGAATGCCCAACTATGTCTCTTCATCTGTCGCATAACAGATGGAAGTCGTCGCTCTAATAATCGCCGCGCCAATAAAACGATGGAAGCTTTTCAATTTTCTGTTAAGTTCCTTGGTTCTTTTGGCATTGTTGTCTAATTGTCTGTCTGTCTGAAGTCACGTTCCCAAAAAAAGAAAAACGGAAGAGGAAATCTGCTGAATGAAAAAGCCAAACTTTTGACGTGGCTTTTATTGATCTTCAGACCGAGTCTGCTGGTGGATTCATCAAGTTCACGCCCTCAAAATGGTCGCCACAGGTGCCCAATCGGCGGAGCCAAACGTCCTCACGTATCATCAATAGCGTATTACATTCGGCTGATTTCCCCCGGGGACGGGAAGTAGGCCACTGCCTCGTTTACGGGGATCAGGAACGCCCGTAAGAATGCAGAATGTACAATATTTCATCAGAGAAAACCGTCCGTGAAGGAAAATGGTGTACGTAACCAAAACTGTTGTAGCTTAAACCGTGCACGAAATAAACCCCCTTTCAGAACCTGAAACGAAACTCGGCCGACGCACCAGCCGCGCCAAACGCTCTGCTTCTCCCTTATTCGGCAAGTGGAAGACGCGCGGTAACCCAGCACCGTCCGAGCACGGGCGGGCCGCCGGCTGCCTCCACACCCACCTGCTGAGCCGCTCCCGACCTGCGGCCGCCCCGCGGCACGTCAGACCCCGCGGCCACGCGCCGAGCTGTGGCGGCGACCGGCCCGCCAGGTCGAATGCGCGCCGGGCGGGCGGCGCCGAGCTCGCGGCGCGCCGACACGGCTCAGATCAAGCGATCGAAAGAACGTCTTTCGCCTGCGCGCCGCCGACTGGTGGCGGCGACAGGAGCGGCAGACTGGGGCGGCTTCTGGAGGGCCGAGGGGCTGGCTTCTGGAGGTCCGAGGGCTGACCTCTCAAGCTCTGAGGGGCTGGCTTCTGGAGGTCAGAAGGGTTGGTTTTTAGAGGACTGAGAGGCTGCGCTCCGGAGACCAAAGATTCCTTTTGGGATTCCGGAACGGCTGTCTTTTAGTGGACATGGAAAATCGAAGGAAATGGCTACGTCCAACTCTTGGCACCGGATGGATGGGGAAGCTTAGCTTGTATCCCGTAGAAACGAGGACTGATCTAAGGGCATCCTTCTGTCTATCTAGGGATGAACGAAAGAAGGATGAAGGAGCAAATTGGGGTGGAGGATGCTTTTTCGATGACTGCAGGTGACGGATATGTTGAAGATCAAACGTCCAGGTTCTTCGAAAATGGTTTTGCCGATAACGATGGCCGATTTTATTGAATTAATAGTACTTAAAGGAGCCGAATGTCATTTCTGTCAGTGACAGAAAATTTGCGGCCGACATTCCTAGGGTTCAGAATCAATGAGCAGGGTAAATGAATATTTTACATGGCAATACCTCGACATGAATCCTGTCTAACACTTTTACCGGCAACCCGTGCATCGAAAAAAGATGCGATCATGACGTTGCTAATTTCCTCATTTCAGTCAAAACGAACGCTCACAGCGGACGAAAAAAGAACAGACATGTCCATTGCAAAATATGAATATATGCCTCGGACATAATTAACTTGCGAAGAGGCATACAGCTTGAAAACCTGTCATCTGGATGACTCCCCATGCTTCCGAATTTCCTGCCATTGTGTCCACCACACATCTACCACGCGTAACTCCATGCTCTGGTATTCCGCAGAGGACGCGGCGGGCATTTTGACATAATCAGTTGGTCCCGCGACGGCAACCAATTGCACATCGGACGCCAGTGTGCGCAGCTGAATCCGTTTCCCCGGCTGCGCGTCGAATTACAGCCGGCGTCGACCGCGGCGGATAACCATCACGCAGGATGACCGTGATCAAACGTACGGGCTGGCACGGTGAAACGAGCCGCGGCCGGCACGGATCCGGAAATACGACTGAGATCCGGAACAACGGACACGGAACCAGACGGAGCGGCGCCAGCTTAACGCGAGAGAGTCGTTGCTGAGAGGGGCGGATAAAGCTGTCCAGGACACGGTGACGTATTGGCTTATCGTGAAGCGGGATGCTGCAGGTCCTCTTTTAAGAGGAATATGGATCCTTGGGAAATTAGCAGCCAAGGGCTGCTCGTTATTCGCGACCCTGCTCGGAACATAAACATGCGCTAAGTGGTGTTTAAGACCCAGCTTTGTGTCTCTGATTGGACACGGGTCGAACGATGACGATGATTCCCGTTCACTGCCACAGGAAACTGAAATTATCTCGCGCCATAGGTGTAGGAAAGTCTCACAAAGTGGGGGTGCCAAAGTCAATTCTGAAGCTGATTCTGTTCATGCATTGTCATAGGGTTAATGTTCAGCATTCTCGGAAAAAGGAAATGCCATGCCACCATCGAACCCCCCCCCCCCACGTCTCTCCCTTCCCGCTCCTTCGCTCATGTCTTGCGCGTTCTAAATACCTTCCAAATGTTTATCGTTTCATACTGTTCATGTTCAATGAAAGATTCCAAGAATGCTTCAGCGAATGAGGTACCTGACACACCCTCAAACGTCATACCACGCGAAATGCACCTCAGGGAAATAAAGTTAACACGAAAAGGTTAACGCAGTTTTTGCAACAAATCACAGTACGTGTTGTGTTGACCATCATCTGCGGTTTTCACAACCAAAGAAAAAGTCTCCGTTGTCATCAGTACGTCACTGTCATGTCCGCTAAACAGGTCCGGTAGCAAATCCTCTGACTAGAAATTGCTGTCAGTCAATCAGTTATGCTGCTGAATAAGCTTATTCCGTGCCGTGGGGTACAGGGAAACCAGTAGGTCTCTTACAACCGGATTTCAAACACCTTCTGGTGATCACCAAGCTCCAGGAACACCGCAGTGGCTGTTCTGCCTGGTCTGCCTGCTCCGGCAGCTGTCGACTAACCCGTGGATTGTTCGAATTGGGTGATGGGAGCGGAAATCGAAAGCGAAAAAATCGAAATCGTGAATCGAACAGGCTAATAGAAGCAAATCAAGACGGGAGAGCTTGGGGGCTTTGACGACAACTTTGATCGACTCCCAGAAAATTCTGCCGCCTCATCAGAGCGTAGGGTTGGTAAGGATCTGTGCTTTAATTTTTTTAAACCAGATACCCACCCTCCCAGTGTCCTGAACCTCCGTCTGGGCGATGCTGCGCTCCTCACCTCTGCTGCATGCGGACCAGGCTGTCGATGCAGTCCTGTAGCTGGCGGATCTTGGCGTCCAGTTCGGCAGCCTCTCGCTGCAGGGCGCTGTACCGGCTGTGCAGCGAGAGCGACGCCAGCCGGTCCTGCACCAGCTCGTCGCGCAGCTGGGTCACCGACCCCGGTCCGTCCTGCAGCACGGACGGGTCAGGGCTCAGGTGGCGGTCACTGGGGACAGCTGGGCCACCGACCCCGCACCGTCCTTAACCCGTGCGGCGGAATCGAGTCAAAGGTTGGGTGACAGTAACTAAGGGACGATTGTGTTATCGACCCTAATTTATCCAGTGGCATGAACCTGAGTCCGTACAGGGGTTCAGATCCATGTGATCAGGGTACATCAAAGTCACATGTCAGTAGCATTGCCCGATGAGTATGAAACCCGTGCCATGACCACGGTGAACTATTTTGTCCACCGTTGCTACGCAATAAACGTACAGAGACGTCAGCGCAATGTTTTCATTTCCACTAACGAGGGAAATGAGCATTCCTTCATTGGAATGCTTATTTCCTTCATTAGAGGAATGCTCATTTCCCCGAAAGAAAATGCACTGATCGTTAATGAAAACACTCCGTAAGATACAACGCAATGTAACGGTCTCATTACCATTTATATGAACTGCAGACGGCGCCAGATCCCGACGTGACGTAATGTGCCGTTTGCAGTGTGTGCCGAGGACTATGAGGCATTGCTGGAACGTTACAGTGGGGCGAAAAATCCAAGTTGAGGGTAGAAGGCAGTAAAAGCTTTATTACCCTCATTGCCTTCCAGCTCATCAAAGGTTCATCACCACATGAACAGAGATCAGGCTGCCTAATAAGGTGCAAAAAAGTCTGTCCTAAAAGTGTAACAATATTTGAGCAACAGTGTCATTAAAAAGTATGTCGCTTCGGAAAAATCGTACTGTAGGCGTACTTTACGTTTGAGGCCGTTTTAAACATAGTAAGATCTCGGAGACTTTCCATAAATAGGTGTGGTTGGTCTAGAAAAATGGCACGGAGTATGATTTAGGCACCAGTTTTTCTGAAAATCGTACGGAACTTTCAGAAACTGTAGTTCGAAATCCAAAGAGGCTGCGCACTTTTAGCGAACTGAGATTTCATGCAAGGCAATCGCTCGGAAAAGTTCAGATCGGGATGTGTGTGTGTGTGTGTGTGTGTGTGTGTGTGTGTGTGTGTGTGTGTGTGTGTGTGTGTGTGTGTGTGTGCGTGTGCGTGTGCGTGTGCGTGTGCGTGTGCGTGTGCGTGTGTGTGTGTGTGTGTGTGTGTATGTGTCCGGGCTTGGGTGTCTCTGACGCCCGAACGCGCCAGCCGATGGCAACAGAAGTGGGACCATCGGGTGCGCTGACTCGATGGACAAATTGTAGTATATGTTTCAAAGCGATTCGTGACATGCGGCACGTGCCACGTGGCGCGAGGCGGACCTCTGCAGAATTCAGTTAATCACGGGTGCAGATCAAGCAACGGGTGCTGTTGACCCGAGCCTTGGTGGGCACATGGACTCCGACTTGCGGGTGCGGGCTTTTGTGGTCGGGACCCACGCGCAATCCACGTGGCGATCTGACGGAACGTGTTTCGATTTGGACTCGGGGACCTCTGAGTGCCATTAACAGTGACTTAAGTGGCCGAAATTTGGTGGGTAGATAGACCAGCACTAGGCTGTCCACGGTTTCCCATATGATTGACAGGATGCACCGGGCCACTTGCAACGCACGCGCGCCTCTTTTACACCGTGTTTCTTACGGACCAATTACAGGAACGCAAACGGCGCAGTCTGGTGCAATGATGGTTTGAAAAGGTGAAAGGTTAGTTGGGCCATTAATTTCGTTGGATTCAGGCCGAAACGAGGATGCAGCTTGCAAGTGAAACGCGAGGTGCCCGAGAGTACCGCACCTCCTTCATTCCTGGAAAATTACTATCGCTGGGGTGCTGAAAGTTTGTGTAAAAAGGGACACAGTTGTTGAAGCTCTTATCCCTTTGCCATTCAGACTTTTGGTTTGGGAGCTGTTGATACCGAACGCGCCAAATTTTGTGGTGGCTGGAAAATCACAAACGCCATCCAGAACAAGCAAAATTTAAGACATCAATGGCAAGATGTCAGCCGTGTGAGCGTGCAGCTTGTTGGACTTGGGATCCTCCGTTTGCGGAAAGGTGCACAAATGATTTCTACCCGCATGACGCAAAACCACTACCAAGGGATGTTGAAAACTGGTGGGTAGGAGACGTGATACGTGGCAGTCAATATATGTGGCTGCTTTGCATGCCAATAGCTTCAGCCTGGTGTGTGCAGGACGCACGCTCTGAGGTGTACCCCTTTGCAATTCAGACCTTTATTTGGCAGCCGTTGATGCTGGAGGTGCCAAACATGCGGCGGGCTGCAAATTCAGCGATGCAGGGCGAGATGAAAGGCAACAAAAAGGCCGTGGTGTCAGGACCTCGTATTCCGGCACTGACTTTTTGTTATTCGTTTCCTGCACTCAGACAGTCCGACTCACCGCATAGGATAGCTTGAATGAACTACCTTGCTTCAATGTTCCGGTACAGAATGGTCGTTCGGTCCACAAAGCCACCAGCCAATGACGTACCGACTAAAAAAATTTGCGACATCTATGAATGATAAGTGACACTACTAGCTGCCGTCCACTGGCAGACTTGAATCTACATTAATTAACAGCGGCTCCGATGGATGCTGCGACCGCGCATGAGGTTTGCCATTTAAGCGTGTATTTAAACGATATATATATATATATATATTTAAATACATTTATCATTCATATATATGTAAATATATCGTTACATCATTGCATATATATATATATATATATATATATATATATATATATATATATATACATATATACATATGTGCACGCCTAAATACATCGTCAGCAGTCATTATATATATATATATATATATTTATATATTGACTGCTAACGACCAAACCCAAAAGACGGTTGCATTAGTCCACAGAATGCTCTGGCAATGGGTAAACCAACAAGCCTGAACTTTATTTACACTCGCTGCTGTCCCATCAATGCCTGTCCAAGGGTATTCTGCCCGAACCACACCCCTCTTCCGCCTTTTCAGGCCAAACCTGGCGGTGTTTGCTCTCCCCCTGATGGTCTGGACTGCCTCCCAGGCGGGTGGTCCCGGTCCACCCACCCCGCCGTCTCCGACAGTGCCATCTGGGACCGGCGAGGCCGGTCGGTCCGGACGTCGTGTAATAGCGCGCTAAAACCAACCGGTAACGATCAGGCCGGGCAAGGCCGGACGGCGGCGGCGTGGGTGGTGTGGTGACCTGCACACAGCCACCGAGGTGGCCATTCATTGTCCGAAGTACGTCAGCATCCCCTGCTCATCATAGATCCCCTCCGTGGCTCGATCGTTTGGTTACAAAGGTCTGAATTCACGCTTTTGTAATCTAGCCCCTTGCTTTCGTGGTGGTTAGCTCTCTGTGAATGGGTATTTCTAGGGCTAACATTTGCATGCTTTGCTCGCAACTCGTGCGGTAGAAATCTCAGCTCAGCAGAGATGTTCCAGAGATTCAGTGGCTGGAAGTCCTCCCCAATATTCTTTGGCGTGAGTGTTCTGCATGCAAATTGAGGGTGTTCCAAATCATTTCCGATAAAAAACATTCGTCTGCGATCAAACTAGCGAGAATATCTTGAATGAAAAGAACGCTAGAAATGCCGAAAACGTCCAGGAAACCAAAAAGATGCTTTGTTTCGAACGTTAAACAATGCAATCAATCAAATCGTTGGCATAGTATGAACCATTTATACATCACGGTCATTCGTATCAAACACTCTCGTCTTTAAATACTCACTACGCAAGGTCCTTCTTCCATCTTTTAGAACCAGAACTAAAGGAGGTATGCATTGTTTTCGCTTGGTTTCTCTTCTACGGTTTCTTCATGAACAAAAATTATGAAAGGTTGTATGCCAAACAATACATTCAAAATACATATCGACTAGAGGCTGACATAGAAAGCCCAAGTGATTGAATCTGTTGCCATGCCATTCCCAAAATAAACCGCGCGACCAGAACAGGGTACCGTCGTGGCCAACCTGGAGCTCGTCTTGCTGTCTAAGAGTCTCCAAACGTTTCGTCGCCAATGAGTAGCATCCCATACATTGAAGATGTATTTACATATATCACTGGAATGAACAAAGCATTTTTGCAGGTTGACATTCGGTTTCTTCTGCATACTGATATCTCCTCATTGCAATGCTGGCTTTCGTAATCATAACATTTTATTTACTTTTCACTCAAATTTCTGATTCACACAGCGGCAGCCTTTGCTGTCTGTAGCAGGATATCCTCGATACATCTTCGGTATTTGTCAGTGCCAGGGGCCAAATTTCCCTCGTTGATAACTGGAAGTCGTTGGCAACATTCTCTCCACAGCCCGCACGTACTGACATGGCCATTGCTAGGGGATCAGTATATAATATAACTTCACCATTGCCCATACTCGAAGAAATCTCAGAACAGATTGTGGCTTTAAGGAAGCCATGGCAGTAGACTTTGTAACCGACGAATCAGTACTTAACTACCTGTACCAATCAACAGTGCATTGCGGAATCGACAGATGTTTTCAAAGTGGGCGACAAGTGAACGTCAGCAAATCGATCATCGTTACCTAACCCGACAAAAAAACGCTAGTAGGAAACGAACGAGTACCTGCTTCTCAGACGAGGCGACAGTACGGAACAGTAGCCCTTTAATTTTCGCCCGTCTAGGGCCTTCTGCACAACGCGAACGTATAGGGGGCCGTACCAACGCGAATGTTGGTACGGCCCTCCGACCATTTCCACACCGTACTTCTACAGCGTCGCGGGAAAAAACGTGTTGCGCGTGACGAGATCTCGCGACTGATATCTCTTTTTACGGTCCTCAGGCCAACGGATGGCCTTCTAGGTCGGTTCAGAGGTCAGAAATTGGCTGAAAGTGGTACTTTTTGGGTTTAAGCGCAAATGAAGGCCAAAGAATAAATGATGACGAAACGGAACGGATATCATAGTGTTCGTTCGTCGACCAACAATGAGTCCATCTGTACACCACATGATGGTATTTTACCCATGGATCCCGATCCAGGTCATGCTAGGTCAATCCTTGTCATGTGGGATCGTCGGCTTTAACCCTATTCCCGGACGGCTAGACAGTATGGACGATTCCTGGCGGAGGGGGGGGGGGGCGGATTCGGCCCCCCCCGAGATCTCGAGAACTACACATCCGATTTCATCGCAACAAACGGCAATCGATTTCCATGACGCAAACCACATTTTTATAAAAAGAAATTTTCAAAATTTTGAAAGGGGTGGATACAGGACAAAAATGCAAAATGATGGACATTTTTGAACTTGTTATAACTCGATTGATTATAGACCGACTTTGATGAAGTTGGCATGAATTGAGAGATTATGGATAGGACTTTTGCCATAGGTCCATACATTTGAAATTTTGAGAAAATTCATAGGCGTTCACATGGTTTCAAAAATAGGAGGAACAGTTTTTCAAAAACTCAGTTTTCAAGAAATTTAAAAAAACGCTTTTTTAGCTTTTATTAGTCATGTCATGCTGAAGAAGTACAAATCGTATTACGATGTTTGTGTAATGTTAGCATAGGCGGTGCCAGGGACATGAAAATGGGAAACTGTCATGGTCACGTGTTCTTCAAGCCAGCTTACCACCTTTGACTTTAAATGACCTCCAGTGACCTTAGAGTTACTTGGAGTGATCTTGTGTGCTTTCATATTATTTGGATACGTTTCCTATCATTTGGATTCACTCTATTTCCAAAATTCCATTTTACTACTATGATATGGGGTGCGCTTACTGGCATGCTAGGTCATAGCTCCGTAACCCGACCTGATATCAAGCTGAAACTTGGTACACAAGTAGAAGGCACCCTTCTACGTCATATAGATTCCTGGTTTGACATTTGAAAGATAGCACCAAAATTCTTACTATGAAACCAAAGTCTCACTTTTGACCTTGACCTAACCTTGTAAAGCGAGAAGGCCAACAAAAGACCAAGAAAATTGTATCTGTATCTTGTCCACCCATTTGCCTATACATCTATATAAGGTTTCCAGTTCTATCTTAAGTACGCTATTTTTGGCAGTCATTTTCCTGTTACTCTCAAGTGGGCCAAAAATGGCATGAAGTGCCTCCAAAAAACGTTGCCTGGCTCCGCCCCTGAGCAAAAAAGACTTACGAAATTTTGTGACAATACATACAAAGGATAGTTAGGAAAGGTCACCAAGTTTTGTAAAACTGCTTCAAAAATCCTGGAACTGGCAAGCAGAAAACCCGAGGGAGGCGGATTCAGCCCCGCCCCATGCCGGGAATAGGGTTAATGCATTCTCGGAGCTGCAGAAGCATTTTTGTAGATAATAGTAGATTCTGAAGTAAAATGTAGCATCTCAGTTAACAAGCAGTATTGTCGAATAACATATAAAAATCATCTTAGGTCATCCAAGGTCATCTTAGGTCATTCAACGTTATCTAAAGCCAATGACCTAGAATGACCTCCGATTAGCTAAATATCGTAACTTAGATGCCTTAAAAGCGTTTTCGGAGTTGACATCCAACACGGAATTTAATTTTAGGCATGCCGTGATATTGCAGACCCATCACTCCGCGGCCGACGCCGCTCCATCCGTCAGAGTAAAAGTCAGGCGTTCGCTGTGTGGCGTTCTCTTTTGATGACATCACAAGTAAACTGCACCAAGTTTATATCATTCAATTCGTTATAACTCAAGCTATCCGAATATATGGGTTGTTTTGCGATATCTGTTTCCTATCGCATTCCCAAAGATAAAAAGTAATGTGCTTCCCGCCGCAACTCATGACCCCAGATTACCTCCTCGATAATCCCCGAGGTGTGCATAAGCCAATAAGTCTATGTGTAGTCTTACAGAATATATAATTTGGAGGCGGTCGATACATACCTTATTGTATTTGCGCGCTCCAACCATCTTACAGTGAGACAAAACTGAGACCGTTGTAAACTGGCCGCTTCGGCGCGAGAAGACGGCTTGCATTGTTTCCGTTATGACGTCCTAACTCGTTACCATGGCAACGTAAAAAAAAATATTTTGACCATAAAATGCGAAAAAGATGCCCCAGAAACTAAAAGTCTCAGATGGATCAAACGGACCGTTCGGAAGTTGTCCTCGGAGAACCTCAGGGGGGGTTGCATCAACTCCGCCCCTCTGCACGGGCGAGGGTCAAGCGACCGTCTTCGCCTTGCCGGTTCTGCGTTACGGAAAACCGTTTCAGTTCTAAAATGGCTTGTGTCAATCAGACATAGCGGGGTCTTGAAATGCCGATCGGCAACAGAACTGCAAATTTCTCCTGCCTGGAGCTATTTAATAGGGCAGTGCAGAGCACAGTACAGCTCAGAATGTCTGGAGCACGATTTGAATAGTTTCTTATCTGTTATCTTTCCAAAAAGCAAAAACATATATCTGATCTCGCTTAGCTTATTTCAACCAGCGTGATTTATCCAACGTTACTTCAACAGAATACGTCCTAAATCTGGCATCGATTTCAAAACCAATGCATGCTAATGTCTTGCCCTCGACACTGTCGGCGCCGTGACGTCAGAGTTATGGCGCATACATGCCGATGGGTTTCCCGTGGGGGTGATCAATGCTTGCAACAGCCCGCAAGGCAGGTAGGGCGTTGATTCTACCAACTTGACAGTGACGCTACCAACTCTGGATAGATATAAAAGTAGCATTACGGTGCTGAGTGTGCAAAAGCCGACTAAAAATACCTCTGGTCCCAACAATTTAGCAAATGCTCCTACATCGATGATGAAATTAACTTACTACTCGAAATGATGGTACTGAGAAGTAAGTCAACCATCGCAGCTGCGCACCTAAAACTGCACCAGCTTTACGTAACGAAACGAAAAGAGAGAGCGAGAGAAAAGAGAGAGAGAGAGAGAGAGAGAGAGAGAGAGAGAGAGAGAGAGAGAGAGAGAGAGAGAGAGAGAGAGAGAGAGAGAGAGAGAGAGAGAGAGAGAGAGAGAGAGAGAGAGAGAGAGAGAGAGAGAGAGAGAGAGAGAGAGAGAGAGAGAGAGAGAGAGAGAGAGAGAGAGAGAGAGAGAGAGAGAGAGAGAGAGAGAGAGAGAGAGAGAGAGAGATGCCCAAAATCCTGAGGAAGCCGATAAATAACAGTCTTAAAGTATCATTATTGCCTGATGTATTACTTTTAAACATTACTACATATTTCGTATGATGATACATTCTGTGCATTACGTGGACAGTTATATTAAAAAAATAGCCTAGTGAACTGGATTTCATTGCTGTATTGCGACAATTACTAGCGATCAACTCAGCCGCGGCAGATAACTAAAGAGCACGGTCTGTGACCTCCGCAGCTCTCCGTCTTTCCAGTGATCACAGGCCGCGGCAGAGCCGTGTCGCCTCGTCCGAGCCCGTCGGCCGGCACCCCGGCGGCCGCCGCTGCCCAGTTTCTGCCTCGGTCACGGCCGCCGGCGGCTGAGCCGTTTGTCAGTCGCAGGCCTCCAGCAGCTGACTGCACCCGGAACGACTGGCTTTGCCGCCGACCATAAGCGGAGACGGAGCGCGGCCAGCAAAAACCCGATTGCCCGGCCTGCTTCCTGCCGGGACAGGGTAGCACTTCAAGCCTAGACGAGGACTAAAGAGAGCGCACCTACTCTCCCGTTAGGCGGGCCAGACTTCAGGCCATGTGGGGCGACTGAGAAGTTCGACGAGGTCTTCTTGTCGGGGGTATGAGCGGGGGTTGGGGCCAGAGGATGGGGGGGGGGGGCCAGGACGACATGCTGGCTCGGGGCAGGCTGGATGTCTTCGTCTGCGATCTGCAGACATTGCCCGCACCGGAAGGGGACGGTCGACATCTGGTCCCTCAGGCAGACGGCGGGACTAAATCAGGGACTGATGGCCGAGATCAGGACCAGCTCATAGCATTTTAACCGTATGGCCACATAACATTCCATAAGGAAGGTTGTGTCATTAGAAAAGTATCGGACTTCAGGATTCAACTGCATGCAATACTATTTTGATCCAATGTCCGGCCCCTGTCCAGAAGACATCGCAATTGATGTAAAAGGACGTGAACGCTTTTAGCGTCCAAGTCATGGACTGGTCTGAAATTCCAGGATTTTTGCATGACGAACTTTTCAGGGGGCCGTATTGCCATTTACCAAAAGGTGATGCACCACGAGTTCTTAAGTTTTCTTGTACTAAGTAATGCTTCCAGAAAGCGTATTTCGGCCAAGTGGCCGGCCTCATCTGCAGAATAGAAACGCCTTGGATCGTTGCACTTATCTCACAAGTTCCGTCAGAAAGTCAACGGATGCAGCGCAGTTTCAGAGTTTCTCGTCGCGAGCCCCAATCTTCCTTATGGCCTCATACACAATTCAAGAAGAGCTCCCTGGCAGGCTTAATGTGCAACTCTCGCAGCCTTATGCGATCTGATACAAATCCGATTCCACCCGTTCCCTTTCCCACTTCCGGCACGAAATGGGACGGACAAATCGGGACGAGCTCTTTACAACTGGCAACGGCCCAAAGTCCAAACGGAATGAAATTCTTGGAGACATATTTGCATTTTGAACAACTCACACCCAGGCTGCCTTTTTCCCTGATTATTTTCTTCGCAAAATAATAATGCAAAAATGGCTAACACACATGAAGCGTTGGATTGTTACACCCATCTTTGCATAAGGCTCAACACACGAAGCATTTCTTGAGTGAGGTGTGCCACTATTTGCAAAAAAGGGAGAAACCTTGAAAACACAATATGCGATAATACGATGATGCGTACACTGCTGGCGATGCTTTTGGCAATTTGTAATAAAGATTAATTAAGCGGGAAAATGTCACGTTTCACTGCTGCTGCACCAACTGTCCTACTCAGGCTTAAAACTGAACCCTTGCCAGTACAGCACAGCTGATGCAGTCTATTCTCTGTTGTTTTCCGCAAGATTTCCTGCAACGACTGCTACGACAACCCTGGAAATTTTGCGAAGCTGGATTTGAAGCTTTTACGGACTGTCGGAAACTTTGACTTCATTATCTTTATAGGTCACGTAAGCTACGAAATCTTTCTCGAGAGAATGTTATGATATCATAAAACTCATCACACGGTTATGGCCCATCGTCTTGCAACAATGACAAACATTTTAAATTTTGTGTGATACGTAATCTTAATCAGTCTCATGTGTGGGTGTCACTCCTACTGACAGTGACCTCTGGAATTGGATTCGCACTAAAATCATCGCCATCACAGTTAAAAATCAAGAGTCGAGGCCACTGACCCTTGCACATTTTACTGACTTTGTAGAAGTCGTCAGGTAACATTGGTTTCACTTTCCATTAATCGTCAGACGTCGTTCTGGCCCCTTAAAGGCGCCGCGAGGGTTGTGTCTAGGATTGTCCGCGCATGTTGAAAACCGAAGCATTGTGGAAAGCCTACGCTGCGAAAACAAATGAGTGCGTTATGCAACGTTTCATCGCAAAAGCACCACCATTTATCCACAATCCAACTAAGCCACGCTGCCAACTCACAGCACCACTAGCGCCACCTACACAACAGCGTCGTCTTTAGTTGACCGGTCGTGCCACCTACCTGGGCGGAGGCGAGTTTCGGGTCGGCGGACGTTTTGGGCGGCAGGAACGCAGACGCGGCGGGCCGGGCGGCGGCCGCCGAGGCGGACGACACGGCCGGCAGCGTCTCGGCGTGTCGCACGAGCGCGGCGATGTCCGCCCGGCTGCTGATGCCCCGGCAGAGCGAGCAGAGCGACTCGTACCGCCGACTCCGCTCCACGGTCTGCCGGTCAGCCGTCAGAGCGAGTCAGCGCCGCCGGCTCCCCCGCGCGGAGTCGCCGTCGACGGCGTTCGTGTCGCGGCCTCGCGCGCGGTCAGAGCGGTCAGAGTGCAGCGGATGTGGCATTCGACTAGGCAGGTATGTAGCTGAGGCCTGACCAACCTTTGTGCACAGTCATGATCGGCAGAATACCCCTCACGCAACTGAGAAGCTGCTAGAACCGACGTTCATATATCATTGGTCTTGCTCCAGTGCCTGAAAGAAGCATCATCGCCACAACTGCTACCGTTATCATTGAAACATGTATGTGGTTTATGACGCGGATTGTGTGCATTTGCACGTTGTTACCCGAACAGCAACGGGGAGGTGTCACGTCATTATCTCAATTGCGGGACGGCATCACTAATCAAATAAAAACAGGAAGTAATGATTCCGATTAATTTTTAACGGAGCAACTCTTGTTGTCCTGCAACACGCAAAAAACTCATATGCGGGACCAAAATTCTGAGTAGATTCTATTGCTAAAGAAAAAACGTAACCTTTGGTGTCGCGTCGCGCCAAGATGCCCTGAAAATATAGCAACATCAGTGTGTCACAATGGGAGAATGCATATATAATGAGACAGACGTGGTTGTGTTCGAGTCTTGATGCCAGGTTCAGTTAATTCCTTGGCGTAAACTTAGATAAAATCTGGGTTGTTTTACGTACTTGGTATGGAAAGCCCAATGATGGATAAGTTTACATTTGAAGACTGACTTTGAAAGTGGCTCGGGATCAGGGATGGGCACAGCGAAGGATCTTTTTTTGAGGCTCCTGAACATTACACCGCAATGGCTGGCTGCCTGCTTAGACATCAGCACAATGGTTGCGGCGCAGCCATCGCCAAGGACGCTGGTGACGTCACGGTCCGATGCCTGACGATCGGACAGCGTGGTTGGCTGCTCTGAGATGTCATGTCAACATTTATCAGGCGATGAGTTCAGTAAGGCGCCACTGGGTATGCGTGATCAAAACCGGAAGCTAAAGGTAAGTTTCTGCCCGACGAAATCGCAAACAATCCTTGGTATAATTGCCACCAATATTAAGAATGTATCATCCTGTTTCTAGCCATACTTTCCACTACTTGATTTTTTAAAAACTAAGAACAAAGTCGTAACAATAACGTACCACTCAGTAATACCGTGCTGCAGTCGACTGGCGGAGAACAACATTATTCTGCGGCGGAAAATGTAGTGCCGTCAAGGTTAAGGTTATTGGCATCAACGATGGTAGACCCTGCAAGCATCTTCAAGCGATTAATGACGTCATATACATGAAAATTCTATTCTGTTGCCACAAACTGAACTTGGAGGAACTGCTGAATTATTACGCCGTTATATTATTGCATTGGATAATTGTTGGGATATCTGATATCAGTATTACTATATTATGACATTTAATACTCGTTAGATTACATTAGGTTGCTACGTTGGGTTGTGCTGGGCTAGGTTAGATAAGGTTAGGTTACGTTAGGTTAGGTTAGGTTAGGTTAGGTTAGGCTAGGTTAGGTTAGGTTAGGTTAGGTTAGGCTAGGTTAGGTTAGGTTAGGTTAGGTTACTATGTTTATATCGCATTAGTTATTTCCCAAACCTTTTTTATTACTCTTGATTGGACTTTGAGTCCGACCGACGACCAATCAGCGTCGAGATCTCACATAAACAAATTATTTAACGCAGAAACGTCAAAAATCCCTCCGCGAGCGTCTGGCGGTTAGCATACCAGTGACGACGCAATCTGTTTCGGGGGAAATAATGTGTGCTTCAGGTTTTTCGGGCTGAAAACGTAAGTAGTACTTATCAGTATTGCATTTGAAGCGCCATGCAACCACTACTACGATTATTTTCCCTCGAAGTAAGCGCTCGGTCAAAATCTTACTGTGGACCCTCCCGGAGGCTCCTGAAAACTCTTGAGGCCGTCGATACGACTCAAGATCACGCATTTCTG
Source organism: Capitulum mitella (assembly GCA_030062745.1). Classification (NCBI taxonomy): domain Eukaryota; kingdom Metazoa; phylum Arthropoda; class Thecostraca; order Pollicipedomorpha; family Pollicipedidae; genus Capitulum; species Capitulum mitella. The sequence goes on from CP099848.1 coordinate 10,027,495, forward strand.
GAGTCAAGATACGCGTTATGTTAACCCGTCCCCGACGGGGCGGCAGTTGACGGTAATGGTTGAGCAGGCTTCCCACTTCTCATAACTCCAAAAACCCACGTAGTTGCCAAGCCATATTGGTGTCAAAAGGTGCGCAATTGAAAAATAGGTCAATTGCAGGCTTGTGTGCCTTATTAATGCCACAGTTTCTCCAAAATAACCTCTTGAAGTGGTCCAGTCACCGGCCGCCTTCACAATTAGCACGACGGCAAAGCACGGAGCATCCCCGCGAAACAGATCAACGCCAACCCAAAGGGGGTCGACAGTTTGCGAAGGTTTCGTGAAATATGACGTCACTGAAAGATTTACTAATATGCAGCAATCTCGAAACTCGAAATGAGGAATCTGGCGGTATTGAAACGGGACAGGTCGAGGTGGACTGGGACCGATCAAGGACAGGCGCGATGGCCCTGGGAGAGAACAGGGACAGAGAAGGATAATAAAAGAGAAGGGATTGTACATGGATATGGAATCGGACCAGGATGGGATAGGGAGAGAGATCAGGACTGTATGGGGACGGGCATTGAAGGGTATTGAAACGGGACGGTGAAAAGACGCTGGGACAGGAAAGGGGCAAGTAAAGAGATGGTGGCGGGACGGGGACAGAGAGGGACGGAAAAGGGAGGGAAACAAGGTTTGGTAACTATGGAGAGGGATAGTAACGGGACAGGCGCAGTGATGGGGTATTGGACGAAGCCAATAACCCGGCGTTGGCTGGGGTGTTTTACCACTTTCCATTGACGAGAAGGTTTAACCCGCAGCGCCCCCTCCCCATCTATCTCGAGAACCAATCGCCCGATTCGGCTGATTCAAACGGCAATCGATAGCGCCGAACCGTGCGGTCCTGCGGTATATGCATGGTTTAATTTTGAGCCACTGCTGATGATGTCACAGATAGGGATGCACCGGATATCCGGTCCGGCCGGATATCCGGCCGGATATTAGAGATTATCCGGTATCCGGCATCCGGCCGGATATTTTTGTGATCCGGCCGGATATTGCCGGATATTTAAGTTCCCGGTGTACGATCAAGACGTTTCTCTAATGTCTGTGTCCAAAACCGTTTCAGGAGAAACGTGGCTTGTTGTATTAGATTGTCGATGTAACTGGCAGTTCCAGGTCGGCCTGGAGACCATGGAACCAATATTTTTCTGCATTGGTCCGGGAGGTCCCGTCCCGCCACCATCTCTTAACTTGTCCCTTTCCTGTCCCAGCGTCTTTTCACCGTCCCGTTTCCATACCCTTCAATGCCCGTCCCCATACAGTCCTGATCTCTCCCTATCCCATCCTGGTCCGATTCCATATCCATGTGCAATCCCGGTTATCCTTCTCTGTCCCTGTTCTCTCCCGGGCATCCGCGCCTGTCCTTGATCGGTCCCAGTCCACCTCGACCTGTCCCGTTTCAATACCGCCAGATTCCTTATTTCGAGTTTCGAGATTGCTGCATATTAGTAAATCTTTCAGTGACGTCATATTTCACGAAACCTTCGCAAACTGTCGACCCTTGTGAGCTGGAGTTGATCTGTTTCGCGGGGATGCTCCGTGCTTTGCCGTCGTGCTAATTGTGAAGGCGGTCGGTGACTGGACCACTTCAAGAGGTTATTTTGAAGAAGCTGTGGCATTAATAAGGCACACAAGCCTGAATTTGACCTATTTTTCAATTGCGCATCTTTTGACACCAATATGGCTTGGCAACTAAGTGGGTTTTTGGAGTTATGAGAAGTGAGAAGCCTGCTCAACCGATACCCAGTTGATTGCCCCCCTTGAGGTTTTTCTGGAATTGCGAGAGAACGGACAAACACAGCGCCACAAAACTTCGTGTAACTTTTGCTTCATTAATTTTGCATCTCGTGTCAAAATTTTGACCTCAGGTCGGGTCAGGTGCCTGGCCTAGGTCAGGTCAAACAGACCTATGTCAAAAAACGTTTAGCGCCCTCTAACTTTTTCGCAAAACAAGATATCTCAATAATACCTTTAGGGATTAGTGATCGTAATAGATGCAACAAATCTGCTATCTCAGATTTTTCGGAATTTCCCGGGTGATTGACCTAAGGTCAAGCCCATTTTGTAGACATATCGTCGTTCTTTCGGAAATTGACGGAATATTTCATAACATTTTTAATGTGCAGACAAGCAGACATCTAGTTGCCGCCATTGGACAAAGTATCAACGACTTCCAGCCATTGACCTGAGGTCAGGTCACGAATAACTGCAGTGAGCCAAAATGTACCACCGTCAAAATCGACGATGAATTACTCAGAATGGGTAGAAAATGGCTGAACTAGCTTGCACAGACGTAAGTAATACTAAGAACCTCAAAAAGTTTGCAAAAATTGCATATTTTGGAAATAAATAGGCTCTCGCGAATAAAGCTCGGCCAATTCTGTAGATTGGTAACGAATTAATTTTTCTGAAACTTAAGCATGAAAAACCATCACAAGAATCACTAAGATCAACAAAATTTACATAGATGGGCTTTTATCGCGAAAATAAAGGAACGCTAAAATTAGTTACCGTCAATTTGGTACCCCATACGGCAGCAGCGCATACCGACAGCTGGCGGGAGAATTGCCGTGTCTTTAACTCAACGTTTCGGCGTATATATTGAACAAATCTGGGGAATTAGATGTGTATCGGCATCCGCGGACCTTTACTTGTGCACTGGTGCCTTTATTTAGGCGTTATTTGTCACAGCCCGTGAGATTCAGGCCATTTCTCGGTCTCATGCAATCGGCTATGAAAAAAAACATATATAGGGCGTAAATTGCTTACATATTATCTAAAACTAAAAATGAGACCAGTTTCGAGCTCTATTCGTCACAAGCTTTCCAACGGTATGCCTATTTTTATTGTGCGACCAACCGTTCGTGAGTTAGAGGGGGGGCGGCCAACTGCCCCCCCCCCCAGTCGCCGACGTTCGAAACGGACCGACGGTCGTGCGCGGGTCAAAACGCGTATTGAACCTTGGCCGGACATGAAGGACATGAGGAATGCCACCCGTCCCCCCACCCACCACCTAGTTTTTCTTCGACTTACGCTGGGCTGTTAGCGACGGAGATTTTATTTTTAAGTAGCTGCTTTTTATATTTACCGCTGAAAATTCCTTTTCGCTGAAAATTTCAAGTTTCTCCGACCTTTGATTCGTTAAATGTGACCTTGTTCTCGAGGGCATATTATGACCCCAAAGCGCGATGTACTGTAAAAATGTGCGAGCAAGGCGTCAAGCGCATCGCAGATGCCATATTTCCTGATTGTTTTGCAAGCTGCATCTCGCATGCACCGGAAATGTATACTTAGATGCTAAAACAAGTCAAGGTCAAGGTCAGGTCACGAAAAATATCGTATTTTGTGGAAAATCTACCGCGTTTTCAGAAAGCTGATTTGGTAGATATCTCGAACATAGATTTTTGAACACGTAATTTGATGCTGTCAGCCATATACAAACAGACACGCAAACATACAAACACACTCAGACGCACAAACAAACACATACAAACTTACAAGAACAAAGCAATATATTCCTTTTATTCTGGACTTTTTCTGAGCCCTATCAGAAGTGGCCATTCAGAATTACTTTTCGTAGTACTACATAACATATGTTGATAGTAGGCCATCGCCTGATATGACATGTTAATAGGTCATGCTGTTTTGACACGAGAGACGCACTCCGACATTATTTCTCATTTTTTCTGTTGTGAATTTGCAGCGAATGTCCGATTCGTACTGTTCGGGGCGAAATGAGGTATTTGACATCGGATGACCTCGGTTCACCTTCCGTTATTTTTCTGCTCTGCTCATGAATCTGGTTCGATAAACCACCTCAAGCTGTTTCGATTTACAATCAGACTTCGATACCTAACACATTGCCTTCAAAGAAGTGTCGGAATCGGATTCTGTTAAAAAGGGCATATGCTGACCTGACCTGGAATGCGACCAGCTGACCTCAGGCGGTAAAGTCAATACTCATAAGAATGATCAGAATGTACTCCATCTGATTTAGCACCACAAATGCCTGTGCCATTGCAAGACGGGGACTAACGTGCGAGACATTCCGTTTGTAACGCACGAAGTAAAATATTTTTGTTTGACATGACCTGGAAGGTCAGGGTTGATCACCAGAAGGTCAAACCTAGCACCGTTAGATTTAGCACGTTCAAAGGAATCCGTTGGTCTTTATCGCGAGGCTCTATCTCAATTAGGAGGCAAATGGTTGGGGGGGGGCGGCAACCATCACCCAAGCCATTTGAGGCGAGTTCTAGGATGGCGAAATAGCAAGTGCGGGCGAGGGTCAATCGCGTATGATCATCACCTCCCGCAGCATCAAGCGCAAATGCGTGCTGACAGAACTGGCCGTACTTGGAGGTGATAGGTACTTGAAAAAAATCAGTAACCGTAAACTGAAATCGCAGTTTGGACGATCCGTTGCAGCTTTGTAACAAAGACGAGATGCCTTTTAGACCTCGTCAGACGTGCAAGAAATCCAGTTAACCCGCGCCGACTGTGGGTTGGAGCCAGGCACGCCCGACTGGGGGGGTGGGGTTGACCACCCTTCTAACTCCCGAACGGTTGGCCACACGATAAAAAAAAAAAACAGGCACACGAATGGAAAGCTCGTGACGAGTAAAGCTAGCAACTGACCTCATTTTTAGTTCTGGAGAACATGTAAGCCATTCTCGCCCTATATATATCTTCTCATAACCGCCTGCATGAGACCGAGAAACGGCCTGGATCTCAAGGGCTGTAACTAATAAAGGCTAAATAAGGGCACCAGCGGACAGGTAAAAGTCCGCAGATGCCGACACACGTCTAATTTCTCTGATTTGTTTCATATCTACTCCAAAACGTTGAGTTAGACTCGCGCATCTCCGCAACGCTGCACGACAGGCGCCGACGACGAGGGCGGTATGAAATTAAGAGGCACGAATTTTTGTGTTCTTTTATTTTCGCGAAATACGTCTTTTCGAGTGCTGTTTCTAGATCCCAGTGGTTTTTGCGGTGGTTTCTCGCGATTAAATAATGGAAAAATTCAGTAGTTATCAGTCTGCATATTTGGTGGAGCTTTATTCGCGAGAGCCTGTTTATTCCAAAATTTTGCCATTTCTTTCAAAGTTTTTGAACATTTTGGTATTATTCGCAACTGTGTGAGCAAATTCTACCATTTTCCACCCAATCTGGATTATTCATCGACGATTTTGATGACAGTGCATTTTGACTCTTAATAGTTATTCGTGACCTGACCTCGGGTCAGCGGTCGCAGGTCATTGAGACTTTGCCCATTGACGGCGAGTGGGTGAATGGATCTCCTGACATTCAAACTGTTACCAAAAATTCCGTCAGTTTTCGAAAAAACGACATGTGTTGAAAACGGGCTTGACTTTGGGCCAATGACCCAGATGTTTCCCCAAAAAATCCGAGATAGCAGATCTGTTGCATTTATCAAAATCTCTAAGCTTCGAAAGTTTTATTGTGCTATCATGTTCTACAAAAAGTTACAGAGCTCTAAACGTTTTTGGACATGGGTCCACGTGACCTGATCTAGGCTAAACACCTTGCTTGACCTGAGGTCAAAATTTTGTTACAAGGTGTAAATGATCAAGCAAAAGGCACACAAAGTTTCGTGGCGCTGTGTTTGTTGGTTCCCTCGCAATCTCGGAAAAACCAAGGGGGGCGGTCAAACGCCCCCAGTCAGGGGTGAGTTAACAACACAAACACACTGTGGACGGATCAAGAAGGAGGGACAATGGGACCATCGCTCTACCTTCAAGAGATGGAGCGGACTTAGGCGCGTGTAAAAGTGCAGTTTTTACATAAAACAAACTAGTTGGCAGGAATAAAACAATGGTTCTTCTAAGCTTCAAAACGGGCTTCCGACTCTCTCAAAGTGTCCCTCATAAACCAATTATCCCTTCCTTGGAAGAGTTTTCCATCCGCTCCTGATACTGAAATTCCATTGAAATAACCTTACTTTAGTAATGACTGTTAATCGAGTTACTATAGTATCAATCCCAATAATATCATGGGTCTTGCTGCAATGAAATCAAGTATTTAAAATGAAAAATATTTCAGAAAAAGATTCATCTACTTCTGATTCATTTACTTTTAAGGAAATCATTACATGTTCAAAAGTTTAGATGAACAAAGAATGAGAGGAATTGTTATTAAAGAATTCCTTTTCATTTGCATTTGGGATTCGCGAAAAGGAGAGTTGCTTACAGAACAAGACAGGAGGTGCAGCAAATTAATAGAAGAAATAAGGAATTAGAGAAGAATCACTTTTCTATCTTGTTGGTTTGTCAAAATAACCCTTATGGGAACTTATACTCGGTCCCCCCGTTCAAGACTCCTATCGCAAAGAGAGGACAAGAACAAAAACGACAGCACAGTAATCCTGATGTCCCGAATAAAAAGGACGATCTTTTTTGCAAACATGTCTTTCTACGTTGACAGACATAAAAGCAAAAAATGTGTAAACCGGCGTCCTTAGGCAATATTAATAGATCAGATACTTGTTAAACGTTTCCTCATTGATCATGGTCACAAATCAGTTCATGCCAGTAGCCCCGTTTCCGTGACATAATTGGATTACAAGTCGGATTTCCCTCGGGAGGCAAATCGTGATTTCAAGTGGCGTTTCCATGACCGTACTCAGCAAATCACGATTACATTCGATATTTCCGAGTACGGATTACTTCAGGAAATCTCGGATTCGCCGCCAATTATGGCGCATGTGTGGCATTTCCCTTCAGGGCGTACATAAATCTCTTCCATAGTAGATTACCGAATGGACTAAGTTGTGAGAGGCTGGTGTTGTGTGAGATTTGAGAGCGCCATAGTGCCAGTTTATCGTTTTTTTTTTGTCGACAAGCCGCCAACAGGCAGGAAACTGGTTTCGGCGATAGCTCACCTTCGCAGGACACCAAAACAAATGCGGCGCATAATGCTGCCATGTGCTTCTAATTCATGGGTAATCCGGATTTCCTCGTCAAATCTTCTTTTTCAATGCGGATCCGCAAATCTAATCCAGTTTGCTAAAAGACATGTTTCCATGATCCCTGAAATCGAAATATAAAAGGAAAATCCGGATTTGCTAGTACCATGGAAAAGGGGCTAGTGTCATTTAAGTAATATGCAGAAGATGTTTACGGAAACACGTCATTTTCCTTTTAGTTGTTCCCCTGTTTTTCAAGGTTGGGTGTTGCCAACGATTCGCGAACAGTTCACGAACCGCTGTTCGTTTGTGTTCGTTTGCGTTCATTTGCGACTGCCACCGGCCAGTCAGGTGCTCGCGAACACGCTTTGCTCTCAAACGGTTCGCGAACTACTGGCGACCTCGTTATGGACGCAAAATGACCTCAGTAGTCGGAGCGCTCGAAAACACCAATAAACAACAACTGCTGGCGAGCGCAAAAAGTTCGCGAGCTGTTAGCGAACGCGAACAGCGATTGAAACGGTTCCCAATCGCACCATCAAATGGTTTATGTGGTGCTGAATTGGTCGTTTTTTTGTAGGATCAGAATTAAGCAAAAGGCGGATATTTTCTTAAATTACTGGCAAAATAAGTGAATTTTAGCTTACATTCCTAATGCAGGTGTTCTCAACCGGGAGGAATTCTCCGAAAGGGAAAATACATGACCAAATCTTAACCCTGTTTCAGTCAGGAAAGACCACCCCCCAGGCAGCGCAAGTTGGTGCAGGCTGGAAGGTGATGTTGCCACAACCATAATGCGGAGGAGTTTGCTGCACGTTTTCTGGTCATCTGGTCATGCAGTTTTTAGGTTTCCTAGTCGTCGCTTTGGCGCTCAGCTTAGCAACTTGACTGGCGGCTTGGGCTCTCCAGGCACTGGTGAGTGCGCACACGATATGCGCAGCGAGACCAACGGTTTTATTTAGGCAGAAACGAGTGAAATGCAAGGTTCAAATGGTGCGAACATGGCATTGATCACGCAACACCGTGACAGGCCCGAATGCCAAGGAAAAGACATATCGTCGTACTGTATTGTATTGTTTTGTATTGTATTGCATTCCATTGTTTTGTAAGGCACTGAGAATTCCACTCTTGCGAAAAACTGGTTATTACATTCCCAGGTCAAAAAGTTTTAAAAAAGTAAGATGAGGTATTAGGTAAGGCATTCTCACGCGCGCACACACAATCAGTCGACAGGAAGAAACAGTAAGGGAAACACAAATAGAAGTTACTTAGCATCGTCAGTTTATTGTAAGGTTTCCTGCTCTCAAGCTGTTCGTGAATATTTCGTGTTTGTTTACATTCGTTAGTGACTGCCCGCCAACCGCCAAGCTGTTCGCGAACACGCCGTGTTCGCGAACAGTTCGTTCGTCTTCGTTTATTAATTGAAACTGGCGAACACCCAGCCTTGCTATATTTGACTCTGGGTCACATCAAAGCCGTTTATGGTCTCAGCCCAAATGGCTGTGACGAAGAATTGTATAATCCACTACCCTGTTATAGCCGTGATTAATCTGAACACAGGAGTGATGAAAGAGACGAGTAGATGGCAGCACCGGCGGCTGCCTTAACGAAACAAGCTGGTTTGTGAAGCGATAGAAGGAGGGAATGGTATCCTGAATTTTGATATTATTGTTTTAACAAAATGAAAGCAACTTTATAGTCCCCCAATCACTTCATCTGCTTTTAATCATATCACTGTAAGCATCTGGCTCAGGATTTGAAAGTAATTTAAATTCCTTTTTGCGCACTGTTGGCATGATGGCGCAACGAGCCCTTTCGCCCCAGCGCGTTTAGGGCGCCGAATGACCTCGAAGTCGGTGCGTCCCTAGGCTCCAGCAATCAACCAATCAATCAATCGTCCCATGCATTCTCCTGGTGGTGTGGGAATATAACTTCACCCATTTGCATATGACGACGGACCGAAGCCGTATCAAGATTTCCTTTAGACATGCCATGTGGGACGAGTTCGTATGAGCTGCCAAGGCATTTACTCCAGATTGTGTATTTTTTGGAGCAGTCGAAACGGGCGTTTCGAGGCCGTTTTCAGAAAACATCAGGGGATTCGCACCCACTGGCCTGCACTTCTTTGTAGTCAATCATTGGAAACAGAGGCGAAAAAGATATGTGCTGGCCTTGAACTATGGTGCACAAGTGACAAGGCCTGTTGCCGGTTCAAACTACAGTGGGAAAACAACTAGCCATTCGGCCCATGCATCCAGCTCGCACTTCCGTGGAACTTTCCGATTCCACGGTTGCTCGACTCGAATCTTCGTTTAGACTGCCTTATGAAGAAGAAATGGTTGCTTACTTCAAACTAGATTTCAGGCAGGAGTATGCCGAGAATTGAGAGAAGAACATCGCGTCTTAAATAATGGTGAAGCCGCCAGCGAGCAGGGGCGGCCGAAATTGGATTAACTCAGACACAGCCAATTTGGGGAACACTATTAGGATCGGTGAGAACGAAGTGAGGTTCCACGTGAATGCGGACTAATGGATTAATTTCGCCCCCGCCATCCTGCAAATGTTGAACCAGCGATCAATGCGGCTACAATGGCCGCGGACCATGAGGTCGTCGCGTGCTTCTCGGTAGCCATCTCTGCGCCATCCAGGTGGAAAAGGGGCTTGTGTTTTTTGCCATCGTTGTGAAGCAAACCGCTTCAAGAACTTCGCCGAACTTTAAACTCCCTTCAACTCGCCAGTCATTAGGGGGGAGGGCGTTTAACGCCGCCCGCCCACCCACCCGCAGACTTCTTGAATATCTCCTGAACGGATGTACGCAGAGTCTTGAAACCTTCAATACCTTTTCCTTCATCAGTTCTGCACACATTGACGAAGATTTGGAAACGAGGTCATCTTGGGTCACGTCTTTGCAGCATCTTAAAGAAAATCATCATTTGCGATTCCGCCTTAAATTTTACTCTGCCGCTTTATTGTGATTGCTTTGATGCATGGTAATTGTGGCTTGCAGTGAACATCAGCATTACCTTAGAGCTCCAAATAGAGCACCTTGACTTCGCGCTAGGGCATCCTAATGTCAAAAATGTCTACAATTTTCAAGTTTCGGTTCAAATATATATATATATACATATATATATGCAATATATATATATATATATATATATAGATATATACAAATATAAAAAATCAAATGCAACAAAAAATCAAATACAAAATTCAGATTTCCAATGCTGTTTTGGAAAAGACCTGAATGAACAGATTTTTGAATACTGGTAGACGGATAATCGATTTTTTTGCAAACGTCTGACCTGACCTATAACGTCATCAGTGACCTGAAAGTACAAAATGTCAATGACACAAGATCGCATGGCACGACGCTATCGATTGCCGTTTGAATCAGCCGGATCGGGCCATACTGGTTCTCGAGATATAGCGCGAGATATATCTCGATACATCTCGAGATGTATCGCCATACTATATCTCGAGATATAGCGCCCTCACCCCCGGGGGGAGCACTTAACGCCACCCTCAATCAATGGAAGGTAGTGAAACATCCCAGTCAATATCGGTTAACAAGCTTTGTAAAAATGACAGCTTCCTAAAATTTCGTGATGAAAAGAAATGAGAAGTAACTGAACACCCCATACAATGGAGAGCTTCGTTCCAGAGCAATAACAAAAAAAAAAATGTTTTTCATGTCAGGTCAACAACGAAAGATGTGCCTTGGAGCATTTGCTTCGGAAGTTATTTGTCCTCGAAGACTGTTTGATTTGCAATTATGTTAGCTAGCTAATGCGCAAAATGACACAAGAGTACCATCATTTTGCAGTTTAAGTAACTGGCAAGAAAAATCAACGTTCCCTCGTATGTTAAAAGAACATGTTTCATACGAGGTATGTTCAGGAGTATGCATAGGCGCAGCCAAGTGGGGGGAGGGGCCGGGGGGCCCGGGCCCCCTCTTAGGTCCGAATTTTTGTGAAAACCATTGCACATCGCCTTCCCGACGGGCAGTTTTCGTATGATTTCAGTTCACGCTGAGCTTCATGCCCCCTCCCGTTAACCCGTTCCCGACTGGGGGGGGCAGTTGACTGCCCCCCCTGAGGTTTTTCTGGGATTGCGAGAGAACCAACAAACACAGAGTCACGAAACTTTGTGTACCTTTTGCTTCATCAATTTTACGCCTCGTGTCAAAATTTTGACCTCAGGTCACGTCAGGTGCCTGACCTAGGTCAGGTCAAACAGACCTATGTCAAAAAAAGTTTAGCGCCCTCTAACTTTTTCGCAAAACAAGATATCTCAATAATACTTTCAGGGATTAGTGATCGTGATAGATGCAACAAATCTGCTATCTCAGAATTTTCGGAATTTTCCGGGTCATTGACCTAAGGTCAAGCCCATTTTTAAGGAATATCGCCGTTTTTTCGGGAATTGACGGAATATTCCATAACATTTTTAGTGTGGAGTGAAGCAGACATCTAGTTACCGTCATTGGGCAAAGTAGCAGTGACTTCCAGCCATTGACCTTAGGTCAGGTCACGAATAACTGTAATGGGCCAAAATGTACCACCGTCAAAATCGACGATGAATTACTCAGAATGGGTAGAAAATGGTAGAACTAGCTTGCACAAACGTAATTAATACCAGGAACCTCAAAAAGTTTGAAAAAGTAGAATATTTTGGAAATAAACAGGCTCTCGCGAATAAAGCTCCGCCAACTTTGTAGATTGGCAACTAATCAATTTTTCCAAAATTTAAGCATGGTAAACCATCACAAGAACCACAAAGATCAATAAAATTGACATAGATCTTCTTTTTTCGCGAAAATAAAGGAGCGCTAAAATTAGTTCCCGTCAATTTGGTACTGCATACGGCAGCGGCGCACACTGCTGGCCGGAGAATTACGGTGTCTTTAACTCAACGTTTCGGCGTATATGTTGAACAAATCTGGGGAAATTAGACGTGTATTGGCATCCGCGGACATTTACTTGTGCGTTGGTGCCTTTACCTATGCGTTATTAGTCACAGCCATAGAGATTCAGGCCATTTCTCGGTCTCATGCAGTCGGCTATGAGAAAGCATATATAGGGCGTAAATTGGCTTACATATTATCTAAAACTAAAAATGAGACCAGTTTCGAGCTCTAATCGTCATAGGCTTTCCAACGGTGTGCTTATTTTTATCGTGCGACCAACCGTTCGTGAGTTAGAGGGGGGGCAGTCAACTGCCCCCCCCCCAGTCGCCGGTGTTCGGGACGGACCGACGGTCGTGCGCGGGTTAAGGAATTCCTGGCTGCGCCCCTGGAAGTATGTGACCTTATTTCGTCTCTCTTAAACCAGTTGCAGTCCAGAGACAAGAGCGAGGCAAGTGCAGTGGTAGACCTAATTGCGCATGCGCATTTTTTTCATCCTCGCCTGGTGGAGTCAGTCGTTGCTAGGTAGCCCGTGTGCATAGTTGTGTGGCATTTGTTCGTCGCATTTTCACTTGACCCGCCATTATGGAACGTGCTGAGCAGCCTTACTGCATTAAGTTTTGCAGAAAGCTTGGTAATGTTCAGGCTTAAACAACCGTTATGATTCAACATGCTTTCGGAAACGATGCTATGGAGGTTACACAGATTAAGGAATTGTTTAATCAGTTTAAAAATGGCCGAATTTCGGTTGGCAGCGTTCCGGTAGGCTGTCAACAAGCCGAATCCACATGTCCTTGACCAAATTCTCCAAGCTGAAGATGCCACTGAAAGGGTCCCGATTTGAAAGCAGAGAGGACATCACGCAGAACGCGACGGCGCAGGCGGTAGTCATTCCAAAACAGGACTTCCAGAAATGTTCCAGAAATGGAACAACCACTGGGCTTGGTCTATAGAGTCACAAGGGTCCTACTTTGAGAAAGATTAGAGTTGAAACTGGAAAGGGAAGCTACTTTTTTCGCCAACCTTAACGGTGGATACTTTTTGAACATACTTGGTATGTATTTGGAAACGACCGCTTGCTGGCTTTTTCTCAGATATTTGGTTCTTGTAATCTTCAACCGGACGAAAGATATTTTCCTTAAAAAATCTACTTCGTCCCCAAAACGCCATCAAAGTTAAATTTGACGTTCGAAATTGTAATGTTTGCTGCGACTACCAGTGGCGAAAAGCAGGCTTGTGCTTGATTCAGAACTGAATCAGAGTCAGTGTCCGATTGGAATAGTTCTTTATGAATCCTGAATGCATTCTTCAAGACATTCTTTACAAAAATATTAATACGCTGAATCATGAAATAACGAGTTAAAGCGAATCATGGCCCACCTTTAACTCAAACTCATTAAAAAGCAGTGTTCGCACAAATCATTTAAGAAAGCATTATGACGCTTTGAAATCCATGTCTCTGCAGGTTATAAGAATTGTGCAAGTACGGTACTTGATGTAGGGTTGGTATTGTTTTGAGACGACCCATTTTCAGCTTTTTGTGCGGCTATTATTAGAGGGGACTGTTCAGGGACGCAGCCAGGGTTTTCTTGGGGTGGGGAACTCAGTGTGATCTGAAATCATACGAAAACTGTCGATGGAAAAACGATATGCAATGGTTTTCACAGAAATGCAGGCCTAAGGGGGGAGCAGCCCTCCGCCCCCCCCCCCTTGGCTGCGCCGGTGGGACTGTTGATACTTTGTGTGGATTGGTTGATTCGTTGATACTTTGTGGGGAACAATCAAACCTTCATATGTTTTCGGCCATGAAGTCTTGAACGTAATATCGAACACAACACTGAGTCTACACAAATTTGGAAAACGTCGCTTCGAGTGTGCGTCGAATCAGACGGCTGGTTGGTTGATTGGTTGGTTGTAAACCCTCTCCCGGCAAGGGGTCCTAAAACAAGGGGTCGTTTTAGAAGCCACCCTGAGGTTTTTCTTGAATAACTTTCTAGTGACGGGAGATAGGACGTTGATTTCTTTTGTGGCTATGTTTTTAACATTTACACGCCTTGAGTAAAACTTTCAAAACTTTTCTATTTCAGTTCAGTAAGCCGTGACTTCGAGTCAAAGTCATGTCGGTCGTGTTTTTAGCCAAATCGAACAAGTTCTTCCATTCGCTGGAAACTGGGTTTTACAGTGCTAGGTTTCATGTCTTTTTTCCATCAATGCATTCAATTCAGGCGCCAGTGACCTAATTTTAGTGCATCGGAAGGGTCAGGTCATCAGAGCTCATGCTTGGCCAAACGCGCGTGTCAGACGTTGACGTGAAACGCAACTGCAGTTTCGTATATCGAATATGTGATGCCTTCACTGGCAAGGATGCTTTGATGCTTTGATGCTTTGATGTGGTAGCGTCAAAATAATGTTGATGCTACCACATCAACAATATTTTGACGAACATCATTTGGTCTATTGTGAAACCAATCTGGAGATCAACGTCACGGTGGGTCGGAGAAACTCAAAAATGTATAAGCAAGTAATGATAATGTTTTTGGCTACCATGGCTGATGCAGACATGCTGTCTTCGGATTCGGTCATTCTTCAGCTCGTTCTGCCTATACCGGCATGAAAAGACATTGCTCTTTCCAGGGCCAAGTAAGGACAATGTCAGGTCAAGTGAAATCAAAAAAGGTCAGGCCGAGGTCGCGTGAGGTCATGACCTGGTACTGTCAGTGCCTAAACGAGGCAAATGAACTGCCATACAACTGCTTGTGACAACAAAATGCCACTATGCGTGTCCCTACGTGCAACCAAGAGCATTTACACATCGCACACTGAACGTCTGACGTTCGTAAACGATCAGACTACATAGATGCAACTCCATATCTGGAACTGTGGGCTGCCTCGAGCGGTCGGCCCGTCGTGTTGCAGCGCGCTCAGTGTCGGCTGGGCCGCTCGAGACCTGTGGGCTATTCATTAGCTGTGTGTACAGCTATTAGCCTAACCATGGCGTCCTGTCGATCTAACCATGCCGTGAACAAGCCTGGATCATCAAACCAGAAAGTCAGGACCAGCAGGAGATTCAGACAATGTTGAACAAGCTGGAAAGTGATTCCAGTAATGGAGCAAAATATTGGCTTTCGCTGAACGATGAAACTAGAACATGTGGAAAATGTGGCCGCGCCGGAGGCTGAATCCGAAACGGATGGAGCTGCTCAAGGTCAGCGAGATGAAAGGGAGGAACAGGGCAATCTCAACAAAAAAAGAACGTCCA
The DNA here is from genome assembly GCA_030062745.1 of Capitulum mitella. Taxonomy (NCBI): domain Eukaryota; kingdom Metazoa; phylum Arthropoda; class Thecostraca; order Pollicipedomorpha; family Pollicipedidae; genus Capitulum; species Capitulum mitella. The sequence goes on from CP099848.1 coordinate 10,042,627, forward strand.
ATGACCCGAATTAATCAGGCAGAAATGAAAATGACTGCAAAGTCTGATCGAAAGTGGACAGCAGCAGCACCGAACACAGACGTACAGGCCTCCGACCGAAATCAAATGAAGGATAGGCCCCACGGTAGCAACGAAAAGGCGTCACTTTTTGGGTGACGAGCAAGGAGGGACTGGACCGGTTCATAACGGGCACAATACTGGAGAAGATTATGCGGGGGCCAAATGATGAAGCCCGTAAGCTGGTGGAGCGAATTAAAGACGATGCCGAATCACGGACGAATTCAGCGACCCGTATGCCCAGCCGTCGGCAACAGCTGAACGCCTACCTAGGTCTTATCATTATCGAGTCTGAGGACAAGGTCAGAAGTGTGACATCGACGACATGTCCCTGGGACCATTTTTAAAGCCGGTCGTTCGCGCCGCCGTGACCTGCGACAGATTCAAGTTCGCCACGCGCGTTCTCCGATTCGACGGCAAGGTCAGCAAGGCCGGAAGAATGCGGAACGCCACGCTGGCTCCGATCCGAGAGCTGATCGAGACCTCCAGTAAGCATCTGCCAAAACACTGCTCGCCATTTGACTGCGTCACCGCAGACGAGACGCTGCACAGATGCAAGGGACGATGCGGCTTCATCGTCTACATGTCGCAGAAGCCGCGCAAGCACTGCTTGCTGATCCGCAACAGTGCGACTCTCGATCACGGCGCATAACCAAGAACGTCCAGCTTTGACATCGGAACTGACGAACATATCCCCACCGCAATCACGCGTGGAATCTACCCGTTTAGTTCTTGAAATATATTCGGACGCATTTCTCATTGCAGGGTGGGCACACGGGGATGGTCGATAACCATCTTCTTCTACGTGCTGGACGTGGGTGATTTACAGAGAAGTACACCAGGACTTCAGCTCGCTACCATGAAATATGGCGGACGCAGAAGGTACACACGTGACCTCACGCTGGCCCTGATCACACGCGAGTGCACGCACCGTGGATGGGGCCAGAGTCCGAACGGTGCAGGCCATCCAAACCGTTATCAAAAAGCCAGGAACGCAGCGGTCCGAGGAAGAGGCCCAGAGTGATCCTGTGCATGCATCCATGCAGCCAAGGGTGCGGCAGTCCGCGAGAGATGCCCAGAGTGTGCCCGTGTGGGAGCACTGCCGCTCATGTGTACTGTGCGGGCGGGCTGCCGGCTGTAAAGAATCACGGAAACATGCGAAAATGAGTCAGGTCAGGTGTCTCATGCAGGTCATTCTCCCGCAACCGCGTCGGGAGCAAGGCTGAGATCGTGTGCGCCCTCTTCGCAGCAGTCTGCGCAGTCTGTGACGCGAGACGCGCGAAGAGGGTGCAATGTGTAGGACATGCAGAGCAATTGTCAGGTGCGATGAATGCAAGCATCATGTTGATCGTATCCGGCTGAGTTCTCGCGTGTGTACCTAATAGGTAAATGCAACCGCACATTGTATCTAGCTTAGTTAATCAGTCTGAGTGCGCCTATTCACACCTGTTCTCAAGCATCAAATTCGTTTAAAACAGTTGTGATAATTACGTATATCATTCGTACGCAGTATCTAGCACTGCCTGTATCTAGCACTGCCAGGTAGTTTAAGATACAACTGGCAGCTGACTCAGTTCGTTGGGTGAGGCGCTGACAGCTCAGAATACACACAGAATGGTTTCTAGCGTTGGTTATACTGTTTAGGGATAACTGGAAGGCAAATGCTTTGTTTGCGCGAGTAACTACTCTGGGAAAAATGTAGAAGCATCAGCGTTACGAAATCATGCAATGGTAGACGTTACTACTGTGTAACATAATTCCACGATAACTAGTGGCAAGCAAACACCTTTGGAAGTTTGATTTGATTCTGAATCGCGACCGCAACAATGATATGCTAAGACAGACCATGCACCCGTTTAACTGCACACCAAATTTGGTGGCTTTAGCTCACTGGCTAAGACAACGAACAACACACTGGCGCTTTCAGAATCGATTTATTTCGATCAGTTTGGAAACTATATTGCTAAGAAAACTTCGACACATTTTGACATGCCGCTTTGAGATCATAATCGTGACCTTGGAAGTCACATGCTGACCTGATACGGAAAAATCGGATGTCGTTGACTTCTTTGCGTGACGAGCAACACCGGGTTTTACCGCGTTGCTCAAACTCTCTTCAAAAGTGAGTGCGGAGGGTCGGTCGTTTTAGAACCTTCCCGCGGCGGGCGAGGGTGTAAAAATGGCCCCGCCGGGCAAGGATTAAGGAGAGGATCGTTGCGCAGCACCATGGGAAGGAAAAGGGAGATTAATGGGGGGCTGCGTGGCGGAGGAGGGAGATGCTGTGGAGCTGGAACTTGAGCCAATTGAGAGGAAGGTGACACACTGATAATGGGTTACACCGCATTGGTCGCACTCTGATCGAGACAGGCCAAGATATGACAGGTGTTGGGGGTCAAACAGGTGAGTCCCAGACGCTTGCGAGCCAGTATTTCTCCCTTCTGGCGAGAGGGCTGGCGGCTGCTGGGTCAGGAACGGAGCAGCGGTTTCACTGTGTGTCTGTGACGACCCTTGGGATCACGGTCCGTTGAGCGTGAGCGGCGAGGGCCTCGGACACCAGTGGGGTCGCCTCCTCCGGGGTGGCGGCCAGAGGAGTGACCGCCGTGGGTGACGAGCCGGCCCTCGCCAGCTAGTCGGCCTTTCCGCTGTTCGGGATGTTGGCGTGACCGGGCGTCCACAGGCGTCGGACTGAAAGCTTGAGTGACGAGATTGAACGGACAAGGTACTGAAAGATACGAAGGCATGGATAGTTACGGAAAGACGAAAGACAGGAAAGACGAGGTTGTTTGAAGTAAATGCCGTCTTTCGCATCGCGAGAAGTGAATATTTTGACTCGGAGCAGGCGAGTCAGACAGAGTTCTGAGCGCCTTGAGTGAGAATGGAATCGACTCGCGACACACAACTCAGACGCAAACCTAGTGTACAGAGCGCCACACCGCACGGTCCGCATTCGCACGAACCCAAACCCAACATCCCGCAAACCCGCCCGATCCCAGGCGCGGCTCATGATAAATTAGCGGAATTCACGGACGCTTCCTCCATTGGCCCGCAAGTTCCAGCTGACCTCTGCCGGCGTGCGGCGAGACCTGGCGCAGCGTCTCCGCGCCGTTACACCGCCTGCCGCGCCCCAGGGAACAGTAGCGGCCCCGTGACGGCCGCGCGCCGCGCGCTAACGGGCGGGCCGCGGCGGCCGACCGTCATCCCAGCTCGATGACGCACGGCTCCCCCTGCCTCCCCCCCCCCAGGCGCTCCGCCGCCGACGTGTGTGGGCGGAGACCCGAGAGCGCGCCTGCAGCGACACCGGGCCGAGGACAGCTCTCTGGAGTGATGACCTTTGAGCGCGTGTAGGTAAAATTCTTACGCCCATTCTACCGAGGCGGCACCGAGCCAGGCAAAGTGCGGTAACTTCCACGCCGATCTCGGTGGGAAAAGACTCAATCCCATTGGTTACGACACTTCCTTACGCTGAAATTGGGCACCGATAACGGGCAGTCATCGATGACTGGCTTTAATTACTCTGACTTGCAATTCAACGCGCCATTGCTTTCGTGCAATCAAACTGGGATTTTGAGCTCCACGCGAAGACGATTCGGTAACCTAACCATTGGAAAATGGCTCAAAGTGAAGTGAAAATGCCGATTGTCGATAAAAGTTAAATTATGTACCAGTCATGAGTTGTGGATAACCGAGTGTAATGCTATGCAACGAGAGCAAACATTTCAACACGTCAATAAATGTCGAGGGCTGCTCATGTTCACGTCATCCGCAAAACTGGACATTGTCCACATAATCGGGAGGTCGTGGCTGTACCGCGTAGCTTGCGAGAAGGGCTCAACGCGCACGCCGACCGCGTCACTCGAGCACCGTTCGTGATCCATGCGGTCGTTCCGCAAAGGCGGTCTGAATTTGAGAGCAGCACGACCGATATGCCATTCGGGCCTCGTATCACGCTCGGGCGTAAAGTTCGCGTCTCCGGCGGGAAATCTTCCACTTGGTAGGCGCGCAGCGCCGCCGCCAAAATTAGATGACGCAAATGTGGGCAAAGAGGACCGTCTCCGTGGGGCCGCCAGACTGCGTTAGCAAAGGGAGGTGACGCCGAGCGAAGCGGGCAGAATACCGGAGCGAACGCTGGTTGCAGGGGCAGCTTTTCCGTGATGTCCAGTTGAGTTACGTGCTGCTTACGACTCGACTGCTTTGTTTCTGTTCGGGTGTTAAATCCACGTTTTGCAACAAAACTGCTTTTTGTGCTTCTGCAACGGCACCCTTCCATGACACACACAAAGGCATTGGAAAGAGGGACGAGTGATCAGTGCAGGTTTATGAGAAATTTAGCATTATGTTTTTCCATTTCATTGCATGAAGCGAGTGACTTCGCAGGTATTCCATTGACGTCCTTTACATACACACACAAACACGCGCACAATTTTCCTGGGTTCATTCGTGACAAAAGTATAACTTATGATTACGGTTTTTTCACGTCTTTTGTACTCTTGTGATATCTTTAATTTTTTCAGTCCAATTCCATTCAGTTCAAAAAAGGCAATTCACGGTTACCGGTCCAAAAATTATGAATAAATGTGGCTTTAATACCTTTGCTGATTAACGGACCATACGTAATGCATTTATGCATGCAAGGATGTATGAACATGAACAACTGCATGACTTGAGAATAGCCTGTTGTATGAAAGACGTGGTGTATGTTGTCTTAAATGGTCATATAAGCTCACGTGTTTACAGGCACGTAGCCAGCATTTTTCTCAAGGGGGGGCAAATGTCAAATTTTTTCACACGCCACTGACATATGACAAAATTTGCAGGAAAAAGCGGCAGTTTTATGCAATTTACATCATATTTCAAGCACAGGAAAACATATAATGTTCGTTTTTGCAAAACATATATGATCACTATTCTGTATTGGCGCGAAATCGCCATATATCTAATGTAGACTGCTTGGCACAGGGGGGAAGGGGGGGGCATGGCCCCATACCCTCGCTTAGCTAAGCCCTTGTATGTTTGCTTCTCCAGTGTGCTCTTCTCTTCAGCAGAATCAATCATTTCAGCATTTTTTGATTTGGTTCTAATGGGGCGTATTTGGACATTTAACCCTGCAAATGTATCCATTTGTTTATAGTGAGACATTGCCGCAAGGACATTTGGCACTTTTGCATGACCAGGTGGCTCCATCATCGTACTGGACCGGTCTTTTTCATTTCTCTGTCAAAAAAAGGTGGAATAACACTACAGCCAAGGTTCTTCATCGGGTTCGGACCTACTCGTAGCCATGTGCATTTTTTTCCTCTAATGGGCTGGCTTCTGGTGCCGGCGTTATGTTTCCTCTTCGTCAAAGGCCAGTAATTCTCCCATCAACACCAACATAATGTCTTTGGCACACAAACTAACTTCTTTATTCCCTTCTCCCTCCTCTTCTTCTTCATCGCTCTCTCTCTCTCTCTCTCTCTCTCTCTCTCTCTCTCTCTCTCTCTCTCTCTCTCTCTCTCTCTCTCTCTCTCTCTCTCTCTCTCTCTCTCTCTCTCTCTCTCTCTCTTCTCTTTTGCCCTCCCCTCTCCTCTTCTCTTCTCTTATCCTTTCGCTTTTCTCTCTTCTTTTCCTTTTTCTCATTCCCTCTCTTTATCCCTCTTTCCTCCTTTCTTCCCGCTCTTTGTTTCCCCCTCATTTTCTCCAGAGCTCATATTTCTTAAAGACTCTTTCTCTAATGCCACTAAAGCAGGCGATTCTACCTTCTCCGACGCGCGTTGTATCTAGCCGGCCGGAGTCCTGCACCCGCCAGGAGCGGGTCCCGCCGCACCAGGACAAACGGAGGCGCCCCGCGCATCCCGCCGCGTCATTCACAGCCGGCCGGCGCGGCCAGGCCGCTCACCATGCTGCTGAAGAGGTCGGACTTAGTGTTCAACCTGTAGCTAAAGACGTTGACCTCAGTGTTCACCCTGACGGTGATGACGTAGGCCTCAGTGCTCACCCTGCTGGTGGCGAATTCGGCCTCATTCCTCACGATGCTGGTCACGAGGTCGGCCTTCGTGTTCACCCTGCTGGTTACGAGGGCGGCCACAGCGCTCACCTTGCTGGTGACGAGGTCGGCGGCCTGCAGAAGACTCTCGGCGATGATGCTGCTGACGTCGTTCTGCACCTCCTCCAGCTCCTGCGGCCGGCCGGGAACAAGGTTACGTCCGGACCGCGCGTCAGTTCTCGTCTTGCCGACTCGGCAAGGACACTTCAGTGTCGGCGCGATGCGTGGCCGTAAACGAAAATCATGGGAGACTGAATCGGCGGAAAGAGTATGGCGTGAGAGCATGACGCGATGATGAATATGATGTCAGAGCGGTGAACGGACGATGCATAAATAATGTGAGAGCACGATGTGATGATGAATTGATATGAGACCAGCACACGGACGATGTATAATTGTCAATTTACAGAAACCATGAATTGGCAAATTTGGGTTGAAACAGTCATCAAGTATAAGAAATGCCGTTTTAATCCGATGACGTCACCCACGGTACCCAAAATAATGTCGAAATACTCACAAGCATTTCCCGCTTAACTATTTAACTTAAAAACGCGGCATTTCATGATGCAGTTATCTACAATGACATGTCGGGTAAGCCTCATTGATCTCATTTTGTCGATTGCATTGTCAACTTCTCGCGTTTGTTGGGTCAGATATATTTGCTTTGCTTGGGAATATTACTAGGCAGTGAGAGATTAATCATTGTCAAATCAAGATCATTTTAGGGCATATGCCGAGTATGCCAGACGACAGCCAGTGGATTTATCCAATTTGTACGGCATGGTTATTCAACAAAGGTATGGGGTGGCAGGCATTAAACTGGTTTCCAAGTGGAAAACTCGTTTCATGCGTCGAGTCTGATAGCCTCTCGGGCCCCCTTTGTGGCCATTACCATTTCCGGGTGACCTGAACTTTCTCCAACGCGGCCATTGTTCTACCATGCTGGTAATGGTTCCCGGAAAGGCGTCCAGCTTACATTTAGGCATATACCTCTCCAGGGGGTGGTCGGTAAGCGTGACGACCTCCCAACCTTCATGCGGAATGGCTTTAAAAACGTTTTAGTGTAATAGACTGCGGGGACCGACAAAATCCAGTCACCACCAGGAAAGCGGCCGCTCGCAACGTTTCCTTAAGATCTCCACACCGATTATCGATCCCGGTGCCTCACTGACGGCCTGAAGACGTCGGGAAGATTTCCTGCATCGCCCAATCTGTGGAGGAGATGCTTGATTTGACGTGCCGGCGTCGCGTGACCCACGTTCACGCGCGGTCACGTGCAGGCGTGCTGTCACGCAGATGCTCGGATTCCGCGGATACACGGAGCTCCGCACGTGCCGCCGGGTCCCGAATACGCAGCATCGTATGGGACGACAAAGGCAGGGGTGCGGGTTGGGGGGAGGAGCAAGGAACCATTCTGAGTCAGTTCTTTCCAGTCAACGCCCATAAGGTCGGTGTTGGATTTTAAAAAGTTGGGGGGGGGGCAAATGCCCCCTGCCCCGCTTCCCGCGTCCTTGGACACAGACGTACCGTCAGGTTCGCAATACGGAGCACCGTACGGGACGACACGGAGCGGCGAGTGATGATCAAGGTCCCAGCACAGTGAGGAATGTCTGACACCTGACAGTAAAGTAAACCGCAGTGGCACGTGGCACGGACCACGTGACACGATCATACCGTATAATCAAATACGTGCAGAGGTCACAACAAAATAATTTGTTTTAACTATGAATATGCAAAATAATTTCATTTTCACGACGTTTAAGTTGCCCATAACGACTTTTCGATCGCTATGAAATTTGGCATAGGTGGTATAGGTGGCATAGGTCCGTGTGAAACCTTTCAACATACAATTTCATAATTTAGGTTAACAGCCTTGATAAGTCAAGGAGCCATGGCCTCTTTCTCCAGGGCAGGGAGGAATCTGAACATGGATACGGTTCATCGTCGTGTAGACGTGTCCGTGCTTCGTGAGCAATATCACGTCGAGTGCAGCAGGCCTGCTTTGCCTCCGACTCAAGATTTCCTCTCGTGGCAGCCAGAATTCCCGACAATATACAGCGTGCAAATGGTAACCAATCAGAACACAGAAATGCCATACTCGGCCAGGAATTACAGAAATACGTAAGAATATACTAACATGACTTCTCGTGGGGTCACGAGTGAAATCCAACTGCAAATTAAAAGAACCAAGCTGGATATCACTGTGTGGGAAAAACACCAAGCTACACATTCGGTTTCGTTCCATTGTTCTATAATGCCGTGAGTGGAAATGGCTGCGGGGTCGTACGAATTCCTCTGCACTTTCCGTAGGTGGCCAAATGACGAATACTAGCGAGAGTTAATGATTTCTTTGTGGGAGTGGGTCCACTAAAGATGCCTGAAATAGCGAAACAAGGTGCTTTCTTCTCAGACTTTACCGGCAGGCTGTCACGTGCTGGCACTTGGAAATTTAAAGTCTCAGCCAGTGACCACGCAACCCGGAAGCCCATAATCCAGAGAGCGCCACACGCAGGCGTTCAGCACTCACAGCTTGGCGTCCCACAGTTTAAACCCTTTTTTCGAGTGCACGGGGATGCCGCTTCTTCCCGGCATCCCGTTGACACCTGTTGCTGCTTACTTGATAAACAAATAATTTTGAAATATTTGGAAGCAATGTATGGTACGACCGATCTACAAATCATGTAACTTCCTGTCATTCCAAAAAACGTCGGACAAATATGTGAAGATTCAACACATCAAAAACTGCCCGAAAATGAGTGACCTTCGACAGCGTGTTTAACGTTGGTTGCATTTCAGAGGAGCCTACAAAGAACGCACTGACGGGTAAAAGACGATTGAGGACAATCCATTGGTTCGGCCAATGAACCAGCGAATTGAGCTTTAAGTAGATCAGTGTTTGTATTCGTCAGTTATTCGGGCGAAGGGGCTCGTCGATAACGCGATCACATGGCTGTTTGCGTTCGTATCATATCTTTAGGGATCCAGGAAATAAATCCTGCCGGTAATCTGTACCGTAATCGAAGCAGCCATATAACCGATATGTGTAGTGACGTAATGGAACTTTCGGTGAACTTTGGACCGGTGTTTTATATCCATAAGTAAAAAAGAACAACTTGAAGCCAACATCCTTAACATCAGCCGTTACTAAAACTGCCGTAAAGCTCATTGTTCAGCGCCAGCTCGCTGCCTAAATTTCCCAGAATTGTCTGGTCTCCTTGACTCAGTTTGAATTGAGACCAAATCACCCAGCAGAAATGGCTCTGTCAAGCGTGGCTTATTTTATTATTTCTGTTAAGGACAGAAGCGAGGGATATCTCCTCTGGCTCACTGCTGTGAGCAGACAATTTGAAGTAATCGGTCTTAGCGAACTACAGGACAGCTGCAGCTGCATGAAACACTTGTTGAATGCCCATATCTCAGCAGTCAGAACCAGAATGTTTCCATCACAGACCACGATGAACAAAAGTCTCTCATAAGGCCAATGTCAAATGTGAAGCAATAAAGAAATCATTCCAAGGCTCAACACTTGGACCTCTTCTTTACAAATTTTTTTAACAGTGAAGTAGTCTTGTTCCTGAGGCCAGCGTAGGCCAATACACTAACGATAAGCAGGTTGCTGTATCTGGTCAAAAAATACAAATGATATGGTAACACCCATGGCTCGGACCGCACGCACTCTCCGGTAGCCAGGCCAACCTAGATAACAAGGCCATTTGAGGTTATGAACTCGTCTATGACCTACATTTTATACTGAGGAAATCCAGGAAGATCTTAAAAAAATGTCCTTGGTCAGTTTTGGTTTTTCGCATATACAGTCTATTTTACTACAGTATGATTCGTCTCAGGAACAAAGCCAAATCGGTGCTGCGCAAATCTAACAAATTCTTGACGTCATCTGAGGTCAAATATGACCAGCAAGACCGCTCTCTTGGCCTTTTCCCATCCCAAATGAGCTTCTTTCACGTCATGTCTCATAGAGAAGGCAGATAAGCGAGTGATACAGTGGTGGGAAACTGCACCTCACATGTTTTAGGTTATGAAGCCTTCCACTGACCTATGATTACCTGGTTAAACAGCGATTTCAAAAGACAGAGCCCTTTTTTTCAACGCCGCTCTGGGTTGTTCATGTAGGAGCATCGCAATTTTGACACCGCTGACTATGGTCGATCCAAAGTTATGCTGACGAAACTAAAACGTGTCCAAAAACCGACACTCTTGAATGAAAGCTGTAACGTTTGTCACCGAATTGCTTCAAGGCCCGACATATGCTGAAGGTTTTTGAAATTACTTTTGGAGGACAATAAATGTGCTTACAGGATAATAATCGATGACGTCTTTAAGTCGTTTCTGACGGGTAGGCCATGCTCCCTTCTGTCTGTAACTGATTTTGATGTGTTTGAGTGTGTGCCGCAAGAAAAATCACCTTGTGAAGGCTAGAGGTCTGCATCCCCATTTTCCTTGCCGTTAGGTTCAATCCCCTCCCCCATGATACATGCAGTCACTCATGACCATCAGCTCCTGTTAGGCGCCATGTATCTGATCAGCTCTTTTTCGCAGTTGGCAGTATCTCAATCTATCGAGATCCCAGGCTCCGAGTTCTGAAGAGTTCCTTCTTTTGCCGGCTCAATCCACCTCAGTGTTTTCAGAACTGACTTGTACATTCCTTTGCGCGCGACCTCCAGCTATCTATCACCATGTCTTCGTGTCCGTCTCCCTCGGCGCATCTCTGTTCCGGTCGCCTGGTTCCTCATTCAGCGCCCTTTCGGCCACCGCTCAACGCTGCCGACTGTAGCTGCCGCCGTACCCCGGCGGCCGGGGTACGGCGCTGGGCGGGCGCCAGCGAAAGCCCCGCGCCGTCGCGCCCGTCCTCAAACCGCGTCCGCGGCCGTCGGCGGTCCACCGGGCCGGGCCGGCCCGGCCACCCGTGAAGATAGCAGGCCGCCGCGGGGCGCCGCTGAGAGAGAAAAAAAACCGCTGACCTTGGCGCGTCGGAGCCGCGTGATCGGATCAGGTTAGCGTGCGGGCAGGCGCCGGATTGGTCCCGGTGGCGGGATGTGACTCGTTACCCCTTCAATCACTGACTGATGCGACGGGAAATAGGCGACGCTGCGGAAATACGGTGAGGGTGGCGCTGCTGTGACGGACCGAGCTACCCAAACTGGTGTATATCCACAGCAGGGGCGGTTCCAGGATTTCGCCAAGGGGGCGGGGGGCGAATGTTCGTCGCGAGGCGCCCTCCCGGCCGAGGCCCCCATTTTTTCTGCCCTCCAAATATGAAAAACGTTGGTCTGCTCGGGTCCAGGGAGAAATATCTGATGTAATTTTGCCTTTTTTACCATGTAAATTAGCCGAAAAAATTCAAACGTGTCACCCATTTAAGGGAATTTTGCGTTTTGTTCCCCCACAAAATGGCCGAAATATGACAATAACGGCGGGATTTTAAGCGGCTACGTCTCCTCCTCTATTTGCAATGTCGTTTCTGTATCTGGTCCAGGAGCCCCCTACCCTGGTAGTTTATGGGACTTGCTAGCTTAGGCTGGAATTCCTCTTGCGCTCACAGGGGCACTAGTGGTGGTCTTGGGCCGTCTATCAGGGCCCTCTAGTGGTCTCAGGCTCCTTTTACAGCTTCACATGTCCCCTGGGACGTCTTATGCGCTCCTTTGGCAGTTTCAGAGCCACCTGGGGCAGTATCATGGGCCCATCTGGCAGTTTGAAGTACACTTGAACCGTCTCAAGTTCCCTCCTGTCGCCCCTGGGGAACTTTTGCCTTTCAAGGAGCCCCTCAGGCAGCAACGAGGCTCCTCTATAAGTCTCTCTCTCTCTCTCTCTGCCGTGACAGAGACGCCTCCGGCAGTCACCTAGGTCCTTTACCCGTTTCAGGAGCTGTCTGGACGTCTCAAGGCTTAACAGTTTCAGGAGCCCCTCTGGTCGTCTCAGGGGTTCCTATCGCTGGGGACTGCTAGTTAGCAGTCTCAGACCTCTCCCTAGCAGTTTCAGTGGACCCGATGTTGTCCTTGGCGCCCCTCTTGTCTATCTGGAGAACATTTTGTGCCGTCTGGGGCCTTCTGCCAGTTGCAAAAGATCTTTCCGCGATTTTAGGGCCCCTGTGCATTGTCATGGGCCCTCTGAGTCTCCGGTGGTCTCCATGGCTGCATCAGGGTCTTCCTCTGTTACACAGGGCATATCGGACAGTCATAGGGCCTATCCAGCCGCACCAGGGGGTTTGGTGACGCTTCTGGGGCCTCACTGTCAGTCTCAGGGGACCTTTCCGTGTCAGGAGCTCGTCTAGCACACTTGGGGGCCCTCTGGCCGTCCAGGGCCTCTATGTCGCCTTGGAGGATCTCTTATCGTCTTTGCCCTCACAAGGGTCCCTTTGACATTTCTGGCGGTCTCAGGGGCCCATCATGCCGTCTCAGGACCCACCTGATCTTCCCGGGGCCCCCGACTGCATCAGTAGCCCCTCAGGTTTTCAAAAAGACGAGTGTAGCCAATCTGGGGCCCCTCTCGAAGTTGAGGCCATTGATGAATCCATGTTCAGGGGCCCTGTCTGGCTGGCCAGGTCAGACCTTATGCTGTACTAGGCACCCTCTTAAGTTCTTGCTGTCTCAGGGGTCTCTCTGGCACTTAAAACGGTCTCATGGACCCTTTGCTGTTTTGGGGCCACTCTTGTGGTCCCAGGGGCCATTGGATTGTTTCACGGGCCCTTCTATCCGTATCAGGAGCCGTCTTGCCGTCTCAGGGTCTCATTAACCATCCCGAAGGCACTCTGACTGCTTCAGGAATTTTCAGTTTTCCACACAGGTCCGTGAAACCCAATCGGGGCCTCTATCACATTCCAGGAGCGCCTGTGCCGTCCTGGGGACTCACTCCTTATTCTGGCCGTCTCAGGGATTCTCAGTGACCCTTCGGGCGGTCTCAGGAGCAATCTGCCGTGTTGGGGCCCTGTTGTGGTCTCAGGGGTCCTGTGGGAGCATCTATGCGTTTCAGGGGTCATCTAACACTCCCAGACATCTAACACTTCCTGGCTGCACCAGGAATCCGTCACGTTTTCAAAGAAATCACGTGAAGCTCATACGGTGCACCTTCGGGTCCCCTTTCGAGTCCTGAGAGGGGCCTCTTCGGGGCCGGCCTGAGCGGGCCCCCTTTTCAGGCCTCAGGGGCATCGCCCCCATCCCCCCTTGGATCCGTGCCTGGTCCACGAGCGACTCGGAACGGACGCGGACGCAAGAGAAGGTCAAAGCCAGACCGCCCCTCCACCGCGGGAAGGTCACGCCGTTCCCGGATCGGCTGTGGACCGTTGTGGGACGGGGGTATCCGGTCCCAATCGGGAACCGACGTGCAGAAGATCTGCAGCTAGTCACGTGACGTTCGGAGCTGGCCAGGCAGGCGGCGCTCTCCGACAGGTGGAACTGCTCTGAATGTTTGGGTAGCCGGCGCGGGCGCCCCTCCCCCGCCAGACCGCGCGTGTATCGACGGCTGCCGGCGGTCGGCGGGGAGGGACAGGTGGTTTGATAGAAATGGTGCGGGGCCGATGGGCGTGGTTCCAGTCGTTATTCAGCGACTCGGCCTGGCTGCCTGGCCTAGTTCTAACCAGGTTGGACGTGAGTCAGTCAATAATGCGTCACGGAGGACAGTCAGCGAGGCCGTCCCCGGTTGTCAGCCTGACACCAAGTCCACCCCAGTTATCACCCTGACACCAGGTCCAGCCCCTGTCGTCGGCCTGACACCAGACGGAGCCTGGGTCGGCCCGTCCAGTCGCTCTACGGCTACCGTTAGCGCTGCCGGCTCTGTTTGCAGGAGTGCCCCGCCCCGCGCCCGCCGGCGTTCGGCCGGACGAGCCCCGGGGAGCGTGCTGGACGCTTTTTGCCGCCCGGCGACCGCGCTGAAGGACTCAGGGGAGGCCGTAACTCGGACCGTTATTCTGACGGACGAGACTGGCCGCAAGTAACGAACGAGGAGGCTCCGCCCGCTCCCGGCTTGAGGGATGGCAGACAGAAATGGCTTGTTCACGGGGCAAGGGGTACATGGTAACGAAGCTCTTGAATTTGCGACGACGTCAAGTGAAGGTTAGGAGCACTTTGCAGCTCTGTGAAGAATTTGTGAATAACTTTTGTATTAGGCTGCTGTACAGCATAATTTAAACGTGGATTCTGAATCGTTAGCCACAACGAAGCATACGCAAATTGCTATGTCATGTCTGTCGTTGAACCTTCAGATGCCTCATGCTCTTTCGAGTCGAAAAATACAAAATAAATTAAAAACACCTCCCACCCTGGTTTCCTCATTGATTTCATTCCAGCATACTCACACACGACACTGTGAAATATTTTCTGGGTTCGGAGGAAAAGAGCCGATCCTATTTTGTGGCGCACCTCAAATGCATTACGTAGTGACGCTGGTGGAATAGGAAATTAGTACGGCAGGCCTGATAAATATCTCTTAATCACTGAATCGGCAATGCGCTAAATCCTTAAAAAATCCATCTTGCCTTGGCCAAATCATTCCACAGTGGCTTAGATTTCCTTGGTCGGAAATATGGATTGGCTGACAACGAAAATCTAATGAGTATGCTGGTTGCATGGTTATGATGTATAATGCTCAATCTGCTGCTCCTTTTTCCAAGTCTAGCACGCTACGCAATTATGCAAATTTATGTGCCCCAGTTCAGTTTTGTTAGAAATGTAACAGATAAGCCAGGCGAACAGCCGTTGGAAATCCTCGAGCACAAGCGCGCATTGGACCATCCAACATTGGGCCAGTTTTATGACAATGCTCTTGCAACACCTCGCGGCAGAACGGCTCAGAGCGTTCGCTTCATTTGTGTTGGCCCTAGCAGACGGCTTCTGCGTCATGGAGCCCGTCTGAGACGCTGGCGTGCGTGCTGACGGATGACGCACCTTCTCGTCGGCGCACGAGTGTCAATCTAGTGCCACACCACAGAGCACGATGCCGACTGGCAGTTTCCCTTCTCCTCAAACACTGGCTGCACGCCGCTTTGTGTGGTGTGTTGAGTGCCAGTTCTCGAGCGTCCTGTTCATGCAGCTGTTCAGAGCATAGTTTCAGAAGGCCGGGCCATTAAAACGGTCTGAGTGCTTCCTCTTGAAATGTCTTTTAACATGTAACTCACGCATCGTGTCTACCAGTTCGCTTGAGCTATGTGCGATAGCCCAGCTATAAGTCATTTTCGTTTTCTAAGTCCATCTTTAGTCCCATTTACATGACCGCCGGGCAAAGCAACTCATCCGCCTACTCGTAGGACAGAGATCAGACTAATCATAGGAACAGAAACTCATCTATTCATGGGACAGAGATCAGTCTACTCATAGGACAGACATCCGCCCACTCATAGGACAGATATCAGCCTACTCACATGAAGGAGGCCCGCCTACTCCATAGGACAGAGATCAGCCTACTCACATGACGGAGGCTCGCCTACCCATAGAACAAGAGATCCGCCTACTGACATGACAAAGGTCCGCTTACTCATGGGACAAAGGTCCGCCTACTCACATAACAGAGATTTGCCTCCTCACAGGACAGAGATCTGCCTACTCATAGCACAGATATCTTCCTACTCATAGAACAGAGATCTGCCTACCCATAGGACAAAGGTCTGCCTACTCATAGCACAAACATCCTCTTACTCATAGGACAGAGATCCGCCTACCCACAGGACAGAGGCCCGCCTATTCATAGGACAGAGATCAGTCGGTTTGCTGGGCGCAAAGGAATCTAGTCATTTAAAACACTTTGTTTTTGCTTAGAGCATTTGTTGAAATAATGTCTGTCGGCGACAACATTTTTAAGATTTTGAGCTCCGTGTGAGTTTGCGAGACGCATGCATAGAATTAGAGTCATTTCTAAGTACAGCTTGTTGCATGCGTTATGAATTCCACCTCCGACTGTGTGATTCCACGACACGGTTGATTCTATGAGGAAGTTTAACCCGCCGTAAAAAAAATATGACGCGACCACGTAGGCAACACTTTTTTTCATTTCATATCATTTCATTCGATTCGTAACGGCTTGTTTCCGTGCAATCAAAGAAACACTCTCAGCTTTTGACAGTCTGCGTTTTTCTTCGTAACAAAACAGCACTAGCGCCGAAAGGGATAAACCTGGTAAAGAAATCTACACCTAAACGACAAACATCACACAACAGACCAAATTCAAGACTGATCGTGTCCATGACAACAACACATACCATACAGGCAATCGCCATCCTTTAGCAGATCAAAATTCCACTCTTCGTGAACCCCTCTAACGGGGTGTGTCTTAGCCACATAACGCGTCCACGACATGAAGCGGGACACCCTGTCTGCCAGCGGGCAGGCACGCTGGTCGGCCGCCATCTCCCACCTGCATCAGCTGCGGCAGCGTACTTCCGTTGAACTCCACCACCATGGCGTTGGCGGCGTGCAACTGCTGGACGTAGGCGTTGTGCGCGTCGAAGTAGGCGGCCAGCGTGGCGTTGCTGGGCGACGACACGTGCGCCCGGTACGAGTCCGAGTAGGCCTTGTGGCACTGCAGGCAGGCACGGTGAGCACGGTGAGCACGGTGAGCAGGTCAGTGAGCCGCGCCCGGCACCGGCGCCACACTGCCGACATGAATACACGGGCTTCAGGACCGCCTGTGATGGCGTGAACGCACGGGAACGTCAGCGACAGGCGACGGGGGAACTGCCCGCCATTGCATGCGCGCATGGAAGATCTCAGCGGGCCCTCCGGAAATATTGGGACGAAACAGAATTTACTGCAGCAGACCCAGTGACTCGCCTCTAACGAAACTGATGGTGAGCTCGACGGCGCCTTAGGCGCTGTGGCTCGACGACTGGCCGGGATGCGAGAGTGGCTGATAGAAAGTTTAGACAACATTTTCAGCGTCATTATTAATGACATTTTTATCTGCACGTCAGAGGGGTTTGTCGCAAGTCAGCCTTATCGTGCGGAGGCCGGGACTGCCGCCGAGGCGTGGTCAGAATAGTTCTGCTCGAGGCGTCGGACCAGTTGCTGCGCAATGTCGGGAAGTGCCTTCAAAACGACGGCGCGATGACCTCGTGGATTGCTTGACTCTTTGTTTTGGAGAAAATGGCGCTGGGTTCATGAACTTTCAAAACACGACGCGACCACACACCGGGGCTGAACCGAGCGTGAAAACAAAGTCTTGGAGTTTAGGTGTACGTTGCATGAGTCTTGGTGCTTTGGTGACAAAATATAACGTAGTAATGTAATTCATTGCATCCTTTGGTTCTCCTCATTATAGCACTCCATGACGAAACAGCACGATGTCCATGTTCTTTGTTGCTCTTTTTAAGGCTAGCTCGCATCTTTGTAAGTTAAAGCAATCCGAACAATACAAAGCGTAAGAGAAAAAACTGTACATAAATGAATGTGAACTAAAACATCAATGATAAACTGATACCATCGAAGCCCGTACAGCTATGGGAAATCCGATTTCGAACATTCTGAGCCTATTCCACAGAGACTGAAATGTAAAAACAGGAATTCGGAATTCAGGACAACAACAATTAACAACAGGCAAAAACATGCATTATTGCTCTGGCTGCTACAAAAACATTTCCACGCTTTCCTTCAGCCAACGGTATTTGCTGCGTTGAGACAGACATAACTGACACTTCAGACGGGGCCGCGACACGTGTTAAAAACACCTTCGCTCCTGCTCAGTCCGATTTTTTCCCGAAAAACTGGGCTTTATTGTGCCCAGGACGCAGGATTGCGCCATTCGCGCGAAGGTCGGCTCAATAGCGCTCTTTTTCTTCCACCGGTATGCCTGCCATATGAGAGTAGTTATCTCCGGGGTGATGAAACATTCCTGCACGGCCACTTTTTCAAAACGATTTCCGGACTCGGCAGTGCGAAAACCACCCAGCTCAGTGTTAACTATTCCACCCACCTCTCCAAATAATGGCAACGTATTTGTGTTCCATGGGTTTAGCACTCCTTTCAGCTCACTGTGAGATTTATTGCTATTATAAAGCTTAAGTCTTGTCAAACCTTCGTTGTAAGCCATAGAGCCAGTTCAGCAGCCACAGCAATGTGCGGGGCCAGCAAAGTCAACAAGACAATGGCAGGGCGATATCTGGGGAATAAGAAAAAAATCCCGCAACGAAGGTGAGTTTTTTAGGGTGAGTGACCGTTCGTTGCATGGACTGAGCAGCACACCGAAAGGGGAAGTTCCAGACGAACTGGTAATTACGTGGCGAAAGTTATACGCGTCGACAATGACGACAGATCTCGTTCGTAGCCAGCTAATCCATGAGACGTATGGCCTTTTCATACGCGGTTCCATCTCGCCTTGCTAGGGCGGCAAGACGAGCAGAGTGTGTTTCTTAGAAGTGCTTGTATGTCCGGTACATCCACAGATACTGGGATGAAAATAGCGTACATGGATCATAACAATGGACCCGAGTAATTGTGATCCATATCGTTAGCGTGAGCAAAATGTGTCACCACAACTTTGAAACGGTGTCGCTGTGCTGTTAATACCAACGGCCTCTGTTACACGAAAATTAAAACAGAAAACACGTCATGCATTTTCCTAAGCTTAGGCCTCAAGCCTCTGCTGTACAAAGTATCCCAGAATGCATCAGATTTTGAAAGTCAATAATTCCGGCAGTTATGGACGTCAGACATTGATCCTTGGTTCAGACAAAACTACATTTATGGGGAAGTTTCCCCGTAGCAAAAGGTCACGGCCAGTGCACACGCGTCGCACTACAGCGCGCGCTCGAACAGCCCCTTTCCTGCGTCTGGCAGAGCTCATCCCTCCGCAGGACCTGTCTCACGGCTGGGGCCCACACATCCGGCTGGGTCTTCCTGAACGCCGCTCGGATTTTCGCCCTCAGGTCTTTAAGACTTGTGGGCGACTCCTGGTGGACTTGGTCCTTCAGATGCCGCAGAGGAAAAAACCTGGGGTGTTCGGGCCTGGGATTGCGCAGGCCAGGAAATCGCCGTCTTCTCGGAGACAGCACGACGCCTGATGTGTCCTGAAGCCATCCCAGAGCCAGCCGACGCGTACGGAAGCGCGCTGCCCTGCTGCAGCCACTAGAGGCCGATAATGTTGACTCACTTTCGGTTGAGCTCCTCCCAGAGCCGAAAGAGCACTATCAAGTAGCGATCTGCAGTGGCTGTTGAGGTGTTTTCCTGGCGGTCCCGGAAGAAGAAATCAGGGGGCCGATGACCCCCTGGCTGCTGACCGTGCACCAAACAGCCACTTTGGGCGAATGCAAGAGAGCTGTGCACATTTCGGCTGGTGGCTGTTGGCCCCAGTAGCATTGGTTTTAGCGACGAAACATTCATACAAATGAGAATGCGGCTCATTGGAAAACCACAGGTGGTCGATGAGATACCAGAGGCAATAGCCTTCTCCTTCAGCAAAGTGAGCAGCTTCACTCTTTCTTCTTCGTCACATGAATTTAGTGTCTGGTGAGTTTGTATCTTGTAGAGAACTAGATGGAGTTTATTTCTTCGAGATCCTATAGGTTGCCGACTTAGAGACATCCACGTGTTGTCCAAGGCGACGGGCCGAGGTTGTTAGCTCGCTGGTGATGCCACGTGAGACCTTCTCGACCTCTGCCGGGCCCGACAAGATGATGGAATGGCCTGTCTGCCCCCCACAGCGGCTCGCCACAGTCACGTGATTCTGAAACTTCTCCGTTAACCTGAGTACTGTTCTTCTGGCTGGAGCAACGCGGCTTGAAAGAATGCTCTTCCAGTTTTCTCTGAGTAAGGATGACAGATTTTGTCTGGGGAAAAATCTGGACAGTTTTGTGTTTTTGCTCCGTGTTCACCCAGGACATGATGCAGAGTGCCGATTCGGCAGCAATGCAGTCTCTCATGAATTTTCCTTCGCGTGGTGTATGAAATGTAGGTCACACTTTGTGCAGAGGACGTTTATTAAGGAAACAAAAGTGATGCCTTTTTATGGGACACCCTGCATATCGGTGGCATTATGAACAGTGGAAGCTGTTTTCGTCTAAACGTAGCAACGCAGGTACTTAGACAGAGATTAGATATTTTCTTTGAGCACATAGGTCGCTTGCATAAGAAGGCACTTAGTTGCATTATTAGTCTTAAGTAACTGAATCTCTTGAAAATCAAGCACTTAAGGAGAAACGGCACCATATCACCATATCCATATCTATCACCATTTCGACATCACTTTTCGAGGTGAATGATCAAGGCACATTTCAGATATGAGAGGTCGACGATTCTGCGTATTCGTGCATTCCATGCTGACGAAACTGTAAACTACTCGCATAGATGTTTGCTACAATAAATGCAAAATCGCCTGCCGAGAAAGACCCTATGTTTCGCGTTCCATTCACGTCACATGTCTGGTGAAGTTAAATATCGCGTCAGCGTCTATCGCCAAGTCGACTGAAGGACCTGAAACCATTTGTCTCAAGTGAGGTGTGTTTTCGAAGGTGGAAGGGCCAGAACGATCTTTAAATATTTTTTCAGAGTAATATCATAGGGCTTATGTTGAAACTATTCTTCAAAGCCCCACTCTGCCTACTCTTTGGGATAATGCATCCATACATGTAGTCACAGAGAGTTCTGGATGCTGGCACGAAAATAACCTCGTCTTTGCTGAGGATTAACGCCACCTGCGACTTAGCAAACGGCAAGAAACCCCCCTGGATTACGTTGTTCCGAAGCGCACGTGAACATATGGGTTTGATTTTATAAAGAACCCAAATATTTTGGCACACCTTGAGGTGCCTTCGTTGGTGGGATCAGTGTAAGTGTCAGAGCAAGTGTCACTGATTCCACTGATGAAGGCATCTCAAGCCGAGCCGAAATATCTGGGCTCTATATTAGATGAAATCAATATGCTCACGTACAAACCGAAGCAGATTAATCATCTGCTTATTATATTAATTAATTAATTAATCTACTTATTATATTAATATGCCCACTAAATAAAAATGTCATAGCAAACTCGTATCAAACCCCTTTTTTGACAACGGTCGGCGATTCTGGGATATTGAGCCAGGCGTCAGCGCGGCGCAATACGTGACGACTGAATCGTGGATCAGGAACATAAACGGTGTACGATTACCAAATAAGGCTGATGGTTCCAACAGTTTAACGCTCGCCAGATTAGCGCGGCTGCCATCCCATGTGGAGTCTGCATTAGATTGCCAGTGAACGGTACGCATTAAATACGTCAAATTTGAGACAGCTGATCCCAAAACATTCTGCTGATAAAAAACTACCAGGTAATATGACAGACCACTAGGTGCTTTAAGGGAGCCAGATTTGGTATCATTTGAACCAGAAAGCCACCTGCTACATGATCGCTGGTGTTTCGTTGCTCCTTTTCGATTAGGTGAGAAATGAAATGGGGGAAGGTGGTAACCAGTCGCCTCGTCCGGAGTATGGGTAAAAAAACCTACGTCCGGTGCGAGTTAATTTTAAAATGATGGCCTGTCAGAACTTTGTAATCTTCAGCCAAACGTCAGTACGGAATGACGGCAAAGCCAGAGAGTATCATCTAAAAGAATGGCTAATCGCACTTGCATTCAGCAGCGCTGAAAATTGGGTTCGGATTTCTTCGTTGAAAGATCGTAGAGCGCAGTACGACGGCAGAATAACGGCTGGATGCTTTTCAGGCTCATGCCGCGGAACATCTTGATCCAGCTAACACACTGCGAGGCGAGACGTCTGTATCTCCTGCTGATCTTCCTCGAGAGACCGCTCTCTTTAGCGGAGACGCTGCGTCATCGCCGAGCCCGGCTGATACAGCACGACGTGCCTGTCCCCGGGCCGCCAGCCGGAGCGGCAGCCTCGGCTTTTGTTAGTTGTCCGGAGTTGGCCGTCTCAACCTTATACCCAGCATGGGGAGGCTGAATCCGCCCCCTCGGATTTTCCATGCCAATTTCAGGGTTTTTGATGCAGCTTCAGGAAACTTGGTCACTTTTCCTTCGTATTCTTTCTACGTACTGTAATAAAATTTCTTAATCCTATTTTGCTCAGGAGCGGAGCCAGGAAACGTTTTTGAAAGGCTATCTTTGGCCCTGTTGAGGGTAAAAGGAAAATGGCTGCCAAAAACTGGCGTTTTTAAGACAGAACTTAAAACTTGATAGGTAAATAGCTGGGGATGCGTACAGATATAATTTTCTTTATCTGAGGTCATTTCACAATGTCAGGTAAAGGTCATAAGTCAAAATCTGGTTTCATAGTAATTATTTTGGCGCTGCTTTTCCAAATACCATAACTGGAATATACATAACGTAGAAGGATGCCCTCTGGTTATGCAACAAGCTTCAGGTCGATATCAGGTCGGGTCACGGAGCTATGACTTAAAATATCAGTGCGCGTACCCTACATTACAACAACCGTAAAATGTAACTTTAGAAATAGTGAAATTAAATAACTGGAAACATTTTCAAAAAATATGAAATGCACCCAAGATGATTCAAAGTCAATGGAGGTCATTTAAGGTCAACGGTCGAAAGCTGACCTGATGAACTTGTGACCACGACATTCCCCCTTTTCCATGTCCCTGGCACCGCCTATGCTAGCATTATGCAAACAGTGTCATAAGGTTTGTACTTCTTCAGGAAAGAATGACTAGCAAAAGGCATTTTTGAATTTGTGTTAATTCGCTTTTTGAAAAACTAATCCTCTTATTTTCAAAGCCCTGTTAACGCCTAAGAATTCTATCAAAATTTAGAATGCATGTACAAACAGTTAAATTTCCATCCATAATCTCTCGATTCATGTCAATTTCATCAGTCAGTCTATAAGCAACAGGGTTATCACAAGTCCAAAAATATCCCATTCTGATTTTTGCCTCCCCGTCTTCACCCCTTTCATAGCTCTGAAAGCTTCTTACCATAAAAATGTAGTTTACATCATGGCAAATCGATTGCCCTTTGTTGCAATGAAATTGGATAAGTTCTCGAGATCTCGGGGGAGGACCGACTCCGCCCCCTGCCGGGAATCGGCCATACCGTCCAGCCCTCCGGAAGTAAGGTTAATGGACGAAAGAGGGACGGCACATGAGCGGTCTCGGGAATGAGGCCGCGGCCGGCCGGCGGCCGGCCAGCGTTCTCTTGGCAAAACAACAGCGTGGGAGCACGTCGCTCCAAACATGTGCTACCTTCAGGGAACTTCACGGTGTGGTGCAACCAGCAAAACAGACCGCCGGAACCATGAAGTTTCAAGTTCTAAAAAGACAACAATGATTTTGTTGTCTTGTTAAAAGAGCGCGGCTAGCCTCCAGGCAGGATCCACTTCTGACGGCTGAAGTTCCGCAGCAATCAGTCAAACGTGGGAAGTCGCAATTGAATTATTCCGTAGCCATAAAGTTGTGTTTCTCCGGGTCAGCGATCTTGTAGTATTGTATTACTGTATTACCGTATTATTATTATAGACACCAACAGGCACAGTCGCCCAATTACTGGAGCAGTCAAATATTAAAAATATTCTGCCAAATGGTCAAATTTTAAGTCCTTTATGATGTCCTGATAGACAAGTGCACTGGCTGTTCTCCTCTTTTGATTTCTGTCCGACGCCAGTTAATGTCCTGATGGCCAGGTATATTACTTTAAATAACAGCTGAGCAGGCAGCAAACTAGGCAGAGTCAGTGGAACGTTGTCATCTTGCTGAGGTCGCTGCTGCCCTCATCGAGTTCTTACTACTCTAAGACCCAGCAGTTTAGTCTTATAAACCTCCAACCGGTCAGAATCTCACTGCCCGTGTATTACTCTGAATTGCTGGCTAACATCTGATCTCCTGCTTTACTGCCTCTCCCAATGCCTCAGTCTGACGTCTAACGGCCGTCGGTGTCCGCTCTCCTCGGTAAACAAACATCACGTAACAAGACGTGTCAGGCATGACCTGCGGAAACTAGTGCCGGCTGGGGCTGAGAATCGGCCGACTTCTCGTCGGTTCCCGTGCCGACGCACGCCGCTGCCGACGTGATCCCTCACAGGGCCTGAAACGAAGGTCTGGACGGCCGG
This sequence comes from Capitulum mitella, assembly GCA_030062745.1. Classification (NCBI taxonomy): domain Eukaryota; kingdom Metazoa; phylum Arthropoda; class Thecostraca; order Pollicipedomorpha; family Pollicipedidae; genus Capitulum; species Capitulum mitella. Next base: position 10,066,699 of record CP099848.1, read on the forward strand.
GCGCGCCGGTCGCCCCAGCTGGCTGACGTCACACGAGACCCGTCATACGATCAGGCGGGCCAAACCACGGCAGAAGCCGCGGCGTCGGCGTGTGGCCGGCGCCGAGCCGGCGGCGCTCCGCCTCCCGTCCCCTGGACGTCTCCCGGCCGGCAACAACCGACTGGTGCCGGGTAACTATGTGTTTATGAAGACAGTCAAAGGTCTTGGGTTTGCGCAGCGCAAACGTAGCGGAAGAGTAAAGAATAGTACTTTAAATCGCCATCAGCAAAGGGGTGAAATAATAGATGCATTTGACGTGCCCTAAAGGGTTCTGGAGTGCGACCGACGGTTGCCGGATAACCCATGTGTTTATGAAGACGGCCAAAAGTTTTGGGTTTGCACATCGTTAACATAGGAGGAGGAAAAATGTAACATGTAAAACCGCTTCAGCACAGGGAGTGACGAAATGAATACATTTTGCATTCGGAGTAGGGCTCTGGAGTACATGCGATTTCTGATTATCAATACCTGCCGAAAATGAGTGTTTTTAATTTGGCTGAGCCTACGCTCAACGCCTTTAGGACTAAAGGATGACTATTTTGATGAAAAGGACAACTTTTATTACTCTGTTAGTCTGTCTACCGCGATTGCAACTATGCTGACCCATTTCAGATGGTTCACCCTGCCCGGTTAAGCCCGATACGTACGATGCCGTGCTGGGGGGCAGATTCTCTCCCTTCCCCCAACGATCTCGAAAACTATTGGTCTGATTTCCTAGCAAGAAACGCCGTTCGATAACCTATAGCGAGACCTACATTCCTGAAAGAAAAAAATGTTGAAAATTTTGGAAAGGGGCAAGAGGGGCCAAAATGACAGTATAAGTAGAGGTCTGCTTGTACGAGCTTTCTGACCGCATTTTAGGACCGATTTTGCCCTATCTTATGTCATTCTACCGACGATTAATCGGTCTATCACATATTTTAGGACGAGGCCGACTTTCAAACTTCATAGGTGTATCCAAGGCACATAAAGATGGGTACACGTCTTTGGGAAAAGCTGATTCATTCTACAACATTTTTTTTGGGGGGGGGGTCTGGCGAGCTTATTTCTGTTCGGAAAATATTTTCATATGTGTCACATACCATGTTATATAGACATGACCAATGCGCATAGGCGGATCCAGCTACCAGAAGAAATACGGTGACTTTCTACCCTGTGAATTATTGGTAATTGACTATCATATTCAGACATGTTGTGAATACTATTTTGTACTGTGCTCAAAATTCCTACGTTGAAAAAATAAGCGCATCAGATTTTGAAATAACAGAATCACACATTTTGGGATAATAAGCGCATCGCATTTTGAAACAAGGAAATCATCGACGTAACCAGGGCACATAAGACGGGATGATTTTTGACAAAATGCGAAGTTGTTTCGTCTTACGGTCTGAATCTGGTAAGATATGTCTGTCAAGAAGACATTCCCACATGTGCCACATGTCATATTATTTATACAATGGAAATGCTCATAGGAGGATCTAGGTACCAGAAAAGAGGATCAATAACTACATGGTGATAGCTGGTCTGTAGGTCTTATTCCGTAAAGCAAGCCATACGTCCTCAAGAATAAGACGAGATAGAATACTCCACTTTATCCAGGAGCCGCCTCTGATTTCTTGTTTCACTAAAATACATGGCATTTGATCGTAATATGTGGAGCTAATCAAGTCAATCACACAGATCTAGATGTCTATCAGCCCCATTGAACGTTATCTGACGAAATACGCACTCGAAAACCGATGTCTGGAGACGACCCTGGCCGTATATATTGGTGAATTATATTCGTAAATTAGGATAAAGATGTCAGAAGAACACGTAAGCTTTGCTTTACTCATGTGATGGATCATAAAGTCTCAGGGATAGGAAAATATAAACACCCCTTTATATGTCCCCGGATCTAACACTGACGAACATTTTTCCTAAAAGTACGTGAAAGTGTGCAGGTTGCAAATATTCCCATCATCTGAAATGTACATGACATTATGAAGGATACCAAAATATTACATAACCACGTCAAAGTACGCGATGTCCAGAGACCGCGATATTCCTGAAACCTGCCTACGAAAAACGTGTCCTGGAACTGCCCTTGAATGCGATAAGTTTTGAAAATTTTGTCACAGTATGTCAAAGCCATACTTACAGTCACCAGGTTTCGTGAAGCAGCTGCCCAGGAATGGCGAGCAAAAATGCGAGAGAACCAGTCCCCAGCACGGAATAGGGTTAAGCAATGGAATAGTAAGTCATATGCGCATACACCACGCATTTTTTATAAATATCATTCAAATGCTTTACCAGACGCTTCGGGACCAGAGTTTGCGCTAAGCAGTGCTTGTTGCACGGACCATGATCCCTACAAACGACCGCGCAAGTCCAGGTGAATGGCAGAATTTTGAAGCGAAAGCGTAACGTGCCTACTCGAACGACAAGGTCATGTGGCAAACAGTGTTTCCCGCAACAGGTCATTTGCTAAGTGACCTACAGGAGAAGTAACGAGCGCTGAGGCGACTCTAACCCACCTTGCCAGCGTTGGAAAGCGGAGGCAGAAGCCCTAGCAACTGAGCTACCGACATGACTCAGTCACCGCCCACAGACGCTAAATCTTGAAGGCTGTGATACACGTCATGACAAGTAAAAAATAAATAAATAAATAAATAATAAACGAAACAAAATAACAGCGACGCGGAAACGTTCCTGGACAAAATCAGTTACCCAGGGAAAGCTTGAGAAAAGAGGGAGCGCCGCCTCTTTATTGCATCTACAGCCTCTAAACGTGAGCGTGGAGCCCGTAATGGTCCGTCCTGCCTCGAGGACCCTGGCTGAGTAGCTTGGTGGTTTTACAAAGCACGTTGACGAATGCCTTCTGGGGCTCTCTGTTCTTAGAAACCTTGTTTGCGAGGCATGACGTGCTGTGAGTGGCCAGATACTCACTTGACAACCAACCAAGCTTCTCATGCAGGCCGGGAAAACGGTCATATTTTTGCGTGCAAAAACAATTTTGATAGCGAATTCATTTTCCTTTTGTCCGAAGTTCTTTTTTGAAAACTGGTAGTTCGAGGTCCTCCAAGTCAATATAGATTTCGGTGGTGGAATACTGCCGTGGTCGGTAAACTAAACAGACTGCAGGTCGGTAGCGCCATTTAATTGCACAAAGGTTAACAGGGCCTCCAGTCTACTCGCGGGAGGTTTAGGGATCTTGACCTTAAAAGAGGAATAAATAAATTCGTTAAATTCGTTTATTACGGCATTCGCGGCGCCGCCATGACGACTGTTGTCAGGACGTTCGAATCTGAAAGCAGAATATCCAAGCAGAACCAGCCGGCGACTGGGGATTTCTGTTTCGGCCCTTTCTCGGAGGTCGTCGTCACGTCAATTTTGCGGTGGTGAATGAGAAGTGAGAGGTCAAGGCAGCTCCCGTTTTAGAGACAGCACGTCTAGATCCGAGCGTCAGCTGGTTGTCGGAAGACCCGGACGGCTCAGCTCTGCCTCCTGGCGGACCGCCGCCCGCTCCCTCAACGGGAGCCAGGCGCGCCGCGTGGGAGGCTAACCTGGCACGCCTACTGCATGAACACTAAAGGCCTGTTGTACCACAGGTCCTACAAAATAAGTTAATAGCCTGGAGTCATAGCTGTTCTTTCATATCTTAAACGTAAGATCATGGAGAGAATCTAAAACAACCGAGACGAGGAGCTAAATCCTTTAATAATGGCTAGACAGTTAGTTTTAAGACGAACTTTAACGTGGGTATTTCTCCTAATATATGTGCTTCATACTGCCAGTCGACATTGCTTCTTGAACAAAAATGGGCATTCGAGAGTTGGTCGCAAAACTCGCGAAAGAAAATCAAAATTAACGATGCGTTGTTGGTCATTTTCCATTAATGAGTAAAATCAGTTGGTTTGGTTATTGGGTTATTTAACGACGCTCTCGACCGACAGACAGGGTCATTTCGCGTCGCAGCCTCTCACGGCAGTTGTCGCGAGGAACGGCGAAATGGAGCATAGCCAGTTGAAACTTACGTAACATCAGTGATAGGATGGACTCCAAACAAGATGTTAGCCGTTCACACCAGGGCAGAACACGTAGACCAAACCGTAAAATGGGGGCTGAGTACAGCGAAGCTCTAATGCGGTCTGCCACCAACAAAGTTAGTCCGTCCCAATGTCCGCTAGCTAGAAGACTTCGCGTCATTCAGACTTACGCTCCGGAGATATTGAAACTGTATCATTTAGATATAAGAAAAGAACGGACGCCCAATTTCGGCGCCGTATGACACAGCAGTCGGCGTGCCCTCAAGCCCAGATCATCATCATCCCAACTTAACCCTACTCCCGTGCCTACAATGCTATGCGCATTCCCGTATGGGGGAAGCTTATTCGACTTCCCTCTCGAGAAATAACCGTCCGATTTCGTCGCAATGAGCTACAATCGATTCGCCATGAAGTAAGCTACATTTACCATAAAAGGCATTTTCAAAATCTTAAAAGTGATGGACATAGGGTAAAAAGTAAGACAGATGTGAAGTTTTTCACTTTGGCTTGGGGCCGATTTTGACGCAAATGGCATGAATCGAGAGCTAATCGACGTGAGTTTTACCAATGGCCCACACGTTTGGAATTTTGAGGGAATTCATAGGCGCTCATGGAACCTGTAAATGGGAGGAATATTTTTTGAAGACTTAATAAAAAAATATCTTTTCACTTTTACAGGTCGTTTTATACCAACAATGACACATTGTTGTATAATGTTGTGACAGGCGGCGCCAGGGACATGGAAATGGAGAACTGTCATGGTAGCATGTACGTCAGGTCAGCTAACGACCTTTGACCGAATAAACCTTCTATGATGTCAGAGTCACATGGAATGGCATTGAGTTCATTTCATTAACGTTTCAAAACGATTTTAATAGTCTGAATAGGCTATATTTAAAAAAATTGTTTGTGGCGGTTGTGATATAGGGTACGCGCGCGGACATTTTAGCTTGTAGCTACATGATCCGACATGATGTCAACCTGAAACTTAACCCAAGCATTGGTGGGTCTCCAAAACGTAATACTCACTGATGGGGAGATGTTTTTATCACAACAATATCTCAGCTATTTACTGACATATCCCCGTGAAGCTCGCAGCATTATAACAGCGATGACACGAACCAAATATGTGTGTGTTACCGAGTGGGGTAAGTGCTGAGGCAAACATAGGTCAGTGACGCTGACCGCCCGTTTCTCAGCTGTTTAAGGACATATTTGCCTGAAATTTTGCTGGCAGCACCCTTGCTGTATTACTACAGTGATGATGCACCACAACAATGTGTGTGACCTATTGACGTCAATTCATAGGTCAACATATGTCAATGGCATATTGCTAGCGAGCTCCTGGCACCTGATGTCTTATTTTTCTACCATATTCTGCTAGAATAAAAACAGTTGTCTTCCCCACTTCTGTCTGCAAGTCAAGTACTGGCAATTTTTATCTCGTCCCACCGGATGCGGATCCAGGATTCTAGAAATAAGGCTTAGTGCGTGGTCCGTACAGGAACTATGGTTCGTTTTTTCTTCAAAAGGCCATTTCCTCTAAACGCCCAGATTACGAGTGCTCGTGCAAAGCAAACTGGAATATATGGAAGGATGATTCACCTTTATGCTGAAAGTCAATTTATTCGAGCAACTGAAGTAGGCATGTCATGGATCCCATTTGAATCCACGCGAGTCATAACGACGTTTAAAGGAAATGACCTTTTGAAAAATAAGTTAACCATAGCCATGCTCAGCTGGCGATTATCACGCACAATAGCGAGTAAAAATGGGAAGTATATGCGCCCCTCTCCCTCCCCGTGGATCCGCCACTGCTGACGCATGGCGGGATCAGGTGGCCGGCGCGCCGAGTCTCCGGGCCGGATTCTGCGGCTTGGCCCGTCGGCCGACCGCCGATGAGCTGACCGACCGATGTGGGCCAAGTTTATTTCGCCATGATGAACACAATTACGGTCCGTTTGCGGCGATTTTTGGCAGTTCTGTGCTTAATTGCTTGAGAAAAAGGGACCGTGAAACATTTTTCTCGGACTTGCTTTCTTTTACACATATCCGAGAAAAACAACACGTGCAGTAACCCTCCTCCTATCAGTGCGCGGATTAAGTCACAAGTAGAGAGCACTATGCTGAGTCATATATGTTCCGGATTGTACATTTAGAAAGTAAACCAAAAAAGTATTTACATCAAACAAGTTTTCAAAATCAATCTTGATCTAACCTTTTGAAGTGACCTCATGTTAACAAAAATACTTGTGTGCGTTTCCCAAGTTGTTCATCTATACACTTATACAAAGTTTTAGGTTTTATCTTACAAGCTCCATTTTTGACGGCCATTGGCACCTTCAGTGGTGCCAAAATGGTCTTAGATGCCTCCCAAAGCTTGGCCAAGCTCGGCCTTTGTGTAAAATAAAATTATCAAAATTTGGCATAATACTCAGGAAGAATAGGAAGAAAAGCCCACTAAATTTCAAGAAACTATTTAAAAATTCCTGAAAATGGCGGCAAAAAAGGAGTTCCCCATACGGGAATGGAGTTGAGGCACCCAGGGTAGCACTCAAACAAAAAACCCAAAACACGCGCTTGCGCCGACCATCTCGAGAAATCCGAAGCTGATGAATGCACCGACGTTATCATGGGCGACGAGAGTAATTTTCAGCCACAACAGGAGCGACATGCCGTGCGGCGTATCCGTCTCGACCCGGGGTGAGATGTCCCAGAGGAGGTGCATTATCGGCCCACCGACAGGTATTCCTGGAAGCTGCTGTTGTTGGTGGCTATCTCATCGAGAGGAGAGACGCGACCCGTCACGTGGTGTAGTTGGACCAATGTGAGCCGCGCCACCTGTCGCAGTAAGTGTCAGAAGCAGACGTTGCTACCTTTCATAGATAAACACTAACTCGATGGTGGGTGTGCTTCCTGGGCGGACTTTGCTGCCGCTCGCAAGTCCGAGACACGCTACGCTTGTTTGAGAAGGGAAGCATGCCTATTGTAAGTGGGGAAGATAACCCACCCAGTGAGCCTCTGTTGCGTCCCATTGATAATTCCCGAGGCGGTGTCAAGCAGAAAACCTATAAGGCCAGTCAGGTGGCCACCTCTGACCTGCCGACAGAACGTTTTATCCGGATAGCAATATCATTCATTTATGAGGAGGTCTCGCGAAAAGTGATGGAACGCGTCGGCGGGCGCGCGCGAACTTCAGACCGTTTCGGTGTGAGCAAACTGTTCCACTGAGAGTACGTCATACATGCTGCTGTGCGCCACTTGCGTGCCGGATTCGGTGGCACTGCTGCATAGCAAACGAGAGTTAGGGATGTTTTAGTTTTGTCCAAAAAGCAACTGCCCGCCCGTGAACTAGACGCAGTACGTTAAAGTTTTGCATATTGCTGGGTCTGATCCCACACATTATTGTTAGAGATCGTTCAAAGCAAGTTTATGAAAAATAACGACAGAACAGATACAACAGGACATACTGTATCAAACGTTGTTGTTTTTTACTCTTACAAAGTAGCATGTCTTCACCTTGAGCTTTATAAGCAGCAGAAAAAAGTTGCATTTGTTATGGAGGAACGGAGAATGAAAATGAAGCTAACGATCCATAACGAACGTGGACGTTCGGATGAGGCGTAAAACCTTTATTCGTGTTTACACGCTAATCCGTCACTGGATCGATGAAACGTTTTAAACTTCTTTCAAAGCAGATCCGGGAACACGTGGAGGTAATAATTAGTTTTCTTTTGAATTCTGGAAGTTCTAACGATTCATCTAGCTCCAGTTGATACACTGCAAACTAGGGAGCGGAAGCTTGTCTTCACCGTACACAGTTTTAAGCTGTGGTATAAGGATGAAAGGATTCGAATACTGAAATTTTCAAAACAAGGCAATTTAAGTTCAGTGTTGAAAACTGGACGTTTCAAGTGAAAAACGTGAGTTTGGTTTGCGGAGCATGGCAGGCGCTAAACGAAAAGTGAACAGGCAGCACAGTCCATTATTTTTCGATATCGGCTAGCACAGCCTAGCTGGTTGACCAAACTCTTGATATCAGCCACCAGCCTGAGCACATTGATCCGACGCCGTCTGGATTATCTGGCTGGTAAAGATTTACGGATTTTGTGCCCCTTAGCTATCTTGAAAACTAATTAAACGTTCCCACTTCTAACAGCAGTAGTACCCTTCAGCTTCCCGGCGAAGGGATATAAAAACGGCAAAACGAACTTCCGGTAAAATCAATCGAAACTTAATGCCTGCCTTAAGGGTTAGTCATACCAGTGTCTTCAAACGGGGCCACTATACATGAAATGGAAAGAAGAGAGTGCACTGTGCGTGTGGCTGATTGCTTCATAGAGGTGGCAAAGATGGAAATGATGCATTCACTCTGAGTCACTTTTGACGTAAGTTTCACTTGTGAAGGATGTTTGAATGTTGTTTTCAGATATTGCTTAAGGAGAAAAAACGTAGAAGACAACAGCTGATAATTTTGGCCGCTCGAAATTTGTAAAGAGAATAGACATATATGTATGGATATGATATGATATGATATATGATATAATAGGAAAGACATATAGGAATATGACATACTGTACTCAAACCGCCAAGGCGCAGCTATTTTGCTCTTTTGATTACCATTTTGTCGGGGGAGGAAATTATTTCTAAATCGCAAGCGACGGCCAGCGAGCATTGAGACAAGGAACATGAGAGACAATTCTCACCTTCTGGAGCATCTCATCTGTCTTTGCAAGGACAGCTTCATAACTCTCTCGGTGCAGAAAGATCTTCTTGCTTTGTATTTTCCTATGGAAAGACTTTTCGACAATGGCTCGAGAGACTTGCCGACCTGCGAAAGCAAATGTCAGTAATCATAGCTCATACATACATAGCTCGCTATCTTCGCCTGGAATAGCAGAAATATGAAGTGAATGCGCGCGAGCCTTCTAAGCTCGTTGGAAACCGCGCACTACTCTAAAGCGATGGATTGAAATTACTCCCGTGTGGCATTTATTATTTTTATTGTATTTGTTTTTAACTTACCCGGCTTACAAAATACCTCCATTTACACATCGTTAACATCCATGCATTCTGTGGGCACAAACTAATCTCTGCGTTGTACATACGCCATTTACCACACAGACTTGTTGCTGAACCATGCACACGTAGCCCGCAACCACACATACTGCGCGCTCAGTGGTCCGATAACATACATACTGCATACACGTAGCAAACGACATACCACAGGTGTATCTTGTAAACATTTTTCCGGGAAAGTCCAGTTTAATATGGATTTGAGCTGTAATCGAATCCCCATTGAATTACTGCTGTTACGGTGATGTGGATGCATTTTGTTAAGTTAAAACAATAAAGCTGATGCGCAAATGGACACAAATTATGCCACGACCATTCTGCGCACTTAATGCTAAATCTGTCAATTCTAAAGTAGGTTTGGATTGATGGGGAGGGTTCGAGTTTCATCGTTACCCATTCAATTACCAAGAACGGTCCCGCCGGAATACGAGAATGGACATCAAATTATAATCCAATTAAATGCAGTCGCTTTGGACCCAGTTTGCCAGAATGCTTAGGCCATTTATCGAAGCCCCTTGGTTTACATATCTTTCCAGCTGGTGGTTTTCCATTCCGGGTCCATAAGCAGCTTTGCATTTAACTTGATGAGCGGAACTTGAAGAGTGTCTTTCAATTTTCGATAGTGCCAGTCGTGAGGTAGAGGGAGTCCTACGTCTAGCAGGACAAAATCACATGAATCGACCAGCCCGGTCCGGTCCGGTTATGACGGTTTTTAGAAGCCAACAATGTCGGGGTACTGATCACGGGATCACGAAACTGACATCAGAAAGTGCCGCATTTGTTTACATCGTTGCCTTTGCATTCACATTGCGTTATCTTATAAACTCTCTTCTCCATGTAGCTATTCCGCCTGTGATGTTTTCGTTCTGAGGCCCTTTCGGACAGACGTTTTTTAACATCATCGTAATGCCAGAAAATAGTATCATGGGCACGCGTGACGTATATCTGCACTTACAATTTTTTAGGCGTAACGTACTGGAATAAATCGATGGGCTTCTGCTTGCACTGCAAAACGCATCAAGGGAAAATCGGTGTACCAAGCAATATTTTAAATATGTTACCGAATTTCAACAAATTCAGCACGCTTCGCTCGTTGCGCGCCCCACAAGGCGTCAAATTATATGAGTGAACTCAAATGACAGATGCTCGTACCATAGTGCGAGACATCCAGGTGCAAAATACGCATTCTCTAGTCCATAGATTTGGTGTCCAAACGGCATATGTGCCTCCAAAGCTTTCTCACAAAAGCGATTCGCAACTGCGAAGTGGTTAGTTAAAACAAGTAACAAACGCAAGTTGAATCATCAATAGGGGGACGCTCTATGGTGTTGATCATGAATAGGGAAAATTTATCAACAGCACTTAACACAGGACTGTTAATAACACTGTTAACAGCAGACAACTTTTCTCTGGTGATGGTTCAGCCTGGCTGGACACAAAAAAGTCCTTCCCGTTTTTCTTTTGTTTGTTTGTGTAACGTACGCTGTACTAAAGATTACCCAGACATCACCCAGTGCAGCGTTGATAATGACAAAACAACCACCCAGCCACAGCTGGGTCCTCTGATACTCCATCCAAGTCAGCGCACTCTCAGCTCAAATCATCGAATACCCGAGTCAGGTTGTCCGGTGTCAGAGTTGGGGGGGGGAGAGTGGTCTTGCAGCGAAGGCGGGTTTCGAGGCGCCGAGCTCATTTGGTCCACTAACCAGACAGCCACTGTAGACAGAGACCACCGACCAGACAGCCACTGTAGACAGAGACCACCGATCATACACACACTGTAGACAGACCACCGACCAGACAGCCACTGTAGACAGGGATCACCGACCAGACACACTGTAGACAGAGACCATCGACCAGACACACACTGTAGACAGGGACCATCGACCAGACAGCCACTGTAGACAGATACCACCAATCAGGCACATACTGTAAACATAAACCACCGATCAGACAACCACTGTAGACAGAGAACGTGGTCTCGACATCCACTGTAGACGGAGACCACCGACCCGACACTCACTGTAGACAGAAACTAACGGCCAGACGCCCACTGTGGATGGAGGCCACCAACCCGACATCCACTGTAGAGGAAAACCATCGACTCGATACCCCCTGTAAAAAGAAACCACTGACCCGCCGATACTGCAGACCGGCCCAACACTGGCTGTACACAGAGTCCACCGACCCGACACTGACTGACCGTAGACGGAGGCGACGTCGGCGTGCGTTTGACTATCGGCCTCCACCTCTTGCAGCAGGGACTCCCAAGTCTGGAACAGCGTGCTGGAGCAGGCCGGCCTGGCGGGCGACACAGGGACCGTTAGACCAGGCAGCATAGGGAGCAGACAGTCTCCCGGGGCGCGGCTAGGTCAGCAGGCCTGCGCCGAGCTCACGGTCAGAGAGCTGCCGCAGCGCGCACTGCAGCGGCGAGCGGCCGCTTCTAGTGCTCATCAGCAGTCGTCAGATCCGCCGCATGTCACCGAGTCAGGAGACCGCCGATGTGCAGCCCTGCAGGGTTCGACTCAGTCTCCTGTTCCGCAGTCAGCGCTCATCACTAGGCCAGCCCGTCCACTGCCGAGCCCGCCAGTTCGTTCGGGTGTCTGGCGAGGTCGGAGCAGTTGTCACGTGTCGCGATCTGCTCGGGATAATCATGGCGTCCCAGCGTCGGTGTCGGCGTCCCTCGAGCCCTCGTCGACGACGAGTCGAAGCCGTAAGTTTTACGAGGCCTCGTCACCGCCGGATGGATCCGACGGGTTGACAGGAGTCGGGACGGTTTCTGTGTCATGATGTTTGATTTATCCTGCCGAGTAAGGCTTCGCTAACACAAAGCATCCTGAAACTTGCATCGGGTGGCAGGTGGCGTCATGCCGATGCTGCACGAAATTTTGCTCAGCTGTTTACAATGGATCGCATAAATTGTTCAAACTAGCTGGACTGGGGAAAGCTTTGGCAATAAACAAAGCATTGCGTCACACCGTGCACGACAGACATGCATCTGTGTAAAAAACACAGGCACAGGTACAGGCACATACAGATTTCCTGGGTCAACATTGCCGGAAAACTCCGTTATTTTTTAGCTATTGAAATGAAGTTTACAAAGCACTCACTGGTTTGTTGGTCTTAAGGCAAACAAACATCTCTGATGTCCGCAAAAATAAAATGGTTAGAAGCCACATTCATTATTGTGGTTGGTATGCTATTCTTGCTTAAAAACATATAAGCCCTTACACGCAAGGGACCATTCCCGACAACCGGGCATTGAAATCAATACTTAGTTTGCCAAAGCGTTAAGTGGATTTCACGTCTACCATACCTATCTCGCTTCCTGGTAATTTCAGTTGCTCTTGTTGGCGTGCGTTCCCATCTACAGAGAACCACCAGCCCACTTTTGCACGTTCCAAGCCTACCACCGGCTTGTTTGGAGTCGTACTTCCGTCCCACCTCGCGAAAACGTCCCGCGCCTGTCCCATTGCCGCGGACGATAATAAGCTAAGTGGACATACCACGGCGGCCGGTTGCCTCGTGCTTGACTGGTTCCCCCCCCCCCCCAGGAGGGGCGCGGTGTTGCAGAGCCGTGGGTCCAGGCAGAGCGCCGCTGACAGCGACGACACGCTCAGGCTGGCCGCGCTGGCAGCTTGTTTGCTTATTGGTCTGGAGACGCCGTGCAAGACAAACTGACGGACGGCTGGCTTGTTTTGACCACTCCAGTCAGTGAAGATGGCCACGTTTCATAGCTTGCCTGGTATCCGCCGATGACGAAACATTAATTTATTTTTATGACTGTGGGGAATGGCTCAGCAGAACATTTTGTCGCTGGCATAGTGGGATTTTTTCCTTTACCATAGTGGGATTTTTGACACTGTGTATACTACAACTTCAGGTTTAGGAAATCCAGCATTGGGCGCCGAATGACCCTGCAGTCGGTGCGCCCCTAAGCCCCAATAACCAACCAACCAACGAAATCCAGCATGATAACCTGCGTACGATTATCAGTAGTCTTCGGCACAATTAAAATCCTACGACACGGTGTCTGTGGAGCCCCAGGTGGAAATGTGCTGTAGTGGTGCAGAGGTTTATTTCGTGTAGCAATCCAGTAGCCTTTAGAGAAATTAGCACACTGGATCGCACTGGATCACCTCGAACTCCCATTTTTGTTTTTACGCCAAGCGCAAACTTCGGGCTACGGTAGCTGTCACATATCTCCGGAAAGAAAGGGAAGCGCATTACCGGGAATCCAGAAGAAGACAGCAAAAAGCACTTACGCTGGGAAGAAAACTGCGTGTTCCTAAAAGCTAGTAAACTTGTTTTTCCCCGATCACTGACTGTTTTGTTGAGCTTCAGTTAATGCGGACGATAAGCGTGGAAGTTCTCGCTTGTTTTAACAGTGCAGGGAAATGCCGAGCTAGACGCGATGCAGTTCAAATAATTACACCTCCAAACATACTGAAGCACATCGGCACTTAATCCTCCGGCCTATTTCTCAGCTGACTAAACATCAACTTCAGCTGATTTCAGTGAACAAAGTTAGGAAAGCTGAGGAACCCCAGACCGGTACCCGTATTTTTACTACGTGCCGGATGTTTACGAGGGAAGCTGAAGGCCGAGCGAGACTTCCTTTAATTAAGAGAAAAAATCAAATTGAGCTGCGCGGATCGGCAATAAACCTTCTATGTAGGTTTTTAGGCTCGTGACCACTTGGCGGCGAATCGTGCGGTTTTGACCAAAAGATAATCCAGTTATTAATGTGTTCTCCATTTCCGTTATCAAAGCGTTTCTACCTCATTGCTTCCATTCGGCTATTCTGGGAATGAAATTTTCGCTGTTCGACATTTGTTTCGGGCGTTTTTAGAGGGATAGCAAGTAATGGCATGGATACACATGGCGCTTGAGATGGAATTACGCGGGTACAAATTGCTAAAATAAACGGAAAATTTCCGTTTGTATTGCAAAATGCTGCAAAGGATCTTAACGCTGTGAGAAGTATTTCATAGCATATCTCCAAACTTGAAGACAAACCCAACCAAATCACACGTCAGTCATCCAACAATTTACCTCACGGGTACACTTATCCACATGCATGCCTCTAAATTTTGTGCCGACAACGATACAGTAAAGCAATCATTCCTGATAATACCAAGCGTCAGTCGGACCGAAAATAACCGCTAAGCTTGATCACGCAACATGCCGACAATGGAATCTGACATAGGAGGAGCCAAGGCAATTGCCGTAAGATCATTCGACAGGTGGACTAGGAATGCAACTGAAACAGACCTAGCCAGTGTGCTAGGTCTGTTTCCGCTGTGGTGTCTGTAGTGCTGCAAATTACCAACATAAGCAGAGTGGGAGCTGGAACAAGATGTTTCAACCTACCATGGGTGTTTCTTTATCGCCTCCTTCGTCCTCCGGCTTTTGTTGAACTTTGTATCACTTTTGGCTTTTACATCAGACAGGGGTTGAATTTCGTTTTCTTTTAATTGTGACGCTCGCCGTCCAGTCTCCAAAACAGCCCTTGCGGTTTGCACGTCCCCGCCCCCACCCTCCCCGCCATGCAGCTTGCAGTGTGTTAAATGCGGTATAACGCTCGAGGCCGAGTTCGAGCAATACGGGAATGGTCGACTGGGCCTTGGGAGACCCAACCGGATTAAATAAATGATATCATTAGCCGGGTGCCCCTGTCTTACCGCCAGCAGTTTTGGCGTCTGGCTTGAACTCGGTGAACTCATGAAAAGTTGATGATACTATGCAGCGTTATGGTACTCAACGATAGTCCCAGATAAATAACACACGTTTCACTCCTAAGTTCCGACCAAAGAAGACCTATGGTGAAATGAGGATGAAAAAAATAGAGGCTCCATGGACAGCCCAAACTACCTTGGTATTTTTTGGCGCTTGCTCACTGACACGAACTTTGTGGCGATAGTTTTTAAGAGACGTTTTTTAAAATATTTTCTGAAACAACAGGACGACATGGAAATCGCAATTTAGCCTTAAAAAAGTTGGCTGCGCGCACATGCATTTGACCACACGGTGTGCGCCGTTTGAACTGTTAAACGTGACGTGATAATGTGATTTTCAATGTTCTTTAGGTCAACTGCAAGTAAAATTTCCTGGTGGTTTTTGTGACTCTGTGACTGGACCTCCTGTTTTACAAGTTTCGCCTTTCCGCGAATAAAATGTTCTGGCATGAATGAAGCTGACTGAATATGCTATCGCAACACGACGGGCCGAGCGATGGACTCTTCCCATCACCGCTGCAGCGTCCCATGTCCGGCCCTCCTCAGGAGCTCGAACACGCTTTTACGTGGCAGTCTCAGGTGTCCCCGAGAAACGCAGCCACATACCGCACCAGTCCCCCACTTTCGATTTGCCCACCAAGGCAAGGGCATGCAACAGGTCGGCGAAGTGCCAGGACGGCCTTGTCGGGGCCGCGTTGGGAAACTGCGCCGACGCCGGGGGCCCGGTCTATGGCCCGACACTCCTCCGTGACAGCAGTGTCGGCGTGGCCTTCAGTAAAACTTCAGACGGCTGTATCTGGCCGGCGGCGGCGCACGCGGCGGCGGGGCCACTCCAGCCTCCGGCCGGCCTGTTGTGCTTGGAGCCGGTCCAGCGCGGCGCATTGTTTCTGCCGATGGACCTCGCCACGTGGGTGCCGGCCCTTGCTGAGTCGAAGACGCGAGTGGCCGTCGCGAGCGGAGCGCCGCCGCCGCTGCCGTCGGAGCAGAGAGGCGAGTGTTCCTCTGTTTGTCACGCCGCGGGGCGCCCCCAGGCGACCGCCAGCGCCAGCGCCGGATCTCATTAGGCGATGATGTTTTCTGCTCTGACGTTCAGCTCTCGTCACAAACCCAATGGGATCAGGCTGCGGCGGCAGCGGCGCGTCGTCCGCGCGATCGTGCCAGCGTGCCGTGCGTTCGCCGTTATAATGAGACGGATTCTGCCTACAAGGGGACACGCTGTCAGTCCCAAGCGGAACGTCACGGGGACTGTGCATGACGACGGAGGCACCGTCCCATCGCTGCCGAATCCCTGAAACGGAGTAGGAGCCTGTTCCGGGAAACGCGATCTTTTGCATTCTCGATAGTTCTAGGAGTTACATGTGCCGTGCAAATGTACGCAAATTTTCTGTCGGTGTTGTACTGCGTTAGGCAAGGCACCGCTTAAAGCTACTGGAATTTGTCTGGAGTAACCTTTCACAGTATTATCGCTCATGAAGCTCCTAAAATTGACTGAAGATAACACCGTTTATCATGAGCAAAAATGGCATTCAAACCACGTGTAAGTTTCTTGTCTTTTCCTTGGTGTCTCGCATTCGGTGACCTCTCTGGCGTTTTGTCAGGCTGAATAGCGAGCGCAAGCCATCGAATTAACGCCACCACGAGGTTAACTTCGACACGAAGAGAGGACTGCCTTTCCGGCACCCAGATCTCCTTTGCCAAGGATTTCTCAGAACGCAGGACGGTCGGGAACTTCCCGTGAATCTTTTAGTTCAGATGTTGTGACAAAGCACATCTTCACTGGGTGTTGGAGAAGACTTCCACAATGCGTTCATTTAAGAACAGCGTCGTTAGGTCGTAACATTTCATACAATTTAACGAACGGAGAAACACGAAGCTTATTGGCATGGACAATTTCCTTGAAACTGACACTCTATTGGCCCAGAGAAAAGAAACATAAAAGCTCGCGCTTAGCATTTCCATAAACGCTCAGCATCGCTTCCCACTTAAAACGACTTTGCGAGCAAGGAAAGCATGAATTATTCAAAGGCCTCCTCAGGATGGGACCTATTTTGAGAAAAGGTGTTGTAACACCTACTCTAGGCGTTGTACCCCACGAATGTGTAAAATAATATAAAACACCAGTGCGCAGACCAGTTTCGAGGTGAGTGATGGCTGCCAAACCCCCCAATAAACACTCTCTATTGAACTTCTCTTCAGTGCCATCGGCGCACAGCCGTGGGCAAACCATTTCCCGTTTTCCCGTTTCGCCTGCGGCAGTGCCCGTTCCGCCCGCCGTCGCCGGCCCGCCACGCCGCCAGCGCCTTCGAATCTGACACGGCGCGCCGTCGACGCGCCAATGAGCGGAATGCGATTTCAATTGCCGCCCGCCGGGGCGGGGGCGGCGGCGGCCGCGAGCTCGGGCGGCCACCGCCCGGACGGGCCGGCGGTAAACAACAGGCCGAGCGGCCGGCCGCCGCCGCCGCCGTCGCCGCTCACGTCAGCCCGCCAGCTTGTGGCAGGGAATATCGAGCGGAGAGTCGACTGGTTCTCGATTCACGGAGAAGATAGCTGCACGTTTTTTGGAGGGGCGTGATGGCTGCTGGTCGTGTGCGTCTCAAATATGGTGACCATCGAGGATTGTAATGGCATATCAGCCCATTAGTAGATTAGCTACATCTACCACCAACTGCCATGGTGTAGGAACAGGGAGGGGGGGGCTGGGGGCCATGGCTCCCCACTTTTGGGGAAATTTAACATTAGCCCCATGGGGAAAAACAGCTCTGCCCCTCCCCCATCCAAATTTTCCTGGAAGCTCCTACGCCACTGCCTGCCGTTCGTTTTCTTCCAGAATAGATGGGTCCAGATAAGCAATAAAAAAACGGGGGAGATTAGCTGTTTCAATGTTGTTTCCCGCAGCCTGGAACCAACTGCATAATTCTTTACTCGCAGTCAAGTACTCAGGAAATTAACGTTGCATTTGGTCTTGAAATAGTTTCTGTCAGGGTCACTAAGCATGAGGAAGATGGCGATCCCTAAAGTCCTGTATCGAGGGAATTGGCTCCATTGTCACATCTGGAGCAATGCCAAAGTTGTTCCTCCCGTTAGAAATCCCTAAGAAACCCGTGCCCACCATCACAAAGCAGGGCATCCACATGTCGTGCAACATCGTGGAGTAGGTATCATTGCCAGATATCGTTATCAGATGTCGTTGTCGGATGTTGTCAGCTGTTGTCAGATGTCATTGTCACAATACAGCGATTCCCCAGTGTTGCGAGGGTTGGGTAGCCGGATATCTTTGTTCGGACATGAGTAAACATACTTGTTTCGATATCAGCATCCATACCATATATATATATATATATATATATATATATATATATATGTGTGTGTGTGTGTGTGTGTGTGTGTGTGTATCGTTTTTTAGGAGTAAACCTTTTTTTTTAAACCCTACTTTTTAATCCTGTTCTTCGGCACCACATACCAGGTAGACATCCTTGCAGTGTCTCGCCCACGGTAATGTAAATCAGGTACCAAGGGAAAGGCGTTTCACCGAGCGTATGATGTAACCTACCTTTCGTTCCGCAGTTCCGAGTTACGCTTTCTGAAGGTTTCCACCAGCAGCTGCAGCTTCTCGGCGTGCTGCTCGTTGATTTGTGACAGTTGCTGGGTGAAATCTGACACTGTAAAAAACACAAGAAGCCGTCAGACGCCGTCAGTTCAAAAAAGTGTCGTCACATTTAGCAACACGGATGCGACGACGCAGAAAATGTCGCATTTTCATCTCAGCATTTTCCGACCAAAGCGGTTGCGTGTTTAGGCGCCGTTGACCACCTACGCCCGCTCACGCGCGAGGCCGATCGTGCATCTCTCTCACTGTCTGGGACGCCTCGTAAATTGTCCACAATTCTGATAGAAGACCACACAGATCACGACCGGGATTTCTCCGCCGCACGCACCTCCGGCCAACGCAAAATTAGCCGCTTCCATTGGCGAGTGGCACAGCCCTTGCGGCACGGCTCGAGAGCTTTCGCCTCGAAACTACTCGCAAACAGAGGGCGAACATTCCGTTACGGTCCAGCAATCAACCATCCGACACGTTTCAGATACCAGCTCCGCATGCTGTCGCAAAGGTCTATGAGGCATCGCATGCTGTGCTCACCAAGTCTGTCCAGCTCGGTCTCCCCTGCGTACTTTCGCGGCAACAGGCGCGTGTTTACGTCGCTGGCCTCTCGCCGCCGGTGATGGACAGTCAGTGTCCGGTCGATGCTGGCGCGGTCTTTGACGCAACAGCCTGTGCCGGCCTACTGGTTCGTGGGCTCAAGGGCGGATGGACCCGCGCAAATCCTCTTGGTGAACGGATTGAGTCAGCAGTGGAATGGCTCATAATGCAACATTACCCTCTTAGGAAATGTAGTTTGTGATAGGAACCTCAGCATAGCCTGAGGAGATATAGTGACACTTTTGTTATGCCGGTTAGTGTGCCTACACCACAGCTGGACTTTTAAAAGCTGAACGTGTAAAAGTGACGTTCTTGGAGATATACCGCAGGACTTGCATCACTAAAAATGATTTCGAACATGTTACAGAGTTTTTTACCGATGATTTCAGCGCCAGCAACCACTGTGTAAAAATCTTGCAATTTTTGATGCGGTCACGTGCTGAAATATCACCGCAATGACATTATAGGATGTGGATAGTCTCCTTCATCACCTGAGAGGTCACTGATAGGCCTTAAAGGGTAAAACTAGGTATCGTTTTCATACTCGTGAAAAAAGGAGTACGACACAAACCGCGTTCAGTCAACGGACTGTTAAAATACGAGGTATGCTTGTGGTGGCGAGCCATGGTATTATATCCCTTCAACTGTTGGTTCATTAGACCTGCGGCCCTCAACTTTCCAGACCACCGGAGAATGAAACGGACCAAACTTTACAACTACGTGACGCCGGGGTCAATGTTATAACCGCTCTGGCACTGACTTTCGTCAGAAGAACTCCAAGACCCATGAACCTTTATACCTCCGGGCTACTGCACCTCTACGCTGAAGCACCTACTAAAACATTGCCTCTCGTTATCTTCTCGACCACGCAGCCTGCCATCTCACTCATCACACCAGTTTACCGTCGCTGGTTGTACCGCAGTGTTGCGCACTGCACATAAGGAACGCGCGGTTCCTGGCAAAAGGTGCCAGCCCCGCAAGCCAGATACGACACCGGCCAGGGGTCGCCTCTGTACGATCTCTGTACCTCCGGGCTACTGCAGCTGAAGCACCACTAAGCCGGGCCGCCGCGTCGAACGTTGGCCCGCCGTCACTGTCGTCCGTCTCCTTCTCCCCCGAGTTCGGCCAGCTTTTCCAGAGTTTACGTCAATAACACGCCGGCCTCCTCCGAAGATCGACAGTTGCCGTTGTCTAATGGACGTCCTGTGTAGGAGAGCAAGATCCTGCCGAGAAACGCCTCGACGGCGTATTTTGTTGGAGAGCCGCGCCAAGACGAGAAAGAAAAGGTGCAAGAACTCTCGAGGCTTTTTTAAATCTGATCTAATGTGCTTCGAGCATGTGCTTACCATTCATGCCTACAGTGCGGTATCACAATGTTTGTCCAGTACCGGCTTTAGGACTCTTGTGTGCTTGTATTTTTCCCTCTTTTTCTTTCTCTCTCCCTCTCTCTCTCTCTCTCTCTCTCTCTCTCTCTCTCTCTCTCTCTCTCTCTCTCTCTCTCTCTCTCTCTCTCTCTCTCCCTTTCTCTCTCTCTCTCTGCGTTGGCTAGTCTGGTTGTATTTGCCGCCGTGCTTGTACTGTGCAGTACTACCTCTCTATCTCCATCTTTTTCTTTTCTTTTCCGAATGATCCGTCACGGCCAGTCCGTCACGACTGCCCGCCAGGACGCGACTCATACTTCAGTCACGTGGTCCGCTGTTCCACAAGTCCCGACGTATTAGTGTGACGGCTTATTGATGTGCACCGATCAGCGGTCGTCCCGCTAGCCTCATTGCGGGCACAGTTCTGAATCGGCACATGCTCGGCGATCGGTTCGTACGGCCAGTCTGGGTGTTTGGGAGCCACCAGGCAGGAGCGCGGTGATACCTGATGGCGTAATCGGTCGGCTCCGTGACCCCCGGTCGGCGTGGCCGAGTCCTCTTCACTGCGGGCCGTCCGCTCCGGCGGTCCACCGGTCAGAGCCGATTTGACTGCGAGCGCCGCCCGACCCGTCCCGAACGGCTCCAGACTGGCCGTCGGGGGAGGAGCAATAAATACAGAGAGAGAGAGGGAAGAAAGAAAGAGAGGGAGAACGAGGGAGTGAGGGAGGTAGGGAGGGAGAGTTTGCGTAAGGTAGCAAGGGAGGGAGAGAGGTGAGGATGCTCCGAAAGAACGTTGAAAATTACATAAAACTGAAATGGCCACCTGTATTAACGGAATTTAATCTGCACGGTGGAAATTTTGGCACTTGCTCAGAACTATAAACCAATTTGACGCTGCTGATGGAGCTGACGGCTAGAGCTTTCGTTAAGGAGGCGTATCATTCAGATGACAGGCGTAAAGCCGATAGATTGCCTCCAGCGCCTCAAAAAGATCTCGCTCAAGAAATGAGGTGCTATTTTTATGACAAAGAACCATGCTTTCATGAGCACATATCTTTCTCATCCTTTCTGTACAACTCCAACTTTTAGCAAGATCATAGAAGGCAAGGTTCCCTTCCTTTTGGTGGGAAGACAAACCAAAGAGCAAATGATATTTTTGCAGTGGCTTCATTTTACTTCTTAATAATGTTAAATTCGAAATTCGTTGCAAAGTGCTGCTGTACCTGTGAGGCCGACAAACCAACTTACAAACGCGTCCGTATGACGTATACGTTCGGACTGCATTTTGTATTTTTTGCTCTATCTCCCGACCGACGTTCCGACCGCCTCCCGTCCGGCGCAGACCACGCTCCGATAATCCCTTACGGACCATTAAATTCCGACAGGATTGCCGGAATACCGAGGCGGTACCGGTGGCATCGCCAAGCCCAGTTGGATGCGTCCCAAGGCTGGCTGGGGCGCCAAGGTCTGTCGGCCGCGCGGCCGCCGCCGCTGTTCAGGCGAGGCCGTTCAGCGGGTCCCCGTCCGCGGTGGGCGCCGAGGCCCGCCCCTCATCCCCCCCGACCCCGGCTGACCTCTTGGTGGGCGGGGGTGGATGCCGAACATCGCGGAGGGCAAAGTCGTGGGGTGTCAGAAATGCCATTCGTTCCACGGTATCGGCCGCGGATGATGCGCCGTGAGTAAAGTGAGGAATGGCGTTTTGGAGAGACATCGATTTGGGTCTCCTGTCAACGTCTGAAGTAACCATTGACTGCAATGCCCTTTTGACGCTGAACATTTACTCTTCAATGCTGCCGAATTCACGCAGCCGATTTAAAACTCTTCGCCGTTTTCAAGGACTGACCTTTGGCTGGCGAAATGTCAAACAACCGAATGTGTCTGAGGCATTGGCACAAGAATTACTCTCAAACTGAGCCCCACGCCGGAAGCAACGCCAATGCCGTGAAATTCCACCCCGATGGGGGCCACGCCAAAGATGTCAGCTCTGTCGCCTGAGGCTAGTCTCTCTCTCTCTCTCTCTCTCTCTCTCTCTCTCTCTCTCTCTCTCTCTCTCTCTGCCAGCTCTGCGACGTTATCATAGGGGATATCGGAGGAATTTGCGATCGCTTATGTCACGCGTTAAGCAGTTTTTGACAGACAGATACGATTGGCATGGATGTGAGCATGGGGGTCAGAGGTCATATTTCGTGATATCTGTGAAACATTTTTGCTGCCCCGCCTTCTCATGACCGTCGATGGAGAGGTCCGTCAGGGGAATGGTGTTCCTGATAGCTTTCGGCCGAGAGGCTGATAGAACAGTCACTCGGAGATGAATGTCTACATGTGGGATCCTGTGAATATCCGAGAATCATGGAGGTACTGAGATGAGCGAGCGTGGGTAAACGGGTGCTGGGATGGCATAACAATGGGGAAAAGAAAAGGGGTTAAAGAATGGATGTATTTCTTCATTTGAAGGGAGGGAGAGGAAGAAGGGAAGGGAGGGAAAGAGAGAGAGAGAGAGAGAGAGAGATGGTGTCTTGTAAATTTTTGGTTGGGCGAAGGCCCCAACAGTTTTGGCCGTGACTGGAATGACATGCCAAAAAACTTGCATGCCATCAATAATTTTAAGAAAACGATCCGGTGGAGAGAGAAGAAGAAACGAAAACAGAAGGAATGATTGTGACAGTTGGAAACAGAAAATGGTGTAAAGAAGTCGTACAGCGAGATGAATGCATCTTCTGTCGGTAAGTAACGTTTAATCTGCTTTGTAATCCAGTATAACCAGAATAAACAATGTACTGTCTGGTTCTCGTTTCAAAGCAATCCATTGTTTGGAAGCAAACCAGGCTGATGAAAACATTAAAACGCAATTGTTTTATCCATCGCAGCTCGCCAACTTCCTGTAGCGGAATTGATTTTCTTTGTTGTTGCTTTTTTGCTTTCACTTTCTACATCCCTTCAAAGCCTCATGAGGTACGTCGAGGTTCATCTGCAGTTTGTATGAGTGTTACATTTTTCGTTCGTCATCCGGCAGCTTTGGTGACCAACTTTCTTTAACCGTAATGTAAGATTAAAAATTTCATATATGAAAAAGCCAACTACAATGTCACGAGGCTTTTTTGTTCTTCACAAAGAAAGTACGGTCGCAGTGTGTCTGATTTTGTATTCAGATTTCTCAATTTTGCATTGTGCATGCCGTTTTGCTATCGCTGGAACGAACCATCGTTTTCGGAAACAAGGGGTTGTGGACGCTAATCCGGAAACATTCAGCACGGCGTATTTTCTAATGGCCCTTAAATCGTTCTAAGGTATCAGCACATCAGCACAAACGGTTTTGCTTTCACCAGAGAAACCTGCCAGGCTGACCTCGTCGCGGGTGCGCTATGGCGGAATTGACCCGCTCAGACAAACAATATTCCCTACTGAAAAGTGAGACACACCTGCCCGGGGAGCAGTCAGCAGCAAAAACGTGCAGCACTAGAGCTCCAATATTTTGCAGCACGGAGCTCCTGCTCGAACGAGGGCTCAATTTGGCGACTCTCAGCGCCACAAAGAGCTTCAGTACGATCCGCCGGCGCAGCTATGGATATCCACCTGTCGCCACCCTATCAGGCGGTCTGAATGACTTCGTATTCCTAAATTTCCCAGAAAACGACGAATCACTGCTGTCTGCAGGTGGAGCTGTTAGTCGCAATATTACATCATCACAATGAAGCTAAAATGGTAATAAACACCTTTCGCCAATATACGTAAATTAAATAACTTTATGAAAATCCAACTAAGCCCTGCCCACCGGTTCCATGTCATATGATGTCATTTTGCCCACCAGACCTGTTTCCACATGTCCATAGCTGTGAATGATTTCCAGTCTTCGAAAGTTGGTCTGGATTAATACGCATGGTACTGGATGCATCCATTTTGTCCAAATGAAATCATGACACATATCAATAATAACAACAGGAGTCCGGAGATGACCACCACACCTGCACAGTTATGACAGAACCCAGCACCGTCCACGAGGTATTTAACATCGCAAATAAGATCGCCAACTCTGCTTCATCGATCCCAAGGTCCTCGAATGCCTCTCCCGTGTTCTCCAGCCGCTGTGTGACTCTCCTCGAGGGCAGTGTGCCACTCGGCTCGGCGACCGGACCCGTTCGACGAGGAGGCAGACCGGCACGCGTCTGCCCGGAGGGTCCCCGCCGCACGACAGAGGCCAGCTTCCCGCTCCCGGACGGAACCAGTAATTGGTACCTCGTCCACTCTTCGCCGGCGGCTGGACCATTAACGCCCGAGGGCATCCGACACTGCGCAGAGGTGGCCACGCCCTCCGCCCAGCGCCGCGCCCAGCCGTTGTCAGCGCTCGGTCGCCAGGTGAACAAAGGCCCACATTCAGGGCAGGAGAAGGGACAATCGGCCCTGAGAGCTCTCCGTTCGATAGGTTTCCAGGAGAAAGAATTTGAGGGAGAGAGAGAGAGAAAGGGGAGACAGAGAAGATTATTAATAAGTTTTTGTCTTAGGACTATTCACCTTCGTCACAAAGTGCTGTCAACAGCACATTCGAAACCTCTTCAAGGAGATATCAGTGTCAGTAAAATCGTGAATTAAAACACCGCTGATCGGACCCTGAAACTAAACTACGTCGTTTGTAAACCACACCCATTACATCCTTTGACCACGTCGCGAGTATTCTCATGACTGGAGCATGAAAAAATAATCTAGAGCCTCCTTGTTACAATGTGCATCAGAAAGCTAGATTTCTTTCCATAGGCGATGAGCCATCCTTAAAGAAGCCATCACTTACAAAAGCTTGGCATCATTTCAATTGATTAATGTCCGCATTTATGATTCATTGCGTCATTAAGGAGCAGCTGGATAGGTTAAAGGCAATTTATCACGTCAGTGCGGCACTGGTCTTCTAGCCAGACCCTGTTAATACAAGCCATCTGACAAAAACAATCCGAGGATTATGACGCATCACAACCGGTTGAAATCACGTCATGATGCAAAAGCCGAGCAGATATTAAAGAACGCAGCATAAACGTCCGACAAGAAATGGCAATCGCGGAAGACAGACATTATGACTTGCCCCCTGACTTCCCATCCCAGCCGTTGGTTGCAGCGAAACATTCAGCAAACGTGACGCTCCACTTTCAAGCACATTTTAATAGGTCACAATATTTGTAAATGCACCTTCACGTATCACAAGAAGCGACGATTTACCGATTTACAAAGAGGCCAATTTAACGTCCACTAAACTCATGAGTATTTCTAAGACTGTTTTCTGTTGCAGTCACAACATACGTGACGATGTGAGCGACAATGGGGAAAGAACCTTAACTGAGGCATTGTATTCAGATCACCTTCACTGCGAAACCAGAGCCTGGAACACAAAAATACTGCGCCTCCTTTTTTGTCGACACGTCACATTCGCATCATATTATCAAAATCACCGACTTTGTGAACCGAGGCGCACGACGCTGGACTTGCGTAACTATCGATTCAGGAGATTTTTAGTTCAGCATAGCAAAGGAAACGTACTTCAGGCGGTTGTTCACATCTGCGGAGTGGTGAATCTTACTGCCGTACGATCATGCGCATGCGTCTTTGTGAACCTCTGCATGATAACGCGGAGGATCACAAATGATGAGCTGTCAATTCAGATGAGCTATCAACTCATGTAATGCTAATGTGACCACGCCATAGTTCGATCATGGTTTGACTACGCCATTGCTTGGCAGATAAGGTTATCTAGTGCCGCAGCCTCCTGCAGTTATCGGCCGCAATGACTTTTTGCGCCGTCGTCGGCGATATTTGTCGGGACCTTGCTGCCGGGAAATGAGCGGTCCAGCCGGCCGCTCAAAGCCAGCCGTGGAATGTCCGCCGGCCGGGGCTGAAACCGAACTACGTCGACTGTGACGCACGCCTGTTACCCCTTTGATCCGATCGCATAACTTCTTGACCACTTTGATCAGTTTGACCCTAGATCAGTTTGACCCCAATAGTCGGCCAGTCTTTTGACCGAGCTTGTGTGCATTCCGGCCACGCGAACAAAGCTCAATTTTGCCCGACGTCCTGCCGCTGTCGACTAGGCGGGGCGCCATTCACATTCGCCACACATCGCCGGTGATTTGCGATAAATGCGTTAGGAGCCACGTGCTCCACGAGGACACGCGTGCCGCCGTCGCAGCCGGGTGCCATCAGACAGCTGTGACCGGACCGAAGCCGTGCATCGATCATGTACGGCACACGTGCGGCCGCTGAAAGGTAACGATGGCGCGCCATCGCTCAGCGTGAACCGATCCCGCCGTGAGAAATGACCCCGGATCGGCCACGAGAGCCGCAGCCGAGAATACCGCCAGCAGCAAAATGATGTTATCCAATGGAGATTGCTGCGTGACGTCAGCGGTAGCGCGGAGAAATCATGCGTGGGAACACCCGAAAGCAGTTTTTCATTCGGACGGTTCTTTGCAGGTCCTTTGCTGGACCGCGCTGGATCCGATGTAGCACTTCATCAACGGTTGCTTCCTCTGGCGATGGAAAGAGGGAGATGGGATATATATAGGGATAAACATAGTAAATAGGGATGTTTTTTTTCTAATATAATTATAATAATAGAGATGTTTAATAAATTTCGGTGTTTTTCCCGGGAAGGTCGTCAGCTGGGGGATACACTTTTACCTATCGCCATAGTCGAAAGTTTTCACCGCGGTGTGAGGACGGCCAGCGGAAAACGTTACAAACGTGGCCTGGCGCATTTTCCTGAAGTGCGGACCACTGCGGTTGTTTTCAAGCATGTTTCCAGGAGCAATCAGTTTTAAACAACAAGACGCCGTGCGCGAGAGGAATACTTCGTACGGTTCTTCTACAACATCATTTCAGGAAACCCCAAACGAACCCATAACGATTCTCAGAGAACTTTCCAGGCTTAAGGCGCACAGGGGCCCCAGGGGCACCAGTGGGGACGCGTCGGTGGCGATGCCTTCCAGGACGGGGAGCAGCAGCACGGCCGCTGACATTTTGGACACATTAACCTTTCGACCTCGGGGTCGCGTACGTCGATACGAGTGAGAACGAAACACCGGGCCGGCCACCGCAACGGAACGCCGGAGGAAATGTCAGGAACACATCGGGTGGTCAAGCACAGCCGAATGCCTCTAAAGCATCAGGGTCTCACGCTTCTCATCTCGACGTCATTCGCGTGCTTTTTTGGTCCGTTTAATAACCTCGCGGGATCGAAAAACAGGCGGTCGTCGATCCATTCGGGCATTTTGCCTCGTCATGTGTTCTCGCTCTCTAAATTTTACGTTGAAAGCGGCGCGGCGAATCGAAGCATCGATATTCAGAGCGCGACGGCCGGTCAGCGACTATCGATTCTGTCCACTCTGTGAGCCAAATCAACAGGACGGCCAGCGCACTCCGGCACCCAACCGGCGCATAAGTGTTGAACAAACACGCCCGCGAAAACGCACAGGCAGAAATTTGCGCGATCATATTGGAAATAGTTCATTGTAACTGAGGCATTTTATGCCGTACCTTTCACAACTCTTCATGAATAAACATGACGATGTTATTAGAAGATGACGGTGATATACACTTTCCGCATGAGATTTTTGGATAGCTACTTTGGTAATACTCCAGGCGCCTTTGAGCTGCAAAATGTGAGTGGCCGCGTTTCCTTCTATTCATCATCGCACAATAAAACTACTTACGGAGAACAGTGATGAATTTCAGAACTTTTATAGAACGTCTGGTCCTCGGGCTCCCAAAGGAATTGGCAAAATTCAAAACAGAAACTGTGTTCCATCACTTGGTGGGCAAAGGATTAACTGACAACACCTCAGGGCACAGCGTGACCTGGGGGGGGGGGGGACAAGGGAGTCATGGCCCTCCCCTTAGGGCTGAAAGTTTAGCGTTTCTTTACACACTTAAAACGCAAATAAGTTGCAGCTTCCAGAGCTCGAAAATGGAATGGTCGAAACACGAGGAGTTTTCAGTTTTGAGAGTGTAAGGTTTGTCCTGGCCCCCTCCTTGGCGGAATGCTGGCTACTCCCTTGCCTTAGGGTTATGTAGCCCCATGTAAACCAGCGGTAAGGGTATCCCGATTTCTTGCTCGTAACTGAATACGAAACTGACGAAATGGTAACGGATACACAAGTGAATGTTTAACTCCTTCTGCCGAAAATTATTGTTCTTATCTTTGCCGTGAACATCGTCCGAGCGTGGTGAAGTGACAAGCGCTGGGATCAGGATCGGCGCTTATGCATGCATTTAAAACTGCAACGCAAAGGGGAGGGCAAATATTCGAATGCTCACCAAATCGTGCAGCGTTCCAGGAACCGAACAACTCTGATACCATGACTTGCGATGGTTTCTTTTCAAAATTAGGTTGGGCACAGATAACCTTTATCTCATAATATCAGAAAACGAAAACAAATTAAGTCATCCTATATTCTGATCACGAGCATTTCTCAGGGACTGTTAAAAAAAAAACAAGTCATAGCTTTTGTTGTTTTGGGGAAACTATCCCGGAGGAAAGCCAGCGACCGTACTATAAGATGGATTAATCTGCTTTCGTTTTTTCTGAAATTATGAGCTGAAGGTTGTTTGTATCTCACCTACATAATTGCATATTAATGCTCAGTTCAGCACTACCCGAGGGGAGGGGACGCTCAGCTGCTTTAATATGGGGGCGGAAAGGGTGACAAATCAAAGTTCTTCTATAAAAGAAGAATCATTGTGTTGACGCGATTACGGATGAAGACGATCAACTGTTCAAGCACCTCTGTATATTCGTCATGGTGAAATGGCGTCTGGCGTGTTGCTGTGTGCTTTGTAGTCTGTTTGTGAGAAAAAGACTGCTTACAGAAGGACCGAGGTGTATTAATGAGACATAAAAAGAATTTTGAACAGAACGGCCTCCTCAGATTTTAAAAAGCGCTCGGAAATATTGAAAATAACGTTAGTGACTGCTAATTTCAGCGCAAGGGACGTCGACCACGGCTGCTAACGCGGCATTCGGCTCCCTGCTACCCGCTCTTACATCGGCCATTGGGTATAAACTAGACGATAATGATTCTGATAGACGAAGAATACGTCGTGAATCAGTCTGGGACCGTGCCTATCAGAATCGGTCTCTCAGGTTGCAGTATAACGGCACTTCAGCGTGATCCAAACGACCGCCCACCAGTCGATAGGCATCCTGATTGCCACCTGCCTTGCATCGGTTATTGGCTAGGCACCTACGTTGTTACGTATCTAATGTATAGAATAATATATAAGCAGCATGCGTCAGTTTTGAGACCTCCATCATCCATATCGTACTGATAGTTTGCGATATTTAGCACCATCTACCTGTGTTTTACCGCGGCTGACCGACCAACAGATCTTCAAACGCGTCATAGCGGCCGCTGCAGTCAAATTGCCGTTGTCACACCTTTTCGGACTGGAGCGTTCAGCGCGGTTTACATAGCCATGAGCACTACATTATGTTCTACTTCCATTTACTTACGTTCAATTTGGCACCACACTAGATGTACCCCAGAAGAAAGTTACATGAACAGAACCCTTTTAGTCGAGAAGGAGACGTATTCGCCCGAGTTTGTCTTTTAGCGCGTATTCCTCCGTCGAAATCCATGTTACAGATGTCACGTGACGCTGTGACGCGTACGATCCAAGCTTACTTTTAGCCCGCGATGTGCGGGAACAAGTGGGCCATTTTTCGAA
The DNA here is from genome assembly GCA_030062745.1 of Capitulum mitella. Taxonomy (NCBI): domain Eukaryota; kingdom Metazoa; phylum Arthropoda; class Thecostraca; order Pollicipedomorpha; family Pollicipedidae; genus Capitulum; species Capitulum mitella. Next base: position 10,096,844 of record CP099848.1, read on the forward strand.
TTTGCTTGATCTCCATTGATACGCAAATGTCGTGAGATGGCCAATAGTGTGTACAATGCATTCCACTGCCAAGTTAGTTTGGTAACTACCCATGGTCTCACTCAAGTTCATCATAGGCCAAATTGGCGTAATTCCAATTTCCGAAATAAATTGTCAGTTTACCCTACAAAGCCGATCATGACAGCCGTTTGGCAATTTTCGACAGTAATCACGAGATTTAGAGACATTTTTTGAAGTTTTATGATGTCTGTGGACTTTTCACAGCGTAGTAGGCATACCTTAAACTGACATATAATTTTCCTCATAGTATCGCACGATCCAGAGTAAGGTGTGACACGATTTTATCGAGATGCACATGTGTTGGCCTCATGCATCTTACGCATATCTTTACACAGTTATCTGTAATCTCCGATTTGCATGCAAAAACCGACATTTTAAAATCTGGTGAACATTGCCTTTGGCCCACTGAAGCAGGAATTAACAAAAGGCATTTCACCACGAGGGCATGAGGTTTTACTTCCTCATGCAACTGGTCGCTACCAAATCCGCGTCAGCGCAACAGTATCCCGGAAACGCCTCGATCAGCCGGCGGGCTGTTTTCCCACGTCGTCCGATTGCAGCCTTCCAGGCGGACGACGCTTCGCATCGCGCGGCGGGAGCGGCGGCGACTCAGCGGAACGACAGGGCACGGGGGGCGCCGGCGCTGAGCTCGGCAGGACATCGCGGCCCGGCCCGGCCGGCGGCGTCCAGCAGCGGCCGTCCAAACCGTCCCCACGCGCCCCGCGGGCAAACGCGGAACGGCAGCACGGACCGCGCACCGCGACCACAAACACTCGAGACCAGGCTATGTTGGGGCTCGCGACACCCGCTTTGCTAAAGGATGCTGCTCGTTTACGACAAAAGTTGATGCTGGCAAACGCCGTAACCCGACGGATGTCGTGTTTATGTGAATCTGATGATGGAATGGTTTCAAAAAAACGATCCCTAAAAACCGAAAGAAATAAACCGCGGTTTTGCTGACATTTTTGGTCGCATCGATGTCACATAACACTGGTTTGGACGCATGCGATTTATTTTGATATGGTCCATTAATTTCCACAGATAAAAATGTTCTCAGGGAATATGGAATTGTTCTTAAAAATTTATGGGGGAAAGATATCTGGAAAAACAAGCTCATGATAGTGAGTTTAAGACATACAAATAGCATTAAACAAAGAGAGCATGTGGTAGCACCATTGCGAGAATCACGTTGTTTCTCTACAGTCAGTATTGAATTTCTAGTGGTGCTTAGCACTGGCATCGTCCAGCAAAATACGATGATACATTAGAGGACGTTAACATCTTTTATCAGAAACTACATGAATACGTCCTCTTCACTTTCGCGATGGCTTCACCAGAAAGAAATAAATCGTGTGTGTTACGCCCGTTTCTCTTCCGTAAACAACAGATCTCCCGAACACCTGGCACACAGTTAAACGCCAACGCCCACAGGCAGTCAGGTTCCGCAAACGTCATAAATACGCTTCCCATATACTATCCAAAACGGGGCTGAACGTCCCACCGGCTGACTCATTACAGCAACAGGACGGTGTCAGCGACGACCGCCACTGTCGACGGCGACACGGTCCGCGGTCAGACAGCGCCGGCAACAGCGCGGCCGGGGCGGCGGCCGCAGCCTCCCAGAGCCGCCGGCGGCCGGCGGTCAGCAGGCGAATCACGTCCGGTCTCCCCCGCCGCCCCCCCCCCGCGGTATCACACACAAACAGGGCCATAAAACGGACGCCGTTCCGCCGACTGCGGGGCGCCGGCACCACTGCTGTCGTGCACGCCGGGTCTGGCGTCTTACAGAGCGCGGGCCGTCTGTCTGAAACTGCCGAGCGGGCAGAGTCGTGTGTGCAGGGCGGGGGGAAGGCTGCAGTCAGGCTCTGCAGGGGATTGTGAGTGCGATGAAAGTGCCCTACGTCTGGTCGCTGTGCTTGTTGTTAAGTGAAATCGAACGATCTAATGGTTCGAAATCGAGTTCAGATGCATTGGTAGCGAGGATTTTTTTACGGGTCATTTACTTCGTCTCGTGCTGAAGCTTTCAAAGTGGTCGTTCTCCTCGCATGCATTGCAAGCATCACAGAACTTAGGTCGTTCCATTCCGTTCAGGTGAAAACAACAGATTTCTTTACGGGGAAGGCTCCAGCTCAATGGCTGATGTAGATGTTGATCTGGCGCTTTGAATGTAGTCGGGCCTTTAAGCTTCTAACGGGTTTCAGCGAAGACAACTGCATCTTGATGCGACCGAGAAAAAATGATACGCCTGTTGTCTGTTCGAATATCTGCTCAAGTGCCTGTAGAAACTGTTGTCCTTTGAAAGTACGTTGTAACTGAACATTTCACATTCAACCCGGCATTGACTGGGCTATTTCACCACCGTCCATTGACTGCGCGGGGCTTTTAACGCCCCTCCCCCGTTCTATCTCGAGAACCAGTTCCCTGATTTGATAGACGCACACTCCATCAATCGAAAGCGCCGAACCTTGCAGTTATGTGGCATATACATTTTTTTAACTTCTGGATAGTTGGTGACGTCACAGGTCAGATCAAACACGAAAAAATGACCATCTTATCCAGAGCCACCTAACCACGACAAGCAGACCGGGACTGAAGTTTGCAAAGCAACATGTTTCTGGCAGTTCAATCTCATATTCTAAGTACCACTTGATCCAAGTTCATAAAAGGTCAAGGTCACAGGTTAGGTCAAATTTGACCTCTGTTATCACGTGTCGTGCAGTGCATGCACCACGTAGGCTCTTCGTCTGCCAAACGTGCACGGCGACTGGTCAAACCGTACACCGTCAGGCGCACCCTGGCGCCCGCTGACCGGAAACAAGACCGGAAGCGCGGCCGGAAGTCGTCGGCGATCAATGGCACGACCGCGGATCGGTGGGGGAAGGGGAGCTTGCAGGTGGGGGGGTGTCGCTAGGAAGGCTGCTCCACCGACCTCCATTGCCGGTACAGGCCGCCACTGTGCTGAGGATGGTCGCCGTCAGGCTGCAGCACGCCCACCAGTTACAGACACGATCTGAGGCCGCCATTGGACGGCGGGAAAGAGCCTGCGGCTTCCGCAGCGGCAGAAACCCTGCCGAATAACGGCCCGTTCTGGGCTGATTGCTTCCTGGGTGTTTGATTTCGGTATACTACGGGCCAGCGCTGAATCCCCATCGGTCGAGGTGCTCTGATCTCAGAATGGGAGGCGTCATTTACTGGTCCAGAAGACTGCAGAACGCCGTTCCTTATGGTCCCATTTATAGAGGTGTATCAACGCAGTTGTTATTTCTTTGTAGAATGGAGTGCAGACACGAGAAAGTGTTTGGTGGACTGAGACACTTGTGAAGCCCAGAGGGGGGGGGGGCACGGGAAATGGGTATTGTCAGTTTATCGAGATGGAAAACAATTCTTCGGTGTCCGGCGATTTTCTGGTGAATTCGGCCGACATTCTCCGGTTGTTCAGTATTTGCTACAGGTTTCATATCCTTAAAGAAACGTATCAAAAGCCAAATACATCTATTAAGACCTAACCCACGCTATGGTGGGGTTTATACTACTCTGTATATTCGTCAATATATATAATAACGTTCATTATATATATTTATTCCGAGGAGACAGATATTACCCCCTGGCAATATCTGCAGCGTCTAAGAAACAAGTAAAGGGAGCGGCATAAAACCTTCAGAACCTTTCACATTTAACCTTTAACACCAAACTTTAAGTCAGGCAAGTCTGTGTCCTCCTTTTCCATTCCATCTTAGCAAATGCGTGGTAGCACATTGCGTCTCAGATCTTGGATGCCGTGTCATCGTGTTGCACGACGCATCCAACCTCAGGACCGTTCGGCGTGGTGCCTGAGACGAAGCTGCGCCATTCCGAGGACGGTCAGACGACGGCACAGAATTCTGCACAACACCATGTTCTTAATGAGATATTTGGTGACGATTGCGCCCAGTACAGCTTGTGTTACAAGCATCATTATGTCACAATGTGTTTGCGCATTCCTTGGTGTGTCTTTGGGTGCATTTTTGCGGGTGTTGGCGTTCATGCAAATTTCCATCCGTCTATGAGTCTGTCAAAGCTTCTTGCAAATTCCCTGACAGCTACCGATGGTTTAAGTCGTGGCCAGCAAGCACCACCAAATGGCGAATAGAAGCAACAAACTGTTTTCGTACGAGGCCAGCGCCTCCCGCGGGACGGGGGACACCGAGCACGGAATATCGCGGGCGAGCGGCGATGTTTTGCTCCTCTTATGAAGCTCCGCAGCGGACGGGCTGATTTACGGGGAGGCTCGGAGGACATTCAGCACACCCGACAAGGAAATGCCCCGCTGCCGCCACCAGATCAACACGACGAGCCTCGTTCCCGTCAGGCTGTCGGAGGGGCGCGGCCTGCAGTATCGCAGCAATGGCATTCCGTGGCGAAAAGTGCTCGAGTTCGAACGGCTCGACCGTGCGGCAATTAGCAACTCAGCTATGTGCAAAGGCGAATCGGAAGCCGTTAAATCACTCCTTTAGCGGTATAAAGACCCATTGCGCACCGGTGTCGTGCGGCACAGGCTATCCGACTCGACGCAGGCGGCGGCGGCGCTCTGCAGCGCTCGGCGGCAGTCATTTCCGGGCCGAGCCGGACCAACGGGCAGCGGTCCTTCCGGTTAATTACAGCTGGGACGGGCGGAGACAACACGAGGCGCACCGCGCTCAGCGCCGCCTGGCGGACCCAGTCGTCGTGTCCGGTGGCCGGCTTCCTGACCGTGGAGCCCAAGCCCGAGCTGAGGAATCCACAGGGCCAGTTTTAGCTTATTGAGATACGGAGTGCAGTACTGCGTTCTGGTGAGTGACACTTCACGGGACTGCCAGTGTTTCAGGGCAAACCAAGAGGAAGTGTTGCGAAAACCTCCCATTGAATCAGATGTCCAAGGATTTACTGGCGTTTCAGACATAAAAATAAAACGCAAGGACACATTCAGTGCTGATGAACTTATTAACTAGGATAAATGCCATCGTGGGTCGGTAGCAGACGTTACCACATAGTTGCTTGAAATTGATTTTTTGGAAAAACACCGCAGGTATTCGACTGTTCATGCTTTAAATATAAATGCCTGAGATGTTGCATTCTGTGTTTGAACTACATCAGGATACATTTAAATGCGGTTTCAACGCAAAAACAAAACAGCCTCAGTCGGGAACAGAATGGGAATATTTTGAGGACAAGCATTCCAGATATTATGGTTACCTAGCATTGCGCGATCGGATGTAGGGGTCGGATTCAATGCGACAGGCTCTGTTTAAAACGGGTTTCGATTCCTAACATCATCCCATCAGACCACGCGGATTAATAACAGTAATAAATAAGGAACAAAGACTCCCTGTTAGTTGCTGTACTTCAGACGTGCTTTGCTAACTGTGTATAGGTTGTGGCTTTAGAGACCGTGCGCTACAACTCATATTTCGCGGCGTTCGGAATGCGCAAGTTGCTGTACTTCAGACATGCTTTGTTTACGGCGCATCGGTCGTGGCTTTGGAGGTCGTGCGCTACAACTCACTTACTTCGTGGCATTTGGAACGTTAAGAAAGCTGACAGTGGGCCAAAATGGTCAGAAAAGTTGCCTGATAGTTGTTCTTGAGGGATGATAAAATTGTTCTTCGTGATTCGCGCGGTTAGAACATGAAACGATGTGATTGCTAAGAATTGTCAACATCGACGCTAGTCGCATTAAACTTATGATAAAGCCTGCAGACATCAGTGAACTGTCGTGCAGCATGTGCAGGCCTTATACGACTATTTTTTTTGGTATGCCACAGTGGAAAATGCAAAGAGAGAGAGAGTAGATGCACAATCATCCTAGCCTCCTCATACAATGATTTTTATCTTTGACAGATAAAGCTGGGTGATAACTTCGGAGGCTGATCGTAAACCTATCTGAGATCCTATGCCCGCCTTTCTGTCGCTGCAAAACGTCGTTTGACGTTTGCCTGATGCATGTGACGGGACTCCAGTCCTAAATCCATCTCAGGGGTTCGATTTGATGACTGCTAGCGATCGGTCAGAACATTTTTATATTTCAATGATAATATTCCAACGATAAGGACGACAATCTGTGAACATATAAAAGGAAATCAGCTTCCTGGATCACTCTGAAAGCACATTTCTCGCACTCCAAACGTCGGCAAGGATTGTGGCGACAACGACAATACCGCATCTACTCTGAAAAGAAAAATTTGCTGTCTGTATCCACCCAGCAAATGGCGCACCGCCATCCATACCCCACCGACGAGGCTCGCGAAGGAGCGCTGTCGCAGTGACCCGAGAGGACCTCTGGCGGCCGCAGGCGTCCCCGCCGGGGCCCAGTGGCCGCGTCCTCTGGACACCTGCCGGCCGGTGTCCGGCCCCGGCTGGACGGCGGCCAGCGGCCGGCCGACCCGGCGCCGGCCGCGCGAACTTCCGGTCCGACCCACCTGGGCTTCCGGCCGCTGGCGGCGACCGGTCGATGCTCGCACGCGCCCGCCGGGCGACCGGCCGCCGACCGCCGGCCGCTCGCCAACCAGCAGGGGGCGGCAGGACGGCGGGCGGATGGCCGATCTCCTTCCACACAGATCACTAATCAGTGGTTCACAAAGGTCACCGCCTGACGGTCCACAAAATTACTGCATAAAGGTCAAAAAGGTCACCAGTCAAAAATCCACAAAGATCGCTGCTAAAAGTTCACAAGGATCTCCACATAAAGGTGCACAAAGATGATCATTCAACGGCTCACAAAGCTCGCCACCTAATAGCTAACAAAGATGATGAGCCGAAGGTCAGCAAGGAGTACTGTCGAAACGTCCACAAAGATTGCCGCCCAAACGTCCAAAAAGATCCTGCCTAAAGTTCCCCAAAAGTCTCGATCCTGTGGCTCACATACCCGGAAGCGATAGTGCACCTGTTGCCCCAAGCCGCTGGTTGGGTGCCAATACACGAAACACTTGTTGTCCAATGCCGTATCGGTCTTCGGATGCCAAATCTCAAGCCTTGTTTCCCTGGGAATCTGCTCGATGTTAACATGCATTAAGTGCTTGTCGTACTTATGGAAGGTAATGAAGTCAAAATGCTTAAGGGAGCCGATGCATTTTCAAGAAGGTATGGACGTCTTTCGTCCAATTTACACTAGCTATGTTTCTGTTAAGATGGGTGAAGACACTGATTTATGACCTATACACCAGTATGCATTCACCAGTAACTCGTAGTACCTTCGTAGAGTTACTGGAGTAATCAACCTCCAGTCCAGCTCGGTCACGGGCTGTCCCTACTACCGGCTGCAGCCAATCAGGTTCCACCCCGGCCACATCCCTCCGACCCTCACCGATTGCGCAAACGGGCCGAGGCACAACTGTCGCCGGCTGACGCAACGGCCAGCAGCCGGCCCTCGAAAACTGTAACACACCACCGTGTCACAGGTGTGCTCACCATTGCACGACGAATCAGTTCTTTTCACAAATTCCCGGAAAACATATTTTCTCGTACAGAATAACAGCGAGTTCGAAGGCTTAAGAACAACACATCGAAGAAGCTCACGGCTTGCAGTGCATTATGTGCTTCTGAATAAGGGTAACGTGTGACAGAAAGATAAGAGTAAAAGAAGCGTTTCCCGGAGTAACTAAAATTTGTCGTCATTTTGTTCTGGTTGATAAGGAGTCTAGTGTGGGGCGCGCACTATTCCCTGCACGAACACCCGCATTTGACCCGGAGTCATACAGGCCAGCCGGTCTCGGGGGATCGCATCGTGAAGTTACTCCACCCGGTGAAGATCATTTAGCGTCATTTAGTGCGTCTCTGGAGCCAGATTACTTCGCATTTGAAAGCACTTACGTGACGGGTCCGTGCAACAAGCCGGCTTCGCACGGACTCTGAACCCAGCGTCACCCAGTTCAACCCACTCAACCAGATCTATGAATAAGAACTGAAAAACGTTAGTGAAGCATTGCATATGCTGTGGTGGTGTTAGATGATGCATCATTAAAAAATAAATTAAACCACTTCATCGCCGGAAGCCTGATTCACAGCGGATTGGAATCGTAGCGTTAAACGCGTTGTAAAAACAATGTCTTTTTTTGTTCCGTGGCATTCTGTGAGGGCGTTTTAAACTCGGTTTTATATTTTTTATTGCTTTCAGTGAGTAAACGGTTTGTGAAGTCGCGAGTTCTGCTCTGATTATATTCGACAAGGGACAGACCCGTCTTGGGACCCGACTCAGATCGACCTCGAAACAGAAGGCATTTGTTTCGCCTTATTGTATGCCTATTCATGGGGAGTTCCAAACATTGATATTTTTCATTGTTTCTGATATGAAGCCAAATGCGATATTAAACTCTGTGAGATAAAATGGAGACCAACCAACGAGTGAAACTTTTACAACATGAACGAGGGAACAATGTACGTTTTTGTTGATTCTTTCCAGTCAGTGCCCTCAAGCAACATGCCAAGCTCCTCGAAGATTGAGGCGACATCTGCCCAATTCATTTGTACTAAGTTGCTAACTCTTGGACGAAGACGGTCTTCCGGGAATGCACTCCCACCTGAAGGAGCAAAGGTCTTGCCATAAAACCGGCCGTTGACCTAAAATGGCACGATCGGGTGAGGACTCAAAGGCCGTTCAACAAGCGCGCTTTCGTACGGCTTCCATTCCCAGGCAAAATGATCTGGCATTATGCAAGGATCCAATTTATTTAAAATATCCAGTTCAGAAGTTTCGTGTAGCACTACCGCCCCGAACTGTCGGGAGACAAATTGGCTGTCGCGGTGCATGTTGCATTATGTGTAATTCGTTCCAGTGGAAGTACCTGTCCTGAATTACGTAACGACGTACTTAAATGCCCAGATAATGAGCACCAGAGCCTCTCAACACAATTCCTGCGTCAGAGCTGGCAGAATAAGTAGCTGATCAAAACCGCAGTCAGAGCCTAGCGAGCGTGTTGGTCGCCGAAAATGATTTGCAGTGACGAAAGGTTAAAACAACGGCGTAGCACATTTTTGCAGACTAGAGCAATGTTCATCCCAAGCCCGATTACTCCGAACTTTGATCACCATTGAGCTTGTGCTGCTTGCTGAGTCGAAAGACAAACAGGGATAATCTCTGGCTCGCACGTTAAGAGGATTTTCACTCTTTTGATCAAAAGTTCTCTTGTTTTTCTCAGTCGAATTTTGGAACGCTACAGTCTGAGCAAACGAAAACGCCGTGCGTGAAACATCAAACATCACGTAACTGCAGTTAGATTACTTGTCTCCCAGGCATTATATGGCAAGCATGTTTCAGAGATGCAGTAAGCAGCGCCATCTTACGTCGCAGTTGGTATCATGTTAATTTAATTCACTGAATCACTGAACAGTTTTCATCGGCGGCTGTTGTTACGTTAAGTATCCAGTTTGGAAGATTTTCCAGATATTGTCATTCGATCTGAAACAAATGAGGCTAATCAGGTTTATCTTTAAAGATAATGCACCAGCACAACCTGCAGGCATCTGCTGGTTATACTGGTGCATGTGCCCCATGATATTTCCTTGCATCGTCCGTATTGATGTTCAAGATGCTTTCAGTACATACGTCCCAGTAGCGTCACTGTAGCTATTTTCTAGGACCAGAACTGTGATGGTCGAAATAACGTATTATCTTGGCACCTTCAGTTTTACTGTGTTCAGTATTCATGACACGACTGCCAATCCAGATGTGTGCAGCCGTCTGGACTACAACCAGCTTGTCGCAAGAGATTCAACGGTGGTCTAGTCCGGATAAGGCCGCCTGGGAAAAGGACAGCAGTGGCCTGGCAATGTCTAGCCCATCACCAGGGTACGGACGGTATCAATCTGGTCTTGGCCAGCCCACTGTCCAGAGGAGAGACAGCGGTGGTGCAGCCCTGGTGAGCTCGCAGCCAGAGTAGAACCATCAGCCGCTTGTGTCCCACCAGCCGGGGAACACCAGCAGCCGCCTGTTCCCGCCACCCTGTCGTCAGGGGAAGATTGTGTCCCCCAGCCGGGGAACACCAGCTGTTCCCGCCACCCTGTCGTCAGGGGAACACTGTGTCCCCAGCCGTCTGGACTCCGCCAGCCCGCTCTTGGAGGAGAAGAAACAGCTGTCTGTTCCTGTGCGGCTCTTCGCCTGGAGACGCAGCTGCAACAGCTGCCAGAGCTTTAACTAGCGCGACGCAAGGGTGCCATCATCCGCCTGGTTTTCGACCAGTCGGCCAAGAGAACAAAGATCAGTCTCGACCAACCCGCCGCTCGGGGATGAAGAGCCGTGCAGGTCCTGCCAGCCCACCGCCAGGGGCAGGAGAGCAGCCGTTTGAACTTTGTTTAGCCTCTGCCACGATGGTGCGAAACCGCATAACTGTCACCGGAATCTGTGTTATGATTTTATTCAAGGCCGTTCCAAAATCTGCCATTTGTGGTTATGTATTTAACATGGAACATGTGATGACAAAAAGACGATGACAGCGCGACGAATGAACCAACAATACTAAATAAAACGCCAGTCCCACGTCATCTCTGCAGTCGTATTCCTCAATAGGAATACGACTGGGAAGGTCGTAATCCTATATTCATTCGTCATGTATCTTAACATTACGGCTGTTTCACTGTGAGGAGATGGTCGAAAACCATGCAATAATGTCCTCCCATAATATCCGGGACAAGCCAGCCTTACCACGAAAAAAAAGAACTAGGAATAAAGAAAAACATAAAAGACAACGCTTTAATTCTATTTGCCAGTTTTCCTGAGGTCGCGTGAAAAAAAGAAAACGCTTGAACGCAACGTGACGATCGCGAAAAAGACCGCGTAAAAATGTTTATCAATGAAATCACGCACGTTTTTCCGCGATAGACGCTACGTAGATTAGGAGCAGTTTAAGTTTTTTTGGGAAATTTTCATAGCCCAAAGTTTCAAAACTTTTCTCATTTCTTCAGACCACAGACCGACTTTCATTTAGAAAATGTTCCTTATGTCAGACAATAGGTTGCGCCAACTGGCAAACCTCCCAGTTTTGCTTACGTGGTTACATGTAACAAGAGCGCTTGGCTCGGCCTTAAATCAGGGGCGTCGATTTCTGTAAATGATTGGGGGCCGAGCCGAGGGCCGGGCAACCTAACCTCCCCCAAATGTGGGTTTCTCAACGAATTTAACCCACTTTGTTTTGACCAACAGAGTTTTGTAAACTTCTGGTTGTCATTTGTCAAATAAAAATTGCATATACCCCCAAGTATATAGACATATAGATAGGCAGAAGGTAGAAAGACAGATATATACATCACTTTGGACCTAATACTTTACTTTCTGCCTACTTCTTATCTACTGCGGCCGTTCTCTTCGTTATTATTGCCTACTTCCCTTCAAAAGCGGCAGAAAATATAGGGGACCTAAGCCAACATTGAGAGGGCCCAAACCAACACGGGCGGAGAAAAGGCCCTCATAAAAGAATACAAATTGATGCCACGCTCTCAAATGTTTAACTACCTGTAAAACATTGGATACTTTTAGACTTGACAATCCTTACGTATTTGAAATTTACTGCACGGCACGCATGCGGACGAGGCGCGTGAACATTGATCTTCATCGAAGATGTTTGAATATTTTGATACTTAGAGCCCATTGGCTTAAAATGAAATTAAATTCTAACTTCTTTCTAAGGCATCTTCAGCTTGTCAAAGCACTCTAGAATTCATCTAAAAACGTTTTTTACACCACTCATTCTGATCCACGACGTGATATGGTAGAATGAGCCACATTTTTCCACCAAAAATAAGACGTTGGTGAAACACATTTGATTCCTCCGCGCTGGTTGTCATACCTATTTTACGAAGTACGTAGAAAAATAATGTTATCTTTGGTGAAACAGGCTTCTGGCTCCGCCCCGGGGCAAAGGAAAATCGTGAAAATTTGACATAAAACGTAGGAGGATTAGACAGGAAACGACCAAGCTTCGTGATCAAAGACCAAACTGTTTTAACAGCCCTGGGAATGGCGGGCAAAGAACCGGAGGCGGGACTTTTGAAGCTTCCCCCTTCCATTTGGGAATAGGGTTAAACGTGGACCAGTCCATTTAAAAGCAATCAAGTCAGACCCGGTCAACAAACGACAAGCGGATGATGTTACCGCCGTGAAAACGAACAAACCATTGGGTACAGGCCCCGACAAAAATGCACTATCATGTGTGGACATTAGTATTTAGGGTGTACACGAATACAACCGCTGCACGAAGCCACCGCCGTCAGATGGCAATGGCTTCCTGGAAGAGTTGCATGCAACCGACAACGTAACTTTTGCATGCAGCCGACAACGTTAACCTTATTCAATGTGTTAGTTCGAAACAGCTTTATTTAGCAGCACAAACCCTATCAAATTTGCCCTGGAAAGCTGTTTACAAATTAATCGCAAGAGTGGCTTCAGTTCAACGATTTTAGTAGTTGGAAGTCCATTCATGGAGGTGCAAGACATCCACTCAAAATTCAACAAGTTAACTGGTGAAACCTGTCACCTTCAGACTACTGGCAGCACGACAAACTAACCAAAGCTGCTAATTAACTCGGATGACTAAGCGGGGCCGAAATTTCTTCTATATTGTGAGAGACGGCCTAATGAAACGGTGATTCAGCAACAGTTTTTACGCTTGTTTCATTTTGAAACTGTTTACAAGGTTTACAAACATCCCCGGGCTCTGAGTGCATAACGTTTGTTTAATAAACAAAACTTAAACACAATTCATAATCGTCTGTCTTTCAGCTAATCAGCAGATTTGTTTAATAGATTCTGTCCCAATTTCATCCAAAAGACAAAGATTCGTCACAAGAGTGGCTTTGTCGGTGATACAACGTTTCCAATGGGCAAGGAATGTCACGAATTAACATATTACTTTATATAACTATTTTACTATATATACATATATAGGTGTATAAGAAAATGTAACTGATACCATTATGCTTTGTTTAAACATGTTTTTGAAGAATTTCGTCTGATAACGTGTTGGAAAAACTGTGTCTCGCTTACAGTCTGCGTTCACAGTGAAACTGGATACTGAATATTGCTGGTCGGATTCTTGTGGCTTAATTAGCACAGATGCCCGATTTAAATTGCGAACTTTGAGTACTCTGTTTTCCGCTTGAAAAACCACCACCAGCTTCAAACCCGCAGCAAGCACCCAACGCTGTTGAAATCACCCCGATAAAGTTCCCTGGCCGTTTTCGGCGGGGGGCTGCGCGGGCGGTTGTGTGCCAGGCACTTCCCAGCGCCATTTGCCGGCGCGGCCGGCGCCGGCCTACCGCAACCGGTCGTCTGCGGCGCGGGGACGGCGAGAAGCGCCGCCGGCCATTAGTCGGAGCCGACGGGCCGCCTGTGCGCGCCCTGACGCCGCTGAGTGCCGCCGCCGTCGTAACCGCCTTTATGGTCCGGCACCGGACGAGGAGCCCTGAGGTCGGCCGTCGGCGGCCGGGCGCCGGGGCCGGCTGTGGGCCGGCAGAGTGGGCCGTGAAGGCGCCTGCCTCCGATGGGCCGCGGTCTGGAGCTCACGGGGCAGCGAGGTTCTCGGCGCGTGCCTGGAAACTGGTCTGGAGAGCGGAGCAAAATGTCTGGTTTAACGACGTGGGAGTGACTGACGTAGGCTGGGTGTGAGCGCTGTCGCTCATACCGCCGAGGCACGAGTACTGTTGATTTGGGTTTTCATAAGCCTGAAGACCAGCTGTTTGGGCTAAAGTTGCCATTCCGTCGACAGAATTGGCTTGCGTTCCGGACAGCAAATATTTTTGAATTTATTAGCCCCGTCGTTCCCGTGTTCCAGGACATTAAAAAAGATGTTGCTGAAATTAGGATCACGAGCAAAATGAGCAAGTTTCTAGATACATAAATGCAGATGAAGTATGAAAACTATAATGCACTAATTACTCCTCAAATGTGTCAAAATCTACAGAATTTTTTGTTAAAACAGGGAAATGTTTGGGTTAAAGTCGCAAGACTCTTTCTTCTCTTTAGCTTCGTCTTCAGAACTACGTTAGTTTTTCCGTTCTTTCTCAGGTGCAGTGCGCATTGAACCGGCCGGATGAGAGCCCATCATACATTTCAACTTGCGTCTGTCCCAGTAAAGGTGGATCCAACCGAACTCACGGCAGGGGTCGCATCTCACAAATCTGGATGCTCTCGCTGTATCACAAATCTGACGCGTACGCTGTGAGTACGCCAGGGCACGCCAGGACTGAAACAAACATACGTATAAGTAAGCGGCCAGATGGGCACTTGTCTGTTCCCCTTCCACGGATCCTCTTCTGCGTTCAGGTGACAGAGGACTGCTCTGTGGAGACGACTGCAGTTTCTCATTGCATTTTCTGCAATGAGATTTTATGGAATTTTATGCAACAGATTTTATGCAACAGACATTTTGACAAAAATCTCTCGTAATTCTGTTGTGAGTTATTTGGAGGGTCCAGGTTACAAGGAGATTGGAGAAACACTGAATCACATATCCTGTGAGGTTCTGCACTAATGTATATGGTAATGTCACTTGGCACTACTTTCATTCAATGCACACGCCATGAGTCTAACGTTTTATTTTGATAACTCCCAGGTAATGGCGAGAATGGTAGTGAGAGGTGAATGCTTTTCTGAGACGCAGTACCAAAAATTGTGTGGCACAACCATGTCGCCAGGAATTTCGTGGCTTTCACGACTGCTCGGGAAGGTCACGTGTGCAACACGACACGGGAGAGCCGTGGACATGGACAAAACTGACTGTTACATGTGTAGCATCTATTGTTGTGTGCTGTGTGTGCTGCTTGCCTGTTCTGCTGTGCGCAGGCTAGTCTTGCAGTGATTCTGCTGACAAGCATGAATTCTTTTTCCGGCCGTGTATTGTTATCGGCGTTGTATACCGCCTTGTTAGAAGAAACGTGCCGAAGACTAGCTCCCGGCGTGTATGGAACGAGATGAAAAAATGTCCGAAAATCGTTGGAATAAATAAGAAATGTTCCATAACGGATATTTCGCTACGAACTACTGCAGGCATGTGTGACGCCAGTGCAAATGGCCCGTGCAAATGACGCCAACAATGCAGCGAATTCTACGAACGGGAACGAGCAAAGGACGTGGTCTGATCCGACAAACAGTAACATAAGGCGAGTGGCATCAGGTCGGGGAGAACAATTAAGAGCACATGAAGGCAGTTGCTGTAAAGGAGACGTGTAATACGTTACACGTCTTTATAACCACATCATTTCTGCAAAACCAAGGACATTTGGGTTTTTCTATAGCCTTTTCTGCCGAAACGTCCCGCGAGTTTGCAACAGTACAACATCTCTTTTCCGCATCGAACTTTGTCGAAACTTTACTGGTTTCACTCGTTTTCCTCCTGATTGCAAAGCAGATTTGGCTCGTTACATTTCACGGAAATCACTGACGTTTCCTTGCATTAGTAAAAATGCCTTAACACCTTAACTCAAACGTGTTTCAAACTCAGGTTTTAACACCAAATTATGCTTCCGTTGCATTAAGCATATTTCTAGCTTCACAATCATGTTGATTCATATCCACCGCTGAGAACCCTCTATCACCAAATGTCATCAGCAATAAGAGAATCGAAATGATCCTGCCGTATTTCGGAACGCTAAACTCCATTTCTGATGACGGGCTGTAAACGGGCGCCGGGCAGTCGGCTTCATAAAACTTTCAGCAATATTAGTTCGCACCGACACGATATCACTAGACGAAAAACAGTCCGGCTCGAGTGAAAAACAGAGCTCCGCTCGGCAATGCGAGGTGTCAGCGCCGGCAGCCGAAGCGCGCCTACGCCGCGCCCTCGTCGCGTCGATGGTGTCGCCTTGTGAAGCGCGCGCTGTCAGCGCCAGCGGAGCGGGGTCACCGGGGAAATCAATGACACCCCGCAGAGGAGCCGAGCCGCCCCTTGCGACGACACGTCGCGAAACAAGCTCTGGAGCTGGCGACCGACTCCGGCTCCCGGCATCCAGACGGCTCCTCCCCCTCCCCTGCCCTGCAGGCCCTGGCGGAGGACGCCAGCTCCGCGAGAGGCGCTTATCTTGACTTGACTGAATGTCTCCAGGGACGGTCTATGGCTTGTTTTCATATGGTTGGGGCGATACAGAAAGAAACAGCAGGGAAAGACATTCCCGGCGAAGTTTGTCCAGCTCTGTCTCCCGTGGGCAAACGGCTATTAGTTTGGTGCTGAAGATACATCATGCAATATTCGGGGGCGGGGATGGAGCATTCTGTTTATTTTTCAGGCTTCATTTTTTTCGCGTCGAAAACAACGTATGCTTTAGCATGATTCAATGAACCCATGTCTTCAGTTCGCGAAAGATGCAAATATTTTTCGGTTTACAGAATCGTGTTGTGTCTTAAAGTCTTCAAATGTTATTTCAGACCGGATTGCATTGTAAGAGCATATTTGCTATTATTGGACAAGCGAAAATAAGAGGACTTAAGGTTTTCGTGGCACAGCTCCCTCAATTTCACCTAAAGCCCAAAGTTCTGTGAAAGTCAAGACACTGACACATTCTGCCGATGTTACTGCCTTTTTACAATTTCTCGCGACATTGAAATACAAACTAAGCATGGAAGCGTAATTCGTGCAGGCATCTTCCTTCGCAGAGCAGAAACAACTGTGGTTCATCCCTCCAAAGTGTTTTGTATTCAGGTCACGCGACTTAAGTGTTTCTTTACGTTATCGAGTTGGAGTTGTTTACAGTAGCTCTGAATACAATGCTCAGCCGTCTGTGACAGTACGGCGGCGCCGTGTCGGAACAAAGAACTTTAGAACTACAGAACACACAGGTCACAGACAAACCCAGTTCAGATATGTAGGATATACAAACACCGTACTGTCGTCTGACCACAAAAGTAGCTGCTGACAGCGACGATGAACGCAGAGATGTTAGTTTACATCCCTAAATGGCAGTGGT
The DNA here is from genome assembly GCA_030062745.1 of Capitulum mitella. Classification (NCBI taxonomy): domain Eukaryota; kingdom Metazoa; phylum Arthropoda; class Thecostraca; order Pollicipedomorpha; family Pollicipedidae; genus Capitulum; species Capitulum mitella. The sequence continues at coordinate 10,113,806 of CP099848.1, forward strand.
GGTTTGCCCGAACGATTTTCATTTACGTGCGTTATAATTCTGGCGGAGTAAGCAACCGAAGCGTTCGATCTCAGTTATGCAGTAGATGAAAACTAGAGAACAGAACTATTTATATCTCAAGAACTGCGTTCAATTGATAACAATCCTGGTACCTACGGTCCTGTTTCAAAACTACTCAGTGTTTAACCCTATTCCCGGCAGGGGGGGGGACTAAAATCCGCCCTCCGCGGGTTCTGTGCTTACCAGTCCCAGGGTTTTTGACACAGCTTCACGAAACCTGGACTCTTTTCCTACCTATTCTTTAAAAATACTGCAACAAAATTTCATAATTCCATTTTGCTCAGGGGTAGAGCCAGGCAACACTTTTGAGAGGCACCTCAGATCCTTTCTGGCCCTGTTGAAGATAACAGAAAAATGGCTAACAAAAATACCGCTTTCCAAATGGAAGTTTAAACTTTATATGGGTGTATGGGTAAATAGTTGGGCAAATATACAAAAATAATTTTATTAACCTGAGACCACTTTACAAGGTCAAGTCAAGGTCAAAGATCAAAATTTGGTTTTATGGTAATAATTTTGGCGCTATTTTTTCAGATGCCAAACCCAGCATGCATATGACGGAAAATGATGCCCTCTGTTTGTGTACCAGGTTTCAGCTTGATATCAGGTCGAGTTACGGAGCTATGACCTAAAGCGTCCGTGCTCGTACCCTGTATCATACAACCGTAAAATGGAACTTCAGAAATAGAGTAAATTCAAAAGATTGGAGACGTTTTCAAACAATATCAAATAAACTCAAGGCCACTCCATGCGATTCTAAGGTCAATGGAACTCATTTCAGGTCAAAGGTCGCAAGGCAACCCGATGAACATGTGACCATGACAGTTCCCCCTTTTTCATGTCCCTGACATCGCCTATGCCAACATTATACAAACAGTGTAATACGATTTGCACTTCTGCAGTATGACAAGACTAGCAGAAACTAAAGAAGTGTTTTTTTGCTTTTTTATTACTTGAGCTTTTGAAAAAATAATCCCCATTTTTGAAAACCTGTAAATGCGCATGAATTTTCTTAAAATTTGAAATGTATGGGCCAGTGGCAAAAGTCCCATTCATAATCTCCCGATCCATGCCAATTTCATTAAAATCGGTCCATAAACAGCAGAACTATAACAAGTCAAAAAATGTCCCCATTTCAAATTGTAATTCCCTGTACCCACCCCTTTAAATATTTTGGAAACTTCTTTTCGTAAAAATGTAGTTTACGTCATGGCAAATCATTTGCCGTTTGTTGCTATGAAATCGAATGTGTAGTTCTCGACACCTTGGGGGCCGAATCCACCCTTCCCCTGCCGGGAATCAGCTATACCGTCTAGCCCTTTGGGAATAGGGTTTAAGTAACACTTTAAGGTCCCTTAAAATACAATAAAAATGAACTGAAAGACAAATAAGCGTTTTGCAAGCGTTTAGCATGTGAAACGAACACGTGCAGAAGGGTAGGCAGACCTTTGCAGGCAGTAAGAAAGAGCACTCATTTGACACTACGGATGATGCTTATGCATAAGACAAGCGTTTACCCTTCCAAATTATTTCTTTTCCTCTAAATAACATTCTGATTTTAACCTGTCTGCAATAAAACATTGGAATGTTTCTACTAGAACCAAAAACTGGCGTATCGTGAAAATAAGGCCTACAATTACAATCAAAGGCGCAGCCTGGAGGAACCCGGGGGACACCCCCCCCCCTGCAGTCCCGCATTTTTGGTGAAACCATTGCACATCCTTTCCCCGGCAGTCGGTTTTCGTATAATTTCAATTCACACTGACTTCCCCAGCCTTAAGAAAATCCTGGCCGCGCCCCTGAATACAATATGGTTTGCTGCCGGACATTTGCCATCGGCGCCATAGCGGCGAGTTTCGAAACATCGGCTTAACACGGCGGCCCATGGGGACACATTCTGACGAGAATGAAATATCTTGTTTGTATCACAACAGCAGAAAATTAAAAAAAGTTGTATCATTTGCGCAGTTAGACGAAAAGGCCTATAATTGATATATCCGACCACGCCATTCACTCAGCTCTCTAAAAAAGGCCCCGTGACTTTGGAGTTTTGGCTGATAATGTTCGCTAAATGCCCAATACGTTCACCATAAGGTGCGCGACAGCGACACGTGGACGAATCGAAATCAAGTGTTCATAAAAGCACGTTCAGTGGAAAAAGATGAACAGACATTTTTTTGGTAAAGCCTTGGCTGTGGTTCTAGGCGGTATGCTTGCTTTAAGTTTCATTCTGAAGGAAAAATTTCACATCATTTCTGAGTTGAAATCAAGAATTTCATTCAAGAGTATTGTGTTCACGCCATGTGAATGCAACGTCAGCGTTTCTGGAATGCAGCTAAATACCCCGGGCCCTCTGTCATGCATAATGGCTGATTGCTAAACACTTACACCGCAAAATACCTGGCACATGCCATGAATCAAGTCTGGACTTATTGAGGCTGCAAACTCTGGATGCATCAGCACGATATGTCAAGGAATGGCATTTTGGGTGCGTTTCTGACTTACGTTAATTTTCCGAAGATACAGCCGATTAATGGATTCTGCATTGACGATATTCGCCATAACCTTGAGTCTTGTAAATGACAGTGATCTGTTTCCTAGTGACGGTTGACAAACAAGTGTTGATGGATTGTAAGGTCTTATTTCATTCTTGATTCTTCGTTCTTCCTTCTTGGGCGGGTGGGCGCTCGATATCCACGCTTAGTGAATTGTGGACTGCATTGTGAACGTTGTTGCGAAAGGGAGCTACCAACACTTTTGCTGGTGCAATTTTTTAACAAGTATTTAATTTAATGCTAGTGCATTTGTAATGCAGAATTAGATATAATATATTAGATCTCAATAAGTTATTTTTGCACAACTCGTAACTTCATATATAGCTGTGAATTTCAAGATAGTAAAGTTGCTCGCCTGACCATCCCAAGTCCAGTTCCAACATCTGCTTCCATTTGTCGTTATTGCGGCTCAAACGCAACACTAGTATAACGTTTCTGATGTAAAAAGAAAGCATTCTTGAAGTAGTTTTAGCCGACCAACCATTGGCTGTTGCCCTTGACAAAACACTATCATGCAATATTCATTAACGAGGGAAGCCTACTGCAAACAGTGGAAACATGTGTTCAAGAAAACCAGCTTGCTTGCAGGTACCGCTGCGCGCGAGATTCTGGCAGTTTCTGTGTGTGCACTCTCAGCAATCCTGCGTTCAAATTCGAACCAGTTTCTGGTTCAAATTCGAATATAATCTAGTTCATATTCTAACTAGTTTCTGGTTAGAATCTGAATCTGATGTCGTCGACATGACGTTTCATAGGAGAGCCCGGACCTTTCTGTGAAATGCCGAACGGTCCAGTCCTGACCGTAGCACTGTTGTCAGACTGTCTGCCTGGGTACGAGAACTAATGGGCCGTCAAAGCTGGCGGCTGACCCCGGGCCGGCCCACCTATTTGTGGTGTGCCCATGACGTCATTCTGAGCCAACCAGGATAGACCGCGGTGGTTGGCGGACAGGTTCGGTGCCCACTGGACACGCCTTCAGTGCATCCCCAAAGCCGTGGAGGACGACATGATGAAGTAGCATGCCATCCTTTATGCCTACGGAAAGATGCGGGTGAGTGTCGAATGCGTGACGGCATGACGTTTGTCGTGCGATCACGAATGGCGTCAAGGGTTCACAATCCTGTTATTTTCTCTCCTTTATTTCTTCCTGTCTTACATGGTTTTCATCTGTCTTTCTCTTTTAATCCCTTATAGTCTTCGGGCGCTACACGCTACCCGAATTACCGACAGCAGACCAGAGCAGATCGATGACATCCACTGCGCAGCACGCCCGGGCTGACCACATTTTCACAGAGCGGACGTTCTGACCTTTGCATTCCTAATTGATCACAGGTCGTCTGGCGCCGGGAACCTCACCTGGAACGGCGGGGTCCGCTTTTTCGTCATCCAGCGCCGCAAATCATTAGCTCGGCTCAGTCCCTCGCGCTCGGAGGGCGCGCCGAGCTGCCGGAGCCTCGGCCGACGGCGCGATTCGCCGCGATTGACCCGGTCGGGCGCGCCGCTCTCAGTCAGGGGAGGCCGGCCGCTATCTCCGGACGCCGGGCCGGCCGGAGACGCGGGATCCGACTGGCGCAGCTGACTCATCGCAATCAGCCGCCGGCCGGCGCTCATTGCGGCGCGATTCGGCGCCGATTTCGCCGGCAGGCGCGGCCGTGCACGGAGGCCGGGCGCGGCCGCGCCCGGCCTCCGTCGGCGCGCCCTCGAGCGTGCCGCCCTTGCTGGAGAGGCTCTCGTTGAGTCTGAGTGCACGGAGGCGATGCGAGGAGTGGTTGCGCCGGCGGCGCTGGGCTTCACCAGCTCCAAGCGCTGCGACTAGCGGCGCTGCGGTATCCCGTTCTGACCAGTGCGGCTGGTTTACTGAGTGTGGCCCGCATCATTCCGTCACCAGCCAAGCTAGTCCTGTGGGGGCGGCCTGCTTTGTCCGAGCCGCGCCGCACTAAGTGGCCAGGAAAGACAGTCGTGCTGCCTTGTTTTCCGCGACTCGGCGTGGGCCGCTGGCTCTGTCGTGCGGAGACCAGCTGGCCCACGTCAATACGGCGGTCCGTAGCGTGAGTGGAGGAAATTTACCGTGAATGCCGGCCATCCATCAATAGGCCGCCAGACTGTTGCTGAGGTCGGTTGGCACGGGAGTCGTGGATTTGTGGTGCGTTCGGCGTTCACGCTATTGCGTGCCTCGCTTTGACGCTGAACTAACCAGCGCCGGCAGTTGTGGCTAAATTCGATACGGGGAATCGGCACTGGCGCCGCACGTCGTCCAGTTCGCCGGTTCAATTCGAATGGCACGGGATCGTATGTAAGAGTTAGTCGCGACAAGAATGTCACGGCTGCGATGTCTGGAAGCAAGATGTGAGTTCCACGCGACAAGGTTTTCACTGCTACACGGGACTTTCAGCACCTTGTCCACGAACATAAATTGAAATGGAATGTAAGAAAAATACTTTGCAATACTGTTGTAAGTTCAGATGCACGGAATGACATATTCAGGTTGAGTTTTTGGAGAGCCCGCTGGATGATGGGGTACGGCGTTCTTGGAAATCTTCTTGGAGTTGTGGGCCTGAATGCCATGCAGTATAGCTTGTGGCTCTTTCTTGTGGAGTAAGCAGATGCTTCGTCTATGAACCCTCTTCAGAGCTTCTTCAGTGCTTTTACTGAAGAACCACTGAAAAGGGCCTATGGCCGCACCGTCTGCTTATTCTCCGGCTCGTTTAAGAGCCACAAGCCACCGTCCACGGCACGCTGGCCAGCAACCACCAAGATGACAGTTCACGTTGTTGGGCATTCCTCATGCACACAGGCATTAATTAGGGTGTTTCCGCTGTGGCTGATTTGCAGTAGTTAAATAACGAAATGTCTGGCTGTTGGCTACCGCACGTCTACGACTGTGATTCAGCCTTTGATGCAGTTCAGGGCGGAGCGCTCACGCGACTCTCGGCTGTGGTGACTTAATAAATTAAAGCCATAAAGGAACATGTTAGATTCTTCCTGGACAGTATTTGTCTCACATTGCTCGCCATGAAAATGTCTAAGTTTAATGTGGCAACGTCCAGTTATCTCGCTTACTCGCTTCGCGCGCTCAAAGATGTTGCGTCTCCGCTGGTTCAGAGCACTAACAGCCGAAAACAACGGTATCGTGCTCCCCTAAGGCATACTCAGCTGACCTATTTGACGGTGGCGAATCACGCTGACCGACAAGAAAATTGGCTTCCCGGTCAGACGTTGTCGGTCGCTCTGAAACAGCGAGCACCTTCACTGACATTCGCCACCGTCAAATAGGTCAGCTGAGTATGCCTTAGGGGAGCACGATACCGTTGTTTTCGGCTGTTAATGCTCTGAACCAGCGGAATGCGTTAAATAACCGCTAGTGCAGCACCATACTAGGTGGATAGACCCACCGAATGTGCCAGTGTGCGGCAGTCTTCCTTGGACATTGCCAGAGCCAGTCAAAAGAAAACCAGATTTATCCTCTTCTGTCTCTATGCTCATTATCGTAGGCGCATTGTTAATGACTCAACGCAGACGTAGCTCACATCCGGACCACCTCGGATTGGGTTCGCGCCTTCTCCATGTTGTGTCTGAGCCCAGGTGCTGCAACTGAGACCGTGAGCTTGTGTTCAGCCCAAGGTTCTTCAAATGGGAAGCGCTGGAGTCTTGCTCCTTGCCAAGGACAGCTTGTTGTGCATGTGCTAGCGTCCCTACCCAAATCGGGCCAAACACGGGTAATTTTGCACTAGACTCCGGATTACTTACATGAAATACGCTGTAGAATCTCGCGCCGCAACAATACTCCTACCACGCCACGAGACAGCACATCATTAAATGACAAGGCATGTATGCTTCAGAGCTAGCATGCTCAAGCAAAATAATGTACCATCAGTGAGTAAGCTCCTGTCTTTACTACGGCAGACTAGGATCAGGCTTTCAGGCGCATCCAGGCCCGAAACTACCTGTAAACAATTTTCCGATTTTACGCCCAACCGTCTTAGAAGCCCGTGGATCGCTCTCCTTCCGTTAGCTCAACGCCCGCATTATCACAACCAAGAGCCGCTCCTCCGGACATCGTTCGATAGCCACACGCGTCGGCAGAGCTTCAGCGCCTTTGAGCGCCACGAGACGCGTCCGCGTCGGTCCCCGGCATCCGCCGGCGCGGCGAGGGCGGCTCGGCCGCTGACCACGGCCCGGCGCTGCTGGCGACTGTTGGCGGAGGCCGCGGCGGCCGCCCGGCGGCACGCTGCCGCTCCGCTCCGGTGCACGGCCGCCGGGGCCAATCGGGCGACAGTCGGGCACGGCCCGGTATAAATAGCCGGCCCTGTGGCCCGTGCCGGCGGCCAGCCGGCACTGCGGCTGCCGCTCGCGCCGCGCGAGGCACCAGCCGGGCTGCCGCGTCGCCGGACGCTCGACGAATCACGCTCATATTTCCACTTTTTGCTGCCAAATGGCGGTCACCTGCTGGCGGCGGGCCCGCGTGGACCGCCGTAAAAATACCAGAAACAAAGGGGCCAAGTGGTGTTGCGAGGCTGGCGGTCGGCGGCGCCCGGCCGGGGACGGCAGGACGGAGGGGGGTCGCCGCCGGGCGAGGAGGGCGCAGAGCCGCGGCCGTCGGCGCCCGACTGACCTGTTTTGACCAGCTTGAAGGTGACGCCGCTGTAGGTCTTGAGCAGCTCGTTGAGCGCGGGCGCGGAGAGGTCTCGCAGACCAGCCGAGTCGGTGGCCATGGCGGGCTCCGGGCGTCTCAGCGGATCACTGTGAACATGGCCACAGCGTTTGTGGTCGCCGCTGAGGGCCGCGCTCGGCCGCTATAAATAAGGGCCGGCGGCGGGCGCGGACGGCGCCCCTGCCGGCGGCGGTGGACCGGACACTCACCAGACGCGGGCCGGCGGGGCGCGGTCGGGCGCCGGCGGCGGCGCGGGCGGCGGGCACACGGGCACGTCGAGCAGGGCCTCCACGGGGAAGATCACGTACATCGCCTCGGCCGCGCGGCCATGGCGGGGGCGCCGACTCGTCGGCCGTGCGGAGCACTGGCGCGCCGACCGCCGCCGCCGGCCCGCCGCCGCGCTCAATCGCCACCACCTGGCTGGCGGCGCCGCGCGCGCCGCGCGCCGCCGACGCGCCGCCGTCGCCGTCGGCTGGCGGCGGCGGCCGCCGCGGCTCGGGCGCCAGGTGGACCCCGTGCCGTAGCGGCATCGTCAGCACCGCGCTCGCTCGTAGCCGTCGCGTCCTGTCGGCGCTCCCCGGGGACGGCACGCCGTGCTCAAACGCCGGGTTTACGTCCCGTGTCTGACGCCGCACGCCGACTGCGCGATTAGCGAAACGGATTGCCTAATTGCCCTGAGGTTGGGGGTTTTCCGAGGCATGAGTTAATAGGAGCACACATCAGGATTTGATCGCGAGGTCGACATAGTATGGCACATCCCATGATAACCAAGCAACAGTGCTCGTTGTTGGTATGTATGTCGTGTTCGGAATCAAGTGCCATCGGCAAATGTACTTAAACTTTTTACCGGTGCGACGCAAAACATAGAAATAATACCTGCCCAACTCGACAAATAATGCAGTATCTAGAGAAATCTCGAGGTCTCTCGTATCTCGAGGGAACACCAGATATGTGATTCGTTCAGCATTGCGTACTGTTAAGTTAGGCTTCGTGGGTGGGCAACGATAATGCATGTGAGTCCTCACTGCCAACCCATTCAGTAAGCTTTACGCAGATAAAGGTCACTACATAACCCTCAGTGGTGTAACAGAGTCGTATTCTATGCACGCTTGTTGATGAGCTGGGATGAGTAACCTTTTTTGTTAGTTCACGAACCAGGCGTGAAGTTTTCGATGGGAACTGTAATAATAGACCTTTGTCCCTTTATCGGTATGTTTATGATGCATACAGAATCAGAACCCCTTTCTCTCTCTTCCTTCCTCCCTCCTTACTTCCCTCCCTCCCTCCTCTCTCTCTCTCTCTCTCTCTCTCTCTCTCTCTCTCTCTCTCTCTCTCTCTCTCTCTCTCTCTCTCTCTCTCTCTCTCTCTCTCTCTCTCTCTCTCTCTCTCTCTCTCTCTCTCTCTCTCTCTCTCTCTCTTTATCTCTCTCTCTCTCGCTCAAGAATTCAGCGTGTATCAAGAGCTAAAGCAAATACCAAAAGAAAAAGGAGTTGGTACAACGTCCAACAGCGGGGCAATTTGCACCTCGCGTATAATATAAATGATAGTTTGGGACCTCTTCATTGGTTTGAATTGTAAATATTTCACTTTGTGTGTGGGATAAACAAAAAATGTAAAACGAACGTGGAACTCATCTCATGTGAAGATCATGGGATTATGTGTCACATTACACATCGCGTGTAATGTACATAGTAATCTGGGACCAGTACATTAGCTTGCGTCGTAAATGCTTTACTATGTGTAGGGTAAACGAAAAATGTGAAACAAAAGTGAAACTCGTCCCATGTCACGATGAAGCTTCAGACAACTCGAACAGCCTGAATTTGTGGCATTGACGATTTCACTATTGATGCATCTTGCAAAATGCTCGAACCTGTGCGAAACTGTAAACCCTGGAAGGCCCTGGAAACCAAGACATAATTTATGACGTCCCGTGATAAATTAAACGTGAGCAAGGTGCTCGGGCGGTAACTGGAACTAGGTCGTTTTTCTGTCATACAACTCCGCAGCCAAACGGCGCAGCGTCGTCAAAATTTTCAGTACGTCTCGGTGTATCAATATTGTTTATTTTGTTAAAAAAATCCAGGTTTTGGAAGTTCATGTCCACATGACGTTATAAAGACGACATTTCTTTCCGATTTCGCCGTCCGTTTTTCGATTTTATTCGATCTTCGCTGATACAAGGGTGGCACAAAATGGCGATAACGCCCAGTATATGTCATAATGTCATGGGCGACAGTCTCATTCGAGGCCATCAAAGAACAAAAGTTTTTGTCACAGATATTCAAGACATAAACATGGTATCAGCATTCGTCATGAATTCAATATATCTGCATACAGAGATTTTCCGATATGAAGACGAGCACTTTAAAGCATTTTATGTTTTATGGAGTTCAGATTTCAAAGTAACCAAGGAAAACTAGACTGAAGAAGGTAATGCAGGCAAATAGCAGTTTGACCTAAAGCAACTAGAAGGTAGACACCTTACAGCCATCTTACATACACCACAGCTATGGAAGGACCGTCAAATAATGCTGATTAAATGTTATCCACTCCAGTAGATAGTCCAGCAGGTGTGGAGGCCAAAGCCGGAGTGTAGAGTAATATAAATATGACCTCTACCATTCATGCTATGTAATCAGATGTCTGTGACGTAAAATTTGCTAAGGTTTCCTGTAACATACCCTTCGTTTTCTTTTTTTTTGGGGGGGTCTCCTCACAACAGCTGTTTTGTTCGTGAGTTTGGACTTGCACTCTCCTGTTTAAAACGCACAGTTCTGAATCAAGTCTTATGTTTCGTAAAACTTCAGACAGTCATCAGCAGTATTTTACGTTGTAAGCATTCGCCATTTCATTATCAAAACTAGCACATTAAGCCTCTTGCTTTCGCATGGCCTACCTGGACCAGTGCTGTCATTGTTCATAAACGTGAGTTGATATCTTGAGCATATTTTTATAAGTATTTTTATTTTGGGGTGTTTGTAGGTAGTTCCTAATTTCTACTTAAAAATCGACATTCTTAAATCCGTCCAATATTGGGTTTTGTCGTGATGATATGCTCGCTTAATGGTTAATTAGCTGGATAGAGCGTTTTCGACTTGCCGAATAATCATTTCGGAAACGACCATTAGACGACCAGTAAAGCCATATTTCTGTTCGAACACTGATTGGAATAAAGCGCATTTGACCCTAGCCTCACCATGCGCTGTTATTTTTCTTTTTCCCTAAATTTAACTGCATCGTGTTTAAATGGCAGTTTTGGGATCGAAGTCCATGCTACGTTGAGCTCCTTGCAAGGACCTTGAGCGCACGACCCAGGTGTTCCGAAAAGTAGTTATTTTGCCTCAGGCGTAGAAAAAATTATCTGGGGGTCTTCATAGTCCCGCAGAACTGCACCGCAATACTTTGGGTGCTTGCATGTAGCTACAGCAGACAGGTAGACGTGATACTGCCCATGCCTTACTGAGCTTCAGTTTACAGCTGCAATAGAGCTGAGTTGTTCAGAGCATTTTGTTGTTCCAGACTGCTGAACTGTCGGCTGTCTGACTGACAAGAATTGCATCCGATATTTTAAGAGCATCATTTGGATACAAATCATTTATCGGTTCACATCATGAAAACATTTAAAGAAGATTTAGCCGGAATTTCAGGTATCTTCATTCTGTAGGCTCTGGTTATGCGCCAATTCTGATCTTGGCCAAGCAGTTCGCGTCTGACTTGGCGCAAGATAGCAGCTTCACGATGCATTTGATGTTCTTATTGCAGCTAGAGAAAGTCCACCATGATGCAAGGCTCAGCCAAACGTGACTTCAGCCTCATTTATGGAAACACCGTCCTGGCCCTTTGCCACTGAGTGAGTTGGTGCTTGTTTACTCAGCATATTGCCCGAGTGGCTGTACGTAATCCATACCGTAAATGTCAGCTCGTAACAATCGGAAAATGTCCAGTCCCCACATTACAGGGCACCTGTTATTGGCGTAAGCTGACGTTAATCTTGCACCTAATTACCGAAATAAATCATATTAAGGCTCTTGTGATACTATAGCGCAAAACTAATCCTGTCCCGGCAAGTTGCCTTGAACCATGCAGGGTGGCTTTGAAGGATAGGCAATGGACATAGCAATTATTTACTTTTTGAAAGATTATGTTTTCATGGCTTTTTATGATAAAATGACGTTGACAAAAAAATGCTGAGACGGGGCTTCGAATTAAATGTCTTTAAAATTATGGCCATGCATTTGTTTATTTCGGAAATCATATGTTGGAAAGCCATACAACAAGAGAAAAACGCTATTGCGCCTTGTTAGCATCACTATCTAAAAAAAAAAAACAGGCTGCCGACTAACGTCATATCTAGGTCCGCGTGTAACCCGTAATAGGTACGGTTAGCTTGCAACAGTTTACAGGTAAGATTTTACGTTATGTATATGCTGTTACAGTAATTTAAAAAAATGCAGTAATTTAAAAGCTGTTACAGCAATTTTATTCATAGTTTGGGTAGTTAAGGTGCTAGGACGTCTGCCATTTAAAAAGAACTGTGATATACGTCTGTCAGACTACTGCCACCCAGATGGATACAGCTGGAACCAACGACCGAGACGAGTCACGCAGAAAAAGACGACGCCTTGACAAAGATGACGAATATGAACAAACTTTTGTCGATGACGTCCTTGTTGGTTATGTATGCAATGAACTGCCGAATTACACGAGTTTTTGTTTTGGGCGCCTTACGGGTTACTGATAATGGAGGCCTGTGGCGAAAGGAATCAGTGAGTTTTCAAACGGGTAGGTCATTATACGGTTGTTGGTAGCTGGTTTGGCCAAATTCTGCAGGACGTAAACAGAACCCCTCCCTTCCGTGGAAGAGCAGTGGAAGGAAATTGGCAGGCGAGATGGAGTGTCACCGCAGTCTGTGTGTACTCGCGGATGTGCCAAATAGGCCAGTTTTCAAATAAGGTTTTGATGAACGATTTTACTGGCGCATTGCTTGATGAGATGTGACAAAGTTCATTTCAAGGAACTTTTCTTAAACTGATATGGATGTTTGCGCCGAAATCCTTGAAAATCGTGTTGGATAAAGACACAAATGAAACGACTGAAATGCTGGTGACGGCGACGTCATGTAGGGTATTGAAATAATAAAACAGAAAAATAAGATGTGGCTTAACCCTATTCCAGGCAGGGGACTGAACCCACTCCTCGGGGTTTTTGCTCGTCAATTCGAGGGATTTTGACGCAGTTTTGCGAAACTTAGTCATGTTTCCTACCTATTCATTCCGCTTATTGTAACAAAATTTTGTAATTTCATTTTGCTCAGGGGTGAAGCCAGGCAACGTTTTTAAAAGGGACCTCAGGCCATTTTTGGCCCTGTCGAGGGTAAAAAGAAAATGGCTGCTCAAAATGGTGTTTTTAAGACAGAACTTAAAATTTTGTAGGGTTGTACAGGTAAATAACTGGGAAAACATATAATTATGTTTTTGTTAACCTGAGGTCACTTCACACTTCACGTTCAAAATCTGGTTTCATGGTAATTATTTTGGCGCTATTTTTCGTATACCAAACCCGTAACATTTATGGCGTAGAAGGGTGCCCTCTACTTGTGTACCAAGCTTCAGGTTGATATCAGGTCGGGTCAAGGAGCTACGGCCTAGAATGTCCGTGCATGTACCCTAAATTACGATAGCCGTAAAATGGGTTTCTAGGAGTAGCACAAATCAGATGACTTGAAACGTTTCCAAGCAATATGAAACGCACTAAAGATCATTCCATGTGACCTTATGATCACTGGAAATTATTTAAGATCAAAGGTAGCAGGTTGATCTGATGAACATGTGACCATGACAATTCCCCCTTTTTCATGCCGCTGGCACCGCTCATGCTAACATTATACAAACAATGTAATACGAATTGTGCTTCTTCAACATAGCATGGCTAGTAAAAGCTAAAAAGTGTTTTGAACATTTTGCCAATTCAATTTTTTTGAGAAACTAACCCTCTCATTTTCAAAACCCTATAAACGTCTATGAATTTCCTCAAATTTTCAAACGTAAAGACCAATTGTAAACGTGCCATCCATAAGCTCTCGATTTACGATAGTTTCATCACAGTCGGTCCATTAACAGCAGAGTTATAACAAGTCCAAAAATATCACCCATTTTGACCTCTTTCCCTCCCCCGTGTCCACCTCTCTCAAGATTTTGAAGACTTCTTTTCATAAAAATGTAATTTACGGCATGGCAAATTGATTGTCTTGTTGCGATCAAATCGGATGTGCCGTTCTCGAGATGTCAGGCGGCCGACTCCCCCTCCCCCCGCCGGAAATCGGCCATGCCATCTAGCCCTCCAGGAATAGGGTTGAGGGGAAGGCAGAGCCCCGGCAAAATCAGCCATCTCCAAAGGCCCGGTTCCGCCTCTGCTTGCCCGAGGCCATCGGCAGCCTGCGGAGCGTCAAACATGACTGCTCTCCAACACGCCAGAGTTCTTCGGCGGCTATTGAGCTCATGGTTCTCATATTTTCCCAACCTGTTACATTATTAAATATTAAACATGATGTGCTGTTAAAGCAGACATCCACGAAAGAGATCGCCAGTGAACGTGGTTTGTTGCATCTGTCTTTCGTTCAGTGTGATCTCTACAAAAAAATCGATTTACGCTAAACGTTTCTAATGTTAAATGCTAAACGCTAAACGTGTCGACTTACCAAACTTCACATAAAAACATCGTCCCTCAGTTTACTTGATTCTGATATTGATAGACGCAAAATCAGACACTGATTTCTCATAAAAGAGACGATAATGACTGCTTGCAGTTAAGACACAGTGATTTACGTTCTGGTAAAGATTTACGAGTCTGAACTCTTGTATCACACGCTCTTCATTGATGAAGCGATTGCACGCAACGTTTCAGTCTATACTTCAGTCGATTCCTTATTTCATTATCAGCACAATGGCGCCACTGTTTCAAATAAGCCTGATAATTTGCAGCCTGAAAAGTGCATGTGACCGTGCGGCGGTTAACGGGGACCGCCACACTGCCTTGCCGTGCGGGCAGACCTTCGGACATGACTACGACTCCTTTTAACGCGTGGGGAGCTCTTTATGCCATCACAACGTTAACTTAAACAGGAAACAGGCGCCGAAAGTTTGTGACGCCTAAAACAGCTGTTTCTGCGCATCCAGCGAAAGGCAAAGAGAAGATTTCTTGGTGTCCCCTCCCTTCCACCTGCCAGCGTGAGGGTTAACTGCACGACTGAAGTTTCGTATCGCTTGCATAAAATAAATTGACGAAAAACAAAAAAGGAAAATGACACTCTATCTGGGACGATAAGACAGATCGGGATGAATGGCGTCATAAACTGTGTTCTAGACAGGAAATGTGCCCCTGGGCCATAGTTTGTTTTGCTTCTGCGACTGAGGCCACGGGCGTAGGTACGGTCACAAATTAATTTGCCAACGCGGCATTTTAAAACATTTTTGTTAACACCCATTAGCGTAACGTCCGCAAATTAAGGCATGATTAAAGCAAATTTTGAAAAATCTGGAGGGGTATGTCTCTATGCTCCCTCTGGTGCCGCCTATGGCCGCAGAAACTTCGTTGACGAATGCGCCTTGGGGACATTTTAATCGCCCAGCTCAATGCTGTGAGTGAAACGAAATCGATGTGGCTGGGTTCCGGGTACCGACCCGTTTCTTCTGCTGGCAGCAAATACATCACGAGGTCGACTGGCGCGGCGCCGCGGCATGCTGGTATTTACCGGGCAGTATTTTACCTCCCGGACTCCGCTCGACGGCCGCCTAACTTGAAATCCTGGCCATTCATTCACCGGCCGACTGGTGCAGTCACGCGGGACTGGGATCGAGAAAGCTGGAAGATAGGGATGATGACGAATTAATGCCGGCACATCGTACGCCATGAACTTGCAAGGTGCAATCTCTGACACGTGCCTGCGAAATAAGTGTCAAGAGACTATGGTTCTGCATGTCCTTCTGTTAGGGTAAAGTGGCTAAAAATGGGGCACACAAACGCTTAAGTCTCACATGAAACGCTAACTGAATTGCAAAAAAACTCGTTGTTTACGCGGTACTTACCGATCACCAAAAATAAAAGTATCGTACATCGATTCAAATCCGTTGTTCAAAATTGTCCTAGGTCGATTCGGTTTCTAGGATCTGGATTCTTTTCTGCCATGCTCTCCATGAGTCTACATCTACTGAGCTCGATTAACGGCCGGATATGCAGGGGAACCCGGGCCAATTGTAACACGGGGCAATTGTAATAAAGCCGATAGCGCGAAATCTATCCGCATGAGAGTGTTGACTTCGCGCCCGAAAGTGCGCATATCCGTTGCGTTCTTTCTATGAAAAACTGTCACATCACCAACAGGTAAGCAATCAGCCGTCCCCAAAAAGTCGTTCTTAAGTATGCTGAATATATATTGTCTTATTCATATAAAATCTAGCTATGTGTTCTGCTCTCCAGTTTCTTTTGCCGTATTTTCTGTGCAGAAAGAAGAGACATTTGTGCACAATCTTAAAATAAAAAAAACAAGTGTTACATTTGCCCCGAACACATTCGGTCATGCTTGAAGGCGACTGCATGAAAGCATGCAGTCAAGCGACAGCCTCCAACTGGCAAACGCTTCCTTCGTCATTGGGCAAACTATCAATGACTTCCAGCCATTGACCTGAGGTCAGGTCACGAATAACTGTTGTGAGTCAAAATGTACCACCGTCTAAACCAGCGATGAATTACTCAGAATGGGTAGAAATTGACAGAACTGGCTTGCACAGACGTAAGTAATACCAGGAACCCCAAAAAGTTTGAAAAAGTAGCATATTTTGGAAATAAACAGGCTCTCGCGAATAAAGCTCCGCCAATTTTATAGTGTGGTAACTAATGAATTTTCCAAAATTTAAGCATGAAAAACCATCACAAGAACCACTAAGATCAAAGAAATTTACATGGATAGGCTTTTCTCGCGAAAATAAAGGAACGCTAAAATTAATTCCCGTCAATTTGTTACTGTATACGGCTGCGCCGCACGCCAACAGCCGGCGCGAAAATTGGTGTGTCTTTAACTCAGCGTTTCGGCGTATATATTGAACAAATCCAAGAAATTAGACGTGTATCGGCATTTGCGGACCTTTATTTGTGCCCTGGTACTTTCAACCATGCGTCATTAGTCACAGCCCTTGAGATTCAGGCCTTTTGTCAGTCTCATGCAGTCGGCTATGAGAAACATATATAGGACGTAAATTGCTTACATGTCTAAAACTAAAAATTAGGCCAGTTTCGAGCTCTACTCGCCACAGGCTTTCCAGCGGTGTGCTTATTGTTTATTGTGCAACCAACCGTTCGTGAGTTGGAGGGTGGCGGCCAAGTGCCCCCCCCCCCCCAGTCGCGCATGATCGTAACTGACCGACGGTCGTGCGTGGGTTAAGATCGCGGACGGAATTCAAGTTCCGGTTGTTCGAAATTTTCCCATTCCTTCTTCCCACATTGTGACTATTGTTGGCAGATACGGTTATCAGCGCGGATCGTCACCGGAGACTGGTGGTATATTCTAGGACTCTTGTATCCGAGACGCTGCGGAAAAACATTTTCTAGCCCACTGCCATGCATTGTTATCAGGTGGAAGGGCCCTGGCTGCAGAAATCACAGCGTAGCCACGAAAGACCGTTGGGAGAAGAGGAACGGAAATTTTTGGACGCCCAGGACTCAAACCTTGCATACTGTCTGACGCGAAATGCTAGGATTTTTGCAACCACACCACCAGATCCGGTGGCGCAGCCAACCAAATCCGTTCGCGCAGCCAGGACTGTTTGGACGGCTCAGGTCAGCAACCCCTTGAAACAACCGGAATATAATTTCAGGTAAATAGCGAAGACACTTAGGAAATTATGTGTCAACCCTGGAAAGCTTTCACGATGTTCCTGCTGGGATATCGCGTACGGTTTTCGGAAGAAGTCGGTACCCGTGCCCATCGTGTTGCGCTATTAGCTGTCTTGCTATATTTTCGACTTACGTATTTATCTTTAAATATTGCTCCCTGTTCCGATATTTTGTTATTCAGACATCATTTGGTATATAGCCGGTTGGTATTAATGCTGTCTCAATATTTTTGCTCGACATTTTGCATTGGATGTTTTTTCCATTCTGCGTTTTGTTTGGGGAAATATTTGCTGCTCAACATCAATCCTCAGAGCGATATCACATTTTTCCGTCCCAGATATACACCCGTCGTTGTGTCTTGCTCGATGTTTTGTGTTCGTTTGTTCGCTTGCTTGCAGCATTTCTCCATTTGATACCATGCGGTGTTATGTCCTGCAATCGAACGACGCATGTCAACGAATTTGGTTCCACTTCTAAAAAGATGGCTAGTCTGGGACCATTATGACTTAAAAATTACATCAAGAGGTGCAATGTTGTTATGGGCCATGTGTTAAGTTTTGGGCTATAGGCCATGTGGGGTTAAATATCAGTTCGTTTTGAGTTTCATTAAGTTTTAAGGATATTGGTTTGGTATGGTTAAAACGAACTTGTACTTCATGCGAGGCAAGCGATCTCGGAAAACGATCATTTTTAATGCAAAAATGCAGGGCTTAATAGATCACCGAGAAATAGGGGAGTACTGGTTTACGGCTCCATATAAGATAATTATGGTTTCCTCTAAATCCCGTTTTTCTCTGCCTCTAACCCACTGTTTACCCTACCATTTCCTTACTCATATTTCGACCTCATTGTTTTGGGCTTTTTCCTTTCCTGCGTTGTTGTAAGCGTGATCTTCTGTTTCGAACACAGACTTCACCTGGAGCTGTATTTCAGCTCGCCATGGTACAACGACTTTATCATGCCCGCGCCGCCCGAACCCAGTTTCCACACTCCCCGCTTCCCGCGACCCGGCAACCCGATCTCGACTACACACCACGTGACTAGCGACGCCTCGACCAATCCGCAACGTCCGGACCGGCGCCACGCCGGCCCAGGTGCCCAACACCCGCCGGGCGCCGGTACGGACCGGCCCGGGACGGACGGACAACAAATGGACACGGACGGACGAACCGGCACGGACCAGCGCCGGCCAGGGTGACCGATCCCGCATGCAGAAGGGGATGGGCAGCACGTTCGAGTCGCGCAGCCCCCCTACATCACTGCAGAATAAAAAAGCTATCAGCATATGTTGTTTGCGTACATTACCACTGGTGATTTAACTGTACTAAAAACTGATAGGCAAACCAGGGAATACACATTTGGAGAAATACTATGTCTCTGCAGAAAACCCCATATTTATTGCATTACCACCCATATTCATTTCTCATCTTTATTGTATTAGCTTGCATAATTCTTGTAAACAGTAACACTGGTACTGCAAGAGTCGCAAAAAATGCATGGACAAGGTATTTCTGCAGTGACTTTGCATTTAAAAAATGTTACGTCTCTAGAAAAAAAGAAACAACATTAGATTCTATGACTTCGAGCATCCCAACTGCTCCCCCCCCCCAGTTGCTCAGTTTTGCCATGACTGGGTCCACTGCGGGGGCTGAGCCCCCCACCCAGTCAGGGGTGTAGCCAGGATTCTGCCCAGAGGGGACCAAATCGGATCAAGATCGGATCAATCGGATCCTCGTAACCAATGGGGCCCTCGCCAAGGGCGGATCCAGGATTTCGCCAAGGTGGGGGGGGGGGGGGTGGAGACGAATGATGAGGGCGGAGTCCCCCATTTTTTTTGTCCTTCAGATATGAAAAATGATATAATTTTGCTTTCTTAACACATAAAATAACCAAAGAAAATCCAAACGTGTCACCTTGAAAAATTCTGCCTTTTTTCGTGAACAAAGTGACCAAAATATCACAAAAACGCCGAGATTCTAGGCGGTTCCGTCCCTCCTTCCATCTTAAATCTCATGTATCTGGTCCAGCAGTCCTTCTGCCCCCCCCCCCCATCCCGTAGCTTCTGGGGATTTTTTGTCAGCTTAGATTAAGTCCCCTCTTGCAGTTACAGGGACACTTTTGGTGGTCTCCGGCCGTCTGCTGTGCACTAGTGGTCTCAGGTACCTTTACAGTTTCTTGTGTCCCGCGGGACGTCTCAGGCGCTCCTTTGGCAGTTTCAGGGGCACCTCGGACAGTCTCACGGACCCATCTGGCAGTTTAAGGGAAGTTTAAGCCATCTCTGGTTCCCTCCTGTCGTCCCTGAGACGTTTTCGCCGTCTAAGGAGCCCCTCAGACACTAAAAAAGGACCTCTGTAAGTCTCTCTCTGCCATGAAAGAGGCGCCTCTGGCACTCCAGGTCCTTGGGCCGTCTCAGGTGCAGTCTAGACGTCTTAAGGTCCAGTAGATTCAAGGGCCCCTCTGGTCGTCTCAGGGACCCCTATGGCTAGAAACTTCTTGTTGACAGTCCCAAATGTCCTGCTCTAGCAGTCTCAGTGGTCCTGTGGTCCTGGGTACCCCTCTTATCGTCTCTGGGGAACATTTTTGCCATCTCAAGGGCCCTCTGGCAGTTACGGAAGACCTTTTGGCAATTTCAGGGCCCCTGTGCAGTGTCAAAGGCCCTCTGAACATCTCCGGTGGTTCCGATGGCTGCATCAGGAGTCTTCCTCTGTTACATGAGGTATATTTGGCAGTCTTTTAGGGCCCCTCTAGCCGTAACAAGGGGCTTTTGTTGGTGCTTCCGGGGCCTTACTGGCAGTCTCAGGGGGACCTTACCCATGCCAGGAGCCTGCTTATTACACTCTGGCCCACTTATCCAGTGCCCCCATCAAACCCAAAGACCATCTCAGAGGCTCTCTTATCGTCTTTGCCTCGCAGGGGGCCCTGCGACTTTTTTGGCGGTCTCAGGGGTCATCTGAGGTGTACGAGGCCACTTTGCCGTCTCAGAAACCACCTGACCTTCCCGGATACCCCTGACAACATAAAAACCCTCAAGGTTCCAAAAAGTCCAGTGTAGCCCATTTTTGGTTCCTCTCAGGGTTGAGGTCACCGACGAATCCCCGTTCAGGGGGCCCCTCTGGGTGGCCAGGGTCTCCCTATACCGTGCTATGGACCCTCTTAAATTCTTTCCGTCTCAGGTGCCTCTCTGGCAGTTTTAGCGGTCTCATGGAGCCCTTGACGTGTTTGGGGCCCCTTGCACTCCCAGAGGCCCTTGAAGAGTTTCAAGGGCCCTTCTTGCCATCTTAGGGGTCGTCGTACCGTGTCAGGGTCTCATTAACCCTCCCGGAGGCCCTCTGACTACATCAAAAACCTTCAGCTTTTCACTCTCAGGGTCCCCTTAGGGACTTAGTCCTCATCTTGGTCGTCTCAGGGACCCTATGAGCCATCTGGCGGTCCCAGGGACACTCTGCCGTGTTGGGGTCCTGTTGTGGTCCCAGGGGCTCTTTGGGGGCTTCAGGGGCCCTCTATTCATTTCAGAGGTCATCTAACCCTCCAAGAGGCCTCCTTGACTTCACTAAGAGCCCGTCAGGTTTTTATAGAGACCCCGTGAAGCGCATACGGGGCCACTTAGGGGCTCCTTTTAAGTCTGACAGGGGCCCCTTCTCAGGCCTCAGGCGGGAGGGGGCCACTGCTACCCTTTGGATCCGCGCCTGGCCCTCGTAATCAGTCGGGCCCCATATAGTTAAAATTACTGTCGGTTTGTAAAGGGGCCCCGCTGAAGTGTAAAAAGACCCCATGCTCGCCTGTAAAGACGTTCCCGCCGACCTGGCGGGTGCCTCTTACAAGTCGGCAGAGACTTCTTTACAGGAAACCAGGGGCCCCTGAATGATCGTCTAGGGGCCCCTGTTGGGCAGGGGAGTCATTCCTTATCTGAAGAGGACACCCCATCCGCCTGCAAAGGACCCCTGTCGACCTCTGGAGGCAGGGACAGGGGCCTTCTTCCACACCGAAAGGAAGTCCCTTCAGAGGCTGACAAGGGCCCTTTATGAGCCGACAGCGGGCCCTCCCCAGACAAGCAGTAGACTCCCCTTCAAGGTAGCATGGCCCCTAAACGCTCTTTCAGACCACGGGCCTCTCCATAGCACACAAAGCCTTCTTGTATGTTCGGAGTACTTTTGTTTAGGTTCGTAACCTTTCCTTAATGCTGAAAATGTTCTTATTTCGCTTTAATTATCTGTTTCAGACAGTGTAAGACTCACTGCGGGCGCTTCACGCTATCCAAAGAACTGGGACTTTCTGCCTCAGGGGGGCCCACTCGGCTGCCAGGGGCCCCAGCATGGCCTCCGGGGGGGGGGGGCATGGCCCCTTTGGCCCCCTTGGCTAAGCCACTGCACCCAGTTAACATGTCAGATGTGGCTCAGCTCTGGCTACCACTTAAAACCATGACATAACACTATGAACATTTTATTTGGACATTTTTATGAATAAATTGCGTCTTCGTGCAATATTTTGGATAAGTACGGCAGAAATGGTAGTGCTGTGAAGCTGGTTCTTACTCAGTATATGTCGTCCCGGTCCGTCGGCTGGCTGGCGAGCTCGCTCGAGGCCTGGGTCACGTAATTGGCTCCGGGTCAGGTACCTAACTGACTGGGTGGTTAGTTTGCACCAAGCGAAACATGTGTCAAACATGTGCAAAAAAAGACTCGATCTACGGCGTACATGGATAAATCAGCTCATCAGTTTTTTTGAAAGGCTGCCACATTGCTACCATATTTCCAGCATCAGCTGATTGTTGATCTCATCGCAACACTTCGTAGGCAAAAGTGGTGCATACCACCTAATATGTGGAGATTGGTGGTAGAAGTATTGAGGATTGCGGTGGGTCGTTGGCTAAGAGCATATCATTGAAAAGGGCTTGTAGAAGTATATTTGGATAGTCTGCTGTAAGCCGGCTTACAACAGGCGTTGTGGTCTACATTATTCATTAACTGGATCACTCCGGTTGCTTAAGGTGAGACCATCCTGGAGGTAGTAACGTGACGTAAGGTAAATTAGCGATTAAGAAAGCAAGATATGTGCTGACGATGCCTGTTTATTACACGCCAATCTTCTTGAAGCCTGTCAAAAGCTCGAAGTTTGCATGGCTGATGTCATCAGGCAGTTTCCTGCAGCTGAAACTATAGATTACCCATGAACCCGAACTTCATGGTTTACAGGACAACCTGCTAAGATGGTCCACAGACTCCTGCTCAGTTTGATTTCCTTCACTGGTCTATTTTTTGTAGAACTTTTTTTGGTTCTGTCCCAGAGAGCACATTATGGCATGTGTGCTGCAGGTACCAGAAGTGAGATCAGGCCAGAAGGTTGTGCACCATTGGCTGGTGTTTGTGAATCTCATCTGAGTAGCTTTGCATACTGTGTATCCAAGCTGTGGAGTGTACCAGAAAAGTTGCATTTTGTATCAGAGTGTTTTTCAAATCAGGGAATTGTGACATTGTTAGGCCATACATCACATTTTTGCCATGCAGTGAAAAACAGCATAAATAGCATTAAAAATCATAGAAGAGATGGTTGTAAGGCAAATACTTATGAGTTGGTTGATGCATAACATCATTCCAAGATGAAAAAAGTGAACAAATTTCTAAATGATATTGTCACTGCATTCCTTGCTGACTGCTGCACCACATGTTTGTTTAGCTTCTGCTGTGATTCTATAGTAACAAAGTCAAAAAGGGCAGTTCCCAAGGTGCAGGTATTTTGGTAATGGTTGAGCAGGCCTCCCACTCCTCATAACTGTAGTCATCCATGCAACTGCTCAGCCATATTGGTACCAAAAGATGTGCAATGAAAAATAGCCTGATCAAAAGTATTTGACTCCCTATCAATGCCACAACTTCCCCAAAATAACCCTGAGAAGTGGTCCATTAACCCAGTGGCCCCAAAAAAAACCCAAAATAAAAAAAAAAAAAAAAAAAAAAAAAAAAACAATGTAGACGGTTTTGCAATTTACAAGTGTCGTGAAATATGGCGTCACGGGACACTCCCATAAAAACACAACAGTCTAGAAATCCATAATAAGTGACAGCAACACTGCAACAATTGGTATGGAGCAGGGGTGTTGGAACCAGGGGGAAGGGGGTAGGTATCCCCCTCCTTTGGGCAGCATTTAACTTCCTATGGCATTGCTTGGAAAGAAATGAAGCAAAAATTGCATTTGCCCCCATCTCCATAAAGGTTCTACCACTTCTGGTATGGAAAAGTTTGGTACAGAAAGGTTCGTAAGCAAAAGGTTTGAAGCTAAAGATTCGTAAACATAAGGTTCGTATCGGAAAAGGTTCGTTTGGGTTTTGCGCTGAAGGTGTGGTATAGGATACTAGGCGGCACGCCGACTAAGAGAACGATCGGACTTGGCTTGGTCCAATAAAGAGCCAATTCAAAGGTAAGGCTAGGCTAGGCTAGGCTAGGCTAGGGTGCTATTATAGGCGCGTTCCATTTCCAGGACGAACTTTTTCCGATACGAGCCATGAGTTTAGGAGCTTTTTGTAACGAGTCTTTTTCCTAATGGACCTTTCCCTGACAGTCTTTTTCTCATTAACCTTTTCCATACGACCTTTGCAGTACGGACCTTTCCCATTACGAACCTGTTCCGACAAGAATCTTTTTCGGTACGAACCTTATGCATACGATCCTTTGGCTACGAACCTTTTCCCATGAAACCTGGTCTCCCAACTCAGTACCCTTCCATGCTCATTCCATTACAGTCATCTTTATCCATATCCCATCCAGGTTCCCCTTCATACCCCAGTACTATCCCAGTTTTCCTTGTCGGTCTTTCTCTCCTTGGCACACATACCTGACCTTGTCCGATCCCAGTCGGTCTCTCCCTCCCGTCACAGTAGTCTTTTATTTCGAATTTCGAGACTGTTGTTTTTGTGGAATTGGTTCAGTGACGTCATATTTTACGACACTTATGAACTGCCAAGCCTTATCAGTTGGTGTTGATCTGTTTCGCGGAGATGCTCCGTGCTTCACACTCGTGCTAATTGCGGACGCGGTGGATGACTGGACCATGCGTAGTGGGTATTTTCGGGAAGTTATGACGTTGATAAGGCAAAAAGTACTTTCCATTAGGCCATATTCTTACTGTGCGTCTTTTGGTATCAATATGGCGAGGCAACTACCTGGATTTCTGGAAGTAAGAGAAGTGGGAAGCCTGTTCAACCAGTACCGGCATTTTGGGCCTAATGATGTCATCAGTATACCTAGCAATGCATGATAAACGAGATGACTAACCTAACCTAACCTAACCTGACCTAACCTATTTAGTCACAACCTAACCTCTGTTGGACAGAGCCAAGTCAGACTGCATCATTGATTGGCCTACAGCCCCTGGTATCTACTGTGCCTCTGGTGGGAACCTGTGAACATTTGTTTATCAGACTGGGTTTTGATGACATCATCAAACATTGCACAGTACAGGGGATTCCCTTGCAGCAAAGGCAGGGTAAACAAGATGGTGCAGTGCATTCTGGTCGCATTTGCTTATTACTGTGAAATAGAACTCCATTTCCTTCAGAAACCATACTGGTAGTGGCACAATTTCCTGCTTTCATAGGAAAGTTTATAAGCTCTTCTGCATCATATGTATAGCGGAAGTGGTCTGTGAAAAGGTGAGAAACTGATGTATTGCCCATTGTTACCAGGTTCTGGCATGGTTGATGATACCTTTTTTGCTTGAAAATAGATTGTGAGAGACATAGTTGTTCTGCTGCTGTGCTGTGCTCCATTTAAAGTATTAAGGGTTATTTGTGGTGTTTATTTTAACATGTGGCTTATTTTAACGTGCTGTGGTCGTGGTGCTTATTGGCTTCCTGGCAGAATACAGAGTTCTTGCAGTGCACTGTCAGTAAGGGAATTGGAAAAACTGCATTTGGTCTTAATTTCAGTCATAATTGATTTCATGAACAGCACATTGGGCAGCTTTGTTGTGACACTGATAGCCTTCAGCCTGAGTGAGATCCATTGCCATTATGTCATGCAGTGCTGGAGAAAAATGTCCCATATTTGGGTTTGCTTGAATAGTGGGGCTAACATCAGGATGCATTGACATCAACTTATTAAGCATCCATAACCTAATAAGAGAACTGTGATGTTTAACAAACTGGGGTAGAGATATTTTGAGTTACATGCTTCTAGATGACAGTAAAGGATGAAATTAAAATTAGTCATTGTAAGTATGGTTTAGAGCTGAGAATTGGGATCAGAGCAATTTGCATTTGGTGGATGTTTGCATCTTGATTTTGGAATGGAAATATTCTGTGGCTGTTTGGGTGGCCATTTCTTCATCCAAAATATTCACTGAGCAGTTGAATGTCAGCTAAGCATTTGAGTACTCTTGTGCATTCTGCTCTAGAATCTGAAGGAAGATGCATGACTTACCAAGCAAGCCAAATCATGCATGACTTAGTGGAATGCTAATTCAGGCATTGTCTAGTATACATTATGTCATGTAATGTGCAGGAGTATGGATAAGATCAGTGGTGAAGGTACCACTGAGGTACATTCTACCCCTCCACATTGTGAACTGATCTGCCAATGATTTTGTGAGATGATAAGTAGCTTCAGAGTGATGTCACTCTGCATCTGTCATCATCATCATCTGCACAGTCTGCATCTGTCGAGGATGGGCAGAGACTGTTTTTGCATTTGTGTGTTGATATAAATATGGGGAAATATCTGGTCTCCCAGTACATTAATGGGCATTTTGCATGCAGTGAGCTTTTGCAGATATGCTGATTTTCTACGCTGAAAATGACTTGCATTCACAAGCTTATCATGAGCATATAGGGTTCCGAAATTAAAGTGAGAAACTATGGTACTGCAAGTCCCTTACAGGGCTATTCTAGTCACTGAAATTTGTATTTTTGTTGTGAAAATGCGGTTCCTTGTAAACTAATAGCATTTAGTTCAACCTTTCATTTAGTTCAACCTTTACCATGTTTTATTTGTGTCTTTGAGAAGCAAGTATACATAGACTGCCCAAGAAATTGTGTTTTGCTGCCAGTACTGCAAATGCTTGTTACTGATTGGTCATGAGTAACACCATAGGCTGAAGATAACCGAATCCTTGTTCTAATGTTGTTGGTGGACATGGTGGCAAGGATTAAAAGTAGAAATGGAGTGCTTTTCCATATTCATCTTGTGTCAGTCTAGTCATTTGGGAGCACCATATCATACTGGCTTAACCATTTGAACCTCTGTTTACACAACATCAAGACTGTCAATCAGAGCCCTCTCTGCTGCTGACATCATGCCCCTTCCTTGCCTTGGCAGTGCCCAGCTGCTGTCCGCCTGGTGCTCAGTGCCGACCACAGCTTTAGGGTCCTGTAACTTGTTCAGTTGTGAATCTGTCTGAATGACTATGATCTTGCAAAAGGCACAAACTTCAGAAAGCTTCAGACATTCAGTCTGAATATTTGAATGCACCTATTGGAATATTTGACTCCAGAAATCTACCCAGATTCTCAGCTCTATTATGGCTCCCATCCAGAGTTAGCAAAAATTGGCACAACTACTTTTGGCCAGTCTCTGTGAGCTTAAGCTGGATTTAACTGGCCAAAATGTTTTTGCATCTGAAGGCTCATCTATGATTCCATAGTGATTACAGTGCTTCTGTGCCATTAATTGGGCAATTTCTTCTTGCAAATACATTAGGTGTAGTTAAAACAAAATTAACATATGTTTGGAGGAAATGTTTTCTCATAGAAAATGCATCATAGCTTCAAAGAAGGATATGGAGCAAGGTGAATGATAACTTCTTGGTAGATGTGACTTGGCTGGCATGTCATGATTCAGTCACATATCTGCATTTTCTTATGACACAATGGCAAAGTTGAATCCATTGCATTTTTGGGCCATTGCAACAGCTTTTTTGTGCCATATTACTACCAGCTGTGGACCTTGATATGAGCAACTGTCTCTGTTGCAGGCATGAAATGCTAAATAATCATGTCATCCTTTCACGTTGCTCAGTGTTCTTGTTTCACCATGTCATAAGGATATAATTGTGGCGAGAACTGTGAAAGACATTGTAGTAACCATGTAATGGAAAACGGTTATTGGCAAAACTCTGAAATGCACATGGTGTGCTTTTATTGTCATTATCTGGTGCTCATGGTGTTTACGATCAGTTCATTGCAGCAGTTGCCGTTCATTTATTGACTTTCACAAGCACTTGCATGCATGCTTTGGTACATAAAGGATGAAAAATAAAATTAAAACATCATCTATAAAATGTAACCATGTTTTGGGTGGAATTTGAGCTTAAAATGATGGGTGTCATATGCTGAATGATCTTGTGTCTTGCCGTTTTGTCCATAGCCGTAGGTGTTGCAGGACGTGAAAATCGACTCCTGACAGATAACCGAGTGCCGGGTCTGATGTGTGAAGTCAAGACGTGCTAACCAGTGTCCCTTCCAAGTGTCGCCCTGAAGTGACAGCAGTACAGTGGCAAATTCGCTCTTTCGGGGCGTCCCTACTCATGATCCTCCGACGATTCGCTGCGGCCGTCGTAGCGTTTTAACTGGACCGCTGGCAAAGTTATGATTGTTTTGGGGTTAAACATTGGTTGTAACTCGCAATGTATAGAGTAACACAGTAGTTTATTTCGTAGCATTGATCTCGGCGCGTTTTGAGCAGTATCATATGGCATTCCAGATGGCCACTACATTGAATAGAGCTGTGTCGGATATTTTACAAAACATATGTGAAAACCATTCATTCAGTCCCAATATCAATGAACCATTCAGGACAGCCATTTTCCTTCCAAGTTCAGTCACGCTTAGTAAAGACATACGTTGCCACTGGCTCGTTGTTGGCTTTCACAAACGCGCTGTGTCCAGGAACTGATGCAAGGCGTAGAAATTCGCGTTTTTTGTGCCTGAAACTTGTCTTGTTCTTAAGCTGATTGTCAAGAACAGTAACTGGGACTAAAAATGTCGTAGGTTTTTATCCCAGTTTCGGATCCCAGTTGTAGATATCGGGTATCATGGGTACTATAAATGTGTTTTGTACACTGCGTGAGACAGGTTAAGTGCTTAAGTCAGGAACGGCTGGAAATGAATTGGTTACAGATAAAGTACAGTAATGGTTACAGATAAGCTGCAGCAAGGTGGCCTTTTTGGTTCCTTTCAGTTCAATTCAGTGTAATTTAACGATTAAATTCCAAAAGCACCGCTCGTCCTCCGATTGGTCTGACGTGGAGGTCCCCACTGACATCAGTGACTGCAGTGTCCCTGTCTGCAGGACATTGTTCGTTTTCCGATTACACTCTGTCGCCGCTCTGGTGCGTCCAGCGGCAGCAGCGGGGTAGTCCCACCGTGACGTTCGTTCGCTGGTCTTCCGTTATGTGGTGGTGACTATCATTCACACCGGCGGCCGGCCGCGGGGCGAGGCGCTTTCGGCTAGGGTTGTGTTTAATTCTGAATCGATTCAGTAGTTTCATGCTTTTGTCGTGGATCGAGTTGTTGTGAGAATTTGTGAGAACGATTCAGTTGAAAACCACAGTGAACCAGAATCAGGAGCAAATCACAGACTTGTCCTTCGTTGAGTATTCAGAACTGAATCGATGCACTGTTTTGAGAACTGCTCTGAATTAGGATCAGAAGCGATTCCAAGCTCAGTAAATCAGACGTGAATCGATGTATTCGAGATGAATGAAGCCTTGGCCTGCTTTCAGCCGAAAACCGACAGCTGACAGCTGGGAGTCGTTCTTTGTGATCTGTAGCCTGCAATATCAGTCAGCGAGGTCATTCGATAGTTGTGGAGTGAGGCATCGCACCGCAGTTGTGCATTTCATACCAGGATTGGGAAAGGTGTTGCTTTTTAGTGTTGAAGAACACCGAAAAATATGTTCAGAAACATTTTATAATCCAAAAGTTTGATCTCGTTCGCACATCAGAAACCTACATTATAACCATGTTGGCAGATTTCGAACTCTGCAAGCAGATGACTGTCTCCGTTCAGTAGGAAAAATGTATGATGCCGTAAATGAATTAGACCTAAACTGACAATTTAAGCCAGTATTGGTGTAAACAAAAATTATGCTCCGGCACCAAGAACAAAAAGCAATTTTCCATCCCTGTCTCATATTGAAGACTGCACACCGCAGCAGTGACCCGTCAGTGATGCGGTGTCCATTGCCTGTCCAGTTTCCGATGCCTTTCCGGCCATACGCTGGGGAGTGCTTCGTTATCTCCGCCACGTCGCGACCTGCTCGGTCCGCTGTCGGCCGTGGCCCGGGCGTTCGGCGGCCAGCAGGCAGTCGGACCGGGCGGCCGGCCGACACCCGCGCCTGGAGCGCGGGCAGGCCAATCAGGACAATAACCGGCTGGCGGACGTGAATCGACTCTGGACCGGCGCCGGCCGCGCGCCGGTGTCGCGGGCGCGCGGCGCGACAGCGGCGGCGCGGCGTGGGTCGCCGCCGGCCGGGCGTGGGCCGCGGCGTGGCCTCCTGCAGTCGAGTCGGGCCAATTTGACGGCCGATCTGGGGCGGACGTCGATCGGCGCTGAGTTACGGCCGACCCCGCGGTCGATGGATGCTCGCGGATTGCCGCAGCCTCACGTGCCGCCGGCCGGCCGCGGGCGGGGGCCAGGCGGCGGCGGCTCTAACGCGTTCTCTCTCGTCGGCAGAGCGCCGCCCGCCGCCGCCCGCCGCCCGCCGCCCCATGGACTGTGTCGAGGCCGACCGCAAGACGGACATGGACCACAAGCGGCAGCGCTACCCGTTCTGCGTCGTCTGGACGCCGATCCCGGTGCTGACCTGGCTGTTCCCCTTCGTCGGCCACATGGGCATCGCCATGTCGTCGGGCGTGATTCGCGACTTCGCCGGCCCGTACTTCGTCGGCGAGGGCGACATGGCGTTCGGCAAGCCGACCAAGTACTGGCGGCTGGACCCGCAGCGGGCGGCTGGCGGCGTGGCGGGCTGGGACCGCGCCGTCGCTGAGGCGTCTGAGGTCTACTCGCGCCGCATGCACAACCTGTTCTGCGACAACTGCCACTCACACACGGCGCGCGCCCTCAACCTGATGGCCTACGACGGCAGCATCTCGTGGAACATGGTGAAGCTGGCGCTGCTCATGCTGGTGCACGGCCGCTACACGGGCGTCTGCGGCTTCCTGAAGACGTGGATGCCGTTCCTGACGGTGGTCGGCGCCATCGTCGTCTTCCTGTGGGTGACGCACGTCATCTAGAGGGGCGGACGCCGGTCGTGCGGCGCGCCGGCTGTCCGGCTGTCCGGCCGCGGCGGCTGGTCGCGCAGCACTGCGCCGTCGGCCGCCGGAGGCCGATGTCCCGGCCCTGTGAAGCCGCTCTCGCCGGCGGTCTGGCGTCGCCGACGCCGCCAGAGCCGCTGAAGTCTGGACCTTTGTTCGGGGTGTCCGGAGCCGCTCCGTCCTGGTCTCGATGGCGGATCGTGCGTGACTCGTGCGGGGACGGCGCCGCACTGCCCAGCGGCCACGTGCCGCCTTCGCGTGACCTGCTGCGAACGTGGCCGTTACCAACAGCTGGCCGTGGTGGCGAAACGAGACAGAGTGCCGCATCATGGCGGCTTCGACTTCTCTTACGTCAGCCATCTCTGACTTTCGTTGCGAGAGCTCGGCTTATTTAGACGCGCGGCTATAGTTTTCGCTGCCGTTCTCTCGTCATTCACGCCCTTGTCGCCGTGTTTGTTTATTTTTGGCAGTTGATTCCGTCTAATTCAGCTTTCACGCTTTTTGTCGTGTTACCTAATGGTTCCACTGCACCATTGTGTGGCAGCGAACGTGAGCGCGGGACTGGCGCGACTCGGGGCCTATAGTAGCTTTGCTGGTGTGCGTTTCCACGTGGCGTACAGCAGGTTTGCGGACAGCACAGCTGCTGCCGGCGCCGCCGGGCGATTGAACTTCGTATCATCTGGCGTCGTGAAAGTTTGACGTGCCGCGCTCGGCAGGCAGCTCAGAGGAGGTTTCCTGACGTCTGTGGGACGTGTGGACACGATCGAGTCGCGAATGTATGCATGACCTGTGCGCCTGCGGTGCCGGAGGACGTGCGCCTGTCCGGAGGAAAGGGAGGTGCGAAACTCCATAATGATTTTGCAGGGGTTGGGGGGGGGGGGCGGGTACTACTAGTCTGTCTCTTCTGATAGGGAGGCGGCGGATACTGCTGGAGTCTGTCTCCTTTGATTGGGGTGTGCGGGACCCGGCCACTGCTAGAGGCTGTCTTCTCTGAAGGGGGAAGAGGCCCGGCCACTGCTGGAGGCTGTCTGCTCTTACGGAGGTGGGAGGCCGGGGTACTGCCGGCGTCTGTCTGTGATGGGAAGGGGGAGAGGGGGCCGGGTACTGTTAGCGTCTCCCTCCTCTGATGGGAGTGGGAGGGGGCCCGGGTACCGCTGGCGCCTGTCTCGTCTGCTGTCTGGAGCCGTCCGGCCAGTTGGCCGCGCGTGTTGGAGCAGTTCAAAAAGTTCATCACGTGCGTGTAGGCAGTCGACCTACAAAGTTCTGTGCTACCGCCAGGTTTGACGGCCTTGTTTGTGGCACCCTGCCCCCGGCTGACCTTTCTCATTACCCGTGTGGCTGCCGCCAAACTTCTCAAACGCGCAGACCCGGGAGGAATGTAACCGGTGCACAGCTGCCTTCTCCGTGGCCGAGTTTCGCCGTTGTTTACCGCCTGTTGAGCCGAAGTGCGTGCTCGCCGGCTGCCGGTCGCGTCGCAGGACATGCCGAGCTTGTTAGCCCGCGAAGATCGCGGAGCTTGTTGCCTCGTTATCCATTTCGTTACCACAGATTGTGGGACATCAGCTGATGCCTTGGCAGTCTCCCCTGCGGACAGAGGATACAGGGCGTTTGCGAATAACCCGCTGATTGGGTCAGCATTCCATCGAAAACGCGATCCTGTGGGTTAGTTACGTTGCTTTGAAGAGTTGAGATTGTGTTATCCGTGTGTAACAAGTGAAAGATAATTTGTGATTTTGTCGTTCGATTTGTTTTTGACACGGATGATTGTCGTTTTGTAACCCACAGCATTGAGGTCGAATAAAACGGCATGAAGTCTTTTGTTGTTGAACGCTACCGGGCGAATCAGAAACCGGCATGTTGTATCACTGTTCAGTCGTTCGAAACAGTTCTGGATAGCCAATGAAATTTTCTGGCAGGGTAATTTTTTTTTTCAGAACATCGCACAGTGCTTAACGAGCCATTAAAGGGTCATTACGGCGAGCGTTCCGCGACCCATTTCTTTGTCCAGTTTGTATACCCCTCCCCCTCTGCAGCGCACGTTACCTTGTCTAAAAGAGGTGAGGCGGCTGTTTTCACCAGATTTGCATGCTGTAAGCGGTTTTGCATACATCTGTTTCCTAAGTTGATGGATTTAATTTGATTTTTAGGCAGCCAGATCTTGACACGCGGCTTTCATGTCCCGACTTCTGAGCCGTAATTGCGGACCAGATTAGATTCCCTTTAAAACTTCACGTTCTCTTCGTCGGGTTCCGTCGCAAATGCCATTGTTGGCATTTTTATGTCAACTGTGCAGAACTTTCAAAGACTGACTCGGCGCTGATGGCGCGTGCCACTTCTGAGTTGACTCGTTTCGTTCGCTCGATCTTTCGCGCCTCGGGTGTCCACTTTGCTCATCTCATTTACATTTAATGAAAATAGAGAATGCTTTATGTTTCGGCGCTTCTGATTAACTTCGCCGTCCTGGCTACTGCGGAGTATCTTAGTCATGCTGCTCTTGATCCGTTAAGATACCGTTAATATACGGTCCTCGTTACTACCAAGGCGACTGCAAAGCTGAGCCGCTTGGCTCGGACGTTTTCCGAGCTCTTATCTGTTGGCTGCTGAGCGCCGTCGCCGGTCGCGCGTCTGCCGGTTTCCTGAATGCAATGCGCTGTCCCGTCCTCTAGTTCCCGGAACGCTGATTCGGAGCCGACCAAACCGAGTGCGATTTGCAGAAAACTGAGTGCGTTCTTGTGTTGTCAAGCAGCGTCATACTCCCTGAATCGGTGCTCTCCGTCTGTGGAGAATTCTCGTTCTGTTCTGCGACGAGTCCATAAAGACTGGACGAATACCGCGCTATTGTCCGCCGGCAATGTGTTTGAATCCAGCTGACGTTGCCCGCCTTCGGCCGCCGATACCGATCGCATTCCCGTAGAACGATTTCTGAGGACGAGAAGCGGGTGTAGCCAAGCTCTGCGCGCATCGTGCCGCCCCGTTCGGGGCCGACTGACGGCGTTCACCGTTCGCAGATGAGCCGGTGTCCGGCGACCCTGCTGCGCGCCGCGGCGGCCGCCCTGGCCGCGCCCTGCCGCCACCTCAACTGCAACCGGGCGGCGGTGACGCGCGTCCACCGGCTACGCTACCCCCGGCTGTACCCCACGACCGTGGTGTTGGCCGACGGCTCCACCATCAACGCCCGCTACCCGGAGCCGCGCAAGATCATCAAGGTGCGCCCCGGCGACGGCGCCCGCTGGTCGGGCGGTGACGCCGCTGGCACGAGCTGTCGTTCCGGCGATCGGAGCCCTATCGAGATCAGCGAGTCCGCTGGTGTGATGAAGCCATTGTCGCACTTCGGAGTGCCCGCGAACCCTTGGAACCGCCCGACATTACAGCAACTTTCAGCTGTTATCGCATTTTTCGTTGCTGACCTTTCCGACCAGCGGGTGTGGCTACTGGCCCGGCCGCTGGCCTCCGTAGTCCACTGTCGCCGCCGTCCGCTAGGTTAATCACGTTTGCAGACGTCGCCGAAAACTACATCACCGACATATCGTTGTCCATATCAATCCAGTACCCAGCTGCCGGCCCCGTGACTCCGCTGGGCAGAAGCTGATCGACCCTTACAACCCGCCGCTGCTGTTTGGCATCAGTTAATTGACCCGTATGACCCGCCGCTTCTGTTTGACATCGGTTAATTGACCCTTATGACCCGCCGCTGCTGTTCGACATTGGTTAATTGATCCGCGTGATCCGCCGCTGCTGCTCGACATCAGTTGATTAACCCTTATGACCCGCCGCTGCTGTTCGACGTCAGTTAACTGATCCGCTGTTCGACATCGGTTAATTGATCCGCATGATCCGCCGCTGCTGCTCGACATCAGTTGATTAACCCTTATGACCCGCCGCTGCTGTTCGACGTCAGTTAACTGATCCGCTGTTCGACATCGGTTAATTGATCCGCATGATCCGCCGCTGCTGCTCGACATCAGTTGATTAACCCTTATGACCCGCCGCTGCTGTTCGACGTCAGTTAACTGATCCGCTGTTCGACATCGGTTAACTGATCCGCATGATCCGCCGCTGCTGCTCGACATCAGTTGATTAACCCTTATGACCCGCCGCTGCTGTTCGACGTCAGTTAACCGATCCGCTGTTCGACATCGGTTAATTGATCCGCATGATCCGCCGCTGCTGCTCGACATCAGTTGATTAACCCTTATGACCCGCCGCTGCTGTTCGACGTCAGTTAACTGATCCGCTGTTCGACATCGGTTAATTGATCCGCATGATCCGCCGCTGCTGCTCGACATCAGTTGATTAACCCTTATGACCCGCCGCTGCTGTTCGACGTCAGTTAACTGATCCTTATGGCCCTCAGCTGCCGCTCGACATCAGCACACTCTCGGAGGAGGACCGGATATTGCGGCTGCAGCGACGGAAGCCGCGGCAGAACGTGGTCATGGAGGAAGATGTAGAGGACACTTTTGACCCGAGCCGGTACCAAAAGTTCTGGAAGCGCTGAGGTCTCGGGTCATGCGTGTTAGTGGGTCAATACAGTTATAGCTTTATTCTGACTTTTTGTGTGAGCTGTAGGGAAGAGGGTTCTGAACATTTTTAAATGGCAAG
Organism: Capitulum mitella; assembly: GCA_030062745.1. Taxonomy (NCBI): domain Eukaryota; kingdom Metazoa; phylum Arthropoda; class Thecostraca; order Pollicipedomorpha; family Pollicipedidae; genus Capitulum; species Capitulum mitella. Next base: position 10,148,812 of record CP099848.1, read on the forward strand.
GTTTCAGTCAAGAGCAAAATCAGGTTTTTCACACGGTTCTGGTTCTGTAGTTCTGTCTTTAAAACATAGATACGCTCTGAAGCAACGATAACAAAGCACGATTTCTTCAGATTGGTTTTAAGCGGGTTGAAACATCACTGTTTCATATCTCCGTTTATTTGCTATGCTAAATTTGCAACACTTCGTGTCCGGTAGTGATGCGGCGGTGGGTTGAACACTAGAAACAACAAGATTACATGGTTAAGAAAACCTATCAATATTAAAGGTGTGGATTGCCGGCATACCACCACCTTTCGTTCTGGAGGACTAGCAAATCGAGTAGCAGGCAGACGGGACGGAATACTGTTCGTCATTTGCTGGGATAACATAGTCACTCTGCTGGACATTTCAACGTCTTCCTACCAAGCGGTGCCTTTCAGTTGTGACTACTTGTGCGAGATCAGTTCGTGTTATCTTACATCTAAGGCTGCACTGTAAGGGTGCACTCGACTAGGTACCCGGAAGTGTCGTCTCGTGAAGACTAGGGTCCATACATCGCATGCTCCACAAAAGCGAAAACCAAAATAACAAAGCGCTACATCGTGTCGCGACAGCACCACAGACACCAATTTTCGACAGCCGTTCGGACGGCACCGGAACATGACTAGACAGCATTCGCCGCTCTCCCGCGCACGTCACTTCTTCATCGAGGCCTTCCTCTTCGTGGCCTCCTCGGCCTCGGCCTCGAGCATCTTGGCGCGCTTCTTCCCCAGCGGCGTCTTGGTGAGCCAGGCGGTGTACATCTCCTGCTGCTCCCTGTGGAGGCAGTGTGCGGGCGCGGTCAGGCCTCGGCCGGCCGCCGCCGTCCCCACGCCAGTCACGCGCCGCCGCCAGCGTTACTCATGGCCGCATCGGCGGTCCGAACGTGCGGCCGAAGTAAGGGGCGCCCCGGGACCCGCCGTCCGGCCATGGCCGGCGGACTGCCGCCCGCCGCCGCAGACGTTCCCGGTCCGCCGGGAGTTGAGGGTCACGGAGCGGGACCAGACCCCAGCGGTCCAGCGGGAGTTGAAGACGACGGAGCGGGGCCTGATAACAGTGCCGTGAAGTGGCGAACAACGTCCGGTCTGCCACGGTGGGAAGTAACGGCCCGGGAGCCGTGTTCAGACTTACCTCATGACGGGCTGCAGCGTTGCCAGTACGGGAATAAACTCGGTGGTCTTCAGCGGGCGCTTTCTCAGCTTGATGATGCGCTTTTCGGTGATCACCTGCCAGCAGCGCAACAATGGTTATCAAGAACGAACCTGGTTCATTCTCCCGGTCCAGGCCGGGTCTCCAGAGCGAGTCAGATCACGTGGCCGGGATTACATTTTTTTTCATTTTTGTCTCACACAGCCACCCAGACATGTTATGCTCACTGCCGTACAAGCTGGGAAACACAGTCCTCCCATGTCGGAGCCCATTTGTCCAGGACATGCATGACTTCTTAGCCGGTGCGGCGAAGTCCGTTAAGCTGCCGCGCAAACTTCTGCACATTAGCGCAAATCAATGGCGGCCGCAGACTGCCAGCAGCAAAACTTCTAAATGTGAAAGGGGCGAGATATGTAACTGAATCAACTATCAACTTCGATGCCACCTCAGAAATCTTCATAGGGTTACACCTGGCCGTGGCGGGCCCAAAACTTGGTCCATGGTCGAACTGCGCACTGTGCTACGGTACAACATTACCCACTGCAGACCCCTCACGTCCACGGCTATTGTCTCTGTTGGCTCAGCCCCAGAATCGGCCGCCGGGGCTCAGTTATTCCACCGCCACAGCCCTCAGCTCAGACTGCAGCCAACCGATCGGCCGTTCACCGGCTCTACGACCGTATCAGAGAGCCGCCCATGCCGTACAGCAGGCCTCCATGCGCCGCTCATTCCCGTCATTTGATCCCGGCAGACCGGCCGAGGAACCCCCATCCTGGCCCTGAGTGGTCCCATTTGCACGCGCCGCGCGCCACCGTCGTAATACGCCCCGCTTCCGTCGATGCCGCGCCCTTATTGGACGAGCGGCCGACTGTTTGCGTGCCTGCCGCGCGCTTTCATCCCACGCAGCGACTCGGCGACTTGACTTTGATGGTGATTCCGTCATTAGCGGGGTCGCCACCGGCTAGTGTACTCGTTACAGGGCGGCGGCGGCGGCCGGCCGGCGCGCGCCCGTACCAGCCGGTATCCGTCGCCGGCGACGGCCTGCCACGCTCGCGTCGCCGCCGCCGGCGCCGGGCACGGGACGGCCGTCGCCGCCGTCTGAACTCGAGATGACGCTGGCGGCGGGAGCATGTCCCGGCCGGTGACGGACGGGGCGTGGTGTTGGAGTTCGGGGCTCGCGGCGTGCGCTCATGACATCCGAGCTCGGTGTTCATATCCAGAGACGTCATGGCTGGCTTCTGCTCAGGACGCCGCGGAAATGGGGTTTAGTTTGAGGACAACACATGTTTCACGGACGGGCCGGGTTCCGGATCCACCTTCGCCATCTTCGCCGGGCCGAGGGATCATGAAAGTCCCCCCCCATGATCTCGAGACTCTAAGTCCCACAGAAAAAGTAAAAACATCGCTGGAAAGCCCTTAGCAACGTTAGACGACCTCCTTAAATTTTCTCAAATAAAAGTTGTCAGAGATCACCTTAAGTCAAATTACCCTGTTGATATTTTTGGCCGAAAACTTTGGAAACCATGGCTTCTTCGTGGCTCATAAAGGCTTGAACAGTAAACAAAAACATCATTTGTTTATGTGGGGCGGAAGAGGGCCACTTCAGGTTAAATTTGATCACTTCAAGGAGCGCGGAAAATGGAGGAAAAAATCGTCCTTTTGTAAGGGCAAAAGTCTCGTTTTTCCGAAGGTATACATATGCGTTTTGGCTCTAGCTCGCAGGCGGCTCGCATGCAACTAAGACGGTAAAAGCAGTCGGGCGTTTCTGGTGTCAGTCGTATCATCTGCTATATTATCATTGATCACACACGGCACAACATACAATTCTGTAATATCGGATCGTGTAATATTTCTCCTATCATGAGACCCGTACCTCAAAACATGTTTCACGCAAGTCATTCAGATACCGGGAGGAGGGCATCCCTGCCATGAAAAAGTCTATTATTTGTCCGTAAGTAAATTTCAGTACGTCAGGGATTTTTATATTGGCGACCAAAAATTAGAGGACTGGGACAGTGCGAACCGTGTAAAAGGAAGGCATGGGTCCAGGCATGGTTCGTGCAATCTGAGGCCATACGAAGTATGTTCGCACTGAAAACAAGCACACTATTTCGAAAGATGAAATCATGTCAGCCTGGATCAAATGGGACTGGGTCGCCGTTAGAAAATAAGCTCTTATCATATCTTAGTGTTTCCGAAACACATACAAATAAACCTTCCAAGACCGTAAACCAAAACGGTGTATTCGGTTACGGGTATGAAAATTCGGTATGAAACGTGGCCACTCAGATCACGGGACAAGGGGTACAATTATATGTGCAAATAACGTGAGAAGCACCAGGATGTATACCCAAACTCGAAAACAGCCCAACCAATCACACAATCGCTGCAAAAAACGTAAAAAAATGTCGAAAGATCAGCTGACCAAAGGCCAATGACCTAGGAATTTGGAATTCTCAATAATAGGATAGAAAAAGAAATAAAGACTTCTGAAAAAATCCAGATATCAGAATTTCTCCATCTTTCATGTTCTATCAATGTGCCAATCGATGCATTTCACAGAATGTTATGACACTTTCATTTTTTTGGAACATGTTCTTGCTTGATCCGTTCAAACTCCATGACCTCAGGTGACCCTGAGTTCAAAAAGTGACCGAAGACGCGCGTTTTCGTTTTTGGCTAGCCTCAGAAAACCGGATGGCGTTCTCATGAATCCCCTCCGGTTCGGAGAAGGTTAAAGGGAAAGCTCCATTTTCACTGGCTACTTTGCATTCGGACAGCCAAGTTTTGCTTTCCTGGAAGAGGTCAATGATTCCAGATATTGTTACACTCGTCCGTCGCCGTCCGCCTCACGACCTGATCAGGAAGCAAACCGAAAGCACCCTCTAGATCCCAGAAAAGAGCCTTCTATTAATTATCCTCAATCAACCAGACAAACAAAAACACAGCTAACGACGGAGCAACCCGGCTTGCTACAAACAGATCTATGGCTTAAATGTCTCCATCAGCAAGAAGACAAAATGAGAAAGGAGTGTGCGAGGAGATGTCAGGAAAGGAAAAATAGTTCGCCTCAGACGGTACCCTGAGCCAGCGAGCCCAGGAAGAATGGGGAGGACAAGGAGTGCTCCTCAGAGAGTAGCCCTGAATCAGCGCGCACGGGAGCGAGTCGGGAGGCCTACTGCCCATCGGTCGCCCGCTATTGAGGTCAGCTTAGGGTCACGTCGTAAGGGGTCAGCCGGCCAATGAGGGAGCGGGACAAGCGCGGGAAGACAAAGCGCATGTCAGCAAAGCAATACCACATCTGTAGCCGGGAATCAAACCACCCTCATTTCCATGACAGCCAAGCACCTTACCACTCCGCTCACATACCGCACATGGGTAACAAGTCTGCGATAGAACATAACAATATCAACAGTACGTCTTAAAATTGTATGGCTGTGGAGTCTAACGCGACTTCCCACCATATATGCATCCTATGATTTACAACTGTTTCATGACGATTACATGCTGTTCGTAGCGAACACTTGACAGCCAATGCTGGCAGAAAAGACCAGTCCGAAATGCACCTACCTGGATCCCAGGCATATATTTGGTTTTCTTTTTGTTGGTTTGTCTTTGTGTCTGGCCGACTGTGAAACAGTGGGCCGAGATAATAACATAACGAAGCTTCTGTCTTTCATTAAAAAAATACTTCTAACTCGCCGCAAGGACTCGGTGTTCAGTGTCGAAACCGTCACAGCTATCGGAAACCCGCGCTACATTACCATCAGCCGCCTAATTACATCTGACAACGTCACGGGTGCACAGCCTTTAGGAAACGTAGGCCCTTACAAGTTGGCGTGGACCGTACTAACTCTGGATGATTTTAACAATGGCTATATGATGATAGACAAAAGGATATTGATTTGAAAATGCTCGTAGAATGATAACCGTATATATGATATGACAGATAAATGACAGACATATAATATTTACTAAACAAATTTTCTTACCTGATGCCATATGTCGGAGAAAGGAATGCTGAAAACATGATCAGCGGCAGGCCAACTATTTTAAGAAAGTAAATCAAACAAGGCGAGACATTTCCTCAAAGTAAAGGTCACGCGAGCCGTGATCCCTTTGTCTATTGTTGGCTTGTCTATCGATCACACATCCTGCATATCACTTCAGTCTACAAAGGACAGCGATTCACAATGGACTGGATATCGCACGAAAATGATCCGCACAATGCAGTAACAATGACGGTGAATTAACCCTACTCCATACTCTTGGCTGCTGCGTACGATTCCATGCTTGGCTGGGGGGTGGCAGATTCTGCCCCCGCCATTTCGAAAACTATTGGTCCGATTTTCTAGCGAACAAACGCGTTCGACAGCATGTGGCAAGATCTGCATTTCTAGAAAAGGACTGAAAATTTTGCAGGGGGATGGGGCAGTCAAAATGAAGGTATAAGTAGCGGGCTCACTTATATGAGCTTCCTGACCACATTTTATGACCAATTTTGTTCTACTTCATGTCAACCTACTGACAATTGATAGGTTTATCGCATATGTTTGAAAGAGGTCGATTTTCAAAATTTACAGGCGTATCGAGGGCATATAAACATTTGTAACTAGCTATCATATTGAAACATCTTGTAAGCGCTATTTTGTATTGTGCTTAAAGTTCGCATTTTGAGATCATACGCGCATGACATCTCGAAATAATAGAACCATTGGAATCATAGGCGTAGATAGGGTGCATCAAAGGGTTTTCCATTTTCTCATGAAGCTCACATTTTTCGGAAAATGTGACTTTTTTATATATTCTGAGTGTGGTGGGATCACGTATGACAAGAAAACATTCCCATACGTGTCACATGTCATATTATGTACACACTGCAAGTGCTTATAGGCGGATCCAGGTACCAGAAAAAGAGGGGTCAATAACAACATGGCGATAGATGTTCTTTTTATTCCATAAACCGAGTCATACCTTCTCAGGAATAGGTTGAAATACATACCCTCTTTTGCATTACCCTGAGGCCGCCTCTGATTTCTATTTTTACTGAAATATGTGGCATTTTGAACGTGATATATGTGGAGATAACAACATCAATCAAAGAGATCCAGATGTACGTTGGGCCACTGAAAATGCTTTTCGACAAAACATACATCCGAAAACCGATGCCTAGAAACGCCCCTGACAGTATACATAGATGAATGGTATGCGTTAACGGGAATAAAGATGTCTTTATCACACGTCAGCTTTGTTATATTCATCCAATGAGTCATAAATTCCTGGTAATATGAAAATATAAATAACCCTTTTACGTGCCTCTGGATCCGCCACTGATCAACATTTTTTTTAAATGCCTGGAAGTGTGCAGATTACCAATGTTTTGACCATTTCAACTGTCCGTGGCATCATAAAGGACGTCACAATCGTGCATGACCACGTCGAAGTGCGTTACCTCCAGAAAGCGCGACATTCCTCAAACATGCCTTCCAAAAACGTGACCTGGAACCGCCTCTGGAGTAGCGAAATTGTTGAAATTTTGTCACGTGTGAAAAGCATATTTAGGCAAAATCACCAAGTTCCGTGAAACAGCTCCCAAAAGCCCAGGAATGGAAAGCGAAAAAACGGACAGGATCTGCCCTCCCCCTTCCAGCACGGAATAGGGTTAAAACGGAAGCTCCCGGCTCCTTCATTTCCCAATATAAGCGATAAAATCCCATTGCAAAAAGGAAAGTACAAAAGTACTTCCACGAGTGTATTAAAATGCACTGTCCACTGATGAAGCAGAAGCTAAGACAGCCCACGTACTATGCTATCCAGACGCTCCAACTGACATTTCAACTGACCACTATATTGACCATGTCGTTCGATCGCCCCGATACCATCTAAGTACCTCATCTGTCCCCTCAATAACTGATGCGTTCATTTAATCCGGTCTCCTGATAACTCATTTGTCTCTATCACCCCACCAATCAGCATCTGAGGTGCCTCTGTCGCCAACGTCTGTTCTCTGACAAAAAAAAAAACACCCCAGCTTTATGTCGTCTGACAGCCGGCCTTTGAGCAAACGACATCTGAGGCGCCTCTGTTGCCCAACATCTGTTCTTTTACCAAAAGACACCTGGGTTGTCTGTCGGCTGGAAGCCAGTCTTTGATCAAACGACATCTGAGCCGCCTCTGTCTTTTGTTTCCACAGCATCTGACATCTTCTGTCAGACCAGACAAAAATGAACTGCCTCTGCCGCCTGATCAGATGCGTGAGCCGCCCCTGTTGTCTGATCACACACCAGCTGCCCCCCACCGTCCGATCAGACAGCACGGCGGCGGTCTGTGCCGGTCGCTGGCCGCCGGCGGCCGGTCGTCGGTGGCCGGGCGTCGTCGCCGCCTGTATCGACGCGCGGCCGACAGGTACGGAGACGGCGGCGGTCGGCCCGGCCCGGCCCGGCCCGGCCTCGGTCAATACGTCACCGGCCGCCCGCCGCGCCGCGTCCGCCGCCCGCGCCGCACGCTGACGCCGTAATCACGTCACCTGACCGCGCCGACCGCCGCCCGGAAACTTATGCCTCGGTCGTGAGCCGTCTGCGACGACGGCTGCCACCTCGGCAGCCGTGAAGCCCGCACTGACGGACAAACAGTTCGGGCTAAACCGCAGGTGCTTCGGTTTCAGGACGTGTGCACTTTCCCTTGCACACTGGAGCTCACGGTGCCGGCGGATGACCCGGACAGAGATCGGCGACCACGCCATCCTGACAACGTCCGACTGTCCAAGAACAGGCGCACTCGGGCAGGAGCAACCTGACTGGGCGGTGGGATTTGGCTTACGAGCTGTGCTGAACGCATCCGAACTCCGTGCAGCACGACTGAAGGCCAAGGTTCTGCGGGAGGCCATGGAAAAGCTACCGTAAAACAGATCAGTGCCTATGCTGGCTACACACGGCAGCTGCCACTGAATGTGTATGACGACAAGAAAGTCAATGTGCAGTATAGCGTCACATCGACAACAGTAAAAAGAATGGCATTATTTAATCCCGTGCCCGCATGTCTGAATGAACGTACAACAAGACCATTTCTTGCAGTTTTCAGACGCACCACCACCGAAGCCATTAAGAGTCCACTTCACGAGCACTTAGCGGGACTCGCCCGAAGTGGCAGTTATGAATTTTACGACCGTGTGCGAATCTCAACGGTCGCTCCCGCGAATGAGTCTGGTGCAACAATGTCGTTCCTGCTCGAGAGTGGATTTTACCAGCGCTTCCGCGGCGGTGGAGAACCACGCTAATGTACCCTCCCAGCTGGGGAAACTGAACCAGCTGCGTCGTCAGGATTTTCATGATAGGATGGCAAGGCCCGAAATTTAACAGGAAATAAGGGATAAAATCGCCGCCAACATTAAATAACCAAGGGCTGAATTATTAAAACATCAATATAAACACGGTCCGACTGACCTGGGGCAGCCGTTGACTATATGCTCCAGAGTTAAGCCATGCTCTACCAATGAGAGGCTTGGCCTCCGCTCAGGGCATGGCTAATGCGGACTCCTGTAGTCGGTAAGGCGGTTCAGAGCGCCAGACCTGTCGTTTGCTCTGAACCAACTGGGCTGGAAATGTCCGCCATTTGGCAAACATTCCACATCTCAGTCTACATTTGCGCGGCATGCACCCACGCGATCTGCTGTAAACCTTGCAGTGGTTTGGGCTGCCTGTAGCGACAATGGAATGAAAACCATGCACATCTTAGCCAATCACTCTGTTCAATGTGAAAAATCCAAGAGAGTCATCAGCAATTTTGAACATCCTTAAGAAACGTGGTGACCTTCCTCGCTTTTCTCCATTCTCGGAAATTTAATCCAGACATGCATATTTTTACCACTGAATCTCGATATTTTTCGGGTAGTGCATTTAGCAAACATGTCATATTCAGCTTAGGAGCGCTTTCAAAGTTGGTAGGGCCACACCCATTTTTCGGCACTTCGTTTTCATGCAACATCGTAGAGCTTATGTTAAATTTATCTAAATCGGCACAGCCACCGCCAAGTTGGTAGGAGCAACGCCGCATCCACCCTTTGAGCCGCTACACCTACGCAAGCGATCACGAATGCATTTTTTCTTTCATGGGTTGGGACTGCCCGCTCACGCATTACCTCGGGGACTCCAAATCATTGCGAGTGCCCAGTCCATATATTCCCATGTTAAATTCACAAATCTCTGGCGTGCCCAGTTAACCATCTGAATATCAAAACATCCACAAAACAGAAGACTCGTAAGCATCCGCCTACTGTAAGAATCCACAAAAAATCGGCCTAAGCAAGCGATCCACCTACTGCTAAAAACCACTACTGTCGGCGGTCAGCTGACAGCGTTCCTGGCCGAAATCGTACACCTGGGTCGCAAAACTGCAAATACGTGATAAGACACTGAACTCACTAGCACTGAGGAAACGGAGCTCACAACGTTTCTGGGCGGAGCCGCAGTGATGAAATAACAAGGTGGAGTAAACCAGGGGGCAAGGAGAGGCCATGGGGGCCATGGCTACCTCGTGGGGCTGAAAATTTAAGTTTTTACGTACCCAACATGAAAACAAATAAAAAACCCTTGGAACTCTTAACTAAAGTGGCCGAAATCCGAGGGAGTTTACATTTCTGGTGGGCGTTACGCACTTCCTGGCCCCTGTCTTACAGAAATCCTTGTTACGCCCCTGGAGTAAAGAGATAAGCGAAATGAAAACTGGGATGAAATAATTAGTCTGAATTATGGCGGTCAACGTAAATTTCTAGCACCTGTACACTTTTCCTAGTGAGAACCATAGGTGGGCATCGTTACTAAAAAATGTAACTTCGTTACTCGTTAATACGTTACTCAAAAAAGCCAGTCCGTTACTCGTTACTCCGTTACTCTGCCTTAAAAAGTAACGGAAGTTACCGTTACTCCGTTATTCCGTTACTTTTTTAAATGCAGTGAAAACCAAGCGAACGCGGGTTTTAAGTCTTTTATGCTGCTTTGTGGTTGTAAAACGCATTCCATATACACAGGGAAGAAACAAAAAGCGCTTACCCCAAACACTCCGCTAGCTGCCCACTGCCCTCACCAGCCATTGTACAGTCGGCGGCGCCGGGACAGCAGCCGCGGCGGGTATTCTACCACTGTGTTAGCCACAATGTTCAAACCAACGAATTTTCATTTCATTCAAAAACCAACCAAAGTTCATTGCCCGCGGCGCCGACGGAGCGGGAACAACCGGCGCTGGAGCGGACGCATGCAAAATGCGACAAACAGCGGACATCTACCGACTGGGTTTGTCAACAATGCCTCTCGAAGTATCCGCCCTGAACATAATGGTCTCCGTTCAGAGCTCGTTTCGGTCTCGCGAACTTCTTGTTTTGTTTTGAAATTATGTGTGTGTATTAGTTTGTGCACGTGCGCGTGCGTGGAGGTAAGATTCCTGATACCCCCGACGTTTTTTTAATACCAAACGACGAAGGACTCAAAAAAACATGACCGATATGGATTTTATTATTGTGAAATGAAAGACTAAAAAAGGTGCTTTAGTACCTTTCAGCATTCTTGAAAAGACAAATTAGCTATAAAAACATGGTCATAAGTAAGATGCAACGGAGGATGTTAGCCGTTCACAAGTGGAACATTTTGGAACGATGACGTGACCTGACCTGACCCCTGTGAAAAGCCAAAATTGATATCAATGAACTCGCTATTGTCTTACGGTTCAGTATATGTCGCTTAAGTTCAGCTTTTCAGGGACAAGGTATTGTGTCTATTTACCAAATTCCAAGGACGTGTTTTGACCTTTCATGGCGTCTGGTGGTCTCAAAATTGACCTGAGGTCAAAACTCTTGAATATTTTCGTCTCGGTTTGACAAAACCTTTCCGCCGGTGTTTTCCTTTTTTCCGTGCGATATATGGGAGCCGAGATCCTGGGAGGTGCGGAAATCCGCACCCCCCTCCGGCCGGGCAAAGGGCATTCTGAGCCCGGCCGGAGAAGGGTTAAAAACACTTCATTTAACCCTATTCCCTGTGGGGGGGGGGGGGGCAGATTCTGCTACCCGTGTCTTTTTGCTTGCCGCTCCCACACTACTGTTTGCCGCAGCGCCGCAAGATTTTCTGGCATTTCATGGAATTGATACACACGTGTTTTGACAACATTTAAAAAAAAATCGGTCCCGAAGAAGCGGTTCCAAGCCCCCGTTTTCGGCGGTAATGTGCTGTACGTGAAGCCGCAAAGTTGTGCGGTTCACTATCGTGATATTTTGGGTAGAAATAAAGATCACTGACTCATTAATATAGTCATACACATCCTAAACAATGTGTATGCACACACATTTTCAGGCGAACGCACACCCGGGTACTGAAAAAATGGGGGAGCACACTATTGTGCTTATGGTGCCCTCCCAATTTTGTTTACCTGGACCCACCTCTGCGCTACATATAAACTTAAACTGGCTTGCTAGTTGTACGACTGATGTTTATATCACCCAAAACAAACAAAAACAAAGGAAATTTCCTATTTCAAAAATCACCCTTCTTGCCCTCCCTGGAACTGCCTATGGTTTCCTATTTTAAATTTCAGCTTTCGGTATATTAAAGACTTGGACATTCCAAGCTGAACCGTGTTATTCCCATGAAAATTGGTTGGTAAACACGGCCGCAGTGACCTTTCAAAAATCCCCAGATTTTGGAGTTTGTTCGCCCCCAGGTCTTATTTTTGCAATTTTTGAGTTTTTGGGGTCCGGAATCGGAGATCTCGTTGAAACATATTAAATGGCATTCATCCCATCAACATTGCACGAATGAATCTCGAGATCTCTGGGAGGGCGGGGAGGGGAGGGGGCAGAATTGGTAATCTTCACCTTTCGGCCAATGCATATTTTTCGAAGGTGCAAAAGTGGCAACGGCTCATATCATGTTTGAGTCTGGGTCCTCACTTCTGCGTCTACAAAAAATAATGTGTCAGCCGAAAGGTGTTTCGGCCAGTTGATATTTTTTTTCGGGAACGCAGAAGTGGTAACTCGAATCGCATGGACAATGTAGCCTGTCCTCCAAGTTAAAAATGATTTAACCTAACCTAACCTAAAACCTACTGTATGGTTGCAGGGATTGCCCTAAATGTAAAACCAATTTTTTGTTAGGCTCAATTTGCCTGTTTTTTGGTTTGGTTAGCTCGCATCGGCTGAAGGCAAACATGTGTCAACTGAATCAAAATTCAAGAGTTACCTAACCAAGTCAGTTTACACACCCAGTAGGGGCCAGTGCTTAGAAAAATACCTTAATGGGCTAAATTGTTCACATTTGTGTTGCCACTTCCGCCTCTCCAAAAATTACGCGTAAGCGTCGGCCGAAAGGTAGATTTCCGCAGATCTGCGCCTCACCCCAGGGTAATGTGAATCTCACTGCCTGCAGAGAATATGGTTAAGGCAAATAGTCCAAGCAATAGTCGACAAGCTTCATAATTATGCTTCACTACTGACAACTTATTGTGCACATTCTGTTCTCATCTGGAAATACCGTAAATAATGCTTCCTCTTGATATGTGCCTTTATGTTTGAAAGGCTACTCTTGTGACCCTTGATTATAACCTCTTTCGGTCGGCACAGGACATACGTAAAAATGACGTTTTTCCCCTCCTCCTTAAACTCAAAGTACGTCTCTAGATGTGGCCATGGGTGACCCAGACCGGGCTCGTCCTCTGCCTCCGAAGCTGAGGCGCCGTCGGACTCGGAGTCAAGGCTTTCGACCTCCAGTGGCGGCGTAAAGACGCCTTGATGGGACATTTTCGTGTCTGGTAGTTAAAATTTCAGGCCAGTCAAGAATCAATCACCACTCCATCGCCCCATGGACATCACAGATCCAAGGCCATGGCGGCAGTAATCATGTGCTCAACAGCCTTGAGTGATCTTGGCGGGGAACCGTGTCGCGGTGGTAAGCAATGCGTGACTGACTTGAGACAACATTGAAAACTGCCGTCAGCTGGCTTTTCCAGTATAAATGGCAGTAACTTTGAAATATTTTAGCCTGAAAAATGACGACTGGTTAATTTATCATTTCAAGTCATATCAAACTTACGTATAATTCAATACCTTTGTCCCAAAAGAGACCAAAGTCAGCTGGCCTTTATACTGAGCCATTGCCGCCAGCTTGCCGTCAACGTTTATCAGCTGACGAATATTGTCAACAAGTCGACTCCGCGATTGTCAGCTGAGTGCGCGCCCAGCCGCGCTTGTATCGCCGCACGCTATTGGGTGTTGGCTATTCAAGTAGCCAATGGGTGTGCCGATGCAAATAAAGCCGGTCGGTGACTGTAAGGAGTTTAAAAAGTAACGGAGTAACGGAGTAACGGACCAAAAAGTAACGGAGTAACGGACCACAAAAGTAACTTCCGTTACTCAGTCCGTTACAGTAAAATAAAAGTAACGGGTCCGTTACTCCGTTACTCAAAAAAGTAACTTCGTTAGCAACGGAGTAACGGAGTAACGGACCAGTGCCCACCTATGGTGAGAACAAACTGTAAACATTCCAATTTGACCACGGGGAGCGATGCATTCGCACGCAGATGGCAGAGTTATGGTGATTTGAAGCCGTGCAGGGTCCCGGTCACGTATTTCAAAGTACGCTCATTAGTCTGCATCAGCCTCAATGGTGGTGGAACTCGGTCATGAAATTCATTTAGTACAGCGCACTCCAGCCTGAACCTTAAGCACTGTCCTTGACCTTTTACCCGGACAAAAAAAGGCATGGAACACTGCTGAGCTATCAACGTTTTTTTTCGGTGAACGAGGACATCATTTAACTTAACCCTTACTTTGACATTCGAAACTTGTTGTTCCCTTGTTTTTGACCGGCAGGGATACCAATTTCCCGAGGGGAAATCGGCTACAATACTTTTGGACATCAGGCCTCTAGTTCGCCTCTTTCCTTTGTCTTGACATCTTTCGAAATTTTGAGACCTTTTTTTGCATGCAACGGAGTAACTCCCCGTCTGGCGACTCTGGGACTGGCGTCTCTGAAGTTTCTGGCACGCAGTTTGTTTCTGCTCTAATCGCAAACCCGAATCAAGCGCAACGCTCGCTCCATCTGCACCAGCGGGTCCCCGTTCTCCCGCGACCTCGGCTGTAACCGCCACCTCACCCAGACCGCGGTACGTCGCGGCCCGGTCTCGGCGGGCGTCGGTTGTCTGCAGGTGGCGGCGGCGGCGCAGGCGAGTCGGCTCGTGCAGCGGCGGCGGCGCCCGGCCGGCCGGTGCGGCCCACGCGGTCCGCTGCCGTCTGAGCGCCGCCATTACGGCCGCTCATTGCCGGGCACGTGCCCGGACCGCCGCACGCGGCCCGCCAGAGTGATGGGACACCGCCAGAGTGATGGCCGTCCATGGAACCGATGGCGGTCGGCGGCAGCGTCGGAAAACCGTTCACCAGAGTGATCGGAGAACCGCGGAATGAGGTGGTCTGTAGGACTGGTGACCCGCGGAATGAGGTGGTCTGTAGGACTGGAGACACGCGGAATGAGGTGGTCTGTAGGACTGGAGACCCGCGGAATGAGGTGGTCTGTAGGACTGGAGACACGCGTTCTGGCGAGTGATGGTACACCGTGAGAGTGAGGTGGTCTGTAGGACTGGTGACACACGGTCTGGTGAGTGATGGTACACCGTGAGAGTGAGGTGGTCTGTAGAACTGGTGACACACGGTCTGGTGAGTGATGGTACACCGTGAGAGTGAGGTGGTCTGTAGCACTGGTGACACACGGTCTGGTGAGTGATGGTACACCGTGAGAGTGAGGTGGTCTGTAGGACTGGAGACACGCGGTCTGGCGAGTGATGGTACACCGTGGGAGTGAGGTGGTCTGTAGAACTGGTGACACACGGTCTGGTGAGTGATGGTACACCGTGAGAGTGAGGTGGTCTGTAGCACTGGTGACACACGGTCTGGTGAGTGATGGTACACCGTGAGAGTGAGGTGTATGTGAGGTGGTCTGTAGGACTGGAGACACGCGGTCTGGCGAGTGATGGTACACCGTGGGAGTGAGGTGGTCTGTAGAACTGGTGACACACGGTCTGGTGAGTGATGGTACACCGTGAGAGTGAGGTGGTCTGTAGAACTGGTGACACACGGTCTGGTGACTGATGGCACACCGTGGGAGTGAGGTGGTCTGTAGAACTGGTGACACACGGTCTGGTGAGTGATGGTACACCGTGAGAGTGAGGTGGTCTGTAGAACTGGTGACACACGGTCTGGTGAGTGATGGTACACCGTGAGAGTGAGGTGGTCTGTAGAACTGGTGACTCACGGTCTGGTGAGTGATGGTACACCGTGGGAATGAGGTGGTCTGTAGAACTGGTGACTCACGGTCTGGTGAGTGATGGTACACCGTGAGAGTGAGGTGGTCTGTAGAACTGGTGACACACGGCCTGGTGAGTGACGGGACACCGTGAGAGTGAGGTGGTCTGTAGAACTGGTGACACACGGTCTGGTGACTGATGGTACACCGTGGGAATGAGGTGAACTGGTGACACACGGCGTGGTGAGAGATGGGACACGGTCTGGAACGGATGGGATACCGTGATTCCTATGTCACGGCCCGCAAGAATAAAGACGCACTGTAGGAAGAATGACGCACGTGCGCGTGTTCGTGTCTTTCTGGTTTCAAGGCGCGTCAGCTGCAGGATCATTTTGCGCTCACACGTTTCAGTTTTTTTGTTTTATGTTTTTAAAACAATGGTTTTCGTTATCAATGATTACGGCAGAAAGCAAATTTGCCACGGAGACATACAGCGGGAAGCTGACATCACGCTTAAAAGTAAAACTTTGCCCAGAAAAGCCGAACCGTACTCAAGAATATCCGACAATGTACGAAAGGCCGCGTCAGGTCTGAAGTACCTTACGAGGTGTTACACACGCCCTGCAGGCTCCGTCCGCGCGCAGAGGCAGCCGTGGGGACCGCGCGACCTACAAGCTCACGCCACCAACAGGCAGCATCGATCAAGCACCACCACCACACTACACCTACATTGCCCCAACACCCCCACGTCCTTCCCTCTTTTTTCTTCCGCAACACCCGGCGTGATAGGGTGAACGCTTAGTCAGCGTGACAGGCAGTGTGAGCGATCTCCTCCTAGCCTGCACGATAAAGACCCCTCGGTGCTCTTCGTGAGGAGTTGGCCATGCGCCGACACCTTGGCAAAATCCGACGTAAATCATAACGTAAGGAATTTTCAGGCGGGCTAAATATAACCAATCTGACATTAGCAATGTCGACAGCTCTCTTCCCCTTCCCCAGTGATTCACGGAGGTCCCACACTTTGCTGATGTCATAAGCGGCCTCTAAATTTAGTCTGCACACATACAAACTCAAAGTAAAGAAATCACTTGTACTCATCATTCTTTCTCCCTGTAAAGTTAAATGGAAAACTTGTGCCGTCTTTAAAATCGCCACATACATCCTCACGTAACGCAGCTCACACCTACTAAAGGAGGAGCATAACGACCAGTATGTCGTGGCACGCCTTTAAACTCAATATCAGTCAGTCAGTACATACGCCCTTGATGCACTTTCAGATCACTGGTCCAATGACAAGATCTGTTGAATGGATGACAAACGATTACGGTGACAAATCGTCTGTTCCGGCGATGGTCCCACGTCCGTAAGAGGTGAGCGGTCTTCGGATTTATGCAAACGCGCAGATCATAGTCTCCGACAACCTGAATGGTTGACTTGCCGGAATCTAGTTTGTCATCAGCAGTCACAATTACCACAGCATAATCTTCGGTACATATGTCACAAATCCACGGATTTAGTGTCTCTCATTGCTGCCAACGGTATAATTTTCGTCCAGCCGCAAAACATGAGCCTAACTGTTCGCCTCACTGCGTTTCAGCAGCATACATGAAAGTGAATAAGGCACTATGTATTCGGTTGCCATTACTGCGAACCACAGCAGCTCACAACGTTACCAGCGCACGGCTGGGACGATTGTTTTCTCCCATTGGGCTTGGCGTGTACCACGAATTTTCCCACGGAGGACGAGGAGGTTGGAAATGTTTTCTAAGCGCAAAACCTTGGCTGTCAAAACCGTGTTCACGGTAAAATACTGAAACAGTGCTGCCAATTGATTCCACCGACCATCCCGTGGCTACGCCACTGGTAGAGCAGGTCTATTCCAGGAGAATGTCGACACGCCACTGAAGACAGAGAGCTCGCCCTCGACGTCCCGGCCGCTAATGAGGAGACAGCACACCGCGATAAGCGAGCACACTGGTTAACAGTTCTGCATAAGGCCTTTGAACGACATGCCGAAACACACAGGAAAACAGTGTGTTCAAACGCCGAGCAGGGGCCTCCAGTATGCCTACACCACACCTGCGTTCCGAAATAAACCGAACATTCTGGCACCGTGTGATGACTTCCGACAGTAACACCCCGGAGTTTCAGTCACCGGAGCGACTGAGAGTGACACGATCAGCACCGAACAGCCCTTCTCGAACGCGCACAGCGACGGCCGACCGCCAGAGGCGGTCTCGTCCCTCTCTGACCCAAAGATAGACCCACGGTTTCGTATTCACAGAAGCAGACTCTTGATAAGATTTCGCTCTCGACTTCGACCGCTGGCGAAATTTCGTCAGGCATAGAGAACAGTGCAGGAATGGGGTGCCCACGACTGTCGCGCGCCGGTCCAGTGCAGTCAGGCTCGGCGAGTGCACTCAGCCAGTGGTGTTTGCTTGAGGACCAACTGAACGCCACGGGTCCCGGGCGTTCAAGGTCGCCGTCTTCGAGTCAATACCCGTCCAGAAAACCAGATCGACCCGTCCGTAAATTGCATGCCCTCCCTTCCAGACAGTTTGCGTCGATACCCTTGGCGGTTGCGTGCTTTGGGTATCGGTATAACAGTGCAATAGAAACGATGATTTGCGCAACTCAGCCCCGCCGTTCCAACCACGTTTTATATCACAATGCTGGATACAATAGCCTCTGTCAAAAGTTTGGCGCCATTTACGGCCCATCAAGCATTACAGTCCCCGTATGAGACCGCCAGGACTGCCTTCACGGATTACCGACTTACGTCAACGATTCCATTTCGCGATCAAAGGACGCCTCGAGCACCGGATGGAGATGCATGCAACACTGCACTTCAAATCTGGCACAGTGAACTGGGAGAATTGCTCAAGCCGGTTTTGAAATCAGTGCAGGCTTCCAAGATTCCAGAAATGGAGCAAGCAGTATGAGTTCGCACGGGAAGCTGAAGCTCTGCTGAAGTTCCCACGTTCACCGTCACCGAGTTAAAACCAGCCGGTGCTGACGCAATACGTGACGTATCCAGACGGCCGCCAGGACTTCGGCGACCATTCCAAGACATCCATTAATCTACTGAACTGCTTTCAGGTGGTGTCTTCGTGCATTTTCCCGTGAAGTTACCTATACGAGCATGAGGTGAAATGAAGGAGCGAAGCTATTTATAAGCATACCTCTTCCAGGCATCGTCCTAATCTGATGGATCGTTCCTGACGGTTTCTGCTGATTAATTCCCCGACAGCATCTAAATTAACACACCAAATACAGACAGCAGACTCCCCTGGCCCGCCTGGTCTCTGAAAGCCGGTAACCCTTCCTAACCCATCATAATCACATGAGAATACGAACTGACGGTGCGTCAAAAGGTCAATAACCTCCGACCAACGTCTCCACTTGTTTGATCATAATATCGCATGCCACGCCATCTCAAAGCGGAACTCTTTCCGTCTTCGCAACCACTCTCACCCGAAGAATTATTTAGCAACTTCCCCATATCGTAGACTACTCCCAGACAGTACTTCTGCCTCATGAACTACATGTGCACACAGCATTCTAAAATGGTAAGCAATGTCCAGACAATGCTGTCATCCGAGGGACCGTTTCCATATATCATTTTCGCCTGGCGGATCATCTACACACAGCATTCATCTGATGCATCATTTGCAAACAATGCTGCCACGCAATGGGCCATATCCAGACAGCCGTCTCACCTGATCGACAATCTCTAGGCAGTGGCCGACGTAGATACCGTCCGTCTTCTCGGACAACGCGTTCAGGTCTCACCTGGCGGACCATCTCCAGGCAGTGGCCGGCGGTGAAGCCGTCCGTCAGCTTGGTCAGCGTGCTCAGGTCCAGGTTCTGATGTCGCTGCACGCCCGGCACGGCCACCGACCGGGTCAGCAGCTGCAGCCGGCTGGCGTAGTCCAGCGCCGGCATCAGGATCACGCGGTGGTACGCCTGGCTCAGCGTCTGTCCGGAACACGGGCGCCGGCCGGTCAGGGAGCGGGACGTCGCAGCAGCGGGTACCGGTACATATACAGTCAGCGCCGGGTACATATTGGTGATATGCAGCCAGCGTGGCTGGTGTTACTGTCACTGCGTCAGCGCTAAACCTATCCACGGCAGGCAGGCCAGCAATCCAATCACGGGGTGGGAAAAGCCCGACAAGAAAATGGAAATCATCTAACAACAAGTACAAGACATGGCACCCCAACATGAATTATTTGCACATACGACTGACGTAGGCAAAACAAAAACAAAAAACAGACGACAAAAACAAGCACAAAGGCAAGCTTATACATGGGACATCCGGCAAAATACGCCACATACTAACACGCGGAAATCACATCAACCGAAGAGATTAGGACGTTAAGACAGCAAATGCGACGTTGCCGCAGTGTGGAGCAGACCCGCCCTCACCTTCTGGTCCGCATCCCAGGGCGTCTCGCTGGTGCCCACCAGCAGCAGCCGGTCCGCCGGCGTCAGCGCCTTCAGGAACTTGGGGATCTCCTTCTTGAGCCGCTTCGGGTCCGTCTTGTCCGTCTTGGGCACCTTCTTGACGAACGTCTTCTCGGCGCTGTCGATCCAGACGACGGCCGGCTGCAGGAGGCGGCCAACCTGGCGGACGGCGGCGAGAGGTGGCGCCTTCACGCGTCACGACCGAGACGGTGGCGCCGCCGGGCGTCAGAGGCGCCACCCCATCGCTCGAGAGAGAGCCACCGCGCTGAAGCCGCGAAACACCTCTTATGTCATGGTCTTCTTAATAAGTATCCACAATCGCGAACCTCGCATATCCCCATCCTCCATTCATTTTCTCTTACCTTTGCTTAATAATTATCCGCGACTGAAGTGGTTCTTTCTAAATATAAAAAGAGGAACGAAAATCCAACCCCTCCAACCGCGGGACCGGGCCCGGCTGCAGACAGCCCGTCTTCCGGTGGGCCGGGCCGGGCCGGGCCGGGCGGTGGCGGCGACAAACCTTGTTGACCAGGTGCATGAGCATGGTGAGGCCGGCCTTGCCCGGATACCGGCCGGCGATGTTGGCCGCCGTCAGGTCGAAGAGCACGGCGCCCGACTCGGCGCAGATGGCATGCACCAGGTGCTCCTTGCCGCAGCCGGGCGGCCCGGCTATCAGCACCGACTTGATCAGCGGGCCCTTCTCGTGCACGGCGGGACAGCCTGCAAACGCAGGGGTAGTCAGGGGTCGTGCGCAGCGGGACAGCCTGCAGACCGGGGCAGTAAAGCGTCCTGTACAACCGGAGAGCCTACAGACAGAAGGATAGTAAGGCGTCCTGTACGACGGGACAGCCTACAGAGAGAGGGAATGTCGAGGGTCCTGGACGGCGAGACAGCCTACAGACACAGGTGTAGTCAGGGTTCCTGTATGGCGGGACAACCCGCAGAAACAGGGGTAGTCAGGGGTCCTGTGCGGCGGGACAGCATGGTGAGGTAAGGGACATCAAAAGCCATTCATTTCCGATCTTCCTGCAAAGAAAAGCGGCCACAGGCATATGCCACAGGCATATGCCTGTGGCATATGCCTGTGGCCGCTTTTGTGGCTGGCTGCCTGTGGCCGCTTTTGTTCGTCGTATGCCACAGGCATACGACGAACTTTACAAGGGGAAGACGGCAACTTTATGTAGGTTTCTAATATTTATCGCACAGGAAAACATTTAATGCTTGCTTCTGCAACATACGTGTACACATGAACACTATTACGTATTCCTGCCAAATCGCTATACATCTAGTGTAGACCGCTTGGCTCGGGGGGCCATGGCCCCCATGGCTCCCCCCCTTAGCTACGTCCCTGTGTCAGACCGAGTAAAGTTCTAAAACGACGACCAAGTAACGAGTCGTGACTACTCCTCGCCGTCTCCTTTATGTCCTGTGTGTCTCTCCTAAAACATTTCCTTCCTCGAATAACAAACGGGTCAATGACACTCAGAAGAGTTATTCATATTTCCAAGGCGGGTTATCTGCCCATGACAGACCCTCACCAACATGAGAAAACATTAACTGTCAAGCACAACGAACAGCCTTCCGAGACAACTGCCATCTGCACGAGAACCGGCCAGTTTTACGAGCAAGCCTCTCAGGCCGAGGAAAGTAGAAACGTTTCACGGCGTCCATTTTGGCGGCCCGACGATGCGAGCCTGACGCGCAGCATACCGCTGTCGGCGGTCACGGCGGCGGCGGCCTGTTCATCGAAACAACACGGCGTTCGGCACAGCGGACTGTGCCGTCCTTAGCACGCAACGAAGGCCTTTCACAAGACGGAAAATCTAATGAGCACTCGACCGAAACAATGGTAACGTTATCAGCGTTCCTCCACCGCCGTGGCAGAATGTTTCTTCTGCTATTTACCCAGCATTAAAACGATAGCACTATATATAAATAGATATATATTTGTTACATATATAAGCAAACTTTATATAAACAAAACATTATATAACATTTACGTATACACACCGAAGAAAGATAGGGTACCTGGTATTTGGCCCGCAAGTTGACAAGGCCATCATGCTAAATATGTGAAATGGTAAGACGTTCAGTGTTCTCTCATAGGCACGGCGCAGCACTGAATACTCATTGGGCGGAAGAACACAGTAATCTCTTCTCACCCAGCCGAATGACGGCCACTCGGCCCTCCTCCGGCAGAATGACGCAGAATCCGGCGTTTCCCCGGAATGGTACGGTGGTACATATGACAGATGACCCAATGAATGAATGATATGAACACATGAAACATGAAAAAACAAATGAAATATGAACAGAAAGGCAGAATGGTACAGCATCCTGTCCTCTCTCATCGAGATGGCTCATGAACTAATAATCACCACTCCGCGAAACGGCGCAGAAACCTGTCCTCATCCCGTGGGAAGACGCAGTATCCACGGGGTGCTCACCACGCGGCGTGACGCAACACACTATTATCACCCAGACGTGGCGCCGTACTCTGTTCTCACCCAGTGGAATGACGCAGTACTCGGTGAGCACGCGTCGAACGTCTCCAAGCAGAGGGCGCGCCTCCTCCTGTTTCAGCCTCTGAAGGGATCCTGTCAGCGCCGGATACCCTGCCACAGACAGTGCCGGAGCGGTGGTGAACGCGCGACGCCTGGACATCCCCGTCCAGCAGTCAAATTGGGCATGGTCCAGGACACGGAAGCTAGCAGCACTGCATCAAAAAAGCTAGCGAACTCTAGGACCCTATATCCAGCCAGGCTGAGATGGTCGCAACCCACAAAAAACGCACAAATATTGTAATGATCACTCTGACGGCACAACGACGTCACCAGCCAGCTGTCTGAAACTTCTGCGTGGAATATCACAGAGCTGGGATTTAAAATGTTTAAACTTAAAACCTCACGGATCAACAAGTACTGGAGAACGCACGAAATCTAAACTTACGGCCAAAATTAGTAGGCCATACACTGGGTTTATCCATGGCGCGCAGAAACTTAAGAAACGGGCTAGCTTTTAATGCTTGGTCAGTTATCCACTTTACCCATGAAATCTGCCATCCTCTTTTCCGGTATCAACTTCATGACGTTGTTTTCAACCAATTCTTCCACCAACGATTCCAAACTCCTGTCCGGAGTGAGATCTTTCCCTTTCTTTTTCTTTCCTTTTTTGCCTCCCTTCCTTCTTTTCTTTCCCTTTTTCTTCCTTTTGCGACCTTTCTTTCCTCTGTCCCTTTCCAGTGCCTGGTGGCGGAGAACAAAGGGTGAGGGATGACAAAGCGAACAAAACGAAATCGCCCGCAGCCTCACCCGCAATGTAAGCACAGTCACAAATATGACAACTGAACGATTACTGACACATAGCCCCGAACGATCGGCATCAAACACATGTGCAGGCAACGGCACACACAAATACTACATCCACTTCACAAGACCAGGAGCCGGTGTGTGTTGCTAACCTCCTTCAGCCGGTCCAGCTCCTCCCGCATGACGTTGTCGACGTCCTTCCGAATCTCACACTCCAGCTCGTAGCGTTTGTCCTTGCGGACAATCTCTGCGTCGAAGTTCTGGTCAAAGTTGTCCTTTTCCTCCTTGTGTTTCCATTTTTCTGAAAACGACAGTAGCTAGCCGTCAGCCACGCTTAAGCACTTGATTTACGTCGTGCGATGAAAAATCGATATAACGAAGGAGCCACGGAAAAATATTGAGTCACAGCTGGA
This sequence comes from Capitulum mitella, assembly GCA_030062745.1. Lineage (NCBI taxonomy): Eukaryota > Metazoa > Arthropoda > Thecostraca > Pollicipedomorpha > Pollicipedidae > Capitulum > Capitulum mitella. Next base: position 10,172,443 of record CP099848.1, read on the forward strand.
CTAATGACTTCAAGTCATTCCAAACGACATGATCTTATTGCATCATTTAACGAGTTTATGTAGTCCACAACCACAAGCCGTATTGTTCATGCGTTCATTGTGCTCATAGTGAGTGGTGACTGATTTTACACCATCACCGCAAGGTACCCCGATTATTCATGCAATGCCGACAGCTTGTTCCTGCAGCCTCAACGCCCAAAGGCGCGAGGATTAAAGGCCCGCACACAACCAGGCGTATCCAGATGATTTATCAGCCTCCCTGGACTGGTTCTGACTCGGCTATACTTCTGTCATGATTTCTTGAGGTATTTCCGGTTTTCCCAAAATGCGATGGGTGATGATGTTCGAAATAAGAGATCATGACGATAATGATGGCGAAACGGAGTTGCAAACTTCCTGCCGAATGATGGCTGAGCCGGAGTTCATGTACAAATAAATCTGCGTACAAGCATGAAGCTGTCGTGTGTGATACGAAGCGAACATTCGTTTATGGGCTGCGAGATCTGGATCGGATGTGGTTATCTTTTCAAAGAGCTTTTATTTTACATACCATCATACTCTTGGCATCCTTCTATGATGTCCGGTAGAAACTTGGACGGTTGCATGATGAAACCTTCGTCTTCATCTTTCTTTTTCTTCTTCTTTTCCTTCTTCGTATCTTTGTCCTTACCCTTGTCCTTTTTGCCCTTGCCCTTGCCCTTTTTCTCCTCTTTCACCGGTTTCGGGGGCGGGACAAAGTCAGGATCAAAAAGAGCAGCCGAACCGCCCTCCTCTTCATTAGGAAGATCAGGAAACGCACCCGTGTCCTCCCTGAAGCGAACAGTATCAGCGCCTTCTGCTGCTGCTCTTACAAATAAAGCAGATACTAATGTAACACAAAATCATACAAGTGATCATTATTGCAAACATGTACATCACAAACCGTAAATACTAAGTCGCCTGCCGTTAACAACAATCGTAAATATGAGGAACATTTCCCAATGATCGTACGCAAGATCTTTACTAATAAAGAAACGCGACGCTTAGAAAGGGAATGTAGTTATCGCATCGTGCCAAATACCTCCAGAGTATAGGCTATATCGAACCGTTTCAGACCTTTACATCTTACATTCAATCACGTCACAATAAGCATAGTCAGCCTACAATGAAACGCAACGAGCGCCTTTACCTTTCGTCCCAATCAGGCCTCCTTCAGTACCCACCACTCCTTAACCATCCAGGCGCGGATCTGATCCTGCATGTCCTCGCGCATCTGGACGCCCTCCAGCTTGCGCAGTTCCTCCTTAACGGTGACCAGTGCCTCCTGGTACTGCTGCTCGTGGCGCGCCTGCACCTCTCGCCTAGCCGCCTCCACCTCGGCCACGCGCGCCTGCGGCGGCGGCGACGGCCGCGGCGGCGGCAGCTGCGGCACAGGGGGAGCTGCTGACTGCAGCCCAGCGAGGGGGGGGGGAAAGCGTTTCCCGGGCTGCAGAGAGACGGGGTGGTATACGTGCGGTAGCAACGTCAGACCGAGGCATGCACTGTCAGCGAACACTTTCACAGGCTTCCACGAGCTTGTTGCCGTTCCACTTCACTGTCCTTGGGAATACCGTGTACTGTCTGGCAAATAAGTTATTTCGCAATGAAATTAATCCTGTTATGGAATAACGTCTCATAGCGGATACAGTCCAGTGTATGAAGAAATAGTTCAGGCTTTTTATGGGTTAGCAAACCGCATGAAAGACACCAGTAAACGACAATGCAAATGACTGTAACTAATGGCAGGTGGAAGGGGCAAACACAGAGAAGTACGCTTGAAATAAGAAAAATGCACGCCAAACACATACAGAACACAATAAAACATGCATCACTCCATCACCATACAAAAAGCATTTGTGCTACAGTATGGCTGAAGACCCTTCACAACAGTTATAGCGGGTCATCAAAGAAGAACGTCTTAAATTCGACTCCCATCAAAAGCAGTTCGGTTAATGCGATGGAATTCCTTGCGGAGCCGTGTCAAAAAGTTTCATGATACGATAAAGACTCCAGAATCAGTCTCGGTTCACAATCGGGAGAGAAATTTAGATTTAACCACCTCGAACGCAACTCGATTCCAGAGTTCAGTTCAAAGAAGCGCACGATGTCCAACACGGACTCTGGTGGTGCACCAGAAAGGCAAATAATCCGACCGACGTATCCGACAGCATACCAACACCGAACAAGACACGCAGAGCTGCTGACGTATGGGCCGACAACAGGCTCCATATACATGCCCTCACCATGCCGATGAACACCATTTCGTCCTCCCTCATCTGTCTGACGTGACGCCGCGCGGCGAAGCTCCTCCACACCGTCTGCACACGGAGCGCCGCTGCCTCTTCACTCATGGTCGGCACGTACTGAGGAGCACACCAGTCATCCACGTCAGTACTCAGTTACGTGCAAAACACTTTTGGATGCATTCAGTCCACGAATGTGGCACTGCTTATAGAATTCTCTAGGATGTTCGTGGTATGAACAACGCCAAAAATCTGAACACTGTCTGTGAAATGCGGACGAGTCCAAAAAACAAAAATAACTGAAAAAATGATTAAACAGTTCCTATTCACGACGGGAACGACTCTGCTGAATTATGCAGGCTATATGTCGCACGCATGAATGCTCTTTAGCCACTGCAATAACCGCTGACATGTAGAAAAATGTGAACAATGTCAGCCAGAAAAAAAGGCGATGACTTGCCTTCCCCTTCGTCTTTTCGCGCATCTCCTGTCGATGGACCTCCTGCATGAAGCGGGCCCGATGTCGACCCTGTCTGGCCCGCTCCTGCCTCTGGATCAGGCGCACGGCGTCCTCGCGACTCATCTGAGAGGCCACCTTCTCCTGAGGAGACAGTGGGATGGTCCTGGCGTGACAATTGCGAGGACGGAAGCAATGGGTAGACATTTCATACGGGCCATCCTTGGGCTGACTACACGAGTGGTCAACAGCATCAGCAGAACCTTGTCCAGCGGTCAATGGGTCGGTTGGAGTTACCTCTGACTTGATGGCGCCCAGTTTCTTCAGGGCGTCGCTGATGATCTCATTGATGCCCGCCAGGGTGTTCTTGCGATCGAGTCGGAAATATGGAGGGATGGGCATCTCGGCATCATGAGGCAGCAGTTTCATGTCCACTTGAATATCGTCGAAGAAGTGAAATTCAAGGAGCTCAAGGTTTGTGAGTTCTTGCTGCGAAAAAAACGGGTATGTGGTCCAAAACCATATGAACAACCGAGGTCTGGAATAAGTCAGGTAGTCAGCATATCATGCATTCAACACACGATTCTTCGCCCGATCATTTTCTGCACATTTTATGGTCTACGCGACGACAGCTACGGTCATGTCGCGTCGACTGCGACGGACATCGCAGCTTTCCCCACTGCCTGTTACGGTAACGATAAAATACGCGCGGTAAGCGAAGACTGAACCCGGCCCTCCTGCAGCGGAATCCAAATCACTGCCGTCGCCGGGCCGCTCCACAGAGCGCGGCCACGTCCCCGGTCCTGCCGGTCTCCCGGCACCGAACGACCCGGAGGACCCGTTCACCTTCAGCTCAGCCAGCCGGCCCATGACGGCGTCCAGCGTCTTCCGCATGACCAGCCGCTTCTGCGGGTGCACCGTCTGGTCGTAGCAGCGCGCCAGCCGGCCAAACACCTGCAGCTCGCGCAGGTACAGGCCCAGCACGCTCTCCAGGGCCAGCGCCTTGTGCTGCAGAATAGACGTCATATCACGTCTCATTGTAATGTCAAAAGAGACATGTGAGCAAAGCGTTCAGGCTGCGAAGCCAGTGCAGAGAGTCAGATGAAGCACACGAATAAAACCCACATACACAAAAGAGGGGCAGAACACACATAAACAGCAAAAGGGATGGCATACAGAGAAGCCATGGCTTTGAGCCACGAAACCAAACGGTAGATGATGCACTTTGGAAAATGCCACTGAAACCATTTTAAAACCATCAAAGCAATGATAGAGACGATGCAACGACCAGTCCAATCATAACCATACCAGAGCTGCATGATGCATGCAGATTTTCCACAATATGAGAGGGTGGTGGGCTCAGACTCACATGCTCAGGCTTGGCACCAGCCGCGGCGATCTCCTTGCCGACGACATCGTCCAGGTGCAGCTGCACCTCCTTCCACAACTGTGTGCATGCTCTGAAAATAGCCAAAATAATTACTGCTGCCAGGGTAGGGAAAATACAACCAACAAACTTCTTGGCCTTCAGTGTGATGTAAGAAAGTAAGAATTTCCAGAATTCTGCATGATATCACCATATGGCTCATAATGGTCATAATTTAGGACAACAATGCTGATTAAGGCAAAGCATATAAATTGAATTTTGATTTGATAAAGTAAGAATGGCCCTGATAGATTCCCAGATGTCTGAAATCATTTAGGAAGAAAAAAACAGCCTTTATATTCCAGGAGATGCTGTTTTAAGTCTAACAACAAGCATACATATGGGTCTCCATTTTAGGCCTAAGCAACCCAGGAGTCACAAAAATCACATAACAACTCTACAGACAGAAGGTATGCAACATTCAAGTAAACCAGCTTCAGAGTTGTACACCCTACAATGATCAATGAAACTGGAGGGTAAATCAATTATGTCAGCAAAGTTTCACACAATCAGGCCCCTTTTCATTTGAGAGCTCCAAAAATAAACACTTTCACTACAGTGCATATAAAATATAGTGACAATAAAGGCAAAAGAAAGCTATAAAGCTATGATGTTGTTAGGGGATTAGTCACCATGGGCCAGGGCAAAATAATAATTGTTAATTTTTGGTCCATCTGTAACTGCATGTCCACTTCTACTTTTCATACATTTCCATACAAGTGCCTAATTATGGAGGACCAAATCAATGCAATGGCACTAAACTGTGCTCCTGGAATTAATGTAGCTGGTATCTCATTATTTTATTGTCAATGAATTGGTATGTGCAGCTTTAAAAGATTGGCTGTTTGAACAGAGAATGTTGTTTACCTTCACAGTTTTATAATTTAATTTACCCCATAATTTCTCCTGCTGGTGGTCTGGTCCCAAATGGTCCCATATTTACGCATGCTTTTTCTTGTAAGAACTGCATCGCTTGAAATAAATGGGCGACAATTTCCTTATCACTAAGACCATATCTAATCAAGCTGGAGTGGAATTGATAAAAAATATTTATGTAGTACTCACATGTTTGACATAGCTGGAGTGGCCTTTTTTACTACAAACTCATTTTCATTTTTCTTAGTAAGGCAAGCACACACTATGTCTTCAAATAATGACGTCCATTATTTCCCAATGTCACAGTTTACGCTAGCTCGTTCACACCACGCCGACGAAGGACTTTGTTAACTAAAGCCCCGAGACCACCAGTCCTCAAAATACGAGTCGGATTTGTCATTTTAGCGCCAGTTTCCCATCAAAAATTCAGTATGGTAAATGATCTGTTGTCATGGTAACCACACGATTTTTACATTTTAAAACTTTATTTGGTAGGATGCTTGAATTCACCAGATATCTTTTATCAAATCTTGAAGGCTTCAAAAATAGTATTTATTTCGTCGTTACCAGCAGAATGTAAAACAAGATGCTTTGGAGACATGTCATATACCGTTTTATCAATGTCTTTGAGAGTCTTCTGTTAACATTTTTAATCGCTCTAAATAATTCACTTTATTCCTTTTACATCCTTGTTGAGAACATTTCCTTTTCATAAGACAAAGGAATGACAAATAAGAAAATGCTGCCGCTTTCGCGCTGAGAAATACTCTGAATATTTGTCTGCTTTTGATTTCCGAGAGCATTATTTCATGTGCGTGAAGAGAGGGAGTGGCAACACGCTTGACGGTGTTGCTTGCTCAAGGTCGTATATGTACAGTGTGAATACACTGGTTTCTACACTGGGTACACACTGGGTTTCTTTTCGTCCATCCCCATTCCATCATTGATCTGAAGGCTACGAGACGAACCGGTGTGGAAGCTCATCGGAACAAACGAGGGTAAGGATGTCGTTGAATGATGGTTTTTGTCTGAAGTAGATAGGAATCCATCGCATTCAGCCAGAGGTACGTCTTCCATAAGTTCCCTAATGGATGGGAAAGGGGTAAGCCAGGATGGTTTCATGACCGGCGTTACAGCTTATCTAGACAGGTAGATGCTGCTTCGGAAAATGCATAACTGGAGAACAGTAGCATGAGTGCAAGGAAAAATCAGTCCCATAATGTGTGGAGGTCCTTTGGGGCAGAATGTATTTCATTCAGTTGCTTGATGTTACTGGAAGTCAAAATTATGATCATGGGAGGTTGGTCATTTTCAGCAAAATTAGCTTGTCAGTTTCAGGATGAGTCCAAAGGTGTGCTGCCAAGACTTCTAGTTGCTGGTTATGTAAATGTTATTACTTATGAAACCACAAATGAGAAACACCAAACTCTCCTAACTCATTTCAAAGTAAACATGTTGGTGTTGTAAATGTTACAGCCATTTATTTGAGTATTGCTTTAACTTCTCATTTTTTGTCAGAGTTTGTCTGTTTTTGTGCTCACAATTGTATCAAAAATAGTCTCTGAAAAGGCAGTAATGTAGTGTAAGGTCAAAGGAGGGATTTGATCTGCATGGTATTGCTCTATGTAATGCTGAAGCATATAGTGTGGATTATAATGCATCATGCAGCTTTCACAGTTGCAATTACCATAGGGTTAGTTGGCTAAAGGTAAGTTTCTGCCCGACGAAATCGGAAACAACCCTTTGTATAATTGCCACCAATGTAAAGAATGTATGATCCTGTTTCTAACCATACTTTCCACTACTTGATTTTCTAAACAATAACAACAAAATCGTAACAATAAGGTACCACACAGTACTACCGTGCTGCAGTCGACTGGCGGAGAACAACATTATTCCGCGGCGGAAAATGTAGTGCCGCCAAGGTTAAGGTTATTGACATCAAGGACGTGTAGACCCTGCATGCATCTTCAAGCGATTAATGACATCATATATAGGAAAATTTTATTCTGTTGCCACAAACTCAACTTGGAGGAACTGCTGAATTATTACGCCGTTATATTATTGTATTAGATAATTGTTGGGATGTCTGATATCAGTATCATTACATTATGACATTTAATACTCGTTAGATTAGGTTGCTAGGTTGGGTTGTGCTGGGCTAGGTTAGATCAGGTTAGGTTAGGTTAGGTTAGGTTAGGTTAGGTTAGGTTAGGTTAGGTTAGGTTAGGTTAGGTTAGGTTAGGCTAGGCTAGGTTAGGTTAGGTTAGGTTAGGTTAGGTTAGGTTACTATGTTAGGCTAGGGTAACTTTTTATTTATTGTTTTATTTCACTTCCTAATATTTTCCAGTTATGTTCCGTGATTTTTTGTGCTGTGCTACGTTAGGTTAGGTTAGGCTAGGTTAGGTTAGGTTAGGTTAGGCCGGGCTAGGCTAGGTTAGGTTAGGTTAGGTTTGGTTACTATGTTAGGCTAGGGCAAATGTTTATTTATTGTTTTATTTCACTTCCTAATATTTTCCAGTTTTGTTCGGTGATTTTTTTTCAGATATTTTATTTCACTGCTTTTTGTTTTTTTTGTATTTTTCAAATTGCAACTACGCTTTGCCATCTTTGTAATATTTTTACTTTTTTATTATTATTGTTTAGTATTATTATTATTATTACTATTATTATTACTATTATTATTACTATTATTATTTTTACAATGGTTAACTTTTTTATTTTAAAGACAATTTATATCGCATTAGTTATTCCCCCAAAACTTTTTTATTACTCTTGATTGGACCTTGAGTCCGACCGACGACCAATCAGCGCCGAGATCTCACGTAAACAAACTATTTAACGCAGAAACGTCAAAAATCCCTCCGCGAGCGTCTGGCGGTTAGCATACCAGTGACGACGCAATCTGTTTCGGGGGAAATAATGTGTGTTTCAGGTTTTTCCGGCTGAAATCGTAAGTAATACTTATCAATATTGCATTTGAAACGCCATGCAACCACTACTACGATTATTTTCCCTGGAAGTAAGCGCTCCGGCTGAATCTTACTGTTGACCGGTTAGTTTGCCAGTTTGGCCACTTAGTGGACATTGGGTAACATTTTAGTGTGTTAAATGGAGACATATGTTTGATTTTAAGCGTAGTGGACAGTTTCAGTAATCAGATAAAAGGATATTCATCACATTGCTGTGACAGTTGTCCAGATAATTTTACCTCCACTGCTGCGCCGAAGGTATAAAAATATTAGAGTAGGTGTGTGCTATGCATATATGTCATTTAATTCCCTTGATGTCTGGTTAAAGTCTTGCATTTTGCTATTTCAGTATTTTTCAGTTGGAGATTGTTACAATGTGTCTTGTTTTGACAGCCCATTATTCTGGTGATTTGAAATATCATAATATGTGTTGTGATGGACTTGACCAGGGCACTGCTGGGTACTTGATTGAAGATTATGGGTGATTCAAAAGCATGGCTATTTTTGTATTGGATGAAAAAAGCAGTAAGCTTCAACTCATATTATAACTGATGTAGTCATTTGCTGAATGTTTTTATGGTAATGCACCTGCACAGAAACATTGTTTTTTCCAGATAGGATCACAGTGATAACAGTGCTATTACAATACAATTTGTTACATGCTTACAAATACTTTGTGCCAGTTAAGTGACTGCTTTTATTCATTTTTGTGTTGCTTCTCAGAGGTCATCTAGTGGTCATTTAGACAGCCACACTTTAAGTCTTGCACATTTGCCATCTAATTCCTTTGCCAGTTTTGAGCATTTTGTCATCTGAAACTATCTTGATAATGTTAGGCTTGTCTTGACATATTTTTCCAGTGCAGACAAGCAGGGCCAGTGTTGGAAACCTGGTTTTTCTTCCTGGTGTCTAAGTACAAATTGTCTTTTGGAATATAAAATGTCATGCATTTATGTGAGAAACACAGACTAACTAGGTGCTCTACAAGCATATGTGGTCAGCAGGGGTGGATCCAGTGGCTCTGTTTGGGGAGGGCAAACCAGAGTTTCCTAGGTCTACATGGTAGGACAGCAGAGTCATGGACTGGGGGAAAGGCAGCTGGCCATGGGTTCAGAGTGTGCTTCAGCAGCCAAGTATGAATGTTAAACCATCACCCAGGGTGAAAGGGGAATGCCGGGCAACTTCAAACCCTTGTTGAGAGTAGGAATACCTGTGTCTTTTGGGGAGGGCAGGTGACCATTTTGGAGTACAAAATTATTCTTGGAGTATAAATTTTTTGGTGCTCCTTGACATTAGAAAATAACAATTTTTTAACACTTGGCAGGGCTGTAAAGTGGCAGTTTTTACTGCATCTTTCACTGTTCCAATGATTTCTCTGGCAGAGTGCTTCAATGCTACATTTAGCCATTTTGCATTGACCTGTGTCAGTTGTTCTGTCCCAGTTAGTGTCTGATTTGTATCCAGTGTTTTGATATACTTGAAATTTCTGGTGTTCTCTTCAAACCTAGATTTGCTACCCTTAGTTGCTACATTCAGTTATGTTTCACACCCATCAAAGGAATGCAGCCTAATGTTTGTGCTGTTGCCTTTTCCATTCATCCACTTTTTGATGATGCCTGGACTGAAGAATTAGCATTATGAATATGATGTTGTGGAATGAGAAATTATTATTCAACCTGGATTAAACTGGCTGCTAGGATGCCATTTATAAGTCTGCAAAAGTTTGCAAAAACATGTTAAAGGGACAGTAATGATTCTGTGGTGTTGCTGCTCCATGTTTTAGGTTGTATGCTGTTGATTGTCTGTCATTTATTCTGGTGGACTTTTCTTTTTCATGGTTAAAAACAATGATGCTGTGCTGTTTTATCCACACCACAGGTGTTTGTTACTCTCAGAAATTACATTAACAAGAGAATGTGTATCTATACAGTTCCATCAGGCTGATGAATACTGATGGATGACAGATATGCATATTTCGAATTTTCATGCTCCCTAGAGGCATGTTTCTAAAAGATGATAAATTTTTCGTAATTAAAATATTCATAAGGCTTATGAATTGCAGAGCTGACAGCAAAAGCAAGCGTGGAACACGAGGTACTCTGCCATACTTGCTGGAAACAAAGAAACGACTTCATACCCCATGCCTGTCTGTTGTAAAAGCAGCTGCTACCACTTGGCTAACCATGCCATGTGCATGGTGATACCTCCTGACATGCATCCGTCGCTCACGGCTGCTCCTGTGCTGTTCGCCGACGCCGGCCATGGCCCGGACGGAGCCGCCCACCACGTGCCGCCCTCTGCCCGCCGCCCCTGGCGGCCTTTTTGGGAACGTCTGGCGCCGGGGGCGGCCGCGGTCGACGCCGCGCCGAGCGATCCGCGCCAGTTGGCAGCGGCGGACGCGCGGCGGTGGCCTGACGAGGGGGCACGACCGGTGAAGGGAACGAACGGTGCGCGACGTATCGCGACGCGGCGCGCGGAGCGGGCTGGTCGGTTCTGGGTGGTGATGTGTGCCGTGTAGGCCCCGTGTGAGTCGGTGTTGTCCCAGCGGGGCCGCAGAGTGGGAACAGCAGAAGGTTAGTGCTGCGGCTTACTGGCTTTCTGTTATTGTGTTGCGGGCCACGGATGCCCGATTTTTTTTTTGTCGTAGGTCTCTTGTGTATTTCCGTCGTGCGGCATCGCTGTTCTTTGTGTGGCTTCCAGATCTGGGTACTGCGCTAGTGAGCTGGGTCATCGTTTATTCGGTTTCATTGGGTCCCTGCACGACGCCAGATCCATCTGCGTTTATTTGGCGGTGTTGGGGACACCTTCCCCGTGACCTTCATGAGCGGATGGCAGCATCCACTGCATCTCACATCGGCCATTATATTGAAGCAGTTACCCTGTGTTCTTCAATGCGTTGGTGACGTGTTTCAGCTCTTTTATATATCTTGTCAGAAATTCCTCCCTCGGGTCTGTTTTTCTTCGTTGGAACTGCCTTCTCAACTTACAAGTATTTACACTGGGCCGTCCGCCTTTATTCTGTCAGCCGCCAAACGGCCCTTTTTCCTTCTCGTCTGTCTCCGTTTTACGGCGTTGTTCGCGAAAGGCAGCCGCTCCCTCCCCGCGCACGGGCCGTCCGTCTTCGTTGCGCCTCCCCTCGCCAACATTATAAGCCCGGCCGGCTCTGTCCCGCGCGAGAGGGTTGATGAGAGGGTGCCCGGCCCGCCCCACAGCTCCATTGTGCGAGCCTCCTCGGCGGCGGTCCGCCGCACCGTCGGCGATCATCACGTCCTGGCTGAACATTAACCAGGGGCGGGGACGCTCGTATCGGTCACGCCCCGTTCCCCCCCCCCCGCCCGCGCCTACCGTGGGGGAGCGGCACCTGGTCGCTCCGCGTCAGTCGTTTGCCATCATCGATCTGGACGGACCATCTCGCCGCGCGTCGGCCCCGGTAATGGCGCCGGGAGACGGGCGAGCGCCATCTGGCGGCGGGGCTCCGGGCGGCGCCGAGGGGACGCCGCGGCCGCGCTGCGCCGCCACTGCCACCGCCGGCGCCGGACCCAGGAGGACCCTCTGTGGATCCAGAGCCGGGGCCCGTTACCGAGTCTGGATTCCCGTGAATCTGCCGCGGGTATCTTAGCGCGGGATCCAAGGTTTGGATCCAGATCAGGTCTTGCGGCTCCAGATCCGGGATCCGTATCCTGGATCCGTCACGCTCTGCCGTGACGGACCGCCGACGCCGGCGGCGGCCGAGTGGTGCTGGCGCTATGATGGATGGGGTCCCTCCGCGATGCCGATGACCGGCAGTGGCGGGGAGAGAGTGGTCCGGTGCCCGCGGGCGGCGAGACCTCCGGTGTCAGGGAGCGGCAGAGGAAAAGAGGCCCGCCGCCGGCTGATGCAGGAGAAATAGAGCCCTGCCGCCGGCTGATGTCAGGAGAGCGGCGGAGATGTCTGCCTGCGGCTGATGTCGGGTGAGCGGTATTGCGGTGACGGAGAACAGGCGGTGGGGTCCGCCGCAGGGGTGGACAAAGTGTTGGTTTTTGGTTTGAATACCAGAAAATATGTGCTCCGAAGAATTTCATGCTCCTAAAGTTTGATCTTGTGCCTGTATCAAAAAGCTACATTATAACCATGTTGACGGATTTCTGACTGCAAGCAAATGACTGTCTCCATTCAGTAAGAAGCAGCTATCATGTCATAATGACTTACACCAAGAAAGCCAGCCTAAACCAGTATAACCGTTCGCAAGATTGTGTACTCCAAAACAAAAAGTAAACTCCGACACCAAACGGAATTTCCAACCGTGGTCTGCCGTGAATGAGTGACAGGCTCCGCTGTCTCCGAGCACCAGATACACGGGACCGGCCGCAAACGGCAGAAAACCTGGCGTGTCTCTGATCGGAGGATTCGCCCGGCCGCTTTCAAAAGACGCTGTTCGTCTTATTTTGTTCAATCTCCTCGTTCACTGCCAGCGATCGATGGCCACCTTTGAAGGCATTTTTCGCGTTGAACTTGACGAATAAGGAATTAATTCACTGTACCGCTATATTTTTTTCGTCGAGCCAGCCCTTTTTCTGCTGCAGTCTGGAAATGCCGCCTTATGCGGTACACTTAACGACGTATTCGGTCAGTTTGATTCAGTCAGCCACCGGATTGAACCAGGCTGTTTTCAAAAGGTTAAAAATGGCTGAAAATCCGTTTGAACCGGGGCCCTGAAGTGCCGGACACCTTTTAGCATACGTGCCTGCACGAGAGATTTATCGTGCACGTCGTCCCTGCTCCGGGGCACTGTACGTTAAAGTCAGCGCCGCTCGCCGCGGCTCTGTGTACGCACAGTGCATGTGACCACAGGCGGCACGGCGTCCATCCCATTGTTCCATCGTCAGCTGTCCATCGAGTGACGTCACGGCGGCCTGCCGTGCCGCGGCGACCGTTCGTTTCGCGAAAACCGCCGGCGGCCGGACTGCGCCGCGTCCAGCGCCGGCCGGCCGTCCTGTCGACAGCCAGCGCGCCGCGGGCTTTGCGCGGCGAAAGCCGTGCCGTATCGGAGCGGGCCCGGCCAGACCGCGAGCGCCGGCGGTCGGCGACGCTTTCGAACGGCTTGCGGTGGCCGGGCGCGGTCCGCCGGCCGGCAGCGGTGACGTAAGAGCGGCGCGGTCGCCGGCCGGTTTCGTGACCGGCGCCCGGTGAGTCACCGTGAACGCTCGGTCGGGGGATTTCGTGATCGCGCGGTCGGCCCGGACGGCGTGTTTCGTGGTCGTGGTGAGCGGCGAGCGGGCGCTGCAGACGGACGCCGACTGGTCCCGGCGGTTGCCAGTGTCGTCAGCCGGAGCTGACCCTGCGCGGACCCCGCGCCGTCCGCTGCCGACTCCGGCTGACCGGGCTGTGTCTGGTGCCGCAGGTACCGGGGACGGAGGCAGCTCGCCGTGCTCTTCCCTGAGCAGCGTATCACGCCAGGTAAGTGACGAGAGGCGACACCGGCAGCCACCTGGTCGTGTGACAGGGCTTTAACCTCCTGCCGACTTTAGGGCCGGGTGATAGGCGGGCGCTTCCACCGTTGAAATGCGTCTGCATGAAACCAGTCCTGCTGGCGTGCTTCATGTGGTACGGACCGTCACGATGGCGGCCGTCGGAACGGGTCTCGTCCGTGCTGTCGGCAGTCCGGCGTAACCGGTGTGTGTCGGCGCCGCGGACGGGCCGGGGTCTTGGCCGGCCTTCTTTGTCAGCTCGCCGCTGCTGAGGTCATCCGGGAGCCCCACGCTGGTCCGCCGGTGGACAGAACGACAGGACGGCACCCTGGCCGTGGGCGGCTGGACGGGGTGGGCGCTGGCCGTGACGACAGTTGGGCCCGGCGGTGGTCACCCTCCCGCGCGCCGTCACGGCGGCGTGGCGCCCGGCAGGGGTGGTCAGCGCACCCCGCCCGTCACGCTGTCGCGGCGGGGGAGGTGTGGCGCCGGCCGGCCGCCTCTTTTCTCGCGGTTGATGACCTGGCCGCGCGGCGTGGGAGACGGGAACCTCTGCCGGCGTCCTGTGGTCTCTCTCCGCCTGCGGTGCTGCGTCCTCCGTACTTACGCCCTGTCTCCTCTCACTCCTGGGTCACCTCGATTTGCTCTCGGCTCGCTGATCCCACGTGGTGCCCTCGACTCCCCCACGTCCCGGCCGGCAGCGGCGAGGGACAAGGCGGCGGCGGCGACACCAGCGGCGGTCACCAGTCACGAACGCGTCCGGCCCTGAAGAACAGGGCCGACTGATGTGCCATGCCCAGCTGGACATATCAACGTTCGGTAGCGATCTCGGTCTGAAGAATAGCGGTACACGGGCGAGCGGGGCCAGGAGGCGCGGCGGCGCCGGGGACGAGACGAGACGTCAGGGTGAGGTCATGTGAAACTCACCGTCCGGATTGCGGGGTGGAATTACATCGGCGGTGGGCGGGGTGGCGGTTGCAGAATAAACACTCGTTGCCGGCGGTCAGACAGCCAATGACCATGTTACGTGACAAAATGGCACCTGGCACGAAGGCTGACGGCGTCAAGGTGATGACCCGTGATGCGACCTGTTGCGGCGCTCCCCGTCTTCCGAGGTGCTCCGTTCAACAGCCTGGCGACAAATCTGATTCATCAGGGGAGCCTGGACTCCCGGGGTCCTGTCTCGGAATGCCACATTCATGCATTCCGATCTGGTAGTCACCCTGTGAGTCATTGGAACTGGCGATCTAAGCTGAAGTGGGGCCGAAAAGTTGGTGTTTAATTGTTGGTTGTCGGCTTTCGCTGAGCGATACCTGTTTGAGGGACCGCCTATTGATTAGCTGAGCCGCCCGTGTACCACGAAGGATCCGGCCGTCTCCACAGGCGTGTACTGCTGTCGGCTGAATAGACTGAGGACTGACGGCCGGCTGTCAGCTGAGCCCACAGCGGCCGACGCGGGCCCGCCGTGATGTTCGAATTCCGCCCGCCGTCCTCTCCCTGGCGCCATCGCACGGTCGACCGGCAGCGAACCGGATCGGACGCTCGGTGTGTTTGTCCCGGGACAGGACCGGACACACGAAGGCCGCTCGGCGCCGTAAAAAGTGGCCGCCGGGCCTGCGAGGCCACGCGTGCGTCGCCCGCCGGCGCGGGTCGTGACCGGCCGCCTTGCGGCTGAACGCGGGCCGTTTGCCTGGTGCCGTTCGGAGGGCCTGCCCGGGGCGGTCTGGGCCGGTCGGCGGAAGGCGCGACAGCGTGCCGTTGTCGCGGGCCGTGCTGCCGCCGGGCTGGAAGGCGGCCGGGTCCTGGTCGGCCGGCCCGGCTGCCGCCTCGGTCGGCCCGATGCGCCGTGTATTTATGGCGGCGTCTCGCGCGGCGGCGGCCTTGCGTGCCGACCTGATGATCTCATCGGCCCGTCGGAGCCGAGCCGGCCGCCGGGTCGCCGGGCGCGGGCCATCGGCGCGTCGGCGGCCGGCTTTCCGCCGCCGGGCGGCCGCCCGTCTTCCGATCAGCCCGCCGCCGGACGGACTTTACACGCACAGGCAGCGCAGAGACGGACGCGTGGATGTGAAAAGCAGGCGCCCTGCTCAGAACCAACGAAGGGACATTGACCAGAGCTGCACAGTGATGTCATTTGTGTCGGCGCTGAGTGCGACTTGTACTTGAGGTGTAAGACGCTGCCTGGTCTTCTGTATTTGTACTTGACGGTTCTGTATGTGTACTTGATATCATACACATGGGAACACATGGCTATGATATCACCGGCAGGCCTTGAAATGGCAACTCCCTAAGGCACATACGTGAGACGAAGACCTTCCTTCAGACCACAATGAAGCCAGCCGGGAGCTAAATGGGAGTGGCGATGTCCAATCCGGTGTTCACGCCGGACCGTCGCGCCTCGTTCTGCGGCCGTTAGCGCTCGGCCGGCCCGGTTTGTGCCGACTTTCCTGGTCTTTTTGTTGGCGCTCCGTTACCGTTCTGGCCCTGGCAGAGGGCCGGCCGCCAGCGCCGGCGGCCGTTTTTGTGTGAGCAACCGGCCCTGCCCACCTGTCAGAGCCGGCTGCTCGCCGCCGCTTCTTGCCGCTTGCCGTGTCTGGCTGGTCGCTTTATCCGTGCTGCGCTTCGGCCAACTGGGTTGGGCGGGTGTGGTGTTTGTATGAGGGGGTTTCTGGCCTCTGATAGTGGGTCCGCAGGCTATCAACTGGGTGCATGTGCTTCATAATTGGACCTTTGGTGCAGCCCAGATGTTGCAGACCTCGCCGGGTATTCTTGGTTTATGTTATTTGTTTCTTGATAACATCATCTGTACCTATTTTATGGGCCGTTTTTCAGTGTTACACGGAATTCCTAAGAGCGTGCCTTAAATCAGCGGACTGCGAGCCTGCGACTTGCGCCAGCTGCCCGGCTGACGGGGTGGGTGACCGAGTGGACTACCCTCCGATTTTGTCCGACCGTGTGCGGCCGTAATTGGTCCGTTCCGTGGCACCCAATTGGTCTGATTGTTGAGAAATTCCCAGTGTCCGGGCGGGGAGGAAGGACTCGCCGCACTGACGGAAGTGCGCCAGGTGGTGGTCCTGTATTCCGTGTCCACCACCGGCCAAGTTAACGTTCGATCTATCCTTAGTGGCAGAATTGGGCATGGTTTTGATATTAAAAAAGTATTAGTCGCACAGATTCTGCCCTCGGGTCACGTGAGCCGATGAGCGGGGCCTTTGGCCGAACGGCCGGTGTTCCTGGCTGCCCTTGAGCCATTATAGCCGGGAGCCGTTTCGGCGGTCTCGTGAGCCATTTCAGCCGGTTTGCGGGCTGTTTCAGCCTACCTGTGAACATCTCAGCCGGTTGCTGGGCCGTTTCAGCCGTCTCGTGGGCCGTTTCAGCTGTCCCGGGGGCGTTTTCAGCCGTGCTTGGGGCCATTACGGCCGCGCTGCGGGCCGTTTCAGCCGTGCTGCGGGCCGTTACGGCCGTGCTGCGGACCGTTTCAGCCGGCTGCTGCGCCGGCCGGCGGGTCGATGCTGGGCCGGGCCGGCGCCGGCCGTCGTCGGACGCCCGCCGCCGCCGCCGCCGGTCCTCAGTCGTCGTCGGTCGGTCATGCTCGTGCGGTCGGCAGCCGGCCAGCGCCCCTGACCCGGCCAGGTCGATTTGGGTCACACCATGCTGGGCACGCTCACTTGCGGCCTGGTCCAGTGCAGGTCGGTGCCCGGCGCGGAGCGGCCGCCCGCGCTGGCTGCGGTGCATGGCAGAGTGCTCACGGCTCGGCGGCCGCTCGGCCATCGCTTTGTTCGCACGCGCTAGTTGCGTTCTTTTGCTCAATTTTGTTCGGCCTCTTCGCTTCACCTCTGCCCATTCAGTGGCCGGGGATTGATTTGCCCGCGTAAGCTCCATGTTGCTTACGTAATGGCTCGCCTCGCGTCGAACCAGCACGCCATAGATCGTCGCTTGCGACGGCTCCGTTCTGCGCGCTCTCCACTGCCCGGTTGTCGACTGGGGTCGCTGTGCTGGTCGGCGGCCAGATGGGTACTCGGCCCCGGCGAACTTGGGCAGGCGAGCCACGCCCTGTCCGCCGCCCGTGCGGAGTTGCCGTACGACCGGCGTCGCACGCGGCCGCCGACATCGATCGCGACGTCGCGTGGCTCTCAAACCGAACGGGCCCGCGGGGGTCCGACCGCCAGCCGGCGATCTGAGTCGAGAGCCCCTGGGCGGTCGCCGCACGAAATCGCCCACGGTGCCGACATGGTGCCGCGGGCGAGCGGCCGCCTGCGGTGCCGAGATGGGCCGGTCACTTGCACCCAGGCCACGGCCGTCGCCATGGCGACGACACGCCTCGGGTGACGGCGCGGCCCGGCCCGGCTCCGTCGGTGATCGGTGACGATCACACGCGTCGACGCGGCCGATATCGATTCCGACGGCCCTGTCGTGCCGCTGTCGCCGGGCGGAGCCGGTGGTCGTACGGACGGGAGCCGGGGCCGGGGGCCGGGGGCCGCCGATTGGGGGCCCCGCCGGCCGTGACGGACTGCCGGACCGGTTTGTGCCGCATGGTCGGCCTTGTTACGGCCGTCAGTCGCCGGACAGACCGCAGCGCCGGACCGGGCGCGGATTTCCCGAGCCGAGGCGGCGGCTGACGATGTCCGTGACGGCCGGCTGTTCGTGCGTCTGCCGACGTCGTTGCTGCCCTCGGTCCGGCCGGTGCCCTGCTGTGGATCACTGCCCGACCGTCCGCCGTGTCGCCCTGGCTAATGTCTAATGGTGCCTCTCCCCCCCCCCCGACCGGAGGAGTTACTGACCGGTCCGGTGGCCGACGGGCGGCGGTGACTGAGCGGTGACAGCGGGCCGGTCTGGCGGCCGAGAACAGCGGTGGGCGGAGCGCACCTCTGTGCCGCCGTCGGCTGCCTCGTCCGCCGGACGCGCGGGCCCGGCACCTCGGGCCGTGATTATTATTGTCCGGCGACGCGGCGCCGGTCATCGCCCGCCGGCGCGGAGAAAGTCGGCCGCCGGCCGCGGCCGGCCGGCGCTACGGCTGCCTGTCGGCCGGACTGTCCGGGAGGCGGCGCGGCGCCGATCGCTGGCCGGCTCCGGACAGCCGTCACGGCGGCGGCGGCTGTGACGCGCGGATGCGTTCCGGCCGGTGATCCGTCACGGCGGCGCCCTGCCGAACCGTCTCCGCTGCGAGTGGGGCCGCGTCCGCCGGCGGCCGGCGCGGGCGAACGGACGGGGGGGGACGGGACGGAACTGACGCCGGGTCTTAGGTGCCGGTCGAGGTGATGATGGAGGATGTTGAGACCGTGGACGGCGAACGGTCAGACTGACCTGACTCCCAGAGTACCCGGACAGTTCCACTGGTCGGGGTGCAGTTCTGAAGACTGTCCGGTATTGCTGCAGCCGCTGCTGCTGGTGCCAGGTCTGCCCGTCCCAGCGTCGGGGCATGGCCGGGAGACCGGCACGTGACCGCCTGTAGCACCATCGGCAGCGAGTCGCCGGCCTGTGCACCGTCAGCGCGCTCTGCTCCGCTCACGCCCGCTGTGTGTCGGACGGCACTGAGATACGCGCGTGGCAAGGGCGTGGCCAGCAAGGCCAGGGAAATGTTCTCCCGGCCGAGAGATACCTCAACGCACTAAACAAAGAGCCCTGTGCACCCCTCCCTCTCCGGCAGAGTCCACTTTAACCCGCGTGACGCTACCACGCGGTACGCCGGGTATCTCCAGTTGGTCGTCTTTTGTCTATTGTCGTCCTGGTCCTTCCGGACTGGTTGCCGTAGTGACGCCTATGACGTGCGTCACGAGACAGGCGCAACACAACAACACACAACACGGCACTCGTCCCCGGCGCCAGACACCGGCGAATCGTCGTCCTCGATTACAGGGGAATGGCGCCGCACGGGCTACTGAAAGGGCTTGGAATGTTGATCGTGTAAATGCAGAAGTGTTTGCTTGGCCACCACCGGAACGTGACTCTGCAGCTTTCGCGAGGTCCCAACGCCTTTGGCACCCGCACACTGGTCTTAAATTGGAAGCGTCTGATGCGCATTCTGAAGAAGACTGTCATACCATCGACGTTGCTTGGGTTTCCAGACGCACTACGTGGATGGTACGAAGTTCAAGCAGGACTGGTTACGCTAGGTTTTGTTTTCTCAGATTAGTGCTGTTCACATTTTGAGCAGCTGTTGATTTGCGACGTACGCGTATGTCGGTGGCTGATCGGCGCCCACTTTGGCGGCAATACGAGGTAGTTCACTGCGGCCAGATTCGCAGTTTTGATTGGAAAATGACACCTAAGCACGAAAATAGATACATCCTAACTGTGAAAACATTACATCTGGAGATCATTTCGACATCAAATTGCATGCGCCCAAGTCCTGATGTATCCTTGCGGTGCATTTTTCAGTCCCAGTGCATCTTTCCCTTCGGGATTTTGACATCCTTCAGCAGTTTTTGTTTCTGCACACATAATCAGAAATGCATTTTGAAACATTGTGCCTGTCGGGAGCCTTTATTTTTGCCATGGCCACTAAAATATTGACATCTTTTGATTTTTTGCTACATCTTGGCATCCAATGCAAAATTAATTTGGCCTCACTGAGGTAGCACAAGTATGCATGCGTCTATGTAATTCTGTCTAATTCGGTAACAGTGCTAGCAAACTTCCGCGCTCGCATTCGATGCGCGAATAATGCTCCAGGGTTTCGCTGTCGGCCGCTGCCGGGTCTGCTGAGGGCGGCCGTGGCCGCGGCAGAGGCGCGCGCTGCCGGCCGGAGCGCTGGTGCCGGCCGCTGCGGCTGTGCTCCGCCGACACCATCCATCACGTGAACGAGCCGAGAGCGGCCTCATTAGCCGAGCGACGCGGCGTGGGTGCCTGGCCTGCGCCGGCTTGAGCGCTGACAGCAACCCTCCCCCCCGGTCACGGCTGGGGGCGCTGGGACGTGGTGTTGGCCCCGCCGGCCCTGACACCGCTACCCAGCCGGCGTGACCTGACCCGACGTACCGCGACCGTCTGCGTCCAGCTGGTGGTGAAGGGGACTGAACTGGCCCGTCGGCTGCCGTGAGAATATCGTGATCGGTGACGGTCGTGGTCGCCCTGTTATGCGGGCGTGAGTGTTCGGTGGGGGACTGCTAGTTTTTACTGTCGTTGGTGTGCCGGGAGACGGCCGTGTCGGTGCTGCTCCAGCCCGTCACGTCACGGCTCGCGTCTGACGCGTGCCGCCCCGCCGGCCGCTGAGCGGGACGGAATCCGATCTGCCGGCGCCGGAGGCGCGTCCAGCTGCACCGAGCCGGTGTCTGAACGGCCGCGCTGTTCACCTGCACCGCGCCGGCAGAGGGGGCCACCGTCCGGCGTCGGCCGGCCGGCAGCGGCCGCCGCCGAGCGGGCGGAGCTGCGGCGCCGCGGATCGCGGCCACGGTCGCGCCGGGACGCGGCCGTTCGTCACCAGAGCGGCGGCGTTTCCGGCGCGGCCGTCGTCGACCGCGGCCTGTCGGCGTCGGCCGCGGACCGGGCGCAAGTGGGTCGTCCCGCCCGGCCCGGCCGCCGGGCGGCGGACGCAGGGATGGTCCGGCGAATTAGGCGGCAGGGGACGATCGATCGGCGCCACTTGTGCGCCGGCCGGCGGCCCGGCGGGTCCCTGGGCGTGGCGGCGGCGCGCCGACTGGTCCGGTCGCCGGGTACGGCAGCGTTGTACGATGGGCGGGCGGGGATGGAGAGTTTGTGCGGGTGCCGACTCATCGCAGTCGATGAAGTTTGCTGCTGTCGTCGCTGAGCGGGTGTTACGGTGAAACCGGGCGCCGGCCCGCCGCGTGGACGGCCGCTGTAGAGCCAACCGTTCAGTGTTGCCGTGACGCCGGCGAACCTGGCGCCTGGGCGCGACGCCATCCCGCCCCGCCGACAGTGGCGCCACGCGTTGCGTCTCGCGGAACTAAACACGGCCGGTTTAGACCGGCCTGTCGGACGGGACTGTGTCCGGCAGGCTGCGCCGGCGTAATGCTATGCGCGGCGTGAGCTGTCGACTGCGCCGGTTCGTTTGGTCTCAGTTTGTCTTGTCAACGATCGTCATGGCCGTCCGTCCCCGTCATACCCCGTCATGGCCGCTCCGTACTTAGGCGTCACGCTAAATCTGACAAATGACTCGGTAATGCCCTCGTGCGGCGTTTATGCATGCGATCTGCGGGGCTCATCTCATAAATGCGCGCCGGCGTGACTCTGCGGTCTTCAAAAGCCGAGGTAACGCGTGTCATCCGCCTTTCACGCGCTTTGAAGCGGCGACTCTGAAGCGCGTCGTCGGACGTCGAACCCACCGCAGCCGGCGCCTCCCTGGCCTGCCACCGGCCGGGGAGGGGCTCGGCGTCCGGACAGGTGACAAATAACGACCCGGGGGTGGCACCTGCCGCCGCTCAGCTGCGCGCTGAGCCGCCGACGGGAGCGACGCCAGCGCCGGCGCCGGTCCGGCCGACACGTGCTGTCGGCGGCGGCCAGACGCCGCGGCCGCCGGCCCAGATGTGGCCCCGTCTGCGGCCCTCTGCTGGTCCAGATGTGGTCCCGTCTCGGTCGTCGGCTGTTCCAGTTGTGGTCCCGTCTCGGTCCTCTGCTGGTTCAGATGTGGCCCAGTCTGCGGCCCTCTGCCAGGCCAGAAGTGGTCCCGTCTGCGGCCCTCTGTTGGTCCAGATGTGGTCCCGTCGCGGTTCTCCGTTGGTCCAGATGTGGTCCCGTCTGCGGCCCTCTGCCGGTCCTGATGTTGTCTGGTCCTCGGTCCTCGGCCTGTTCAGAGTGACCGCGTGTTGATGTTAGGTGGTTTGGCGGCCTCCGGGTGGTGAATGAGAGACGCGCATATTGCGGCGTCGTCGGACGGAGTTGGGCACGATCAGGGTGTCCGCCGCCGGGAATGGTTTGTACCACCTGTAAAGCTTGCCGCTTCTGGAAGCCTGGAAGGCGTTTTCGCGGCATAGACACACAGGATATCTGTGTCAAACGGGCGGTTTCGTAACGGTCTCGGCTACCGCCGCCGAACGTGTCGCGAAAACGGCGAGTTTCTGCATCACTGAGTCGCTCGGCGTAGCGGTGTTTTTGCCTCGTCGGTTGTGCTGGCCCCAGCGTGGCGAACGTCGTCCGTGGCGGCGACGCCACATGGCCGCAGTGGTTTAGTGCGCCGTTGCAAAGCCCGGTGGACATACGAATGGGTCTGTTAGTCTCGGCTCGGTTTGCAAAGTCTTGGGACTGGCTGTGAGAGCCAAGGCGTTGGGGTGTGACTTGCCGGCTAGGAGATGTGCTCTTTCGTGCCGATGTCATCATATCACATATCAGTCATGTGCCGGATGCAGCCCTGCTTTGATCATCATTAACGAAGCGCCGGGGACCTGGTGCACGTTGCGGGATACGGTTCTCTGACGGGGCACCTCACGGCCAACGAATCGCCCTCAGCCGTCATCACTCGGACCCCGTGCTGCGTGTGTCGACCGAGGCTGCCGACAACCCCGGCTCGTCTGTCGCCGGCAGCCGGCCGCGGCCTGCCAACAACAGCGGCCCACCTGGCACCGGCTCGGGCCGGGCCGGACCGCCCGCCGTCGCCGCCGGCGGCGCGGCCGGCTCCGAGCGCCTGGGCTCGCTCGGCGGCCTGGACCGGGCGTAGCCGGTCTGGCGGCGGCAGGGACGCGGTCGCGTGTTGTCCCGTCCGGCGCTGGTGCGGCCCGGCAGAGCGAGATGCTGGACTCGCGATGCACGGCGGAGCGCCGGCCGGTGGGGCGTGCCGAGACCGGTCAGCGGCGGGCGGCGGGTCCGTCGACCTGAGCCGCGGTGGCTGGGCTGTTCGGATTGTCGGGAACGTCCGGAACGCGGGACGGTTGGCGCAACGGTCGGCCCGCCGAGAACCAAACCGCATCCCGTCCGAGCTGCACGGCGCCGGCAGCGCTGTGAATGACAAGTACACAGGACCGGTCTCCAAGGCCGGGAGGCGGCCAGGCAGGGGACCGCGCCGTCCAATGGCGCGTGCAGCGAAAACCTCCTCCGAGGCAACAGGAGAACCGCTTCCCACGGGCGTGGGAGAACACGTGCCGGCCATGGGACCCATCGCGGTGCATGTGCAATGGGCCGATTTTGAGTTGACCTCATGCACGGAGAATGATTTGGGTTTTGTTTGTAGGTCGGGGTGTTTGAGGTTTTACTTGCGGCGACGTTAATGAGTAGCAATTAGGGACAGACCACCATTGCTTGCGAAGTCAATACGACTGGGAACGCGGCTCACTATCGACGTGTTGTTGTGGAAACCGGAGAGTTCGTGTATGCCGTGTCTGTCTTGAGCAATTATTTGTATCCGTCTGGTAATCATATTTTCAGGTTGTTGTCATTTTGTTTGGTACGGAATTCGTTGATGCATAATGAACCCAGAAGGGGAGTTCCAGTCAACGTTGACTAGTGAGTGGCATATTTCGGAGCAGCGGAAATGCTCCTCCCGGCACCGATCGCAGTCCAGCTCCGTTAAGCTCATTTTGAGCAGGCTTTTGCCACGTCCGATGTCACCTGCCACCGACGGCCCTTTTTCGTGACATCCCTGAAGAGCTCATCTCCTCACCGGTCAGTTCCCGACCGTGTGTCCGTCGGATTACTTCACGCCCGCCGTCCGCCCAGTCAGGCCGCCTGCCGCCCCAGGCGTGAGCGCGCCGTCCGTTGGCCGCCGGACGGGCCGCAGCGGGCCGCCACTGACCTCAGCCGGCCGCCCGCAGCCGGATGGAGGCGCCGGCCACGAGCAACGGCAGCGGCGACGCGCCCGGCACCAACGGCCTGACCGAGGAGGAGATGGAGCGCCAGCGGATGCGGCCCGCCGACGTGGACGCCGACATGCGCGAGATGGCGCGCAGGAAGCGCGTCGACGCCATTCTCAGCTCCAAGACGTTCAGGGTGAGTCGGCGCGCCGCGTCTTTTGCTGGGGGGGGGGGGTGCAGGCGGGTGTGGGCTGGTTAATTCTGTTGTGATGACGGGGACTCGCGTCGTAGGCGTGCAGGATGGTGCGCCTGGTACAGCTCATACTGTGCTTGTTACGAGACCCACGGAGTGAGGGTTCAGCCAGTGTTTCGGGCGGATTTTTTTGTGGCGAACCCATGCTTTGTTTCCCTGCCAAGGCCACCCGATGGTTGCCAGTTGATCCGATCTGCGGACGCCTCACCTCCGCGGAGTTCAGCTCCGATCCCATGCAGGGCCTCTGCAGCGTGTCCCCCCCCCCCTGTTGTCGGGATGTGTGGCTGTGCCGGGTCGGCCGGCAGCCGCTCGCCGCCGCCGCCTGGCTGCCGGCCCGCTCTGGCCAGCCGGTCGGCTCCGTATGAATGTTGCATGAGGTGGCCTGAGCGCCGGTCGGCCCGCCCCGGTGCCGCCGGCTATTTCCGCGCCGACCCGTGACGTCAGCGCGGGGGCGGGGCGTCCGGCAGGCCGCCAATCGGGGACGTCGGTGCGTGGCCGCTACTGCGCGCGGTCCCGGACTGGGCGGTGGGTTGTTGTTGAGTCCTGTCAGATTGCGGAGGGATTGGTGGCGGTTTCCGCACTGTTGTCACTGAAAACCGGTATGCATGCGAAGCATTGCTCTTTTGTGGTCTAAAAAATTCTGGCAACTGACAGTGGAATGCCGCATTCAAAGTTACTACATCATTAAGTGGTTACCCTGCGGCGGTTCATGTAGAAGACTGATCTTGGAAACGACTTCGACGTCCATTTTTATGCATGTCATAGATTGAGAGTATATCGAAATGCGTAATGAACTGAAAGGTGTATCTACTTACAGTCGTTTGTGATTCTTGCTCGGTTTTGCTTAGTGGCTGGCAGTCTTTGTCCGGATGTTTCCAATGAGCTTGCCTTCGTCGGACCACGTATCTGCGGCCCCTGTGATCACTGTTGCGCCCCGAGTGAAGGGCGCGCCGGCCGGTGGCCGCGGGGCGGAGTGAACGACAGAGCAAGTCGGCCGGGCGACGGATCGCCCAGGTGTGGGCCGTGAGGGCTGCCGGGGCTTGACGCGGGCCTGTGGATAAAGTGCCGCAGTCCCCACTGCCTGTCGTTTGTGTAGCCCCTTTGGTGGCGCCTCGGACGGTTTCAGTCGGAGCTGGACGGTCTGCTGGAGGTGAACAGGCTGTGTGTGGAGCTCTGCTGATGATTGTGTCGTTTCAGTCGGAGCTGGATCGTCTGGTTGAAGCCGGTCTGATTGACGGGAATTCGGTGGGCGGCTGTCTGCAGCAGATCTCCGATATGATGGGCCTGGCCCGCGGCGGAACGGGCTCCGGACAAGGTCAGCGTGGCCTCCCTCCTCTACGGTGACCGCGTGCCGGCTCTTCATGTCTCCGCCTTCTCATACTCGCATTTTCCATTTGCGTTCAGGTATCCTGGGCGGAGTGTCACTTGCTTTGGTCGTCCGTGAGCTCAGTCGTTGCAGCCGACATTGCTGCCAGGATTTTCGTTGTTTCCCGTTCATGGGCCACTGATTTATAAACTGGTTTGGTTGGATTCAGACGCTTAGTAATCTCGCGATTTATGTCTGTTGGGAGGATCGAATTACCGTCGTGCTAGCGAAGTCTTCTGCCTTGAATCCTGCCCGGATAGACTGTGAACGTCGTAACTGAGTTTGCCGGTCGTTATAATTTCCTTTGAGGCAGTTTAATCACCGCTTTGTCAGGCCCTGACCTCGCCGGCTTGTACGTAACCATATGACCTTGCGTAACGTGAGGGTGACATCGCTTGACCCGTGCGACCCGTGTGACCGGCAGCCATGCAGTGTGTGCAGCCAATCGCCGATCTTCGCGGCGCCGAGGCGTCCCAGTTTTCCAAGACGGAGAAGATGCTGCGCTGCAAGCTGGCCTCGCTGTGCCGCGTGCTCGACATGAAGGGCTGGGCGCACGGCGTCAGCAATCACATCACGGTTAGTGGTTCTCGGCTGGCGGCGCCTCGCCGGGCTGACGCCGCGTCGGTCGGCTTCAGAGCGTTTTTGTTTGAAGTTGTCGCAGTGACTTGCCTTTCAGTACTGTGAGCGGGCGTATTGAGACCTGTTGATTGGCCGGAATGTTCGTCTGACTGTGTGCGGCGGACAAAGTGGCTGCCACGCTGTCACTGCGTGCTTTCTGCCTGCGTGCCGGACCTTTCGGCGCTGTTGACGTGCGTCTCGAGGCGGCGGCCGGGCGCCGACCGTCCTCTGACCGCCCGCCGGGCCGGCGCCGCAGGTCCGCCTCAGCCAGGACCTGGAGCACTTCCTGGTGAACCCGTTCGGCCTGCTGTACGGCGAGGTCACCGCCTCGGCGCTGCTGAAGGCCGACATGCAGGGCAACGTGGTGCACGCCGGCTCGACTGGGCTGGGCCTGGGCGGCGGGTTCGCGCGGCACGCGGCCGTGCACGCGGCCCGGCCGGACGTGCGCTGCGTGCTGCACGCCCGGCAGCCGGCCGTGGTGGCCGTGTCGGCTCTGCGGGCCGGCCTGCTGCCGCTGACGGAGGACGCGGCCGCTCTCGGCCCGGTCGCCACGCACCAG
The DNA here is from genome assembly GCA_030062745.1 of Capitulum mitella. Classification (NCBI taxonomy): domain Eukaryota; kingdom Metazoa; phylum Arthropoda; class Thecostraca; order Pollicipedomorpha; family Pollicipedidae; genus Capitulum; species Capitulum mitella. The sequence goes on from CP099848.1 coordinate 10,199,348, forward strand.
CCGCGCGGCGACGGCGACCAGGAGCTGGAGCGGCTCACCCGCGACCTGGGCGTCAACAGCAAGGTGCTGCTGCTGCAGAACGCCGGCGCCCTCTGCTGCGGCGAGACGATCGAGGAGGCCTTCTTCCTGCTGTCGCGCCTCGTGGCCGCCTGCGAGAACCAGGTGAGGCGCCGGGGATGGTGTGCTGTGTTTCAGTAGCGCGAGGTGTAAACGAGCGGTATTGTGGCGTGTGTTACTCGTGGTAACGGGTCGCGGAACGCATGAACGTCATCGTCCTCATTCAGCGGTGGTGTTCAGGCGTGGAATTCAAGCAACGCAGACGTGAATAATTCCCACGATCGACGCGAAACTGCAAGGAGCTGAGCTGAGTCGAGTCGCGTTACTGTCCCGACCCGTCCGCTCTGTCGCGCTGTGTCCGATGGACGGCGCCCTCGGCCGGCGGTGGCGACCGGCCGCGCCTGACGCCCGGCCGGCCGCCAGGTGCGCATGCTGCCGCTGGGCGTCGACAACCTGCTGCTGCTGGACGAGCAGGAGCAGCAGCGCGCGTACGAGGCGGCGCGCCGCCCGCCGCCGGCCGACGCCGACGCCGAGGCGCCGCGCCACGCCTGGCGCCTCGGCGAGCTCGAGTTCGAGGCGCTTATGCGCCAGATGGACCACGCTGGATACCGGACGGGCCACGTTTACCGGCACACGGTGCGGCCCGAGCCGCCGGCCCACCAGAGCGACGTCGAGTACCCGCCGGCGGCCAGCTCCTACACCTTCGACACGGACGACATCTTCAAGTACAGGTGGGTCGGTGGCGGTGGTGGTGACGTGGGGTTGTCGGCGCGTGGGAGGGTCGGTAGGGACAGTGTGCGCGGGATGTGGATTGTTGTGGATTGCTGTCTGTATATTGAACTGCCCCGGCTCTTGTCCAGAAAAGGCCGCAAATTGGCACTGGTTTCGGATTTGGTTAAGGGGTCGAGAATGAGAATTTTCGGAGTCCCTGAGATGTGCGAAGTCCTGTTTAGGACGATTTCCGACTCCGCTCGTTTATGTCAGCATTTAGAAGCCGCCCACTACCGGCACTGGGCCGGAGTTGTCCGCTGAAATGCTCGCTTGACGGCGTCCTCCCTCCACAGCCCCATGCGGAAGGCGTTTGCCGGCGCGCGGGCCGGCGAGCGTACCCGCTGGCTGAACTCGCCGAACGTGTACCAGAAGGTGGAGGTGCTGGAGACGGGCACCAGCGACCCCAAGACGATCACCAAGGTATCGGTGGTGAAGTTTGACCAATGAGCGGCCGGCGACGACAGCGCGCACGGCCGCGGTCACAACGCCGTCGACGGCGGCGCATTCCCAGTAGCGCGCGGGCGCGGCGGCGGCCGGCCCGGCAGGCGTAGGCGCGGCCGGCCGGCGGCGGGCGGCCCCGGCCGGCCGCCGGCAGCAGCTTAGTTAAGGGAACACTGCCGCATGGGTGTACTCACGGCGGCCCGTGTCTGGACGGAGCTCGTGGTGCGGGCGGCCGTGTGTGGGTGTGCGAGCTAGGTGGGCCGGCCGGCCGGGAGCCCGCGAGCTGCGTCTCGTCCGGCTCGGCTGACGGCTCCTGGCGCCGGACCGGCGCCGTAACGCTTGACCTCGGCTGGAGTGGCTGTTCGGTTCTCGGCCTGCTGTCGCGGCTTCAGCGCTTGATTGACCGTGGTCGGAGGCTGGCGGTGGCGACATTCCGTGGCATGCTGGTGTCCGTCGGGCGAGGCCGAAATCTCCGCTGCCTATCATGTGCGCATCGCAGTTTTTGAGGGCACGCGCTTTTTGGCCGGCGATATTTTATGCATTTTATTGTCTCCTGTACGGATCTTGGTGTGTCCGGCTATGTTGATATTCCAGGTATTCACGGCTTCGAATAAATGACTTGGGGAGCGTTCTGTGTGTTCTCCTGGTGGAAGACTAACCGGCCCGGCCCGCGACATCCCGGACTGCGGCGATTCCCGCGCAGGCTCCCCTCCCGCCCGCCGCGCGGCCCGAACCCTACCGCCCTGTCCGCCCACTAACGCAGAGCAAGCACTTGGGGGGTCCGCCAGGCTGTAACCGCAGCGCCAAGCCGCGATAAACCGCCGATGCCGCGCGCTATTGCCGGCGGACGCCTGGGCGTCAGTTTCGCGCCGGCTCGGCCGCCCTTCAGGTGCTTGTTTCTGTGTTCTAGTGGGTGGCGGACGGGGCGCCGGCCAAAAGCGGCACTGCGATCAAGGTGGACGCCGCGCTTCAGTTCGTCCCGAAAAACACCGACCCCAAGGAGTTCAAGCAGGTTCAGAAGCAGGTAGGTGCGCGGAAATGGCGCAGGCGTGGAGCCGTCAGCCACGGCGGGGTGTGAATCGGTCACGCAGTATCTGGTTTGCTGGCGGGTTGTATGAAGGACTTTGTGTGGCTCAGGCCTGGCTTTGTGGGCGAAGGGTATGTGATCGCGTGGGGCTCTGCGAGACTCAAGAGTCTTGGTTGAGCCTTCCTTGTTCTGCAGTGATATAATTCGTTGCTTGTTGGTCGGTGTTGCATGCGTATATTCGCTGCGTATCTGAGAAGTCTTGTTATTCCGGCAGATGTTCTCATACATAGCGTCTTTCCCGTTGCCTTCAGGTGTTGCGTGCATACCAGGTTTCAAAAAATCTGATAGTTTCCTGTTGCTGTTTCCGCTCTTGCCCACAATGGTGCTCATTTGCTATGCCGAGTCTAGCAGAGTGAGAGATGCGCAGATGGATCGATCCATTTTACCAGCAATGCCTGATGACCTCGCCAACCCGAAGACTCACGCAAAAGTGCTTCACTTCGGTGCAGGCAGCCTGCAGCGGCACGCTTTTGCAGTCACTTTCCTCCATCCCGCTCTTCACAAAACCTTGCTTGACCTTGTGTCGCGTAAACACAAGAGAGTGTTGCGTGCTGTCGCGTCTGCTGTTCTCTGTCCGGCTCGCTCGCTGTTGGTTCGCCGGCGCCGACCGCGCGGGACGACAGGGTCTCTCAGCCGGGCCCAGGGTCAGACGAGATCAGCATGGGTTTGGTCAGGCCAGCAGAGTCCGATCAGGTCAACAGGGGTCAAACATGGCCAGCAAGGCCAGAACGGGTCAGCAGGATCGGACCAGATTAACAGGGTGAAATCAGGTCAACAGGGGTCAGATAAGGGCAGCATGAATGAATTCAGGTCAGCAGGTCGCCTCAGTTCAGTAGGGTCAGTTAAGGTCAGCATGGACAGATAAAGTAATCAGAATCACGCCAGACCACCAGGGGTCGGGTCAGGCCATCAGCGGTCAGTTGAGTCATCAGGGGTCAGCTCAGATCATCAAAGGTCAGCTCAGGTCATCAGGACGGTGGCCGCCGGCCGCGTGCTGACCGGCCGGTTGGTGCGCAGATCAAGGAGAACCGGCGTGCCGGAGGCATCAGCGCCGGCCCGCAGTCGCACATCCTGGAGGGCGTGTCCTGGGACGAGGCCCGCCAGCTGCAGGACGCAGCCGAGTCGCACGCCGGCGACCAGGTCAGCTCACGCCGCGGCTCACAAGGTCACGATAAGTCGCACTGGATCGCCCCGGGGGCGAAGTCAGGTCGCGCCAGATCATGCCGGGCTCCACAGGATTGTTCTGGGTTGCACTGGTTATCACGCCAGACCACGAAAGATCGGCGAAGCGTGCGCTGGGTCGCGTCTGTCGTGATAGCGTGAGTCCGATCTTGCAGAGGAGAGGAATTCATAGATAACTTGTTATTAACACTGTAGAAGAGCGCCTCCCGCTGAGAAGGTCGAATGCGTGGGAAAAGCTCTGATCTGTTCCGTTATAAAACGCTGAAATCAGAAGCAGTCGCGTGCCCGTTCCGTAAATTAAAACATCACTTCCCGCCTCGATTACTCCTCTGTCCGACGTATGACGCCCCTGCCTGCCGTCGCCTGCAGGTGGTGCTGGTGGGCGCCGCCTCCAAGGGCATCATCCAGCGCAACTACCAGCACAACGCCGCCGTCTACAAGACGCCGTACGCCAAGAACCCGTTCGACCAGGTCACCGACGAGGACCTGGAGGAGTACAAGCGCCTGGTGGACAACCGCAGCCGCGGCCAGAGCGGTGAGACGCGCACCGACGGCCGGCCGGGAGGCTGGCCGGAACGGACGACAGGGCCGGCCGCTGCCGCAGCGGAACGGAACCGGGGCCTCCGCCGGGCGGCTCGGGGGAGCGGGCTTTGGCCGACATTAGCTCTCTGTGAGGGATGAGGGGCCTGGTCGGGGCTAGTTTACCTGGAGTGGGTTCTGCGCTGTCCTGCCATGATAGCTGTTTAGGAACTCACCGATGCAATAGTTGTATGGTGCGCAGTGAGTCTTCGCTGCGGGGTTCAAGGTGGACTCGAAACCGTGGACCCTGGTTTCACCCGGACTTAGCGAAGCGGCTCCGCGAGAACATTGCTGGTAATCTGTTTACTTGCCTGGTGGGACCTCTGAGTGCATTATGTTGTTCCCCGCTTGGACGATCTTTTTTCGGGCTCATCACGGCGTGTGTTCACATCCGTCTTATCCTGTTGGGTGAGCCATTTTTCCTGTAAGCTGTTTTACGTGTCCATACAATAATCTCTTGCTCCTAATCTCAAGGTCTGGTTTGCGAATGGTATGTGCTGGATAGAGAATGCCGATAACTGTCAAATCGCATTCCTGTTGTGTCAGCCTGTTTGCCACAGCACCTTTAGTGCTTTTCTGTGTGCATAGATGGCGTTGTGTGGCTTCCCTTGACCGACCACTGAACATGTTTTCAGCCGAGCCTGAAGCGCCGCAGCACCCAGAACGGGTGGAGCTCACGAGTGACGGTGAAGAGGTGGATGTCAGCCATAGTTCCGCGCCAGGTGACCCACCGGCTGCGCCAGCAGCGCCCGCCGCAGCTCCTGTAGTGGTCCCCGCCGCCGCCGCCCCCGTCTCCGCCCCTGCCGCCGCCCCTGCCGCCGCTCCTGAACCGACGGCCTCTGAACCGGCGCCCGAGCCCGCTCCGGTCGACCCCCCTGCCCGGTCACCAGTGCATCGGCCGCCGCAGGGTACGTAGCATGCGGACTAACGCGCTCCCGCTCTCACGGCCTCCAACGGCGGGTCCCCGGGCTGGCACTGCCAGGAATCCGACTGGTGCTTCAGCATACAAATAATTCAACGGTGTCAGCCAGCAGTCAGTCATGGTTGGCAGCGAAATGTGCTGAGCTCGTTCGGAAAAGGGACATTTAATAATTTGGCTGGTATTGCGTTGAATTGCCTTTAAATTGGAATTTAATTTACTGAAATTCTCTTCATTACTATTTCGAATTTTAAGGATTGTGACGTTAACAACTGCAACATAAAAGCAAACCATTATGAATCGCCGAAATTATAATTTGACAAACACTTTAGACCCAGAATGCGCACATGTCGCTCTCACGTTTAAGCGGGAATCATGGGAGGGCCGGTGGAGGCCGGGTGAGCTGCATGTACGGAGCGTATGCATCGTTCGAGTGAGCACGTATCTCATTTACCCGGTTCAGCCTCTCAGGATCGTCAGCTGAGAGTCTCACGGATGCCCAGGTGTCGCAGAAGTAAGAGGAGTCGGTTGTACGTGCCGGACTTTGGCAGCGGACTTTGGTCCCAGGTGGTGGTCGCCCTGCCAACGGCGAGTGTAGCCAGACATGGAGTGGCCTGCATGTCTAGTCGTGGTGACTCGATGCTCCTTACTCACAGTCTTCACTTCCAGACTGGTGTTGCTGTACTCTTACCAGCAGTTTGTCTGTCACCCATGTGATTTTGCAGTCAAGCTTGTTTTTTTTCAGTTTCGCACTTGCATCTTTCTGTTGTTTTGTTACGGTGATTTATTGCACCTTTGTGACATTGGTTTTGCTTGGCATGTTAGGTGAGAGGGCTGTTGACAGGATACTGCATTTGTTTGCTGATATTTTCGTCTTTAAACGCATGTCATACTGGCTGCAGCTAGCCTGAGTAGGACTGAGCTTCTAATCCTGATCAGGTGTTCCTTTTCCTTGCCATATTCCAACACATGCCATCCATAGATCGTAACGTTCCAGCAAATACGAACAAAGTATTCACTGAACTTGACACATTTCGTCTGGTGCATTGCGTTTGTGCCGTTTCCATTTCGATGTGTTCGTTACCACGCCAGGTTGCCGCTTGATCAGTTGCATTGCTTACTGTTTCTCTGTTGGGTATTAGTTGGCAGCTAAAAGGAATGTATTGCCGTTGTGTCTGGTGTCTGTGATAAATTTTTAGTTCTGAGGTTGTTGTATATCTCCAGCTGCTGGCCTAACTTCACCTTTACAGTGCGGCACTATGTGCATGACCTCCGTGCCGATGCCAGAGCCGCGCGTTGCCGGGCACGGAACTTTGTACAGGGTCGCTGGGCACCGCCGGCCGTGACCTGTGGCCCCTGAGCCGCGGCCGGCCGTGACCTGTGACCCCTGAGCCGCAGCCGGCCGTGACCTGTGACCCCTGAGCCGCGGCCGGCCGTGACCTGTGACCACTAAGCCGCGGCCGGCCGTGACCTGTGACCCTGAGCCGCAGCCGGCCGTGACCTGTGACCGCTAAGCCGCGGCCGCCGTGACCTGTGACCCCTGAGCCGCGGCCGCCGTGACCTGTGACCCCTGAGCCGCAGCCGGCCGTGACCTGTGACCCGTGAGCCGCAGCCGGCCGTGACCTGTGACCGCTAAGCCGCGACCGGCCGTGACCTGTGACTGCTAAGCCGCGGCCGCCGTGACCTGTGACCCCTGAGCCGCGGCCGCCGTGACCTGTGGCCCCTGAGCCGCGGCCGGCCGTGACCTGTGACCTGGTTCCGCAGTGCCGCCGCCGCGGGCGCCGCGCGTGGACCGCGTGACGGCCGCGCGCGCGCCGCGTCCCGCCCAGGCCGTCACCGTCACCCTGTCGCCGGCCGGTAAACGAGTTCGAGTGTCGGCGGTGTGAAGCCGGCCGCCGACCGGAGTCGGCCCGGCCGCCGGAGCCGGGGGGAGTCCCCGCTATCTGACCCTTGACAGCGGGGTCACTGGACCCTTTAGTACCCACGGGGCCTCGGAGGGCTGCTCCGATACTTGATCTTTGATACCGCTGCCTTCGCTTAAGGGGCGTTGCCCCTATTTAAGCGTCGTCCAAGCGTAATTGGGATGTGGTGGAGTTTCTGGTTAGAGTTTGCGTTTTTCCGAGATCTTTGCCGGACGACTCTGTTGCTGCGATCCGCAAAAATGAGGCAACGCAGCTCTGTTACCGGTGTGAGATCTTCCTCAACATTGCGTGGTTAGGCCCGCAGTCTGCATGGCCGTACATCTAACATATGCACCGTGGTTTGCCTTAACGTTTCCGGCGCACGTTGTACGTCGTTTTCCACTAACGCGGCGCACGCTGCCAACGGTCGCCGCTGGAGCGGGCGGTTTCTGCGGCCGTTTCAACTCGCCGCGTGGTCGCGCGGCGTCCGGCGCAGTCAAATCACGCCGCTGCAGCCCGTGCTCGTCCGTGCCTGTCCGGTGCTGTCTTCCGCCTGTGCGCGCGTGTCCGAGTCGGCCTGTCCGAGTCGGCCCCGCCGGCGGGCCGGCCGTCTGAATACAGTCTGGACCGTTCTGCCTGCGCTGTGTCCGTTCGCGTGGCGCCGCCGTGGGCGCAGTATCTCGAGTCAGCCGGCCGCCTGGCCGCGCGTGGTGGGGCCAGCCGCCGCCTGGGGTGGGGCCCGCAGCCGGGCGGGACCAGCGTGTGAGTAGCACCGCCTGGTGTGGTGTGTGTGCTCTGCTGCGGCCGGCGGCGGAGGTGTTGGTGCTCGGTGCCGTCGGGCCGGGCGGAGGTGGCGCTGGTGACGGGATGGCCGTGATATTGCCGCCGATACTACTCCGGGGCTGGCGAGAGGGGCTCCGGATGCTCAGCTGATTCGGTAACGAGGCCCTCGGCCTCGGAGTGTCTGCTTTGCAGGAGGCGGCTCCAGGGGCAGCTGCTGCACGCTTCCGCTCTCACGTGTGTTGTCTTCCTCACGTGTGTGCACTGTGTGCGAATGGCTTTGTTTTTTGTTTCTGATTGAGTTTTCTGACCTGATTTCGTCGTTCCGTGCGTGGCTTTGATTTACTGATGCATGGTTTGTACTCGGTTTGCCGATTTTAAACAGCAGCTTATGTTCCTCTTTACGGCGTGTTCGCTGCTGTGTACTCACGGCCGGCGGATCCTGTGGGGCAGTCGGACCGTCTCCCAGTTCGGGGCAGTGCTCCGCTGTCGTCTGCCGCCTGACACCGCAGTACCGCTGTACCGCAATACCGCAGTACCGCTGTACCACGACTGAAGGCCAGAGCGGCAGCACGCCGCCCCATCGGCCGCCGTCATGCCGCGTGGCCGTGACCGTGTGACCGTGTGACCGTGATCGTGGCCGCCGTGTGTCCGCCAGGGGAGGTGACGACCAACGGTGAGGAGGTGGACGCCGGGCACCTGTCGGCGGTGTCGCACACAGACCAGGAGGTACGGCGCCAGCGGCCGGGAGGGGCGGGCCTCGGGGAGTCCAGTAGCGCAGACTGAGGTCTGTTTTGGGCAGCGAGCAGAATGCCGCGTGGGGAATTAAGTAATCCCCCGCGTCGTCGGGTTTTCGTGCGACGGATGAATGTCATCTAGCCATAGGAGCGTCCGCCGCCTATCGAATAAACGCCACACACCGACTCTTTGACATGCTGTGTGCGTGTGTGTGAGAACGACTTCATACTGATAACAGGGAGAAATGAACTAGAGCTCAGCGTGTTCAACAGAAGAAACAATTTCTTCTTGTCCATAGATGTATCAAATCGCGTTATACTTGTTGAGAATGTGCTTCGATGTCTGCTTGACAAGCCTCCAACGTCTTGTTTTCAACGTGCAGGATATTTCTACCAGCGAAGCTTCAAAGAAGGAAAAGAAAAAGAGGAAGGGGTTGAAAACCCCGAGCTTCCTCAAGAAGAAAAAGGACAAAAAGAAAGAAAAGAAGGAAGCGTTAGAAGAGTCTAAATAGGGGGCTGCAAAAATCATTAAGGTATGAACTAGTCCTCAGCGTAGGTGCATCCAAGGGGAATCAGACCATTGCCGTAGAGCTTCAGTCGGAAAGAACTTTCTTGCTGTAATCTGTGAGTGAGTTAACCAATGCATGTGGCGTGTTATTATGAAAAGCTACTGTTTTATATCTTTCACCAAAGCTATGCTTCGACACCCACAATTTCGTGTCCGAGCTAAGGCACATAGGAGCCCGATGCCCACCGCCTGATGGTCTGACCGGGGTCGGTTCCCAATCTGTTGTGTAGTGAGACAAGGGTCTTTAATTGTCGTATTTCCCCAATCATTTTCCTAACTTCCCTGTAGGCCAAAAGTATTCCCTCGCATCCGAGGTTTTTTGACAATGTTCGGTTTTATTTTAACGTGAAACCATGCAGTGATTGTAATATTCATGTCATGGGCGTGGAAAGAACTATGCACCGTAGTCTGTGCAACAGATTACCATAACGGTGTAGTGTTTGGTGTCCGTTGGATTCCTGGCGTCCGACCCAATTTTATGTCACGCCAGCTGTGCTGTCTGAGATCAGTTATTAGTGTTTCCTGGTTACGTTTATCGTATGATAACATTTCGTCCCGCCCGTTTCCCACGTCTTTCTAGCCAGCTTCTCCCGGAATCGGAGACTGGATCATATATATATATATGTGCGCCAAAATGCCCCGAAAGTGAGTTTTCCTATCTTGCAGAGCACTGCCCGTCAAGGCTTTTTCACTGTGAGCCAAACCTGACCTGAAGAAGACTGGTGGCGCTCGTCCGAAGCGAATGCTTGACATCTAGCGACAGTAGCGACGTGGTGTGATACTAACGTTTGGAGGCTTTCCGCGAGGTGGTCGTGTCTCCCAGGCGTTATGACCGTGGCCAGGGGTTGACGGGCCCCCGGTGCGCGGGTGACCAGGCTTGCGTTTGCCCTTCAGCGTGCTGTCAGGTTTGCTATCCTGCTGTTTTCTCGGCGTGCAGGGCGCACTCACAGGCTCGAGATAACCGTGATACGGAGCGGCGTGGTCGGCGGACGTCGACGCGGAAAGGTGATGAACCTCTGGCGTGTGCGCTCCGCTCGGTGGTGTCTGCTGTCGCCGCCGCGCTCTTAATGTCCGGCTCAGCGCCAGCCGCGCCCCTGGTGTCGCCGCGATGAGGCGCGAGTGGCCGCGTGTTCCGTGTGTCGGCGCTGGTGAGCGCTGCGGTGCGTTCCGTGGTCGGGCGACGTGCTTCCAGAATTATCCGAACAGCTTCGAGTTGTGCGCGGCGCAGTGGCCGGCGGCGCGCGACATGCTGTTCCGAAGCGAGCCGGCGCGAAAAATGGCAGCTATGGTGGAACGCTTTATCCGGGAGGGGGTGTTTTTGAGCCACGGTGTGGGGCCCAGCCTCTTTTGTATACAGACCGTTGTTTTATCTGCGAGCGGTGCGCAATGTGGAATAAAGTTTTATTGCTATGGCAGTGTGTCACGCCTTTTGCGACCTTTTACGACGTTTTAACGCTCCAGGCAGGATCGGTGTAAGCTTCTAAGGGACAGGGAAGAAATAGATCGGTGCCGGCCCAGGTTTTCGGCTGGCGGCAGAGCTCCCTTACGTTCCACGTAGTCTACCCCAAAGGTTGATTTTATGCCGGATTTCGGCCACCGTATTTACGGGTTTAAGCGAAACAAAATAACAGGCAGAAATGTCGCGTACTGCATGATAAATGTCTCCCGGAATTGAAGGGCAGGGTACTCTTCTGCTGTAGATGATATGGTGGTCGCAAGCAACTCCCCGCGTCAAGCATATTCGCAAGTGGTTCCCCAAAAACATGTTCTTGCAAAATTGTTATTTTGTCATGGTTTTTTCACCGTTATTGCAAAGATTCCTTCAAATCGTGAACCGTATTGGACAAGTTATGACGGGTCTTCTGTGTAACGCAGATGGCCTTACTCTTTTCGACCAGAACTGCAATTATGACAATTGCAACTTTTCCTGAAGAGAAACCCATGTAGGATTTGCGTAAGTTCCCTTCGGCGTAGTAGAGGCGGACGTGGGGTACCAGATTACCTTCGGTACACCTTGGTATCGCCGGGGAGCTGTCATTGTCATTGCCCCTACAATGAAGGTTTCTGGGCTTCAGACCTCAGAAACGTCACGGAAATGAACGCAGATAAGGCCTGTTCTTTCATATCAGTTTGATCTTTTGTCACGGCGAAACATTATCAGTCGTGTCTGTGACCAGAATCGGGCTCTGGACCTAAGAGCTTCGATTTAGTGCTACTTGCCCATTTGTATGGTTGTTTTTTGCAATATATGTGAATAAAAGGATCGTTTAACCCTACTGCCGTTTGGGGGTGGGGTGGGGGCTTCAGAAACCCTCCCACTCCACTTTCTTGCTCGCCATGTCCAGGATTTTTTTTTTAACAGCTTCATAAAGATGTTAATTTTCCTGCCTATTCATCCTACGCATTATGCCCAATTTCCGTCGTTTTATTTCGCTCAGGAGAGAAACCAGGCCATGTTTTTGGAAGGCACCTCATACCATTTTGGGAAATGTTAAAGGTAAAAGAAGAATGGCTACGAAAAATACCTTTTTAAGATAGAACTTGTGAGCAGGGGCAAGGGAACTCCTCTTCAGTTGTGGGGGGAGGGGGGTCAGAGAAGCATTTTGGGTCAATTCTTTCCGGTCAACGCCCATAGGGTCAATGTTAAGTCTCAAAAAAGTTGAGGGGCTGACGCCCCCTTGGCCCCAAGGCTCCTGCCCCTATGATTGTGAGCGTTTTGTTGAGTACCTAACTGAGCATACGTAAAAAAAATTGTTGATCACGGGTTCCAGCCAGCATTTGGCCGGGCTGAGCCCACTTTTTACTTGGACAACATGGGCAAATGCGTTCTGCTTGGGCATGCCCGAGAACTCAAGTGCACACTTCGAGTTCATGCTTGGGCAAACCGGCGCTGGGCTACAATTTTTGCCCAAGTTATGCCTGCATGGGTTAACCCAAGTTCTGCTATGGCATGACTGAGTGCAGTATCTACTTGGGCTGAACCGAGGGCTTCTCCGTTTTGCCTGAAGATGGGACAGTCTCGTTGTCGAAATTAGTCTGCCAGCATACCCACCCGAGCCTCGCGTGACGCATTAATGGTCGGCGTTGATAAATTCCGATAGGCCATCAGCATCGGATAGGGTCATATGTGTGCTGCACCTATGGGCTGCGTTGCTCTTCACTGCATCCAACTATCTGTCCATTTTGAGCATTTTGGAGAAAGTCACTCTTTTTTCCGTTTATCATAAGTCACCAAGTATGGACGATACACTCATTAACTGCTGAAACTGGTAAATAGATACATCAAGCAATCAAGCCGAGATTATGGTGAGATGGCCCATGAATGCATTGTTTTTTATTTATGCATGACGATTGGGGGAAACTCTTGGAACTTGTTATGCTTTAACCCTATTCCCGGAGGGCTAGACGGTATGGCCGATTCCCGGCAGGGAGGGGCGGATTCGGCCCCCCCCCCCTGAGATCTCGAGAACTACTTATCCGATTTCATCGCAACAAACGGCAATCGATTTGCCGTGACGTGAACTACATTTTGATAAAAAGAAAGTTTCAAAATTTTGAAATTTGTGGATACAGGGGGGCAAAAATGTCAAAATGGGGGGTACTTTTTGACTTCTTATAACTCCGTTGTTTATGGACCGATTTCGATGAAACTGGCATCAATCGAGAGATTATGGATAGGGCTTTTACCATAGGTATGAAAATTTGAAATTTTGAGAAAATTCATGGGCGTTCACAGGGTTTCAAAAATAGGGAGATTAGTTTTCCAATAACGGAATGAACAAAAGAGGCCAAAACACTTTTTTAGCTTCTGCTAGTCATGTTATGCTAAAGAAGTACAAATCGCATTACAATGTTTGTATAATGTTAGCATAGGCGGTGCCAGGGACATAAAAAAGGGGGAACTGTCATGGTCACACGTTTCTCAGATCAACTTGTGACCTTTGACCTTAAATGACCTCCAGTGACCTTGGGGTCACTTGGAATGATGTCGTGTGCATTCAATATTATCTGTAAACGTTTTTAATCGATTAAATTCACTCTATTCCAAAAAATTCATTTTTTGGCTTTTGCGATATAGGGTACGTGCACTGACATTTTAGGTCATAGCTCCGTGACCTGACCTGATATCAAGCTGAAACTTGGTACACAAGTAGAGGGCATCTTTCTACGTCATATATATTCCGGGTTTGGCATTTGAAAAAAACGGCGCCGAAATTATAGCGAAAAAAACAAATTTTGACTTTTGACCTTGACCTGACCTTGTAAAGTGACCTTAGATAAACAAAATTACATATGCACATTGCCCAACTATTTAGCTATATATTCATATAAAGTTTTAAGTTCTATCTTAAAAACTCTGTTTTTGGCAGACATTTTCCTTTTACCCTCAACATGGCCAAAAATGACCTGAGGTGCCTCCCAAAAACGTTGCCTGGCTCCGCCCCTGAGCAAAATAGAATTTCGAAATTTTGTCACGGCGCGTAGAAGGAATAGCTAGGAAAAGTCACCAAGTTTCGTGAAGCTGCGTCAAAAAGCCTGGAATTGGCAAGCAAAAAATCCGAGGGGGGGCGGATTCCGCCCCCCCCCCCCCTGCCGGGAATAGGGTTAAATCGTTGACAATGCTAAAGAACGAACAACGCAGTCGGAAAAAAATATGATGCAATACATAAGAACGAGAGAGCGAAATCACAACTGATGTTATAGACACACGTAACATGGTAGACCTTTGTCAGTTGGCTGCATTTTTTGGTGGCGCTAATGCTTAATGTAAGAAGTGGATAGATGGCGGCCCCTTCGACGATGATCACATCAAGTTACAAATAAAATTCATAGATGGTGCTAGTCTTGAGCCAGCCGTTCACAATAGAAGCTTGGAGCTGCCGATAACGAAGTCGAGTTCTTCATTGTAGGCAAACCGGGAGTGCTCCTACGAGCTTCCAATCTTTTTGGACGGCGCAGTATAAGAATAGAGGCATGCTGATTACACAACGAGATGTATGGCCGGAGTCACGAAGCAGCTTTCAGGACCTCATGGGATCTGCACGGTACGATACAACAGTTTAAGACATCTGAAGTCGGTCCAGCGTTCCCGCGAGGACATGAAAACGGGCGCAACGACGGCTGCGGCCGTGCATGCTCCAGGTGGTCACAGCTCTGATCGGCTCGCCACCCTCCGGTCACGTCTCGACGCGCCCCGACCGTTTCCTGGCTGGCCGACGGGGTGGCCAACCGGCGACCGCGTGCGACTGATACTGCCGTCGCCCCCTCAGAGAAAGCCCAAGGTTCCTAGGGAGTTCAGTCGGCCGTCGTGCGCCCCTCAGATCTGGATCTGTTCACCGCACCTTTGTATATACAACGTAACACATCGGCATTTGTCGGCACTGCTCCATTAGCTTGGAATGGTGCAAACAAGTTCAACGTTGAATTACTTTGCCCACGTGTATGTGGGACAAATTGGTAAAGACAGCACTTTCTTTTGTTTGCTGGACTTCCCAACGGTCTCTCTCTCTCAAGCGCGGGTACGCGCTTGAGAGTGATTTAAATGTCAGTACACTTTTCTCCTTTCAACGACTTTCTCGCCTCCCCCCCCCCCTGGCGCGGGCTACGTTCGGCCGACTCCCCCAATCGAGCACGACCCGCGTCCCGCCAGGAGCGACCACCCCCCACATAACACCGTCAGAGGTGCCAACCACGGAGGAAGATGGAAACTAGCTCACACGATGGCAATTTTCCACGCTATTGCAGATTGGCAACACCAATTTGCTCATAATCAAGACCTTTGGGAAGTGTAGCAAACAACAGAAAGTGCTATCTTTACCAATTTGTGCTTCACAACACGTGAGCAAAGTAATTCAACGTTGAACTTGTTTGCACCATTCCAAGCTAATGGAGCAGTGCCGACAAATGCCAATGTGTTACGTTGTAGATACCGGGCTGCGGTGAACAGATCCAGATCTGAAGGGCGCACGACGGCCGACTGAACTCCCTAGGAACCTTGGGCTTTCTCTGAGGGGGCGACGGCAGTATCAGTCGCGCGCGGTCGGCGGTTGGCCACCCCGTCGGCCAGCCAGGAAACGGCCGGGGCGCGTCGAGACGTGACCGGAGGGTGGCGAGCCGATCAGAGCTGTGACCACCTGGAGCATGCGCTGCCGCCGCTGTCGTTGCGCCCGTTCTCACGTCCTCGCGGGAACGCTGGACCGACTTCAGACGTCTTAAACTGTTATATCGCAGTGTGCAGATTCCATGAGGTCCTGAAAGTTGCTTCGTGACTCCGGCCATACTTCTCGTTGTGTAATCAGCATGCCTCTATTCTTATACTGCGCCGTCCAGAAAGATTGGAGGTTCGTAGGAGGAGCACTCTCGGTTTGCCTACAATGAAGAACTCGACTTCGTTATCGGCAGCTCCAAGTTTCTATTGTGAACGGCTGGCTCAAGACTAGCACCATCTATGAATTTCATTTGTAACTTGATGTGACCATCGTCGAAGGGGCGGCCATCTATCCACTTCCTACATTAAGCATAAGCGCCACCAAAAAATGCAGCCAACTGACAAAGATCTACCATGTTACGTGTGTCTATAACATCAGTTGTGATTTCGCTCTCTCGTTCTTATGTATTGCATCATATTTTTTTCCGACTGCGTTGTTCGTTCTTTAGCATTGTCAACGATTTAAAGCATAGCAAGTTCCAAGAGTTTCCCCCAATCGTCATGCATAAATAAAAAACAATGCATTCATGGGCCATCTCACCATAATCTCGGCTTGATTTCTTGATGTATCTATTTACCAGTTTCAGCAGGTAATGAAAGTGTGTCGTCCATACTTGGTGACTTATGATAGACGGAAAAAAGAGTGACTTTTTTCCAAAATGCTCAAAATGGACAGATAGTCGGGTGCAGTGAAGTGCAACGCAGCCAATAGGTGCAGCACACATATGACCCTTCCGATGCTGATGGCCTATCGGAATTTATCAACGCCGACCATTAATGCGTCACGCGAGGCTCGGGTGGGTATGCTGGCATACTAATTTCGACAACGAGACTGTCCCATCTTCAGGCAAAACGGAGAAGCCCTCGGTTCAGCCCAAGTAAATACTGCACTCAGTCATGCCATAGCAGAACTTGGGTTAACCCATGCAGGCATAACTTGGGCAAAAATTGTAGCCCAGCGCCGGTTTGCCCAAGCATGAACTCGAAGTGTGCACTTGAGTTCTCGGGCATGCCCAAGCAGAACGCATTTGCCCATGTTGTCCAAGTAAAAAGTGGGCTCAGCCCGGCCAAATGCTGGCTGGAACCCCTGATCAACAATTTTTTTTTTTACATATTCTCAGTTAGGTATTTAACGAAACACTCACAATCATAGGGGCAGGAGCCTTGGGGCCAGGGGGGCGTCAGCCCCTCAACATTTTGAGACTTAACATTGACCCTATGGGCGTTGACCGGAAAGAATTCACCCAAAATGCCTCTTTGCCCCCCCCCCCAAATGAAGAGGAGTTCCCGTGCCACGGCTCACAAGTTCTGTCTTAAAAAGTATTTTTGGCAGCCATGCTTCTTTTACCTTCAAAATTGCCAAAAATGGTATGAGGTGCCTTCCAAAAACATGGCCTGGCTTCTCTCCTCAGCAAAATAAAATGACGAAAATTGGGTATACTGCAAAGGAAGAATAGGCAGGAAAATTAACATCTTCATCAAGCTGTTTCAAAAATCCTGGAAATGGCGAGCACGAAAGTGGAGGGGGAAGTTTTGTACAGCCCCCACCCCACCTCCAAACGGCAGTAGGGTTAAGCGATCCTTTTATTCACATATATTGCAAAAACAACCATACAAGTGGGCAAGTAGCACTAAATCGAAGCTCTTAGGTCCCCAGCCCGATTCTGGTCACAGACACGACTGATAATGTTGCGCCGTGACAAAAGATCAAACTGATATGAAAGAACAGGCCTAATCTGCGTTCATTTCCGTGACGTTTCTGTGGTCTGAAGCCCAGAAACCTTCATTGTGATGGGCGTCGGAGAACAGCTCACATCTCTCGTCCTGATACGGAAGTCACTGGCACCAAATCGTACTGCTCTTTAATCATCCGACGTGTAAAGACAAACAGGCGTTAAAACGCCGTAAAACGTCGCAAAAGGCGTAACACGCTGTCATAGCAATAAAACTATTTCACGATGAATGCCGTTCGCAAATAAAACGACGGACTATATACAAAAGAGGCTGGGCCCCACACCGTGGCTCAAAAACACCCCCTCCAGGACAACGCGTCCCAAATAGTGTTCGCGCTGGCTCGCTTCGAAACAGCACGTCGTGCATCGTCGGCCACTGCGCCGCGCACAACTCGAAGCTGTTCGGATAACTCTGGAAACACGTCGCCCGACCACGGAACGCACCGCAGCGCTCACCAGCGCCGGCACACGGAACACACGGACACTCGCACCTCATTGTGGCGACACCAGGGGCGCGGCTGGCGCTGGGCCGGACATTAAGAGCGCGGCGGCGACAGCAGACACCACCGAGCGGAGCGCACAGGCCAGAGGTTCATCACCTTTCCGCGCCAACGTCCGCCGACCACGCCGCTCCGTATCACGGTTATCTCGAGCCTGTGAGTTCGCCCTGCACGCCGAGGAAAAAGGCCAATGACAAAGTTCGACATTTGCGCCCCGGAGACAGTCTTGGTTACGTGCCTGGCTCGCGACATCTATGGTTCAGCGATCGGCTGCTCCGTGAGAGGTATAACCCACCACAGGAGAGGCAGGCTGCCGCCTCACTGTCCTGCAGCTTCACGGTTGAGCCGGCTGTGGTCCACCCATAAGCTGTTCCGCGACAGGAACATCCTCTCCTCCTACAGGAGCAGCAGACTGACGCCTCACTGTCGTTACGCTTCCCGAGTGGGCCGGTGTAGCTCGGCGTCAGGCTGCTCCGTGACAGGTGCACCCAGTTCCTCCAGGAAAGGTGGACTGACGCCTCGTCATCCACCCGCTTCACGGCAGCGTCGCGACATCAAACAGCCACCCGCAGCTCGGCCGGCGGCCGGCCCCTCTACGGCTCGGCCGGAGGACAGGCGCGCGTGCTGGTGGTGCGCGTGCTCATGGTCATCGGCGACGACGTGGCCTGCCCGGTGCGGACGGAGGGGCTGGGACCGACGCCGGCGGCGGCGGCTCGCTGGTGTCCGCCGCCGTCGTGCTGCGAGTCGTGGCCGAATGAGCGGCTCAGCGACTGCAACGCCGTCTTCTTGATGTATTGCAGCACCTTGGGGCGTAGGATGAACGCCACGAAGATGAAGAAGCCCTGCGGCGGTGGACATGGTTAGTGACGTGGCGGCGCGCACGGCGAGAGAGAGAGAGAGAGAGAGAGAGAGAGAGAGAGAGAGAGAGAGAGAGAGAGAGAGAGAGAGAGAGAGAGAGAGAGAGAGAGAGAGAGAGAGAGAGAGAGAGAGAGAGAGAGAGAGAGAGAGAGAGAGAGAGAGAGAGAGAGAGAGAGAGAGAGAGAGAGAGAGAGAGAGAGAGAGAGAGAGAGAGTTGACTGAAGTTGTTTACGTCTAGGATGAATGCTGAGTGCCGTTTAGGCGTGACAGCACTGAAATTAAAAGAATCGCATTTCCGCCTTTCTGACGGCTCGAAAAGGACTGGCCTCTGCATAGCATTATCAAAACTTCATTCGTCCAAGTGGTGCCCAATCAGACCCTCTCGGATACTCATAGGACACTCACAGGGTGTCGGGCTAATACATGCATTGTAACAGTCGTGACGAAAACAGTCACTAACGCTTGTCGATATTTTCACACGTATAAATCTTCAAAGTATGAATCGTATGATGATTTGAGCCGTGATGATCGTCAGACTGCAACAGAAAGCCCACCTGGAGGATGTTGATGACGTCAAAGAAGTACCAGACGACGCTGTCGCCGATCAGATAGGAGAGCAGTTCGGCCATCCAGGTCATTCCCATGATCAGGAACAGCTTTGCACACAGCCTACGTCTGCAGATGTGAAGGTTAACGCGACGGTCAGTAAGACGTTTAAGATACAGGTCTGCGGTGACACACAGAACGAAATATTTGTTCCGAAAAGAGCTTCATACCTGAATGCGACAGCATAAACTGAAAAGTAAGCCTTCATATGGTATGTGACATAAAGCTGGAACAAGTACCTATCAAAGTAATACGAAAAACATGTTATTCAAATGTCCAGCTAATCTTTAGCACGAAACAAATAAGGCCCGATTAAAATAAGTCCTCAGTAGCTCTATAAGTAGCTTTGGGTTAGATTCACTCTAATGCGCGACAGCCAACCCTGGTCCCTGAATCCACTTCAGGGCCGCGTTATGCAACCATGGAATGAATCACCTACGAGCGAAAATACCGTCACGAGCCAAAAGGAACGTGGGTTCTCATAAACTACGGCATGTCTTCGCAAAAACACTTGCCGCCAATTCGACTGCATGTCAAAGCCGACGGCATCGCCACTGCAAAGAAAACAAACTGCTTGGGTCCGCGGCCGCGGCCGCGGCCCAGGCAGGGGCCGATTTCTGCCGACATTCCGACCAGACATCTCGGAAACCCGACTGCAAACAGACCGAGCTCAGTAAACAGTCGGCGGCCGGGGCGGCCGGCGCCGACCACCGTACCTCTTGCTCGTCTGCTTGGCGCTCTGTTTGCTCATGGTGGTGGAGTCGTCCTTGCCCGGCATCTTCCTCGGCACGCTCAGGTTCTTCACGGTCAGCACGTACAGCAGCAGGCAGACAGCCAGCAGCACGCCGATCGGGATGTAGAAGTAGGCGATGAACGCCTTCCGATCTGTGGGGCGCGGTTCGTGAGCACGAGCCTGAGTAAGCGACAGCTGCCTCTGTCCGAAATGTCTACAGACGAAGCAGCACACCGCCCGCCCACGCGACCACAGCACCACGAACGCAGCGGGGTTTGTTTAGCCTACAGCACCACTTAGCGGTTGGGTGATTACGGCCTGCGAACACCCGGCACGGGACACGGGACTTTGAGTCGCGTCCTCTCCAGCGTCGCCCGGCCGTGCGACATGCCACCATCCCCCCCTCTCTCCCCCGATCGACAGGACAGGCCCTCTCCAGCGTCGCCCGGCCGTGCGACATGCCACCATCCCCCTCCCCCTTCTCTCACCCGATCGACAGGACAGGCGGACTCACTCTGGAAGAGGCAGCGGTAGCGGCCGAAGGCGGGCTTGATGACGGTGCAGTTGTCGATGCCCGGCGCCAGGTCCATGATGAGCGCCAGACTGGCCATCAGCAGGGGGCAGCACCAGGCGTACACGGCGTACAGCCGGAACCGCTTGCGGCCGGACGTGCGCTTGTCGGAGCTGAGAAGAGGCCGGTTCGTCAGCAGGGCGACCACAGGCCCGTCCGCCGCCCCGACCAGGCGACGGCAGCCCGGTCACGGGAAAACCCTAGCCGGCGGGCAGGTCAACCCGCACTGCGCTGTTGGAACTGCAGCCACGGCGAGTATTTTGCCGGTGGAGGTGCCACTTACTGAGCCCGAACAGCGGTGATTATTCCCGGCTCAAACGCTGGGGCGAAGGTCGCGACACGACCGAACGCCGGCGGCCGTATTTAAACGAGCACGGCGTACAAATGGCCCGCGCAGGGACATCCGCCTGAGGCTAAAACGGCAGTCACCGCAATTTCGCGGCCACGTGAGCTACAGGTACCTCGTGATATCCAGCCAAACGTTTTTAGATGGTGTCCTGATTGTGCTGTGTACAACTGCTGGGATTCACTTCTCGAAGTCATTGCTTCCCACATCCTTTTATATTGTGCACGTGCGGTTAAAAAAGACATGAAAAGAACAATGACAGGTGCACTTCAAGCACCTATGACTTATAACGGGAATAAGGAAGTCACAAAAGCTGACCGGCAGCCTCTATGTCCTCAACGAGTAATAAAACTGCATGAACCGTGTAAAAACCAGCGACAACACAAAAATTCTGCTATTCACATCCGCGAGAAAGTGGTCCAATGAATGCCGTCGTTATTACTCACTGTACTGTCATTGTTCCCGAGCCTGTCGGATTGTTTTATCTACTTTTTCAGTTCAAGACACATTTTGACCATTAAACTCCCGGCTCTCTGTAATGCTGTGAACGGAGACCGTCACGGCGGCCAGTCTGCGGTCCGGCCGCCATAGCCGCCGGGCCGTCAGCACCACAGCGCAGTGAATGCGCAACCCCACTCGGCCAATTCGCGCTTTACGTCAGCGCTGGGCAAAGGTAGGCTCGAGGACCGCGATGGAGCCGGTGCACACTGAATGGAAAACGGAGATCAGTTTCTAAGGAGGGCATTCCGGATTTTCTTAGCGGAGTTAAGACAGATCTAACAGTGCTCATCATCAGTTACGACTGGCATCCATGCCCAATGAAGACGAAATAATGACAAATGACGCCGGGAACCGATTACCCATTCTGCCAGTCCCTATTATTGGAACCGGTGGGCCGTGCCCTGAGGTTTCGATCATGCTGTGTTTCCGTCACAAGGCCACCGTCCGGTCAACGCGTCGCAACGGCGACTAACCACGACCTCGTCAACACCTCAACGGGTCAAAGCCGTGGTCCGCAGTAGCAAATCACCGCATACCAGTACAGAACACGGAAGACCATGGACGTGAGAGTTGCGCCCTTAGTGTTGAGACGCATGAGTTAACTCGCTACGCGGCAGAGCGCAACGCCGCTGTGGTGCGGCCTTCAGGCAGACTCAGCCCGTGTACGTCCGGTGAGAGCCGATTACAGACGCGTCAGCAGTGATCAGCAGCGCCACGGCCCCGAAATTAACGAGCCAAGACGGAGGCCGCCCCGGACCGCACGCCGCAGCCGCGGCAGCGGGCAGCGGGCAGCGGGCAGTGGGCAGTGGGCAGCGGGCAGCGGGCAGCGGGCGGCATGCGGAGGGCAACGAACAATCGACAACGGGCCGGGTAGAGCGTCATCCCGAGCCGCAGGGAGCAGCCACCGCACCGGCGGTAGAGCCGGCAGCGGGCCACTTCAGATGGCAATCGACAGCGAAACAGCACGGCGTCCGAGGCCCACATCGCTGCAGCCCCGCTCTCGGGCTCCGGGATAACACAGCGGCCCAGCCCCGGACGAACGGAGGGATCGGCAGAGCTGGGCGACACGTGCTGAGGCCGGGTGAAAGAAGGGGCGCACATGCGGAAGGACCACTGAACCGAAATTCGTCCGCTCTCGGCCGTGCATAATGGCAGCGAACATTTATTCCCCACACCACGTCCAGCCTCGTGCTATGCAGCCACAATGTATGCTGTTAAATTTGTTTTAGCATCGCAGGTGTGCTGCATACTGACTACACACTTCTCAGAAAGGGGAACAATAACAGCCGACTAGGCAAAAGTTCCGTCTCCGCATTACCAGACAAACAGTTCTGCAGGACTGGAATGTTTCCACTTTGTTCCGCCGGGCTGAGTACCTCTTGGCGGCCGTACCTGGCGCCGCGCAGCCCGCGCGGAGGCCTCTCAGCTCCGAGCAATCCGGATGCGAGTGCTCACAAAATCCCGGGCCAGAAAAACCGGTTTGACGTGCCGTCTGAACGCCACAGCTGCAGCCGCCGCCGCCCTGGCCGCTGACGGCCCGACGAGGCCCGCTCGGAGCTGCACACGCCCTGGCCCCGAGCGGTGCCGTCGGAGACGCCGTCCTAAGATCCGCAGACAATCGCAGCAGCAATCTGACGGACTAAGCAGGTATCCGGAGGCTCCGAGACGGTCTCAGACCAGTCTGGACAGCCCCAGACCGTCCAACCAACGGCCCAGTTCTCTGGGGTCTCACGACAGCTACAGTATCAGCCCAAGAGCTGCTGAGACAAGTGCGGTTTGGAGGCCCCTGGGGCGACCTCAGCAGCGGTTCGGCGACACCCGAGGTAACCGGGGGGCCGCCGCCCGCCCGCCAGGCGCTGCTACGGCCCGGCGGGCTCGACCCTGGCCCAGATCGGTGCAGCCGGCAGCGGACACGGCGGCAGCCATGGCAGCGGACACGGCCGGGGCATGGCAGCACCGCTCCGCCACACCGTCGCTGAGACCTCGTGGGAATCGTCCGCATTAAAAAAAAACTCGGCCCCCACAAAAGGAAGACAACTTTTGCATATGCTTTGCTTTTCAACGTACACATAAAAGGCAACGCGATCCTTCTATTTTTGTTGTTAGCCAAGTCATTTTAGTGGTGTTCAGTTTCACGATCAGCGGAACATGACACTTACATCACGAAAGGACATGTGTGACATGAAACTGTTGGGGTTACTTCAAATTTCAGAGCTCTGGGCATTGTAGGATTTAACATAAGTTTGCAAGGAGTGAGTAAGGTAAGGGGAGACAGGGCGTACACGTCATTCCAGTGTCCCGGAACGAGGTGATTACCTTGAATACTTGCCAGCCAGGCACGCGATCACTAGTGCTCTGGGAAATGCCGCCACACGGGCCGGATATGGCGGGGCCGCAAAAGTGCCGGGCAAAATGTATGTCTCGGCCTCATGAAATGTTGCGGTGCCATCAGCAGGCTTTCAACCGAGACTCTGAGGGTTTGCACGACATCGGCGGTGGTGGCTTTGAACCGGATTAGCCCTCCTTCAGCTGCCCTCCTTCCCGGTGACCAATACAAAATGTTACGAGACCTTCAAAAACCGCTGCACTGGTCAGCTGTTTCATAACCACGTACCACGAAAACCAACGTGAGTGACGCGATTCACCGTTCTTTGTTCAGTTCCTGGAAACAATCCTTAACTTCCTGCACTCTTGACGCGCAGAAGCGGAGCGGAAAGAGACGATTCGGAAAGCCCATTGTTGTGCGGCGTACTGGAGGGCTTCGTAACGCCCGTGCGTCGCGCCGGTGCGCAGGGGCGCCACGTTCAGTCCAGCACCGGACGCCGGGTTGCGTAACGCCCGTTACGCAGCGGCGGAGACGGCCGGTGTCGGCACGAGACGCGGGGGCGGAACGGAAGCTGCGCGTCGCACGCCGCCCGGGAAGAGGGCTGCAGCCAGCGGCCGCGGCGACTGAAGCTCTGGCGGCTCTGCAGCTGCAACACTGCCGACTCCGTGCCGGCTGCGCAGCGCAGCTGACCCGGTAAACGAACAGGTCACCGCTGCAAATCACCGAGCGGCCGCTGAAAGCTAACATGTCGTCAATGACGGCTGATGCAAGCTTCAGCTTCTCTTCAGCACCCTCTCGGCCGTCTGGAGAAAGTCATCACCAGTCTGGTAACCGAAACACGCCTCTTCTTGGTCCGCGAATGGTCTACATCGGTACGAACTATGGGCTGCTTGTAATATCAAGGGATCATTTACGTGAACAAATGATTTCTGAACAGCTTTACCAATTTGGTAAGGCTCAAGGCCAGACCGGATGGTCGATAAATGAACAAAAGACATCGCTGGTACGGTGCCATGACCTCGACTGACGAGGCGATGAGTAACGATGATCGATTGCCACGGCCGCTTAATCCCAATCATACGCGGGCCCATTCTCTGCGACCTTTTTTCGTTTCGGGACGTCAGGCAATTTTTGCAAGGTTTTCCTTCCCATCATGTTTACGCACGCAGACAAAAATGCAACCTTTCGGGTGCGTCATGGAACAACGCTAGAAGACTGCATGCCAGAAGCTTTATTTTAATGAGATTGGCCTTTGGCATCTCAAAATCATTATCGATTACTTTTAAATCGGCAGGTATCAGCAGTCCGTACGAGCGATACGCAAGGAATCTCTCAGCCCCTTATTATTTCCTTTGCTCCGACGTGAAGAGAACTGTGTCGCAAAGGGTCATGGTTTGCTTTAAGCACACGGGCAATGCCAAACACACGGCGTGGGCTACACGTTCCACACAGAAAGTACCAATGAATGATCCAGGTTTCTTAGTGCGTTACATGGAATGGTGAAGGCAAAGCTGCTGCAAAAGCAACAAGCGTAAGAAGACATCGAGGCAGGTCTTACCATGTGCTCCGGTGAATTTCGAAGCAGATGACGCTGAGCCAGAAGAAGGCGGACAGCAGGAAGAAATACAGGATCACGGCTGCCCGAAGGAATATCGAACTGTCACGATTGTTTTTAGTTCACAAAAACAAACATAAAACAAAAACAGCCCTACGGCGGTGACCTTCGAGGAAAGTGATTGATGACAGTTGGCACGGTGTGTCGTTCGGAGCAGATCACATTCTGCGAAGATAGTCTGAGGATAGCTATTGCCCGCAATTAAGGGAAGAAACACCATGGTACCATCAGCCGTAATTAAATAATCTACCGTGCGTATACATGCATGCGTAAAGTATGCCTTTGCATCCACTGGATCTGCGAAAAGGCTAAAACACCGACAGTGCCAGCCTTGTGCAAATGAAAGACGTGTTGCCGCGATTCAAACCACAGCCAAGTACTACGATTATCTGAACAACGTGACCCTATCCATTCTTAAGCTGTCTTCGGGAAACCACAGGCAGGCGATGGAAGAGTCGGAAGCCCCACCACGGGACATGCGCCCACCGGCCGACACTCACCGAGGATCTTGCACATCAAGCGGTGTTGTGTCAGAAACCCGTTGGCCGTCTGCACAATCATCAGCACCAGGTAGGCGAAGAACAGCGAGCTGATGTAGGCCAGAAGGATCATGCCCAGCACGCTCTGCGACAGCTTGCGCTTCTTGTTGAGCCCCGTCTGCGTCGGATCCGGCACGGTCAGGTACACGATGAACGTCACCAGCAGGAAGAAGTCGGTGATGCCCATCAGGATGGGGAAGAACACGTAGGCAGCGCTGGAGTCGTCCCCCTTGATGACCTTGTAGCAATAGAAGGCGTGGGCGGACTGGTTGCTGCCGCGCTTGGTGTCCAGGCAGTAGGCGGTCGGGTCGGTGTCGACCTCGGCCTTGTTCTCGCAGGCGTACTCGTCGTACACCACCTCGCGGAACGTACCGTCCGCCAACACCGAGAAGTTGCCCGTGGTGACCTCGAACAGGCCTTCTGGGCACGCCGGCTGGCCGTAGACGATTGGCGCGTCCCGCAGTTCCGGCGCCACCACGGCGAGCTGCTCCAGCTCCAGCCGCCGCCAGCTGGACGCGCACAGCATTTGGCTGGCGCCGTCAGCGCCGTCCACCACCACCGTCTCAAAGCCGGGCGCGCAACACTTGCGCACGCAGCCGCCCGCCGGGCAGTCGGGCGCCGCCGGCTGCGCCAGCGCCGCGCGCACTTCGGCGTCCGCGCAGACGAGCGCCACGGCCGCCGCCGCCGAGCCGGCGCCGTCCTCCGTGCCCATGAAGCGCTCGTTGACGCAGAACCTGCCGGCCGGCACGGAGACGCCGGCGTTGCGCACGACGAGCGCGCCGTCGCCGGCGACGAAGAACGGCCGATCGCCCATGACGAGCATCGACACGTTGGAGCCGTTGCAGTCGGGCTGGCCCACCACCGCGGAGCGATAGTGCACGTCGATGCCGTCGGCCAGCGCCGTGCGCACGGCCGGGTCGGCCAGGTCGAGCGGCGGCGGCGGCTCGTCGCCGGGCAGCGGCGCGTCCTCGCGGCAGCCGAGCTCGGGGTCGTAGGGCACCCGGCGGAAACAGCAGCGCGGCACCGTCAGCCGCTCGTCCTTCAGCTGCTGCACGCCCGGGTGGCCGGGCTCCAAGCAGACGGCGGCGCCGAGCCGGCCGCCCGGCTCGCCGTCCGCCGCCACCATCGTCTCCAGACAGTAGGCGGCCGTGCTGAACAGCTGCCGGTACGCCTGTACGAACAGACTGCCGTCGTCGAGCAGGAAGAGCGCGTCCGGCTGCGACGCGTCCGTGTTGAGCACGACCAAGTCGCAGGTGAGCTTCTTCTCCAGGAGCCGGTAGGGCGGCGGCGCGGCCAGCCGCTGCGGTGCGGTCGGCTTGAACGGCTCCCGCGCGTAGAAGGGAAGCTCCCACGCATTACTGCGGTCCTCGCAGGCGCCCGCTGTCAGGTTGAAGTGCTGATGCTCCGGACAGCACTTGCGAACCACTGTGACTTTGGTGTCCTGGGATCCATCCGTGTCTGAGGGTATAATGACGATTAGAAATAGACAATGGTTGCCATTGCTATTAGCTACTGCCTTGTCTGACAGTGACTATACACTTACGGATCGTGCTCGATTGTTAAATATATGAATAAGCATCCTAACTGCATACATGTGCAATTTTTGTTTCTCCGTCGCGGCAAACCTTCCCATTTTCCCGTCTCCTTTTCACTGAATGTGGACTCGTCGGGATGTTTAAGAAATGGTTCAGTCATCCAAGGGCTGCAACATGGATCAAAAGTTAAGGAGCATCCATATCTCTGAGGTATTTTTTCAGGTCACGTTCTCGGTGTTTAGTGTCAATTCTGCCAAAGTTCAAGAGGCGACTTCCCCATTCTCCGTCTGACGGACCCCATGATGAAATTGCGATCCACAATGCGAGAGCCTTACGTTCCTTTCCCAAAAACTTGGCGTCAAAAACAAAGATCAGGCACAAGGCGCACTGGCTACAAGACACCTTCCGCGTCGATATGAGAAAACGCTCAATTCCAAAACCGCCTCAAAGCGCCTCAGCTTCCAACGACGAGCGTTCTCCCGGAACAGGACGCGGCGGTTTCCTGCCATTCTTTCTGAAGTCGCACCGCGCGCAGCTGTCACATCCGCCTTCATGGTGTACCACGTGACGAGAGGAACTGGAACCGTTTCCGCCGATCCCCACGCCGTGTGGGGGGGTCGGCGGAAACGATAGTAAAAACACAAAGCAAGAGAGAGAGAGAGAGAGAGAGAGAGAGAGAGAGAGAGAGAGAGAGAGAGAGAGAGAGAGAGAGAGAGAGAGAGAGAGAGAGAGAGAGAGAGAGAGAGAGAGAGAGAGAGAGAGAGAGAGAGAGAGAGAATATGCCTGTGTTATGGCCCTAGTGCAGTAGCATTCTGTGTCATTTTTCCACGCCTTAAAATTCGTCGCAAAATGAAATGATCATTACAGCGGCACCATAATTAATCTTGATCACCAGTATAGCGTCGGAACCTCTGCAGAGATGAGGAGGGGTGGCAAGTGTGATTTTTACTTCGATTCTTTCCATGCACCGTCATAGGGTTGATGTTAAATGTTGCCCAAAACTGGGGGCAGTTGCCTCCCCCCCTGCCCCCAATTCCTACGCCCCTGCTGGTCACCATCTCCACCAAGCAAGATTCACGAAAGAACCTCGTGCCATAGCAGATGCAGCTTGTGCGTCATTCGGCCACTTCACCCACGCCTTTTCATTGACTCATCCGAATGACGCGGGAACGAACAACGCGGAAAACCGGCACCAAAAGTGCACGTAGATTTTATCCGACTTCATTGTTTAGTGGAATACATCTTACTTTCACACGGGTCTCTTGACGCCTACGACTACAGGCTGACGCAACATTAACCAATCGCAACAAAACACCGCACACAGGCATAAACCGTCCAGACACCACTGGCTCTACATGATCACCTCACAGATTCTTTGCCCTTCTAGGGAGGTCCCCGTACGTGGACGATTCGTGGTGCGTACCCAGACGACGATAGCCGTGCATTGTAAGGTATGCGTGCCCTCCGGCACCCTATTATCTGTCTTCAGACAAACAAGGATCGTGGGCACTCCTCCCAGCGTTTCAACGGAATGCCGGGCAGGGGGAGGGCGGGAGGTTCTGTCATTCTGTTTACGAATTAGGACGCACAGGCTCCTAGGCTCAGGTGTCCAGAGTCTTGGGTCAAGTCTTGTGTCTCGTCTGGCGTCAATCAATCGTCTGAATTGAATTCTACTGCCTTCGAATAGCGCCCAGCATGCGCGTGGGACGTTTTGTGGGCGCTTCATCGCTTTACGGAATACGTTACATAGTCAGAAGACAAGGGAATGACAAGAAACGGTGTTGCCCAACCAGCGATTCCATTCATAAACCGCACGGTAAACTCAGCCTTAGTGGCCCGACGCTACCTACAACAGGACACTGCCTCTATTAAAACGCTCCTGCAGTCATCTTGGGCAACCCCGCCGCAAAAATGGTGATGCGTGTTTTGCGGCATGAGATGTTTTTTTGGGTGCGCAGCAGCGGCGCACATCAGACCTGTGAAGGCCAGCTCAGTTATGGGATGTCATCCCCCTTACAGAGCTGTAAGAGGGATGACGTCATACCCCTTTGAGCCACAGGCATAGACGCAGGAGCCATGGGGTCAGGGATGGCTTCAGCCCCTCCCTCCGAACTTTCTTGAAATTTAATACTGACCACATGGGCCTCCATTGGAAAGAACTGGCCTTAAACGCTCGTCGAAGAGTTCCCGTGCCCCTGGCCACAGGGGCGCCTTTTCAAAGCCAAGGAGCCCACACATCATCACAAGGGCGCCTCTCTGCCCTCTATGTGCGCCACATTATTATGTTAACGGCGCCTTTTGTAGGACGTGGCGCAGTCAATGATCGTCACGGTGCCACACAGTTGATGCTCCTGACGCCCAAAACTCCGCCCTATGGCCATGACGTTCAGTCCTTAACCTCAAGAATCATTCGAAATCGAAATAATAAATCAACTACGTAGATAACATTGCAACTCCCTCCTTTCCCGCGAGCAGAACCGAGCGTTGCGTTTAGGGTCGCGAGGTGACACTGACCTGTGGCGCAGGTAGCCTCTGCCGGCGACAGGCAGCTCAGGCTGACGACGTCGAACAGCAGATCGTCCGGACACTCGGTCGGCACCTGGTCCGGTCCGCTCAGGTAGCGCCGGCAGCTGGCCGGGTCTGGCGCCGGCTGGTCCTGACCCCAGACCAGCGCCGCGGCCAGCAGCGCCAGCACCAGCCGCCGCCACAGAAACATGGGCACTGCCGTGTGGTCAACGGTGGCCGTCCCCTTGGCGCCGCTCCCTGTTTTCACCGTCACGCGGGGTTCGCTGCACTCGGCTGTGTCCGCTGTCTTAGTCCACGCTCGCTGACGCAGCTCGGTCCTCCTCCAGCCGCTGTCGGCAGACGACTGACGACACCCGGCCCGAGCTGCGGGCTTACCGTGTGAAACGGTGTTACGTCGCACGTGCAGCGGGCGCACCACGCAACCGCCCAGCCGCGGTCACCACTGGCGGCCGCGCCGCTCCCGGACGGCCCGGCTCCGTGACGTCAACGGACGGCCCGCCGGCGCTGATGACGTCACGGAGCGGGGAGGCGCCGCGGTGCGGTCCGCGCCGGGCCGGACTGTGCTGGAAGCTGCGGAGAGTGCGCGGCAGAGGGCCGCCGGGCTCTGTCGGCGGTGATCTCCGGGGAAGCACCGAGCCGCCCGGCTCCCGATTCCTCCGCTGCTCTACCTTGGGAACGCACACCGCACTATTTCAACCGCTCCGTGGAAACTGAGTGCGTCCGTAGAACCGGGAGGAGGCAGACCGGCTACGAGGAGTCTCTGGCTTTCCAACGCCGCGGCTGTGGCCTGTTCGGACAACTGGGAGAACGACGGACGTCCGGCGCACCGCTGGTGGATCGTGGTCTAGACAGGAAAGTAGCCAAGGGGGGGGGGGCATGGGGGCCATGGCCCCCTGAGCCAAGCGGTCTACACTAGATATATAACGATTTCGCTCGAATACGGAATAGTGATCATGCGTATGTTGCAACAACAAACATTACACGTATTTCTGGGGGTTAAATATGAGGTGAAATGCGTAAAATTACTGTTTTTTCCTATCAACTTCGTGATATGGTAGCGGTATATGACAAAATTTGGTATTTGCCCCCCCCTCGCGGGAAGTTCCGGTTACGTGCCTGGGTCTAGACGCGCTTGATTCGCAGCGATGGTACTAGTGTTAGTGGTCTCAAACTGCAGATCGTCTGCTGATTTTCTGCCGTTTGCATAGCTAACTAACGTTTCCACCACCGCGTCCTTGACTAGTGGCCTGTGTTGAGAGATGGTAACATTTCCAGTCACCCGGCAAAGCCATAGTCTACCAGAACATGGCGCCAAATGTTCCAATTCCGTTTCACTTCCACGGGCAGCAAGGAAGTCCATAGAAGTATCCCACGCTGGAAAAATATTTTACGACTTGACATGGCCTCACGTTGCATTTGGAGAACCTTGCTAAGAGGTGTATATAGATTTGCTCCTCTGGTTTGAAGGATGAGGGAGGTCAGCGACAACCACTTTTATCACCCATAATGCAAATCAGTCCAACTGTCATCGTGCATGTGACCTGGCATGACCTCTAATGTTCACGTGCCATGGTTGTATATCATTTTGGGGACCGTGTCCTAATCCAAATGCCAAATCATCCGTGCCAAATCATCCATGCGTTATATCCGTCAATATTATTTTTAAAAAAACGAAGCATGTTCATGCTACCGACCGCAGAGGCGAAAACATGCATGCAAGGGTTCACTTGGACGTCAATATCTCAACGACCTGACCTAACATGGAAATGGATTTGATGTCAAAATATGTAAAATTGATTGGTGAACAGGCACTGAAAGTTTGTTTCGGCTGGCCCTAACGGCTAAGCAGTTATTCAGCAGAAAAACCGAGGGGTGCCTTATTTGACACCAGCAGGCGGTGCCGGGTTAACCGAAACAAGTCCATTCACCCGGCATACAATCTGCACATCCATCACCAATTTGGGCGGACCTGTGGACATCTCCTGTCGGCCCTGACCGTTCCTCTGTGGTGACTCGGCCGTTTATTATTATCGGCCGTATTAAGACTCGCTGGCGGCGGCAGCCTTTTTCCTCGGCACGGAGCGCCGGGGACTGCCCGGTGTCAGCGATCCTCCTGACAGTCCGCGCCGAACCGGGCCGGCGGGCCGAGCCGCCGCACCGACGGCGCCAGCTCGAGGCGGCTTCTGTCTGACCTTGAGCTCCAGCCGGCATACCAACACCGCGGGGAGCCGACCCCGGCCGGATCACGGAGAGGCTGATCTGGTCCGCCGTCAGAATGCGGACAGGCTGGTCTGGTCCCGAACCAGAACACGGACACGCTGGTCTGGTCGCGTGTCAGAACACGGGCAGGCTAGTCTGGTCGCGTGTCAGAACACGGGCAGGCTGGTCTGGTCCTGTACCAGAACCCGGTCTGGCTCGCCATCAGAACACGGACGGTACAGTTTAGTACTACGTGCTACTTACACGATGCTAAATACCGCATTATTATCAGTAACAGTCCGTACTCAGGCCCATTCTGGCGAACTACATCGACGAGGCGCAGATTCGCGCTAAAGAAACCAGTTATTTTGGTGGGGCTCGCGGTCCACCAAAACGCAAAACGGTGCCCCTGGATACACTGGAAAAAATTACACCCCTAATGCCGGAAATTTCAGTACAAAAATACCGCCTTTATAAAGCGCCAAGTGAGTACCATGACATTACGGGTGTCGTTTTAGTCGCTTGGCTAGGCGTCAAAAAGTGTCGTTCAACCTTGATGGCTCCATTAACGCCCTTTAACCCCGCAGTGGAAAAGGGGGTTTCGCACTAACGCGCACTGGAAGGGGGCACCAAAGTGCTCCCCTTCGATCTCGGCAACGGAAAGAGCTAGAGACATGAAATTTTATGGACAGGGTGGGGCTATAACGATTTATATTGTGTGCAGTTTTCATGACCCTAGGGTAACATCTTCAAGGTCAAAAGGGGTCGAAAATGTCAATTTTGGGCACTTTCTCGATCTGCACAGGCCATTCCGTACGACTTTTCGAACGAAACGGGAAAAGGGTGTTTGTTTGGGCGTTAAAATGTGGAATACGACAATTTCCATTCACGTGACGTCTTCACTGAGAATTTCGGGCCGAGGTCATGTCAAGCCATTGACCTATGCCGTCATTTTTTCATCTTTTCCAGATCAGATTTCGAGCAACACGGAGCAGCTTGAATGTAAATAAGGGCCCTACACGCATCTTTTGGCGTACTTTCAGTGAAGGAAGCCAACATCAGTACATCTGATCACTTCTAGCGTTTATATTTATGTATGTATGTATGTACTGAAGACGTCCACGCCGTGGCTATTCTGCCCTCTCGTTAAAATTACAAAAACGATGATACACAACCACTTGTCAGGCGAAGTAAAACGCACTTATTTGAAAACGAACGTCAGTCACTGTGTCAGATGTTCCAAATGTTTTAAAAACGATGCTCGTGAGGCGGTGTTCGAGACTGCCGGGAGGCAGACGGTTCCAATCCACTGCGGCTCGGTAGGAGAAGAGCCGCTGGGTCGCCGCCAGCCGCACGCGAGGCAAATGTATGGCACCTGTGCCAATAGCAACCGCACGGGTGCGGCGGCAGCAGACCTGGGCACGCGTAGGGAACAGAGCACATAATGGCGGACGGGCATGTGGGGGAGCGCAAACCTTTGTAGACCTTCAGGAAGTCACGCGTTCTGACCAGGTCCTCCACCCGACTCCACCCCAAGGCTTCCAGAGACGGGGTAATGTGGTCCCCGCTTCGCGCCCCGCTCACCAACCTCGCAGCAAAGTTAATTAGCTTTTGCACTCTGCTCAGTTGGCAACCGGCGGCTCCTCCCCACGCAGTGATACAGTTAAGGATGTGAGGGAAGACGTGGGAGTGAACGAGGAGCTTCATGACGTCTGGAGTGAAGTAGAAACGAATTTTGAATAGTGAGACAATGATGCTATTACAACGCCGAACAATGGTGGATATGTGCTCTCACCAAGTAAGACGTCGGTCGATGATTACACCAAGTACCTTCATAGACTTTTTTGGAATCATGACGGAACCCGAAATGACGATGTGAAAATTTTTGGTCTTTTTTATGGAGGCTCTGGTGCCAATGAGCATGAAGTCCGTTTTTCCTGAGTTTATTTTTACACTGTTGGACCGAAACCAGTTTTGAAGGCCCGAGATGGAATCCTCGATTCGGGTCTTGAGACATGATAGATTGTGGGTGTCGGGTGCAGCGTGGTCGAGAAGCTGGGTGTCATCGGCATAGGAAAGGAGTCGGCCATAAGGAAGGAAATTGAATAGGTCGTTCATAAAGATTAGAAATAGGATTGGGCCAACGATGGAACCCTGGGCCACGCCATGGGACAAGGGTAAGGTAGCCGAGCCACCAGCGACCACCTGCCTCCGGCCACTCAGGTAACTGGCCAACCAGTCCGACTCAACACCATACCACTCGAGCTTGTTCAGAAGGGCGGGCGAACCAGTCCGACTCAACACCGTACCACTCGAGCTTGTTCAGAAGGGCGCCGTGGTCAACGCTGTCGAAGGCCTTGCTCAGGTCAATTGTCGTAAGAGATACGACGTGACCAGCATCAATGATCTTTGCTGACCACTCGACCGCGTCAAGCACGGCATCCTCCGTAGAGTAGTCGGTAGGCATACTGAGACGGCGACAGTACATGGTGACTATGTAAATGCGCCGACAGTTGGGTGCACACGACTTTTTCTGTAATTTTTGATATGACTGGTAGGATAGAGATGGGTCGAAAGTTGTTGAGATCGGACCTATCGCCTGACTTGTACACTGGTATGACACGGGCAGTTTTCCAGGCGTCAGGAAAAGTTCGAGTTCTGATGGAGCAATTAACTATGGTCAGAATGTGTGGCCCGATAACAAAAAAGCATTTCTTCAAGGCAAACAGAGGAATGATATATATATATATATATATATATATATATATATATAACAAATATAAATAACAATATAACAGTGCCAGCAATAAGAAAAATAACAGGGCCAACAGTCTTGGTCTGACTCAGGCACGCGACAGCCGTGGATGGC
The DNA here is from genome assembly GCA_030062745.1 of Capitulum mitella. Lineage (NCBI taxonomy): Eukaryota > Metazoa > Arthropoda > Thecostraca > Pollicipedomorpha > Pollicipedidae > Capitulum > Capitulum mitella. The sequence continues at coordinate 10,234,035 of CP099848.1, forward strand.
TCCGGCAGCGTCACCGGGCGCAGGGTGAGCGCTGCCGCACAGACACGGTGGGGTCGAGGCCCGGCAGGTGGCGCCGCAGTTAAGGCAGGCACTGCCGCTGCCTCGGCCGCGATCCGGGGGCCCACAGCAGCGAAGTGCGCGTTCAGGTCGTCTGCTCTGTCGGCTATGTCAACATCGGTTGGCTTCTGGGCAGGCTGTAGGCCGAACCGTTTGAGGCGGTCCCAAAATCCTCGCCCGTCACTCAGAAGGCCATCGCTCAGGAACGAGCGTCGCGCGGCCGCGAGCAGGCTTTTGACGCGGTTCGGGCACTGCTGATACGCGCGGCGCGACTCAGGGGTACGCTGATGCTCCCAGGTCTCCCGGGCTTCAGTTCTTTCTTCCATCGCTGTTGCCACTTCTGGATTGTGTCGTGGCCACGGGCAGCTCGGTCTTCGTGAGGTCACCGTAATTAGTGGACAGTGTCTGTGGACCGTCTCGTTCCAGATCTCTGTGAACGCCGAGACCTTCTTATCAACAGTGCTAGCGGAATAGACTGGCTGCCAGTCTGCTGCCAACAGGTCCAGCGAAAGGGCATCCCAGTCAACACGTCTCCATGGTCGTCCGGTAAACGTGGATCGCCGTCGCCACTCTCTCGGGGCCGCTGCACATAGCAAGACTGGCTGGTGGTCAGCGATGGGCTCGGTTGTATGTATGTATATGTATGGATGTCTATACATGCGAGTATCGATGTGCCAAACGTGTTTTATTACGGTCTTTGAATGCATATTCCATACAAATCGATATATTGCAAAGCAAATCTGGGCCCGATCACAAAATAGTTGCCCTTCATCTTTGGTGACCTTGACCTGAAATGATCCTTATATATATATATATATATAAGAGTATCCATGTGCGCACACGTGTTTTTATTAGCGTCTTTGAATGCATATTCCCAACAAATCGACATTCGACAACAAAGCAAACCTGGGACAGTTCACAAGATATTTGACCGTGACATTTAATGACCTTGACCTTCAATGACTCTGGTATATGTAAGTTTATCAGTGTGCGCACACGTCTTATTATTAGGGTCTTTGAATGCATATTTCATACAAACCAGCATGCATTGCAAAGCAAATCTGGATCAGACCACAAGCTGGTTGGCCTTGGCCTTTGATGACTTGACCCGTATTGACCCTGGCTTTGGTTTTGTTACATCCATCACTTATGTCTGAATGACGTCGCGTGATTGTGTTCAAATGGTAATCTTAGGTGGAATGCTGGTCCTTTCAGAAAGTTCATATTTGTCAGATACAACCGTCGTTTTTGTTATGTTCGTCTGACTTCAAATGCTTGAAACTTGAAAAATTTCTGGTCGATGTTTAATTTTTCTGCGCCAATCGACGAATTATTCAATTGCCATAAATGTCACAAAGTAGCAGCAACCAGCTCTGATCCGTTCTCGAGATATTCAAGAAAAACAGCTGAGGAGGCATAAAAATACCCCCCTTCCAGTGCTCGTGTTTAAGGACGTAAGGCAACCAAAATGGCTTATTTGAGCAACATTATGAGTGTCATTCAGCACCCATTCCAACACCTGTTATGATTCTCATGGTATACGCTTTTGGCTGAAAAAGTCCGAGCAGTACAAAAATCACACCCATTTCGGCTCAAAATCCGCATTACACCCGTCGGTTCACCGGAGCCAAAAATTTGGCTCCTACATGGGTGTGCCATGACACCCATTTCAGACGTAGGGTGTAGTCTTGGGAAATTCATTATCTGAGCATTATCCGAATGGTTTCGAGCATGCAAACCATCTGAGTAAAATGCATTTTAACCAGCATCCAGGTATGGTCATGCGATCAGAGTACATGTCCGGCAGTCCAAATTGTTGCTCATACCCAGAATCAGCCAAACAGTAAAACAATTCCAATTCAACAGATAATCCTGCACCCGACCTTTTCGCCCACATGCATAACCACGAAAGGATTTTTGATTCTTACTGCTATGCGACACCGTCCCCCGATTTCAAGTTAACCCTCCTCTGGCCAGCTGCCAGCTGCCCACCGTATAGTGGTCTGGCCGGACAGTCAGTTTCCATAGAACTCGAATCCATGTGCCACATAACCGAAATCCTCGATATTTTCCCCTTCAGCCACGGAACGGGTATGGTTGAGCCTGACCCGAATCTCAGTCTGATTCATGTCGTGAATCTGAGCCTGAGTAGACTCAGGCTCAGATTACGCAGCACTAGATCCCGTGCGATGTTTTTTAACTGGTGAGTCCGAGACGAGTTCAGCAACGCCTTAAGTCCGCACTGCGGGCACCACGCACACTAGATTCCAAGTCCGGTCGGGCTGAAACCTTTAGCGTGGTTAGGATAACATGAGATTGTCATATGCATGGAGAAAGCCGCTGCAACGAGCACGCAGTGCAGAATGCCTTAGGAGCCTAGAATTATAACGTCCAAACCAACCTTCGAAGACTGCTCACAGCCGACATAGAACGACCTCCCACAGATCATCTTCTTGAGTCCATTGCTAGACCCCAAATGTGTCGGGATCACGCTTCGAAAGGACACAACAACATTATTTTGACGGACTTTATTAAAACATATGTCGACGTCAGTTCAAGGAATGGCTATATCACAAATACGTTCCACTGCCGAATCACATTCGTGCTTCCGAAATGTTTCATATGTTGAAATAGTACCACGTGAATAATTAACTAGCACGGATTAGTTAAGGTCAGATTTACGGTTCCAGTGCCCGCCGGAATGCGCTTTCACAGCGAGTGCGGAAACGGTGTCAACTGGCGCCTTCGTGGACCGCAGCGCAATGCGTCGCGGACCCAACGCCGCTTCCTACTTCAGCTTCGGCACGAAGGAAAGGGGTTTTCCGGCGCGTGTATGCCATCCCGGGTTTTCAGAACACAGCGCTGCAGGAACGCCTCCATTGCCCGGTACCTCGTTGAGAACGTATAGTTAAACACTGAATGGGCGAGCACGAAGCCGACCATCGCCATCTCAAAATTGCTCAAACGTATTAGCGGGCGCCGGAGCTGGAGCAGCTCGCGCCGTCTGCCGCCGCGGCAGTGGTACCGGCGCACTGCACAAGGCTGCAGAAGGACCCCAACGCATGGAGCGCTCGACTCGCACGATCACCGTCTTGCCGAATAGGCGTCATCTTGGACCAGACGTCGCCCTGCCGGGAAATCGGCCCTGCCTCGACAAAAGACCCGCTGATTCGACGGGTTCCGAATGTGGGAAAATGTTAGGGCCCATGGGGTGTAACGAAATATTTATGTAAATAGATAAAAAAGAACATACATATGTAACAAAATATTTGCGATGTCAGATAGGCAGTTATATAGCCTCAGTATGTGATAGGGATGTGTACACAGAGGTGGAGAATGTCGGCAAAAAAAAAACATTCAACAAAATCTTTACAATCAGACAGTCAAAACCCCAGTCAGTATATGGGTTTCTACCGACATACCTCTGTAAGGTCTCGGCCGCCAGGCTGATGAGACTGATGTGTTCACAGCCTGCTGTCGTCGCCGACCAGTTCGCAAATCGAAAGACGGTTCGCTGGGCACAGTCTGGTGTCACTGCTCAAGAGCTCGCAACTCAAAAAATGATTCGCTGGGGCTAACGTTATGTTATCGGTGCCATTGGTCCCACTTAGTGACGAAATTGAGCTGGAGTAAAAACGATAAATCTGTGCTGGCAGCACGGTGCTGGAGTAATGGGAAATACCGGAAAAAATTGATCGTCGTAGGTCAACGAAGGCGATTTGGGAAAAACGAATGATACGTGACGATTAAGGCCAGTGTCCTCTTTGATTGCACATACACAACTAAAATTCGAGATCTGACTAGACACACTCCCTTTAAAAAGAAGGATATGTTAAAAACGATTCTCAGCAAACAAACAAATAACAACACATAAAAACACACAAACAATAAAGCACAGATCTAGTACTCCCCATCTAAGTCCACTGTAACTGGTATAAACGTAATCCATATGACTAAACGGTGACGTCCTCGAGATCAAAACAGTGCATACATTGAATCTCTGATCAACTGTTCATATTCATGCACTTCAAAAGTAGCATAAAGTCAATGTTTACCAACATTCGTTGTTTGAGAACTATACAGAAACGTGAAACACTTCATGTGTGTACGGAAATTGGTGCACTTCCAATTAGACAACAGCTGCAATTTTCTCCATAGGTCTTTGTGTTGCAAAGGCTCAACATTTAAGGCCATGTTTTCATAACTGCATGTCATGCTTGCTATAGCCACAGCCTCATAATTGCTATGCCTCAATGTGCATAGGAGCTTGATATTGGGGAAATGGATTCAAACCAGGGGTGCCGATTCCTGCAAATGATTTAGAGGCCGAGCCGAGGGCCCGACAACCTAACCTCCCCCAAATGTGGGTTTCTCAATGAATTTAGCCCACATCATTTTGACCATTTGAAATTTATTTACAGAGAGGGAGAGAGAGAGAGAGAGAGAGAGAGAGAGAGAGAGAGAGAGAGAGAGAGAGAGAGAGAGAGAGAGAGAGAGAGAGAGAGAGAGAGAGAGAGAGAGAGACAGAGACAGAGACAGAGACAGAGACAGAGACAGAGACAGAGACAGAGACAGAGACAGAGACAGAGACAGAGACAGAGACAGAGACAGAGACAGAGACAGAACAGAGACAGAGACAGAGACAGAGACAGAGACAAGACAGAGACAGAGACAGAGACAGAGACAGAGACAGAGACAGAGACAGAGACAGAGACAGAGACAGAGACAGAGACAGAGACAGAGACAGAGACAGAGACAGAGACAGAGACAGAGACAGAGACAGAGACAGAGACAGAGACAGAGACAGAGACAGAGACAGAGACAGAGACAGAGACAGAGACAGAGACAGAGACAGAGACAGAGACAGAGACAGAGACAGAGAGAGAGAGAGAGAGAGAGAGAGAGAGAGAGAGAGAGAGAGAGAGAGAGAGAGAGAGAGAGAGAGAGAGAGAGAGAGAGAGAGAGAGAGAGAGAGAGAGACTGCAACATCAGCAGATCTGTTGCTTCTATCTAGGTCACAACAATGAGGGCCATAATTTGGTATTCTGATGATACTCGAAAAAACAGTTTTTTGTTATAATAAGACATTGGACTACAATCTGGACATTATTTGAGACAACTGATCTTGATTCAAGAGCCAGGCTAGATTACTTATTATTCTCAGACATTTTCCAGTTATCACATTTACCTTGTGCTCACCATCTTTCACACAGCTTATCAACACCTATTTGAGTCATGCTTCATGACCACATTTTTCGTGATCTATGCACATGACCATGTAAATCATGCAACCTCTTGCTTTCATGTGTGGCCAGCAGTCTACACAAATGAAATACAAATGAAAACAGTCAATCTACACAGTCTTCACAAATTAAATCAGTGTGTCCATGTTTGTACATTAATGCTGGTGACACAAAACAAATATCTATAGTTTGCTTTTACTAAAGGTTATCCCCCATGCCAAAGAAAAAGGTTCTTTGACATGTCCTTGTTTGTAACTGCTCTATGCAGCACAATATCTGATGCAAATTCATTTCAACTCAGGTACAAAGGTGTATTACTTGGGATTACCACTACAATGTAGCTGCATGAAATGAGGTTTTGCTTTGTATAGCATCAAGCAAGCACACATGCCACTATAAAACTGGCACATAGCACAAGGTCAAAGTGCTCCCATAATGATGGCAGCATTGTTGAACATGACATCACCACCATCAACACCAATGACACCAGGAGAAACTTGACCACCTGGTTCCTTAAAAACTGTTAAAAGACAACAACATGAAATGTTCTGAAATGGCCAAATGCATGTATCCATCAGCTATTTGGGTTCTTCTTGGGGGGGGGAGGGCAGCATAAGTAAAATGCAGCCCCACTTTGATCTTCCTCTGCTCCACATGGTAACCAAAAGTTTGTGGTCATGGTGATAGTCCTTTTCTGTCATCACCCCACCCACCATGACATACCTGTAGGCCTTTCTTAGGTTTTGTGCCATCACACTGCACTTGGAGGAGAACCAAAAATAATTTTTTGGTTCCCTATCCTCTTCTTAATTTTTCCAAAGCATGTACCACTTCTCTGTATGGACTGCTACACTGTAAAATAATGTCCAGCTTCTTTCCAACAAAATGATGGTGATCTTCTGACAGGACAGATATACAAAATACACACTTTTCCTATTACCTAACAGGAAAAATCAGGGTCTTCAGTGTCTAACAGTGAAGAGATTGTGCAATGAAGACACAAGAGGGCATTGTAACATGCCGTTTTGGTGTGCCATAAAATTTCTGGGTGCTCATACCATCCATCTGTCTGGAAAATAAGGCACCTTTAGACCACACAAGCAATTGAAAACATAATACTTTGATGAAAGTTTTGAAATATGGCCTGTCAGTGTAATCAGGAATAAAGAAGAATGACAAAAAACTAATACCACAAACTATGAGAAAACAGTAATATGTCCAGTAAAACATGGGCATAACACTCCCAAATATCAACAACAATGGAAGGCAATGGGATTGCTATTGAAAAGCAGAATGTTCGCTTTACCAGCAACCAGGGGAATATAGCTGACCATTACCTGGGTCATCTATAAATTCCCTGTTTCCTTACTATTCCCCTAGTTACCATGTCAACAACAACCTTATTTTCCCAGGAAATGTCAATAACAACAACCTCAAATTCCCAGAACGTGGTGGCCCATATTAACGTTACCCTTTCGGCCCTTCCCTGCTTTAGATTAGCACAAAAATAGAGCACAAAATTAAAGCAAGAATTGTAACTATGTTCTTTTTGTAATCCCTGCGCATGCATTCAACCAATGTAGGTTCCCTGCGCGGTGACCGTCATAAGTGCGCCATAGTCGTACCTGAGAAGCGGAAATTATGAACGTCTTGGTATTCCTCAAGAACATATTTTTTTCTTTTCGCCCCAATGTCCACGGTTACCATGTGTTCGGGACGGAGGCATATGAACAAAATTGACATTTGCCCCCCCCCCCCTGAAGGAAATCCTGGTTACGTGTCTGAATAGTGATCATATATAGCTTGCAAAGGCAAACATTATATGTATTCCTGTGGGTTAGATATGTGGTTAGACAAAATTGCTGCTTTTTCGTATAAATTCCGTCATACGCCAGAGATATATGACAAAATTTCACATTTGCCCCACCCCCTGAGGGCAATCTTGGTTACGTGCCTGCGTGAGCGTTTCAGTGTCGAGTCGTACTTCGTTTCCAAACTGTAGAACCCACTTTACCCACTTGCACATGCCGTTACTTTACCCGTCATGTTTCCTGCATCCATACTTGTCAAACTCCAAACACTGCATGTACGTACTGGATCTAAAACCTATTCATTCAATGGCTATTACGGATATGCATCATTAACGTACAAAAAACGGATTATGTGGATGTTTACTTCCGATAAATGTTGTTTGTTAAAACAATAAAATTGCTAAATATTGGCTTACCGCGCCGATGTCTAAACGAGCGACAAAGCGTCTGAAACTACCGCAAAATCGCCTGGTATGACCCCAGAAATGCCTCCTGGAGCCTCTCTTATGCTATGTAGGAAGTTAAAATGCTTACACGATATGCAAAAAAAATAAGAAGGAAAAGTCAATACATTTTAACGGAATAGCGCATATAGTTTGGTTTTGGTGTCGGACAAGCATGAGGGAGGGTAGATCCCCACCCCCATGAAACTGGTGTTAAAAATTCGGACTGCGCCATTACTGTGGTTGGAAAGCAGGCGCCGCATCCTTGAAAAGTCAACCACTCAAGAATCCTGCTAGGTTCCACACCTCCTATTTATTCTTCAGTAAATATATCGACACCACACTTTACGTCGTGACGTTGCTGGCATTTTATGTGTTTCATCCACAGGCGTATTATGTGTTCCATCCACAAGGGGGGTCGGGATCTGCGCCCCCCAGACGCGCAGTTTTTGCGACAACCATTGCACATTGTATTCCCGGCAGGCGGTTTTCGTATTCAGCTCACAATGAGCTCCGCCCCCCCCCCCCCCCCTTTAAGGAAACCCTGGCTGCGCCCTTGGTTTCATCCGTCATTCTTCACGCCTTTTCACTGATTCCGGTAAACATTCATAATATAAAGCTTTCGTTAACGTCACGTTTGTTGAATTGGTTCAAAACTCACCAAATGATGCACCGCAAAAGGCCATCCACCAAATGACCTCAACTCGCGCTAAATTGGCACACCCGGAAGTGAGAATTGTACAACACTGGTACTAGTGATGACAAATATACTTATATTCTGTAAAAACACACCAGTCCGCCAGTAAGTTTACTTGCAACGTGCTTCCATAAACGTGGCCGGTTTTGTTTACATCGCGTAAAATTTGGCCAAACCAGCTGCCGTATACCTAGCTTATTCCATCAAAGACCTCATCTGCCGTCTTTGCGTCAGACACGAGTTATCAGCTTAAGCTATCAAGCTCCTGCAATCCATGATCCATCCATTCGTCCATTCATCCATGGACCCATGTTTCACAAACGCGTTAAATTAGTTTGTTGTCATGCCTATCTTTGTCAAATAGCTGTTTTGCCCGTGCTACTATGGTCTGTTGATTCGAACGGTACCTTGGACTGATTTTATATGTTCGCCCAAAACTATTCCATTTTTCCTACCAGAAATTAGGAAGTATTTAACCCGGCACCGCCCGGCGTGTTTTTGTACCATGTAACGGAAGACAGCCCACATTCAGCCCAGATTCGGCCCAGCCCAGATTCGGTAGGGAATTCCCTTTACGAGCCGATAACTCCCACAGAACTTGAGAAACCTGGCTTTGCCACACATCAAATGAAAGCACTCGTTAACCCAAACACAACTGTGCAAAGAAAAATCACCTGCCTTGTCTATGGGGAAAGTTATAGACGATCGAAAAAATCATGTCAATGGGGCGGCCCCTGCGATTTTCTCCAAAATTGACACATGAAATCACCGACACAAGCCCATCATTCTGGCTGAAGAAACCCTATGGGCCATTGAAATCTAAGGGGTCAAAACCCCATAGGAAAATTAAAAACGGGTTTTACAGCTTAAATAACGCCACGCATAGGCCAAGTGCCACATCAAATGAAAGCACTCGTTAACCCAAACACAACTGTGCAAAGAAAACACACCTACCTTGTCTATGGGGAATGTTATAAACGATTGAAAAAATCATGGCTATGGGGCGGCCCCTGCGACTTCCAAAACTGACATATTAAACCACCGACACAAGCCCATCAATCTGGCTGAAGAAACCCTATGGGCCATTGAAATCTAAGGGGTCAAAACCCCATAGGAAAATTAAAAACGGGTTTTACAGCTTAAATAACGCCACGCATAGGCCGAATGACACATCAAATAAAAGCACTCGTTAACCCAAATACGTATATAGTTTGCTGGTTTCGTGCTCTATTGGCTGCGCTCTCGATCTCCACCACCGTAAGGTAACTATTGTTTACATGTCACTGCCAGATCCCTACATCCATTTCTATGCACTCAATTAAATGATGCAGATTCTGGTGTCGCAGGAGACTAATCTTGTCGGGTTTCTTGCTGTTTAAGCTATAGCTCCACAGCTTTCACGTACCCGCTGTTTTTATCACAACCCATCCACAATATCTCGCTTTGAGATGACTGACTAGTGTCTATCTTACTATGCTACTGTCTTGACTTCCAAAGTATAATTGCCTAGCCTGGTTACGAGACGACATGTCACATTTGAACAAAACACATGCAGCCTGGTGCCAATTAATGCACGGAACGGCAGTAAGAAAGACGATACTGTGCTGTCTCGTATTCAGGTGGTTATCATATCAGTAACTGCGAACCGAATTACATACCTGAAATGAAACAAAGATCGACCATGTAATCTAGGGGCTGCACCAGTGAGATTCTAGAATATATTCAATACCTGCGCACACACGACGACTGGCTACTTAATTTGTGTAAGCGTAATCAAAGACATGCACATGCACACTGCACAGCCGGTGGCACCACCAGCGACACCCGTGGCAACAGTCACTAATCACACCAGTATCGCTGTTCATCAACATCAATCTAGCGCTTGAGGAGGGAAAACTTTCATCACTCTTCGGTCGCGATTTCGGTCGATTCGCCGCCTCTCTGCAGGGCATCCTCGTTCACACTGACAGCTTGGTGGCAGCCGGGTCCAGGCCAGCCAGCGGCAGAAGGCGCGGGTACAGGTACGGCACCGAACGGCATACCGGCAGCGAGGACACCAGATACATGTGGTACATTTGGCCTGGTCATCCGCAATCACTTTGATCGGCGAGTGCATCTGGCCGACGTCCAGTTTGCGCTGCGCGGTTTGCCATACGTCCGCCCAGCGCCGTACGCGGTAACGGGGGCGTCTGGCTGAACGCGCTCAGCGGTGGGGGATAAGCATTTCCCGGCCCAGGCGGCGCCACCATCCCCGACATCGACGATGGAGGTGTAACGGGTTGCATTTTGGCTCTTTATTGCAGGCATACGCGAATTCAAAATCTTTTACATCCTGGCTTCTGAGACGACGCTGGCTTAGCATCGCTGCAGCTGTAGCTCGTTTGTACGGGGCAACATCGACCAGAGGTCCCACAGGCCGTTTGTGTGACTGAAAAACAACCGGTTAAGATTCCAAATTTAGACCGGCCGAACGCCAAACTCAGATACGCCGGCGTCAGTGGGTCACAAAGCCACGATGGGGCCGCAAGGACGGCGCCGGGGCCCGAATGCCTGACCCAGAAACGCAGCCCTTTTTTCCGGGGGCCGGCTGGATACGTCACAAGCTGACGTAAACGAACTGACCAATCACACTGTGCCATGTCGAAGCCATGTGAAGTCTCAGAAGCGGGAGGAGAACAAAGTGAAAAAGGATTTGAGATAGTTCAGTCCGGGAAGAGTTCGTGGAAGGCCTCCATACAACAGAGTTCGGGAGGAGTTCGTGGGAAATTTGACTGAGAATGGTTGCCAGTCATGAGTGCAAGTTCGAGAGGAAAGTCCAGCCAGCCCAGAACATCATCCGTGAGTTGAGTGTTACACGGCGCTCAAAATGTCCTGCTTGCACCACGTTTTTTTTGGTTATACGGTCACGCAAAATCCCAGTCGTAATGACAACCGTCCATCCCACGGAGAGAGCACAGGAACAAGGGGACACCAGGGGCAGTGAGGGCTTGGGATGCATCCCGGGATGGGAAACTTTTTTTTCTCGTTTCGATGTAATGTTTCGATGTAAATTGTATGTTTGGCGTGTTGAAGTATGAATGTGTGTGAGCTAGTGTTAGTTTAATTTTTTGGGATGTCCGAGGAAATAAACGTAAAAATCGTATGACCAACTGGATCGTATGATCGATAACGACGAAAAAAGAAAACTGGAAGGCGATTAGCCGCGAGCCATTTCCGTTCCTTGTGCGAGGCCAGCTGGCCTCATGTACATGCAACGGTAACGTGCTTCTGTTTCTGTCACTGGAGTAACCTCCAGTCCAGCCAAGGACTGACTTCTGAATTCTGTGTTAGCCGTCGGATGGGGGGAGAGACATTGTGTCCTCAAGATGACAACCATTGTCCAATGCATTTTAAAAATACAGAAAACAAATGACAATTGCCACTCACCACTGGATGAGAGTCCGCCGGCACTCTCACTCTCCTCACACCACCCAGACCTCGGCGCTGTCGCGGCATCGCTGCATCCCCTGTTGCTGGTTCCCTGTCCCGACCAGGTATGGACATGACTTATCTCATGAATTTTCTATTTTTTCATGAAATTTATACTTTTTACCGAGAGCTCTGTTAACAGGTTGAGCAACGGACCAGCAAATACGCCGACTGCGCGCGACGTTGCAGTGGGGACGCATCGAAATGGCCGCAGTTTTGTTCCCTGGTCCCCTGTCGCGGTTCTCTGTCCAAGGCCGTTATCCCAACTCCCCTGTTTCCGCATGCGATACCAACACCGGTCTCAATTTCTTAGGTCTTATAGCCCATGTCGTTGGTTCCCTGTCCCGATCAGCTATGGCTCGGCCGGGCCCGTCTCCAGGCCACGCACTACCTCGGCCAGGCCGGGATGTGTCATTCGGCCTATCCGTAGCGTTGTTTAAGCTGTAAAACGCGTTTTTAATATTCCTAGGGGGTTTTGACCCCTTAGATTTCAATGGTCCATGGGGTTTCTTCAGCCAGATTGATGGGCTTGTGTCGGTGGTTTAATGTGCCAATTTTGCAGGAAATCGCAGGGGCCGCCCCATAGCCATGATTTTTTCGATCGTCTATAACTTTCCCCATAGACAAGGTAGGTGATTGTTCTTTGCACAGTTGTGTTTGGGTTAACGAGTGCTTTCATTTGATGTGTGGCAAAGCCAGGTTTCTCAAGTTCTGTGGGAGCTATCGGCCCGTAAAGGGAATTCCCTACCGAATCTGGGCTGGGCCGAATCTGGGCTGAATGTGGGCTGTCTTCCGTTACATTGTCTTCCGTTACATTTTTGTACCCGCGACCGCCTGAGAGTGTCAAAAAGGGTTGTTATATCTTGTTATCACTTGTTATATCAGGATCTGACACTCGGATCTGAACTGGTCTACCACCAGTCGATAGCCCTGAGTCTTGAGATTCAGAAAATACTATGTTAGCCCTGGTCACGTGATTTATGACGTCACAGGTCAGGTAAAACGCATAACACGACGCCGTAAAACTGACATTGGTTCGTACAGCATGTCATTGGCAATACTGGTAGTAGAGCTTCCAGCTGGGCATCAAAAGAAAGGTCTCAGAAATTTCGGCGGGTGTGGGCTATTTTAAAGTTAGAAAAAAGCAAGTGTTTAACATTACGGATATGATTCCCCTAGCGACACTGCGGCACGAATGATATACTTGAGGTGTTAGTGGGCTTTCAGTCGTCTTTTTTGATTCCCTTCGTTGCCGTCTCTGGAAACTAGAGTTGAAGACATCTGGTAGCCTTAGGAAGTCTTCAGAAGCCAAAGACTTATGAAAGAAAATCTCTAAGATTTAGAGATTTAGAAAACATTGAAATTTGAAGCTTTCGAATACGGGAACTCCAAAGTCATGACGTGAACTTCGTTACAAGCCGCCGATCATTATTTCACATTCATGATTTGGTGATGTAACTGCTGGATACCGAACATATTTTGACGGTTATCATATGCGAATTATTGTGGCGTGCTGGTGCAGCTACAGGTTTGGTATCTGACTCGAATCCGTTATTCCATTCGCATTATTTGTATCTTGCACGCGCGAGGTGCATCGATGTTTTGACGAAGGTGTTCCGCACAAAGACCACAAAACAATGTTTTAAAAAAGGCAAATGCATAAATAAAAAATAAAAATAAAAAGGCAATACAGGGTGTTGCACGAGCATGAGGACAGGCTGATGGTGTTTCGATCCCGTTAACTTTTCCTCTTACCTTTGCATGAAAATGGGTGTGATGACTAGGTTGTTTGCTTATTATGAAACTAATACATGGCCATTATTAATGTGGCTGTCAGTAATTCAGCAGATGTAACTCAGGACGTATTAAGTGTTCTGCCGTTAAACGTGTTTTATCAGGGCAAACACACAAAGGTCACACAGAAGAGTATTAAACCAAAGGAATATTAGTCTTGACTCGAACAAAGTCACTGCCGTATTTAGAGTATTTTTCACCGGAAATGCGTCATTCCGCATCGTATCTTGGACATTAATTACAATGGTAGGTTATCCACGTGTTTTTCAGGCTGCTAAAAAAAAGGGTTTAGCTTCGAACGCGGAAGAACGGTGTCTACGGCATTTGTAGCCCATTGCTGAGCCAACACACTTTCGTTCACATCTTCAGCATTGTCGTTAGCGTCAAACCACGTGCACGCCTGCTTTACGGCCCTGCCGTTATCAAAAGTCAGCGACGCAGTTCTGTTCAACGCTGTGAGCCCTCAACGGATTTTGTCGATTACAAAACGCGCGCTTGGCGACGAAGATTCTACAGCATGGCGATACGCCGGCCGCGCACATGGCAAAGGTACACAAATCCCGCACTGGCCTAAACGTTCTGCTGGCTTCGTGGCGCGACGGGTTCGGAGACGAACTGCCGCGTGATGTCCGACGGCTCCGGGCAGCGCGACAAACGGCCGGCCGGGTCGACTTCGCGTCCCAAGCTGCACTGGTCTCCTGTCAAATTTACGACGAAACATTGGCAATAAAGCTGTCCGCAGTGAATTGTGGAAGCCGTCACTAAGCCCATCTCATTCTGGGGGCAACCAATATGCATGTACGTTGCTAGTAGAAGCAATGTATCTTTATGGTTTCGGGCATGGGCGTAGGAACGGAGGCATAGGTGTTGATCTGTATACTTTTGGGTGGGCCCTCGCCCCCCCCCCCTCCCTAATGGTGCTCCTAACTCCCCCCCCCAATAGTTTCTGCCCTCAGATTACCTTACTGGTTTAGCCCACGGTAGGAACCCTTAGCAGAGAAATAAGCGTCCCATAAATCTTCCGTCCTGTTGACACGAACCAGTATCTTCACGTGCGAAGCAGGGGCAGGTCCGCGAAGAGAAGTCACCTCACCTGCGTGACGTTTTTTTTTCTCTTGTTTGGGTGACACTTCGCGGTATCACCGAAATCACATTTCAATTCAGTTCTGTTCAATTTGTTTGCGAATCTTTTCAACGCGTGAATTACCAAATGATTATCGTTTCAGTGCAGCACATGCGCAATAGTCATACAGATAAAACTAGGCAATCGGACATGTCAAGGTACGGGAGATAGCTCTTCAAGTTTGCGTACAAACTCTCCACGGGTTCGAGAGGCGGTGATGTCCGGCGGCAGGCGGCTCCAAGACGAGACCGCGCGATACGAAAGAGCCCTGCGGGCCAAAGACAGACGGAAAGTCGGCGGCTCTAGGGCGTCGGCCGCCGACGCCCGGGTGACACACTGGGACACAGCGGTACGATGAGCGAACAGGGACCGGACCACTACCAGAGCACGCGCGTCGTTCAGGGCTCGGAAGACACCAATGCTATAGCGCCTCGCAACTAGGTCCCGCACCGCGTCAGCCTAGCGTCCTCAAGGATGCCGACGCCGAATCCCGCTTATGAGCCCCGGAGACGACCCTGGCTCCAAAGTTCATCACCCTCTGAACTCTGCTAAGGTGGCACGACGCGGTCCCGCCCCAGACCGAAAGGCAGTAAAGGATGTGGGGGAAAACATGTGACTGGATTTGGAGTGTCCGGACCTTGGGCGTAAGGTGATGACGTATCTTATATAAACAGAGCAAGATGGAGGTGCACTTTTTGGTAACCTTGGATATGTGCTCCTCCCAGGACAAGGAGCTGTCGATAGTGACTCCCAGCATCTTCACGGACGGAGAAGCGGTAAATGTGTGGCCGGCAAAGTTAAGATGGAAGGATGAAGTCTTCTTGAGGTTATGGGCTGTGCCGACAAGGAGCAAAGTTGTTTTGGATGGATTCATTTTCAAGGAGTTGGTTGTAAAGTAGGATCTGACAGCAAGAAAAGTCTCTTCTTGCCGGAATTTTAGGATGGATAAATGACCAGGATGAGCGAAATCTAGTAACTGGGTGTCATCGGCATAGGATACTAGACGTCCGTGAGGCAAATAGGATGGAAGGTTGTTCGTGGAGATGCTGAAGAGGGTAGGACCGACAATGGGCCCCTGTGGAACACCGTGAGAGAGAGGAAGGGAGGGAGAACCACCTCTCACCACCTGCCGCCGATCAGCCAGGTGACTCTCGAACCACTTGGGATCGATGCCATATCATTGGAGCTTGGTTAGGAGGGCGTCATGGTTGACACTGTTAAAAGCTCGACCGAGGCCAATCGAGGCGACGGCGGCGACGTGGCCACCGTCACTGATGCAGGAGCGGGACAACGCGTATCGGAAGTGGCGTCAATCCCGAACCGAGAATGATCTAGCCGCATACCGACGCCTTCGTAACAGCGTTAAGAGCCTTTTCGCTCGGGCTCAGCGCGATTTCCTGTGTGACAATATGCTTGCCGACTTTGCCGGTTTTTGGAGGGGCATAACAAGCTTCGCCTTTCAGCCCGCCAAGCGGGAAGGGGGTGCCGCCGGGGAAATGTCCGCTGAGCAGGCTGATGACTTCAACAGCCACTTTGCGTCCGCGGGCCCTCGTATTGCTGCCGAGCTGGCAGCGGGCAGCCAAGGTGACACCCCACTTCCACCCAGACCACTACGCGTGACCACATCAAGTCTAAGTCTGTGTCATACGACTCTCCCTGGACTCTCGAGAGTTATGAGTGATTTGTCATTGTTGAGGGCGGTATACGCACGCGGCGTGCTGCCGTAAGCGCTGCGAAAATGTTTCCCCGTTCTAAGGCCACATTTACTTCATCTAATCAACAGCTCTATCGCCACTTGCGTTTTCCCTTCCTCCTGGAAGATGACCTCTGTTCTTCCTCTTCACAAATCAGGCCCGCGTGGCATCGCCAGCAATTTTAGACCTATATCTATCTTGCTTGCGCTGTCGAAGATATGTGGAAAAATCATGTGCACACAGTTGTCTTCTTATCTCTCCACCTACGACCTTCTAGCTCCATCACAATAGCATATAGACCATGCCACTCGATGGCGGACGCCCTGGTTGGCGCTGTTGAGTGGATGGTGCGTCGGATTGACCCCAGGTTTGCCTTCTTGTTTTATCTCGTAGTGTTGATCTCTGAACAACAATCTAAGCTGAACACGGGGTCGTATTTCTAACATCACACCAGCAACCATTCGGTTCAAATTTATAAAAAATTTGTACATAAAAAATCGCGCACCGGGCTGCCTGCGTCTTCTTGTCGAGTGCTGTCCGCGGGCCGTCCTCGATAAGAAGACGCGGGCGGCCCGGCGCGCCATTTATATATATATATATATATATATACATATAACTGGCGACCTTATATATATATATATACATATACATATATATATATAACATAAATATTAGTTTAAACCGAATGGATGCCGGGGTTATGTTAAGATTCGGACCCCGTGCTAAGCATAGCTTGCTGCACAGACTCCAAACCCCAAACGCAATCGAGCAATTCCATGTCGCGGCTGATATTGTCGCGAAAGATTAACGCTACTCCGTGCTCCTGCGCGACAAGTACAATTCCGGGCTGGGAGGAGGAGAAGATTCCATCCCCCTGCGATGTCAAAAACAGTTGGTTCAATTTCCTAGGGGAAAGTGGCGTTCGAAAGGCTCTAGCGAGGTCCGTATTTCTCGGGAAATAAATGTCAAAAATTCTAAAAGAGGGGAATGGGGGAGTCGAAATGAGGGTGCAAATAGGGTTTAATATATGCCAGTTTTCCGACCATATTTCATGGCCGATGTGGTTCTACTTTAAGCCATTCTACTGACTGTTGATAGGTCCATCACATATAACAGGAAGAGGTCGATTTTCAAAACTCATAGGCGTATCTAAGCCGTATGAAAATGTGTACAAGTTTTAGAAAAATATTAATTTATCCTACAACATATTTGGGATCTGGCGAGCTTATCTGTGTTCGAAAAACATTACCATGCACATCACATGCCATGTTGCATACATATGACAAATACCATAGGCGGATCCAGCTATCAGAAAAGTGAGGTAGCTTTCTACATGGTGAACTATTGATAATCGGCTATCATTTTCAAACATATTGTCAACGCTATTTTGTACTGCGCTTAAAACTTGCATTTTGAGTTCACGGGCGTATCGAGTTTGAAATAACAGAATCATAGGTGTAGCTTGGGCACATAAATGGAGCATTTTTTTTGAAACTGTAGTTTTTTCATAAATTCTGAATCCACATATGTCACATGCCATATCATGAACACCTCACAAATGTTCATAGGCGGCTCCAGGTATCAGAAAAAGGGTGTATAAACACAGTAGCTCTGTTCTACTCGGTAAATCGAGTCCGAGCTCAGGAAAAAGAGGAAATAAAATACCCGCTTTTACATTACCTTGAAGCCGCCTCTGATCTTTATTTTCAATGAAATATATAGCATTTCATAAAAGTATATGTGGAAATGGCAAAATCAGTCAAACAGATCCACATGCCTGTTACGCCCTGTAACGCGGTTACGTTTACATCACATTCGAGCCCAGTTCAGGTTTGCCGCCCGGCGGCCATGGCGAAGCCGTGGTCGCCGCCGCGCGAGGCTCGGAGCTTCCATGACCGCTCAGCTTGTCTGCCGTGCCGTTTCCAGCCCCATTTCCCCAGGGCCATGAACACGGGGGCATTGAAGAAACCAGACGTCGCGAGCCAGCGTCTAGCCGACGGTAACGCAATGTAGCTACAAGAATGTACAATGCCGAGCGGCCAGACAAAAAAAAAAAACGCCAGCGCCAAGGGCGGAAACCTACAAAAGCGATCGTCCGTTGACGTCAGCCGCCGGCAGCCCCAGTCGAGCCCGAAGAAGAAAGAACGTTCTCCCACGCCAAGCTGGCTACAGCGAATCAGCAAATGATGTGAAATGGAGTCTCTCTCAAAAAAGTAACGGGACATTTCGGCCAGCTCTGAGACAACAGCAGGCACCAGCTCGCCCTTGTTGCGGTCCAAAGACCCAGGAATGTGGAGCGGCGGTGAGCTGGGGCGGGATACTTCGTACCCACGTTAGAGAACGCAGCCAGCCGGAGGGCACAAGCCTCATGCCGGCACCGCCGGCGGCGGGCCGCGACGAAGTTTACCGTCACGCGCACCAATAAGGGAGCAGTGTGAGGCCGTAAATGCGCGCAGCGGACGCGTCCTTGGCGAACAGGAGGAGCCTGACGGACGGAGCCGAGACTCAGAGTTCCCGTCAGGTGCTGTATGACAGAGAGAAACAGACTGCCTCGGGTCATGTAGGCGGACGCTTCTGCCCGGGAGCAGTTCGCTGCTTCTCACTCCGCGCAGCAGCAGTAAGCCGGGCTGATTCTGGTCACCGAAAAACTCAGGCAGCGTTTTGAGGGGCATACCAAACACGCCCCCCTCCCGACAGCGATTAGGGGGTCAAATAGCCATTTGCCCCCTCCCGGAAGGCATGACTATTACTACTCAACCAGTGTTTGAAGCTGGTGGACGCTCAGAACCCAATCCACGGCCAGCGTTTGCCACAACGACGGCTCGCCAACCATCATGCATACCCAGGAAACTAGTTGCCCCCCCCCAAAACGGAGTCGTTGGATCCGCCCTCTGTTTTTTGGATAAGCTGTGTTTCAGGTTAAGGCAAGCGCGTATGTGTCGAATGGGCGGTGGCGGCAGATCATGACGCTTATTTCTTGGTATCGGGCGTGTCGTAGTTTGACTAACAATAAACATTTCATTCTATTGATTTTCGGAATGAACGAAAGGCAAGGACTTCAGAGACCGATGGTGGCAGAGGAGCGCGCGGAGAATGACGAAGGCAATGTTGGTTTTGAACTTAGTTCACCGCTAGGCCGGTGTTTAATTTTGATCCGGCTAATATCGTTCTGATTCTTAGCCGTAACGAGTTTTTTTTTTGGTCCGCTTTGTTGGCCGAGGCGAAGTGCAGATTCAAGGTGAGGTGAGTTAGTGGCTCGGCTTAACCATTCTCGGTCAGTGGATCACTCGAACCATGAAGTCCGACCTGGCATCCGGTGACGATCTCCGGCGGAAGCGGTTTAAGATCAATAACACTGAAAAACAAATTTGATTTTTTTTTGTTCCCGGGTAATAAGTGTAATTTTCCAAATGATTAGGTCTGAAAAGAATAGAAAATGACTGTTATTACCTACAGACTTTGCTTTTGTGGTCAGGACATTGATATTTTGAAATTTGTCCGTTGCTGAGTGGCTGTTACAAAACTGTCTACCGGTTTCCAGAACCCAGTTTTTATAATGTTATGGAGAGGAAGTAAAAGACACTAAGGGTCTCTACAGAATTTCCTGTAACTTTCCAGTAACATAAAATGCAGTATAAATATGGGGGTCTTACGCACACCAGTTCAGTTTAGTTCTAGCTGCCTATGTGAACATATATACATGCATCTCTCAAAGATGGAATCTAGAGCCTGCAAGCATCCGGCAGACTTATTTCACTACGACTGCGGCCAATTTATCAAAGCAAGAACGGAAAAGTACTCCGTGGCAGCATATGCTGGGATATGCGAGGCCAGTAATGCATATTTCAGCATGCCTGTCGAGGATCAAAATAAGGGCTGGGCACCTCATTTCACCTGCGAGCACTGCAAAAAAAGTTCTGGAAAGTACGACAGACAATCGTTGCGCGTTAAGATGGTGAGATTTTATGTTATAACATTTCTTAGCATGTTTACAGGAATGTTTTATTTTCAACGTTATTTGAAAATGTCATATATGGCATATTTTGAGAGAATCTCATACAAATCTCGGACATCAAATTCAGAGGAAATAAACTGATAAACAAAATACATTTTCTCGCAATCGCAATTTTACAGGATGGTACAGAGGGGAAAGGAGAGCCATGAAGTCCGCTATCCCAAGAATTTGGCGGGAACCCAATGACCACTGAAGTAAATGCTACTTCTGCATGGCGGACCCTTTCAGATATCGAACTGCCAAGAATGCATCTGTTGTCACCCAACCGGACCTTCCGTCATCCAGTATCCCGGTGCCACACGGCTCTGAGCTCCCCGTGCCTGCTCCTCCGGAGACCAGCCGTCGTCAAGAAGAGAGCAGCAAGTCAGAGGGAAAGGAAGACGTTGCAGATCCAGATTACAGTTTCAGCGTTGGAGCCGAGGAAAGAAACCCATACTACCCCAATAAAAAAGACCTTAACGACTTGACCAGAGATCTTGGTCTCACCAAGTCCATTGCCGAACTCTTGGCGTCTAGGCACAAACAGTGGAAGTTGTTGGATGAAACTGTGCAAGTCGCAGACAAGTGGAAGAGTCATCAAGGTTTTTCTAGCCTCCTCACCAGTCAAGAATGGCACTACTTTTGCCACAATTTAATCTGCCACAGTCTGTTCGAGGCAATCGAAATCACCTGTGACCCAAACGAGTGGCGCCTCTTTGCTGACAGCTCATCCAGGAGCTTCAAAGCCGTGTTGCTCCATAACGGGAATGAGTATCCGTTTCTTTTCCGGGCTCACTCGATGAACCTCAGAGAATAATGTCACTGTGTCAAGATCTTGCCAGAAGCCTTGAAGTATGGTAAGCACGACTGAGAGGTCATCGGAGACTTCAGAATGGTGGCATTCCTGGTGGGTCTCCAAGGCAGCTTAACCAAATTTCCCTGCTATCTTTGCCCTTGAGACAGCCGGGACACCGTGGCGCACTACCACAGGCGGGACTGGCCACAGCGGACCGAGTTCTCTGTGGGGATGAACAACGTCAGGTGGCAGCCACTGCTGGGCCCCCGAAATGTGTTGACGCCACCACTGCACATGAAACTAGGCCTTATGAAACAATTTGTCACAGCTCTTGATGAAGAGTCTGCAGCCCTCACGTACCTTCATGACCTCTTCCCAAGCCGTCTCGGGCAAAAGTCAAAGCCGGTGTGTTGGTCGGACCACAGATACAGCAGGTCCTGGATGCAAGGAATTCCGCAAGAAACTCAGTGGGAAAGAGAAAGCAGCCTGGTAAAGCTTTATCGCAGTAGTTTGGGGCCTCCTGGGTAATCAAAGAACCAACAACTATCTGGAGCTGGCTGAGACTATGATGAAGAACTACGGCAAAATGGGCTACAGGATGACCCTCAAAGTCCATAGCTTTAACGCTCATCTTGATAAATTCAAGTTGAACGTAGGAACGAATTCGGAGGAGCAAGACGAGCGCATCTTTCAAGATATACTTGACTTTGAACGCCGGTACCAAGGAACAAATAACGAGGGCATGATGGGTGATTATATTTGTGGTCTGATTCGTGAAAGTGATTTCCAGTGCAATCGTAAATCTCGAAAATCTCTCACTTCTAAATCTGTTGTGTGGTCACAACTTCTCAGTTCTAAATGTGTGATCACATTTGTTTAACATTAGTTCAAATGTTTGTTGGTTTTAACTCATAGGTTGCTATTTTTCTGACTATATGAATAAATATCCGCAAATTCGCCCGTTGTCCAACGGGAAATAGGTAAATTTCAAAATATCGCCGTCCTCGTCACAAAAGAAAATTTTGAAGGGCGTAACAGTCCTTCTCTCTACTTTTTACGCATAACCAATCAGAAAATAACACTTGCTACCCAGGAACAAAAATTATGTCACACAGTGCAATCCTTCCGCGGCTTGTTTTTAGGTGTGCGGTCAGATAAGGAATTCATCCGCTCCCATCCGCTAACAGCAGCGTAATGATAAATCCGCACAATCCGATTCCGCTTCTTCTACCGACAAATAAGTACAAGTTTAGGGTTAGATCATCGCCTGGCTTAACCATTCCCGGTGGATGGTTAAGTGGATCACTCGAGCCGTGGTGTCCGACTTAGCATCCAGTGGCAGCCTCCGGCAGAAGCGGTCGAAGATCAGTGATCCTATCGCGGTTTGTTTTTAAACGTACGATCAGACGAGGACGGCATCCGCTCCCGTCTGCTAATGACAGCCCAATGATAAGTCCGCAAAATCATGTCCGGCCCGTTGCACCGCAGATCAGTATAAACTTCAGGAAATCGTTGTGACTAGTGGATTCGGCCAGACATCAGATGTGCATTTTCTATTTGTTGCCGGCCCGTAGCCAAGTAATAAATTCTTCGTGGCACAGGAAAGATTAATTATTAGATTACTGAAGTTATTAATTATTGGAGCTTTCTCTACCATCGCGTGTTGAGATCGCGTCAGATTATTCGAGGGGCGAGCTAGTCCCATCCGAACATTGTTTAAATCCACGTCTTACAAAAATCCGAATGACGCTGCTCTTGTAATGCGTGGGACACTGGCTGACTGCATTTAAGCACCATCTGTTGTCTGGACTAATTTGCAATCCGAATTTATGCGAATTAGGCAGATTCCAGTGAGCAACAGCTTCTCTAATACGGGCATTGAAACAGTAATACAAGGACGCATGGGCAAAAATTTTACTGGACCAACACAGCATTACCAATCGATCTGCATTTCATTCTTTTACCAAAACCAAATAGCAGCTTCCTACAAACAAGACGAAAAAGCAATTGAGGAAATCATGTCTGGATATGTTCAGCCAAAACAGGATTGAAAACTTTAGTTAGCCATTTATTATGAAAGAAAAACAGAAAGACTTCAAATTTCCTTCTTAAACATAGCCATGTACAACCAAACAGACTCAAAAATGCCAGTGTAGTGTACCAGTGTACTTGCAAATAAGGCTGCAACCTTCGCCCAGTTCACTACAATGGTGTTCCAACAACGACGCTCTCCAGACGACTCGCTGTGCACCTACGTGACGGCGCGGCCGCTACAACAGACGGAACAAGAAACTGACGAGATCATAACTGCGACAATAACCGACGGACAATGCCACCATGTTGGGAACATTTTCATGGCGTGAGACGACTTCAAAAATGGGAAAGTGTATATATTCAAGAAAACTCGCCAGCTGAAAACAAACAACTAAATTTTTGTGTCACCTTAGAGTTACAGAGAACAGGGAGTCACACCTTTGGAAACCAACGTTTTGATCAGTGTTTTTTTTATCCATTTATAAATTTTCTTACTGATGGTATATGTTACCTATAAACCTGGTGTACCGGGAATAATTTTCAAGTGATTCGTTAGCATGAAGAAATGAATAATTTCGCACATCTGACATGCAGTCTAGACGACTTTGCTAAACGGAAAGCCCGAGAACTTGAACAATGCATTATGAAGCCAGCAAATGCGGCATATGGGGCTGTTTTAATGTAACATGGATCAAAGAAAACATGCTGCCACATTATACGAATCATATACATATACATATATATATATATATATATATATATATATATATATATATATATATATATATTACGACTTTTCCCCACTTCAGGGGTCTATTTATTCCATTTCATTGCATTTGGTGATGATGCGAGACAAGTAACATTTAGCAACTTGTTGAAATGTGGAAAAGAAAAGTGAAGACCTTCTACCCGGCAAAATCATAGAGCCATTGTACCTAACATTCAAAGCATACTCGGAAACAAGACCATGACGATGATTATCGATGACACCAGAATAATGACGACTTGTCTAGATTCTGAATTACAGCACGACCGCCAGCTAAAAAATCATTTTTTGGAACAACGTCCTTTGGAATTCCGGCTGTCCTGAGCGATACAGTAGAAACACCCACAACGAACGAGGTCAAGGTTAAGATCTTCCGTCTCAGGTGTGGTATCGCAAGAAATCTGATCAAGAGTTTGCACTAGCGACAACAGAAGTGGTTTTGAGTAAATTTAACCCTCTCCAGACGTGTAGTTTTGAACCGTGCAATACCAAAGATGGCTAAACAAAACATACAGCGATTCGACATTCGGTACCCAGTCCTCACGATCAGAGCAAATAAATCTAAAAATCTATATTGCCTCAATTCATTTGTTGTCTGCAAGATCCACGAAAACGCATGACGATATGGATCAACTTTTTTCAGTGCGTAGAACAGTTAACGACAAAGTGAGCAGATCGTTTCTGCAATCTGCCGCTGTCAGTCTTCTACGACTTCAACCTCTGGATAATCGGCCCTGGAAGGAGGACGCCCAGTGATTCCGAACTCACGCGACATTGCTGGGGGGGGGGAACGGCCATGCCCCAGGCCCACGCAGGGGCCACCACGCTGTGTCAGCTCGCCTTCGGTCCAGAGGATACCGCCGCCGCCTCCCCTCGGCCTGAATCAGACGCACGACGCGAGAGTCATCGGCGTCTTCCGGGTGACCGCAGGCCCGCTGCCTTCCTGTGCGGCCACCAGGGCCCGCCACCGTCGTCACCGCACCGAACCATGGGGACGCTGCTGGCGGTGTTCTCCGAGCACAGAGGCCGGCAGTATTACGTCGCCCAACGCTGTGCATAAAATCTGCCTCTAACACATTAAAGCCACTGAGCGGCGTCCCGAGGCGTGAAATGGATGGGCAGTGACTGGTGATTTATAGAGTTGTACACCTGTGCCTGAGGAAGGTGACACAGATGTCGATCAGGGCCATGTGATAAGAGACCGGATTTGAGTCAGCTGTAAGTCTTAATATAACGCGCAAAACTCCATGATCACCTCAAGGAACTACGAAATACCCCAAATATTGGTATTGGCACCAGAAAAATTTAAATGAGTGTCATAATGATTTCATGGCATAAGCTGCCATTGTGTTGATAAGCTGCAATAGTATAGCTTTTACATGTGATGGCTTTGTACAAGGTCGCAGATCTTGCACTTTGACCATTATGACTGCAGAACTGATAAAACGGGGCTGCTTAACGGTGTAAGTGTAATTTAATGAAATCCAAATGTAGTCGAGGGTGAAAAAATAAAGACCTAGGAGTTTGAGCTTGTCAATTTGCAACTGAAATATAACGGGTCGATTTCGCACAAAATGTAATCACACTTAGTTATACTTGAACTTCGCTACATTAAAACTCAAAAACAGTTAGACTTCACCATCACTGGATTTCGAATCAAACTTAAACTACTTTCGACCTTAAATTTCAAATGACACACTTGTTTACACTTCAGCTTTAAATGACACTTAAACCCCAAAAGCGTTTTTTTATCCTCTATTACTTCTTCCTTGCTCATCTCACTTTAATTCTTTTTTCATCTCTCCCTGACTTTCTAAAATCCAAACTGGCACATACAAAATCAATCCAAATTGGCACATACAAAATCAACAGTGGCCCCTTAGGAGGCATCTTCTGAGTGTCGATGTGTCTTCTTTTCAAGTGTCTTTTTTTCAAATGTCAGCACAACCAGCTGCCGAAATGCGGGGCGTGTTATTTTTCGTTGTTTTTAATTTTGCTCGTATGAATCTATAAAAGCATTACCTAGCTACAAAAATGCCCAGTTTATCACTTCATTACATCAAAGTTCAAACAAACTCCAAAGCATCAGAATCATAAAACATCACTGTCTTCATGACATAACTTTGGCATGACATTTAGTTCAATGTCATGCCACTGGTGCCTCACTGGTGTAGGAAAAAATTTTCCGCTCCTCATGTGTGTTTTTTAACATATATTTTCTAGTAATAATGCCACAGGACTGAAATTTTGTTTATCCCCTACTGAACTTTTCACGCATTTTTCCGTTCTGAAGCATAAAATCGGTTGGTTGGTGGCTTTTTTCACTGTGGCCCGGCAAAGTTGGGCTGCAGGTCGCGCGGACGACCTTCCGACGGCAGCGGACGGCCGCACGCGTGTCGAGCCGTTGGATGGACGCCATGTTCCGTGTGGAATAGGTTCTGCCGGACGGCCAGCTGCAAAACATCTTGGGAAGTTAGCCCACGTGGTAAATTTACAAGTCAAAAGCACAGGTAGCCTGGCTCAGGTCAATCAAGATCAACCAAAGGAAAATGATGAACATAAAACATTCTGTCTGTTTCGCGGATTTATTCAGCCGATTTCAACGAAACCTTTCCGCGATTTAGTCTTCATGATGAATGTATCCACGCTGAAGCAGGAGTGACCTAGGTCGGGTCAATCGAGGTCAACCGAAGGTCAAGTATTGAAAAGTAGTCATTTTTACGGGGATGTTATGGAGACTTTAAATGCATGATGAAAGAAAGTGTCTCCGAACAGAGGCAAGTTACATGAGATCAACCAGGTACGTTGCTTTGCTTTCTTTAATGAGGGTCCTGGCCCCCAATATTGGTTTGTCCCCCATGTTTGATTAAGCCCTTCAATATTTTCTCCCGCTTTTAAAGGAAAAAGGACAATCACAACAAAAAGATCGGCTGCAGCAGATAACAGATAGGCAGGAAGTAAATAATTAATGCCTAAAGTAATGTACCTAAGTGATATACATACCTTTAGACATGGGAATGTGTGCAATTTTTTATTTGATAAATAGTAACAAAAAACTTATAAATTTCCGTTCATCAAAATAAAGTGGGCTAAATCCGTTGAGAAACCCACAATTGAGCGGCAGGCAAGGTTGTTGGACCCTCGGCTCGCCCCCCCCAAAAAAATTAACAGAAATTGACGCCCCAAGGTCCACTTAGTTCGTACAACGTCAGTTAGTGAAGATGTAACATTCCTTCTTTCTGTCGAGATTTACCTAAAGCGAAAGAGAGAGAGAGAGAGAGAGAGGCAGGGAGAGAACGGGTTGTTCCGACCTTCCATTCCGCAACACCAGGGTTAAAAAGCACAATGACGAACATAATTTTAGTGGAATTAGTGCACAGACATTGCTTGGCTACAGTTACAGTTTCTCCGCGAGCAATGTCCCGAAGACCATTCATTGCTAATGATCCCAGAAATCCGTAACGAGGAGTTCCAGTCGATGGCCCAATGCCATTTTACGTATATTTATGTTCTGTGAAGGACCAATCAGCAGGGCGCAAGGTAATCGCGCCCTTGTCGTCCGCGAATAACAATTAACCTTCGCCGGTCTGGCCTCCGGATCCATTCCGGCCGGGCCTGGGGGATCATGAGAATCCTCTCTCATCGCAAAAGACCGCGTTTGGGCTAAACATTGCTGCAAATGTGTTAAAGATGCATAGCAGGTCCGAAAGCATCATATTAAAGTCAAACAAGGTCAACCTAGGCTAGACTTTTGACGCACATAGATAGAGAACTTCTGGTGTCTGTCGTAGCATCTGCCGCTTTGTCACTCATCAGACACCACACAGCATAAGATTCTATGTCGGTTCATGCAACATCCCTTTCACATCATGAACTTTATTCGCCACATCATTTCCTTCGCGTAAGTCATGCACCGACCGGCGAGCACGGTTGCAATTCAATAGTGGAATATTTGACAGGAAGTTATTTTCGCGGTGACCAGGGTTTTTATTTTGACAACCAAAAATACACAGGCTTGGTGCACGAAGTACTTAAGCGACAGCAAGCGTGAATGGGTTTCTTACTATTTGTGGCCAAACAAAGTGTGTATGCACTGAAAACAAGCAGCATTTTCAAAATGTCAAATAAGGTGAGCCTGGGCTTAATGGGATTGAGCTAATCTTGGAAAATAAATCTTTGCAATATAACACAGCTTTTGAAGCACATAGAACTACTGAACACCATGCAGACTGTAAACCGATGACTTACATTTCGGCCGTGGACATCAAAATTTGGATAAACCGTGACCAGACCACGGGTCATGGGTCAAAAGTATATTTACATGTGCAAAAGATGTGAGAAGCGCCAGATAGTATAATCAAATTTCAAAGCTACCGAACTAGACTCACTATCTTAAGTGATGTCCTAAAAACGCCGAAGGTTTACCTGACGTAAGGTAGCATTTCCGAAAGATTCGAGACATCCGAAATGTTACATCGGTCGTGCTTTGTTAATTTAGCAAGTTTGAAGTTAATCGATTCATTTGACAAAAAGTTATGATACTAAACTTTTTTGAGACATGGTCTTACTTGACCTGTTCTGGACAAGTGACCTAAGGTGACCTGGAGTTAAAAGTTGACAAAATGTGTAAAAAGGAAGAAGGAAAAGCTATCCGAAGTTCTACGTCTCTGTGCCACCTCATTTCCTGGCCGTCCTCAAGAAACTGGAAGAGGCCTAAACCCCCTTTCCCCAATCCCGGCCCGGTGAAAGTTAATGCCGTAAATCTCCATTCTGAAGGAGGCTTGGTCATGGGTTAAAAACCCTAATTTTGCCAGAAACACTGATTACGATGATGACTGAGACCAAGAAGCTAGATTCGTGATAGTGGCAGTCATAATTTTTCGCTGGAACTGCCGGTGACTCGGCTGGTCAGGCCGACACCAGCGCTTTCACACGGCTGCTATACCGTCTCTAATGAACGGAACCCACAGAGGGCACACACTTCTACCGGATACTCCCCTAATCACTTAAGAGCCTGACATCAGTGTTAGAACTTTGGAGGCATGGAAGCGTGGACCAGCTACGGTCGTGTGAGGTAATAACTCTCCTACTTGGTCTCGTCGGCGACGAATTTAGTCTCACAGAAGCAGCCCGTGCGATTTGGCGAAAACTTGTTCGATAAACGTTAGACAGCGTTCAACTCACTCGACTTGCCAGAGTTTGCGGTGCTTAAGCTGGTTTACGGTCGTTGAAATTCCGGAGCAAAGTGGTAGTTTTACTGTGAGGAAGTTCAGATGAGTTTTATGCATTCTGGGGACATTTTTAATCTGATCTGAGTGGTTCGTTCTCCGTTCTGAATAAGGCACATGTGTCTTCCGCCACACCACGCACTGGCAGTGGATAGGATCGTAAAATGTGTAGAACGGGAATATTCCCTAGTGGTCAATTCATTTTCATATAACCCTATTCAAAGTGCGACTCCGAAACGGTGCGTAACCGTCCCACTCCCCGGCGCTACCACTGAGTCGGCTTTTCCCAGCTCAGACGATTTCTAGTCTCCGTCCATTAAAAACATAACTGGCAGCGTAACAATTCAGCCCCCTGTCGTATTGCAACGACACCCGATTGGGACCATTTAGCCGGGCCTCCCGGACATCTGGCCGCAGCTGGTTCCTG
Organism: Capitulum mitella; assembly: GCA_030062745.1. Taxonomy (NCBI): domain Eukaryota; kingdom Metazoa; phylum Arthropoda; class Thecostraca; order Pollicipedomorpha; family Pollicipedidae; genus Capitulum; species Capitulum mitella. The sequence continues at coordinate 10,263,610 of CP099848.1, forward strand.
CACGGGCCGGTCATATCGCCGGCTTGCCGCAATCTCTGGACGCCCGACGGCGATAAGCAGAGACAGTCAGCAGTCGTCAACCCTCTTCTCCAAGACCAAACGCGCTTCCATTCGCACTAGCTGAAAGGAAACGCGGCGGCCACGAATGGTTATGCAGCTCCATTTTACAGAATCGGAATAGCTTACACGCATTTGGTGTGTACTGAGCTGACGCCGCGAGGTCAGTGACCTTGACCCCACCAAATGCCATGAGTGATGCCATTGAGTCGGGACTGGGAAGTGGACACCACGTGGCCGGTTATCACCTATAGTGTGGCTGTAAACAACACAAAGTATACTTGAGCATTAGGCTAGGAGCGCTTTCGAAGTTGATGAGGCCAGATCCATTTTTTGGTAAGTTTGTTTCCATGGAACACCATCGAGCTAATGTTACAGTTATGTTAAGTTAGTAGTGTCGCTGCCACAAATGTACGTGAAAACATTGCAACGGTGGTACAGAAGAGCAATTTTTGTTCTTTTTACAGCACACGAGAGGTGTGATGCCATGGCATTAGATGCGCATACCACGGAACACTCGTCGTGCAAACCAAACCAACGATTATCACTCAACGGAACGCCATGTTGCCGTCTCATCACGTCTTGTCGCTGGCCATCTGGCTGCCCGCACACCTACAACATGCAGTTGTTAATAAAGTCCGTCTAGTCGCCGTTCTTACGCTTCATGTTGGCGCCCCTTATGGCCAGCATCTTCTGAAGCTTCTGAAGCAATGTTGTCCTCGCTCCTGAAATCGTCATTTCCCCTGACATTGTTGACATCGTCGCTACCCAAAAGCGCAGAGGAACGATGCCACCAACGTGAAATAAGCCTTCAAAATATCCAATCCGAATACATCCGGCGAAATCAGCTCCGGCGCCTGCGTCAGAGAAACCACCAACGATCACGACCACGACGTCGGCCAAGAAGGTGCAACACTGTGACAGGCTCGTGTTCGATTCCATCGGAATCAGAACTGGTAGCGTAGTCCATTCTGCGTCAGCCAGAGTCAGAGTCGGGATCGATTCCACCGATAAGTGACGAAATCAGGGTCGGAGTTGAATCGCACGACTGTCCACAGAATCCGAACTGGAATCGATTCCAAAGGCAAAGTTTGAATCCAAGGTTGCCATTTAGCAAGTTGCCTATTTAGCATAAAAATTACCTAGGATTTTTTTACTTTAGCCGGTCCGAAAAAGTTGGGTTTATGAGCACTCCTCTCAAGTTTTGTGGGTCTAACGAAAAAAAACGAAAAGGCGCAGAGATACGAAAGTTAGAGTGCCTTCGTTTACGCCATTTTTACGCCTTGTGTCAATTTTGTACTTAAATTGACACCATTGTCACCTTAAACTGCCCCCGACTGGTGGGACGGTTGACCGCCCCTCCTGAGGTTTTCCCGAGATTGCGAGAGAACGAACAAACGCAGCGCCACGAAACTTAGTGTACTTTTTGCTTGGTCATTTTTACACCTTGTAGCCGATTTTTGATCTCAGGTCAATTAAGGTGTTCAGGTTAAATAAACATATGTCCAAAAACGTTTAGCACCTGTAACTTTTTCGCAAAACATGATATCAGAGTAAAACTCTGATGGGTTAGAGATTTTGATAAATGCTACAAATCTGTTATCTCGAATTTTTCGGAAATGTACGGGTCACTGACCTAAGGTCGAGCCCGTTTTCAACATAACTCGTTGTTTTCTTCGAAAACTGGCGGAATTTTGTAAAACAATTTGAGTGTGGGGAGGTCCAGATATTCAGTTTCCGTCACTGGGCAAAGTTCCAAAGACCTTCAACCACGGACCTAAGGCCACGAATAACTGCTATGAGTTAAAATGCACTGCCATCAAAATCGGCGATGAATGACTCAGATAAGATTGAAAATGGTAGAACTGGCTCGCACAGTTGTGACAAATACCAAAAAGTCGAAAAAGTCTCCAAAAATTGCTTATTTTGGAAATAAACAGACTTTTGCGAATAAAGCTCCATCTATTGGGTAGATTGATCACTAATGAGTCTTTTTCAAAATTTGAGCATGAGAAATTATCCCAAGAACCAATTGGATCAAGAAGCAACATTGGAATGGCTTGTCTCGCCAAAATAGAAGAACGCTAAAATCAGTTCCCGTTAATTTCATACAGCTTTTGTCGACGACGCCCTGCCGTGCAGCATTGCAAAAATCGCCGTGACTTTAACTAAATATTTCCGTGTACATATTAAACAAATCAGAGAAAATAGGCGTGTATCGGCATCTGGAGACTTTTACTTGCCCGCTGGTACATTCATCTAGACTTTATTAGTCACAGCCCTTGAGATCCAGGCCGTTTCTCGGCCTCATGCAAACGGCTTTGGGAAAACATATATAGGGCGTAAATGACTTACATATTATCCAAAACTAAAAATGAGACCAGTTTTGAGCTCTACTCAGCACGAGCTTTCCAACGGTGTGCTTATTTTTTATCGTGTCACCAGTGAGTTAGAGGGGGTGTTAACCATCGCCTTGTCGAGCGAGCATGGCACCGACCCATGGTTGAGCGCGGGTTAAGTCATTGGTCTAGGACAGGTCGAGAGGGACCATGAAAAAATGGAAAGTGGAATAACATTTCGTAAAAATGCATATATTGACATCGAACTTCGCATCTTGATGGAACATAACAAATTGAACAACTGTGCTTTCTCCAGTTTTCTGAAAATTTCCAGGTCATTGACCTTAAATCAAGCCGAATTTTTGACATTTCTACGTTTGCCATTGACATTGTAGGAGTGGTTCAGCGGTTGTGAAACTTGGATATACACTTTGGTACTTCTCGCATTATTTGCACACGTAACTGTACTTGATCCGTAACCTGGGATAAAGTTACGTTTCATACCGAATTTTCAGATCCACAACCGAGAACAATTCCTTGGTCTGTCGTCTTGCAATGTGAATTGGTAGTCATGGAGTTCGGAAACTCTAATTTATTATAATAACTTATTTAACCAGAGCGATCCAGCCCTACTTGATCCAGTCTTATCATATTTGGCCCTCTGAAATATCATGATTGTTTTTAATGCAAACGTACTTTGTACAGCCACAAATTGTAAGAACTATAGCCATGTCTTCCTTTTGTACCGTTTGTACTGCCCAAGCCTCCCAAAGCAAAAACCCTTGACGTCGCAACAATAACTTCCCGCCAAATATTTGCTTTTGTATTGCGGCCGGGCCCGCTGTCCAGTATCTGAGTGACTTACGTAAAAAAATGCTTTGGAGCGTTGGTTTAATGATAAAAAAGGGATATTACACGATCCGATGCCATGCAGTTATATGTTGTACGGTGCTTGATGAACGATACTGTGGCAAATATACGACAGACACCAGAAACGCCACAAGGATGGGTCTCACTACCTTGACGTTGTTTGACCTTATTTGGCTTCAGTGTGATGGCGACAGGCTTTATATGCGTGCCAGCCATGTTGCGTATCCCAGCCAAGACACATCATTATACATCCAGTTATTTGCCGCTTTCCTCGAAATGGCCAAATTTGCCCTCAAACGTATTTTTTCCGACCCACTTAGCAAACCGGCATTTTTATCGCTGAACCCCTTTTGAGCCACGTGGAAAGCCTTAGTTTTCAAACTTTTCTGACAAAAATGCCAACACGGTTTGACATAAGACGGCCTCTGGTGACCTTCATAGTCACCTTATTTGGAAAAACCATCCGTATTTTTAGTGTCGCCAAAGGTTATCGAACGGCGTTTTTACTTTTTCTGTGGAACTTATAGTTTTTGAAATCTTGCCAGGTCCTCATAGCCACCCCGTGTCTGTCGCAGGTGGATCCGGAGGCCGGCCCGGCAAAGATCAGTGGTATCAAAGCTTTTTAGTATTCCGCAACTAAGGCGATTAGGTACACCGGCTTTCCTTAACATGGAACGATTTTAATACAAACCCATTCAATGTGTTATGGTATTGTGCTTATTTTTTTGTCTGCATTTTATCAGTGGTATGAAGGTAAAGCACAGCCACTTCCTTCCCGTACTCGGTATATTTGTATGCATTTTTGGCGAAAAATGCTGATATTTGCATATGGACTGATATTTCACCAATTGATAAAATCGTGATACATCGCTACTTTCGTAGTGTTTTTTGTGTGCAAACACATAACATGTCTGGGAGTCATCTTAGTGGAATGGATTTCTGGGCCAACTTTTTTGAGTCTGAATCGGAATTAACTCCGTTTTGGGAAAGAGCGTTGAGTCAGGATCAGAATCGATTCAGTACGCCATGAATCGGATTCAGAATCGACTCCCTCCGAAATGGAATCAACCACAAGTCTGCAGGTCACGTCATACAACCCTCATTCTACCGCGTCACTGCTCAGTGCGTTAACATTCGCGACAACTCTCTCTTTCCTTCTCCCTCTCCCTCCCCTCTCTTTCTCCCTCTTTTTTCTTCCTCTCCATCGCTCTCGCCCTGCTTCACTTTTTCCGTCTACCTGCGTTTTTTGCATCATTACGCCTCATTACGCATACATCTCCATACCTCTCAAAAATGACGCAAATACGTGGTTTGTTGTAGCCGTTCACAGCGCTTGGCGATCCATCTGTTTTCTTCGTCGACATGTTTACGGTCGGTATCGTTCCTCCCAGCTCCTGCTCAGGAGTGGATCCGCTGTGTCAATAGTGCTTCCCGTCACGGTCCACTGAGCTCCAGTGTTTATCCCTCCGTACTGAGCCCCGTATTCGACGGCTCGGTCGCAGACGTCCCAGGCAATGCTGGAGAGAGGCATCGATTTGATGGGCGAGCAGGCTACAACATGCATCTCTGATAAGATGCAATACACCATAGATCCAAGATCAAACAACGTCCCATACAACGTAATCGTGTGTTGCCGTATATAGGATCAGGAAATTCACGGTTTCAGTGGTTTGCGGTGGCAGAATTTCAATGGATGTCTGTTTCACCCAGGCCCTGCACTCAGTTCCCCACAAATTAATCCGCTCATACCAGCCATGAGCATCCCTGGCGAGCGATGGCCCCGTCATGCTCAGCCGAGTCCTCTTGTCGACGTAATAACGCACGCACGGTCCAGAGGTTCGGCCTGCACCGCACGCCGCCCGCTATATTACTAGGCCGCCCGCATTACGTGGCGGCTCCCGGCGGGCCGGCGCGCAGTTCGAGTGCCCGACCGATATTTCACCATGGCTCATGCTCGGCTTAGTCAAATATTTCGACCAAAATCGCTGACAGCCGGAAGGTGGGATTGGTGGGTGCGTGCTGCTGACTGTGGTCTAGTATTCGTTCTGGCTAAGCTAAGCGAAGGCGACGTGGATAAAAGAATGATTTTGTAGGAACTGACGGCAATACAGACATAACAGTGGCTCGCTGGGAGTCAGACAGGGGAAGTTGTCCAGTTTCCGCCAACTTTTCGAAAAAGGAGCACTAAGTATGATATGGCAAAAATTGTCATATTTCTGTCTCACATTTCTCCTATGGTCTTTTGTTCATCAGAATATCTGGTGTTTTAGAATTTCAGTCTTTGCTGACTATCGTTTATTTAATTTCTATTAAGACATTACAGGCTGCGCAGTTAGGGCAGACCTGCTATATTTGCGCCATACGGTGTGCCTAATTGCGCCACCATAGAAATGACACGGAGCTCCAGGTACTTTTGGGGCAACGTAAGGGGATAATGAGTCACTCTCTGGTATATTGTGAACAGTTTCACTTAATTTTCTTTCTGCCAATATTTCCCAACAGGTGAGGAGAGCTGCTCGTACCCCGACAGGATGATTGGCGAACCTCCATAGAGATGGTTCCATTGGGGCATCCGATGGGCTTGGGGTCCATACCACTCTTGTGATTCAAAAATTTCCGCTCTTAAGCTTGAAAATAAAACAGTCATACATTTTCTAGTCGAAGTAAGGTCAAAGAAATCATAATGGTTTTGGGGGCCGCGAAGAGCGCTCTCCCTTTCCAGGGTCCATTGAAGCAGGTCAGCTATGGGGTAGATTCCTGCAGTGGCAGCTAAAGCCTCCAATGGGGAAGGGCATAGTGAGGGCACATGGCTTCGAAGTCCACAGTGAATGTGGCTAGCGGCGAGCCACGTCCTCTTAATGAATTGGCCAAAGTGCACAGCTAGGATTTTCTTACGGGGAAAGGGGAGCCGGAGCTCAGTGTGGACTGAAATTATATGAAAACCGCAAAACAAAATGCAGGCCTAAGGGGAGGCCGTCCCCCCCCCCCCCCCTCACCTTTGGCTGCGCCGATGCTGAAAAATAGTTACCCGCAAGATTGATAGGAATCCTCGTTACATTAGTTGCCACAACCCGCATGGGTGGTGCGGGGCTGAACGGGCTCCGTGAGAGAGGGAGGAGACTGAGGACTGCAGTCCTCCCAAGGAGGATCTGGTAACACTCCTGCCTCACGCCTAAGGGGCCCCTCTGCAGCCGAAACCCACCCTCTGGCGATTTTCTGTTTGACCCGCCATTGACTTGGGAAGGGACGTTTAACGTCCCCCTGGCACATTTCTTAGATACTTCGAAAAGAAATAAACGTCGCGTCCTGAAACTTTCAGAACATTTTCTTACCTCCGCTGTACATCTACTGACAAAGATTTGGAAACGATGTTGCCTTAGATCACGTCCTAATGGCATCATAAAGACAAACATGTTCAGCGATTCGACGTCCAGTTTCACTTCGCCGTTACATTGTAGGTGCTCTTCCAATGTGCGGTGACTGTGACACATTATTTGTAGGTGTAACCTTAGAGTTCAATATGGAGCGCCACTGACCTCATGCTAGGTCATCCTAGGTCAAATATGCATTTTGTTCTTTCCGAGGCCAGTGGGAATACATTTTAGAAAAGGAGCTAAATAAACAGTTCTTTTGGATGCAGCCACACAGATAATCGAATGCTCTCGAAACATACTGAATGTGCAGTTTACAGGACAATGTCTTGCAAAGTGTACCATTTTTTGTACTTTGACCTTTGGCGGTTTCATGCGGTTTTCAGCTTAGCGAGTAAACTAGTGTTGTCCGTTTGACGTTCTGGGTGAATTTGACCCTGTGGAGATATCGGCCTTTGCAATGTTGTGCAACACTCCGCAAAAAATGTGCAACATAGGACAAACTGACTTGTGGAGTCATCCAGAGGTGCCAGATGGAGGTCACTAGAGTGCTTATGTTACTGTGAATTCGAAACTACAAAATGTATATTGCAGGTGAGCGGTAATTAGGACCATTTCAATGCTTTATTTTTGCCCAAATCACATTCTAGGCGTTTTTTTTTAGTATCCGTGTCAAATGGGTCGGAAAACATACAGTGCATGGCTCGTTATCACGGGCGTCAAATCTGAGCCAGTCTGAGGCCTTTAACCAATTGTTGACTCTGGTTCCTGCATTACTCAAAATATGAGATCAAGCTACCAGAGACATATTGCCAAGTAAACTTGAGTCTCGGTCTGCTTTTCATTGCGATTAGATAACCATGCAGAAAAGGGGTAGGCTTGTGTGTTGGCCTGATTTGCGACATCTGCAGTGTCTCAAAAGAAAAAGAATGGATATTCGACAGGACCGTTCGGTTGTGCGCTATCAACTGAATGCCGTCTGAATCAGCCGAATCGGGCAATTCAGTCTCGAGATAGACGTGGGGGGTTGCAGCCCCCCCCCCAGTCAAAGAGAAGTGGCAAAATATCTCAGCGAATGCCGTGTAAAAAGGGCCCCAGACACATACGAGAAACTGAAACATCAGCACACCGTCACGCTGTTCTGCTCCGACTGTGCTGCTGCCGTAATAAGGCTCGGCAGATGATGTGGCAGAAGTAGAAGAGTAATGATTGCCATAACCCAACTCGCCGTGGATAAAAAAACTCGCCCACGTATCGCCTCGGTTCTAGTAAAACAGGAAAGTTAATTGTACAACGGAGGCACCGCACAAAATCCATTTTCCTGCACGGGATTGATACCACAGTTAAACACGGGTAACGCAAGCCAGAAAACTACTTCAAACTTGCACTGAAACTTCACGGACCCATCGCACGTCTGTGCCGCTGCTACAGAGAGGAAGAGGAAAAGGATCAAATCTGCAGCCATCCTGTCTTTCTCAGAAAACATCCTTTATCTGGCAATCAGCTGTTTCAGTTGGGAGATAATGGGAATGACACAGTTACGCAAGATGGCACACATTAGAAAGCTATCCCTTACACAGACTGGCGTCGTTGCGGCCGAATGCAAACTTGACTAAACCAAAAGTGGTCTCCAATGCCAACGAATTACAGACCGCTTCAATCACACCAGTTCTTGCTCTCCTGTATTTACTTTCGTGATATGTTACACAAATCAGAACCAAAATGACCGCAAGTAAATGCTATCCCGAATGCCGGTTTCTTTGACCGTCCAAAAGACAAAGATGCCGACTTCTTCGACCACAGGCCAAAGTTACCGGGCCCCCGCAGTCCGTCTCAGGGGTGCCGGCCGCGGCTGTGGGCCGGGTAATTCAGCGGCAGCCTGGCTGGGCCTGACACCGGCTCTAATGGCTCCGCCCACCGTGTCCCACTAATGGGGACAGGCCGACGGTCATCACGCTTCTCTGCCGCCGACCGACCCGGCCCCTCCTCTGGACCACCGGCTCGGCTTTACCCTGTTTCGGCCCACTGATGAACCAGCCAGGTGCATGTGCTGATCCATCGACAACTCAGCCCAGCACCTGTAGTGAACAAGACAAAGTTCAGCCCGCACTCCTCGCCTGCAAGGCTTCATCGTGCCTACTGGCTTCATCGTGCCAACAAAGGCGAACGGAACAACAAACAGCGTTTCGGAATTGCATGCAGAAGGTGAACAAAGACTTCCCGGTGGCAAAGCCTGATTTTGACAACCCTCCATGTACTGCGGACCGTTCTCGCCGGAAGCACTCGGGAAAATGGACCAAAACGATCCCTTTCAAGGCGCGCCGTCCGCGGGCCCCTCCGCGGACAGCGCGGCCGGACGCGGCCGGACGCCGGGATCGGCCGAGTCCAATTAAGACGATTGGGGCGCCGTCGCCCGAGACGAGGAGCGCCCGGCGCGGCTCGCCGCGGACGCTGTCGGTCTCCAGCCGGCCGGCGCGGCCCGCCCGGCCGGCGGTTAGCGGCCGAGTGACGTTCGGACGACGGAGTGAGGCTCGTCCTCAGCGCTGTCGCGTCGAGTGATGGGTTTCCGGGTCGGACTCGGTCGGACGAGGCACTTCCGGCCAGCTTCAGCGCCGCGGACTGCTTGGTTATCTGGTGTTGGAAGTGTTGTGCCAGATCCCATATTCCGCGGTTGCGTGTTGCAAAGATCGGGTCGCCTTTCCGATCGTGTTTGTTCTCTGTCGCCTCGCGAACGCAATACAAAGTTGTGGTAATGAAGTACTTTTTGCTGAGGTAGTTTACAAAGAGTCTTAGTATGCGTCCTAAACGTCCTTTACGTAGACCTTCAGCATTCATTCCTATTACTGCAGTAAGAATGGAGTGTTTGTTGCACTTTTATTCGAAGGTTATCTGAAAGACGATTATAAGGGACTGAAGAAGCGCCTTACTCTTTTTGGATTTCCTCGTTCCCCGCTTACTTCATTCCCAAGCTGACGCTAAAGGACCACTGACTGCTGCTTAGAAAAGCATATCCGTTTCCACTTGAATACAGAACCTACGAACTCCGACAATAATTGACAATGACCACAGGTTCACTTCGCCCCGAGTCACCCCCCCCCCCCTCATCGTAGTGACAGCGTCAACGATCCACAGTTGAAGCACGGCGAGCGACGACAAGCAGGCCTCTCTGGTGCGCCCGCGCCCTCGGAGCCCGGCTACCGGGGCCGCCGGGACTTCACGGAAGAAGGACTCGGCCGCGCTCATCCGGGCCGAGTCTTGCAGCCGCAGAGCGCGTCACTCGCACGTCACATGCCAGACGTCACGGCTGAGACCAGGCGGACCGGCCGACTGCGGAGCTGCTGCTGAACGGGCCGTCCAGGGGCAGTACTGCTCCGGAATGGACAGATGCAGGACAGTACTGCCCGGAACAGACCAGTCCAGGATAATACTGACCAGTAGCAGACCACCTGAGGACAGTACTGCCGCGGGACGGACCAGCTGAGAGCGACAGTACCCCGGAACGGACCAGCTGAGGGTAATACTGTCCCGAAACGGACCAACTAAGGGCAATGCTATCCCGGAACGAACCGGCTGAGGGCGATAGTACCCCGGAACGGAACAGCTGAGGGCAATGCCATCCCGGAACGAACCGGCTGAGGGCGATAGTACCCCGGAACGGACCGGCTGATGGCAAAATTGCCCCGGAACGGACCAGCTGAGGGCAATACTGCCCCGGAACGTGCCAGATGAGAGCAATACTGACGCGGAGGGACCAACTCACTACAGTACTGCCCCGGAACTACACGTCGTGCAGCGGCGTGCAGCGGCGGTGGCGGCACCATTGACGGCAGTGGCCAGCCATGAAGCTCATGATCCACGAAGAGCAGCAAATGTAGGGACTATTCTCAAGCGTGGACTTGGCATGTGTCGGCACAATGCCAAACGCGGCAAGATGTGCCATTAACGGACTGCAGAGAAAAGTTAAGTTTCATTGTCCAAGAGAACGACCTGCACGGACCTACCTCGCATGTCTGCAAAGCGAGGCGGGATTTCCATTGATTCTCATTTTGGGTCCAACACTCTCCGTTATATGTGAGTGATTTGCCCGAATGATTTGACTCATAAAACTGACAATCGGCGAACTGAATGGAAGCCGTACGTTGCATTACGTAACGAAAAGACCGCCAGCACGCGTGTTAAGCGGCTTATGCGGAAAATTTAAACGAAATGGTCTAGAACGAACATGATTGCATTGTGTCTGACTGTGGCGCGGTACAAAAGACAAAAGTGCAGTCAATACATTAAAGCAGTTACTCTTACCCGTCATGCATAAAATTTTGATTGACTGGCATGAGAAAAATAGAAAACCATTACATGGCTGGGCAGACAGCACACACCTGCTGGCGGCCATCAGGATCATGACCCCTTTTTGTTAGAAAGTGGTGCCAACGTGTCTCTTGGCCCCCATTTTCTGTTCTACACATGCTGTATGTCCATCTTATACCATTATAACAAAAATTCTAAAAACTGCCAAAAGACGACAAAACTCTTCTCGTCGGTCACGCCCGACGTCAAACTCAAAGGACAGCTCGCTTAGTAACAGAAGTATGTCTTAGTCTGGCCACTTATACACTCCTATCAGAAAAGTATACAATGTACTTAACAATCAATTTTTAATGTGTTTGTCAACAGTCTGTGCGGATGTCCAGTTTGCCGCACAGGTATATCCGTCTTACCCCGCCGGGTAGGGGAAACCTTTTTTAAGCCTTCGGGAAAGGGTGAGTGGAGTCGTAATTTTAAGAGAATACTAAATGTCCTTTGGAGTGGTAAAGGGAAATTTTCGTAACGTGAAAACAAACACTCAAGAGCCTACACTTTTTCATTTCCAGGATATGTGGTTTTATACGTAATGGTGCCCATCCTACCCCACTCTCTCCTACCCCATATTCCGTTTGTAGCCCCCTTCTACGCACTGGCCCGCACCATCAATGACCTTTTTGTCACATCGTCACAGCTTCCCGGTCACTGGACTAAATGCCAATTTACCAAATTGTCTGCAGTCTTCGAAGGCGTACTAGTCTTGACGCTCCGTACGGTTCCCTGATGTACCTGCTCGCACTTTTTGTAACGTCCCTTGCGGTCCCGGGCAATGCAGTACGTGCACACCCTGTTGTACCAGGCCGTGCCGTTCCGTCCGTGCACTCTCTGCGGCACCATGCAGTGCCGTCTGTATGTCCTCCCCCCTCGGTACGATGCAGTGCCGCATCGTACCGCAGGGGGTACGTACCGCAGTAGGTCCGTACACCCTCTGCGGTACCATGCCGTGATGTCAGTACACTCTCAGCGGTACCAAGCCGCGCTGTCCCTACATCCCCTGTGGTACGATGCAATGCCGTCTGTGCGCCCCCCCCCCCGCGGTACCATGTAGAGCCGTCCGTACACTCTGCGGTACCAGGCCGTGCCGTCCTCCCCTCGAGCGCCGCCGGCGCCGCGGTGTGCCGGGCGCAGGCGCCGTCGGCGGCCGCGCCGGTCGATAGCGCACCTGGAGGCGAGGGGCGCCGGCCGCCGCAGACCGTCTGCCGGGCCCCCGCCGACGGACGCGCCGGCGGCCGCGCCTGCTGTCGCCGACGACACGCGCCGCCACCATGGCCGGAACCCCGCTGCCGCTGCTGCTGCTGCTGGCCACCAGCGCGGTCGCGCCCCGGCCGGCGCACGCCTAAGGTGCTCTTCGAGGCCGCCTTCCAAGGTACCGTCAGGGATTGCTCGCGCGGTGGAAAACGGGTGTCGAGCTTGTGTATCACGTGAACTGCGGTACGTTTAATTATTGTGAGAAAGTCGAAATAGGTCTCCCTTCGTCTTCGTATTGTCAGTTGTGTTACACGCTGGTCGAAGATAAGACGTTTTTGAAAGTGAAATTTAAGTTGAAGTCAAAAGTTGGAACGAAAAATCGATGAATTTTAACCACATTTGCCTCTGGTAAACGTGAAATTATTTAGCGTTTTAACGCGGCGTTCTGTGACACCTTGATCTTGTGCAAGCCTTTTCCAAACCGACCAAGTTCCTGCAGAGCTTTGTGATTAGTGATTAGAGAGGTCCTGGACAGTCTTTTTGAACAACGTAAATCAGCTTAGTTGTAAAAGGTAAGGCCCGATACTGCAGCACTGTGAGACGAGCTAAAATAATGGCATGGGGTCAAAATCATTTTGATAGGACGATTACATTTCCAGAGCACTAGCGGAAAGGAAAAGCGTCATGGGCGTCACCACTGAGGTGGGGGTTGGGGGGGTTCATGGTTACGTGTACCTGAACTCTATGGACGGGGATTGCAGAACATGAACTTTATCCCGACTAACCGGATATTTCCGTCAATTTCCATCCAGGCCTTTTTTAAACGTTCATCCGCTTTTCGGTGAATTTCTTCCACCATTCGTAAATCCTTGGTGGCCTAAAATACTATGAGAGTGACTGTCAGCTGTAAAAGGTAAACCACCGGTAGACCGCCAATATATGAAAAATATTGCAAACTCACATCAACAAAGTCGAGTAGAAGTCGCAAAACGATAAAATGAAAAAAAGAACGCGTAAGTAGTGTATCTTCGTCCGGAAGGGAAATATGAGAGGAGGGAATCATTCACAAATTTCGTCCAGAAACCTTCACATTTTCTCCTCAGAGTCAAAAATGTGTATCCACCTAAAGTCCGTCTTCTCCACCGTGAAGCTAGAGTTAAGTCCCTGTCGAGTTTGGACTCTACCCATCCATTACGACCAATGTCATCCAGCAAATTCTATGGAGACTTGATCGAACAAAACGTGAAACACTGATAAGACGTTGTCCATATTTTTGCTGGTAATGAAAACATTTTGTTAAAGTCTAGCCCTTTCCCGATATGTTATTTTCTTTTTCTTTATATGTTATATTCCCGGTATCCTAAGTGGAATGGAAAATTATTCTTAAGACTGCTGAGTGTTAGTTCCCGATGGGAGGAAATTAAAAACAGGTTTCCGTAAGCATAATTGGTGGAGATTCTCACAAAAAAGCAGTTTCTTTGAAGGTGCGCAATGACGAGACACACGTCAAAGCGTCCTTGAAGAAGGCTGCCAAAGAAGGGTATTGTGTGAAATGGTTGTTTTAAAACCCGAGATCAGTTTTAGAAATACATTTTTGCCGTACCAGAAAATAAAGAATATGCACTGCCAAAAGGTGGTAAACCTTAGCACAAGACACAGTTTTTTCTGGATAACCTCTTAGATATCTAAGCATGTTACTGGTCTGTTATTAAAAAGGTGTGCGGTTTATTACGTTATGATTAATAACTGCGTATCTCACAGCTATTGCTTTCCCACCCTGTGCAGATCACATATCGGTCTCTAAAACTTTTTACCATGTCCTTGGGAATGGATGAACCCCTCCATGACGACGAAGGAGCATTGATGTACAGCAATGAGACGCACGCTTACTGTGTGCGGCCCATCCTCTGGGTACCTCGACCCGCTTTGGTGTCTTGCCAGTTCCGTGATGGCGTCCCTAATCCCGTCGCGTCGTTCTGTCCGCCGCGTCTCCTTCTGTTTTCCCCGCCGTTCAGCGTCCCCGCATTCCGTCCTGTCGCGCTATCCGGCGAGACCCTGTACTCTCCGTGTGCGTCTCTGCCTCACGCCCCGTTTTCCCGCGCGTGCCGCTCGAACGCCTCTGATGTGGCACCCGGAGCCGATCAGGGTGACGGATCGTCCCCGGACCTCCCGCCGTTTGCCGCGGCGCTGCGTCCGCCGGTCACTCGGCGCCGGCTGTCATTGATTTCCCTGCCGGGCCGACGCCAGTCATAACGCAAACCGCCGCCGGCACCGGGCCGGGCCGGGCCGGCGACGGCGGACCGTGGCGGCGGCCCGCCGAGGCGACCCCGCTGCTCACTCCAAGACATGGAGCTCCGAGGCGTGACTCCAGACCTGCAAAAAAGACGTCAAAACTGTCACCTCCAAAAGAGGAAAACCCCAAATCGGCTGTCACAGTTTCAATTCGGCCAGGTTTTATCCTACCAATCCAAATAATGCACTAATTGCCTCCTTCCAGAGCCAGTGCATGGAGCCGCCAGCATATTTACAGCGACTTCTTATACTGCACGCCTGACGTGTGTATTTTCTTCACGTAATGATTACCTTCCATACGTCTGCTATAATTTTAGCCAATGTCTGTCTCCCGAGCTGGCTGGCAAGTTGGCAGACTTTTGCATCTCAGCGTGACTCAACTGCACGGCCGGAGACATTGAGCTTCGAGACGCGCGCAGAAGCCGCTGAGTTCCGAGCTGAAGCGGTCCGATGGAGTTTTCAGCGCTCGGAGGAAATGGAGTGCAAAATTCGGGTGAAATTTATATTTAAATCCTGAGTGCTATTTAATGCGAGGCGAGCGTGACTAGAGACATCAAACAAAGCTGCATACGGTTCCGGCGGTCTCGTTGTGGCGCAGATGTGGCGAGATGGCTTAGCATCATGGTGGAGATCGGGTTCTAGCCCGAAAACTGCGTCAGAGACGAGACGCTTTTGGACTTTGCCGATGTGAGAGGTATTCGAGGGCTTCAACGCTGTCAGTTTCAACCGTTTGTATTTGCTCCTCGAAGTAAGCTAATAGCTGCGCCGTTGGCATGGCATCCATTAGTTCCAACAGCAAATTACGAGGAGCATCACACATGCTCCGAGCGTATAGCTGGAGTTGGGATTTTACGGTTCAAGGAAAACACTCAGATAATGACAGGCAATGGCCAATTACCCATCAATCGCAACATGAGATGAGAATCCAGGATCCGTCGGCTGTGATGTTTGTCAACCCTCGCCCGGGCGAGTTGTTTCCCACCTTCCACTGTGCACGGGGGTCGGTTCGACCACTCCCCTTTGCGTTTTGGCCTCTACCTGAACTGGAGACGCGAAACGACAACGAGCGTGTTGCTCGTCATGAGAGAAAGCCAACGGCATCCAGTTTTAAAGTTTTAGGTCAACCGGCGACCTTTTAGGTCAAGCCAGTGGCCCAAAATAGGCGAAAATCGCGAAACATTTCCTTCCGACAGCCATAGAGTGAGATGTTGCGCAGTTAGAGAGGTCAAACAGGAACCAGAGGACTCTGAAGCCTTGCAAATTTAGAGTATTCTTTATTATCGCTTTCGGTCAATGGCACAGGTCAGGTCAGGTCAAACCCCGTGACCGTCAGCGACGACATGTAATCTAGAGGCTTCTGTCGGCCATGAAATGAATATGAATAAATGGAAACTGTGTAAAATGGATACTGAATTTGAAATCAGCACATCAAAATACCCAAGTGATCACTTGAGGTCAAAAACGGTCGTCCGAGGTTGGTGACCTCGGTTGACTTTGGAAGGGTCACAGACTTGGTGGGAAGCGAGGCCGCGTACATCTCGTTTGACACCAACTTTCATATCGAATGTCACTGGCGGTTTAAAGCTGCCAGAATCCAAGAATTCATCGTAAAACGGCCAGAGGTGTTCGCCTTTATTACATCATAACCCCGTGACCTGACATGAAATCGACTTTGTTTCTTATCAAAAATTGCGACTTTGATGTCCAGAGGGTACTGAGAAATCCGGCCTACCATGTAGAAGCCATTCCTGAAGAGCACGGGGGAGGGGTCTAATTGACACCTTCCCCCGCCCGGGCGAAGGCTAACCCTATTCCCGGCAGGGGGGCGGAATCCGCCCCCCTCGAGTTTTTTGCTTGCCAATTCCATGATTTTTAACGCAGCCTCACGAAACTTGGTGACTTTTCCTAGCTATTTTTCTACGTCTCGTGACAAAATTTCAAAATTCTATTTTTCTCAGGAGCGGAGCCAGGCAACGTTTTTGGGAGGCACCTCAGTCATTTTTGGTCATGTTCAGGGTAAAAGGAAAATGTCTGCCAAAAACAGAGTTTTTAAGATAGAGCTCAAAACTTTATATGGACATATAGCTTAATAGTTGAGCAATGTGCAGATACAATTTGGTTTATCTCAGATCACTGTACAAGGTCAGGTCAACGTCAAAAGTCAAAATTTGTTTTTTACAATAATTTCGGCGCCGTTTTTTCAAATGCCAACCCGGAGTATATATTACGTTGAACGGTGCCCTCTACTTGTGTACCAAGTTTCAGCTTGATATCAGGTCGGGTCACGGAGTTATGACCTAAAATATCAGTGCGCGTACCATATATCGCAATAGCCATAAAATGAAATTTTTGAAATAGAGTGAATTCAAATGATTGAAAACGTTTACAGACAATATTTATTGTACACAAGATCATTCCAAGTGACCCCAAGGTCACTGGAGGTCATTTAAGGTCAAAGGTCACAGGTTGATCTGAAGAACGTGTGACCTTGACAGTTCCCCTTTTTCATGTCCCTGGCACCGCCTATGCTAACATTATACAAACAAGGTGATGCGATTTGTACTTCTGTAGCAAAACATGACTAGCAGAAGCCAAAAAATCGATTTTGCCTCTTTTGTTCATTCAGTTGTTAGAAAATTAATCCACCTATTTTTGAAACCCTGTGAACGCCCATGAATTTTCTCAAAATTTCAGATTTGTGTACCCATGGTAAAAGCCCTATCCATAATCTCTCGATTCATGCTAGTTTCATCAAAATCGGCCCATAAACAACGGAGTTAAAAGTCCAAAAGTTCCCCCCATTTTGACATTTTTGCCCCCTGTATCCACACATTTCAAAATTTTGAAAATTTCTTTTTACAAAAATGTAGTTCACGTCATGGCAAATCGATTGCCGTTTGTTGCGATGAAATCGGATGTGTAGTTCTCGAGATCTCAGGGGGGGCCGAATCGGCCCCCCTGCCGGGAATCGACCATGTCGTCTAGCCCTCCGGGAATAGGGTTAAACGTCACCATTCAACCTCCATGAATGGCTTTTCTGTGTTACATCTGCGAATGTCTTTTTAATGATTGGTTGGCTTCGGACACCCATTTGCAAAGTTTCCGCGCATTCGTTTTCGTGCACCGCAAAATAGGCGTAATAATCAATCTCGAAATGGGGAGAAAAAAGCTGGATGGTGTCGGGCATGAAAAGTAAGACTTTTAGGTAGACGTGCCACATGAGGCGCACTAACCAAACATGATGGCAACAAATGCACAGTACATGAATTACAGACACAATTATGACTATATCCGGTATCTATTTATCTATCTATCTATCTATCTATCTATATATATATATATATATATATATATATATATATATATATATATAGGTTAGTGCGCTTGTATATATGGTGGTTAGTATATATATATATATATATAATATATATATATATATATATATATATATATATATATATATATATATATATATATTATATATATATATATATGTATATATGGTGGTTAGTATATATATATATATATATATATATATATATATATATATATATATGCGACTGGTATCCGGCGAAAATATTCCATTGTTGCTCATCTTATCGCGACTTTGTTAAGTGCATAATGTGCAATTTCCAAAGTCGAGGTACTTTGTTGACACTTGATCATGATATATATATATATATATATATATATATATATATATATATATATAGTATAAATATATATATAGTATATATATATATATCCCAGTAAACATTTTTGTAAGCTCAGACTTTTCACATCGTGATGTGAAAACTTGGCAGTTTTGGAGGAATCTGAAAAAAATGATGCAGTAAACTAGAAATGCAAACAGGCCTTTGTGAAATCAGCTACTTTCATTCCAGTTCATTACCCTCATTCATTTTTAGCGTTATCTCACATGGCTGATCACGTCGTCCAGAGGCTTCAATGTGTACAGTGGGTGGGCCATGCAGGCAGTAGTCCGTGTCGGAGGTACTGTAAGCCATGTCATGATTCATTCTTGACTACATCGCAGAATGACCACGATCTGTCTGCAAGCTATTTTGGCGTTCAGCAATCAAAAGAAGACATCATCGAATCATTCACACGATTAAGTTACCGGCTACATGTCTAAATTAAAGCGATCTAAAAGTAAATGCCAGTGTTAAGCAAACTGTCGAAATGAGATGGATGACAATGGCCACCGGGATTCTGTGAAAACGACGCTACGCATAACGCATCCAACTTGCCATTCCATATCAGTGATAGACATTATATACATTAGACACTGACGGATAAACAGCCACAAAGGATACGCTTAAATCTGTGGCCAGTGGCCACCGTAGCTATTGGCCGTATTGTTTAAGATTCATTTGTTCTGGCCAACAGCTATATAATTTCTTGATGACAACCATATACTTTGATTTCAGCAGAGAGCAATGTTAATAAATGACGTGAAATGCCATCGGAACGTGAAATGACACCAAATTAGACCTGATCTGTAAATGCTTGGTTCTCTTGGTGCTGCGATGTGTGCACCTTTGCTCAAAATTTCAAGCACTCTTCAGAGGTAACGGGGCCAGTATGACGCCGCGCACTCACAAACAAGAGTCAAACCAGCGCGTTACACGGTTGGTTTGGGGCCAAGAGCGGAGCTTTGTGTCGCATGCACCCGCTTAGTACCAGCGTTACCGCCACGAAACGACACCTGCCGTCCTCGTCATGCAGACAGAAATAGATCGTACACCTTCCCGTTAACGGAGGATCCCAAGTCCAACAAGCTGCACGTTCACATGGCAAGTTGCATTTTGCCACTGACACTTTAAATCTTGCTTGTCTTGGATGCCACTTGTGACTTTGCAGCCCACCACAAAATTTGTCGTCTCCATCATCAATGGTTACCAAACCAAATGCCTTAAAGGCGAAGGCATACACGTCGGCACGTGCGTCCCGCACACACCAGGCTGAATCTACTGGCGTGCAAAACAGCGACGTCTATCGACTGTCATGTATGACGTGATCCTGTCCGCCTATTTTCAGCCTGCCAGCAGTAGCAGTTTTGCGGCAATGAAGGACGGGTGCTAATCTTGAGTACCTCGCGCTTCACGTGCGAGTTGCACATCTGTTTCGGTCTCCCATCGGAATGGATCGTCCAGCTGCCCTTCCGTCTTTTCAACCCATCACCGCACCAGACTGCCCCGTTTGTGTGCCGGCCATTGGGTTATCAGAAACACGAGTGTAAAAGAGGTGCTCACGCGTTGAACGTGACCCGTCGCACCCCGCCCACCACATAGGGTACCGCTGAATAGCCCTAGTGGTCTACCTACCCACTAAATTCCAGCTGCCTAGATCACTGCTGACGACACTCGGAGGCCCCGAGTCCAGATCAGAAACACGCGCCTGTGGATCGCCACGTGGACTGCACGTGGGTGGCGGACCACAAAAGTACGCACTGGCAAATGGGGCCCATGTTGTCACCAAGTCCTGAGTCAATAGCTCTCGCCGTTTGACCTGTACCACTGATGAATAAAAATCTGCAGAGGCCCGGCTCGCGCCGCGTGGCACGTGCCAAACGTCGTGACCGACTGGCGCGTTTGGGGGCTAGAGGCTCCATAGTTTGGACATGCGAACACTCAGACGCCTCGATCTGAGGTTTTCCGAGAGACCGCCATGTATGAAATTTAATTTCATTAAAATGCTGCAAAGCACACTTTTACCTTTTCGATCTTGAACAGATGAAGTTTGAATTGTGCAGTCGCTGCGTTTTCTACTTTCTCATCTGAAGCACGATGGTTCATTTATAATTTCCACCTGTTCTTGATAGCATTGACGGAGAGCCTAATGGAAACTTTGCTGCATAATTCATCTTTTGCCGTTGAAATCTGGGAGTCCGATTTTCTTCCTGTAAAATATCCCAGACTTCCGGAAGCAATGTCCAAGACCCACCCAGACGGACTGTTATTTGCTGAATCACGGCCCACTGCATCTACCCTCTGACAGCCGTCAACCTCTAGAGTTCTCTTCCCCTCAGACGTCCGTCACCTCACATTCATCACCTTCTGATGTCTACCACCTCCTACCATCCACCACCCTCTGACATCCAACACCCCCTGACGTTGGCTCTGACGTCCGGAACCTTCTGACGTTCATCACCCTCTGACGTTCACCATCCTCTGACATCCACCACCATCTGACGTCCACCGCCCTGTAACGTCCACCACCCTCTGACATCCGTCATCCTCTGACGTCCTTCACGTTCTGTCGTCCGCCACCCTCTGATATCCGCCACCTTCTGACGTCCACCACCCTCTGATATCCGCCACCTTCTGACGTCCACCACCCTCTGAGATCCGCCACCTTCTGACGTCCACCACCCTCTGAGATCCGTCACCTTCTGACGCCGGCCACCCTCTGACATCCGCCACCCTCTGACGTCCTCCATCCTTTAACGGTGGTTCTGTCGTCCGCCACTCTCTGACGCTGGCCCCGATGTCGGCCGCGTTCTGCGTTTCGCTCCGGCCGCAGCTCTCCGCGCAGCTCCCGGGCTTCGCTCCCGCCACTGCGAGGAGCGGAATCCACCGCCTCAGGGCCGGTGGACCGCGCGGCCGGACCCTGCCGCCACGGCCAATCGATGCGCCATCACCTCGCCGCCAGGGAGCAGGGGAGACGAGGGGAGCGGCCCTTCCCGCCGCCCCGCAGCTGGGCATCTCCCCAGAGTGGTCTGCCTCGCCGCAGCGCCCTCGCCACGGCCGGCCGCGGCCTCCGGGGCCGAGGGATCTGCTCTGGAATGGAATGTTCTGCTGGCGCGGGCAGGAATGCAGCGGTGGTGCTGTGATCTGTGCCCTTCTCGTCGCCTTCACTTGGAGGAAATTTCTCGTGCGTTACGATCCCTTGAAAACGAAATGGGAACATGAAATCCCTTGAAAACGAAATGAAAACGAAATGCACAGTGTGGTCACTGATAGACACGAAGACTTCTACACAGTGTGAGTTGCACATCAAAGACGCTGGACTCGTTTTGGCGGCCCTGCTACAACGCACGCCAAATGTTCGGTATGCAGCACTGTGGTTTCGTCCTCAAAATAGACCGGTGTTGAAAGCAGATCCTGATCAGAAAATGCTACCCAGACCGACGGGTTGCCATAATTCGGTCTTGACCACATAAGCAAAGGGCAAAACTTCACCGACATCTGACTCATGTGCAAGACGATCAGAGCTTGCTTAGCGAGCTCTACGTGATATAGACTGAAATTTCGACACCGTTCGCTTCAAATGCACTTGGATCAAATATGCAAAAAAATCATGTTACGTTAGCCGGTCATGCACCTACATCAGCCTACCATGGATCGTTGCTACAGTTTCCGCTGCAGAGACATTCAATACCAGCGTGTTTATCTCCACTGGCTTAGCTTGACTCAACAGTCAAAGCCGGCTTAATCGCAGCTTCCTGTCCTGTGTGGACGTCCTTGGAAGTGGTTGCCATCTCACGACCAACTTCGGCCAGCTCCCGAAGAGTGGGAGGAATCTTCCGCTAAAAAATTAACTGGACCAGCGTCGGGCCGGGCGGACGTGGCCGAACCAATGTGCTCATTATCACAGTCAAGTCGAGGCTAATTATGTTATCTAATCAGGGAATGAAATCCCACAGTGCTGCTCAGTCTAATTCACTTTACATTTCGCGCCATGTTTGGATAGCAGGAACAGTAATTTATCCTCTTTCGATACGCAAGCAGAAATGAAACCCCAAAGAAAACTTCACACGATCAGTCTTCCAGTAGACATATAAATGGATGGATTCCACATTTTCACGCGACGATTGCTTTGATGTTCCAATATTGGTCGTTTAATGTATTTTGAAGTCAAAATAGCGCCCAGCGGCAGAGGGGAAACCACACATTGCCATTGCAATAATCCACATGCAACCTTCTGTCTGCGATTACGTTGAACATAAACACTCCACTGAGTGAAACTTCACAAAAAAATCGGTGGTCATCGTAGCGGTTTGATTTAACTTGAACTGCAGTGACTTTTGTTACTTGAAATCCATATTTTCGTGATGTTTCACATGGCTAAGCTGTCTGATATTTTTGGACACTCTCAGTATTATCAGCGGTTTCAATAAAATCTAGAGGTGCTGTCCGTGTTTATCGCTTATAATGCAAATAAAAACTTTGAGTTAAATAAGTCAACGAACATAGACTGATGTTTGTATCTAACAGTCATTCCATGGCTTAAGGATAGTGACCCGGTGTCCTCAAACACTTTTTTGTTCGAAAACGTTGCGTTTTAACCAAAAACGAATGGATAAAATCTCCCTCTTTATCACTCAAACCCAAACGTATTTCGACCTTACGAACAAAATGCACTGGCCTAATGGTCCATGGAAAAAGTGTGATTCTCTAGCATTAAAAATGGCCCTCTGCAATTAAAAGCTTTAGAAAGTAAAGAAGCTCACCGGCGACGAATGCCGTAACCTTTCGAACAAATATTGCTACATTGCACCCCTGTCGAGGCCCAAAACTCTGAAATGATATTTAATTCACAATGCTCCGTTGACGTCGCCTCTGCATTGATATATACGTGACAGTTTGAGGCCAGTCCAATATTTTCGCCTCGTAACCTGGTTAAATTGAGCACCGACTATGATACGAGCACCTTTGTTACGCCCACCGTCCACCATGCATGCACACTATGGAGCGGTCATAGGCTTGCTCGCGGCAAGGGTCCGTTGTTGCAGTTGGCCGCGTCTCGTTGCCTTGGCGACAGTGCTCCGACAATCGACGCCGGACGGACGTCGCATTCGACGCCTGGCTGGCCGGGCGCCGCTCACATGCACGTCGCCGGCGACGGACTGAGGGTCACGCGACGAGCTGACCCTGAAGTCGGACTTTACCGACGCCCGCTGAAGCCAGAGACGAAGTCCAAGGGTTCGGTCAAGACCTGAGGGGTCAGATGCAATGGGCCGATGGGCCGACCTCAGTCAGGCAGCCTTGCCAGCGCTGCGCTCTCCCATACCGGCCTCCGAGGCCCACGGGTATAACAACCGGGGGTGGGGTCTGGGGGCATGTAACCTCCAATTTTGGCAAAATGGGTTTTGTCCCCTCAATTTTGGTCGGAAACAGAACACTTTTTTAGTTTACTACTGAAAAGATGTGATTTTGAATCAGATTGCCCTCGCCAGATTTTGATCCCCCAGTTTCTGAGACTCGGCTACAACCATGCCGAGGCCACCTGGCAGGAACGCCCAGGCGCGGCGTCAGCGATGACGCGGGCGGGCCGGAGAAACGCGAACAAACGAGCCGAGGCAGCCGACATTGAGCACTGCCTCGACTAATGATGGGTCGATGCCGGCCGGCCGGCGCCGCCGATCGCTACGCAGAGGCCACTTTCGACTGCGTGCACCGGCGAGCTCCAGCCGGTACTCAAAAGCAAATGAGCCGTGGCATAGGGACGGCAGAGCGAGCCGTGACAGAGGGATGCGCAACGTTTCGTAGAGGAAAAAACAATGAGTCATCAGCTGCCTTAACGTGACGTCGCCCAGTCAGAAAGAGCACAGACGGTTTCATGACGAAACATCCCGAAGTACAAAGAAAGCAGTCCCTTGAGTCCACAGGTGTTGCAGAGCCTCAGTTTGCCATTCGTTTCCTGTGTATAACATGAAGCCTGGTTTTTATTCGAGCATAAGTCAAGAAAAACCGTCCTTTGCCGTTTCTGCATTTCTCCGGAAGCCCTCCACCCTACTCATGCTATTTGTAACTAGGAGAACGAAAGAAATAAAAATGGAACATAGCACGTTCGTAAAATGTTAGGAAGAATAAACACACACAAAATGACCATTCTTGTATTTTCAAGGGTTGAGAGGTCCAATAAGGGTATGACACAGTCCCACAACCATTCGGAGAATTACTCCGTTTTCAAACATTGATTGACAGATGAATGCCAGACATTCTGAAAAGGGACTGAAATATTTCATCATTATCGAAAAGCCGTATTCATGCTTCAGTTATATTGGATAAATTTTACGTTATTAAATCCGTTTTTCATTTTTAGTCATAACAAACAAGTTCATTAGTTTGTGGACAATCTCTAAGACCAGACATAAAAGAAAACTTCCTCTTTGGTCAAACCTATGTTTTCCATGGATAGATCATTTGAGAGCGCAAGTCATTTACGGAGACTGATGTGGGATCGGTTTCTTTTCGATCAGGTTTCGGCAGAATTTGCTCATCAGTCCCTGATGATGCCATTATTTAATTTGGCTGGAAGTTCGTCAAACTTCTCTAACTTAATTCTCAGTCTAGATTAGTGCCCACCGTGTCCTCCGCAATCGACAAAACCTCGGAAAAGGCCGGAGTTGAAAAATGGGTACATGTGCGTTATTTCATTGGCATAGCGAGGAATAGGTTTTCAGGACCTCTCCCGGCAAACTGCGCTACAGCGGTTTGCACTGAAACGTACCACTTGATACTTGTTTCAATTGCGCCAGCTACTGGGGGGGAGGGGGGATGAGCAGGAAAATGATGTCTTACGTCTGTCGGGATTAATTCACCACATCAACTGGGAGTCAGCAGTAAATTTTGCCATTCTGTTACCTGGTTCTGTCTTTGTATTGGGTAACAAGGTATTTTGCTTCTGGTGATGGCGCTGCTAACGGTTAGCGGTTGAAGGGAAGCAACTTCTTTGGTTTACAAAAATGTAGGAGCGGAAGTCGTCGAAACGAAACGTGAAATGGCCAGCGGACAGTAGCACGCTGCTCGGCAGTGCCACACTTCCGTGATGTCGGTGGTCGGAATCGATAACGGTGTTCAATAACCGCGGTGGCCGCACGCTATAGGCGGTCATGACATAACCGGAATAATATACGAAACTTGAGAAGCTTGATGCGACCGTTCGCTGTCATTCCGACCGGGCGTCTCTCGCCTCTCGGAAAGGCGTTCGTTAGAAAATACCCTGAGTGAGCTGGAAGTGAATCACAAATCAGGTGAAGTGAATCACAGTTTCTGCATTTTATGAACATGGAAACGTTTCTTTCGCATTCGAACTGCACTCAACATGCACACTGGCTCCGGCACTGTTAATGTTTTACCTAGCTGAGAGGATCGGGCCCTAATCGCATTGTAGCTCTGCTGTCCTGCGGTAAGGGTTTTTCTCATGTTTAAATGTTGCTGTTACCGCAGTCCGCGGTGATGCTTTTCTTTTTTTTGGTTGATGATTTAACTGTGCCGTTTGCGGCGACCTTGTCGAACGTTTGTCTTTTGAGCGTGACTTTGTTCTTGACTGGGAAGCTGGCACCACTCCGGAAAATGTAATTAATTAATGTTCTTTTGTGACTAGAATCTAATTGCTGCAGCTGTTTTCTCTTTGGTATTTAAAACATACATATTGTGTGGAGACAAGTTCCATAAGGCAGTGAGACATTTTCATTGATTGCCCATGCTGTTTACAGGTTTCTACGTAAATCAAAGATTGGCTGAACCGTACACCGTACTGATCCTTAAATTAGCCAAAAACCGGTACAGTCGCTACCTAATCTTGTAACACACAGGACATCCATTCAAAGTTCTAACATGGTACTTTCGCTTCTCGTAGCTCCTGACAGCTTCACGTGGTAACAACTCTGCTTCTTCAGATAAATGCTATTTTATATAAACTTCTACTTCTCACTATTATAACGAAGCATAAGTATTTAATTACATCTTTACCTTCAAAGCAAGGCGTGTTGCGGCTTTGCTTTTCCTGAAGTTTTCTCCGTCGTGGTGACTACCAGCGTCAGGTCCTCTGTGTCGTTTTGTATCTGTTGGTGTACACTGAATTCAGTCAGCTAAGGCAGTATGCGCCTGCTTGGTGTGGATCGTCCATTTCGTGGCTGATCTATTCGCGCAACCGTGTTGCATGACCTTTCAGAACTAAATCTACCTAAATCTCGCTCGGGATATTTGAGGAAGCTTGTTCGACCCCCGCCCTTGATACCTCAGAAACTAGCCATCCGATGCTACGTCAAGATAGCTCAAAAGAATACCTCGTGTGATATTCTGAATGCTTAAAAATTAGAAAAAGATGGCAATGATAGTGTCAGAAAATACAAAAGGCTGCTTGGTTTTACAGCATATACACTGGTCGCCCTTGGATCTGATAATGTCGGCAGGAGGTGGCCAGAAGTCGATGCAGATAAGACTGGATTTGAACTGCATATTTCTGTCCAATATATTTTAACACATGCATCAATAACACATCCAGAAACCATTAAACGGACGACAAATATGGTGCATCCTGTTTTAAAAGCCATGACCTCAAAGGACCTCATGGAAATCGTTGTAACGTTCCTTATATTTTTCAATGTAGCGAGACAAAACACACCCACCAAATACGGTGACAGAAACTGGAAAGCGGGGCTTGATGATTTGCACTCGATACGGAAATTTGTAAAGCGATATTGAATGTTGTGGCTGGGTACGTCTGACGTCTGCAAATCTGCGATTTTGCAAACGTGGTGATATCGATTACAGTAAACATAAGTGTCGTGGCCAGGAGCTGGACATGGGAAAATGCGTTTTCACCTCCATACATATCTGCGCGCTTTTGCAGACTGGTGGGGCTCAAAACAAACACAAAAGTGTGACATTTAGGCTCGAAATTCGGTTATTGATGGCACCGCCAAACGCATAAAGAGGAGGATTTAATTGTCTTTTGTTGGGCTGTTTATCATGCTTGTTTTCAAGAGCAGGGACGGTACCATCGAGGCTATCCCGATATGTGGACGAAAAATAAGCATCTTCTAGATTCTTCCCTGGCAATGCGTACCTTCGCTACAACGCCAAAAAGCGCATGCTACACACGAAAGCCATAAAACATTGCGCAGCCATCCTTGCAATCACTCTGTGCGAAAGTTGGCTTCATGCAATGGTTTATTAATCGCTGAGTATCCATTGTTGCTCCTTGAGATTAGCCCACACTGGCATAATATTTCGCGTGTCGTAATAAGAAAGCAAGGACACAGTAAGCCATTACGATTTGTTGTTACATCCTTCCTCGGCGAGTTTATCGGTTACTGTTAGGTTATGTTATGTTACGGTTATGACAAAGTTCATCGGTTACTTTTATGAATGTGAGATTTTTGTTACCACTTTTGCTCTCCTTGGTCCGCCAATCTCGTCATGAAGTATAGATATGCCAAAGGCATGTCATGAACAGAAACGTTGCAAAAAAGTGTTTGAAAAAAAAGTGAAATGCGCTAAAAAAAATAGGAAACGTCACCAAGTGTCATCGTTGTTTTTGAACTGTTCCTGAGAGAATAGCGAAATACTTAGAAGATTTCTCGGTCGCATATGATTAAAACCTCTTGACTGTTCATTTCCTGGATTTGGCCGACAATATTTGCTCTCAATGTTCATAAGCACCCTTTCTCCGAAATGCTTGTTAGCAACGCTTAGTTACAAGTAGCTGATGAGACCGCCCACCTTTCATTTCCAAACAGATCATAGGCATCGGTGTTCTGGACATAAAATTCTGATGGGCTAAACGCTGGCTGGCATGGTTTCATCCTTCGTCTTCGGCACTGCAACGTGTCTTAAACAACCGTTCACGAGAATACTTCGCAGTATTTGGAGGCTGAAAAATTGAGAAGTCCGAGCCTTGGGAAATTCGTTACCGCTGTTGCTGTTGAATGGTCTTTTTCGTCTAGTGAGAGCTTATCAAAACGCAGTGCACGTACCTTCTCCAGGTAAAAACACCCTCATTACATCCCACAAGGGGCACCTAAAGGTTTCTTTCTCGCCGTACATCATTCAGTTTCTAACAGCCTCCCACGCAAGTTCCTTTTACCTGCTGTTTGTTATGCTTAATTTGGAGCCTTGCGTTGCGTTCAGCGGCGTTGATGGTTGCGCCACCCAATGCTTATTTCTCATTTCACTCATTCTTTAAATCTGGGGTTTTTCATCAAAGTCCATTCGCTCTAGACCACATTTGGCTCATTCAGAATAATCTGTAAGGCTCTTAGTTTCATTTGTATCTTAGGGCTCTGCTTTATTCTGTGTTACAAAACACAGTGATGTCTTACACTAACCGCGTATCAAAATGGGGCAGAATCTGTGGATGCAGGGGACATTTTTGTCGAAACGAGCATTTCATCGTCACAGAATGTCTGGTTAGGCCCATGTTTGATTGATACACTAGAAGGGAACTAACAATATCTTTCTATTCCAGGGACATGTGCTCACAGCAGTGCGTGTGACCATATGTGCTACGACCTCCATGATGGAACATACGAATGCTCCTGTCGTCCCGGCTTCGTCCTCAACGATAACGGATACAAGTGTGACCGTAAGTCAAACGCGGGGGAATAGTGGATGGATGAAGAGAATGAATTATAAGCAGGGGTATAGCCAAAGGGCGAGGAAAGGGCAAGGGGACCAGGCCCTTCTCCTTGGGCATGGACTTTACCTACCAAATTTGAAAATAGGCGATGATTTCCGGAAATCAGAAATAAAGTGGCCGAAATCCTGTCATTCTATCGAAATCCTATCTATTTTGAGTGGGTTAGATTTTTCCTGGCTCGCTCCTTGGAGAAGGACTCCTAGATAAACGAAAAATCAAAAAGAGAAGTTAAATGAAAAAGTAGGGGAAGGCGAAAAGGAAAAATTAGTTGGGAAGAACAGGAGAAGACAAATGAAAATAAGAAGGAAAAAGAGAACATACAGCGTTGGTAAAAAAGGGACTTCAGTGAAAAGTATACCAAAGCATTCCTGAACTTGACGTTATTTCGATAACTGATACGTTATTTCGTCTTTAATCCTGAACATCTGCAATATTGAAGTGCATTCAAGAGCTCTGCAAATTCAGGACACGAAAACGTGTATTTTCGTATACCTGAACTGTTTGTGTTTTATTTTTGAAACGTGACGAGCGAACCCGCCACGCCACTGCATCACATCCCGTGGTAGTGAAACGCCTAACCAATGGCTTCTACTCCAGAGGAAATGACTCACTCGCCGCGGCATATTTTGGGCCGCTCAGATAGCCTCCCCAGGGAGCCGGACTGCTTCCGCACCACCCTGGTCTGCGCGGAAAATGCCCCTGAGTCACCGGCGGATGATGCACCGCGTCCGAACGTAACCGCAGGGACTCGCGGCCAATATTCTGCCGCGGCCGCCCCGGCCGCACGGAACGAAAAGTCGATATCGTCGCGATGGGACGGACAGCGGGCACGGTGTGATTGTGTTTGGCCGACGCTCCGCGGCCGCCGAGCGGCGCCTCTCCAGTCCGCGCCGCCTCCGCCGGCCAGGGCGACCGCGGCCGCGGCAATGAGCCGGTCAGCGATGTGTGAAAGTGATAGCGGCGAGCGGCGACCGCCGGCGCCGGGTCACGTCGCCGTTTTTTGGGACGTTTTTGCGGGACGCTCGTCGTGTCGTCGGGCCACGGCGATGTTTTTGCGGCCTTTTTCTCTGTCGGACCTGATGTGTCGGAGTTTCGCGCTTAATGTTTCCATCGATTACACAGCGTCCTGGATCGGTAGCGTCGGGACGGCATCAAAAGGGCCATTTGGCCTCATTGCGGTTGTTTTTTGCCCCAGTTGCGTTTCAGCGGCATTGTTTCGTTTCTTTCCCACCAGACGTGTTTTATCGGCTGCTGCCCATTTTCAGCTCACTGAAACCTCCCATTTAAAGCTTCGAGTCTGCTTCTGCTCCTAGCCATGGTAAAGCATGTACAACCTTTCTGCGCTTGTTCAAGTAAAATTATATTTGATCGGATCCGAATTTTCTTGTTCAACTGTCTTGAAACTTAAAAAATTTGGTGACTACGCAAAAAATACTGGGCAAATAGCTGAAATTTACTGGCAAATAGCTCTGGGTAAGGAGAACTACTACCAAACCAATCATACGAAGGCAGACAGACGGAAAAGCCCAGGCTTTTGGATATTATTTTTTTAATGTAACTCAGTTTAACTGTCACTTTGAAATTTGGGTTATGCAATTTTTTCTCAAACCCATCCCGTACATCCCGTCTCAAACCCAGTCCCGGTCAGATCCATCTTCCCCGTACCAGGGGGTATTTGAACACGCCAGTCTAACTCGACAAACCATGCATCGGAGAAGAATGAAACATACAGAAATAAAAAGCACTTGAAGAGTAGAGCTTGTGACCGATGCATTTTTTTAAAATTGCCTAAAACTTGAAATAAAGTCAAAAAATTCAAAATAAACAGCTCTGTTATTTCTTTGTAGTTCAGCAAATAATCCATATTTTGCTTCAAATTATGTCTTACACGAAAGGTAATAACACGCCAAAGAACCCATTTTAAATAAAGTTACTTTCTTTTGACCTTCAGCGTGTCAGGTCAGGTCACGTCATGGTTCCAAAATGGCAAATTTACAAAATGTGCATCTTTTTTTTCATCGTACTCATGAGCATGTTTTTCATAGGTAATTTACTTGATAATTTGAGAGGGTACTGATGGGGTACCCAAGCATGATTTCAGGTTAAACCAAGGGTCGGGTCAGGTCAACTAAAGTCAAGATTTTCAGATGATAGGAATAAAAATCCAAGGTTTTAGCGGGGTGTACGTGGCAACTGAAATATGTTTCAGGGTTCATGAAAGGTCAATGGAGACCAGGAAAGGTCATATGAGGTCGCCAGCCAACGGTCTTTGACGCCACTTGATGCGCCTGCCGTGGGGAGGGATAATGTAAGATACATATGGCCATGTAGGAATTTCCTTGCAATGGAATCTTGTTCTCGTTATTTATCTCTAGTGTTGTTTTTGCACATTGCAGTGACCCATTCAAGGCCACAGCAAACTCTTTAGTGCATTGCTAAGGTCAAAAATGGTCAGTGACCTCGGAGGACCTTGAATGACTTCGTTTTGTCTCCCAGTGTGAGATAAGATTATTTCGGGCTACAGATTCGGATTCAGCGTGCATTTTAACCTTACAAGAGCTGCAAATTACTTATTTTGTGCAAAAATTTGGATTTGAAACATGCTCCCATATTGGTGGATCATGACTTAAGCCAAGGTCACGGGCGCTCTGGTGACATGATGGTAGCACATGCGAGGAATCATGTTGCTGGTTATATCTGCGCATCGCAATGCCTTTAAAAAATCTATTCAAACTTAGACAAAGCCTCAAAAAGGGGATAAAACTGACCTGACCTCAGGTTACTGACCTTGGATCTTTCGGAGAAACCCGAAATATGCAAATTGTACTTTCTGTCATACGATGACATAACTCCCGCAAGTCTTAGCGAACTCGGTTCAACCCCAAAAAGGGTTAAGGGTTATAGGGATGAAAGTTTTTCGTAGGTTGACCTTTTGACCTAGCCTAGGTCAGTGACTTGAACTGATCCGGGGCTGAAATTCTGACAGGATATGTGCAATGAATCATAGAAAGGCACTGTATGTTTGGCGGCTCTGTGTTTCTGTTTTTCCACTATGGCGGAAAAAAACTGAGGCGGGTGTTCAGACACCCTCCTGGTACGAGGCGGGTTATACCGTGGGCTTGCAACTGTGGGCGGTAACCAGGCAGGCTGCGTGGTATACTGTTCCGCACTACCCAAGGATACGGCGGTACAGCATATTACGTCAGACTCTTCTCCAAATCTGTTCGTCACCACATTTCTCGGCTTCTGTGCGACGTCGGCGTCAGCTCTGCGAACAATTTCCGGACTTTTCTTGGTTTCGCTCACAGCCGAAATTACATCAAGATGCAAGCGGCCGGAAATCGGAACGCTGTCTCCGAAAAAATACTCCTCAGGAAATCTGATTCGGTAGGAGATATGTCTGCTCTTGATGCAAACAAGTTGAACAGATCACAACGGATCGCTCTGAGGCGAGACTACAGAATACATGTTGTATGCCCCACGGTCATCACAAACATACGCAATGGCTCGGCCTTTTCCCAGCAAGGCTCTCCCGAACTCACGCTGCGAAGAGGCCTGGTCGACCGGCCGATGGTCTGAATCGCCCCACCCGGAGCCGTCTGCAGTTCTCGAAATGACGCGCCGCTTCGGTCGCACACATAACGACATCGGAGATCGGAGCTTTTGGCGGGCAGCGTCAGTTACCGCTGCTCCACCTCCTGCCCCTGCTGTCACTCCGGCGCCCGCTCCTGTTCCGGCTCAACTCAGGCTCCGGCCCCAGCTCCGGCTCTGACTCCAGCTCCGGCTATGGCCTCGGCTCCGGCTCCCACCCCGGCTCCGGCTCTAGTTCCGGCTCCGGTTCCGGCCCCGACCCCGTCTCCGGCTCCGGCCCCGGCTTTGGCCTCAGCTCCGGCTCCCACCCCGGCTCCGGCCCCAGTTCCGGCTCCGGCTCCGGCTCCGGCCCCGACCCCGTCTCCGGCTCCGGCCTCGGCTCCGGTCCCGGCTGCGGCTCCAGTTCCGACTCGGCCGTCCCAGGCGACTGCCTCGGCCCGAAAAAAAACGGGCGGCCGGGACGTCGCCAGCCCCTGAGGACCGCCGGCAGGTGCCTGGCGCGCAGCCCGGACCACGGCGGCGTCGATGTATGCCTATTGATTGCCGGCGGGCAGCGTCGAGTGTCGGCCGGTGTGATCGGAGGCCTCGCGGCCGGACTGACCGGCAGCGTCGCTCCCGCCGCAGACGGCGCGCGCGTCGGCCGGCAGCTGACGAATGACCACAGAGGGGAGGAGAGTAGCCCAACGCGTACACGCGCAACGCCAGGGGAGAGTAGGACGCTGTGGGCTACCAGGTCTGACGTTGAGTGATGCGCTACCTCAGAACAAAGGACGGACAAGTAACGGATATGAAAGATGATGAGAGAAGGAGCGATAGAGAAAATGGGAGGTGAGGGAGAGAGAAGGAGAAACATGCAGTAGAACAGGGTGGTGGCTGTCTCCGGCACGAACAATCCTAGCCTCCACGAGGAGTGATGGAACTGTTTCATAAAGGTCCAGACAACGCTCATCACAGCAACCATCCGTTTCATTGCGTAAGGTGGACCACTGAGGGCTTTCGTAATACCCTGTCTTTATTCACGGCAGTCAGTCCCAATGTGCACACAAAGTAAATGGAAGAGACAGGCTAGCTTCCCATATTGAGAAAGAGTGAGAGGGAGAGGGAGAGAGAGAGGGAAGGAGAGGGAAGCGAATTGTTTGCTACAGTCAGTGAGGGTTCGCATTTGCTCCCTGCAAATAGAAAGGTACCGCATGTGAGCCAACGACAAATTGCAGGGTCAGCTCTTTCCGTTTTATTTTTGGTTCCTCCTAATTTCTAAACGCTTCATTGCCATATTTCAGAATGTTTCAGGATTACACAACAACTGGTTTCCGTTTGAACTGAGGACGTGATATCTTCCGCTAAGTTGTTTTCAGATTGTTCCGGCGCTTGGACTTTGCACCCCGTTCCAGTGCCGACGACTGCGGCTCCCAGGAGTTCCTCCAGCGCTGGCGACGGCGACCCGGCGGCGACCACCAGCGGCGACCAGCCGGCGACCGGCGGGGCCACCAACGGCACGGCGGCGCCACTGCCGGCCTGCCAGCTGGCCTGCGTGTCCGGCCAGTGCGTGCGGGAGGTCACCAGCAGGGAGGAGGTGGTGCAGCGCTGCGCCTGCCCGCTGGCGATCGGCGGCGACCTCTGCGAGTCAGGTGAGACGCCCGGGCGGCGCCCGGCACTGCGTCTGGTCACCGGGCACGCCGAGAACTCGAGACACTGTCCGTCGGCGGCGGGGAGAGCGCAGGCGATCGCACTCCCTGCAGAGCCGCGCACGGCTCTGCGGGGAGCAGGGAGCAGGGAGCACCGCACGCTCTACGCCTGCGGTGCTCATTCACCGCCCAGTCTTTGCCGATATCCTTCGCCGGCCGCTGGCCTTCGAATACGGCGCACGGTGCCGAATGGAACGGGAGCGCTGTGGCCGCTGGATCGGCTAATCGACCGTCCGCTGGAGCCGCGCCCGCGGTCCGGCCCGTGCCGGATTGGCAGGTCGGCCGGTGGCGGATTGGCAGATCGGCGGGTCGGAAGCGATTGCTGGTCCGGGTCGCCGCTCCCCGTAATTAGCTGGCGCATATCGCGTGGTTTTTCGACTGTTTCGCTGATTGACCCGGAAATGAGTTGACTTTCGACCGCGATCGTAATGGAGCGCAGCTGTGCATTCTGCAGCTGCTGCCTTAGCACAAGGATATCCGGGCTATTCAGGAGAAGCTTATTGGTGGTTTTGGCGTGAGGAAGAACTGTTTGGAGAGATCCGGTTTGGCGTAGCCTTCTTCCGGGATTTCGAGTTTAGAGTTAGGTCTCGCTTGAGGAAAGGCTTACGCGGCCCTCCTCCACACCTCAGAAACTAATCGTCCAATTTTGCTGCGAGATGGCTCAAATGAATTCTTGGGACCTACTCCATAACCCTT